>JBANRG010000009.1:0-1308593 GCA_037954225.1 Stygiomarasmius scandens | reverse complement strand
CCTACTGTCAAACTCGAATCTATTACCCATGGAGCTCTCCCATGCGGTATTTTCTCGCATCAATGCATCCCTATACGAAACCCATAAAAATATCGTACTCCGGACCGCTCAACGATTCAAGTATCCCACATGACGCATGTTCCCGCAAAGCGACCTATAAGTTGACAGGATGAGAAAACTGAAGCCTCGAGATCTCTCTCCTTTATCGTACAATGGCAGGAGGCGCAGTCGTATCAACCAACCGTCGAAGAGCTCTCGCCGGTGAATCAGGATGGGTAACAATTTCTTTTCACTTCTTGCACTCCGATTATTGATATTCGTTGTAGAAAGGGTTGATGCGAAACCGAAGGATCTTCTCCATGGCCGTCTTTGCTTCCCTTGGAGGCTTGTAAGTCGAATTATTTACAATGACTATTTTGTTGTTTACACAAATTTCCGTCGTTGTTAGACTTTATGGTTCGTGTATTCCTCCCGTAAGGTCGAATTAACTCTCATCATTCAATCCCTAGGCTACAACCAGGGAGTTTTCTCATCTGTACTTGCGTGAGTAACTGCCACTCTTAAGCAGTGTCTCAAGTGTCTTAATATATTTCCTAGTATGCACTCGTTCGAATCCCAGTAGGGAAACCCTTTGCTTGTCAACATGATAACAAACCTGATTTGTATCCGATAGGAATGCTTCCTGGGTTGACGATGCCGGAAGAAAAGGTTGGTTGGTGGCTATATTGGAACTAGGAGCCTGGCTCGGGGTTCTTGTCACAGGTATTTCATTCGCTACTATAGCCGTTTTTAGAATTCTCAAAATATCATAGGTTTTTTGGCCGATGTTCTTTCAAGGAAATTTACTATTCTACTTGGTTTGTGGTATCCATTATCGTGACGGCGCTCTTCGCTCATTAGACTTGCTATAGCCGTCGTCGTTTTTTGCATCGGAGTCGTCTTCCAAACTGCTGCTCAAAATGTCTCGTGGATTATCGGTGGTAGGTTTGTGACCGGGCTGGGTGTTGGATCATTGAGTATGGCCGTCCCGCTCTACAACGCCGAGGTAACTTTACACCTGTCGATTCCTTGCATCATACATTGAACATTTGCTTTTAGATGTCTCCGCCAGAAGTTAGAGGGAGTTTGGTTGCCCTTCAGCAGCTCGCAATTACTTTCGGCATCATGATATCCTTCTGGATTGACTTTGGTACCAATTTCATTGGAGGAACTGGTGAAACTCAAAGCGAGGCTGCTTGGAGGGTCCCTTTGGCTCTCCAGCTTGTTCCAGCTTTGATTCTGGGTGTCGGGATTCTATTTATGCCATTTTCTCCTAGGTCTGTGCCAAGCATGCTCTGTGAATATTTGCTGACATCTCATGATGTAGGTGGCTCGTTAATAAAGAAAGGGATGACGAGGCCTTAGTTGTTCTGGCGAATGCCAGAGGGCTTTCACCCGATCACGAGCTAGTGAAGATCGAGTTCTTGTACGTGTTCGAGTTCTTTTTTTGGCCTTCAGGGTTGTTGAGAACTAGGCAGGGAAATCAAAGCACAACACTTGTTTGAAAGGGAAGTTTCTCAAGAGAAATTCCCTCAATACCAGGATGGTACATTTTCTGCTAACTTCAAGCTCGGAGTACATGAGTATTTGAGTCTTTTCACGAACAGAAGTGCGTCGTATCATGCAAAATTCCGAGACGTTTTTTGTTTAACTGCATGCAGCTTTGTTTTGGAGGACAATCGTTGGATCAGTGTACGCCGGATTTTTCTTGATGCATTCTTTTCTAATATTCATTCCGATGTGCAGAACAATGTTTTTCCAGCAGTGGACCGGAGTCAACGCTATATTGTACTATGCTCCTTCCATTTTCCAGAACTTGGGACTTACAGGAAACACTATTCCCCTATTGGCAACTGGTGTTGTCGGAATAGCGTACGTAGTTGTGTTGTTGATTCGTGATACTTTCTCACTGGTAGTGATCTAGGATGTTCCTTGCCACTATTCCTGCCGTTATTTGGATCGACCAAGTCGGTCGTAAGCCGGTTCTAGTTTCAGGAGCATTCCTGATGGCCGCGTACGTGTTTTCTTGTATGCTTCCCTCTTATCATAGCTCACCATTAACCTCAAAATAGATGTCACTTGATTGTGGCCATCCTTACGGGGCTCTTCCAGTCTGATTGGCCTGCTCATTCTGGTAGGTGTTACATCTACTTTTCTATACCTGTTTCGTAATAAAACCCTATAGCCGCCGGTTGGGCCGCATGCGCACTTGTTTGGGTTTTCGCTATTGGTGAGTCTGTCATTTCTCAAAACCGTCTGTCCCGTATTGAAAAAAGAATGTAGCATTCGGCTACAGTTGGGGCCCGTGTGGCTGGGTTCTGGTGGCTGAAATTTACCCCTTGAGTGTTCGAGGGAAAGCCATGTCCATTGCATCGTCTTCAAATTGGGTAAGTCTAAGTATTGGTAATATTAAATGTACATGATCTGATGGCTAGACGTTGCCAGATGAACAATTTCATCGGTAAATTCTCACCTTGTATCTCGAAAAGGAACGACTACTAATGTATTTTCGTCTAAAGTCGGACAAGTGACGCCTTTGATGATACAACATCTGACTTTCGGGACATTCATCTTCTTCGGAGTCTTCTCATTGCTTGGTGGTTTGTTTATATTGTTCCTGGTCGGTGCTTTTCTTCTCTCGATAGTGATGCCATATCTGATTTCGTACCGTAGGTTCCCGAAACGAAGGGCGTCACCCTGGAAGAGATGGAAGAAGTCTTCGGAAGCACCGGGAAAAACTTGGCCGTGGAGGATCAAAAACGCCTCGACGCGATTCATCAACGTCTCGGTCTTATTGACGATTTCAGTCCTAAAGACTCCCATGATGATGACCTCGTCGCGAAAGCTTGATTCTAAACCTTGAGTATTATAGTAGTGACGAATCTATTTAATCCTGTTTTGTACCATGTACTGTTTCTCGCTATTTCTTTTTGGAGATGTTCAGTAATACATACTTAACACCTGGTTTTTTTCGAGCAATTTGATTTCAAGTTAATACGCTCGGACGTCATCACATGACTGGTACAGCACGCGTCGCGTCAGTTCAATTGTCAACAATCACCTTTCCCTTTGTTACCTCCCTATGCTTGACGTTCAATCACTATGAATTCGATCTATCTCCAAACCTTGAACCCTGCTCAAGTCAAAGGTTCGTGATTTGCAACTTGTGGCTCGTGTTTAGACGGACGAAACTCCATGAATAGCTGTAGGTCATGATCCTGCAATCCCACTTCAGATTCTGGCGGGCCCTGGAAGCGGGAAGACAAAGGTATGTCGCATAGCTAGGTATAGAGTCATTCAAACTTTAACCAACGCGATTCTCTTGCGCCAGGTCCTAACATCCCGTATTGCGCATCTCATACTTCAGCACAATTTAGCACCTTCTTCTATCTGTGCTGTGACATTCACCAACAAGGCGGCTAATGAAATGAAGGAGAGACTTACAAAGTTGATCGGAAAAGAGAAGGCAGCTGAACTAAAGATGGGGACATTCCACGCGTTGTGTGCTCTGTTCCTTCGGAAATACTCGAAATCCATTGGGTTGGAGGCGAATTTTACAGTTTGTGACGCAGAGGAAAGGTGTGTATCACTTGACTGTTCATGTCGGCGATTGTTCTACTGACCTTATATAGCAAGAAGATTATAGCAACATTACTGAAGAAATATAAAGCCGATTTGGAGGCAAAAGACATTGTACTTAAGGATGGAACCGTACTTTCTCTCATCTCAAAAGCAAAGGCCAGGGGAATGTCGGCAGTGGACTTCGCAAAGGAGGCCAAACTAGCAGCAAAAACGTCTAAGTCCGGCGAAATTTCTTCCAGTTCAATATCCAACGACATTGATATGGTTGTGGCGGAGATCTACCAAGAGTACGAGAAGATTCTGAAGCAGAACAATAGTCTCGATTTCGACGACTTACTGCTTTTTGGCCTCAAGCTTTTCTCTCGGAATGAACATGCTGTGAGTTGGTGCAAACATGTTTTTGTCGACGAATTGTTAGTCCACCTCCTTCACCTTTCACAGTATTCCACTGACACTACTCTCTAGCCAAGACACGAATATCACGCAATACGAACTCATGCGGGCCATTGCCGTAGCTCGTTGTGTCACGGTCGTAGGAGATCCCGACCAATCTAGTGAGTAGCCACCTGATTCGACGTATTTTCTTCCTAAAAAGTTGCTAGTTTATGGTTGGAGGTCTGCTGAAGTAGGTAACCTGAAGAAAATGCAGAAAGGTAATCGTCTGGTCGTCTCCTTTCTTGCGATTAATCATTTCTTCTCGATATAAATTTAGATTTTCCGTATGTGGAGCAAATCTTCTTGGAACAAAACTACAGGTCAACCGGATCGATTTTGCGTGTTAGCATGGCTATTGTCAATCAAGGTGTTTTTAGGAGTTCTCGATGAATGATTAATATCTAATGCGTTTCCAGACAAATCTCGCATTCAGAAATCCCTCATTGCATCGCATCCAACTGGTACCACGCCCGTCTTACGGTGCTTTTCATCAGAGCAAGCGGAGGCTACTTTTATTGCCGTGGAGATTAAAAGGATTGCAGCGCATATGGGTGGTATGCTTCGCTGGAGTGACTTTGTGATCCTACGTAAGATTCCAGTTGACTTTTCGTTGTTCTTATTGACACTATATAGTCCGTTTCAACGCCCTTTCGAGAACGATAGAAAGTGCATTACAGAAAGAAGGTATACCTAGTCGTGTTCTCGGTGGACATAAGTTTTTCGAGCGATTGGAGGTATGGAATATGCTCCATCGCGTACACATTAGTCAATTCCGTTCCAGATCAAAGATCTTCTTGCGTACTTGCAGCTGATGGATAACCCTCATTTTATACCGGCCTTTACGCGAGCTGTCAACACCCCAAGTCGTGGTATCGGTGAGAAAGTACGTCCGATTCAGTTCCCCTTCTCCACATTCTGAATGAATAGAAATCGTCTACCTCCTGAACTAGACCTTGAGTGAGCTTCTCAGCAGATCGGACAAGAGCAAGATTTCTCCTCTGGACCTCATCGAGAAGATACACGATGGAAAGACCCCAGATATCAAGCCACCAGTCAAACGGAAATTGCAATCTTTTGTGACTCATATCCGTCTCTTGAGAAAGCTGGCAAATGAAGGCGCGTCGCCCGCCGAGTTGATTCGGCGACTCGTAGATGTAATCGAATATCAAAATCACCTTCGACAGACACAACCGGATTGGGAGACAAGATGGGAAAATGTCCAAGAACTTGTAACTTTTGCCAGTGACGTTCATGTGGATGCGCCTGAAGCATTATCAGACGGTGGATCAAGGTGATTGAAAATTTTCCTAGTGCTAGATTTTCGGTCTGAGACCTGATTAGGGATGCAACGCCTCTTCGTTTGTTCCTTCAAGCCTCTATGCTCTCCTCGGAAGGGGACCATCAGGGCGAGGAAAACGACAAAGAGGTACGCTATTTGTCTCTTGGGATTCCTTCCTTCGTTTATTCTCTTGTAGAAAGTCACCATCTCTACGTGCCACTCAGCGAAAGGTCTGGAATGGCCGGTTGTAATGGTTCCCGCAGGTGAGCTGATCAGTCTTATCTATTCACCTCATTGTCGTACTAACACTTATTATCTGTAGTCGAACAAGGAACCTTCCCATTCTATCGATCCGACGATATCGAAGAAGAAAGGTAAGAAGCTCAATGCTTTGCCCTATACCCTTTTGATTGACTTGAGGAACCATACTGCCAGGCGGTTGTTATATGTCGCATGTACTCGAGCGCAGTCTCTTCTATACATTTCTCATGTCAATCAGAGAAAAGTGGCAGGGGAGACAAAGGGAAAAGAACTCTCCACTTTTATCTCGGCAGTTACGAAGCAGAACTCTGTAAGTTATAGACTCGAATAGCGTGGCGGATCTGATGTTATTCATTCATGCTAGTCCTTCTTCACTGATCAACTTGCCTCGTTTGCGCCGGCCGAGAGGGCTGTAATTTCCCGAGTATTAGATCGACCTGTGCCTTCCGATTCGGATGTCGCAAAAAACGTAGCAGAGTTGTCTGTCTTCTTCTGTAACACAATTTTATCTCCGTTAATCTTCTTTCATTTACAGCCATCAAACAATGAAGCATCGAGAAACCGTCCCTTCCCAACATCACTTTCATGATGGTCAGTGTTCAGTCCCACCTGATCCAGAACACGTTGCGACCGCTCTTTAGGCCAACCTGCTACGTTTGCCAGACCTACAGCACATTCCCGTGACTCACCAGCCACTACTACATTTACGGGTAACGTTGCTTTTACTAGACCACAAGCCACCCAGCTCTCCAATATCGCACCTATCCCGGCTCCGCTGGTGCAGCTCAGCAGCTCGTTAGACAAGCCATCGCAGAATCCAGTTTCATTAAGATCATTGGCCACTGTTCGGACATTTCCTGCCATACCTTCGGAGTACGGCACGCCATCCAAGCTTACACCATTACAAGGCCCAACAAATGCGTTTCGCCAAGTCCAAAATACTGCTGCTGCTGGCTGTTCGACGCCCTCAGAACACTCATTGCAAACGGTTCGACCCAACCCCACAGAAGTTGCGCAGTCTCTACCACCAACAGCCGCCCTTGTGTCAACTGCCGGCGTGAAGAGAAGGCTAGGAATGGGCCGTGGCACTGCCGGATACACCAACAAGAAATTCAAGCCTCCATGAAGGGTCCTGGTTTATTTTCGATCACTTGCTTTCGCACAGGGACACTCTGGACTTTACATTCATCCTGTTTATAGAGACCGACAGAGTGTATTGTTGTATCTTGTACTGTATATACTGCTCGTCATCGATGGTGTAAGAGTCCACACGCAGCCGCGGGAGTACAAGATCGAAAGATGGGGAAGAATAGAAACCTATCTAACAGTTGTGAACAAAAAAAGAGGTCAGTAACAAGTTCTCATGAATACGACAGAAGGATAGCGCGTCAGAGTCAAGATATTTTATCCGCAGTGCTCGAGGCATTGGAAGTCTAACATGCGATTTTGACCTGGCAAAATGCCCATCATCGCAATCAGAGAATGAAATGCGTACTCACCGGGTACAAGTCAGCTGGAAACAAAAACGATGGAAAAGCGTTGCATGAGCGCAAAAAGCGAATTTATACTCTTGGTGCTTACATAACAAACCGGAAATACCCGATTCCCTCAGCTGGACGCCTCGTGTGTTCAGCAAGGCCAGCTTCAAACAATGATGTATCCGAATAAATTCCCGACACATCGATTTCTTGTCACCAACGTACTATCTGCTTGCTTCCCGGTTTCTTTTTCTCTTGTTTTCTCTCGTCTTTCTCTTCTTTCATACGCATCGGATCCTTGTGTGTCGCTGGTTAACTCTTAACTCTTAACGACAACCTATCCAACTTCCGCACTTGTGAATACCATAAGACCACTGCACGAACATTTCCTATCCGGTTTTATCTTCCTGATTTTGATATACTTCCTGTCCTATATCTGTCAACCTTCTACATCTCCCAACGACCATGCCTATCACTTCTCGAAAGACCAGCAGGCCTATGGAAGGGCGTCTTAACGGGAAAGGCCCTGCTGATCCTATTACCCCCACTCGTATTACCATTCCGTCCAGCGAGTTTGACCACGAGTTCCACAGCGACAGGCTGCCTACAGTCTATCATGACTCTTCCTCCAATTCTAGGTCTCTTTCCCATGAAATCGCCGATTTCTCTATAGATGAGTCTTCGGTACCTCCCATAGAAGAAAGCCTAGACCAAGTGTGGGAGGCCATCAGGCAGAAAAAGGAGAAGAAAATGGCCAAAGAGAAACCAAAGGTACAATCTCTGCAGGAGCCAGAGGAGTTTTCTCCCATCGAGGGTCCAGAGATGGATATACCCGTGGTAGATCCTCCTCGACCAGAGAACAAGACTCTGAAAAGGCAAAAGTCATTGTGTGTTATACTTGTCTGTTCCTTGAATGTCATCATTAACCTGGCTTCGTAGAACTTCTTTCCGTGAATCCTCCGATGGAAGGACCATCATTGCCTTCATCGATGTGCAAGGAGTCGGGAAACAAGACGTCCATGTCAGTTTCCAGCGGAATCGGCTTGTCGTTTCATGGGAAATAGTGGATTTCAACGAGTACGAAGAAAGTGGTCAGATTGTCCGGGAGCGGATCGAGCAGAATTTCCAGAGGACATTCCCATTACCGGAAGGTACAAAGGTGAGGCTGCTTCTGTAATATCATATACTACGTGTTGATGCCTTTCATCAGTTCGAGGAAATTAGTGGTGCCATGAGTGGACGTAACCTGGTCTTACGATACCCCAATAGTCGATCCTTTAGGGTGGAGAACCGCGCAGCATCAATCCAGTCTTAACTTTGCATTTTTGTATATATGTCACATCGTACACTCTAATTTCATTGTAATGGGTCTTTTGTTATGGAAAGGTGTATCTATTTGCCGGTGCATCAGTAGCGAAAAACGGCGTAAGTCGTGTAAAGTCCAGACAAGCATCTACATGTTGACCCCACTTCTTAGATCTCAGCTCACATATTTGGCAATGCCGCTCCTCTGTCGACGATAGCAGCAAAGCCGTGCCAAGCTACATTTATACAAAAGCAGGCTTCCTGTTTGAACCATACTATATGAATGATTTTCAGTATTCTACGCAGAATTCCACCGTCGCAAGTCGAATCGGGATCCCTATAAACCTTACGCAAGGTCTGGGCGCTAGCTGCTATCTAGACTCCATCTCTATTGCATAGGCAAACAAGCTTCAAGGGTTACATCTTCAATCAACAACGTGTTTAGTTAAAAAGGTCCACGCTGATGCTCATCCTTAACCTCATTCTCCATGTCTTTCACAAAAGTGGGCGAAGATATATGGCATTGCGATCCCGCTTCCGTCACGTCCACTCTGTCTTTCCAAATTTCGGACTCGAGTGGCTCGCCGAACTCTCCCTGTTGTGGGATGGGGTGGCGGTTTTGTGTATCTTCTAATAGTAAGGAAGGTGCGACACAACATAAAGCAACTATTACTCGCCTTTCTTTTGATCCCCAAGGGTTCATTCGTTTGCTCTCTCCTCGAAACCTGAAGATCTCCGTCAGAGCCGACCTTGGCATCGCTATCCCGAACAACTATATTATCCCATCGTTGGACGAGTCTTCATCCTCGAATCTCGAACTAGGGACATACTCGCACTCTGAGAACCAGACAATAACTTTCCAAATCACCATCTACTTTCCGGAGGGGTTCAAGCTCAATTTCCCTTCTCGACTACCTCGAGCTGCCCCGTCAAATGTAGTTGATGTGATTTATGATTCCGTGAAGGGTAAAAAGGCCATCGATTGCGTATTCTACCTTTATAGTGCCAGCGCAAGAGGAGGCAAGGGTCAGATTTCCAAGCCTCGAGCCGTGTATGCAAACCTTGCCCTACTCAGAGGGCATTGCGACTATTTAGATGCTCGTGTGTCGTCAATTCTACTAATTGAAGCTGCCTGAAGCCGACTGATCTACCATTTGTACCAACTTCTATTCAGTTCTAGGGGATGGCTTCCAAGAAACCTCAACAGTACTGGATCCCGCTCAGATCCCGCCAGTCTCGTGGGGTTACGACTATGACTCTGACAGTGACTTTGAAGAAGACCCTGATGATGATTTCCTCGAAAAGCCGGTGGAAAATAAAAAATCTGCGAGTACTCAGAACGGCACGAAGTCTACTTCTGACGCTGATACTTGTGCCAATGTATCAACGTGAGCTCTGTGTTTATTCATTTAGATACACCTACTTATTTAATATCAACTACCCAGACCCACTGTGGAAGTCCCAAAGGAGAATTCGTCATTTGCAAAATGCTCGCAACAATTCAGTCGTTCAATGGTCTTGACGGGATTTGCGTTCCGAACGTAAGCTAGGATATGGACTGTAAGAGTTTTTCGCTGAATGCCTGTCACTGTAGATGGAGAGCCCTAGTATTGTATCTGTTGACTAAACGAATCACTTTCAGGAAACTTTCTTCTCAGCCCCACGACTTGCAGTACTTATTTGAATTCGACAATGAAGACGCCTGTTCTCCGAAGTCCATGTATAGGCTCGCAGATATGGTGAATGTCCTGTTTCTTCCCAGTTCCTGTTGCTGGACTCTTCTACCTCTAGATAGGATTGGATGATTTAAAACAGAAAGCGTATTCTGCCATTAAGATATCAATTTCTCGATACAACGTTGCTGAAGAAGTGGTCTCCTTATTCAGTTCCCGGTCAGTGTATACGCAATAGTTTTGCGGTAAGATACTCACAGGCTACTGTGTTGTATAGGTATGGTGGGGTCCGCGAGTTTGAGATCAATCATTTGCTTGAATGCGACAAGAAGGAATTCGAAAACTTTTGTCAAAAGCTATCTCGTGGAGAATTCGTTGATCACCAGTTGTCTGCCGTAGCAGAAATTTTGATGGCATTGAAACGAATCGCACCCGTGAGCTCGCTTGGGTCATCACCAGAACCGGCGCCGGCACCTCCAGCAGGTAAGGTTTCTATCTTCAATTTGATTCTTGGACGTTGAACTTTCATCCACCGATATACAGAACCGCCCTTCGTAGATGTAACCCCCAGGCGTAATGCTAAAGGCGGCAAGAAGAATTCATGGGGAGCGTTTTAAGTGGGAGACGACAGTTTTTTTAGCCGTAGAGCAAGATGTAATTGTTGTAGTAAATTAAAAGAATGCTTCATACTTATGGTCAGGAGGGATAGCGGCCAAAAAAACAAGAGGCAAAAGTCAAGGTACTTGTCTGTCCCTTGAGTGTCGTCGTTGGTTAGGCTTCATAGTACTCCCTTTAAATTCCATATCCTCCGATGGAAAGACAATCATTGTGGATGTACGAGGAGTCGAGAAACAAGTTGTTCAATGGACTCAAATTCACAAGTAAGAACATAAACTCGGGCACATTGCCGAAGGCGAGAAGGTGAGGCCGCTAGTGCTTTTGTTATTATTAACATCATGTTGACGCAATTTCAACAATTCGAAGGGAAGAGCGTTGCTTGGGTTTGTGCCCATTACATACGGTTAGACGAATCGCATTACATACTGACCTAATATTGCAGGCTTCACATAAACTAACTGCTTCTCTTCGACATAGTAGAAAAGCGGTATCTTTATACAGACGTTATCGAAGGGAACCACCTTGTTCGAATGGCCATTTGAGCCATCGAGTTTCGCATGCGGCTTCTGCTATAATCCTTAGCGCGATAGCCCGAATCCAACCGGAACCCCTACGAGCTGTTTCTACTGGGTGCCAATTGCTATCTAGGCTATCTATATTGCATCCGCAACTCCCTCAGTCGTCGCTTGTTCAACCAACCAACGTGTTTTACCAGTTAAAAGGACCATGTCGACGCTCCTTCAACCTGTTCATTTCTTATGTCTTTCACAAAAATGGTTGAAGACACATGGCATTGCGATCCCGCATCCATCGTATCCACTCTGTGTTTCCAAAAATCAAACTCGAACGACTCGATCACCTCTCCCTGCTGTGGGATGGGGTGGCAATTCCGCGTATCCTCTGACAAGACGGGTGCTGCATCGGGGCAGGCGACAATCACTCGTCTTTTTTTCGACCCTCAAGATTTTCTCCGTTCACTTTCTCCTCGAAACCTGAAATTCTCGGTCATCGCCGACCCGGGCACCACTGTCCCTAGTAATTATTTTGTCCAGTCGCTGGACGAGTTTTCATCCTCAGGCGTTGAACTGGGAGCTTATTCACACCCTCAGAACGAGACAATGACCTTCCGGATCACGCTCTACTTTTCAGAAGGATTCAAACTCAAATTTTCGCATGCCCCTCAATCATCCCAAGCTGCCCCGGCGAATATGATAGATGTGATGTATGATGCAGTGAAAGGGAAAGAGGTTGTGGATTGCGTATTTTACCTCTATAGCGCAAGTGCAAAGGGGGTCAAGGGCCAGATCTCCAAGCCTCGAGCTGTGTATGCGAATCTCGCTTTGCTCAGAGGACATTGTACCTACCTGGATGCTCGTACGCTGACAACTCTGTTGACTGGTTTACACAAAAAACTGACTGTTCCTTGTACTCTGTTTAGTTTTAGGAGATGGGTCTCAGGAGGCTTCAGCAGTAGATTCCTCTCAGATTGCGCCAGTCTCGTGGAACTACGACTATGACTCTGATAGTGACTTTGAGGAAGACCTTGAAGATGACTCGCCAGAAACTCAGAATGTCAATACGAACGCTGCTACCCCAGATGATGCAAACCCAATTTCTGATGCTGAAACTGTGCCTGGGTGTGTCTAAAGTTTATTCATTCAAAGACACCTACTTAGTAACAACTGCCCAGACCTACTAAGGAAGCCTCAAAGGAAAGTTCTTCGCAAGCCGCGGCTCCGACTAGCTCACAGCAATTCAATCGGTCAATGGTCCTAACCAGTTGTGCGTTCAGGACGTAAGTCAAGTTCTAGGTCTGGGTTATATTGAGTCCCTCTTATTGACTTCTGGGTATCTATCACTGCAGATGGAGATCATTGGTGTTATACTTGACAACTCAACGAATCACTTTTAGAAAGCTCTCATCTCAGCACCGCCGACCGTTAAATCAGCCCAGCGATCCTGAGGATGACGCCTGTTCTCCGAAATCCATGTATAAGCTCGCAAGAATAGTGAATGCTCAATGGTATATTCTGCAAATTCTAGTTTATTCAGTTTCAGTGCATCTAGATGGGATTAGAAAGTTTGAAGAAGAAAGCCTATTCGGCGATTACCTCGTCGATTTCCCAAGACAATGTCATTGAAGAATTGGTTTCCTCCTTTAGCGTTCAGTCAGTAATCAAATGGTGCTTTCTTGTTATGATGAAGGTTTAACAAAATGACCCGTTGCACAGCTATGATAGGGTGCGCAAGTTCGAGATCGATCATTTCCTCGAATGCAACGAGAAAGAATTCCAAGCTTTTTGTCAAAAGCTGTCTCGTGGGGAATTTGTTGCTCATCAGCTGCCCGCCGTGGCAGAGGTTTTCAAGGCATTGAAAGAAAAGTCGGAAAATGTACCGGCGGTGCACACGCCCAACCCAACACCAGCGCCGACACTAGTGACAGAAAAAAGTGATAATTCCACCGTCTCGAACTCAATCTCCAAATCAACAGGGGAAACAAGTGTATCCACAAGCAGAGGTACGAAAAAAGTGCTTAGCCTTGCAGTTCTCTACCTGTACACTAGCTACTTTTTTTGCAAATTTCCTTTTTATAAACTTCCATGTCTATCCGTATCCTCCTTCTTGGTAGCGGGGGCAGAGAGCACGCGTTGGCTTGGAAGCTCTCTCATTCATCCTCTGTCGATCATGTCTATGTCTGTCCCGGCAACGGAGGCACTGCTACTACTGCAAAATGTTCAAACCTCGATCTTTCTGCCGACGACTTTACGCATCTCGTAGATTTTGCCGTCAAGAACAATGTCTGCATCCAAATTTTACTTTTTCTTCGCGTCGCTCATCTCCATCTAGATAAATCTCGTCGTTCCAGGTCCAGAACAACCTCTTGTAGATGGCGTCGAGTCTTACTTCCGCAAAGGTTTGCTTGAAAAAAAAGTGTTTGGTTATCGATGGTTGATCAAGTGCAGTCGGTATCCCCGTCTTTGGCCCTAGTCAACTCGCTGCACGTATGGAAGGCTCCAAAGCTTTTTCAAAAGATTTCATGGCCAAACACAACATTCCAACCGCTCAATTCCGCGTTTTCAAAAACACAGAGATCGACGCTGCGATCGAATATGTCAAAACCTGCGGTCACAAAACTGTACTTAAAGCAGATGGTCTCGCTGCCGGAAAAGGCGTTTTGATTCCTGAATCCATCGAAGAAGCGATCGCTGGTTTGAATGATATTCTTGTCAAGAATGTCTTTGGAACTGCCGGGAGCGAAGTCGTTGTTGAGGAGCTACTTACTGGTCCCGAGATCTCAGTTTTGGCTTTTTCAGACGGTTACACCATCGTCCCTCTCCCTGCAGGTCAAGATCACAAACGAATAGGCGAAGGTGATACCGGATTAAACACCGGTGGAATGGGCGTTTATGCCCCTGCACCCGTAGCTACCCCGCAAATCATGAACCAGATCATGGAAGAGACTCTTCGTCCAACCATCGATGGAATGCGAAAAGATGGTGATATTAAATCATTCACCTTATAACTCTAATGCTAATCTGACAAAATCACAGGCTTTCCTTTTGTTGGCATGCTGTTCACTGGCTTCATGTTGACGCCAAGCGGTCCAAAAGTTCTTGAATACAATGTCAGATTTGGTGATCCAGAAACCGAAGCTTTGATGCTTCTATTAGATGACAAGGCAGATTTAGCGGCTATCTTACTAGTAAGTGAATTTTGCTTTTCAATCACTCAATTAATCAAAACTCGTGTAGGCATGCGCAGAACATCGTTTAGACTCAGTAGATGTGCCTATCAAACCTGGATATGCCGTCTCCGTCGTTCTGGCTTCTGCTGGATACCCAGGCAGCTATGAAAAAGGAAAGAAAATCGATGTTCAGGATATGCCGTCGAGTAAGAAAATTTAATATTCCTATCCTCCTCTCTAATTACTTGTCAGACACCGTCGTCTTCCACGCCGGAACTAAAAAATCAAACGACTCTATCGTCACAGCCGGTGGTCGCGTCATCGTCGTTACATCCTACGCACCGACCCTCCGACAAGCCTTGGACCTCGTCTACCAAGGCGTCGACAAGATCTCTTTCGAAGGAAAAACTTACCGTCGGGATATAGCACACCGCGCTCTCAAAGCCGCTGAATCGAAACGGACCGGCCTAACATATGCACAGGCCGGTGTCTCAGTCGACGCCGGCAACTCTCTCGTTGAAGCCATCAAACCCTACGTTCGCTCTACCCGTCGAACAGGCGCTGACGCAGAAATCGGCGGTTTTGGTGGAGTTTTTGACCTCCAAGCTTGTGGATACCAGGATCCAGTTCTCGTTAGTGGAACGGACGGTGTAGGGACAAAGTTGCGTGTGGCTGTTGATGCTGGGATTCATGATACCGTTGGTATGTACAACCGTTTTGCCGTTTCGACTTTACTCAAAGGAATTTTTTCTAGGTATCGATCTCGTCGCAATGTCTGTAAACGATCTACTAGTTCAGGGCGCAGAGCCATTGTATTTCCTAGACTATTACGGCTGCAGCAAGCTAGAAGTCTCTGTAGCCTCGGACGTGATCAAAGGCATCGCAGAGGGCTGCAAACAAGCCAACTGCGCCTTGATTGGTGGCGAAACTGCAGAGATGCCGGGGATGTATCAGCCAGGTTAGTCTTACTTGCCTCGGATCCTTTTTCCTCCGATAAGGATAATTACTTACCATACCTCAGGCGATTACGACCTTGCAGGCTTCGCAGTGGGAGCCGTCGAACGACACAAGATCCTACCTCGGGCTGATATTACCCCTGGTGACGTCCTTCTCGGCGTCAGTTCTTCAGGACTTCATTCTAATGGTTTCTCCCTCGTTCGAAAAATCTTGGCTCGAAGTGGTCTTTCCTACTCTTCACCTTGTCCTTGGGATTCGAGTACAACTCTAGGAAAAGCCCTTCTGGAACCTACCCGAATCTACATCAAACAAATTTTACCAGCCGCCCAAGCAGGTTTGATCAAGGGCATGTCCCACATTACGGGCGGAGGGTTTATTGAAAATATCCCAAGGGTTTTGCCGAAGAACCTTGGCTGCTTTGTCGATGCCTCGTCATGGGAGTTTGCTCCAGTGTTTCAGTTCCTGATGAGGCACGGTGACGTGGAACCACTCGAGATGGCGAGGACGTTTAATAATGGGATTGGAATGGTTGTCATTGTGGGTTTGAAAGATGTTGATGCTGCCTTGGACAAGCTGCGGGAAGCGGGCGGTGCTCAGGTGTATAGGATAGGTGAGGTCACCTCCACTCTGGGAGTAGAGATGAGAAACATGCATAACTGGAAGTAGTGTAACTATCATAACCGACACACTGGAGACACAGATTACAGAGAACAAGTGTAAAAAAAGTATCATAAGTAGCTTAAAAAGTGTAATCAAGAAGAAGGGAAATCATGAAAGCGAGCATGAACAAGTGCGAGTAAGTATGGTTTACTGCTAGCGTAACGGAAATAAAAACGGTCATCAACAGAGCAAAAAGAGAAAGGAAACCAAGATAAACGAGTGGACTGGTAGAGCGACAGGATAGATATAAGTATATCTACAAGGGGAAAAAAAGAACATGAAAGCAGAGTTTTGTGGCATGAACGAGTAGGGAGTAGTGGAAATTGCGAGTTTATGTATATGTGCTATGTATGATGATGTGTATGCAGATAAAAAAGATGAGAGAAATGTGGCGTAGACGTTTACAACCCAGGATAAAAAACAAAAAGCGAGAAAATACAACCAGCTAAGCTGGAAGTCCAAATAAAAACGACATCTAGATGCCTTCAACGGTAAAACATTGAAGATTTTACGCAGTGACCGATACTTCAGCTGCAGCATCGGGCATCGCACCGGCTGCGATGGCTGCAAATGAGATCGGGGCTTGCTTTTGAGGGACCGGAGCACGAGGAAGTTCCGTAATTCCATTGGTTCCATTAACTTCGGGTGTATAGTCCTGTGAGATGCAAGGTGATCAAATTCAATTGAATACAGTGTCAAAACGCGAGCTAAAGTACCGTAGTAGACTCGGGAGATCCAGTGCGAGTCTGGACTTCATTGACGCTGTCTTTGCTGCGGAAGGGCGGTGGGGCTGACAAAATTTGGGCGGCAGTAGGGCCAGCGTGTCCATTGCCGTTGCCAAAGTAGCCATTCAAACCGGTTTTTGCGGGAGGTGTGGTTGATCCTGGGAGGACCGGAAAGTCATCGGCGTTGGGGACGCGTTGCTGGGGTTTGACAAGTGGAGAGCGCTTGTTGGCTGGTCCATTACTCGTGCCATTTTTGTATCCAGGAGGGTAACGAGGACGAGGACCGGCATCGCGCGTCTGACCCTGTTTGTCACGCGTCAACGAAAAAGACAAGGTAAAGGAATAACGGCTTACATCACGCAATGACATGCCAGACATTTTTTCTTCGATCGTGCCGATACCATTGCTGCCATTAACGTGTGGCCTGGAGCGTGGCGCACCTCCCCTTCCCCCAACAAATTGCTGGTGAGGACCGGAATTATCGGGCAAGACGTGGGGGAAACGGCAATCGTCACTTTCAGAGGGAAAAAGAAGCAGCAATGTCAGCAATGAAACGTAAATTTAACGTCGAGAATTACATACCCGTTCTTGCACTTTCCTGCAGGGAAAAACATGCAAGGAGGTTTACGTGCACCGAGAGAGCCTCGACGAATATTGCCGCGACGGTTGTGTGGCATAGGGTCTCGCACAGGGTTGATTTGAGGACCATAGTTGTCGGGCTGAGAGTTAAGCGTAGGAGACTTTGTGATATTGTTCATATCCGGATATGGTACAGGTACAGGTACGGGACCAGGGGGATACGGTCCATTAGGCTGGACATTGAATGGCGGTGCCTGTGGATTGGGAGGGTAGGATGGCTGCGACTGAGGCTGAGGGGGAGGAGGTGGTGGCTGCTGATGGTAGAGAGGCGGAAGCGGAGGACCCGGCGGACCGGGATGAGGATAAGCCGAAGGCGACATCATTGGTGACATTGCGTTGTACGGCATGGAAGGAGGCGCGCCGTTGGGACTAAACGGTGCCGGAGGAGGCGGAGGCGGAGGCATCTCATTTTGGGGAGGGCCCGACATGGGCGGACCTACTGGGGGAGAAGGAATGGATGACATGGGGACGGGACCGTTGGGCGGAGGAGGAGGCTGGAATGAAGGAGGTGGCATTGAATAATAATTGGGGGCGTAGTTTGGATCGTAAGGAGCCGGGTACTGAGCAGGTGGTGGCATCGGACCCTGGAAGTAGGGCGTCTGGGGGTGTGCAAACATGCAAGAGGCACCGTAGCGACACGCAGGAAAGTACCTGCAGGGGATGAGACGCGCTATTTCTGGAGGAGGAAGGTTGCCAGGACCGGGGTTGTGAGCAAGCTGAGCATCTGGAGAATAAAAGACGGCTCCTTCTGGAATGGGAGGAGGCGGACCATTGAGAGTTGGATAATACGGATAATTAGCGGGGGGGTAGCTGTCTGGGTTGGGAGGATAGGACTGGTCGGCAGAGGTGTTTCCCGTGGCCATCTTGGACTGCGCGGCGTTGAGGAGGTCGAGGATTTCTGGGTTCTGAGAGAGAGAGCCTGCAGCAGATGGATCTGCACCTGAAGGGGAAAGAAAGAAAAGATGGGCGCGTGAAGAAAAAAGAAAGCGGATTTATATACCCTTGTCAAGCAACGCTTTGACGGCCTGAACATGGTTGTTTTTTACGGCCTGCATGAGAGGTGTAGCACCGTTCTGATCTGTAAGAGATGAGCATCGGGGACGACGTCGAGAAGAAGAAGCGTGCCTTTGACATGGATGTCTTGGGGAGAGGCATCGTTGAGGAGGGCATTGAGGAGGTCGATACGGCCTTGTTCAGCAGCGTCGAAAAGAGGAGAAACCATGGCAAGATGGGACACGAGAACTGGGACACCGACACTTGCTTCGCTAACAAACCTGGATGTTGTCCAGGTCCAGACGAAAAATTCGAAAAAAATCTCCTGCTCACGTGTTTCACCCAATTTTGGCAACTCGCGTTCCGTTCCTGTCCTCATCGCTCCCGAACTCTGCTCTCATCTTAATGCGTTGCGGACCACGGCGGACTGGCTACTAGCACTAGAATCCCATTAACCCATTACGTACACTACTTTAATCTATGGATCTAATCCCAGTTTCTCCAACAGCTTGCGCGCTGGCCCTCCTGCAGTCCCCGGCAAGTTCAATTCTCTCGACGGTGGCAATTCCATCAGTTCCCGCATCGCGGTTTTTACGTCCTTGCCTAGACTCTGATCAGCATCACACCAACAATACTTTCATCACACACTCACCTTCATATAATACTTCGTAAATCTGTTCCATCGCCGTTAGCTGCAGATCAAGCCATGGCAACAGGACACGTACACAGGTTGCAATGGGTGCATGCACCTCAAGTTCATCTATAATTATCTTGACTCCCTTGGCAGTCGACACACCCTCGGCCACACTCCCCAGTGTCCGTGTGATCGTCTCGAGACTCTCCCCCTTTCCGAGTCGATATCCAACCGTATAATTACGACTGTTGGACGAGCTGCACGTCAGAAACAAATCCCCAACACCGGCCAGTCCCAAAAACGTAAGTGGAGACGCCCCGTACGCCGTGCCAATTCCTGTCATCTCAGCCAATCCACGAGTGATGATCACTGTTGCCATATGCGTCAGTATAAATTTTCTGACCAACGACACAGTTCCACGTACTCGCTCTCGTGTTATTTTCAAAACCGAGACCATCGGAAACGCCTGACGCGATAGCATACACGTTTTTGAGAGCCCCGGATAGCTCAATGCCAATGGGGTCGCTACCGGTGTAGCTGCACCGAACTGTCAGCTCATTTTCGTGAAAATGAAATCTAATACAACACACCATCGGAAATGCGGCTGATGGAATAAAGTTGCAGCTTTCTGCGCCTCGGTCTCCGTAAACGACGCGACAGACACAGACGTAGGCTGTCTTTGTACAACTGTATGCAATCAATGACTTTTGCTGTTCCGGCAACGTTATTTCGGAACATCTCACTTTCTTTCGCAAACGACGGACCAGACTTTGCATTATGATCAGCACACAGCCAAATTTGAACGTAATGAATGGACTGACAATAAATGTAGCGGCTTTAGCAACATCTGACCCACAAGTATCCGCAATAATCTCCAGAGTCAACGCGTGCGTTCCAATCTCAATACCCTTGTTCACAAAAATCAAGAGCGGCAGGCGTCTGTCATCAAGGTTCGGACGCAATTTGATGAGGTTTTCCCTAGTGCATCACTCAACATCCGCACATTAGCAAACTGTGCAGATAAATACCTTAGAAACTGCGTAGGAATAGCAAAAAGCAACACATCCATCTCGTCCATAAGCTCCTTTCCCGGCATCTCTGGTCCTACCGCCTTGATATTGGTAGAAAACTGATGGTCACGAAGATACGACGGATTGCGATGAAACTCGTTGAAGTGCTTTACCACCTCTGCTTCACGAGACCAGAGAAAGACTTGATGCTCGGAATCACCTAGATGGTCTGCGAGACAACTCCCGAAATTTCCCGCTCCAAAGACGAGGACCTTGGAAGGTGGACAGGTTCTGATAGGAGAAGGCATCAATGAACGGATCGAGTGGAAGGAGAGTCTGGGTGTAGAGGGAGTGCAGACGCGTCTACGAGCGAGGAAACGAGCTATGGATGGTGGTGGTAAAGAAAAAAGAGCGGTTCTGCGTGATAACGAAGAAGCCGCATGCATGCATGCATAAAGAACGTTTTTTAACTTTTTGACGTCAACTCCAGATTCGAGACGCGCATTAGCGCAAAAAGTCACGTGCATGAACCGCCACGTCCGTGCCGTTCTGACAGGCTGTAGACTTAGAGTACTCCTTCAATTCTACTTCCACGTCCTAATTCTCTATGCCCATCCAGGACCGTACAAACGAATTCAGAGCCTGCGTGGACTCTATTACCAGTAGATCTTCATTTCCCAACCGGCGCGGGGAAACTCGTCAAAAGCTGCTTAATGGAAAGGCTGGTTCTAGTAAAAGCGAGTTTTCGCGGTTGGCTTCTTCCATTGGGAAGGACATCAGTAGTACCAATCTAAAGCTGAACAAGTTGACCCAGCGTACGTGGACTCGCTATTTCACTTCAATTGGTGTTCATTTCTTTCTCCAGTTGCCAAACGCAAGACCTTATTTGACGATAGACCCGTTGAAATTAGCGTGTGTTTATTCTACCTAATACCCTTTATTCGACTCTCATATCTCGTCTTAGGAACTCACCTTTATAATCAAACAAGACATTGCCCAACTCAACAAGCAGATAGCTTCCCTTCGTTCATATGTCAAACAGCAAAACCCCAAAGGATCAACATCAGTAGAAGGAAAGATGGTTGAAGAACATACTCAGAATGTTGTCATGTTGCTGCAGAGCAAGCTGGCCAATACGAGTATGACCTTTAAAGATGTGCTGGAGCTCCGGACGCAGGTACGTGTTTAATTTTATATTGTGGGCGTATTTACTCAATTTTCCATAGAATATGAAAGAATCCAAAGACAGAACTGAGCAATTCATGTCTGCCGCATCTTCAGCTGCCCACCAACCTCCGTCAAGTACGTTTTTGCTTCAACACTTTTCATCCGTTTCTCACATCTCACCCCAGATTCCATCTTATTCAACCCTCGTGGAGACCCCATGGGGGATGGCAGTCCCAGTCGTTTTGATTCCAAGGGCAAAAAGCCCGCATATCAAAATGGCGATGTCCTTGCGTTAAACTTGGAATCGGCGGAAGAGGGAGCGCCTTCACATCAAAATGGAGGAGGGTTCATGCAGATGCAACTTATGGAACAACAGGTACGGATCACTTAGCTTGAAATAACATTGTATTCAAATCCTCGCAGGATAACTATCTTCAATCTCGTTCAACCGCGATAGAATCAATAGAGTCGACGATTGCAGAACTCGGTCAAATCTTTACCCAACTCGCCAACATGGTGGCAGAACAGAGGGAAACGGTGCAGCGCATTGACGCGGACGTTATGGACATTCAGGCCAATGTTGGTGGTGCACAACGGGAGTTGCTCAAGTACTATGCTAGTATCTCGAGTAACCGTTGGCTCATGTTGAAGATCTTTGGAGTCTTGATCGTGTTTGTAAGTCTTTCCCCTCTGCCTCCGAGTTGTTCATCATTTTATTGATTGATTTTTCCGCTCCAGTTCCTGATATTCATTCTGGTCTCTGGGTGATTTCTCATGGTCGGGCTGGTTCCCCTCAGTAGATAGATCTAATTATTCGCACATCCATGAACATGCCATATGGAAAGGACGATACAGACAATTAGTATTAAATATACCCTATGATCTTCTAATCCCAAAATAGCCTTTATCCGACTGGGATTGCGTTGACGCCTGTTCCCCAGTCCTTTGATTTCGACTTTTTATTCGACTTGACATGTTTCTTGCCTCCTCGGTGTGTCTTGTCTTCCTGGACATCCCCAACAGTCCATGTACGTTTTGCCTCTGGAGCTTGGTCCATGCCGGAAGTAGCCGAGTATCGCTCTGGACGAGATGCTCCCTCCTTTTTCTTTGTCGGCTTGTCCTTCTGTAGATCTCGTCAATGCACGAACATCAGAATTGAATATATTGTACATACCCTCTCGCCAAAAAGTTTCTTATTCCTCTCCTTCACCTTGTTCATTCGAGCTTCGCTCTTCCCACCACCACCTGCTGTTAATTCGACATTTATAGAACGACCATCCAGCTGACTGTGGTGCAATTTTAATGCCTGCTGGAGAGCATGTGGATGCGTGAATTCAAGGAATGCGCAGCCTTTTGATTTTGATCCTGTTTTTGCGACTGTTGAAGATGAGGGTTTGGGTGTTAGAAGGCGGACAGTTGGGGGTGGGTCTGGTAGATAATGAACAACTAGGGTTTTGAAGGCTGAAAACGAACATACCGCACGCAGAGAAGTGAGATGTTATAGATTCGATGGATGTTGTATATTTTAGATTTCCTGTCGTGAAACCGAGATGAGCTCTGCACTATGCACCTCAACACAAACGTACCGACAAAGAGAATATATCTCGGCTTATCATCCCCAGTTTTCTTTTTCTTTTTCGAAGGTTCCTGTGCGTCTTCGCCATCTACGTCCTCTCCCTCCCCCTCCTGCTTCCTCTTCTTACCAACTGAAACCTTTGTATCCCCATCCTTGTCTTTAACTTTGGCTTTCCCCTTGTCCTCATTCTGAACAGTCCCCTCGGATTTTGTCTTCGCGTCCTTCCCCTTCCTCTTCCCCTTGCTCCCCTCGTCCTTGTCCTTGTCGTCGTCCTTCCCTGCTTCCACTTCCTGAACCTCCATTTGAATACTTTCATCATCACCAAACTCCTGGACCTCCATTTCAGGAACCTCGTTACCCCCCATATCATCTTTGTTAGCATCTTTACCGGACGTTCCTTTGGATTTGCGTTCCCGGAATGCGAGGGCTTTCTTTTGTTTCTTGGTAAGCTTTGGTGCCGAATCCATGGGGATCAATTGCGAGGGCACAGGAATAGGTTTTTGAATGAGAAAAAAGAATACACGTGAGATGGTCGCGTTCAACCCAACTTGTATTCTCAAAAAAACTTTGATAGATATACTTATTAGGACGTCTCTGGGGTTAGAGCTTTGAAGCCGTCAAGAGTCGGGACTACTATAATCTACCTCGAAGAGGACAAATCGATGATTCCTGGAATTTCCTCATAGCATTATTTAGCAATGATATTTTCAGGTTGCTACTACAAAACGACAGTCGGGCCCTTTTTCACCGCGGATTGCTAGTCACCGACAAGCAAGTAGCATCCCAATTCTTGAGACGGTCTCAAGTATTTTCTCGGTATCGTCGTCCACAACTACCGTTTCCAGCTTGTGAAGCTGTTCTTGGGTTTGAACATGACGCTTTGCGGCATCATTTCGCTCGGCTTCCATTCCCATATTATCATACACCACTGAAAGAAGATACTGCACATCTATGGCAGAACGGTACATCTGCAATCCGAGGAAATCGTTTTCTGCCATGAGCAACCACTTTGCTGCCGACTGCAACGCTGAAACTATAGAATGGAAACGAGGTCAGCAGCTTAAACCCTGGGATAAAAGAGGATCCACCTTCAAGTCCTTCAGCCATAATGATACATCGAGCAAGAATGAAAGCGGCCAAGGCTCGTTGCTCAGTGTCATTTCCAGTTATGAGCTATAGATGTCTCAGTAATTGCGCACGACAAAGCATATCGAAATACCTGGGGCATGAGATCTTCGACCATATTCTGGGAGCGTTTAGTGAGGCCAAAGTGGAGTCCAATATCTGCTAAGAACAATATGCCTGTCCGGTAAAAGTTGATTCGGAGAAGGAATTCCGAATGCCAGAGAGCAGATAACAGTGGTTCAATAGCGATTATAGACTGGTCGCACTCCTAAAACGACAGTATACATGTCAATAAGACAATTTGGGGTAGAAGCATATTCCGAACCCTCATTTGAATCACTTCGTACAATTGACCTGCGATTCCCTTCTCTTTGGATGGTGATTCCCGATGGGAGTAAAGTCGAGGGTCGAAATCGCCGGGCGGTCGTCTAGGAAGTAAATAGTCTCGATAGACACGATCCTGCCCACTTTGAAAAAGTAAGTAATGCGCAAACAACGGCAGCGCCAAGGGTTTCACCGTCGTGAAGCTCTCAGTGCCAGGATGTGCCACACTTGTTGTGCCCATAAACCGTAGTCGGCCAGAGAAATTCCTTTCCAGACAGAAGGTTGCAAAAGCATGGCCATGGCGTCCTTGTAGCTTCCTTGACGGGCCCGCTACGGATACCTTCGTTAGTACAGCACAGATGAGGGCTAGAGTCATAAAGACGTACATGATACGCCTGATTGAGAAACGTGGTTAACCTGTTGTTGTCAGAGCTTTCGGGTTCCGTGAATGCTATCACGATTTCTGATTCAATCCTCGCCAACTCTTCAGAGCCTGTCGAAAAATAAGAATGTCGGAAATGTATAGTTCTAGCTGACACACCGACAATACTCCATACTATTGATTGGACAGCATGCTGGGCGTACTGATCAGCTTCAGTAGTCGTCTCCATCTTGTGGTCGAACCAGTAATCAAATACCCCCATTGCTTCAGTGATTTTGATGAAGGACAGACTCATGGGCTGCTCCTGCAGCGACGTTGGTCAAAAGGTCCGAGAAATAAGGCATTGAGACGACTAACGTGACCTTCATGAATGAGTTTTCTAACATCATACAATATATCAAGCGGGTTGAGGTGAGGCTGGATCTCGTTGATAGGCGGTTTCTTATCCTCGTTATTGAACGGGTCCTTTGTTGGAAATCGGTGAAGAATGCTATTTGGATAATCAAGGACTTGTCTTGTAAATATAGAGCAACGTACCTTATACATTGTTGCAATGTGAGCTTGTCCAAATAGGTTCGCGAAACGTCGACAGCTTCGTTCAACAGCTGCGGTGCTTTAGTATGAGGTTCATAAAGTTCAGTCAGAGAACGTACCTGTCGAGCCGCCTCGAATTCATTATTGATATAATGCATACGGAGAAGATTGAGCAAAGCATACTGTCGAATTCCCCTGTCTCGCATGAGATGTAACTCATCCATCACAAGTGGATAGCTTACGAGTCGTGTTCTTCGTGAAAGCGTTGCTCAAAAGCGGCTCTTAAAGCTTCTTTGGCGGCATTGTCATCTCCCACGGCTTGAGCCTTGCTGAACCTGACCAGAACTCAACACTCCACGAACATTAGATTGAGCGCTTGCTCACGTCTCGTATTTATCGTGTTGCGCCCACTCGATACGATCACCTTTGGTCCTCAAAATTTGAAGATTCGCATGAGAGGTAGCCTAAATTGAGATATCGGCTCCTACCATTGTTCATTTCGTCCTTAGGGACTCTTTGATAACCGGCATGAAGGTCGATCCCATTCCACCAAAGATTGAAGTCTTCTTGCAGTTTCATGATACCGGAGAAAGAGAGTTTGGTGAAGCCAAGAAAGTTTCTTCGACAGAAGAATCCAAACATTGACCGTCGTGCCTAAGATTGTTGTTAGGCAAATCAAATAATTGTCACAACTTCACTCACAAAAGGAGCTTCCTGTGTAAAGATTGAACGCATGAGCTTAACTCAGTCACCAGAACTGCGCATTAAGATGTACATTTTCGTCGGCTTTATCCGTGAACAACAGTGGCACCTCTTGAAGAACCGCTCAGCCATGAGAATATGACGAAAATGAAACCACTGACTCATGAAGAAACTGATGAGTTCCTCGGCTGTATCCAAATGCTAAGGTGAGCAAAGTCAGAAAAGAAAGGCGCAAAAGACACGGTAGCGCACGAAACAGGAAAATTCTTGCAACAGAGTCTTTGCATCGACATCCTTCTCGTCGATGGGCAAGCTTTCAAGGCGCTTCTTTAGTGCCGAGGGCGAGCTATGGGGAGCAAACTACAAAGATTTGAAGTTCTGGACAACAGCACACAAGTTTAAATACCTCCGAGACCTCTTCAAGCAACATGCGATGAAGTTGCAACAGGAAGATTGGGTAATAGTGCCTTGCATCGATATCCTTGAAGGCGAGGACAAGTATAGCAAGAAGGGCAACATGATGGGGTCTTACAAAGAACTCAAGAGACGGGGGAGGATATGTGGGCGGTTCTTTGTCTTTATCCTTGTCGTTGGACATTTCGAGCAACAACAGTAGAAATGGACAACGATGAGGTCAATCACAATAGTGTGACAAGCCCCCGTGATAAGTGACGCTGCGTGTTTCGGATTGATTCTCTAATTCATCTCTGGACGCTGGGCTTCGACCAACCCCACTCTCTGCAATTCCAGCTTGATTGTGCTCTAGTTATCAATTTCAAAAGTCTTCCGGCCGTATTCTGACTCAGAAGTCCGTATAACCCCGTGACAGTCTCAAGATGATCCCATCTTATCTACATACTTCCCACTATCGCTCTCCTTACCGTCATGCCGCAAGACTGGACTGCCTTAGCTTCCGGAAAGAAAGCAAGCCAACAAGCTGCGATTCCCAAGGAATGGCTGCTATTCAACCCCCCCAGTCTTGATACACAGGACCTCACTGAGTTTCCGGACACCTGCGGACTACTTACAGAGGAAGACATCCAAATTACCACATCAGATACTGAGACGTTACTGTCAAAACTTGCTAGTGGAGAATGGTCCTCTCTTAAAGTCACTACCGCATTCTACAAGAGAGCAATCATTGCACAACAACTTGTGAGTATACGATTCTTGAGTGTTGACGTTACTTATTGCTTTTTCAGACCAACTGTTTAACAGAAATCTTTGTAGAACGTGCATTGGCTCGAGCAGTTGAGTTAGACGACTATCTGAAGAATAACGGGAAACCCGTCGGCCCTCTTCATGGTTTACCCATCTCTCTTAAGGATCAGATCAATGTCAAAGGAATCGAGTCTTGCATGGGATATGTCTCTTGGAGTAAGTCACTGAGATATCCAATACTTCAAAATGTTCTGACAGTTTAAAATATGACTAGTTGGCAGGAAAGCTGACAACAACGCAGTTTTGGTCGATATACTAGAGTCTGCTGGTGCTGTTGTAAGCTTCTCGGAGACATTTGAAAGATAAGGGCTCACATACCTTTAATAGCCCTTCGTCAAGACCAACATTCCACAGACATTAATGGTATATCAACACATCGCCCTATTCGTTATTCTTACGGTCTGATCTATGTTCATTAGTGGCCTGAGACTTTCAACCACGTATTCGGAAGGACTTGTAATCCTCATAATCGCTCCTTAACTTCGGGGGGCTCCTCCGGCGGTGAGGGTGCCTTAGTAGGTAAAGATATTCTCAGCTTTGCTTGGTCAGCCCTCTAACATGTCGTAGCACTAAGGGGAAGTCCCGTCGGTATGTCCTTACCAGTCCTTAGGTTTCTTTATAGTTAATCATTACTACCAGGCGTCGGATCTGACATTGGAGGGTGGGATGTTTCATTAATCAGTGACAACTCTGCGCTAAGCTTCTCGAAAGATCTATTCGTATTCCTTCCGCTTTTTGTGGAACATACGGCTTGAGACCTTCCTACGGAAGAGTACCCTATGCCGGTTGTGTGAATTCAATGGAAGGTCAAGACTCGGTGCCGTCGGTCCTCGGACCTCTCTCAAACGACGTTGCGGGAATCAAGCATTTCATGAAAGCAGTCATCGACGCAAAGCCTTGGTTGAAAGATCCTCTTGCAGTTAGAAAGCGTTGGAATGAGGAGGAATACAACTTGATAGATCATGGTTATGGAAAGAACCTTTGCTTTGCTATTTTGTGGGACGACGGCGACACTGTACCGCATCCACCAATACTTCGAGGGCTGGAGACTGTGAAAAAGGCACTTGAGGTTGCTGGTCATCATGTTATTGATTGGAAACCTTTGAAGCATATCGAAATATACGAAACATTGGTAAGTCTAGTCTCTTGCCTGGAATTAGGTGCTGATATTGTTCGATATAGCGTGACATCTGGGGAGCCGGTGCAGAGGAAGATTATAATGCTGTCGCGATCCTGAGCGGTGAGCCCGTAATATCGACCATGATTCCTGAAGAACAGAGTGCCTTGTCTGCGTCCGAATGGTTCAGACCCACTGAAGGTGCTTCGGCATATCAGCTTTGGCAAGTACAGAAGAAAAAGCGCGATTTGCGTCAAGAATACCTTCGCTACTGGGAAGAAACAGCTGCAATTACGGGCACTGGTCGACCTGTTGACGCTATCATCTCACCGGTCGCACCGTATGCAGCGCCTCCGCACGGAATGAACAAGCAAGTGACCAATTCTACTACACGTTGTCTGTTCTAACGCTGCTAATCTATAGGAGCGCGAACTACACGATGGTTTGGAATCTATTAGATTATGCAGCGCTCGTTATACCAGTATCTAAAGTTGATGAAACGATCGATGCCCCCAAACCTCGTAAAGAATTCTATAACGATGCCGACAAAACTCATTGGGAATCTTGTCTGTTACCTTCTCTTGCGTTGTGTGCATGCATACTAAGTCGAGCTCTTTAGATAACCCGGAGACGTACAAGAATGCCCCTGTTGCAGTCCAAGTGATCGGGCGGACACTGGAAGAGGAAGCTGTGATTGCAATGTCCGAGCTAGTGGACAAAGCCTTGAAGTCAAGTAAAGGTATCTGATGAACGACGTGGAACGACACAATGAGAATGTATAAATGTATGTGTTGCAAGTATTGTTTAATCGATATACTACACAACCGTCCGGCAGAAGACTCAGTTTGCACCGACTATTAGAACACTAAATTCGTCGGAGGCCCAAAGCTACTCATCCCGTGACACTACTACTACAATGTCATTTTATATATATCCAGATCTCTCACAGTGTTCTTTGTTATCTGCCATGTCGCGAGACTGGGTTATTACAGCTGCTGGCAAGAAAGCTAAACAACAAGCCTCAATTCCAAAGGAATGGTTGCTACCTAACCTTCCCCCTCAAAGTACATTAAACGTTTCTGAATTCCCGGAGACTTGTGGTCTACTCACAAACGAAGAGCTTCAAATCACTGGATCTGATACCGACACTTTACTTGGTAAACTAGCTCGAGGGGAATGGTCCTCTCTCAAAGTTACTACTGCATTCTACAAGAGAGCAATAGTCGCTCAACAGCTCGTGAGCATATATGACCTTGCGTTGTAATGTATAACTCAAAGCTACCTGCTAGACTAATTGCCTTACAGAGATATTTGTCGAGCGCGCGCTAACTCGGGCCACTGAGGTAGATGAACACCTGAAGAAGACGGGAAAGCCAATCGGCCCGCTTCACGGCCTCCCCATATCTCTCAAAGATCAAATTAATGTTAAGGGTTTGGAATCTTGCATGGGATATGTATCGTGGAGTAAGTTTCAAAACGAATCGAAATGCTGCAGAGTTTTCACAGTACCGAACGACAGTTGGTAACATTGCAGAAGAGAATGCTGTGTTGGTCGATATCTTGGAATCTGCGGGTGCCGTTGTACGTCCTATGAAGTTCCATCAATGATACGCTATCCCCTAATAGCAAGTTCAATGTAGCCTTTTGTGAAGACGAACATTCCTCAAACTCTAATGGTACTTTGACCGTTCAGTGCCTTATTGCCATGGTCCTCACTGCTTCTTAGTGGCCTGAAACTTTCAATCATGTCTTTGGGCGTACTTGTAATCCATACAACCGTTCTTTGACGTCTGGAGGGTCTTCCGGTGGCGAAGGTGCACTAGTTGGTGAATAAAATATGTTGAAGCTGTACCAGGCCGTTGACATCATTTTAGGTCTCAGAGGAAGTCCAATAGGTGTGTAGCTTTCAAATGCAGATTATATTCTTTAATTCTGGATTCAATACAAGGTGTTGGATCCGACATCGGGGGGTAAGATAGTGCTCAGCATACGGCCATCACCTTACTTTTTCACATAATAGTTCCGTTCGCATTCCATCGGCATTCTGTGGGACATACGGGCTGAGACCTTGTTATGGGCGGACCCCTTACGCAGGCTGCGTAAACTCAATGGAAGGCCAAGATTCGGTTCCGTCGGTTCTCGGTCCTCTTTCAAACGACCTTGCGGGGATCAAGCATTTCATGAAAGCAGTCATCGATGCAAAGCCTTGGTCGAAGGATCCTCTTGTGGTACGGAAGCGCTGGAGCGAAGAGGAATACAACTTGATAGACCATGGCTACGGGAAGAACCTTTGTTTTGCCATCTTGTGGGATGATGGTGATATGGTACCACATCCACCTATACTTCGAGGGTTGGGGACGGCGAAGAAGGCACTTGAGGCCGCCGGTCATCGTGTGATTGATTGGAAGCCCTTGAAGCACGTTGAAATCTACGAGACTTTGGTGAGTCTTGCCTTTTGCATCAAGTCAGAGGCTGACTTTGGACCAGATGAGTGTTTGGGGAGCAGGTTCAGCAGAAGACTACGAAACTGTTGCAAAGTTAACTGGTGAACCTATAATATCAACCATGGCTCCTGAAGAGCTGAGCGCTCCAACTGAAGCTGCTCTATTCCGTAACACCAACAGTGCCTCGGCGTACCAGCTTTGGCAGGTACAGAAGAAGAAACGCGACTTACGGCAAGAATACCTTCGCCACTGGGAAGAAACAGCTACAATCACGGGCACTGGCCGACCTGTCGACGCTATCATCTCGCCAATCGCTCCACACACGGCGACACCTCACGGCTTGAACAGGTAAGAGACGTTGATTCCTTTTCTTCTTCGGTGTTGTGCAGACTCTTTGATGTGCAGGAACGGAAACTACACGATGGTCTGGAATCTGTTGGATTACGCGGCACTTGTTGTACCGGTGTCGAAGGTCGATCAAGCGATTGACATCAAAAGGCCTCGTCACGAGTTCTATAATGAAACCGACAAAATCCACTGGGAAGCCTGTTCGTTATTCTTTTTCCCGCTATTGTCATAAAGACTTACCCTTTGTCAGATAACCCGGAAACGTTCAAGGATGCTCCCATATCTGTACAGTTGGTCGGGCGAACTTTAGAAGAGGAAGCTGTGATTGCCATGTCCGAGATATTGGATAGAGCCCTGAAATCAACCAAAGCTACGTTATGAACGACATTGGAACCAGACAGAATAAGAAAATAATGTAAGCTATGGGAAAGGGTGGGAATACAGAAATGGATGTATCTTATACAAATAGGATGCGCTTGAATAGTGATTACAATGCAAGATTGGTGGCAAAAACCCAGATCAGGTAGGAAGAGGAGCGACGTGAGCAATGCAGCCTTGAACAAAAGGAGACAGTGAAATGCAGCCGGTGGCGAGGAAGCCTCATGCCAGAGTCAGACTTCCCACTCCGTCTCCAGCACCTTCTATTTCCCGATCTTCACTTTGATGATCTCCCTGAAGCCTGATTCCGGTTCGCGGTACCGGTCGCAGGATTGGACTACCTAGGCCCATAGAAGCGCGCATAGTGGGGCTGGAAGACATGGGAACTGGTCGAGCGATGGAGGTAGAATACGATCCAATGGTAGGAGAGGATGTAGCAGAGTTGGTACTCGATCCCGGGACAGAGACAGGTATCGCGATAGGGAGCCGCGGATTACTGCGGCTTACGGGTGACCCTATGATGGGATGATTGTCGCGCAGATAGGAAACGGAAGGAGAGACGGCTCGACGCTTGGAGGAACTAGGATAGGGATCAAACCTATCGTCAACTAGATTATAATCAGTTCGAGTGTAAACCGAGTCAAGAATGCTGCGACTCACGTTTGCGTTTATTGGAACGAACCACGCTGGTTGTTGGGGGAGGAGTATGTCGCCATTGATTAATAGGTGTTGAGGATACTGAGGATAACGAAGGTGAGCCGAAAGGCTAGCCAATACACAGTCAACTTTTGCGAAACTTGGTGAACGCGATTACTTACCATATCGATTTCCATGGGCGTTGTACAAGGGCTCTCCGAGATACACATGCTATTCAGGTCATCACCACTGACACTACTTGCTGGAGTATGGGATATGTGTGACCTAGCAATATTTATGGGTTCGCTAATGCTTGTCGGAATAGCGCCTGAAGGGTCATCGTCGAGTTCTTCGTCATCGCTGGGTGTGTCTTCGCGTTGAAAATCGTCTTGTCCGGCTTCCTCAGGGTACCTACCCCGGTCTGAGGGAGGACGGAAAGTGCGTGGCGTTATTGGTAGTTCAGCACCTGACGCAAGTAAACGTTGGAATGCAGCTTCGGATTTGACTTCATTCTCAATGGGTCGCGATTCAGCGAGAAGATTAGTGATTCGGGGCTGTTTGACCTATGTAATTTTTGTCAGAAATGACTTGCGTAAATTATAAATTACATGTTCATACTGGGTAAGAGAGTCGACGTCGCGGAAGGCTCTGACTGTCGACTGTGGAGGAGTGTTTCCGGGGAGGAGTATGAAGCTTGCTCCTGGACACTCTACCCGAAGACGAATCCTCTTCAATATTTTCGGGAGCTGACAATGGGGGAGTGGGGTTTTCAGAACTGCCAGAGGGCGAACTGTCACCAGTCATTCGGTCAAGATATGAAGCAGAGTCGTCGGGACATTCTTCGTCCGAGGAAGACTTTCGCTTGGAAGAAGGATTGAGAGTGAAGGATGCGGCGAGAGGGCTATGGAGGCGAGATTCGGAGAAATAGGTGGCCTTGGGGGCCAGCACACTGGGGCGGCGAAATCGATGTAGAATAAAGCCGGCATCTTCTAGTGTCAACGCAGAAGACGATGCCAAAGAGCTGGCTGGAAGAGCAAAGTCGGTGGAAGATGTAGGAAGACTGGGCCGAGAAAAGTCCTTTGGCATCGTAGAGAGACACCAGCGAGCAAGGTAGGATGTTGGGTTCAAGTTGGAAGGTAGACCTCTACTTTATATATTTACAATTGCCTTTATTGGCAAGCCGTGGTCCAATTCAATTCACGCCTTTTGTTACTACTTTTTTTCCTTTCACAATCATTTTCGCTAAAGAGGTAACTATGTACACGTATCTACAATCAAATACCCGCAGCGATGAGCTGGTAGACAGTCCAGACAGAGCTACCGAGGAGTCCTGTGCATATGATAGTCAGTGAGTGTACCGCCGAAATACTTGCAAGATGCACATACCAACAGAAGCAAAGCTCCCCAGCATACTAATAGGGTTTGTTCGCTGGAAGCAAAACAAAGGTCAATGGCAGCACAGTAGGAAAAGACCAAGCTCTAACCTTCTTGGGGTCACCAGTAATGTAACCACGAGTGTAAAACACGCGGGCAATGGTCCAAACAGCAACCGCTGCCGCTGCAAACTTGGGGTATTTGAGAGAGGTCAACAAAGTTCTAGAACCGAATACATCAGAGACGAACTCGACTTGGGACTAGTAGAAGCCTCACGTCAAGTAAATGTTTGGGATGGCCTCCAATGTGTTTTGGTGAGCTCCTAAGGAACAGGGGTTCAAGGGAATACTCGTCAAGCTTGGGCAAAGGACTTTAGGCCTTTAACAACTTACGTTGAGCACAGTTGAACTTTTGTGCGTGTATCGAGGCAGCAGCGTCACTTTTCTCAGCATATACTGGCATTCTTCTCAACGTGCGCAACAACGGATACATTTGAGAGAACTCACCCTGGGGATAAGGGACTCCGGCCGCTTTGCGGAAACGGGACACGACTATGGTCTGACCCAATAAAAGGAAGGCAGTCGAGAGTAAGGAACCGGCGACGTAGGAAACGCTATCGAGAAGACAGATGAGAACGTGCTGGAAGTTTGGAATATCCCCGACCTACCCTTGGGGGACGACGATTGTGGAAGACATTGTTTGTATGGAGAGGTATGAGAGAAGTCAGAAATTTATACGCGTCCTCTTCTAGTACTTTCGCCGATCCGGGATATTTTCCCATGGACATGCCGGGTAGATGACGAGGCCAGGGCATGTAAGTGGGAGCCGTTGCTTTGTAACGAGCAAGGGGAAACAGGGACGGTAGCATTGAAGGTGTCCTTTCCTGTACTTGGTGTTGCAATACAAGATTGATATCTACGTATACGGCTATCCCGCTCATTCGACTAACTTTAAGTAACTCTGACACCATCGATCACGTAATCAAAAAAATTTGCGCTTCAGCACCAATATGTCAAAACGCTCAGCTACAGAGGTAGTCTCCGAGGGCCAGGCTTTTGCAAAAGCATCCAGTAGTGGTGCAAAGAGAGAACCAGTCTCAGAAAATTTAGAATTCGAGGATGCTTGGGAGGACGAGATCGAAAGCGATGAGGAAGTTGTAGATGCAGAGGCCGCAGAGAGGGAAGATGGTATGTGAAAACCGCGTCTGTCTGACTCGTTTTTTATCGCTGGCCATTAGGTATGGATGTCGATGAAGTTATGCCCGCGATAGAAGAATCGGAAGAACAACCTTCGTCCGCTTCAAATGTTTTCATACCGGGAATACATACTTTACAAGAAGGCGAAGTTTTGGAGGCAGATGATTCTGTCTATTTGATGCGCCACACTTTAGGCGTCGACTGGCCTTGTCTCTCGTTTGATATTTTGCGCGATAATCTTGGAGATGAGAGGCAGCGTTTTCCGGCGACAGCCTATCTTGTCGCTGGTACGCAAGCCGATACAGCAAAAAATAACGAGGTCCGGGTGTACAAAATGAGCAACCTACATCGTACTCAAAAGGATGGTGGTAGGTATGCCAACGCGGTCATGCACGTTCACCTTTCTTGACTATTTCCCCTAGATAATTCAGATTCCGAAAACGAGGAGGAGGACGACGACGACGATCTAGACGAAGACCCCATACTCGAACATCGCTCTATTCCTCATTTAGGTGGTGTAAATCGCATACGCGCGCAACCCCTTCCCCCCGCCTCCCCGCTACCTCCAGTTTCCCAGTCATATCACGTCGCAAGCTGGGCAGAGACAGGGAAAGTACACATATGGAATGTCCGACCTCACATCGAGTCTCTAGAATCTCCGGGATATACGTTCGACAAAACTCAAGCCAACAAACCTGTGTTTACGATCAATTCACATGGTCGCTCAGAAGGTTTTGCGATGGATTGGGCTTCATCGGGGACTTCTGCTCTCCGCCTCTTGACAGGAGACATAGCTTCCAAAATCTATCTCACAACATCCACTGTGTCTGGTTTCAACACACTTTCCCAACCCTTTACCTCTCACACGTCAAGTATCGAAGATCTGCAATGGAGTCCTTCAGAGCCCACTGTGTTTGCGTCCTGTTCTGCCGATCGGACTATTCAAATTTGGGATGTACGCAGTAAAGGACGCCAGAGTGTAGCTGGTGTCGACCCCGCGCACGATAGCGATGTAAATGTAATCAGTTGGAACAAAATCACATCGTATCTGCTTCTCAGCGGTGGCGACGAAGGGGGCATCAAAGTCTGGGATCTTCGAAATGTACAAAAGAGAGGGTGCGTTCCTGAGGTTTTTTGGCAGGCAATTGTTTTTGATTACTTTCTGCAGAACATCTTCTCCAACCCCGACACCTATCGCATCGTTCAACTGGCACAAAGCACCCATTACGTCCGTCGAATGGCACCCCACTGATGCCTCAACTTTTGTGGCATCTGGTGCAGATGATCAAGTTACGCTATGGGATCTTGCGGTAGAACAAGACGATGATGAAATGAATGAATCCTCTGGTGATGTTGAAGTTCCACCTCAGCTGCTCTTCTTCCATCCTGGTCAGAAGGACATCAAAGAGGCACATTGGCATCCGCAGATTCCAGGAGCTGTCGTAAGTACGGCACTGACTGGATTTGATGTCTTCAAAACAATATCTGCGTAATGTGGTTACATTAAAAATAATGTATCTAGAGTCACAATCTACATGCATCTTAGTACAATCCACTGCTGTTATTTCCTTTAGGAGCGCGAAGCTTGATAATGTTCTTTTGCGTAATGTCCATTATCTGTTGAAATGTCAGTGCATACCTAGTCGGAAAGTTTGTTTGAAACTTACGGCCGCGTACAAGTTCCGGATATCACGAAGACGTTGAGCCGCAAAGTAGAGCTGTTTTTCATCGTGTTCTTGAAGCGCAAGCTGTAAAATGCTTTTTGTCAATGCGAGAGGCTAGGTGGGTGTCAACTGGGGAACAAACCGTATAATCCTGGATGAAAGGATATTTGATGAGTTTCGAACAGATTTTGGCTCGGGCAAGGTAGTCTTGGCGGGCTGAATCTCGCAGATTGTATGCACTTTCTTGGGCACGATGCAACTCTCCAAGCACCTCTGTCCCAAAGGTATTTGAGCTGCATCATCTCCAGTTGAGGAATGTATGTCCATACCTTCTTGCACTTGGACGCCTGTTTTCAAACGTCGTAAGCGCGAACGAATGAAGATAAACCGATACGTACCAAAGTTGTCACCACTGTTAATCAATTTAGAACGTAAGTATTTCTAAAAGTGTTTTAATAGAACCCACTCTTCAATCCTTGCAGAACAACATTAGATAAAATGCGTCTTTAATGGTTGAAGCACTTACTTTGGCATGTTAATCGTCAACCAAAGTTTGACCTTGTCCTAGATAGTCGCAGGCAGAAAATCAGGGCCCAATTCACAACATTTTGAAAGAGATCCCACAATTGAAAAAGCCAAGTCTTGACAATGCTGTTTAATCACTTCGTGAACAGTCTTGACGCGCTTGTTTGCCATCACTAGGTTCTGAAGGCGAGCATTTGAAGAATCATTGTTAGAAACATCGGCACTGTCGATAGCATCCCCAGATATCTTTCTCTTTTTCGAAGGAGGCTCAACGGAAGAGGGAGGAGGATACACGGTCGTGTCTGTCTCTGCACTGCGAGTCGGGTTGAAAGGCGAGTCGGGGTCATTTGTAGACGATATTAACTTCTGCAATTCACTGCAAGCGCCTCAGGAAAGTATGGTGCCATAGAGTCATAGTCACGTACAGAATCTGTTTGGGAATTCAGAACAGTGCAAAAGTGAATGAAAGCCGCGTACCTTGGCGGGGAAAATAGTAAAAATAGTTTCTTCGGCAGCACTTGCCACCTCTTTTCGAAATTCCTATAGCACGAAGGTTTGCATTTAAGAGTCCAGATACAGAGATTAGAGCTTGCCTCGATTCCTGATGCCACACTTTTCTCCATCTGTTGTGCAATGATTGTGAAAGAGTCAAAGCGCGAACCGCGTCCGGCTTAGTCATTATTATAGCTTCAACTCATATACTCGGTCTCTAATCCAACTTCAAGTCACTGCCCCGTCATGGCAGACCAAGAAGAGAAGAATGCTATTGGAGCGCTCACAGGTTTCTCCCTGCAAAATTTGCTCGGAGATTTGTCTTTACCGGCGGGATCTAGCTTGTCGAATCATCTAGGGATCTCTGGGATCCCTTCACTCAGCTCGAATCAAATTTACAACGATAACTGGGATGATGCTGTCGGAGCAGATGAAGGAGAGGATTGGGAAGCCGAAATAGACAAGGAAATGGCGGCAGAAGGCATGGCAGACCCCGAAGTGAAGCAGGAGCAACGTTCACCAACTGCACTGAGGCAGAAGCAGAAGAAAGTGAGGGTGGTCAAACGGCTAGTAGAAAGACCGAAGAGCGTCTACGAACGCTTTCCTGCATTCGAGAAGGATAAGGTTTTGGATTTCAGCGAGTTGTTCAAGGGTTACACTGTGAGGAGGTCGCGGATAGGAAAGAGGCTTTTCAATAGTGCGACATCGTCTTACATTTCACGGTTCTTGCTGCTAATCTTGATATCTAGTCGAAACTACCTATCCGAGAAAGAAAGAAGTACCAAGGGGATTCCTAGAATCTGTTGCTGGAGACGCGAAACGACAAGTAGAAAGTCAACGAGTCGAAGAGGTCATATCTTCTGGGAGCATAGAGGCTGACTTTCGTCGTGCACTTGTGGTATGTGCTCTTTGTCAATTGCCCCATTCAACAGGTTCTGACTCCTTGTCCAGGAACGAGACGATGTATCCATGCCCCTCCATGACAGGTCGTTTGACCTTGTGCTCTTGTCAAATTGGGAGGACCAAATCATATATGAGCCAGATAAAGTGGAAAATATAACCTCACGCGCCATCTCCAACGAAAAGAATCTCACTACTCCTGTGAATAAGGTGTTAGAGTCTGGCTCTTGGACACAAAGTATCATTTGGGACCCCGATGCTCCATTCAAAGACTTTACCCAATTAGAATTCAATCACGAAGACGATATTGTCCCCGAGGAGCGGAACAGTATGTATTCAGATTCTTTTTACGTTCTACCGCCGACCTTCATTTTCCAAAGCTGAACTATATAGGCCTCGCAAGCGTCTCAGAACGGACGTTGTTCAAAAAGACAAGTTCAATCTTTCCAACGACCAGTTTTACGAAGTTTCAAAAGACGGCCGTCATCGTGTCCGTCAAACGTTTGGGCAACTCACCGTGGAGCATGCGTATCCTGCTCAGAAGTTACAATTGCCATTTGTATGTGACATGCGTATTCCCTTGGTGCCTTGTGCTGACAGTATTCTTAGTATAAAACTCGGCTCTCTAAGCAAGAAGCTCGCTCATTCCATCGCCCCGCTCTTCAATTCCCATCCAATATCGAGTTACGATTCAGTAAGGTCCGCACTGCCAAGAAAAAGAAGGACAAAGCTGGCCGAAAACTTGGTAAGGGAGGCAACGTTGGAGAAGGATTGCATACTACCAGTGATCTGAGTCTGCGCGACACAAGCAACTTTGTGTTATGGGAATATTCGGTATATTCAAATAATCTCACTCCTGACGAGGTGTTTGATGGTCTAATGACAGGAAGAACATCCACCTATCATCCCCAACTTTGGGATGGGCAGCGTGCTGGTCAACTATTATCGCAAAAAGGACGAAAAGGATGAACACATTCCCAAGGTAGAAGACAGCCTTTCCACAGCCCGGAAATAATTCTGATGGCCATTCAGTTTGATTTAGGTACACCTTTCGTTCTGGAGCCACAGGATGAATCACCTTTCATGAAATTCGGATACGTCTACCCCGGACAAACTATTCCTGCCCTTTACAATAATCTCATTCGAGCGCCACTTTTCCGACATAAACCCAAGCCTACTGATTTCCTTGTCGTAAGGTAATAGCTAATCTCCGTGACTAGATCGCACGCTGAACAGACATTTATTCTTTTCCAGGAGTACGGTAAAGGGAGAACCCAAATATTATATACGTGAAATCAAGAACCTATTCGTAATTGGACAGACCTATCCGGTGACAGAAGTTCCTGGACCTCATTCCCGGAAAATCACGAACACGATCAAGCATCGACTTCAGATTATTGCGTTCAAGCTGCTTCGAAAAAGTCCGGGAGAGCGTCTCAAGATTTCTCGATTGATGAAATACTTTCCTGATCAGAACGAGCTACAAATGCGACAAAGACTCAAGGTAATACAGCGGCGGATGATGGTTATTAGTGACGTTGACCCAGATTGTATCAGGAATTCATGGAATACCACAGAAGAGGACCCCATCAAGGATTCTGGAGATTGAAAGAACATTTGACAATACCTTCCGATGCGGAGATGCTCAAGATGGTCAGCCCAGAGCAGGTCGTGCTGACAGAGAGTATGCAAGTCGGGCAACGCCATCTCCAGGATTCTGGGTACAGTCAGACCGCCGATAACATCGATGAAGATGACTCGAACCTGTCCATTGAACAGCAATTGGCACCGTGGATCACAACCAAGAATTTCCTCTTTGCGACTCAAGCCAAAGCGATGCTTCGATTGCATGGAGATGGAGATCCGACAGGCCGAGGAGAGGCTTTCAGTTTCATCCGAATCTCAATGAAAGACATTTTTGTCAAGGCCGGTGAGGATTACGAGCAAAAAATGGGTAAGCCACCGTATTCAACCGGTATTAGTTTAATCCTCACGTGCCACTTTAAAGCCGAGGCTGAAAATCGACCCAAGTCGGCTCACAGATACAATGTGGCTGAACAGCAACTCATCTACAAATCTGAAATCGAGAGAATCTGGAAGGCTCAGTTTGACTCGCTGAGCCGCAAAGATGAACCTCAGTTGACGGCTGAAGATGAAAGGAGGGACAAGCAGCAGCAACTGGCCATCGCAGCTCAAATGAAACAACGCGAAGCCACTCCCATGGATCCTTTTAGTCGTGCTTCTTCTGCTGACCCTGGACGCGACCAAAGTATGGATCCCGAAGGCTCAAGTCGGCGGGTGTTGCGTATCAAGCGATTTGTGTGTACTCTTGACAAGGATACAAGTCAGCATCTCATCTTTTGCCTTTAGATCGATGGTGAATGGCAGACGGAAATCATCCGTGACCCTGCGGTAATCCGAGCCTACGTGAAAAACCGGCAAGCCATCGAGGAAGAAAACACGTTGACTGATAGTTTGGCCCCAACTGGTGACGCCGACAAAGATAGACGTGCCAAGAAGAGGTAAAGTTTACAATATCACTGCTTTCATGTGGACTAATGCCGTGTTATAGAATTGAAGAAGAATTGGCAAGAATGAAAAAGAATCAAGAACGTCGTTTACACCGAAAGAATGCCAAGATCGTCAAGGAAGGCGGAACCCCGTTGCAGTTAAATCGACCTATCAAACCCGATACGACAGTTAGTATCCCACAATCCGTACCTTTGGTTCTTTACTGATGACGACACGACAGAGACGTTGTGGCCACTGTGGACAAATGGGTCATATGAGTAAGTTGTCACCGTTCCTGGACTGTATACGATAGCCAAATTCTCTCGCAGAAACCAACCGGAAATGCCCGCGTTGGGCCGAATTCAACAGTGGCGCACCTCCCCCTGGACCGGGACCTGCATCTGCTACCAGTCCTCCACCTCCAACTACCGCTAGCGGAAACTTCGGATTCCGAGGACCAACAACCGCCTCGTCTTCATTCGGATTCCCAACTGCCGTTTCGTCTCCACTCGCCACGAGCCCCCCTATTACGACCGGTGGTGACTACGAGACTCCAGCGGCCTCGACTTCCAGTGCACCAAAGATCAAACTAACGTTGGGAAAGAAGTCGTGAGTTAAGCGCGCGCCAAGTTTTTTTTTCGTCTGTAATAGTAGACTTGTCATTTGTGTATTATATCAAATACGTGGTCTTGTAGTTTCTTTCGGTTGCGCGCAGCGCTTCCATTATCGAGTGACAGATACAACAAAGCCAAGACTACAGAAATATCGGATCGAGTCGGACTCAAAATCGATAGGCGGAACAAAATAATAGTGTACATGATACAGTCATTCCTGCAGTTCTGACAGCTCCCCACAGACCCAGACTATGATTCTCTGTATTGCGTCAGTCACTTCTTCGGTACTGAGTGGCCGTCCGACTGGCGGGCAATGCATGAAGAGGACCTGTGTCGTTCCCTTCTCGTAGGGTTTCCTGTTCCGTTTTGATTCAGCTAGTGAGCAGTAGTAGACAAAATCACTTAGATAGTGTCCTGCATCCATCGAGGTATATATTTGCTGTTAAATAATGTTTCAGTTTCCGTCATTACGACTGATCCCCAAACCCACCTCAATTCCAGACCGCTTCAGGTCATGAACCAATCGCGAAACATCAATGTCGGTGAAAATCTCTGCATGCTCTCAGAAAAATGACAAGTAGATGGTGCAACTTGTCGCTAACCTTCAGGAAACTTTTCGTATCCGACCCCAAAACCACGATTGGGCCTCGCAGTAAAAGTGTCTCCCGCAGCCGTACTCTCCACCATATCAAACCCTAGTTCCCTATTAAACGTTTCCCCGATCGAAACGTCCGTTTCTGGTCTTGCTCCATAGTCGAGTTCAGCAGTACGGACTGTCGGTGCCAGTTTCCCATAAGCGTCTTTCATGAAATACCCCAGCTTGTGACCCATCTTTTCCATCCTCAACGGCCCTCGACCAGCAACGCCAACGTGAAAGATAAAATCGTATCCCTTGTCTGGGGGAATAGGGAAAAAATCGTCCTTTACGCTGTCTGGAAGTTGTGGTGGTCTCAAATGTAACCCAGAGACCAGTTCCAGGACGGCATCGTAATCCATTGGTATCTCGAGCGCAGATATCTGGACTAGTCGTTGCTTTTCGGTTGTCTCCCGCATGATTACTTGACCATCGATGACTACGGGATGGGGATCTAGAGGAGTGACGACTTTGTGGAGAGGTTTGACTGCCAGCCAGGAGGGGTTTTCTTCCCCGGAACTGGAAGGCTATAGCACTAGATATCAGTCAGTTTCAACGGTCACTTTGACTATGAGCTACTTACTCCGAATCCTGTGAGGAGGACGTTGGTAACGCTGACCTCTCCGTCCAAGTTTTGTGCAGACATGGTTGTGTAGCAAAGTAAATTGGTCGTGACTACTCTGTCACGACAAGCTCCAATTTGTGCTCTTGGCATAGTCCAAAGGTCTAGTAATTGATATTGTAGAATCGAATAACTTTCCATTACATATAGTAAACTATCAAGCAGTAACAACAGGGAGTCAAGAGAATAAGTCAGAATACAATGGCTTGAATCATTTTACACTTTTACGCGACGCTCATTTCCACGTCCCTCGATGTCGTCAGAGGACTCTTCAAAGGTTTCTCATCCACGTCCATCGCGTCAACCTTCTTCCCAGTACCATATCGCCTCCTAAAGTCCTCGTTTATCGTAAGCAACAAATCTTTAATGAACTCCGCGTGCTTCTGTCGTTCCTCGGCAGGAATATTCCTCTTCTCGACTACATCAAAGAATTTCCTTGCAGCTGGCCGCGGTGATGGAGTAGGTGAAGCGGCGGCAGAGCCCGAAGCCAGTTCGACCTTTTCCACCTGGTTGGCAAGGTCTTCCGATTCGCCCTTTGCTGGTATCGATGCAATTGAACGTAAACTAGGAAGATAGGTGGACTTGGAAGATGGTGATGGAGCCGAAGAATGTTCCGGACTAATGGAAGAGGAGGCAGGGCTACTCTCCCTAGAAGACGACGCCGAGGGTTGAGCTGACGACGAGCGATACATTGAATTCAGAGGGGCGAGTTTGTATTGGGCATCGCCCGACGTAAGCAAAGGATATAGAGAACTCGAGGGCGAAGGGTTCTCTGACGTTGAGGGGGCAGGTGTGAGTGAAATCTTTCTCGACGTCTCTGAAGAAAGCTTTGCCGGGGTACCTTGATGGGCACCGGTCTGAACTTTTGGTTCGAGCGGCCCGGGTATACTCTTGAGAGGCACGATAGGACGCATGTCCTTGCCCATATAATCCTGGGGTACCAGACCAACAACCGGACCTGGACCTCGCGGAGCACGAAGATAGTCGAACGCGGCAGCGTCGGGCGTAGTGCCGATGGTCATTGGCATGGCCATCGGAATTTGTGGCGGAGTTGAATTGATAGGTGTGGAAACCGTCGAATGAGGAGATCCAGAGCTGTCCAGAGGAGGTGTGGGCTGGTGATAATGGTGCTGAGAGTATTGAGATGACATGGGCGCCTGGTTGTACTTGGAAGATACCGATGATCGACGAGCATACTCGGCAGCATGAGACATTGGGTGAGAATCATTGACAGGGTACATGGAGCTGCCATAATTTGAAGAATGCCTTTGGTAGTGGGCACCGGTAGAATACTGCGAGGGAGAAGTGCCCGCATAAGCGGCAAAATCCTCCGCAGAGGGCATTCCAGGCATTCCGGTTAGACCCATTTCGCTTAAGTGGACGGGATCAAAGTAGTCTGCCGGGAACGAGCTGAGACTCCCGGAGTGACTTTGGCTGTGACCATGGTTGGGACGCATAGTGCTAGAAACGTCACGACCGAGGGTAAGCAGGAATTCGTTGACAGCAGCCAGCTCTTCGGGAGTGCGAATGTCCAAAGAGACGGAACGCGGATTAAAGTGATTTGCATGGGCGGCGGATTGAGCATAGGCGAGATTATTGAGGCGTTCGGCCATTCCTAAAAAACCAATGTCAACTGATGACCAGGAGACAAGTGGCGAGATCACTGACTGGGATCGTAGGACGGGTTGACTCTGCGCTTCTTCATGTCGGTGAAAAAGTCGTCGACACTATAGTCGTCATGCGAACGTTTGGAGCCGGCAGAGACGGGCTCTGAGCGAAGCACCTCCCAAGAGGGAATGCTGTTTTGCAGGTACATGTCATCGGAACGATGAGAATGGGAATGAGAGTGGTGGTGATGGGCAGGAGCGAGCTCTGGAGACGGGGTAGGCAAAAGACCAAAGTGAGAGCCTAGAAGAGTTTAATGAACGGCTAGCTGTCACGGCAAATGAACGCGGCTTACTATCTGAGGGAGACGAAGAGGAGTGAGATTTGGAACGAGGTACTGGTACTCGGAGATTGGAAGCCGAAGGGGAAGTCCTGTGTGTTTGTGGAGGCTCCTGCTTGCCATTGTCACCACGAACGCGGTTCACGTAGGCAGGGTCGGCGACAGTGATAGCCTTCGAGTGTTTGTGCTGAGCATGGTGCTCTTCGGTGTGAATCTTTTCGTGTTTCTTGAGATCCTGGGGCCTCTTGAAAGACTTTTTGCAGATCTGGAAACGGGTAAGAACAAGCAGCAGGGTGGATGGGGACCAACTGACCTCGCAAACATGAGGTTTGAGTGGAGTATGGACTAGAAGACGCGAGTCAAAAAAAGCGAATGCGGAACAACAAGTTGCAAACGTACCCCTGAGGTGGGATGTGATATGGTCGCGCTTGGCACAGGTGGTGCCGCAGTCTTTCCACTTGCAGGTGAGACAAAGGTTGTTTGTGCTCTTGCGACCGATGTGGTCATTGCAGAGATGGTTATAGAGAGCCTCTGGATCGACAAAGGACTGGGTGCATTCCTGCCAAAGACACCTGTGGGACTGAGAGGGCTCTGCAGAACTGGCAGGAGTAGTCGGTGAAGCAGAGCGGTCGGGATACGGTGGGGATGGGGGAAGAGTCTGTTGGGACAACATTGTGGAAGACATTGTCGGAACGATAGAACAGCACAGTCACAGCAAAGGAACCTTGTTATATAATTTTTGATTCGCTTGGCTCTGCCAGGGACTAACCTCCCAGAGATCCAATCTCGCTTCGATTCGCTTGGCATTTGTCCAAGACTTTTGTGATCGCTTTTGGAATGTCTGCCAAGCCAACTGCAACTAAATCATGTAGAAATGTAACAACTAAGTACTACACTCCGCTTGCCTCCTCATTCTCTTCATTTACCCGCAATACTTTAATCCATTCCCGGTAGTTAAAGTTGCCTTGCCTATCTGTGAATGGTCCTTTCAGGAAGCGGTCGATCTGCTGCAAATTAAGTCGTTCGGCCTCTGTTATCGTATCATCGCTACTTACCTCCCTATCATCCATTCTGTCCGCCATCTCTCTCAGCCACTTTCTCATATCCTCAACCTTTACCATCCCACTGTCATTCTCGTCAAAGCTCTCGAATGCCTCTATCAACTCGGGCTCCGTGTCAAACTCGAACAATCGTTCACTCATCATCGTCAAAAACATTGTAAAATTGATTCTTCGTCCCTGCCCCGGTCCACTATCCTCGGATGGAGACTTCATGTGACCACCCGGCCGTGCACTAAGCAGATCCTCCAACATCGTTCGAGAGGGTGTTAAGCCTAGAACAACGGATCAATCGATGCACAAAGGAAACGTTGACCTTGTTCGCTCACCAAGGCTGCTAAAGATCTCTTTCAAGTCGCTTTCGTTGACCCATCCGTCTTTGTCGTGATCAATCAGTTGAAAGGCTTCTTTAAACTGTTGTATCTGTGCTGGTTCGAAATGAGAAAACACTCCTGAAGGCTCTCTTCGAGCTCGAGACTTTTGGGCCTTGGTGAGTTTGCCGCCGTCAGGAGAGAGAAAGTCGGGATATCGAGACATTGTATCAAGTTTGTAGTCGTAGTAAGGTAGAGCTTCAGAAATGCCTCGGTATGGTCGTCACTGTTGTCGGTTCACGTGCTTTAGCATTTGCAATGCCAAGAGTTTTAATTCAGACAGTACAGGAATCGGCAAGCTCCGGCCGTAACACTGTCGAAACGCTCGCAGACATTCCTGAATTCGTCATTTTCAATAACGGTCGGACATTCTCGGGAAGCCGAGGATAAGGCCGGAAGTCCTGCTCGAGTCGAATGAAAAGATAACCTACACTCATTCATTCTCCTTGTATAGAAGGACTTTGATCCTTATGATCCACGATCCAAACATAGAATAAGCTTGACCGGCGGCCCAAGACAATCCATGGCATGTGCCTAGTTTGGGGTACGCGGTGCCACACGGACGGCCTCTCCGATTCTGTGCCAAGCCTTTCGTACTTTTGAGGAGAACGATGGTCAGGGAGCCAGTCGCAACCACCTTCGACGCGTAAATACGCAGGATCTCTTACAGCGACGCCCCATTCACCTTCACTGGTATCACTACACAAGACAATCTCCATTAATTACAAGCAAACACGAGCCCAAAAAAAGTCTGGTTATGATAGACATATTAAGGCGAGGCCCGCCAAGAATGCATCTGCGTAGGTGCACTGCAGGCCTGGAACACATGTAGACCCTTAACAGATACTCCATGCGTCAAAGAGTAAATATGCACTGACCCAATCAAGAGGATCACAATCTCTTGGAATACAGCCTCCACAGATACCAAAGAACCCATGTCCTGGGCAGCCATTTAAATATTTGAAAGATGAATGAATTTCCGCCACCAGTCAAATGCAAAGGAGGATCCCGACTTAGAGCCCTCGACACCACAAGCTTGGCAAAAGACTCGGCAGACATGGTCCGCTGAGTTTGGCTTGCGTTCAGTCGCATTATGATGTTTGGCAAAAAAGCTGTATATAGTGAGTTTTCAGGGAGTCTAAAGCGGCCTTCATGGTTTTTGGAAATGTTCGATCTAACAGAGCCCGGTGCGACATTCATGACTCTGATGTTGAAAGGTTTACATTCCATACTAAGCGTTTCGCTTATGATGTGAACAGAAGACTTGGTGGCTGAATACAAGCCATTCCATGGCGTGGGCCTGAAGAAGAAAGCATGTCTTCTTTAATAACCCGAAGAACACCGGAACAATGTTCAACACGTACGTATCGCCAGCTATGGAGCCAATGTTCACGATTAGACCTCTCTTTCGAGCCGCCATGTGAGGTATTACCGCTCTTGAAACGCGTAATACCGAGAATGTATTTGTGTCGAAAGCATCTTTGACTTCATCCAGAGATATGTCAATCAGAGGTCCTACGCAAAAGTCGGGTCAATCCCAGCCAAGAACTTCCTTAAGTTGACACATACCAATCGCTATCCTCCCGGCGTTGTTCACAACAATGTCAATCCTGCCTTCCTTTGCAACGATTTCTTGAATCACTTTATTAACATCATCGTCGCTTGTGACGTCCAAGCGCATTCTCTCGATAGTAAGGCTGAGTCCGTCCATCTTGTCTAAACTACGCGCAGTCGCGTATACTTTGCATCCTCGAGCAGCAAACTCTTCGCATCTTTCAGCAGGTATTAGTGCGGAGATAGAACAGAAGAGAGATGTACTTGCAACGCAGACCCAATACCACCGATGGAACACCCTGTAATGAGGACGATGGGAGACATGCTTATGGATTTGAAAGCAATACGTAAACCACCGGAATCAATTTGCCGGGTTTATCGGTTTATACCAAAATCTTTATCAGTTGCTACGACTATGTCGATCCTTGGTCTTACTTCAACTTGTCTTTGAGTCCTCTTTGAAAACTTTCACCTAAAAAAAATTCGACTGGCAGGGGACAGGTAAAAATGATCGAGCGCAGTGCACCAAAAATGGATATGTCATTGTCATAATTTAGGCTCCAAGCGACGGCCGGACATCCCCTTGTTTTCTATCCACAACTATCTGCACTCTTTTCTTTCACGTTCGAGTAGTCTCTATTTCCTTTTACACTAATATTCTACCATGCTTCTCTCCTCGACTTGTGTTGTGCAGGCCACAGCCGCATTACTACTTTCCTCAACGAGCGCTTTTGCAGCAGCAGCCAGCCGTCGAGCAACTACATGTAATGGACATGGCGAGGTATGTTTTCACCGCCAATTCTCTGCCGTGTTTGAACTGAGAGCTTTCCAGCTTTGCGACAAGAGCTACGGGAACGTTACATTCATTGGCGCTCACGACTCATACGCAGTGGGGGTCAATAACCGTACGTTGAATCTTTGCAATAGGGACGCCTACTCAGTCTACTCTAGTCGCTGTGAACCAGGACTATGATGGTGCGCAGCAATAATTCCGCCTAGCTATTCTATCCTTCTAATGCACTCCGGATCCACAGTTACGCAGCAGCTGAACGACGGCATAAGGATGTTGCAAATGCAAGCCCACAATAACTCCGGTACTATCCAATTATGCCACACTAGCTGCGTAAGGATGAAATTGTCAGCGTAGTGCATTTGTCCTCATCCCCCTTTCACGCAGGCACTTTACAACGGCGGTACATTAGAGGATTACCTGAACAAAGGTATAGCGTTATTTTTGCCCGAACGGCCGGTATCCACATCTCACCGCCATTTCAGTGAAATCATGGATGGATTCAAACACTAATGATGGTAATAATTCTGGAATATGGTTAAACCGGTCTCTGAGCGCACTCTGTCTGCAGTTGTCACCCTACTTATTGTCAACATTGACAATCTTGCCGCCACTGAATACGACACTGTGTTCAAGTCGGTTGGTCTGGACAGCATATCTTACAGCCCATCTTCTGCTAGTTTGACAGCGGACTCGTGGCCAACACTCGGTTCGATGATTGATGATGGAAAACGCTTGGTAACCTTCCTCGACAACACCGCTGACTTTACCACCGTTCCCTACCTTATTGACGGCAAGCCAAGTCTGATTAACCTTTTTGGCTCGTCTGTCTAATTATCCGTTCCTCAGAATTTACCAACATGTGGGAGACTGCATTCGATGTTACAACTTCATTTGATTGCGAAGTCAATCGTTCCAAGACTGACACATCCACTTCTATGTATCTCATCAACCATTTCCTTGATAGAGTGGTCCTTGGCAATCCTGTCCCTGACGTGGCGAATGCCAATACTACCAACGCAGTTTCAGGTACAAATTCTCTCGGCGAGCAATTTGATCTGTGCACTTCCACGACTGGAAGGGCACCAAACTTTGTTCTTGTAGATGCAAGTCTTCTGATCATTTGAGCCATTTATGCGTTGATTTACCTGTTTTGTCAGTTTTACGAATACGGCGGAGGTTCAGTCTTTCAAGTTGCAGCTACTGCCAATGGCGTTACCTACGATAATGCCTCTATCGCGACGCCGAAACCGACTACTTCTAGCTCTAGCAGTGGCTCTGGCTCGTCCTCTTCATCGAATAGCGCGGACCAAGTGTTGCTCAGTAGTCAACTCTGGATTGGTGCACTGACAGTCGTTTTTAGCATGGCAGCTGGTGCTAGCACGATGTTCTGAGCTGAACTATTGACATTACAAAACATTACCTAGCATGCATGGACTATCCCCTTTATTACATTACCAAGAACATTGCTATTGCATTTTTTCAGGACTCTTACTGGTTATTGGCCATCATCTCAAAAATACTTATGCAGTGTAAACACTAATACAACAAGAGAAATGAATCAGCGTTTTCTTTCTACTTTCCATTTGTAGACCCTTGGCTTGTATGTCTCTTCATCTACGCGACTCAACGTCTGTTTTGTCCGCCCTCCTCGCGCGTCCAATGCGTCTTCGTCGTCAGAATCACCACCATCTATCTTCTCAGCAGCTTGAATCTTCTTTCGTGCACCTTTGCCCATCATCGCTCGCTGCAACTCAAACTCTCGCTCGGCGTAACGAAGTTGCTGATCCCGAATAAGACGAGCAGACAATTCTTTCAAAAGGCGCCGCCGATGCTGAACTGAACTGACGTCCCCATCCTCCTGTTGATCATCCAATTCATCCTCTTCTTGCTCTGCCCGCTGCTTCCGTTTACGAGACTTGCGCTTTTTTTCAGGGATTGCCCAGCCGAGGTCATTTTCTTCAGTTTGCAGCGTCGACTCTTCGGCAACCCGATCACCCTCTTCCTGTGAGCGTAAATTTTTGGCGTATTCTTGAGCTGGAAAAAAATCAGTTGTTTAAAATTTGATACCAAATGAAACGCACCAGACGCATTGTCATCCACAAAAACTATATGCCGTGCTCTCTTTCTTGACTTTCCAGAAAGTATCCCAGCATCCCGCAACGTTTGTATCTCCATCTTATCGAGACCTTCGGAATCTTCCTCTCCCAGAGGTCGCATTAGGTCGGCCATGGACATGAGCTGGTTTTTGAGCTTGTCTATTTTCTGTACCAACTTTGGTGAAAGAGTTTTATCAGAGATGAAGAATACGCACCTTTTGGCCTGACGCTCTCATCGTTCTAACGTAGTTTTCATCCTGCGTTTTCAGAATTTTGACCATGTCCGTCGGAAGTGCTACATTTCCTCTATCCTTGAGATGCACCCCACCCTAAATGCAAAATAAGAGCTTGAAGATATATTCCTTGGAGCACGAACCCTAGTTTTTTCCCTTGTCATAGAAAAGTAGAATTCATCTTTATTTCTTTCAGAAGCCTTTTGCTTCAGTCGCGTTAAACGGTCTTGTTTTGAGTGGTAATCGCGAGCTCGTTTGACATAGTCCTTGTGTTTTTCGAGGATTCCAAGCCTAGCGCGATGGGCAAGTTGAGAGCGTTCCTTGTGGTTGCGTCTGTGCAAGGAATTCCGGAGTGAGGAAGTCATCGGGAAATTGGAGAGAAAAGAACGGTTCAAACCACGTGTGTAATACAAACCCGCAATTGCTTGGCCAAATTTGTCCTCAACTTTGTTCACAGATCCTCATCAAATCGTTCACGATTTTATCCGGATTCAGAATCTATCTACGCGTATCCCGGCTTGGAATCCCTGTGGTCTTCGAATAACTAATACTACAATGAGCTTTCAGCATTTCCGTCTGGGTGACATGTCTCTACAGCAACCTTTACCCCCTCATCTCACAGCGACCGCGTCGAGTATCAACGGTGTTCCACAGAATTCTCCGGCACAAACGCAGTTTTCTGCGGATAGTTCGTTTTCCGGATCCAATAAGATTGCCTCATCAGGGCAAACAAAACTACCCTACGGCGCGGGAGACACCGATGATGGCTACACACTCGTATTCCCAACGTTAGCTGCGTTTGAAGCATGGCGTCAGAAAGAAGAAGAGACTCAGATGGTCGAGTTTGTCAAGGTCTGCATCACATTCAGTGCTGATTTTACATTTACATTTTGTTGATCTTTTCATGTGCTTAGGGTGACACGCATGGCAGTAAGGCAGTACCACCTCGCTTCAAAGACCATACGAAACTCGTCTGCGCCCGGCATTCCCGTAATGGAAGGAAAAAATATGTAAAAAAGCACCCAGAAAGAGTTCGAAAAGTGCCCAGTCGTAAGGTCACTACTTCTTTCAAAATTCCTGTCAAACTGCTCAACCTTGCATCAGTTGGAAGGTCAAGGGTGTTCCGCATCTATCAGTTATAAAACATACTTTGACACAGAAGAAGTTCGCGCATGCTGTGAGTTTAGCATACAGTTGTCTTGATAGGAACTCACGGAGTTGGTTGGATTTTGCCAGACAATTCCCAGCATTCACATGAGATTGGCCTGGCAAATTTACCTTTTACTCGTCGTGGGCGTAAGGCTACCGTGGAACAGGAGAAAAGGGCGCGTCAAAGGGATAAGCAGCCCGAAGGGACTACTTCGAGTGAACCTCCTCCGCCCTCTCCCGCCCCTCTATCAGCCAGTACCCCAGTAGTTAGTTCCTCCGGTGCAGGTCCCTCACATACTCCTGTAGTCTCGCCCACGCCAGCCGCTTCCGCGTCGTACTCATCCGCAGTATCCATGATAGCACCTCTTCCTCCGCCAACCTATCCTCCCCAGCAGCCATATCCTTTCCCGCCCCATTATCCCTACCCTGCCGCACCTCCTCAACCTTCCGCTGACGCGTTTGCTCATGATCGCTGGCAGAACATGGAGACGCTGTTTCACTCTGTCCGAGAACACGCAAAAACATTTTCTTACCCTGCTGCTAGCGTCGCAGCTCTCGAGAATGTCCTTATCAGGTTATTTCTGGAGAGTCCGACGCAAGTCATGCAAGTCGCCCCAGCCCCTGTGCCTCCTAATCCACAAAGTAGCGCTGTAGCAGGAATGAGTGGTAACGAGGATGCATCGGGATCTGAGGACGGTTCTTGAGTGTTTATTCCTCTTATTCGTGTACTCTATGTAAGGATATAGTTTTGTACTACTACTAAGGTTGTGCCTGGGGACGACTGCCTTTTCCCCACGTGCTAAAAATGACGTCGTAGTATCTTCCTTCTTTCCTTTGCGGTGTACCACCATGTCGGCCATGAGCTTTGTTCGCCAGGCTTTCGTTACTGAAAAGCCGCATGTGTGTGCTTCAATCCTTTCCTGATTCTCTTCTAACGCGTTCTACAAACAGTCATCGATCACAGACTGGGTCGACATTCTCACAGCTAATGGAATCGCAGAAGAAGCTTACGATGGGTAGGTATCAGCTTGCTTTACTCTGCATAGACGGATATTGATGTTGTCCAGGATACCAGAACTCGTTGATTCTATTAATCTGCAGGGGTCGACTGGGTCCGTGATCAAAGATATCCCTTTGTTGTGACATTCAAGTCATCTTCCTATAGCACAGCAGAGGCATCGCGGGCTCTCAGGAAAAAGTTGAAGCACGGAGGTCCTCATCAACAATATCGAGCTCTCGTCGTGCGTGCCTATACTGTCTTTCATGGGGTTTGTCGCTGATATTCTTCATCAAACAGCTGCTTAAAGCTTTAGTCGAGAACTGTGGAGATAAATTCAAGAGTGCGTATCCGTAGATGTCTGTCCTTTATTCCGGATTGTTCAATAGGAGTTGCACATTCTAGGCTCCTTTGCAGATGGCCAACTAACAGATGCACTACGGCACATTGCTTCTGATCGAACCGCGGACAAACGCGTGCAGAAGAAATTGAAGCTAGTCCTGATATCATGGCACGAACAATTCCAAACAGATCCGTCAATGCGTTCCGTATCGGAACTGTATTTGATGTGCAGAGAGCCTCGGCAGCAGAACACAGACGTCTTTATGGATCCGGAAGCTGCGGCACGGAGAGCTGAAAAAGAGGAAATGAAGAAGAAGGCAAAGATGGAGAAGGAAGAAGCCCGAAGGAGAGAGGAAGAGGAACGACGAAAGCGAAAGGAGATGAAGAATAAGCCCAAACGTGCCCCTTTCAATTTCCAGCAGGCAAGTTTCTTTTTGACGCCAGAGGACTGTAATAATCTTTAGTTTGATAGGAAAAACCCAAGGTTCTAGCAAGTATCGTGGAAGCATCTCAAGCTTCCAGCAATCTTGTCAATGCTATCACAGTATGTCTCTTGCCGTTCAAAACCGATCGACCGGTTGTAGTGACTCTATGTGCAGTTGGTCAACCCGGAGAAGGAGAGTCTACAAACAAACGAAAGAGTCCAACAATGCCTTGCAATGTCCAAGCAAGCGAGAAAACAGATAGTGCGATACATTCAGGTACGCCCGGAATCTCAAGATCTAGCTGTTTGCAACTAATCGTGCTTGCCTAGCTCGTTGATAGCGAAGAAGTCATCGGTGTTCTCATTGAGACAAATGACCGAGTTATCGCTGCCTTGGAAATGTATGACCAGCTTTCTAATCCGAGCCTCTCATCCGACAAAGCTGCCGATGTTGCTGCTTCGGGGCTTGCTGCGACTCATATCAGTCCCGAAGGCGAGGTCACCAAGTTGCAAGAAAAGCAGAAAGCAGCCGTAGAAAGGGCGAGGAATGGATCTGTGCGGGATTCATCGACAGGCGGCGTTTATACTGACCTACAAGACCTTAACTTTGGGCCATTAGGGGCATCCTCAAGCAACCTTCCGCCGCCCATACGACCCACCACTTTATCAGATGATGATGAACAGCCAGAAGCAAGGGGATCCTTATCCGATTTTAGTGACTATGAATCCTCTGATGAGAACACTCATAATGCGGCAGGGACCTCATATGGGAGGAAGAATTATGTGACGGTGTCAGACGACTCGGATGACGCTGCGGTTGGAATTCATAACTCTTCAGCAAGACCTGGTCAGGCGAGCCATGCACAAGAGGATCCTTTTGCAGACCCTTTTGCAGATTGATGAGCATGGAGGATATAATATATACTAGTATCTAAATGTAACTACTCCTGGAACGCAATGTATAAATGCATGATTTATATCCTATGCGTAGACAATGATCTAACCAAAGCCTATCCAACCTATGATTGCCATCTTATTAAGCGGTCATCCCCTAGCCAGAATGGGCGCAGAGCGCTGGGTAAATTTAAAGCCATTGGTTCGCCCGACTCGTCTAGTTGAATGCCGTTTTCGATTAACGCGACAATAAGTCGGGGAATCGCTGCAGCAGTCCCATTCAAAGTATGTGCAAACTTGTTGGCAGTAGAAACCGGTGTTGATCCTGGAGATGACTTGGGTGTCTGAGTATGGTAGCGGATAAGCAGACGTCGAGCCTGGAAGTCGGTACAGTTAGAAAGGGAAGAGACTTCTCCCCAGCGACCTCGGCCTGGCATCCAGGCTTCCATATCGTATTTACGGTATGCACTAGCTCCGAGCTCTTCTGTGGGCATGTCTAAAATTCTGAATACATGCTCAGCAGTCAATTCTTTCAAGGTATAAATAGAGCTTACCTGAAAGGCAAGTGAAGGCCGCTGAGTATGGCTGTCTGTACGCGTCTCATCTCTTCCATCATGTCTTCACTAGTTTCCTCCGTAGTGACGGTAAATAGCTCCACTTTCGTGAATTGATGTACCCGGTAGAGTCCTCGTGTATCAGTACCACTAGCACCAGCCTCGGCCCTGAAAGCATGTCCAACGCCTACAACTTTCATAGGTAGTGACGAAGAAAGTAGTAGCTGATTAGCGAACATGCCAGCCAAAGGTATTTCCGATGTAGCACAAAGAACAAGTTCCGGAGAATGCGCTGGAGATGTGCTCTGCAGATGATAAGCTTGAGACACTTGAACGTCGAAGGGATCTCGGGGCTGAAACCCACATCTCCTAGCTATATCGGAACGCACTACGTCGGGAGTGGTAACAGGTTTGAAACCGTGTTTTATAGCAGTTGACAATGCATAGTTCGTCAGAGCCATTTCCAGGAGAGCACCCTCGTTGGTCAGATAGTACCACGAGGAACCTGTTACATTCGAGGCCCCCTCGAAATTAATCCAGCCTAATTTTTTGGCAATATTTACGTGGTCGCGTGTTGCCGTTGCAGGAAGAAGTTCGGGACCATGCGAGGCTAAGATTTTGGCAGCAGACTCGGGACCTAGCGGTGAAGAAGGATGTGTGTCGTTGGGAATAGAGAGCGCTATTTCAAGTAGGGTCTGCTCTGTCCGGGATACCAATGATTCCAGCTCTGAAATCTCCTCCTTCAACTTTTTTGCATCTTCAAGAGCAGCTTTCTTAGCCTTTTGGTCTCCAGCCTGCGCGCTCTTCCTGATGATTTCGCCAATCATAGAACGGGAATTCCTTTTTGCATTAAGTGTGTTGGTATGATGTTTTAGCTCGGTGTATAGACGAGTAGCAGATTGAATAGCATCAACTGTAACTGGGGCTTTTCGGTTTATGGCATTCGTCGATTTCGAAACAAAGTTCTCCGAGATACTGCGATAATCCAGGCGGGGAGGTGGAAGCATTGTAGTTTGTGGTAATTCTGGACTTGACGAAGACGAAAGAAAGCGACATCTGGAAAATAATTTGACTCCATTTACCCTTAGAGATGGAATAGTAGCAATGAAAATGATGCTCACTGTTTTGTATAGGAAGACGAAAGAAGGTGCGCCGTGTACAGGTCATGGCGAAGCCGCGTAGCGTCACAAATCCTGCTTTGTGACCGACGCGTCTTTGTTCACTAATTCCATGTCATCCTCCAAAAAATCTACAAATGCCGCAGATGTTCCTTATGAACTACCCTGGTATGTTTTTCGATGGGGGTGTGAATCTCACTAACACTCTTGCAGGGTGGAAAAGTACCGACCTGTTGTACTAGACGACGTGGTTGGAAACATGGACACCATAGAACGCCTGAAGGTCATTGCTAGAGATGGCAACTGTCCTCATATCATCATCTCCGTGAGCATGTACTACGATTTACCTTCATTGTGATGCTTACTTCTAGTCAGGGTATGCCTGGTATCGGAAAGACTACAAGCATACATTGTCTCGCGCACCAACTTCTAGGAGATGCATATAAAGAAGGGGTACTAGAATTGAATGCATCAGATGAACGGTACGTGACCTGCCTTTTGTTTCTGTCGTGCATTGAACTGCTTCCAGTGGAATTGACGTTGTCCGAAATAAAATCAAGGCCTTCGCCCAGAAAAAGGTTACCCTTCCTCCGGGTAGACATAAGATTGTCATTCTTGACGAAGCTGACAGGTCAATTTTCTTTTTTTGTCTGTCTACCTTGTTTTGACTCTTTTAATTCTCAAGCATGACAGCAGGTGCTCAACAAGCCCTTCGGCGTACGATGGAGATCTTCTCGAACACGACGCGATTCTGCCTTGCTTGCAATATGAGTAATAAAATCATCGAGCCTATACAGAGTCGTTGTGCCATTCTCAGATATGCTAAATTGACCGATGCCGAACTATTAAAGCGTCTACTGGAAATATGCGAGCTTGAAAAGGTACATTTCTTGATTCAGGATTCGTGACAACTTTTTACAAAGTCTGTTTAACAGGTGCAATACAACGATGATGGGCTGACCGCCCTTTTATTCACGTCTGAAGGAGACATGCGACAAGCAATCAACAACCTTCAATCAACTTATTCTGGTTTTGGCTTCGTGTCAGCAGACAACGTCTTCAAAGTCTGCGATCAGCCCCATCCTGTCATAGTGGAGAGTTTGTTAAGTCGCTGCATGAAGAGTGACGTTGATGGAGCTATGGAAAAATTAAACGAGCTCTGGGAACAAGGGTACAGTGCGGTAGATATCGTCGTGACAATTTTCAGGGTAGTCAAGACACATAGCAGGTGCGAAATATTTCACCTTCGTTTCTCTATTGCTGAACCATATTTCAGTATGCCTGAATACACAAAACTGGAATATATCAAAGTTTGTTCTTACTGCGATGCCAAGCACCCTTTCACTCACTACTAACTCAATACCAGGAAGTTGGCTTCACCCACATGCGCGTATTAGAGGGAGTGGGGACTCTACTTCAACTTGCGGGGTTAATCGCACGATTATGCAAATCGGTACGTCGTTTTGTGGCCTTTTTCTAGTTTGGTTGGTGAACTGAAAGCTCTCCAGGGCATGAAGCCTGAGCTTTTCCGTGTCTAATGTTGCTTGTTGCAAGGGGCTATCTTGTACATTATTAGCGTCTGTATCATTAGATTGTTCGACTTGTTAATACCACCGTAATTCTGTTGGAGGTCGTACTAGCTTCGAGTTTCATTCTACGTTGTACATAAAAACATACTTGTGAATAGTTTCACTCAAGCCATTGCTTGTTCGAATGACTTTACAGTCACAGAACCGCCGAGAGCTACAGTCGCAAAGCTGAAAATCCCGAACCTGTATCCCATGAAAAACTCCCAGTTCCTGTTTAAGTCCAGCGTGTTTCCAAAGTCTGTAAAAGTAGAACCATCCGTACTATAAGAAAAAGTCGCTGAGGTCGTTCCGTCAGGGGCCGGGGCGATATCGGCAGTCACTCTAAGCCAGACTCGATCGGCAGGTAGAGAAACAGTGGCGATCTCGGAGCCTTCGCTTATAGTGAGCCAACCTGTGGTAGGACCTGTAGTAGCATTCAGGTTGACACCGTTGACCATGATCAACTCTCTAGTGCTCCCTGTTTGCTTCACTGCAATAAATGCAGAAATATCTCGTAGCATAGATATACCTGCGCGATCACCGTCTGTCATGTTGCTGACGTCGAAGAGAACAGTACCATTGGACTTGGGCCCTAGGATTCTGTGAGTGATGGTGTTTTTAGCAGAGTACAAATCGGTTGTAACGGTCGCAGTACTCAAGACCAAACCATCGTCCAGAGACCAGGCTGCATTATCAGGATTGTGATTCCACTCCCACTCTGGGCCAACGGAAGTGAAATTGTCTATACCAGTGAACGATTGGAGAGGGTGTTCAGGAAGTGGATAGGGATACGAGATAGCCCACTGATTATCAGTGAGATTTATGAACGGCCAATCATCATCGTCCCATGAGATTGGGGCTAGAACAGGAACACGGCCACCAGGATAGCTGTCTATGAAAGTCAAATTCAGATATCGGAGCTGCATAGATATATCATCACCAACGTACCTGTGAATGCCATATAAAGCCACTCCCCGCTAGGAATGTCGATCAAAGCTCCTTGGTGAGGATTTCCTGCACCATTGATGGGGGAAATGGTATTTTCGACAAGAGTGCGGCGTTCGTAAGGACCAAATGGCCCAGTTGTTGACTTCAGCACGTACTCTGTAGTGGCCGGTAGGTCGGTGATGATATAGTAGTTGTCACCTCTTTTATAAAAACGATTGCCTTCTCTGCTGATTTCCGACGAGTAAACCACTTGGTGGGAAACCTCGTTGAGACCATCTTCAGAGAGCTGGGCAACGCTGATATCGGTACCACCACCATAAACTACATACATGGTGTCGTCGTCGTCGATCAGCAATCCGCAATCATAATAGCAGTTTTGAATGATTGAATCTTGTTCCCATTCCCCGTCAATTTCATCGGCCGTGTAGACAAAGGTCCTAGCAAAGTCAATGCAACCAATCCAATAGTATTTTCCATTGCTTGGACGATATCTCAAGGTGGATGCCCATACGCCTCGAATGTACGCGTTTCCGCCGTCCAGGTTGTATTTTTCATCGAGAAAGTCGAGTCGAGGAACGGAGTGGCCGATGTACTCCCAGTTCACCAGGTCAAATGAACGAAGAATGGGTGCGCCAGGAGAATAATGCATGGCTGGTTGTTTTTAGTAGTCAAACCTAAAACAGAACAGGTTACGCTCACTCGATGCACTGTAATAATACGTATCGTTGACACGCAAAAGATCGACATCTGCAAGATCCTCCCAGAGGATAGGGTTGTTGAAGGTATTGGATTGCCTGGGTGTCACATCTGGGAGCACCGTCGCTAAAGCCGTCTGCACTTGAATAAAAAGTGACAGGGATAGCAAGTTGACTAGAAAGGACTTCATGTCTGCGGAGATTAAGGCATGTCTTTACAGACATTTTGTACGGCAGGATCGTGAAAGAATGGTGACCATGTCAGGAGTTTCTGCGACTTCTAAAATCACCGTGAAATATCCGGCGTAATATTCCTGAAATGCTCCTTGAGGTGCATAGTCATCAGACTGCTCACCTGGTCTTCAGAGCAGAAATTCTCCGTTATCTTTCCGACTAGAACCATGAACGCGTCTGAAGCGATCAGGTGACGTACGCGTCTTGAAGTTGAAGTTGATTTGTTCCAAACAACGGCAGGCGACTTGTACCACTCCGTCATTCCAAGTCGCCATGACCGTCACCCTCCTCCTGTCAGATATCAAGACAGATTCGCATGCCAGGCGTTCTTTGAACGATCTCTCGCTATCCGTTGCAAAATGCAAGAAAATCGTAGTGGTAACTGGTGCTGGTATCTCCTGTTCTTCAGGAATTCCTGTAAGTCTTCGTCCTGATGCGTGGCATTGAAGTCGTCTTCATTTTTTACCCAGGACTTTCGCTCCTCTGACGGACTCTATAATCTAGTCAAACAGAAATATCCGGATGTCGTGCTAAAAGGTCGCGATCTTTTTGACGCATCCTTATTTCGGGACTCGACATCAACCTCAGTTTTTCTTACGTTCATATCCCAGCTCAAGCAGTCAATTGATTCGTCCGAACCTACTCCTACGCATCATTTCATAAAAACACTCGACACCAAAAAGAAACTGCTTCGCTCGTATACCCAAAACATCGATGGTCTAGAAGATAGAGTTGGCTTACCGAGTAGTGCCACTCCAGAGTCCTCTTCGAGCACAAATGGCAAGGCTAAAGCATCCATGAAACAATGTCGCAATATCCAACTTCACGGTGACATTCATCGCGTTCGCTGTATGGCTTGTTCTGCCAGTTTTCCTTGTGCCCAAATACACCTTGACGCTTTCGACCGAGGACTTTCGCCTGAGTGCCCAGAATGCTCACAGAGATGTTAGTCCCTATCTTTTTTGATTTGTAGCTTTTTCTGATCAGCCTTTAATCTAGCTCAGGCTCGAGTAGCTCGTTCTGCGCGAGCTACTCGTGTTGGATCTCTCAGGCCTGGGATCGTCTTGTATGACGAACCTCACCCACAGGGAGACGAAATTGGTGTAGTCCAAGGCTTCGACCTCGGACGCAAACCTGATATGCTTATCATTATGGGAACATCGCTGAAGGTCCATGGCCTCAAAAAGCTAGTCAAGGAGTTTGCCAAGGCCGTTCATGCTCAATCGTCGTCTGCATCGAGTGGCACATCACGTCAGAAGAACTGGGCTGGCAAAGTCGTATTTGTGAACAAGACGGCTCCTGGTTCGGAATGGTCTGATATCATAGACTATCACGTTAGCGGGGAGACGGACCAGTGGTCAGAGAAAGTGATAGAAGATTGGAAGAGGATGAGACCGGCAGACTGGGAAGTGCAGCAAACACTAGTATCGGCCGATGGCGATGTCAGCATGTTCAAGGCGACCAAAGACGTTATCACTGCAGTCAACAAAGCAAAAACTAAGGGTAACTATTCCTCCTATATCTGGATAACAAGATATTCATAAAACGACCTGGTAGTTTCCAAGAAGAAACAGCTCAGTTCCGACGAGAAGAACATCCCGCCGCCCAGTTCGTTTGATATGGTCCTCAGTACTCCAGATCATCCCGCCAAAAGCAAAAAGAAACAGCTTCGTTCTGAAGAGGAAGAGGAGAATGTTCCACCATCGTACGATATGGTTCTCAGCACTCCAAGTTCTCCGAGCAAACGGCGACGGGGACATTCGCATTACAATGATCTCGAGTCTAGTCCCTCGAAGCGGCGAGTCAAGGCTTTGGGGTCAGCTGGGGGCCTCGAACCGGAGGCAAGAGGTTTGTTGTTTGGGAAAAGCAACAATCGTCAGCAGGTTGACGCCGATGTGGATGAACTCTGCGCGGACCTTTCTATGCAGGGCGTGAACAGTCCGAAGAAGCCGAGAGCTTTGAAGAAATCACGTTCTGTCAAGAAAATAGACACCGGGAAGGCTGTTGCACCACTCAAGGCATGAGGCGCAGAAAGGACACTGTTCACTAGCATCATTATTCCCTAAACTATGTTTATACCATTCACTTCATGCACGCAAGATACTTCATTACACACCTGTATATATTCGACAGCATATGAATTAAAAATGTAGAGATACAAAACCGTTGCAGGACAAAAGCAAAAGAAAATACGCGACAACTCCAAGGTCAGTCAATTATTAACTCTGACACGCTCCAGTCTTCGAAACTACCATCCGGGAGATAACGTCGAATGACAAGGGGAATTTTTCTTTGTGACAGTTCTTTTATTGCGATTTGAAGGGCGTCTGTCTCGCCATCCAGAGGTACAAGAACGGGCGCGTTCATGCTGTAATACAGATAAGTGTAAGTCGGCAGTTAGAAGTGCGGGTAGAATACCTGATTTGTAGAGCTCTTGTTCCTAGAATCCTTGCCCGTTCATATTTTGTGAGATACGGTGTTGTTATCCGTTCCTTATTAGGTTGCCTTTCACTGCCCAGCCCTACCCCGACAGCACCGTCTTGCTGTTCTTCACCGTTTGCCATCTCTTGATCATGGTCTGCACCGTTGATACCGTTGACCTGAGCATCACCATCTACGCCAGCGCCATCTTCACCCATGCCTTCGCCTTCACCGTTTTCTTGCGCAAGGAGGTCATAGCCATCATCCTAGGTTCGGAACAGATTACATTGAGGGAAAACTGCATTGAAATACGTAGAGACTGATGTACACACAACAAACGCATCTTCACCAAAGCTATAAAGGGCACATTCGACCTTGTGGTTGAGAACACAAACAAAAAATTGGCATACCTAGGACCACCCTCATCATAATCACCCCCACCACCGTACTCGTCGTCGGACATGATGCCTTGTCAGATACTAGATATTAAGGTAGGTAAAAAGGGACAATTTTGCCCAGGAGAGGCCGAGGATGAGGTGAAGACGTGAAGAGAGTTCCTAAAGCGGAGTTTGAAAAAAATATACGCGACGGTTTCCTTGATCTTCCACCAGACCAGAATTCGCATCTCGTACACCAGAATTTTTCTGGTACGGTCTTACTCCCTTTGGCATGCAATTGATGCCTTCTGATCACCATCGATGGATATTAATTCTGATAAGGCAAGAAGCTACCCCAGTTGGGCCCCTCGGAGTCGGAGAAAGAAAAAAAACGCGTCAAAACAGAGCAAGATCAAGATCCATGTCGACCTCCCAAGCGCTGGGAATGCACAAAAAGAGACCTGGAATCCCACTGTGACTATCAAGGCAAAAGAAGAAAAAAAGTCGAAAATAATCAAGAAGCTTTTGAAAAACCTCAAGTTTGGCCGACTGTCTCGGGGCCGAAGTCCCTTCAAGAAGCAGCATATCTATACTTAATGGGATCTAACGCGTGATATTACAGTTAGATGCAAATCCCTACCAGTTAGACCATCGCTCCAACTCGATAGTTTTTTTTTTTTCGTTGGTCACTGTACCAGACGTGCTTCGCGGCATTCAGTAACGGGTCGAGCTCATCCTGGAGACGGAATGAGTGCAGAAAGAAGTATGCTCTGGCACCAAGAGGTGCAGAGACCGGAACGAGCACCCGTGAAGCCGTGGATGAGATGAAATGGGGCTTCTTTTGACATGACAGGGAGTTGTACGTAGATGCATCGTCGACTGGGTGCGTCGGGAACTGGAAACGCGTGGTGGAAGTAAGCGGCTGCATGTATATTTCCAAAAAAAATATTTAAGTATGTCGGGGGGTTTGGAATATTAACAACGGCAGGTCGGCTAGGCAGTTGGGTAGCGTGAGCCACTTGTTGGAACCTGCTCTTCTCTTACCACCACCATCCTCTCTATCTCCTACCCTTTACACTCCTACTATGCCCAACAAATTCTCTGCTCGCCATCGTGCCTGGGGAACTCGCTTCGACTCGCTCCCGCCGACCTCTCCTTCCCCTTCCTCCAAAGCCACCGAGTCCGATGTTGACCGCGCCACTCCCGTCGACGTCGTTCAGCCTGTTCCCGACGCGTCCAACACGCTCAAAGGAGACGACAGGATGCCCCATGATACCAGCATCTTTGTTGGAAGGCAAGTTAATCTCAGTCTCGTCATCGCTTAGTCCTCATCGCCATCCTACCCCAGCCTTCCAGTCAACGTCGAGCCTAAAGAGCTTTCTCGTCTCTTGTCTCAGCATCTTGCCGACTATGGTGAGATCAGATCCGTCAAAGTCATTCGCGACTCCAAAGGTGGCATATGTGCTTTCGTTCAATGCAAGGTTGGCTCGTCTCCACTGCTTCGTATCATCGTTTCACATCATTGCCAAGGATGCCCCTGCCGCTGCCAACCTAATCCACACTCTTAATACTAATCCACCGCGACCTTTCTTTGGTCGGAGCTTGCGCTTCGAAGTTGCCAGAGCTTTTCGGTCCCTATTGATTTCGTATTGGTTTGTCAAACTCAACGCATGTATGCGCGTCTTTTGACCTGTTGCATAGTGTCCCAACTGAAAAACTATTCCCACAAAACACTGGTATGGAAAATCAAGTCGAGACTACTGTCGAACTCGAGTTGCCTTACGCTATGAGGATTTGGAAATTGCGAAATACCAGGTTAATTTCTTGTCCTTGTCGTAGTCATCGTCACTGACGTATGTGCAGAACATGTATTCTGTACAACGATAATGCTGCCGAGGCGAACAAGGCACAGAATGTAAACTGTGAACGTCTTCTCCATCTCGAGCCTGTGAAGTTTGACTCCAAGGTGAACGATACTTGAAACTTACTTCGCTTAAAACTTGACACGCTTCTTGCCTTCGCAGACTCTTGAAGCCATTTGTGTCCAATTCGGTCCTCTCGAGCATTTCAAGTCCTACAAATTTAGTAACGCCAGTCAGTGTGCCTGACCGGATGTCTGGTCCGAACGACGTTCGCTGATCTGCGTGAATGCTTCTTTCTAACAGATACATTTCCGCACAATCCCCCTCGTAGGCCCAATATGGACCCTGGGTGCTTCGAAATTAAATGGTTGCATCGCGACGATGCTGTCAATGCGTTCTCGGTAACCTGTCCTTCTTTCACCATATCATGGTACTAATATTCTGGGCAGACACTTCGTTCGATGGTGCCTCATCTGAGCGTTTCATGGTTGCATCAGCACGAGCGTCAGACTGGTCAAGGCAAACAAATTGCTCGCTTCCCTCCGACTATTCTTCCAGCTCCGAAGGCACGCAAACCGATCCCAAATCTAACTCGTTCGAGTCCGACTTCCGCATGGTTGGAAATAGACTTTCCTCCTCTTGGTGATTCGAAACCGGAGCGCAAAGCAAAACCGAATATGGAACCTTCGGAACCAAAAATAGAAAATCCTTACAGGTAAGTCAGCCTCTTCTATCCGAAAGCATGTGCTTGACGTTTCGCATCCTTTCAGGAAATCCACGGATTCGTCAATGATCTACGACTTGTCTGGGGCCGCCCTCGCTGCTGGGTCAGATGTTGTTAACCCCCATCCTCCTACTTATAGCTACAGAGATGAGAATGTCGATACGCCACAGCTTGGAATGTCTCCGGTTACACCGAAAACGCCCACCTCTGGTTTTCCTCCTACACCGACCAGTTCGAATGGCGATTATAAGTCTCCGACTTTTGTCAAAATCTCCGGTGACAACCGTTTTACTCCTTCTGAGAACGATGTCCCCGAAAAATCCATCTTGGATCCTACCACTCTTTTCGTTGGTGGACTGGAGATGTTCGGTCCTGGTGCATGGGACGAGACCAAGCTTCACAAGTTTTTTGAGCGGTTTGGTGGACTGGAAGATATCAAGATGATTAAACCTAGTTTGTCTGTCTGCTGCGAATTAAGAAGGTGTGCTTATCTTTTGATCTATAGCAACGGGGAGGACGGCGTTTGCGTTTGTTAAATTCGACAACACTAACTCGCCGACTCGAGCAATCATTGAAGAGGTTTGTTGTATAATCACCCCTAATCAAGATAATTTTGATAATTTATCCCTTCAGAACAACCAAGTTTATCAGGGCCGTACCCTGCGAGTCCAGTTGCGCGATTTCAATCCAACACGCGGAAACTGGAAACCTGGAAGAGGTCGCGGACGGTACTTCAATTACGGCGGACACGTACGACGGCAAGGTTTCAATTTCGCCAATGGTAATCCACAAACGGAGAGTGAAGCTGGAACAGAACATGATTCTCTTCTCGCCGAGCAACAACTGAAACCCGACGAAGCCGATATCCAACCACAGGTCCCGACCTCTGAGACCAAAGAAGTCGAAGATCCTGAACCGGTCCCCGACTCAATGTCCACTCCGACTCTGATCGAAGAGTCTACAGCTCCAGAGACGAGTCAGACGAACGATAAGAATGTCGAGAACTTTCGGGAGTGGTACGAGGCTGAAGTGCCGCCTCCTCTCAACCAAACTCCGCCACACGTCTCCTTTGCTCCAGTTGAACTGCCTGCAGGTGCTTGCCAGATGCCTCCGCCGCCTGGTTACTACTCTGGGGCACCGTGGATGCATCCTTATCCTCCATATCCCGTATCATACGGCCCAGGTTATCCTCCGGTCTATCCAGCCTCCAATGGAGCACCATACACTGGTTCAGATGCTAGCAACTCCATCGTGTCCTCAAATACTTGGCCAGGAATGTACGGTGTAAGTTTTATGGGCATCTTAGTGTCGTAGGTTTTCGCTGATAGCGTCGGTAGACCTACATTCCTTACCCAACCTATCCCCTGAAACAGTCCACCACGGAGCAAGCTTCATCGCAAGCATCTCTTGGACAACCACCTGTTATTCCACAGGGATTCATTCACAACGAGCAGGGCGGACTGATTGCGGTTTACGGGCCTGAAGTAGTAAACCAATACGCACAGGGTAATCAGCCTACTCAGCCCCATATCACCCAAGCTCCCTTTCCGCCTCCCGTAGGTCTGCCTGGTCCACAGGCGATGCAAAACTGGACCCAATTCCCCCCGTGTCCTCCGGTGATCCCTAGGCAAGCCCCTCGGTCTGTTCCGCCTATGAACCTACAGATCCCTCCTCCGAATCCGATTGGTGCAGGTTTGGGTATGGGTAACTGGATTCCAAGCAATCTATCCCATCCCTTCCTCCAGAGACCACCTGCCATGGGCCTTCCACTAACCAATGGTGGGCATATGAACAGACGCGGCCGAAAAGATCATTTTACCCCTGGGAACAAAAACTTTCGTCACGGACAACGCAACGGACGTGGATTTGGGGATCAAGACATGGGTCGGTCTATCCACAGCGGAAATGGGGAATGGAACAAAGTGCCTGGTGGACCGGATTCTGTGCAATGCTATGTCTGATCATTTCTTTCACTCATTTTGAACCCTTCTTTCTCATTCTTTATTTCTACTTATCATCTTCAGCGTAATCATCTTTTGTTCCATTCTCGTTGTCAAAGGCTCTTTTTCTGGTAACGTTTCCTTGTACGAACTGCTTTTTTTATTTATTTTCGTGTCCATAAAATTTCAATTTCGTTTTCCCAGGTAGCTGTGACAATAAGTTGGGGAGTAGCTTTACTAGTTGTTTCGGTATTCGTTGCTTATAGTAATAATATCATGATGTGGTCTATTAGAAAGTTGTACTTAGGCTACTATATACACTGTAATTCTACTTCTCGTAACCAACGGCCGAGTTCTATCCAGTATCTACGCTGTCTAGAGGATGATATCCACAACGGTACAAGACTCAAATGGTGCGTATGCGAAATTTCCTCTACGTACCAAGCTCCCGGAACGGGAGGAGATTTGCCCTTGTGATGTCGACACTCGGTCATACTTTCAAAACGTTGGTGAAATACTCCCTCAAAAAAGCATGGTTACGCACCTGCATGAACGCGGATGCCATTGTGAAAAGACTGGGACCACACCATCATTAGCCCGGGCGCTCGAGTCACTGACACCAGCTTCCGAGCTGGAGAATCCATGTTCGATATCGCCAGAGGTTCTCAACAGGGACTGCAAAAATGAAGGGATCGGTTTTAGACTGGAAAAATCAAAGGATGACATGGCCTGAGCCATCAAAAAGAGGGGAGTCAAGAGAAGTAGGAACGTAGGTAGTTTGTAAGTATTGGACTCCCCATCCATCTCAGTCTATACGGAAAAGTAGAATTCAGGGACATCCAAAATTGCAACGAGATGGATGTACTTACGACGTACGCCGTACAACTCCGATAGAAAGTTCTAGGATTAACAACACCCTCTGACGTCGATTCCCTCTCTTCTGCAGACTCAAACGTGACATCAAAAGGCGTTGCGTCCCTCGATTCTGCCCAATCACTCTTCCACAATTGCTTCAGTAAGCTAACAAAGGAAATGTCGTGGTACGACATTAAACGGGCCTCAGTATGAAGGTCAAAGACCTCGGGAAGTAAGGGTGACATGAAAGATATCAGGTGAACGGCCTTCGCAAGAAGAGATCCCCAAGAAAAAGACCTTATAAGCGGGGCACCGTCCGTACGTTCACCCAGGACGTATACAGCCTGGGTCCCTCTGAACGGAGAAGAAACTAGAGAATAGTCAGCGCTACTTCGTCGGCTACAAAAAGCATTAACGCACTGCTATTGACTGAGCGTATCATATCAGGATGTGTGCCGGAACCAAAATGACTGTTTTGTAGAAGATATTGCAGTTTGACAATAGTCAGCCCACCCTTGTGATGCAATTAGAAATTGAAGTATCAACAGACATGCCATGAAGACAAACCACAGAATGACCCAGAAAGTGAAGGGGGTTATCAGTTGACCAGTTAGGATATAATCCTTGAGTATACGTCCGACCATAACGAGCATGGCAATGTATTCTGCTGTGTTCTTCTCCGTAATCGACTAGAAAGTTTATCAGCACTAATATCCAAGATAGTCAAATGAAAAGCTCGCCTATCCCTCCTACTAAAGAGTAGTAGAGCTCACACGCACGGTCATGTAGAGAGCTTACAGGACCTGTACTACATTTGCGGTTTCGTCAAGCAGAACCCCAAACCGTTTCATACGACATACCTGGAAAATATAACTTTTCTTTGACATCCGTTACATTCCCAGCCCAGATACTTTTGGAAATCTCCCCAAAATGTCGTCCCCGTTCGACCCATGAATCCTTCGACTATGACCAACGGTAAACATCGGCATTGCTGTTTCAGAGAAGACGACCCGTTTGCGGTGTTTGAGGAAGACATGAAGAATAGTAATCAAGTCTTGCTACCTTTTTTTAGCGAAGAGAATTCAAGAACAACCATCATACTGTTGCGATCAGATCCTGGCCGGCTTGTTTACGAACGTCATATGATAATATCCCAACGAAGGTACTCTTGCGTACCGAATGGCGTAGATGAGCACAGTGCGCAGATGATGGTAAAGGATCGAGTGCATAAACGATCGTGTTGATCAACAATTTCCGGTAAACTTCCGGCGGATGAGGAAAGCTGCGCTGTTACATTTCTATTTACAGGGTAGTCTACACGTCCTTGAGATCATGTACTTGAATGCGAAAGGAATGTTGTTACTACAGTATGCTAATGAGAATCCATAGGAGGGCGGAGATGTGTTATGTACAAATGAGGGTATGCGTCATGGCTAAGGGTATTGCGAAGGTGACGCTTCGAGAGTCCAACCGATTAGTCCTGGGATATTCGAGAAAGTCGAACTGAATCCAGTCACTTAAGATAAAGGCATAATGATCCTAGAGCCTAATCGTGAGTTTTCGAATTCAAATGAAACAGCCTACTCAAACTCACGGCATAGTTGCAGATACAGTGATGGTTTTCATAGAGGCATAATAGACGTGATCGTCGTCAAAATTTCGTCGCAGAATATGTGCAGTGAATAATTAAAAGGTGGCCGAAGGAATAGCGTGATAAATCAAAGGTGCCAAAAAGACGGGCTAGCAACGATACGTCAAAATTAGTCCAAACTCTGAAACGGGAAGGACTCACAAAGTGTGGAGGGAGCGGATCATCGCTTGCCTGTATACCAGGACAGGTTCACACTGCCAACTCCAGCAATGAAAACTTGAGCACGCAGCCGACACACCTGGTATACAACAGCTCAGTAACGAAAGTGATAAAAAAAGAGAACTAAACGTACGGTATCGGCAACGTCTGCACTTTTGAAATGTACTACGAGTTCACCATTGGGCATTCTGACAATGTGTGTAACGTCACCAAAACTCTGGAAAGTTCTGCATTAGAACGAGTATGTCGCATATGCAAGCAGATGTCTTACCTCACACCACCGTTTCACACCTTCAAATTTGCGAGTATCATTAGAGGCAACCCCGCTGATGACAAGCTTTTTCTTCTTCTTCTGATTTCGCGTACTTAGTGCTGACAGCGCCACACGGGGCATAGTCCCAGACTTTCCCGAAGAGGAAAAAGCTACTTCAGGACGACTTTTGGATGTTTGTACCGGCACCGGATCATCGTCGTCGTCATCATGACATGCATCGCGGTTGATCATTCGCAATGTCGGTTTTGGGGCGAACGGTAGACGAACGCTATTTGCTTTAGCAGCTTCCGTTTTGACTCGACAAGATCCAGAATCGCTTCCTTCTATTATTGTGGAGACTCTGGCTGTCTGGAGAAGATTACCATGAGAATGCCGTCGAGACTTGAGTCCGAAAATCTTGGTAGGCGTCACTGGTGTTTCCTTCTCATTGACGGATGGGGTAGTGATAGAGGGTGAGGCGATGAATGTTGCAGTAGATGTCCCGGTATGAGTGGAAGACATGCTAGGGCGAGGAGGTGCATAGAGTGCTTCCGATGGATCCATGGATATTTGGGATGATGAGAAGTAGCCCAACACGCTCGGACGCCACTTTGTTGTCGAAGGAGGTGTTTGTGGAGTCACCGGAGATGTCGCAGTATCTAGAGTTGACAGACTCGAAGACCGAGCATGCTGTTTGGATGGTGTACTAGTTTTGCTCGAGCCGGAGGCAAAACGGGAGCCTAAAAAAGACATACGGGTAGGAGTTGACGGTGGTTGTGAAGAGGAGGGAGAATTTGAACGGAAAGAGATGTGGAGGTTTTTCAAAGAGGTCGGGGTTCCAAATAATCTGGGTCCTCTTTGAGAAATCGAAGCGGTTTCAAAAGGCATCTGAGGAACTGGGTAAGAATTACAAATTCTCGAAGAATGGAGGAAGACGAATTACATCTGGAACAATATCGAGAGGAATATCATCGTCCTCGACTAGATCAAAACTAGCCAAGGTCACGGACGAAACATGAGGACTAGAATGTTTCGCAGCAGTGCCGAGGTCCGGATATGCCAGGTACGGATTTGAACGCGTTCCGGAATGAAATGGAGAGGATGACTCGTCGGTCAGGTCCATAATATCGTCATCGGTGTTGGTTGGCAATCGCTGTTGATCTTGGATCCACTTGTTGAGCATGGAAGAACGTTTCCGGCGTGGTTGTAGTAGCAGGGGTCGGATATTGAAAGGATCCTCTTCGGGAATCGTGTAGGGTCGGTCGTCCATGAATGGTATATATGCGCTGGGCTGAGGGTTGAAGGCAATGGAAATTTTTACTCGTTCCTCGTCTGAATTTCAAAGAGGGAACAAAGATGAACGCACTGGTGTCGTATCGTGTTGCGTCAATGGGGAGGGCGGATAAAACTGAAGGGGAAGATGTATGGGACGTGGTGGAGAATTAGAGGACTGCCATTGCGGAAGATGAGGGAAGATGGTGGAGGGAAGCAAGAAGCAGCGCGTATGTACCGAGCAACGCGATGTCCAGTCCAACTTGCCTTTTTCAACTCGAACTATTATATCATCCTACCCATCCCCGCCTCGAGGCAAATATTTGCATCATTGCTCCTTTTGTACATCTTCCTCGTTCTTCGCAACTCTTGCTTTCTTCTTACTTCAAAAAGAAACAGAAATATACACAATCCGTACACATGTTGCCAACTCGAGGATTCTGAAGGCATCCCGTCGAGGACATGCTGCGAGTTCAATATAAACCAGCTGCAACGTTGCGTCGCCAGACGTCACTCGTGTAATAAACACACTCGCGCCTAGACCAGCCTTCAGAACGTGGACGATTGACTCCTTCGCCTGAGAGGCTACTAATTCGGAGATTAACACACAACGGCCCAATCCTCCGAGCTTGTCAGTGATAGTGGCCACGCTTCGATGAAGCTCTCAACTCAAGGTTCAATCAAATTCAATCGCCCTCATCTGGTCGCCAACTTTATGCAGTAACACATAGCTAAACTATACCAGTGTAAGGCAAATACATTGCTATTTGCAATGCATAGACACAACCGAACATTCCGGGTTCGATCGTGAGCTTCCCCAATCGACGCCTGCAACTACTCGCAAGCATGTTCTTTGCTGTCCGTAGTGAAAATTCACGGAGCGAATTGTGCCCAGTGATATTAAATCCAGCCTGGACTCGTACGAAACATTGATACTACTTAGCATAACGTTTGTCAGAAACGTATCCACTCAGCATAAGCGCCATATACGCACCAGTGTCCGATTCGGATGAATGATTCCGTTAGTTTATGAACTGTGGAGACCAACCAGAGCTTTCTGTAGTATAACTTCGAAAAGCTTTGCTGAGGAAGTAGCTTGGTATCGGCGCAACAGAGAAAAGCTAGACCGAGGAGTTTGTCCTTCCCCTTCTGGTGAAGAGTTTGACACTGCTTCGTCAGAAGCAGCTGCGTCTAGTAAAGTTACCAACTCTGTGTCGACAGGAAGGCTCCCCAAAAACGTCAGCTGTTCTCTTTGCGCCAACGCCTCACCTCCACCAGTAGAAAAGACATTGCTAACCTCTCCGCAACAGGGGCAGACGTATCCACTCATATTTTCTATGAGTCCGAGGACGGGAAGGTTGACGGCTCGAGTAAATGAAACACATTTCATGGCGTCGGTCAGAGCTACAGCCTGGGGAGTGGTAACGACCACGGCCGATAGTTTTGAGTGTACAGGACCAAGGTGCTCGAGAAGTGAGAGATGTTCATCCGAGGTACCTTGAAGAGAAGACAGAATATATTGAGAAGAGAGTCGTCAGACTAAAGAGAAAGTTGGTACCTGGAGGCGTATCAATGACAAGATAGTCTAGTTCTCCCCACCGAACATCACCCAAAAACTGTCTTATCATGCCGTTCTTCTTCGGCCCCCTCCAAACCACTGAGTCTCCCTTCTTCTTCAAAAGAAATCCAACACTCATGCACGCCAATCTAGCTTCACTTCCATCTGCAAACACCGGAACCCATCCATCACTACTTTGATGCACTGGATGTCCATCTACGCCAAGCATGCGAGGAATCGAAGGCCCAGTGAGATCAACATCGAGGATACCAACTCTAGCAGTTGGAGAAGATCCGTACAGATTGAGGGCTAGTTGAGTCGAAACAGAAGACTTGCCGACGCCTCCTTTACCGGACAGGACAATGATTATGTGCTTGACGGATTGCAGACGACGAGATACTGGGCTTTCTTGAGAAGCCATCGATACGATATCGACAAAGAAAAGGAGAAGTTTTATACGCACATGAGTAAGAAGCTTAGAAATTCAGTGAGGAATCTACTATTGAGATTGACGTCAACTGTATTGGTCACTTTGAATAATCTACAAACTGCTAAACTTCAAGTCGCGGAGATATAGATGTGAAAAACATCGAGAGTTTGTAGGCTACACAGTCCATTGATCATATTCTGGCGCCCGCGGGTACACTGCAGGATTATTTGAACGAAAATCGAGGAAAGAACGTTGATTGCGTATTCTGCTTGAGCAGGAAAAGCAACATCTAGGGTAAGGATCGCCCACATTGAGCAGTGGGAAGAAGGGGGTGTTATGCTAAAAGCCTTATAGTCCAAACTGTCAGCTTGTCAATGCCAACGCGAAAAAAAAAAAAAGACCAGACTTCAATGTCAAGAACCTTGGAAAGTAAACGTCTACTCAGCTTCAAGCTGGATGATACAAAACATGAGATGCGGAACGAAAGAAGGAATTTTAACCAAACGTAGGAATAACACTACCAAAAAGATCAATCAGCTCTTTAAAATACCAAGCGAATGTTTTATGCAAGGTTGTGCCAGTGAGAGCACTATGAAGAGATTTAAGCAAGTTTCATCGGTTTCCAGGCTCACAGCAGCATACCTACCTGTAAAGCAGATTCAAGAACAGACCAAGGAAACAAATAGTGTAGTGAACGAAGCTCAGGTCGTAAACCAAATACTGACCACGATAGCACCGTATAGACTGCATTCCGGATATAGTTGGCAGATGTACGAGCCGGATAGTAAGATGCCAAAAAAATAGAGCAGTAAGCATGCAGCTGAATGTCTCTGGGAGGCGGCCATGACGGTAATGAAGGTACCAGTTCAACCTGCAAGGATTGCTGACTCAGAAAGCAAACATAAATAAGTGTTTAGTTGAATATGAAGAAAGGAGAATGATTGACTTTTCAAGGATCTGCACTCGTTTGCTCCTCTCAGTCAAGGTCATTATAGAAACCACTGATCACGCTAAACAGAGGGCAGAGGCTCTTTCGCGTGCAGGCTGGCTTTTCTTCACGAATGCGAAATGGTCATGTAATTGCACATTATATACAATGTTGGTGGTATGATCGACAGCATGAACACGATGGGCGATGGGATATTAAAAAAGTATCCGCCATGAAAGAAGAATCGAAGAAAACAGTAGAACCCACGAAATACCCTCAACAATGCTACTGCTTATATTGCGTGTAATCGAGAGGGAACTGGGGTTCTGGATAGTCATCCCATACACGCTCTCCATCCAGGAACCTCCTAAGCCTCTGCACCTGCGAGCTGAGGTAGAGAACAATTATCTGCATCTTTACATCCAGATGTAAACGGAGAATCTCCTCACAGGTCTTGAGAGCCTGTGTTCGAGTAGAAACAAACATGTTGCCAGCAAATCCCAAATCTTTGAGATTGTCAATGAGTTCGGAGAATTCTGAACACCAGGCTAGAACCCCGAGCTGTGCAGACAATAGCTGGGAGTCAGAAATTGAGAAAGAAAAAAGAATAGAGTGCTAACCTGCCCATAATGTTTATATCGGCCATAGAGCACGTTTGGCGCAGCAGATAACGCGAACCTAAACGCCTCGTTTTGTTCGATCACTTCAGGTGGTGGGACATACGGTGCTCCTGTGGGCTGAGGTACGGGTTGGGACTGGGGAGAAACGTGAGTAAGGTAAGTGCAAAGATGTGAGTTGAAAGTCCTTACTCGAGGAGGCGGATCCTTGAACCATTGCATGCCTGAATAATCATATTCTCCCCCCGCATCCACAACATCAGTGCGCTTCCCATATGTCGTGTCCATAGCGTTGCGATTGTTGGAGTTATTAAGGGTATTATGATTTGAGACACTGGAGAAGTCAGTGATATTTGAGAGATTAGATATGAATAGTCCTGCTTCGGAGCAGAGGGCCGAGAAAAGAGTTCGAAGTTGGGGGGGAACTTCAGAATCGGAAGGGGAAGTGCTTGGGATAAAGAATTCCTTTTCTGATGAGGTCGGTGTCGCGGGGAGAGGCTTCGCTACTGCTAGCGAAGAGGCCGATTTATGGAACTGGGGTTGAGGCTGAAGGAGAAGGGCAGTTTCAGAATCAGACTCCTGGCAAACGCGTGTTAGTCATCTGATCTTTTCCGATTTTCCTTTCAATTTCTTACCTTCAAGTCCGTCCATGACGAATTTCGGGAATACTGGGGATTACCGCGTTGGGCTCTGCCTGGAGTAGCCAGCAAGCCCTCCGTCGCTTCTAATGGAGACAAAGGGGGTGATTCTGTTCCTGTGACCAAAATTCTTGGGGGGATAGGTAATGGTAGTGGTGATTGAGGTGTAATCGGTGTCGTCGCTGCTGTTTCTACCTCGAGAACGTTGCGACTCAACCACGATGGTGAAGGTGGTAGGAACGAAGATTGTGCTGACGGAATCAACAGGGATAGAGGTGAAGCAGTAAGTTCAGCCGGATCAACGACTGGGTAAGTTATGGTATCTGGATTCGCTCCGGGAGCATCTGGCAATGCTTTGCTCTGGGTGTGTAGAGCGCGCACCGATGACGACCTGCGTTTACGGTTGGGTATTGTGACAGTCGATTCTCTCCTCCCGCGTGCAAAAATCTTTGTCGTTAACGTCTTGAATCGATTCTGAAGCGCAGAACCCTTTGTTTCGGGCTCAAAATTAGGCCATTCGATGGGCCATGAGCTCCCGGTACTTTGCGTAGCACTTGTTGGCGTTGGAACATGCGACGGTGGTGAAGGGAATTCGTCAAGGATGGAACGTTTCCTGCTGAGGAACGTGAATTTCGGTAGCTTGGGCATCTTGCTCTTCTTCGACCGGATCGATGGCCGTAGTGTCATGGAAGATGTCGGGCTCTGTGGAGGCGGATCGTCGAGAACAATGGGCAGATCAGCTTGAGTGACGTGGTAGTATTCGGACTCCCCTGGCCACTCTTCCTTCCGGCCCTCGACAAGTCTCATACTTACCCTCAAGGCTGTAGCCATCGCGCAAGACGATCCTCTTCAAGTTGCTGACTTGCAAATCTTTATCTTGCTACGGGTTCACTTTTGAACGAAGAACATACTTCGACAGCGTGTTCAACGGACGATCATTTGGCTGCCTCGTGCATGTGAAGGCCACTTTCATTACCTCGTCTTGTCTTCTGTACATACTACATATCGTACGAAGTTCATATAAACGATCGATCACAACGCTAGTTCAACAAGTCCTGTTCTTCGTCTACTTGTATGAGCGGCTGTTCCGCGTCATGTTTCCTCCTTATCACAGCCGTTAGCCTCCTTGTGACCCATCGCATCGAAGGAATGCGCAGGTTTTGAATGCCTAGAGTCAAGAACCGAAGACTAATCCCCTCCACAGTTCCACCTATCACTAAAATCCACATCAACGATATACCTAGGATGCCTCCGGTCCTCGCGTAGAACGTCTGCCTCTGGTCAAAGGGGTACTGGACCGCAATCTCGTGAACCCAAGATCCTTCGCCTACGCGCATTATGCTATCAGTCCCTCCGCCTGTGATACCAGAAACACCACCTTCTCCACCATCACACCAGAGGACTAGCGATTCAGTTTCCCGTGCGCGCGCGCGCGCTTGCTCCCACATAGCCAACCCGACGTCCACGTTCCAAGTACGAGCGGGAGCAAGTGTTAATGCTGGTCTCGAGACGAGATTTGAAAAAACAGAGGGAATAGCAAAGTCCAAACATATGGAGGCTGATATAGATAGGGGTCTTGTGGAACCATTCCATTGAGACTTTGTGACACCATTGGGGGGCGTCAATAATAAAGTCTCTAAGGGAGGTGATTCGGTCCCTTTCTGGAGCGAGAAGGATTCTGCGACTGTAGGAATATCAGAACATGTTCTTTGTGAGTGCAGTTGGACTTACTAGGAACAAGATTTCTCTTCCAATAAATCAAATATGGTTCAGTACCATTTTGAGTATCTCGAGAGATCACAGCAACACCTGTTCTCCTTAAGGTTTTGTGGGGGTTCCCCTCCTCCACATAGTTCTCCTCAAATGACACAGCAACAAAACGTCCGCCAGAGATGTCCTCCGCAACCAAGCCTAGTTTTTCCTGCCTCTCTTGAAGGCTTTGGAAGAAGACTGCTCCCTCTGGCCAAAGAACTAAATTGGCATGAGGAACCAGAGTCTTTGTTTCAGCTCGATAGTTTTCAAACGTCAGAGTATCAGTCTTGTACTTTTGTTTTGAAGGAAGAACGCAACCAACCGCTACAGGTGTAACGGCATCAACGGGACGGACTGGCGAGGGAAGACTAGACAGGAAGAAGGAAGGGATGGTAAGGATCAGTAAGAATGAGGCAAGGAAGAACGTGTAGTTCGTGCTTGTCTTCAAAGACTTCTTCGAGTGACGATCGTCGATCCTGTTCCCGTTTGTTCCATAATGAGGATGGGGATGGGGATGGGGATGGGGTATCAAAGATTCCTCTTCGGGCTCTTGTGAAGCAATGAACCACCACTCTACAGCTTGTGAACAGACAATAGACCATGCTGCCACAATCCAATATTTTGTCATAATACCAAAGATCGGAACCAGCCATTCGTAAGATTGCAGACCGTATACAGGTGCAGGCAATCCCAGATAGCCTACCGGGCTTATGAGTGCGATGAAGTACCAGATGGTCGTCCACAGAGCGGGGAAAAGTGTGATCTCAGAGAGATATGGAAGAACGATCCGAGTTCGAGAGGCATTGTAAGAGGCAATTGTAAAAAGGCCGAAGGCAGTGACCAGTAGTGACTGACCGAACAATACCGCTAGTGACGTCGCTGGTGTCGATAAAGCACCTCGAGAAGCCTGTAGCCACCCAATGGCTTTTCCTACAGACAGTGCAATCCAAAAAGCAATCAAACGACTAGGGAATCGTATGAGGCCCACGCGTGAGACATAGAGGAGCACGAGAGATAAGTGAATTACGAGAGGAATGAATGCTGGAACTGTGCTTAACCCAAAGGCGAACACGGACGAAATGAAAGATAGAGATCCCAAGAAAAGATGAGGGTGATTGTGAAATACGGTTGTTCTGAGATTCATCTCCTTCAAGTTGGGATTCACTGGACGGATGGGCAACTCAAACACAGCTGTTCTTATAGCGCCAGTATTGTTAAGGTTCGATCGCAGCAATTTTAAACTTCTTTACGCCTACAGCCCTTACCAAAACAACAGTAACCATATATATATTAATACACTCTTTGAAAACCACATCAAGACCAATGGTACACTACGTCTATGTAGAGGGTGTGTCAACTGACATTGGTTCTGAATCCCCATTCCCATTCTCTGATTTCCTTTCAGATTCAACATCGGTAGAAGAGCCAGCCACTGGGGGGCCATTCGACAGAATTCGTGCAACGGTAGTGTGAGCACTTGGACCAGCTCCCTGAGTGGGAGCTGTGGCACTTGCCATTATCCCCATAGCACCAAACTTTTTGCGACCTGTTTTTTCAGTGATAGAATCTGGATCCTTGTGTTTGGCATGATTCCTACGGCCTCCTTCACCTTCGTCGTCTGAGTCTGACAGTTCGCCATCAGCTTGTCTTCTCGAATCGAGGAGTTTACGCGGTCGGCGAGTATCTGGTGGTATCAAATCTTCGTCTTCGTTTGGATCGTCCATAACAGCATCGATAGGATGTGAAGGAATGTCTATAAAGACTCAGAACACAAAGAGCTAGGAAGAGATAGGATGCATACCGGACATCTGGACACTGGGCGGCCCGCCCATATGCCTCAAATTTTCCATCACAATTCGTTTTACACGATTGAGATACGCCGGGGTGTTCAGATCATCAGCGTTTGATGCCTTCACGTCCAGTTGATAATCTGGACCAAAGTATTCGTAATACTCATTCACAGGGATCTCTACAAAGGCGGATTAGTATCTGAGCTGTAAGACTATAGCGAACTTACCAGGACCAAGGACTACACCGGCGGCTAACCCTGTCTCGTAAGCCCAGGCGCGACTGACGTTGCGCATAGTATAACCACCACCACCGAGTAGCAACAGTGGCTTGTTAAATGACTTGACGAATTTGACACAATTTGCATGTCCTGGAAGGGTATTATTGAGGATAGAGGTGAACGGAGAGAAGGAACGAGCCTCTCATGGACAAATTTAAGCATCCAAGTTTGTCTCCCGATAAAGAGTCTGTTCCGCACTGAAGCACTATAGCAGAAGGGTCATATGATTCCATGACTTGTCTAATGACCTGTTGTTTGATGTCTAATCATGTATCGACTAAGAACAGCTAAACCACGCACGGGCTCAAAGACGGATTTATAGTTTTCATCGGATATGCCATCTCTCAACGGGAAGTTTAAAGCATAATACTTCCCCTTCATCACACCAACATCCTTTGAAGGGGGTCCCGTATCAATGTCAATCAACGATGTGAAGAAAGTTAAAGCTTACACGGAGTTCTCCAGTCCCAGGAAAGTATTCACCGTATTTGTGGAAACTGACCGTCATGACACGGTCTGTCGTATAGAAAGCTTCCTCTACACCGTCGCCATGGTGCACATCGATGTCAATGTACAATACACGATTATGGTATCTGTAGAATGATCGGCTTCATTGCAAAATGCTAAGGAATTGGACAAACCTCAACAACTCGAGTATCCCCAACACAATGTCTGTGCTGATTGAGTTTTTGTAACCATTTTATCAAGAAGGACCTTACCATTTACATAACAAAAACCACTTGCTTCACTCTTCTTGGCATGATGAAGGCCCCCAGCCCAGTTCACAGCGATGTCACATTTGTCTCTGGAAAGGCGTGCTGCGCCCTCTGCAAAGATAACATACGATGAGGCTTAGGTCAAAGTGTGATTGAGTCAAGATTTACCCATAGAACCGCCCGCCGATATCGAGCAGTAGTCAAAGAGACCATCAAATACTGGACAATCATCCCCAACATTGTCTGTCAACCGGGGGGGAAATCAATAAGTAATTAAATCTAGATATCTCAGCCTCGTACATTTGTGCTGTTCCCTCATGAACGAATTCATGTTACTAGGGGTGATTCGACTAAGAAAGTCAACGTAGTCATCGGAGTGAAATTGTGTCATTTCCCGTTTTGTGGCGGGTTTTGCGCGCTGTTGGTAGGGCAGTTAGACAAGGGAAGAAAAGATAGCGTGGAACGGATTGAGACAGTCGTCCAACCAAAACCACGAGCAGTTCACGTACAAAAATTTCCATCTTTTTGTAGAGACCATAATTCATCACGAGCGAATGGCACATGCGTATCCTGGTTGGTTTCATTCTAGTAACATTGTTAGGCTGTATCGAAAATACTGATATGTCTGCTCACGGATGTCCTGGGCCATAATGAAATCCTCCGATATCAGAGTCGAAAAAATAGCACTGTTTTAAAGGAGCATGCGACTCTCAATGTGTGGCACACACGAAATTTTTGGCAAAAGCAACGCACCACTCTTTTCTTTTGCTCTCCAGCAATCGGTTCCATTCTAGTTTGACGAGAACAGCTGTGTACGCGACACAATGGGGGAATTCTTTACTTGAACTATGAACTTGCAAGGTTTCGTCGTTGAAGGGACGTTGAAGATGAGTCAATCACGTACTGTATTGATCGAAAAGCCTCGAAATTGCTCGCGCGCTTCAAACGTCACGAAATACCATCATGTCTGATTCCGAAAGCCGACCTGTTACGCCCCCACCGCGGGCTTCTGGATCAAACACCCTACCTCTGACTCCCGAACAAGTTAAGCAATTTGAACTGCATCGTCTCAAAGGTAAGATTCTATTTCTGCCTTATCAATCATTCAATTAAATACACCTCTGGCAGCCAAATCTCTTCAACGTGAACGGGAAGAGGAAACAAGCTCGTCTAATGCTCTTAATATAAACAACAAACGACCGATAGGTGTTACCCCTGCCACTTCCAACTCTCCTACTGCTCCAGGAAAACAATCTCGTCTGCAGCGTGACTCAAGATTAGGGACCTATTTCGAATATGACCTCTCGAAGATGGCCAATTCCAAAGGAGGATTCTTAGTGCAAGAAGCTCCAGAGGTGGACGAAGCGACCCGTAGAAAAGAACAAGAGAGAGAGCGTCAGAGAGCTATGCAAAGCTTAGAACCCGGTACGTACGCTTGCTGGTGCTCGGCATAGTACTAAGAAACTTTGCAATACAGCTATATATCTAGACCCGGACCGCAACCCAAAGTGTTTTGAATGTGGGACCGTTGATATTAACCATGTATACAGAAAAGTCTTTGGTGCTTTGGTTTGTAAACGATGCGAAAACGACAAGCCAGAAAAGTACAGTCTTTTGACGAAGACGGAATGTAAAGAGGTCAGCAATCTTCTTTGTAGAAATGAAAGTATACCTAATCATCGCCTTAGGATTACCTTTTGACGGATGGTATGCATACTCTTAATCCGTCCTACAAAACATTAATAAACTGCTTTCAGCGGAGCTCCGTGACCAAGAAGCGATGCCTCATCTACTCAAAGCCAACCCACACAAGTCCACATTCGCAAACATGATGTTGTTCATGCGATACCAGGTCGAAGAGTTTGCGTGGAAAAAATGGGGCTCCTCGGAAGGTTTAGATGCAGAATATGAACGACGTATGTCAGAAAAGAAGAAGAAAAAGAACCGAAAGTTTGAGCAAGGGTTGAAGGATCTCAGAAAACGGACAAAAGAAGGAGTATGGCAAAAGCGGCAGGATGCAGAGCATAAACATGCCTTTGGTCCTACAGAGAGAAGTACTGATGGCACTGGGATGCAAATATGTCACGAGTGTGGATTCACGGTAGAGTTCGAGGAGTTGTAATAGGTGCCATCCTGTATATTACCAGTGTATAAGTAAATTTTAGAGTAATTCCCGGACAAGCAGATCCCCTAAGCAGGAGCATTCAGCCCGAGGTAATTGGGTGTCTGTGCCAACTGCTGTGGTGTTGGAGGTGCATTGACGGGCTCTGTCAAAGCAGGTAGATATTGGGGTTTAATTCCCTCCTTCCATAACCGCACATATTCCTGCCCTTTGGACCATTCCCTCGGTTCTTGGTTGCCCTGGACAATTGAACGCCACCTCTTCCTAGCAGCCATAGCACCTTCATCCAGTTCTGCCTGTCTTTCCCAAGTGGCCAAGCTCTTGATCTCCTTCTCGAATGCATGCGCGACTTCGGAGTTTTGGAAGATGCCACCTAGACAGTCCGCTTCTGTTGCTGCCATGGTTGTCGCAATGTGGTGCTCTGACCGCAATGCACGAAATTGGGCCACTGCTCGGGCATACGCATAAGACAAAGAAAGACCGTGATGTTGGTGTAGATTCAGCGCAAACTGCACGGCACTATGAAATGGGTTAAAATGTCAACAAAAACGCGTCGCAAAGTGGACATTACGCACTCTTCTGGAGATGGTTTTCTTCCCCTTTGCCTCAGTCTAGTCCACTCCTTGCCTTGAATAGGGTGCGCAGCTGCTATAGTCGCACTTTCCGTCAGGGTAGTCGGGCGGAACGCCTCGAACGGATGATCCCTGAAAAACTGCCGTCGAATGTCATCCTCAAGATAGTATATCGAGAGAGGCTTCGGGTCATAAGGCCTCGGTTTTGATTGTGATTTTGGTTGCTTCGTATCATAGGCAGTCCTCGTCGGAGGTGCTTTCGAGGGTAGAGGAAGAGGAGGATGTTCCAGGACAGCTTTGTACCAACGCGGTTCTTCTTTGATGACATTTCCGCGCATCAAGCGAGACACTTGTTGGTGCACTTGGGAAGCTATACGACGAACCATACCGTCTGAGGTACGAAGTAGGTGAAAGAAAGAGAGATGACGGCGAAATTCAAGGCTGAGAATCCAAACAGCCGTAAATTTGCCGTAAGTGCTTTCTCCCGCTTCTTGTCTGTGTGGATTTGAATAACTAATGGTATCTATACATTTGCAACGTTTAACTGAAATATTTATACGACTAGAGCTTCGCCTGCACAGGTTGACTTCTCTTCATCTTTTCCTTAACGGCGTCTCTGAGCACGCGGCGTAACTGCAGAAAGCGTTGGCAATAGTAAGAAAAGTCGTGCGGCTATACTCACTATCTTTCCAGAAGGGTTCTTTGGTATAATTTGCACAAATTCCACGCCTCCTGCTAACCATTTGTACTGGACTTTCGAATCCGAGACGTGCTGCCAATGGAAACCAGTGAAAACTTCATCTACGGTGACTGGCGGGAACATACCTTCATTATGGCCTCCTTTATCCTCTCCCTCTGTTTGTAGTCGCTCTCCACAGCTTGCTTTAGTTTGGAGTCAAGAACTACGAAAGCCATCGGCACCTCTCCGCTGTAGTCGTCCGGTACCCCGACAACACAAACATCTGCGACTGCAGGATGAAGAAGTAGATGACCCTCAAGCTCAGCTGGGGCTACTTGGAATCCGCGAACCTACTCTTAAAATAAAAACCTTGAAAAAATCCGAAACCGACTTTGCCCACCTTGATAATTTCCTTCAGGCGGTCCACAACAAAGACCTCCTGATCCTTGATGATCACTTCATCACCAGTGCGTACCCAGCCACTCGTAAACGTTTCCTTGGATCTGGGAACAATGTTCAAGATTATGTTGAAATCAGAATTTATTGCCTTACGCTGCTTCATTATTGAGATAACCAAGCGCCATGGAAGGTCCAGAGACCACCAACTCTCCTTGCTCGCCCTCGCTGGCAAAGCTGCCATCCTCTTTGATGACGCGAGCTGTGATTCCAGGGAGCAGCTTGCCAGCACTTCCTATTGTTCCAATTTTCTGATCAGGAGGGAACATGGAGAGGGACGTTGCCGTTTCTGTCATTCCTATACCGTGTTACAATTACTCAATCAAGACTTAGAAACAGTATGTCGTACCATAACCCTGTCCGATACTAGCATTTGGACACAGTGTTCTAAGCTGTTGGACTAATTCACCGGATAGAGGTGCAGCCCCGCTCATTATGAAGCGAACATGATTCAGATTGTAATCCTTGGCAGCTGGGTGCTGTTGTCAAACTCGTCAGAGAGAATGGTGTAGCAGTGGGACGAATCAAGAACGCACTTTACACATCAAAACTACCTGCGGGGGCACAATGCTGACATTCTAGTGTCATTTTAAGTGGCCTCTATAAGTAAGAAATACAACTCACTATAGATGATTGATCCTATGTCTGACTATACTTTCCAGGAACCCGACGAAGTTGAATTTCGGAATCACAACTATGGACACCTTTCATGAAGTCAGAAAAAAGGCGCGTTTCATATCGAGACATGTTATTTACCCCGCAGAATAACATAAAATGCATCTAGACAAAATAGTGTACTCGAGTACATCCAAAAAAGTTGAAGACCGGAAAGCACGTACTGTAACAATCAATCCATATATGTCTTTGCTGGCGTCAAAATTTAGTACTGCGGAATTCCAGGAGAAACTCACGAAAGAACGGTAGGACTACATTTGGATGAGAACTTGACGCTCCAAATGAAAAAAGACAAGCCTACCTCCTATACTGACATCACCCGGAGTAAACATCTTATTGGTAGTATGGTCACCAAATTTGAAGTGAACCGCCGTTTGTACGATGTTAGAGATAACTGAGAAGTGAGGTATCATTACAGCCTTTGGCTTCCCTGAAGCAGGGGGTAATTAGGTCTAGAAATTTGACGAAAGTCAAAACCTACCAGTTGTCCCACTGGAAAATGACAAAAACGCCAATTTTGTTTTTGCTTGTCCAGGTTTTAACTGGTATTCCTTGAATGAAGTAGACTTGGCGGAAGAGATCAGCTCTTCAATGCTAATGCCAATAATAGCATCTCCCGTGGTCTGCTTTCCACCTGTCGCGGGGAGTATGACGATCCGGTCCTGGGGTATTCCGATTTCTTGAGCGGCGGTCACTGCAGTTTTCACAAATTCTAAATGGGTAAATATCAAGTTTGCTCGGCTGGTCTGCAGTTGGAAAACAAGCTCCGCGACGGTATAGCTAGGATTAGCGGGGCTGGGAAGAATGAGCCGCACGAACTAGCTAAGGCCTTGTAAAAACTGACGTTACAACTGCGCCAAGGGAATGAATAGCCCAAATAGAGATTGGGTAGTCTGGAACAACCAGGACGGGGTGAGTTTAGGGTACCGGCTGACTGGAGCATAGTACATACCCACATGGTTAGGACTGAAAATGCAAACTTGAGTGTGCGATGAGCGTGTGCGTCGGTCGCGCAGAGAGACGGATCTTACCTACGTCATTTTCCCCTATCGAAGAAGTAAACGGTATCAACATCTTTTGCTCGCTTGCTCTTCATGCAGGCTGCGTACCGATATTCCACTTTGAACTCAAGGCATTAGCGAGTCTATGCGTCCGTTGGAGTACCTAGGGTGCACGGGATATATCAGAATAGCGATACGGGAACAGGAAACCTCATCGTACCTCTTCGGTGTGTATTGCCCTGCCAGTGCGATCTTCAATTAGCCATGGTACGTTACGTGGTCTTGCAGGCTTCAAGAAATATTGATGCTTGAGCATGAATTGCGGGATGGTCAAGTCATCTGGAATAGGCGGCAGTGGAACTGGTGAGCGGAATTCTTGAGGTGTTGTAACAGACATGGGAGAGGAAGAAAGATATACAAATTGGGGAGTAGTATGTGCATGGTTTTTTATAGTCTTTAGGGGATTCGGATATTTTGTGGTGAACGGATCTCAAGTTGAACAGTTGCTAGTGGCCGCCCTGTTTCCCTGCCGCCGCAATTTCTGGGGTTAGGGTTTATTTATTGCTTGCTAGAAAACATGGATGAAGACGCTGAACTCAGGAATCCATTCCCCTCGCCACCCTCTCATTACACCAATTACACGACCCACAACCTCCATCTTCTTTCTCTTTTAAAAGAACGGGTCCCTCCAGATATAGACCTAGCTTCAGTGAACCAGAATGAAATACTGAGCGATCAAACGGATGTCCCAGATTGGCCTCTCACTCAGCTTGAGAAACCACGCGTCGATTGGATTCTAGAAGAACCAGAGCCTTATTACGATGTTTTTGGAGATAGATGGTTTGTGAGTTCTATGGTATAATGTTCTAGATACGCGTTCACAGGCGCACAGGTGAAAGACCGTATACCATCTCTGGGAGAATCTGGAAATGTACAGCTCTACCCAGCTGAACCCCATGTTGGTGGGTCCCTAAGGCTATACCAGCTCTGTCCCAACTGAAGGATTTCACCGTAGATCGACGGCCTGCTCTGCAATCTATTCTTCGTTCAATGCTTGTCACCTATTCACATCTCACATCTTCTCTGCTTGCACCTCCACCAACCGCCAGCTCTCAGCCAGACGTACCTCCAGAATGGCAGCAACACGTAGAATGGATTACTGTGCTAGGTCAGAACCTGATGGCCGCAGCGAATGAGCTGCGTCCCGTACAAGTTCGTAGCTTCAGGTTTTCGTGTGTGTTTGCTTATAGGCACGGTGTCTAGGCCAGGGGAAACTTGGAAACGATGATGAAAAGACAGCTAGAACTTCGTAAAGAAGAGACAAGTGCTATTCATGCGTACGCCCTTGTTTTCGCGGCTTTCAGGACACATTTTGAAGTCACACCAGGAAATGCGATGCCCTTGAAGCCAAACTCCAAGACCTGCGAATATCACTTGATGCTGTGAATAGGGAGAAGCAGGTGAGGTGATTTTGCCTCTCATTAAAGTCGTCCTGATGAGTTTTTGTAGCCATTAAAGACTTCCGAGACAGAAAACAAGGTTCAGCTGTCTGTGAGTGTCAAATTTACGTCTAAAGTTTGCTCTAAACTCCTTCTAGTCACCGCAGGCAATGCTCACGGCCGAAGACCTGCTACGTTGGGCCGAAGAGATTCGGTGAAGACTTGAACTATTGTAGTTACTGCCCTTAATGTACCTTTGTAACCCTAACCTTATTTCTAATACGACGATGTCAAAGCCAACATCCAATCTTAACCTATTCCTTTACATCGAACGCGTCTCAAAAATGTCTACAAGAAGGAGAATTGGCGTGAGCGCTGCCACGACCGAAGCTGCTCGTAGAGCTCTCATGCAGCCTGTAACTAGTTGGGAGAAAGTCTGGGTAACGCCAGAAAGTGTCCCTGGTTCCAAGCTCAAAATATATCGCTGGGTCAAAACTGACAAAGTGCAGGTGGGTTCTGGACATCCTGTTCTTAGAAATCTATGTGTTTATCTCTCGCAACACTCGCAGCAATTCAGCGAGGAGGAAGGCAACGTCGATGAACCTCTTGCACCACTCCCGGACGAACCTGAAGTTGTTGACGGAGACGACGACGACCAAGAGGAACCTCAGACGGTCCCGGCTTCTGCACGTGCGACAGAACCTCCCGAAGCTCAAGGTGTTCAGAGCCGAGGCCCAGAATCAGAAGAAGCCTCCAAGCCACCGTCTCCTAAAGGTGCTCAATTGACCTTGCAAGCAAATCCTACGATAGACGAGTCTGGTTTTGGAACTGATGCGAATGGTCTCAGCGTCATGGCCGACGAGGGCAAGATGGATATAGGCGTGAGTGAGAGTGGTGGTATGCAGCTGGATATGAGCGGGCTGGGTCCTGATGGGCTGGAGCTGGAAGGAGCGCACGACATGTCACAATTGGACGGAGATGATGCACTTATGGGAGGACCTATGATGGACAACACTATGGATCCTTTTGGAGGGGAGACCCAATGAGTATTTGGGCTTGTGGTATGTTTTTTTTTAAAATTTACCGCCAAAATCAATTCATCTATCTCGACAGGCAGAAATTATACAACGGTTTCGGAAAAACTCTTGCATGTTCTCTTCATCCTCGTCGGTTTCCTCATGTCAGAAACATAGTGCCAACACATATCGACGAGTATACTGCATCATGACACATTCGGAGAAGTTTGTGCGTGGATCGTGAATGCAGTTATGAGCTAGACGCGGAGAAAAGTTTCTGGTCACACTAGGGAGAATTGACTTTACCATCATCTTTCTAGGTCTGGTCATATGGTACGGTTCGAAATGACATTGGTTTGTGTTTTGAAGCGTAGATGTCCTGTCGAATAGCGAATACAGGAGGTATCATATATGTTATGTAGCGTTATTTAGAGTACATTGGATAGGGTCAGATAGAATCGAAGTCAGATTTTTGCCTTCCCTAACGCTGCACCGTCCCGGCCTGTGTGCAGAAATAAATCTTGATGACAACACCTCAATATCAACAGACGCACCTTGGAAGACGAGTGTAGAAGGTGCGAATCCAAAATCATCTGGGAGTGCAATATTCTATGCATCAAAGCTCGGATTAGAATCGTTTGACTATTGTCGCGTAAAAGAAATTACCATTTCGCCTGCGATTACTCGAACCTGTAGATAGTCAGCTACATGGATAGCCATAAAATGAAGAGGGATTCACCATTGACCAATGGTGTATACAGTGTAGACTTGCAAACCAAAGCTAGAATCAAATATTGTGAACAGGAAAATTATATACCATTATTTACAAACTTACCTCTCTTCCGAAAGTAGTGTCGAAAGTTTGTATGAACGGAGTCACAGCATGCAGTTCCATGGAAGCGTTCCAATCAGCCTTGGGAACTGTTTCTTCGAGCCGGCGTATTGTTCCTACAATGGCATCTCGAGCAGACATTCGATTAGTCTCCATCGGTGTATTGCGGATTCTGACATCGTAATTTAGGACATGAGGTCCAGTCGAAGGCGGTGAAGATATACAGTCTATCAAAAGTTCAAAGTGATCCCTCGCATGTCGGAGATGTTTTCCTGCCATTGCGGCCTGTGTCATCGGAGAATGGTAGATATGAAAGCATATCACACACCGATAGTTGAGCCGGGGAGATATCGTGAGTGAACAGTAAGTTGTTCGTCAGATGTAAGATGGTTTTCGAGAAGGGCCACTGCTTGCTGCAATACTGTTTCGGCAACGAACAACGATTGCTTCAAGTTTTCGATGTCTTCGGGACTTTGATCCGGCTTGCTGGAAGGCATGGAGAATATGCTGTGTGAGGTTTCTGTGATGGGTGTAGATGAAAGAGACATGACTTTGCACTGCCGAAACGTTGTGGTAGACTCATCTTCGAATTTATACTTGCAGCACAACTAAGCAACGAGGCAAAAACGAGGCAAAAAGTGCAGAAAAAAGGGCTCAATTGGATTGACACACGTATCTACAGAAGATGTCCCTGCCGCCAAATTTCGAAAAACCAATGAAGAAATAAGCTCTCCGAACTCAAGGGGAGGACTTGCTCTTGCAGAGTGTAACCTAGGACCACAGCCATCAGGCCGGGAGGTACGAGACACGATGAAGATCAAACAGATTCATCAGTCATCGCTGCTCAGCGTAGTAATTAAAAAAAAAAGAGGGCAACGAGAAATGCGCCGGCTTTTATGACGCCTTGATTTGTCAGCAAGCGATATACCGGTTTCTCCCTCCAAAAAAACTTGTACTCTTTCGCAATGCTCTCAACTCTCAGGAAAGCGGGTTCTTTAGCCCGTGTATGTACAGTTTTGCTACAGAATATGCTGCTTCCTAATTTTTCTTCTAGTCTGCGTCTGCCGGCCAGAGGCGTTTTCTCTCCATCCACGAATACCAGTCTGTCAACCTTCTCAATTCTGTCGGTCCAGTCCCCTTGCTTTCGTGTCACACTCTCTCAAAACTGCTCTATAGTATGGAATACCTACTCCGAAGAGTATACCCGCCAAATCTCCTCAGGAAGCCTTCGACGTGGCCAAGAATTTTGGTACTTGATTTCGGTCTCACCTACAACTCATGTTCTCACCTCCCTTCAAGGTCACAACCGACTCGTAATAAAAGCACAAGTTCTTGCTGGTGGTCGTGGCAAGGGAAAGTTTGATTCCGGATTGCAGGGTGGTGTACATACAGTCGACTCGTGCGTCTTTGAGCCTAGTATTTTCCTCGACGTGCTAACATTACACTCAGGCCAGAGCAAGCCAAAGAATATGCTGCTCAGATGATTGGCTCCAAACTCATCACGAAACAAACTGGTGCTGGAGGTCGCGTTTGCAATGCTGTAACTATACCGTCCCTTCTATCTCTCGAGTTTTATGATGACATGGCGCGTATAGGTCATGCTTGCCGAACGTCGTGACCCATCTCATGAGTACTATGTTGCCGTTCTCAACGACCGCGCCTCTCAAGGTGTCGTGCTCGTTGCTTCCAACCAGGGAGGTATGAACATTGAAGAGGTCGCCGCCAAAGACCCTTCCGCCATCATCACAACTCCCATCAACTTTGAGACGGGATTAACAAAGCCGGAAGCTGTCGAGATTGCAAAGAAACTTGGTTTCAAGCCTGAATCTGTGGATGAAGCTGCCGACATCTTTGTCAACCTTTACCGCATCTTCAAGGAAAAGGACGCTACTCAAATCGAGATCAATCCCATGGCAGAAACTACTGATGGCAAAGTGCTCTGGCAAGTATTTTACGGTTTTCACATGTGATTCTAGTTCTAACTTCTTTTGTTTGCTTCGGCTTCCCTAGCATGGATGCCAAGTTTGGTTTTGATGACAATGCAGAATTTAGGCAAAAGGACATTTTTGCTCTCCGTGATATCTCTCAAGAAGAGCCGTCCGAAGTTGAGGCCCAAAAGTACAACCTCAACTTTATCAAACTTGACGGCAGCATCGGATGCTTGGTCAACGGTGCTGGCCTCGCCATGGCCACCATGGACGTTCTTTCCCTTCACGGTGGTAACCCTGCCAACTTTTTGGACGTCGGAGGGTAAGTATGAATGTTTTGTACCCGATACACTCTAGTCATCTGTTTTCTAGTGGCGCAACTCCCGAGACTGTCAAGAAGGCTTTCGAGATCCTGCTCACCGATCCCAAAGTCAAGACCATTTTCATCAACATCTTTGGTGGTATCATGCGATGCGACTATATCGCAGAGGGTGTTATCAAAGCAACCAAGGAGCTGAATTTGAAGATTCCTCTCGTCGTCAGACTCAAGGGCACCAAAGAACAGGAAGCCAAAAAGTATGTTTTCTTTTGCCTGCCTATTGCTCTTCGTGCTGAGTTTCTTTACAGCATGATCAAGGAATCTGGTTTGAAGATTGTTGCGTTTGATAGTCTAGACGATGCTGCAGAACAGGCTGTCCGACTTGCCGTATAGATAGATCTCCTCTGCCTTACCTGATCCGTAGAGTATATTATCCTTGAATAGTCACTATCTTTATTCTCTCCGTCTCAGGACTGTCTCAGAAGGGAGAAGGAGAAAAAAAATTGCAGATAAGTATATACGACAGGAAACGTTCAGTCAAGAGAGGAAAGAAAAGAGAAAAAAAAAAGTATGTAAGTACTGGTACGTATGAGAAAAGAGAAATCACCACGTCGGTCTCACTCCAGAAAACGAATTTCCGGGTAGCGACGCATAAGGTTGAGGGTGCGAACCCTGTTGGTGATGGTGGTGCTGAGCAACATTTGAATGTCCATGACCATCATTCCGCACTTGTCCCCTTGCAGCACCATGAGCAGGCATCATGACCGGACTACCAGCATACATCGGCATAGAAGGTACCGGAACTGGATGTGCATGGCTCATAACTGGACTCATCATGCTGTTGTGGTTCATCATGTTGCGACCCCGGTTCGGAGCATTGTTTTGTGATGGAGGCGGGTTCTGCATGTTTGCCGGCATCCCGTAGATTGGCTGACCATGGAGGACAGGAGAAGGATAAGCCATAGGTTGAGGAGGGTAAGCTGAAGTCATGGGTCTCATCCCTGGAGCTGAATTTTGTGTAGGTGCGTTGGGCAGAGGCATCCAAACCGGACTATACAAAGGTGTATGACCACCATTGACTTGCATCCGGCTAGGAATGGGACTCGCGTTCATCGGATGAGAGTACATGGGTGCAGGTGCGGGGGAATGGCTCAGCATTGGTGAGGGGTAGGGATATGCAGAACGAACATTTGCAGGTTGATTCGGTAGTGAATATCCGTGACCAAAGTTTTGCTGTGCAGATGGACGAGCAACAGGAGCAGTGGTAGACGGTGGTGATATTGTCGGTTTGTGCGAGTTGATATTCGACGAAGGCACTTGTTGGAAAGCCCGTGTCACGTCATGCAGAGACATTCGCGACGGTGCAGTTGATGTTGTGGGTGGTGGGGTCTCTCCATCCTCTGATTTGACGTCTTGAATGGTAAACGGTAGAGTCAAATCGTCTGCTATTCCTTCCAACGAATTCACCGGATGCAACCCAGCCTCGTTGGACGTCTGTGACCAGACAGCCTTCAAATGTTCCGGATCTGGGCCTCGTATCGGTGATTCTTTGATTGAGAGGGTTATGGAAGACCAAGGTGTAGCAGACTGGTGAGACGGAGGAGTGATAGGAACACGATCAGGCTATCACCAAGTATAAATGAGCAACCCTGACAACGGCATAAAAATGAATATAAAAACGTACCGAGTCCCCAGAACTCTTGCTCTCAGCCTTACTACTTTTCACAAGGGACGGAATAGCAAAGGAACCAGTCGTCGATGCCGAAGATTTGGAGCTCGCCGTGTCCAGAGGGGGCTGGATCACACTGGGTTCAGAAGGCAAGTTTGCTACCGGTGCTTCTGTTTTCAAAGTACTCGTACTCGTACTCTGCGATGCGTTCGCTGTCTCTGATTCACTCGTAGCAAAGAAACTGACACTCGACTTTCTTCCTGAAACTGCAGATATTACCTTTGAATCACGATAATATGCGACACCCGATCCCTCTGGCATTTTCGGCTGCGACCTCGCCCGTATGAGTATCACCGTGCTATCCTCTCCTTTGGGAGGTTTAACGGTAGCCGCGTTCCCAGCACCTTCTAGTTCTGGCGGTGGAGACCTGCTAGTAGTGCTCAACTCTGTATCTACAGAGTTTACCACTTTAACCGGTGACGGCGTCGGCTTTCGCCACGTAGAAGCACCATCTGCTGCAAGCGGTTTCCCAAATGCACTCGCTGGTTTTGTCGATAGACTCTGCGAGGAGGAAGGACCAGCTTTGGACATACTAGGGCTGATCTTGTTCTTTGGTAAAGAAACCCTAAATTTGAACTTGCCCTTGAACCCATAAGGCCTACGGAACAACACATCGTTAAGCGAAAACTCTCGACGGCTCATACCCTCTACCGGAGGAACAAATGAAAGAATATCCCATCGAAGAGACTGGGGTCTATAGAATGCGCCTATTTGTCTTTTGTGTATGGGAGGTAGAGGCTGTGAAACCTTGGGTAATCGTACCGTGTACGAATTCCAAGCTGGTTTCGGCGATCGAGGAGGCTCTGTACTGGTTGTAAAGGATTCCTGAGGTACCGCAGGGGCTGGCGGCGAAGGTCGGGGTTGTCGTAATGCAGGTGGGACCCACTTGTCTTTTGTTTTGGCGAAAGAGACGACTGGTCTTTTAGGCGAACGTTCCGGTCCGGGCTCTGGCTGTGTCTGTGATTCTCTCTCGGAAGCTTGCATTCCATCTAGAGCACCTTTTATACGCGACATGGCGTCGTCCAACGCAGACATGGTAGATTCTTTGTAGGATGAGGTGTTCCGGGTGTTGCGCTGAGTACCGAAATGCGATAGAGTAGAATGCGAGACAGACACTTCTGTCTGGGACACTGGTTCTTTTGAAGGACCTGCAGCTTCATCTCGCGTTACCGCAAAAGATTGACTCGGATCTGGTTTCCTTCTCCATACATTCGCATCAGTTTTTGTCGGTTCTGGCTGTTTCTCCTTTTCGAAAAAGTCACTAGCTACCGGTCTCCGAGAACGAGCAGTAGCAGGATCAACAGGTGCACTTTGATTCAAGGGTTCTGCGGGAGGTTTACTTGAATCCTCAGTCTCTGAGACACCAACAAACTTGGCCAAATCAGAATAGTCCACCACCTCCAAGTCAGCTTCTGGACCTTCTGCCAACGACTGGACTTGGTCCAGAGCAGACGGTGGGGGAGACGCAAAAGATGGTGGTGGTGGGTTTTGTCGAGCTACCGGGGGATTTGATTTGGTTCTCCAAGACTCGGCTGTTGTGGATGGTGTTATAGACAAAGCTGGTGGATTGGGTGCATGGGAATGGGAAGAAGCAGATGACAATCTCCGAGAAGAAAATGAAACACGCGGACTCTCGTGAAATGTACTTCGAGGAGGCCTCTGATGCGCAGATTTACTTTGATCAGCTGCGTTCTTGGTACTTGCAATGGCATCGTTGATGAAAGAAGTAGCTTTGTCGTCCTGAAAAAATTGTGAGGAATGTTGACACTTGAGCAAGTTTCGCACATACCAGAGGAACACTGAATGACTCGTCAATCGTCTTTTCCGTTGCAGGTGTACCCATCTTTTGTTCAAGTAAAAGAGCCTTTTGCCTGGCCCGTTCCTTTTCCTTTTCCCTCTGCTCTTCCTCCTGCTGTCTCCGCTGCTTTGCCCTCTCGGCTGCACTGTGCATCAAATCTTTCCTCAAACTGTCGTCCAGGCCTGTACCAGGAAAGTCTTTCAGAGAAGTTTCGGGTGAGAGTGTTATTCCAGGAGTGGACACTGTAGCAGACGATTCTGCCCAAATTGAGGGCGTAGGTTCGGAAGGCTGACGAGATGATGATCGTGAGGAAGTTTGCTGCACATGGGGAGGCTGAGGACGCGACTCTGAAGTTCGGCGCTCGGTAGGTCTGGATATCGGGGGCTGAGAGAAATGGGGAGGCACTTGACGGCTTTCTTTGAAACCAGATCCACGAGCGTGAGCAGGAACGGGAGGAGGGCCCATGTTTGACAAGCGTCTTCCGCGGTGTTCTGGAGCAGGTAAAACATCATGGCTTGCACGAGGGCTAGTAGCAGGATGGGAGGTGAATGAATCTCGGCGCGCGCCTTCTCTTGGCCGTTCATATCCAAACCGACTGCTTCTTGAAGATTCGCCGGGAGGCTTCTGTATCAAGAGTCAGTATTGGCATGCGTTGAAATGTGGACGACAAACCCCTCGCGTGTCTTGGAATTCGGACTGATGACTCCTCTTGTTGATTTGGTAAGAGCCTTGATTAGGTCTCGTACTACTGTATGGCTCTAATCTATTGGAACGTTCATTGAATAGCACCCTCGATGAATCTTGTGGAGAATGCAGTGATGGAGAAGCAGAGCTTGGAGATGTAGCAGTATGGAGATCTTTGCTGCTGGAAGAGGGAGAGGGTTTTGTACGCGGCCAACTTCGATCAAAATCGTCAACAAAACGGTCTTCTTTTCTGACAGGCTTGTTGTCAGTGGCGTCCTCGCTCGGTTTCATCTCGCGGTACGAAGTTGATTCTATGGGAGGCGAGTCTGTAGGTTGTGTTGTATCGATTTTGTATTGCCGTCCGTCACCAAACTCGATAACGCCGTCTAAAAAGTTGTCGTCGTCTTCTTCCATCTAATGAAGCATTAGTGAGACAGAACATAAGAAAGCGTATACTCACCTCGTCCCAGTGATGAGCGTTTGGATCCAAATGCACGCCTCTGAACGTATCAGCCTCCTCCATCCTAGCCTGCTTGCTTGCTTCTGCCATTTCCACCTCCTTTGGGTCGGGAAGTTTGGGTTTGCGACCTGGCAACGGTTGAGAATGTGAATAGACGCGGGTATGATGAACATACCATGGGCTACCTCTGCCGCAGTAGGAAAATCATTGTGTACGGTCAAGTCGGAATGAGGCAGGTTAGCTCTGAGATTGCCCCATACTGGTTTGTTGAGGGCACTGCTGTTGGTGGAGATGGCATCTTTGAAATTAGACGCCTGAGCGGCAGAGCGTGGTTGAGGCTGTATGACCTTTCCGACATGTGGAAGCTGGGGAGCAGAAGGAATGGGAGGGTTTGTGGCGGACTGTGCAGGAGTGGGATTTCCGTTTAGAGCAGGGGTAGAGACTGGCGGAGTGACGGAAGAGGGCCGGGACCAACCGGGGCCTGGAGTAGAGGAGGGCTGGGGAGTTGCGGTGAGTTTTGTGGTGATGAGACGGGGATGGGAGGAGGATTGGGTTGGTGGTCTCGCTGGAAGAGTATGTAAGATGCAAAGCCCGGGCGAGAAACAAGGATGCACGCACCAATTGAGCTGGCCAACTTGGTAGAGGAGGAAGAGGAGGCGGGTGCTGGGGCAGATGAGTTTTTCTCGAGGAATTTTTTGTTGATGTTGGAAGCAGCAAAGCGTTTGGGATGAGCAGAGGATGCACCGAGCTGAACAAGAACTGGACGGGATTGCTGGGGGACATCGGGAATTCTGGATTGTTGAAGAGCTAGCTCTGGGATTGACAAGGCATTGGACGAGTTGTTTGTAGGAGGTAAGGCCATATAACGCGTCTCGTCGACGCTCACGCAAAATGTCACCGTTTCTCAAGTCTGTACACCCACAGGTACTTGCTATATTATCTAATCCTACACTACCATCTCTGCCAACTCGGCTTCTCTCTTGTTCAGTCGGTCAATCTCTGCATCCAGCGCCACATTCGCCATCTCTATCTGCAGCACACTCGAGATCAGCTCTGTCCACCGTGTTTCCAGCATGTTTAGTTGTGTACCCAGTCGCTCCTGTCTACTGTTGGTATAATTCATATCATTGCAATATACACTTACCTGGTCGTTTTTCCGCTGTCGATTCACGTCCACCGTAAGCTGCTTGAGATCCTCGAGCGCCTTTTCAATCTGTTTCGCCTGCGCCTCGAGTAGATAGTTGTGTATTCGCCATGCATTCGGTCCATACGTTTGCAACAGTGTCACATTCGTTTGCCTTGGGCGCATAAGTAGAAAACCAACGACGTTCAACAACGACCTACCGCATCCGTTGGTGCTCAAGTTGTGCCCGTGCATTATCCAACGACGCCTTCCATTCATCGTCCGTACCCGGCGTCGACGTCGGTGCCGGCAGTTGAAACCGTATCGAGTCTATAGGCGGAAACGGTTGATGCGTTTCGACGCGTTCAATCTCGGCCTGAAGTAGAGGGTTTTTCTAAACGTAGAAACGTTATAAACACGCGACTTGAAGAGACGTACAAAAGACCAACGGTAAACAGTTGATATGCAGGCGGCACGCGTGGGTGCAGTGTTGTCGGATTTTTTTGGTGACGAGCCAGTTCGCGCTCGACTTTTTCTCTCAAAGTCGGGTCTTGTTCCAAGTCATTGTCATAGTAGGGAAGAGAGTCGAAAATGTCGATAGTGTTTGAATCCGAGTCTGCCATGAGAGTTGGAGAGTAAAACGATTTGACGCGGCAACGTCCGAACTTGTTAACCACCTCCAGCGATGCTCTCCAGAGTAGCATTGCGTCCTGCTCACCAGGCCCTTCGAGCTGCTGCTGCTCGCTCAACAACCTCTGCATTCAGGTCTATCCATGGCTCTTCTTCTTCCAAAGGTAAAAATCCACAAAAAATCCATCCACGTTCCGTACTCAAACTTTCCAGCCTCGGCCTCTCCCTTCACCGAACCCACCTCTCCCAACCCATCTCTCACCTTATATGCAAAGGCTACCGAAGAACTGCACACTTATGGCTCCTACCTAATGCAGTGTCTCCCCAAATTCATCCAGCAGTTCTCTGTCCTCAACGACGAACTCACCTTGTACATTCCTCCCTCTGGCGTCATCCCCGTCCTTACCTTTTTGAGAGACCACTCCCAATGTCAATTCAAGAGCGTCATGGACATTAGTGGTGTTGATTTCCCCGAGAGGGAAAAACGTTTCGAGGTTGTGTATCACTTGTTGAGTGTCAAGTATCGCGGAAGAATTCGTGTCAAGACGTATGCTGGAGAAGGTGATCATGTTCCTAGTGCCATCGAGGTATTCAAGGGCGCGGACTGGTGCGTTTACAATGCGAAAGCAGTATTGTCTTCTAATGCGTGCTCTAGGTACGAACGTGAAGCTTGGGATCTCTTTGGCATTTTCTTCAGCGGACACCCTGATCTGTATGTTCCGTCTACTTCGTATGTGTGTTTTTGCTGACCATATTGTAGTCGTCGTATTCTCACTGATTACGGTTTGCATATTCCTCACTTGTACCTTGGATTTACTGAACAATATCTCTAGGCTTTGAAGGTCATCCTTTGAGGAAAGACTTCCCTCTTACAGTGAGCCTGATTTCACTTGCTTTTACTTTCGACTCACGCACCCTCAGGGTTACACCGAACTCCGTTACGACGAAGAGCGCAAGCGTGTCGTCTACGAACCTCTTCAACTCACCCAGGCCTTCCGGTCAGTATCAGTTCTACTCGACACATCGTCTCCTCATCATTTCACAGTAACTTTGAGTCTCTCTCTCCCTGGGAGCAAGTCGGTGATGGCACCAAGCCTGTCAGGTATGCTCCTCTCTGCCTTTGTTAGACTTTTTGCCGACTCGTTCACAACAGGCCAGACAACCTCAAACCTTTACCTCCCCCAAAACCCGAAGAGCAGAAAAAGTAGTCATTCTGTAGACCGTAGGCTATCTTTTTTCCTCTTAGTCAAATACATGTCTATCCAGTCCAAGTCCGTTTGATTCGTCAAGAAGAGATCAACAACTTCAAACTGCTGATCAGCATGCAAGCTAATCTACATAATGACTCATACAGTACTCGTGATTCTCCTCCATTTCTTTTGTCCATTTAAAATGTCGATCTAAAGACAGAAGTTAATCTCAGGAAAACAAAGCCGTTTTAACACGAACCGACAAAGTCCTTATTATCAGCTTTCCACTGCTGCAGAGCTTGAAGCAGCCTTTCCCTCTCCTTCCTGACCTCCTGAGCTTTTGCTTCTCGCTTTTCACGTCGGTCCAAAATTTCAGAAAAAGAACGCTAAAAGACATTGAGGCACGAGTGTTTGAAGATATACAGCAATACACACAGCCATTGGAGCGACGCCGGAATCACCCACGGCGTGGATTTTGGCCTGATAGTGCACTACATTGAGAACACGAAAGGGTCAAAAGCTATAAAGACGCATACCCATTGGGCTTTATATTCTCTGAGAAGTTCTTCGTCGCTTTTCGGGGCGGAGTTCGAACAAGAACTTGAAGACGAGCATACAGACATTGGTTGAATGGATTGAGTCGAGTGATGATCCTATTCCCGTAGGTCACAGGATCAACTCTAATAGACATGACTAATCATCATCAACTTTGAACGTCCCTGCCTCTTTTTCGACTATGGCTACTTCACACAAACTAATGCAAGTTTTGAGCTTTCACCCTGACTTCTTCTGCTCGCTTAGAATCAATTCCAATTTTGCCTCGCGTAGGGAATGGCGCTCACCACCCACCCCGCCCGAGTAAAATTTTCCTCTTTCTGTCCGGGGTAACGCTCAGCCGCGGTTTTAGCGTCTTCAATGACATTTATCGCGACATCTGGATCATGGAAACCTTCAATACAACTTCCACCCTAGCGTATATGTTGGCGTCTGTCAAGCCTGAAGAAGCTGTTTTCTACATGAAGCAAAGACAAATACCTCCAGCATTCATCGAACTCGCCAAGAAGAATCCGCAGAACCTACCCCGCTCGCGTACTTGTGAAGGCTTCGCTCTCGCTGTCTGTGAAAGGCTTGAAACTGTGTTCAAACCCGAAGACTCTGACGTCATGATCGAATTCAGACACGACAGTCATCATGGAATTGCCATTGTAGTAAACGGCAAGAAAACGGACAAGAAAAGCTATTCCGTGGTTTTGGACTCGAGTTTTCGCAAACCCATAATGGTGGCGCCCTCTTCCATGTGCAAGTAGGTTCAATAAGTGCTTCAACGCTCTTCACACCTTTTACCGTTTTAACAGTCAAAGATTTTACTTCTATACAAACCACTATCTGTCTTACACAACAACCAACGAACACCTGTCTTGCGCAACAGTCAGCGACCACCTGCCCTGGCTTTCCCGTCCCCAATCATGTGTTTTGAAGAGCACCGCATGTACTATACCTCGAAGAATATTGTCCCCTTCGAAGGCCTTCCTACTCCAATTGTTACTCCCTCACTCTTCAAGCTCTAACCTTTCCTTGCGCTGGCAGACACGGAGACATTTGTGATGTTTATTCGTGGAGTACACGCAGATGTTAATGTCTATCTTGGAAAGGCCACACTAGTAATGCCAACTACGAACCTCCGCGAATCGAAAATAGTAATCATCAATTTCTGTACTCAACAAGTAAAAAGTCAAAACATCAAAAATCTAGATTGCAACGGCGTTCGCCTTCAAGAGATCAAGTCCAATATCCAAAGTCTGGTGGAGGATAGAAATGCGTCAGTAGTGGTGAATGACGATACAGATGAATTGCTAGAGATCATAAACATGATATGGTATATGTACGGACCTAGATCTCGCTTGAATTGCAAGGTATATTTTGATTGGCTCTTCCGCTGCGTTGTGATGTTTGTCAGTGCGCGTCTTGCTTGAGTTCAATGTCGATGGTGACACCGAACGCTCTCGAAAATCTGCTTTTCCCTCCTAAATTCCTTGCCAAGCAACTGTAAGAATCACCAGGTGCTCACGCCCGTGTTCCTTTGGACGCTTTCCCGCGACTGTGAATGTATGCATGAGTCTTTTCCCTTTTTGCTTTGCTTACTGTGCTCTTTTTGTAGATCCAACAATATGGGCGGAACCATTTTAAACTCCACAGAGGCGTCACAACACTGTCCGTCAATCCCAAGTCAATGAAAATTTCAGTAACAGTTCGAGGCGGCATTGAACAATTCCATCAGGGAGCATCGATGAAGAGAACCGATAAACTAGTCATACGGACATTTTTGCGAACGACAGTCGTGCAATTGCCCATCCTTTTCGTATATTTCGTCTCTTGCGTTGTATTTTACTGATTGGTTTTTTCTTCCAGTTTCCTTTTAACGATGCTGGAAGTCAACAACGGTCTTCCACTTCCATACCGGTATGCCATTTGACTATTCAGTTATTCTCCGCTGTTCTTTGGACTCAAGCACTCTTCTATAACGGTATTTATCTGGCACGCCAGTGAGGAATTGGCTTCTACTGGTCCGGGATTACCTCATCAACATATCTATCCACGGCTCTTCTTCCAAAGGTAAAAATCCGCAAAAAAATCCGTCCGCGTTCGTACTCAAACTTTTCAGCCTCGGTCTCTCCCTTCATCGAACCTACCTTTCCCAACCCATCTCTCACCTTATATACCAAGACTACCGAAGAACTGCGCTTATGGTTCTTACCTGATGCAGTGTCTCTATAAATTCATCTAGCAGTTCTCCGTCCTCAATGACGAACTCACCTTGTACACCTCCCTCTGGCATCATCCCCGTCCTTACCCTTTTGAGAGACCATTCCCAATGTCAATTCAAGAGCGTCATGGACATTAGTGGTGTTGATTTCCCCGAGAGGGAAAAACGTTTCGAGGTTGTGTATCACTTGTTGAGTGTCAAGTATCGCGGAAGGATTCGTGTCAAGACGTATGCTGGAGAAGGTGACCATGTTCCTAGTGCCATCGAGGTATTCGAGAGCGTGGACTGGTGCGTTTACAATGCGAAAGCAGTCTTGTCTTCTAATGTGTGCTCTAGGTATGAATGAGAAGCTTGGGATCTCTTTGGCATTTTCTTTAGTGGACATCCTGATCTGTATGTGTTGTTTCATCGTATGCGTGCTCTTGCTGATCATATTAAAGTCGTCGTATTCTCACTGATTACGGCTTGCATATTCCTCACTTGTACCTTGGATTTACTGAACAATATCTGTAGGGTTTGAAGGACATCCTTTGAGGAAAGACTTCCCTCTTACGGTGAGCCTGATTTTACTTACCTTTACTTGCGACCCACGCACCCTCACGGCTACACCGAACTCCGTTACGACGAAGAGCGTAGGCGTGTCGTCTACGAACTTCTTAAACTCGTCCAGGCCTTCCGGTCAGTATCAGTTTTACTCAATACATCGTTTCCTCATCATTTCACAGTAACTTTGAGTTTCTCTCCCTGGGAGCAAGGTCAGGTATGCCCCTCTCTGTCTTTGATAGACTTTTGCTGACTCGTTCACAACAGGCCAGACAACCTCAAACCTTTACCTCCCCCAAAACCCGAAGAGCAGAAAAAGTAGTCATTCTGTAGACCATAGGCTATCTTTGTTCCTCTTAATCAAATACACATATCTATCCAGTCCAAGTCCGTTTGATTCATCAAGAAGAGGCCTACAAGTACAAAGAGAAACTCGTAACATGGGAGTCTACCAAAAAAATTATACAAATAGTCACGACTCTTCTGTTGTATCTTGCTCTCCATCTTTTACTTCTGATTCAGTAGCTTCCTTGTCACCGTCCTTTGCGGCCCAACCCATTCGTGAAACAATATACTCTTGCCCAACAACCTCGACACCGACTCGAAGAGCTTCTGCAACTAGATCCTCTACCCAATCATACTTGTCCCAAACAGCAAGCCATGACCCTGGCACAGCTTGTGTAATTGTAGAATGGACGATATTGTGAGTTGGATCAGAGAGGTAGAGAAGAAATTGCAAGTGTTGCTGAACAGATTGTTCTGCGGGGGCTGACGAGGTTTCCGGTTTGTTTGGAGGAGAAGGGAGGCTGTATGAAGTGAGATAGGGCTGCACACGTAGATACACGTATGAGTATGTTGTAGGTACTTGAACAGACGAAGGCTCTTGGGGTTTCTTTGCGTTCTTGGCGGCAATGAGCTCGTCAAGGTTCGCCTATGAACTAGTCAGAACCTTGACACGGGTAGATAAGGCTTCAAATACATACCTGAGCGAGCTTGACAGCAGTATCGTAGCCTTCAACAGCGCTTAGATCTCTACCAGATTCTCCGTTTTCATCCTTCGGCCGTGATTCTTCGCCCTTGTTGACGATAAGGTCACCTCCATCCACTTGTTCCATGACCTAAGGGGTTTTATGAGGATCTAGCTTGAGAAATGATACGAAACCACGTACGCGGGCGAGCGAACGGTATACGAGATTCTCTATACCGTCATAACCCTTCATGTCATGGCTTAACCAGACTTGAATAACTTCGTGCTCTGATATAGGTGGAGCAACAGCATTGAGAATATCCGTAAGAGTTGACAGACCGACGCGTCTAAAGTCTTGACCTGCATCAAGGTCTCGTTAGAAAATATAGTAGACCATGCAACAAGTTCACTAACCAAGTTTATCAAGTTGCGCAAGTTGCGCAGACTTGGCATATTCCATCACGCCCTCTCCCCATTTCCGTGCTTGTTCGTTCTTGGGGAGATTCTTGGCTTGTTCTTCCACAGCAGAACGTGCTTGTTGCAACGCAGTAGAGGCCGTGCTCCAGACGGATCCCCAGCCCCAACCACCTCCTGCAGCAGCAGCAGCTGGTGTAGCTCCCGCTGCAGGTTCTGGGGTAGCACTCTTGACACTCGCACTCGTAGGAGGCGTCGCATTTCCAGTCAATGATGATCCTCCAAGCTTGACACGCTCACCACTTTTCCTAAGTGTCGGAGTCGATGAACGTGAAATCGGTCTGTCAATGTGCGCAACTCGGGTGGGCTCTGCGCTCTTGCGCGTAATCTCGTCGAGGAACGCAAGAGCCTCTGCTTCGCCTTCGTTACCAGTCGGGTTGGATCCTTGAGCTGAAGCGGGTGGTTTTCCAGATGGTGCACCTTCAGGTATAGGTGTGAATGAATCGAGGTCATCTAAAAGCTGGAGAGCCTCTTGCTGTTTGGACTTTGATTTGGACATGCTGGAGTAGAGGTAGTTACAGGACTTGAAGCACGTGATAGTATCGTCACTTCCACTTGATGTCTTGCTTTCAATGCTTTGCCACCACAGTCCGCAATATCAGACCTGTTATTCGAATTTTGCATGCATGATATGCCTAAATATTACGAAGTAGGTGCGTTGACTTTCTTTGCTGTGATTAGCTCGAGTTCGAGGTCCGACTGGTAGAGAAAATCCTCGACGATCGGATCGATTCCAACGGAAAGGTTTGTGCTATCGAATTTATTCTTGCTAATGTAGAGGACCTCATTCAAGTAGCCTTATTATTTTATAAAAGTGAATCCGTACCTTCTCTATCCTTTCATTTACTGAAAGCATTAATTCAGTGGAAAGGCTACAGCTATAGAGACAACACGTAGCTATTCTTCCTGCTTTGCTCTTTTTATTCTTCCTTACGCGTTTTAGATGGGAACCCGTCCAAGGGCTTGTTGACTTTGCTCCAATAGCTATCAAGAGGTACTGGGAACAGAAGTTTAATGTTGGTTTTAGTGGCACAAGTGTCTGATTTATGACTGAATTATACTTTGCGGTAGAATCTGGACCTGAAGTCGCCCACAATCAAAATTCCACCTAGACCAACAAGATGTAGCCGGAGCGAGTCAATCGTTCCAGTTGAGTGCTTTTCGTTTCCTGGATATGTATTTTATTCACATGGAAACAGGAAACGTCGCCCGAACCCGGAAGTACGACCGAAGAGGTACGAATGCAAATGGATTCGAACTATCAAGTGATAATATGAAAGCAACAGGAAACGCCTGAACCAGGCAGCTCGACCGAGGAGGCATGTTACCTTCGTTCCCTTTTTCGTTTGATTATTCAAGACACTTTCTAGGAGAGCATTGCTGATGAAAATGTACTGAACATCCAGAAACTCATTTTCCAAACATCTCTAAATTACTCTGTAGGACCAACCACCATTTTCCTCCCCGCTACGGGAAGCGACATCGGCGGAACCAGAGGTACTTGTCAATTTGTCTTTTTTTAAAAAACAAAAAAAACCCCTCTTTGAACTCTGGCATTCAGGACAACCCTAAACCCCTCTTTTCACCCAATGACAAGCAATGCAGCCCTGAAAGAACGATACAACCATTGTCAAGTTACACAGTGCTTGGAAACCCTCGGTCTTGTTCTCCTTCTACGATGATTGCTGAAGAATCTCAGGACTTTTCGATAAAGGCTTATCTGGACGATCATCTGAACATGGAGCCAGAAACAGTGAGATATATCACTAGATACCGTTATTCCGCCTGTTCAGCAACTTTCACAGGATTCATTCGCCGAAGGCAGTACCCTTGTCGGTGGGTTCGATACGGCGTAAATACATGTCCTTTTTTTCCCTTGCTTGGAGTGACGTTTCCATAGCAGTTATCTAGAATCGACAACTCGGTTTGACTCTCCACCACAACAGTAAGTTATAATCGTTCATAACGAACAAACATTGACCAACAGCAGAGACGATACAATATCTTCAGTAATTACGGCTAACGAGCCTCAGTCAGTATCCTATCAGATTATCGTCGCCTGACACTCATTTCATTTTCTAGTCCCCCGACATGCGTCATCGAGCCGTCTGAGTTTCTTGTCAAGAATGATAGCTTTGCAGAATCTCTTCTCCGAGCTCATCCTCTATTTCTTAGCTTCCTGAAGAATTATAACCATCCTTTTTTCGTTTGGGAGGACCACAGCTTCCAAGAAGATGCAACAATTCAGACCGAAACTGATGTTCTCACTAACACTCTAGAACAAAACCTTGAACGCATCTGTTCGCTTTCCGAAGGACCCGCATTGATCTTTATTCACGTTCGTTTGATACCGCACCTAGACAGGATACGAGGACTCTCTGAAAAGAGACGGAATCCAGACACAACATTCATCACGTACGGTACACATTCCACACTAGCTTCACAATCCCTTTCTCTCGCCATCATATATCCAGCAGGTCAGTTTTGTTACTCGTACAAATCACCACCACTCACATCCTTGGTATAGGGGGTGTTGTGACTTTGACAGCTGCCTGCCTGCTAGCAAACCCCCTCCGTGTTTTGCAAAAACTACACGAAATTGCAATACATCCCCTCTGGTGTGCATATGTCCTACCGTCCGTTTTAGGTTTCGCCATTCGACGATTTCATTTTAAGAACGATCCGCTTCAGGAGTATGGCAGAGGGAATTTTCCCTATGAACCTTTCCTTGAAGCTATCGAGAATGGAGAGCTCGCATTAATTCGTGCTCCTCGGCCTGACACCGAACCTGCTGCATGGGTCCAAGCACAGGTCGAATCACTGCTGAGAGATCGACAGGAAATTCTAGAGTTCTGTCTTGAATCAGATATCGAGTCAAATCCTCTTGAGGATATACTGCAAGACCTTTCTGTTCTTCACGTTCAGCCATCGATAATATCCAGTTATCGTCGGTTTATTGTTCTTGTGGACGAAGCAGAGTTGTCGTGTTCCGATGAATTTAAACGCAGAGGGGTAAGAGTGTTACTGGACATCCTTTGATATTCGCTGACTATCAATAATTAGTTTGAATGCATATCTGTGCAGCGCATAGACAACCTTGATCTTGGATATCCCAAAAATAAGCCGTAGATTACTTGTCTGGTGTATTTAGTATTAAAAGGGCCGGATACCGATACTACCTTACTTGCATGTGATAATTTTGACGTCGGTGACGATTTTGACCCGTTTGTCTCTACGTCTACGACAGCGACCATGTCTTCGCTGCAAAGAATCATCAACGACCCCGCTTTTCACGACTACCTCGCCATCCTCAAGGGTGCTCGCAATGGCTTTGTCTACGGTGTAAAAGTCAGATTTCCGCATGCGGTTGTCATGTCTATACTGTTCGGCAGGGGAGAGTAAGTCTCTAGTCTAGTCCCATCGTTCTACGTGCCGAGGATAATGTTGCTACTCTTAGCTGGAAATCTCGTCTTAATGTGATCTATCGGGCAACTCGACAGCATGCGCTCAATCTAGCCAAGTTTGTGTCATTGTACAAGACGATTTTGTTGCTGCAGAAAAAGCTTAATGGCGGGAAGGAGAGGACCACAGACTCGTTCATTGCTGGTTTGCTGGGAGGTTATGTGGTATTTGGGGACCGTACGGCTGTTAATGAGCAGGTAAGTGACGTGAAGGCCCAAATTTGATCTAGTCCACATCTGTTGTTTTCAGATTGTGCTCTACGTCGTCGCCCGTGTTGTTGCGTCTTTCGTTCCCAGAGCAGGCTCGCCATACAATGCATCTCCCTCTTCGCCTCGCTCCTCTTCCGTTGTCAAACCTATTCCTCCCGACCGCCGTTATTTCTCCCTGCTCGCTGCCGTCGCTTGGGGATCCGTCATGTGGTTATTCAATAACCGCGGAGAAACTATCCAACCCGGAATGTTCAACTCGATGACATACCTCTATAGAGACTCTGAAGTTTGGAAGGATTTGAGAACGTTGCTGTGGCATAACACATAATCCCGGTTTGCATGTTCATTCACGAATTCCCGCGCACCATTACATTTACATCTAATGTCTATTGTACTAGCCATCTCAGACACAAGACATTCTTGACTACGTAGATATCTCGTCCGCTGTTCGGAACATAGATTGTACAAGGCGTCCATATTACGTCCCGGGTGGCTGTAAATGACGAAGTGTTCTTGGAGCTTTTCTGCATTTGTACTGTTGAAAAACGCGTTAAACGCGAGCTTGAACAAATCGGAAAGAGGGTTACATACTCGCAGCATTTCTACGGCCGCGGTACAAGCTTTCCGACAGGCAGAACAATCTCGTATTGGCCGTTCCGATAACAAGTCTTCCATTTCTCCTGCAACATCGGTCACTAAAATGTATAGTTAGAATTTCATTCGAGAAGACCTCGAGTACACATACACGTCTCTACTTTCCGGGCTAAATTTATGCGGGCCGAATGCCAGATGGTCTGCGTTTCATTGAGGTGAGAAGAACACGCTCCGTACCCTGTTGAGAACAATAACATCAGCATCGACACCTGGACAGCTGTCCACACATGATAATTACCGTGTGGAAAGATCTCTTCTTCCAATAGGATACGCTTGAGGGCCTTGACACGAAGATCTTGGAGTCGTATGACATTGTGATAAGCCTCCACGGTAGGTATAATCTTGATTTCTTCTTGCGAGTACAACGCCATGGGCTTCAACCACCTACAAGCCTTGGAAGCGATATCGGGAAACCCCGCAGATAATGCAAAGCCATACACAAAGAGGGGATTCAAAGGAGCATTAGCCAAGAGATGTTCAGATAGAACCTTGGTCACAGAATCCGAAAGGGCATATTTGTCTGCTAGTAAAAATAATTGTGCAAGGATAGGAAGAGGGATCACTGAAGAGTCTGTATTTAGCGCTGGTCCTAGGTCCCAGGGTCCATCTTGTTTAGGTAGTGTTGGGGGATCAGGAGGCGAGTGTAAAAGGGTCAACAGCAGGCACAAGGAGGCTGAGCTTTCCAAAAGGTCCATGGATTGGTCCGATACTTCGGAGTGAGAATCATCACAACATGAAAACATGTTGCCTGCATAGGAAAAAGGAAAGAATCGGATCAGTCCACTTCCAAAGGAACAGATGGTTGGAAATTCACGAAAAACTTCGCTTGTGCAAAGGGCTTTTCGACTGACCGCAAATGCTTGGTTGTCGATGGTCGAGCGGACTGAAAAATCTGGATAAGTGCAGTGGAATGACATGAAAGGAGTGCACATCTTTTTGGACGTTTACCGTTTTATATTGATGGTATGACTTATGGAGACGTGGCGGGAACATGATCGAACGTGGACGATGACTGCAAAGGCTATGAATGCAGCGCTTTGAATCAGACAATTGACACTGATGTACATGTTGTAACTGCAGAAACCGGTCCTTCAATGTTGGAAGGGTTGAAAGGAAAAAAGGAATAAAGCTGATAAAAGGGAGCAAAGAAGAAAAGACATAGTGGTATCATCAAAGAAGGTAAAGAAGGGAATCTAACAACCAGTAATCCCGGAAAAGTCTCCTACAAGATAATACACTTTCCTCCACTCTTCCTCTCTTTCTGTTTGGTTGGGCCACTAGGTGGTCCAGCGTCTATATTTCTGGTCTGTCGTAGTGCACGGACGAGGGTCATAAAGAGACGTTCAACGTTTTGTGCTGTTTTGGCCGAGGTTTCAATGAAATCGCATCCAAACTGTCGAGCGAGGGCGGCTCCTTCTTCCTTTGAGACTTCGCGCTCATATGTCTTGTCACATTTATTTCCGACCAACATAAAAATGGGGTCTCCTCTTTTTACCCTCCTCATAGATTGTCGAAATATTTCGAGTCGCTCAAATGTTGACCGGGATGCGATGGAATAGACGAGAATGAAACCCTGTCCTTCTCTGGAAGAGGATGGGAGATCAGAATAACGACAGGGTCATAGTGATCGCAGAGCACGTAAGACTCACCTAACCCATTGGTCTCGTAATGTGGCGTATTCCTCTATATTCGTTCAATCATGCAAGACGTTGGATTTAGACGGACGAGAAAATGTGAGACAAACGACTCACCCTGCCCGGCAGTATCGATGACCTCTACAAAACACATCCGGTTGTCCACTATGAGCTGCTTCCGGTATGCGTCTTCTATCGTCGGATCATATGTCTGGGAGAGGATGTCTTGTGAGAGGAGTAGGGAGAGGGAAGAGATGGACGTACTTCTGTCGAGTGGATGGGAGCCCGGAAAATCGGGTCAAGAGGGGAAAAGAGTGAGATGGAGCACGATGCTCACCAACAAAGCAATTTAGGGTAAACTAGAGCAAGTCAGCTTGGAAGAAGAGGCAAGACGGAGCCGGACACACCTGAACAGCCAATGCAGTCTTACCCACTCCACCATCACCAAGGACAGCAACTCTCCAGTTATCCATTTCTGGGACGCAATATGAGCTTGGACGACTTGTTTTGCGGATAAAGGTACCTCAGAAAGGACTTGTTCGAGCAAAAGGAGGGTGTCGAATTTGTAGGTTATGAGCAGGGAAGAGGGAAGGACGTTAAGAGGAACTGATAGGAGGATGAAAGGCTGAGCTTGGAAGAGAAATGAGAAATGAGACGATTGTCGTATAAAGGTCGTAGATGGGGTCGTAAAGAAGAGCGCAGAAATCGGCTGGGCCAGGCAGAGTCTTGACGGTATGGGGGAACCTCAAATCACACTGCCGCAGTAAGGCAATCCATTATCTTCCCACGCACTTATCCCAGATAAGATAACGAGTCAGACACGTCAAAATACAAAAACTATGGGCAACATAAGTACAGTACAGAATCCACAACGAGAAATCCAGCACATCTACTATACACCTCAGTCCTGCCTGCTAAACTCGGCCTGTGTCAGGTTCAGCACAAACATGCTCCGTTGGTCTGCCGGTGGTTGGATCATCTTCACCGGTTTGTTTGAGGTGCCTTTGTTCGGCGGCTGTATGGCGCGCAGCGAAGGGAACGGTCGCAGTGCTTGCGACGACGGGAACGACGACTGCCGTTGAGGAGTGATGCGTTTGAGCGTGCCAGGTGTGTGGTGTTCGGGGGCAGCTGCGAGGGGTGAGGACACGAATGGACGCGACATGGTTTGCAAATGTGATATTCTGGAAAACACGTCAGTACGCGGATAGACCAAGGTAGACGGACGTACAATGAATGAGCTGCGTGCGGGGCACTGGTATTTTGATGGTGGTTCTGGGGAAACCTTTTTAAACTGTTGCGTTGGGGCAACAGCTCTTAGTTTGCATATCCCCAACTTTTTAGCATTTCTATTTTAGGACCGCCGGACGCGGACACGCTCGGAAACGCTCTGTCAACATTCCGTACTAAGCTTATCGTCACTCTCAAGGCCGCGTCCGTTCTAGCTTTGTACATTGTATTTCTGTTCTTCGTATATAGTACATCGAGTATAAAGAGTAGACAGAGGACAAGGAACAGGTTTCTAAAAGGGTCCGAGTCATTGCGTGTCAATGTAATGTGCGGGAGAGATGGTGTAGTGTTACAAGAGGCGGTGGACAAGTGGATCGCAGGGTTAGGGGAGGGCTTTGCACATCCCGGGTATGAACGGACCGCGGGTCACTGATGCTGCGAAAGTCAGCAGTTATATGGTCAAGACAAGTGGGCGACATTGGGCACGAGAAGAACGTCCCAGTCACACGTGCTTTCGAGACGTTTCCAGCACTCGACGCTGTACAAACCATAATAAGGGTCGACGAAAGAGGCTGGTATCGAGATACAGTTGAGGACAGGGAATGGCCATGGGGAGTTGGACCAGATTCCTCTGCCTATTGAACGTCGATGAGAAGATTACGTTCGAGAATGAATTTTCCTTCTTTGTACTTCTGAGACGCTTCATAAGCCTTGTCCTAGAAAGGAAGGTGGGTAAATGGAGGACTATTAGCATGATGATGAAAGGACTTGCATATTTCCATCCTAGAGTAGTACCGCATTTGATACAGTAGATGTCACGAACAGTATGATTACCAGTCGTCATGGGCCGATCGGTGGGTTCGCCCTCGACGACGTTGACGCTGTGGGACGATGATTAATGTGAGGAGCGGGCAAGGGTCGATGCGGAACATACACAGTATCGAAAAGATAGGCCCTGCCGTGCTGGCCGTTGAATGCCTAGAGAAAAACTTAGAAAGGACGCAAGCGGGTGAAAGGACGAAACCGACTCTGGACATCATGGAGTGGATGGTGGCGAGATGGGTCCTGCAGCTCATGCAGCCATAAATGCGTTCACCAGAGAGATATCTGCGATAGCTCATGCCCATGGTTGAATAGCTTGGGAGAGGAAGATTAGTGGGGACGGAAGAGAGAAGAGAGAACCTGGAAGGGTTTATATCGTGTGCTAGAGACGAGAACGGAGACCGAGGCGTGACATGTGACGGAGTGTTACGCACGGAGATAGAGCGCTGGTTAACTCGATGCCAGTGAAACGACCAGCAGTCGATGCCCTCCAGCGTCCCTCCAAACAGCGGCGCACTGCCAACCAGCATTCTCCAAACGAGCAGGGCATAGTTACCCGCTGGGTCAAGGTCGGCTCCGATATCATCCAACTCTCACGGGACACTCTTTTCGGTCGTCCGAAACAGTCCGACCCACAAATCATTCTCGTGTCTTCTCAATCTCCTTCTCCGCCTCCGACACCGTCTACTTCCCCGTCAATTCCTTTTTCTTCACGTGCTCGTCGGCGTAATCCCGTCGGCTCAATGGGTCCTCCGCCCACACCCCCGCCCCGTGTCCTCTTCCCCGACTCGTCTTCTGAAGCCTCTTCTTCGCGTCCCAGCACCCCGAACCGCTCCCAGGTCGAATCTGCGCTCTCTTCTCACAGCTATCCTCACGTCGTCAAGCGCAACTACAACAACAGGCAGCACATCCACTCTTCCTCAGTGCGTGTTATGCTCTGCCTATTCATCTCCTATCAACGTTTCTTTTATAGCACAAGAAATCCGTTGCAGAAACGCGTAAAAAAGATCTCGAAGAGATGCAGAGAAAAGTTTACGAGTTGAAAAAATCTCAAGGTACGTGACCCTCGTTTCGAGTTTGGCGTCTTTTCGATCTCATTCTTCTAGGCTTCACATCCGATTTCAAGGACTTTCAGAGTTTTATCGATTATGGTGCCTCTCTTCAAGCTGCCAACGAGCGGAGTATTCTGTCTCGTATGTCTTGTTCAGCCTCAGCCTCTCTACGTCCACTCATGCATGTCCAGCCTCACCTTCTCTCACAAATCTCCGCGAAACACCTCTCTTGTTCGAACCTTCCAGAACGCGAAGGCACTCGGATGCCGATGCAAGTTATCTTCAGTCTGGATCAGGCGCTCAAACTCATTTCGATATCCAGAAGGACACGTTCCTGCGCAGACACCTCGAGATCGCACTAAAGGCCTTCAAAGGGTGCGTAGATTCCTTTTCTGATCCTAGATCCCAAGTTCATCTTTCTTCAGCCCCAAGCCTCCGCTTCCCTTTATACCTTCCCTTGAACAACTTCGACGAAGAGCTCGCAACCGAGACGAAGCAATCGAGCAACATCTCCGTCCAAAACGCATCCCGTTACCTTCATCTCTTCCTCCTCCGGACGATGCCCAAGTAACCGCTTTCTTCAAACATCGCGGCGTTATTTCAAAGTATGCCAAGGAGCAAGTTTCCGATACGGATTTGGTCAGGCTCAAACCCGGCAGCTGGCTCAATGACGAGATTATAAACTTTTATGGGGCACTTTTGTTGGGCAGATCAGAGGCGTCGAAAGAGAATAATACGAAAAAGGGTGAAATGAATGGGATACAGAGTGGGAGGAAGACTACTCCGCTGGATATACACTATTTTAATACGTTCTTTTGGACGAAACTGGAAAAGGACGGGTATGAAAAGAGTAGGCTGGCCAAGTGGACAAAAAAGGTGCCTATTCTTTTTACCGATAATTTCGTCTTCGGTCCAATTGACGTGATCCTCTCTACTAGATTGATATCTTTTCAAAAGACATTGTTATTATCCCGGTTAATCACAACAATATGCACTGGACTGGCGCCGCTATCAATTTCAGGCGGAAGAGGATAGAATCATATGATAGTATGGGCATGGATCGGAGTATGGTGTACAAGGTATGCATACACTTGGCCTTGGCATATATAACCTTTAGCTAATTCTCTTTAGCGCCTGCGGAATTATCTCGATGCTGAGCACAAGAACAAGAAGAAGACTCCATTTGATTTCACTGATTGGGTTGACTATACATTGAATGTATGTGTCACCGTCCTACTCGGTATTACTCTGGATGGCTAATGTGTCATTAACAGGACACCCCTCAACAAGAAAACGGATATGACTGTGGCGTGTTCACTTGTCAATTCCTCGAATCGCTTTCAAGAGGCGAAGAGAGTTTCAACTTTACACAAAAGGACATTCCGTATCTGCGGAGAAAGATGGTTTGGGAGATTGGAAATGCAAGATTGAGAGATGATCCATGATGCTTGTTCTTTGCTTTTCGGCTTTTGCTTCTTCATTTCCCATTTCTCTGTCCTTTTGGTTCTTTGGTCATTGTGTATCTTATTGCATCCTTATAGCCTTCGACCTTTTTTGTACACCACTTGAATAATTCCCTTGTGTAATAAAGTATCCAAAGAACGAGATTCCAGATTCTATTCCGTAACAATATGTGCGTGATAACAAACCTTGAGCAAGCTACTGAACCTGGCAATCTTGAATTTGTTTTTGCGTCTGTCTTCAGGTCATCGTTCAAATGGTCATAAGAGATGGAGGAACCTGAGTATGAAATTGTTTGTGTGAGAAGATTTTCTTGCGTCCTACTTACTTTTTAATCCTTTCCTAGTAATAGTATGCGTTCACATACTCAGACATACTCATCCGTATCACGCGTCATGCGCGACACAGATACCCTGCTCATGGAAGCTTACGACCGAGAAGGAACGGGGATTCCAGCCATCTCACTCACCACGAAACAGAATAAGTTGTACATATCTAAAGGGATGTAGCACAAAGTACATGGCCAAGAGATATATACAAACCTCGTCAGTGAAACAGATCTGCTGGTACCCAAGGTTTTGCAATATTATACACTTGTAAAGCATCAGAAACAAATTTCCAGGCTAGCAAAAGAATAAAATAGTGGACATGGGTAGAGAAGTTACGGGACAGTTTGATGACAGTGAAAACCATCAGACTACCTTACTCAAAGCGACTGGCTCAAATCTACACCAAGGTCATCATTCAGGTCCAGGTGAAATAACACAAAGGTGCATACCCCTGCCCCCATACAGAGCCATATGAGGCTTAGCTAAGTTAGGATCTTCAGCAATTCATCGACGTCACTCTCCACTGTTTCTAATGCATCTGTCCTCCACTATCTTCTGGATATTCAACCTAATCTCTTGCAAGCGAACGCCGTTGTAATCAAGGTCTTTGATAACCTGATGGTCTTCTCATTGAGTGTGGAAATCAATAATTTCTACTCTTGAATTGCAAAAATTCGTAGTTGATAAAGGTTGGGAGCTCCCGGAGGAAGGTGTCCGACATGGCATGTGAAATTTCGAGCAAAGGTGTAACAGCTTATAATTCGTTATCACGGTGAACCAGAATGGTTTCTACGATTGCAAATGACACCTATGGCGGCGCTGACCGCACGTTCCGAAATTTAGTGATGTCATGGCAGGTAGTCGCTGGCTGATACGTAGGACAGGGTTGTCGTTTGTTTTTTTCGTCGGGTTCAAGGAAGTAGAATCTTCGACCGTTAAAACAGTAAGGTAAAAGGGCTGAAAAGCGTGGAAGTACTTGCTAGACCTACTCAGGAATGAGGGAGTTACCATTATTGATAAATAACTTTTCCTATCGGTTTTTCTGCCGTTCACTAAAGTAAGAGTCCCATGGTGACCTCGATCCTGCAGTCAGAAGCTTCGGTGTTGAATTTGAATTCGAGAACTTCATAGACCACAAGCATATGTTCGTGAGCGAGGTAACTTGGATCTTTCCTTGCCATTTCAGTGAATCCCAAGGGAAATTTTCTGTGCTTGAGGTAGAAACCAACTTCTTCAGGCTTGATGGAAAATAGCAGATGCGCCAAGATAGAGACCTTGACGATAAATGTCATCGAAGACGCTGAAACCGCAGTTGAGCGTTTACGCTGGACAGAAAGAGGAAGTCAGCGCCATTTACTATACGCGAGGAATTGATGTCATTGTCAGAAATTAGAATACGGACTTGAGCACGTGATGGAATCATCAACTCGACTTCGAACCATTTAACCAATGCCTGTATGATCCTCTTCAAGTTTTCGTTCAAGTTTCACTCAAAAGAGCGATGAAGATTTAATTAAAGAATATAAAGATCAATGGGTATGTATCTTAATAGTTTTAGCCCTTTCTTGTTCTCAATGTATTGCACTGTCAGGCTAAAATCCACGCTTTGGACGATCCTGGTGTCACTCCGATGGCTGTATGTGTTGCTATATACCTTCGAACACTCATGCCTCAATTCTTCTTAGCTCTCCTTTTCTGAAATCTTGAACCGGTCTAAGGAGCAAAAAGCAAAAGCTCAAGAAGTCAAGAAGGATAGAGAGGCGCTGTTTCACGCCCTGAGACAATGGATAGCTGATAATCAGGACTTCGTTGGTTTGTATTGTTTAAGCCCAGGAAAGCATTCATGTTCTAAATTCCGTCTTCAGATCGCAAGTTGAAATGGACAAAAGAGATGGAGGAAAGCCACGAGTACTGTAAAACATTTTGTAGACTAGCTCGTATGATCATTCGCAGATTTGTCTGATTCTACCCAGCTGGAAATGTTTGACCTACATATCTGTATTCAGGGTTTCATTTCTTGGCAGCCACATTCCAGGTCCACATTTACTCAGGATGACTCACCTCGGACGCCCACAAAAAGCCAACAGCGACGCACATCTCCAAACGAGTAAAGTACAACTTTAGCCCGTTGGAAGGCGAGGCTACGATATACTTAATCCAAGACGCTTTCCAAGTTTCTTCGGTCGTCCGAAACAGTTCGACCCACAAAACATTCTTGTGTAATCTCCTTCTCCGCCTCCCACACCATCTACCTCCCCGTCAATTCCCTACTCTTCACGCGCTCGCCGCCCGTCGGTTCAATGGGTTCTCCACCGACACCGCCGCCCACCCCTTCTCCGACTCGTCTTCCGAACCGCTCCCAGGTCGAATCTGCGCTCTCCTCTTACTGCGATCCTCATGTCAAGCGCAATTACAACAACAGGCAACACACTTCCTCAGTGCGTGTTATGCTCCGCCTATTCATCTTCTGTTGACATTTCTTTTAGACAGAAACGCGTAAAAAGATCCTTGAAAAAATCTCAAGGCATCCGATTTCAAGGACTTTCGGGGTTTTATCAAACATAGTACCTCTCTTCAGGCTGCTAACGAGCAGAGCATCCTTTCTCGTGTGTCCTGTTCAGTCTCAGCCTTTCCACGTCCACTTATACTAGTGTAGCCTCTTATAATACAAATCTCTGCGAAATGCCTCTCTTGTTCGAACCTTCCAGAACACGAAGATACTCGGATGCCGACGCAGGCCATCTCCAGTCTGGGTCAGATGCTCAAACTCATCTCGATATCCAGAAGGACACGTTCCTGCGCAAATACCTCGAGATCGCAATAAAAGCCTTCAAAGGGTGTGTAGGATTCCTCTTCAGGCGCCGCGGAATGTGAATGGCTTTTTAATTCTAAAAGAAAATGGGATTCAAGTTAAAATTGATCTGCACGACGAGGATCTGATACTTGCATCAACGGCGTAGTTCAAAATTCCTTGAAAATATAATAAAAATCATTGAGTTCGGAAACGCACAAGTCTGCGCATATCCATGTGATTGTCGCTGCCTGGCGCCAATCTTGGTCAGCAAATGTCTGTTTCTTCGCAATCATCCCGCCCCGAGCCCGACTATATGCCAGAAGGAGATAAAGTTTTGTTGGAGGAGTATAACAACCAACTCGTATGTACTTCTGATCCCTTCTAATTCGAGTGCTTAGTATGCTCCATGTTAGGCTAAAATTCTAGCCCTGGAAGATGTAGATATAACTCCGCCGGTACGTCTTTGTTATAGGTGTTCCCATGAATTCATGCTACAACCACTTTCAGCTTTCCCTTGACAACTTATCCCAGTGGCGAGCGGAACAAAATGCTAAATACGAGGCTGTTCGACATGAAAGAGAAGAGCTTGTCAAGAAATTCTGGGAGTGGAGGGAACGACATAAGGAGTTTATTAGCATGTACTCTACTCAGAATCAATGGCTCGTTCTAACCTCTACTTTCAGATCGTCACTTCGGGTGGACTAAGGAAATGAAAGAAAACTACGAACGTTGCGTGGAGGAATTTGTGGATATGTAACTCTCCCTATGTTTTAACCTCTCATTTAGATTGTCGTATTTGCATCAGGCAAAATATTCCACAAGAAAGCAGTCTTCATCTCCAGAGCCCGTACCTTGTCCAAAACGCAAAAATTGAGAATCCACCTCCGATGAATTCTTGAAAGACCTTAAAAGTGCTTTCGCAAATATCAACATACATAACAGTCATGTTGCAATTGGCCGCCGCTTATGTAGCATTCTTCAGGACCTTATCAGCTTGTGAAGTAGAATCCCGCAAATTGCTCATCATAGATTCTGCTTTTGTTGGCTACATGCCAGCTATGGCCCTCATGGCCCCTTTCCAACCCGTTCCGAGCGATGCAATGGATGTCAATTCTATTAGTATTGAGCCTAGTCTGGACACCCTCGACCCATCTGCATTCACAGATTCACATTTTTGGCAGCAGCTCTTATAGCACAAGAGATTCGTGGTAGCAAGGCGTAAAAATACCGCGAGGAGATGCAGAGGTAAGTTTTTGAGTTGAGAGAACTCCCCTATTTCACAGGCTCTCGGCTTTGGATCCTATTTCAGCGGCTTTCTTATTTATGATGCTTCTCTTCAGGTTGCAGTGCATCCTTTATCGTGTCCTCTTCAGTTTCAGCCCCTCTCAAATCTCCGCGAAATGCCTCTTTTGTTAGGACCGCTATTTCACCAATTGGGTCTATTGGATGTACCCACTCAGTGTAATAAACGAAGACACTCCTTAGTAAGAAAACGGGCGCGACTGTGGCTATCTACTTGTCAATTCCTCAAAGCGCTTTCAAGAGGTGAAGAGAGTTTCGAAAAGGACGTTCTGTATCTGCGAAAGATGGTTTATGCTCGTTTTTCGACTTGCCTGATGGCCCTTTTTTCTCTATCCTTGTGGTTCTTCTGGTTACTGTGTATCTTATTGTAACCTTTGACTTTTTTGTGCACTACTTGAATAGTTCCATTGTACAACCAAGCATCCAGAGAACGAGATTTCGAATTCTATTCCCGTTTTATGACAGTTCCGTAGCGATATAGTGAAAGCAAAAGCAAAGGTTGAATACATAAAACAAGGCAAAAACAAAGAGAAAGTACTCTCCAACTCTACATTCTCACCGCCGAAACCACCAGACGACAATGAAAAACCAAAAGACAATGACGAGAAACACAATGTACCACAACCATCGACATCCTTGTCTCGCGGCCATATTATTCATACGACGGAATGTACCTGCGAGGATTCCGCCTGTTTCTGAGAATGCGTCGTTCTAGTGGACGTGAATCAAGTCGGACAAAGAGTAAGTAACAAGACTTGAACGAGTGAGACGACGCACCATCTGGCCCAACTGAACCGTCGACTCTCTCACTTCATTCCCTATCCCAATTGTAATCTAAACCACAGTATTCATTGGTTCCAATTCCCAACCGTCACCAAAGCAACACTCACATCCTTCAATAATTTAACTTTTGCACTCAACCCTTCGAGAGCCTCGTCATTCTGACCTTCCAAATCGTCTGCGTACCTCTGACCGTTTGGTGTCGAGTTTGCGTATGGTAGTAAAGGGGAAGAGCGGCCTGAAGCAGGAGGAGTGTTTATGGATGAGGGAAAGAGTGAGGACCGGTCTCGGAGGGTAGGCGCGTTGTTGTTGAGCCTGTAGCTGAAGAATTCGAAAGTAGTGGTTAGGAATCCGGATAGATTGGATTGGAAGGAACGTTACCGTTGAGACATGGCAACTAATTGTGTTGATAGAAACAGAGAGACGAGACCAGCTTCAAAAAGATCAAGTCTTTAGGCCAGCATTGACTTTGACAAGTTGGAAAAGAAATGAACTCTGCCAGTGCTTCGTGTCGACACGTGCGGCAACTTGCGTATGCGCGGAAATCTCAAATAATCAAAGGACCAGAGAAAGTTGCATTGTATATCCATGGAACAAAACTATGAATACAATCAACTCGTCGCAAAAAAATGCCGTAGCACCAGGAGAATGCGAAAAAGGGTTCAAAAAAGGCCAAGAGACTAACTACGGATGACTATGTACACCTGAATCTACAGATGCAAGAAGAGAAGGGAAGAACGAATTTAGTGATAAATATAGAGTAACGAGTGCACATGCGACGAGAGATATATGAGAGATGGATGAAATAGTAAATCGGTTGTACTTAACAGCGTCCATGAATTCGAGATATATCCTATACGCAACAGCTCCGGCCAATATATCAGTACAAGTAGATGGTTTGAAAACAGGGTTTGGTCAATCAATGCTCATGCGGTTGGGATTTGCACTCGCAGGTCCGTGGAATGTCGGGTGGTTTGACCCGTATCGTTGGTGAGTGTTCTTCTTGGTTACTGTTTCCAAAAATAAGCAAAATTTCTTGGATGAGACAAGGTAGGACTTACATGATTCCTTTAGCCCACGGCCAAACTTTTGCATCACCAAGACCGACATGATAAAGGTTGCAAACAATAAGATGATGGCAATGACGGCTAAAGATGACCGTCAGCGGAGAAAATACGCCCAAGCAAAAAGCACTCACAGAAGGTTGTCAATGTCTTCCAGATGAATATATATTCAGCTGTATTTTTGTACATCAAGACCTTGACAAGCTAGAATGCGGAATTAGATTTTGGACTAGGATCAAGTAGCTCGTAGAACTTACTTTGTATACAAAGTATACCATAGCGCTGACACAACCCGACATGAATGTAGCCATCATCCACTTGTTCTCGTGTCGTGCGGCGAGGTGACCTTCGACGAGAAGAACGAGTGATAACGGAAGTGCAGCGACAGTAACGTAGAATTCCCAGTCGTCTCGTCTCAACACCAGCCAAATAAACTGGACCGAGAATCCAACCCAGAAAAAGACGTCGAATTTGACTAGACATTCATAGATTTGGTAGTTGGCATACATCTTCTTTATCCGTCGGTCGGCGCCAAGAAACTTGTAGACTTTCCAACCGAATTCGTTGTAAATCTTCCATCCCAGGGCGATGTAAGCTATTTCGGCAACGGAGATGACAATAGGTATGATGGTAGTGAGGACGTGAATCGGTATGCTTGAAATCCCTGTTGAGCCACTTGCATCGCTGACAGCTTCTTTGATTTCGCCGATTTGGATAATGGCATAGACAAGAAAGAGAGCGTTGAACATGCTAAGGATAGTGTGGGAGTGAGACATCAAGGAGCCTATCTGGTGCACGAGACACGTACATGAGGAACATGAACTGAAGGGTATTTCGAGCGTAGACGGCGTCCACGGCTAATACAAATTGGAAGACGCTGCAAAAAATGGGGATGAGATGGAGGAGGCGATGAGAGCGGAAATTGGACGGACTGTGCAAGGGCGAAGATACCAAGATACACAGGCATTTTCTGGGGTAAAGTATGCGTAGAATCACCACTTGACTCGGAGTGGACACGGATCAAGAGTTCCCCTTCGACGATCAAGTCTATTGTGGTCTCGACAAGGACTGTGAGCACGAAGAGTCTACATGCAATCGAGTCGGGGAGGATCTGCGCAGAAAATGAGACAGAGGACATGAGAGCACGAGACTTTGGCACGCACTTTTTGCCAAAAGGACCTAGTGTCTACCTCCTTGGGCAGTGATGCGGGAGGATATGCTACGGCTGTGAGGTCGTATGAAGAGTCGGATTGCTTGGATGAAAAGGGAGGTTTGAGAGGGTAGGAAGGGCCACGACGGTGCTGGGAAGGGGACGATTGGAGGGCGTAGGTCTGGTGGTTGACGTTTGCACCGTAGGGGGCGGCATACTGGTCAATGAGATCGTCGTAGGAGGCTTTGTATTCGTCGTTGGAAAGATGGGGGTTGTTGGAGGAGGATGAACGATTGTGAAAGGCAGCCATGGCTGAACAGTCCTTTCTCGACCTGCGGAATGCAGACTGTTGAGTAAATGAGCGTAGTGTCCAGGTAGTCCCTCAAGTGTTTGCAATACAAACAACAATGAATAGTCACGGTGGCTGTACCATTCCAACTTTCTATGGCTACCAACATTACATCTACGTACATACACTAGAGCAAACGCAGTCTGCCAGTAATCTGATTTACCAGTCGCGAGGGCCCTGCCTCAGTCAGTCAATCACCGCCAGCGCTCTTGAGCTTAATTAAATACCTGCGATCCCCAACACTGTTCTTGATCCTGCAGCAATCTGTGTCCTCCCGCTGCAATCCCATTCAGCTCGTTCTCAGACAGCGATCCATACATACTCACGCGTCTTGAATTGACCGCGCACATAAATTGAGGCTCTGCGCTTGTGCTTGCATCACTAGCAACTCGTCCTCGCTTGAGCACCGCAGCGCCACTTTCATCTGCCTTCATATACGCAAACGACATTTATCCGCTCCACCTCATATCAAGTAGCAATCAGCTTACCCGGACTTCTCCCACTGTCTAAGGAACTAGAAGACAAAGTCGGTTCCGAGTGTCCAATATAAGAATTCCACCTACCGCTGGATTCGAGGTTAGGAGCGTTTTGTAACATGCCAAAGTTGCGTGCCTGATCAAGCTGAAAAAAATGGGAAAGGGAAAACTTCGTGACGACTCACGAGCATCTGGGGCATTCAGTACCATTTCCTCCGAGCCAGTATTTCACTTACTGAGCAGCAATTTTCCCCGTTGTCATCCCGAGGTCCGTTCGGACTACAAGAACCTGTTTTTTTTTTCAGTCCTGGTGCACCCCAAAGCACAAAGAGGGTACCAACTAATTTGCACTCGTCGGTCGGAAGAAGTTCCAGTTTGGAAACATCCGTATCGTCATCGCTACTGCTCTCTCCATCCGAATCTTCACTAGCACGAGCTGGTTGAGAGGGTTTTTTCGGGCGCAACGCGGCTCCCGCAGCGTATCCGGCAGAGAGCGCACCGATTGCTATGGCCACGTAGATGGGAATTCCACTGCGTACATGAGTATCATGATGAAGATGAGTCCGAATGAGTCATGGACTTACCTACTCTCTTCCATTCTGTTCGATGGTATGTAGTCCGAGCTCAGCTGGTTTCAAACGTCAAGCAACTGTCGCGTCGACGTCTGCAGTTACACAAAACGCCATCACCTGATTGACGATCATAACAAGTCACAACGCAACGGCAAGTACACTGGGGAATAAATATACTAATGTAAAAGTACACAATATGCAGATCCAAAAGATAACAGAAATATAGGTAGATCGTATTCAGTTGCCTCCTCAATCGCTGTCTGTGTCGGTAGACGACCCCGTTTCGTCGCCTTCCTCCTCTGCAATTGAATTTATTCAGCAATCGTTCTGGATAAGCAAAAGGAGACATGTACCGTGAATATATCCTGAGCCCGCAGACGGCCTAGGCGGACTTGGACGTTTGACAGGGGGCGAAGGCCGAGCCCCATTTCCGGACTGGAAACTTGATCCAAGCGCTGCAGCAAGCATATCTTCTGGAGAAGATGAACGAGAGGATGAAGAGACGGATTTCCCCATAGTAGGAGCAGTAGAAGAGTCCCGAAGTTTAGAGGGGATTCGGGATTGAGAAGTCGTCGGGGGAAGAGGACTGGCCTATCAACGGGAATGACCTGAGCAATGAGATGGCATTATCCTAAATTGACTCACATTACTATGAACAGACACGTCTACTTCAGATTTGACACGAGAAACTGGCGAGCCTGCAGATAATGGGCGTCAAAGTACACGAACTACGACAATCAAAATTAAACAGACCTTTCTGCTTCTGTTTCTTGACAGGCGAAACTTGAGGTGATATTGGCTACATAAAGAGGGTCAGTATTTGCTACGACGATAAATATTAAAATTACTCTTTTGCGTTTCAAGTTGAATTCGGCTTCATCTGCAGTGAACATTAATGAAAAACGTTGAATGGAAAAGAGAGAAAAGGTTACCTGCACGTTTGCTCTTCGATTTACTTTTGCCCGCAGGTCCAGGAGATTTGTCGTCGGAAAGAGTTCCCGCATCAGATGCAGGAGAGCGGGATCGGTTTTCCAAAGTTTGCCTACAAAGGGATCAAATTTAAACTTATAGAAGGGATAGAAAGTCGGTAAAAGCATACTTGTTTTTGACATTCCGCGGAGGAACAGCTGCTCGACGTGTTGTGGACAACCCCATGCATGAGCTGAGGTGAGGAGCATACCGGTTCGAGGCAATCTGCGAGATGTGAACGTGAAGCAAATGACAATAATCATCAAACGTGTTCTTACCTGCCTCGAGCAGTTGACGCAGTCGAGGTACGGCGTGCTTGATCCACTCGGAGTGCTAGCTCCAGTTCCAGGTTTAGTTTCTGTTAGTGATGGCGTAGGAGCCCGCGAGGACGTCGATACTCTAGCGTTAGAGCTTCCAGGAACGTGAACTACAGGGAGTAAGTCATGGCATTGATACATAATCGAGAGGCATGTATACCTCCGTTACATCTGCAATAAAATCGAATTTGTTGGTAAAGGGGAATGAAATTGATAGTCAAAGAACGCACCTAGTCTGACAGACGTCACAAACCGCCCTACTTTTCAAAACTTCTTTATGCGCCTTGAGCGCTATATCCATCGCAAAGTCATCGAGCATAGCGCAGAATAGCTTCATTGTCTGCTAGAAGTTTAGAAAGGATTTCACTAGAAAGGGTTTACGAACAGATACTAACCAAGGCAGACAGAACTTCTTCCTTTTCTGCTGCTTTGTCTGCTTTAGGCATTTTGTACGCTTTATGACAGATATAAAAGTGTGCACAGAAACCCTAGGACCAAAAGGCCGATGATGTTGAGAGTAAGTCGCGTTTGTTAATTAAGCGCTCGCGCTGACATCAATCCCTATTGAATAAATTTCAAACAAAGCCAACGCCAATTACTAGCATACAGTATATATCAACGGTCAGAGGTAAAGCTCTGCCTCAGGTAGTATAGGGTGCCATGATTTTCTCTTCCACCACGGTTACCGTCGAATCCGGTCGGAGCGTCACCTCTCCATCTCCAAACCGTAAAGCATTTCCATGCGTTCCCATTGGGTCTCCGTGCCCGGTCCACTCGACTGTCTAGATCAAGAATCCCAGTTTCTAGCATAGAAGGAGTAGTTATCTCCATACTCTGTGTAGGGGCATCCGGTTCCGCTGGGCCCGGTAAAAGGAGGTGAGCAGGTAGATGTTGCGTAACTCCAGACTCGAGGAGGACTGTAATAGTGCCTTTTGAATTGATAGCGTAGACCTGCAATCTTCATGAGCAGCAGAAAGAACCATTGATTGCAAGCTTACTAGAACATCCTTTTCAACGACAAGATTCATCGCTGTGAAAACCCGCTTGTAGGCAATGATGTCTCCCACCCGTATAACAGCTTTCTTGGCTAGCTCATGTAACCGTACCTCCAATGGATCTTTGCGAGGTACAGAGGAAGAAGCTGCAGGGGCAGAGTCGTTGTCTTCAGCATTATCTCTCTCCCATTCTTCATCTTTCCAGGGTGCTGCTAATGATCCATCTCGTATGCCAGCTTCATATTTTCTCACTTTTTCTTTGTGAGAGTCGGTGAGCCACCCCGAATAGATGTGGTCCTGGAATGTGCGAGCTGCTGCCAAGAAATGAGAATCTGTGAATACAGATGAGTCGAAGGTTTCCAAGCTGGGCTCAATGGAATCAACATCCATTGCATCGTTTGAAGTAGACTGGGAGGGATGATGAGGGTCATAGGCTGGCACGTAGCTAACAAAAGCAGTTGCAGGTAAAATCTTGACGAGCCGTTCGCGAGATTCGACAGAAAGTACCTCCCAAGTGGATGCGTTGATAAGGTCCTGAAAGATGTCAGAAATGCTGCATAAGCCTTGGGCGACCAAGTTGGATACATGCGCACTGATATGTCAATATTCGTAAGAGCACTTTTAGGGTCTTTCAAGAATTCATCAGAGGTGCTAGTCGTGGCACCATCTGGATTCTCGATTTTGCGTTTTGGACGAGATGGCGTGGGTCCTGGAGATGAAGGCTGCTGTCTTGTGGAACGTTTGGGAGGCATGGTAGTTCGAAGCAAAGTAATACAAATATGGTGTACACAAACTCCTCAATGCTAAAGCTGAAAATTACACTTCTACGAGCTCCCTCACGCATTCTCCCAATAAATCAGGACAAGCTGATGATTCTCTAAACGGAATACACACTCAAGATCTTTCCTCTGGCATGCCCAGAGTTTCTTAACCTCGTTCTCCACTGTGCGAGATATTCGAGGGAAGACTGAAAATTGTGTCACGGTCATAAATGTGCTTCAAAATACTTTACCAGTAAAGAGCTTCGATCTTTGCTTAGCATAGAGCATACACACGAACCAGGACATACCGATTCATTATCATACTCGGCAACAAAATGTCGTCATCCTTTATTGCTATCTAGTCCCAACGAATCGAGCACTATGTTGGAGGAAGAAGAACGAAATTCTGCCCCTTTGTTGACCATCCCAGTCAACTAAGTACATGGTATTTTACGGGGTACACGTTGCAATGATAAAGAATCACACGCGTTTAAACAACCCAGTGCATCGAAGCTAATCTGGATTCTCAATCTTACAGACGAAGCGAGACTGTCAAGACGCGTCTTGCAGCGACGCGACTGTGGATCAGATGTAAGCGGACGTTGCCGAGAGCACATGCATGACTCTGTTTTTGCATGTCAGAGCATATCGATCTCTTTTCTTTGCGCGACGCTTCGCTACCATGTCTACTCCAAACAACCCTCCTCCCCAGGATGGTCCTAACCCTATCACAAAGAGTGCAGGTCCGAGTCTACCTCTACGTGTTCCCAGCAACTTTTCTCTGATGATGACTCGATTGTAGCCAAGAAAGAAGCTAAACGTTTAGAGAAGGAGGCAAAACTCGCTGCAAAGGCTGTCAAGAATGCAGCGGCCAATGCTGCAGGGGCTGTGACTGGGGAGAAGAAGGTCAAAGCAGAAAAGAAGAAGGAGGAAGAGGACGCACCGTTTGTCAATACCACTCCCAAGGGCGAGAAAAAGGGTGCGTTTATCAAATACACCACGTCTATCTTGTGTTAAGACCGGAATCAGATCTCTCTCAACCCATGGCTGCTGGTTACAATCCAATCGCGGTCGAGTCAGCTTGGTACGATTGGTGGAATGCCCAAGGTTTCTTTGCTCCTCAATTGACTCCGGAAGGCAACATAAAACCTGAAGGTGTATTTGTGATACCCGCACCTCCTCCGAATGTTACAGGAAGTCTACATATTGGCCACGCATTGACGACGGCAATTCAGGATACGCTTATTCGATGGTAGTCCCACTATACTCGGAAGGATTATTGCATTTACACCGACTTTTTAGGAATCGTATGCTTGGAAAAACAACGTTATTTTCTCCTGGATTCGATCACGCCGGAATTTCCACTCAGTCCGTCGTCGAAAAGCGATTGTTCAAAACAAGTGGCAAAACAAGACATGACCTAGGCCGCGAAAAATTCCTCGAGACCGTCATGGACTGGAAAAACGAGTGCGTAGGTGCATCCAAAGTTTGCGTGCACCTTCTGATTTTCCTTCAGTTATCAGGGCCGTATCACGAACCAACTTTACCGGTTAGGTGGTAGCTATGACTGGGATCGCGTCGCATTTACCATGAATCCTGTACGTGTTCAACCCTTATTTGCTTTGAATTCCATTGACTGTCTACCAGGCCTTGTCGAAAGCCGTTATAGAAACCTTTTGTCGACTTCACGAGGAAGGCATCATCTACCGTGCAAACAGGCTCGTAAACTGGTGTGTACGCTTGAACACGACGTTGTCAAACTTGGAGGTCGAGCAAAAGCAACTTACTGGTCGGACCATGCTCAACGTTCCTGGATACGACATCAAAGAGAAATTCGAGTTTGGAGTCATTACTAGCTTTGCTTATCCCATTGAAGGATCAGGTACTCTATTCTTATTTCTATAACTAAATTACGACTCATAAGAATCTTTAGACGAGAAAATTATTGTGGCAACTACCCGTCCCGAAACCATGCTAGGAGATTCTGGTATCGCTGTCCACCCGGACGATACTCGTTATAAACACCTTCATGGCAAATTTGCTACTCATCCCTTCATCAACCGACGCCTGCCCATCGTCTGCGATACCATGGTAGATATGGAATTTGGAACTGGTGCCGTTAAAATTACCCCTGCGCACGACCAAAACGATTATGAAGTAGGGACGCGTCACAAGCTCGATTTTATTAACATCATGAACGACGATGGAACGTTTAATTCGAATGCCGGAGAAAAGTTCAAGGGCATGAAGAGGTTCCATGCGAGGGTTGCGGTTGTCAATGCGCTGAAAGAAGCTGGGCTTTATGTCGAGACGAAGGATAACCCCATGCAAATACCTATTTGCAGGTGAGTATATATCGATGTTGAACGGACATCTATGCTGATCTTTTCATCTAGTAAATCTGGCGACGTTATCGAGCCCATTCTGAAACCTCAGTGGTGGGTCAATTGCCAACCTTTGGCTGAAGAAGCTATCAAACGCACACGAGCTGGAGAGCTGGTTATTGCGCCCAAGCAGTCCGAAAATGAGTGGTATAGATGGTTGGAAGGCATTCAGGACTGGTGTATCTCCCGGCAACTTTGGTGGGGTCACAGATGTCCTGCTTACTTTGTTCGTATCGAAGGAAAGGAACAAGATCCTAATGATGGCAAGAACTGGGTAGTTGGTCGCACGCTTGAGCAGGCTACAGAGCGTGCCAAGGTACTTGCTGGGGATTCCAAGTTCACGCTAGAACAGGACGAAGACGTTCTTGATACATGGTTTTCATCTGGTCTTTGGCCTTTCTCTATCATGGGTTGGCCCGACAAGGTTCGTGTTTGTTTTTCCTGACTTTTCATACTCAATCAAACTCTTCGACAGACCCCCGACTTCGAGAAATTCTACCCCTCTTCGTTGCTCGAGACTGGCTGGGATATTCTCTTCTTCTGGGTCGCTCGTATGGTCATGCTTGGTATCAAGCTTACCGACAAAATGCCGTTCAAAGAGGTTTATTGTCATGCTATGATTCGTGATGCACATGGAAGGAAAATGAGCAAATCTCTTGGAAATGTCATTGACCCAATCGATGTTATCCAGGGTCTTCCCTTAGAAGCTCTGCACGAGAAACTTTATGAAGGCAACTTGGACGAGAAGGAGATTGCAAAGGCGAAGCAGGGTCAGAAGAAAGATTTCCCAAAGGGCATTCCTCAATGTGGTACCGATGCTTTGAGATTTGCCTTGTGTGCTTATTCCGCCGGAGGTGTGTTCTTGTTTAGTTTATCATGTCGTTAAATTGATACCTTTTCAGGCCGTGACATCAATCTCGAAATTCTCCGAGTGGAGGGTTACCGTAAATTCTGCAATAAAATCTTCAACGCCACTAAATTTGCCATGCTCAAACTGGATGAATCTTTTGTTCCCGAACCTACTGCCAAGGCGAGTAATCAAGGAGAATCGAGGAATCATATCTTAACTTGAACTGTTGACAGCCTACTGGCAACGAAAGTCTTGTCGAGCAGTGGATTCTTCACAAACTCAACGTTGCAGCGAAAGAACTCAATGATCAATTAACAGAGCGGAATTTCATGATGGCCACGAATGCTGTTTACAATTTCTGGCTATACGAACTTTGTGACGTCTATATTGTATGTCATATGTCCCATTCTTACTATGAACCGCTTTCAAACACATTTGATTATAGGAAGCAATGAAACCCATGACAGACGAGAGTGCACCAGCTGCTACTCGCAAGTCCGCACAACAAACGCTTTATACATGTCTTGACCATGGTCTGCGATTACTGCATCCATTCATGCCGTTTGTAACGGAAGAATTGTGGCAACGTCTGCCAAGGAGACCCAACGACTCGACACCGTCCATTATGGTCTCGTCTTTCCCCGTGAACGTAGGTGTTGTTGCGGGAGAATCTACTTGCATCTGAATACTCTTTGACAGGATTCTTCCTTCGTTTTTGAGAATGCAGACAAGCAATTCGACCTCGTATTCACCGTCTTGAGGGGGGGACGATCCCTAGCAGCCTCATATAACCTGCAGACTGACATCCAACGTGAGTCGTCCTGTTCATCAAATTATTATAATCTGATTGCCGTACAGTATTCTTACACATCAAGGACGACCAGGAAGCTGCCCTTTTTGAATCCCAAATACCCACCATTGTAACCTTGACGAAAGGATGTAAATCTGCCCAAGTCGTTCGTAATGCGTCCGAAATACCGGCCGGCTGTGGGAGTGCCGTCGTCAGTTCTTCTATATCTGTGCACACACTCGTTCGGGTGCGTCTTACTTTTTGTCTGTCACCATGAGATCTGTGATTTACTGTTATCTTTCAGGGGCTTGTGGACTTGGATGTGGAAATTGCCAAGTGCGAAAAGAAACTCGATGTAGCTCGCATCAATCTCGCCAAAATCACCAAGTTGGAATCGCAGGAAGACTACTCCAGTACTGTACCTGAGAATGTGCGACAAGCCAATGAAGAGAAGGTGGGTGTTTTTATGACTGTCCTCTTGACCACTGATTGATGTGCCTTCAGAGAAAAACTTTAGAAGTAGAGATTGCAACACTAGAATCTTCGAAAGCCATGTTCGCAGATTTGAAGTAGACCTGTACATGAATACATTGCCGATCCCTTTTTACTATAACTCTACTATGAGTGTGCTTTCTTTCGAACCGATAACTACGAATGATTGTCGTTCCACGTTGGAACGGAGATGCCCTATAAAGCTAAATCTTCTTTTATCATTATCTTGTCATCTGATGTTTCTTCTCTGTTTAAGTAGTGCGGCAACCGAGATGAGAGGTGACTTCTGCCCATGTGCCCGCTACAATGTCGCTATCTGGGACCTTGCAGTTTGCATGGACAGACTATTAGTTACGCACGTTTTGGTGATGGACACATGGTACTTGCCCAGATAAGATATATGGTTGATGTTCTGCTTGTGAAGAACCGGTGTTCCACCATCCATCCTTATTTTCATGCGGTACAACTGTGATCGTTGGCTCAACTTATCTAAACATCCGTAATCGGTTTGCAGCCATGCTATAAAAGATGGTCAGCCACTTCTCAGATTGATGGTGCATCTCCGGATCCGTTCACTACTGCCTGGCACTGCAACATGGTTCTGCTCAATGTCCTTGTTTTTGCCAGTGTCTTGGCGTCTGTTTTAGCTGCTCCAATCCCAAGGTCCTTGCCTAGTGTGATTGCCACTTCTACAGCCCGAACGTATCTCTCTGAACGTATGTCTTCAACTGCGAATTGTTAAGCAAGATTGTTCACCCGATTTCACTCAGTCACTGTAGCCACTGAATCCAATTCTCCGGCTTAGTGCGTATAGGTTTCGCTAGCATACAGTCAACTTGACGAATAACATCTTGTCAGTGACCGCGATCTCTTTAAGACGTGGGACATCAGTGAGGACTCTGCAATAAGAAAGTTGAATACTCAAACTCTTCTATCCATCAGTTTCCGGCACCTGCGATACCCGAGAAACTGTTCTCAAACGAGACGGCACTAGGTCTGTTATGCTTCAATGACTGCGAACTCCCAATTAAGACATCATTATTCAGTGTCGTGACTGATAGCGCCTGCAAGGCAACTTCCGGCCGCTGGACTTCTTCGTACGATGGGGCTACGACCACTGATCCTAGCACGTTTGATATTGTCCGTTGTTGAGATTTTATCTCCCTTTCAACACCACTCACATCTGCTTCGATTACAGGATCATATCGTACCTTTGAAAGAAGTAAGAGTAAAAATTATTTTCCGTTGCCTTTGAGGGTTAATTACAATCTTCATCAGGCATGGATCTCTGGGGCTAGGAGCTGGACTGATGCTCAGAGGGAAGCATTTGCCAATGACTTGGTCAGTGATCCGAATAGCTTCTGCGCGTCCAAAATACTAATGATATGAAACGTTAGACTCGACCTCAGCTGATTGCTGTTTCTGCGAGCGCCAATAGATCAAAGGGTAAGTCATTGCCTGACCGAATATTTTTCTCGACTTGACTACTAATTTTTTCATAGGTGATAAAGGTATGTACCCAAGTCAAATCAAATGGAATTCTGAGGTGAATGTGTATAAATAGATCCGGCATCCTGGGTTCCCACCCAAACTAGCTTCGTTTGCACCTACGTTCGGGCTTATATTCAAGTCAAGCATTTCTATGACCTCTCAGTTGACACGGATGAAAAGGCCGCACTGCAAAGCTTCCTCTCGAGCTGCTGAGGAAACGTAAATACCATTGACATGTAACTTCAATTAGGGAAATTGAATTGGTTTTTCAATTATCTTGACCGTGTGCATACAGCCCTATCCATGCTAAGTACGGAGATTGTATTCCAGGAAAATAGCTATAGACATTAATTTCTAGAGATTCGTCATATCATCCGAACTAAAGGAGAGTACTAAGTAGTGATAATTCATAGAGCTGAGCATTTAATAGCGTGATGCGGTGAGGCGAGACATTGTGAAGACACCAAGTATAACCACAGCAAGTGCACCGATACTAGCTGGCAAAAGTAAATCCTTTGGGATACCCATGATCTCCTCTGATTTTGAGTCCTCTGGTACAGGCTGCGGAACCGTGTTGGTAGTGGGAGCAACAGGTACTGGAGTGGGGACTTCAAACTGTTCGACTTCTTGTACTTCTTTTTTGGCAGCGGCAGCAGCCTCTGCAGCTTTGATGGCACTCTCACCGGCACCGGCCTCGTCCCAGCCCCGTCCACCTTGCACGAAAAGGACGACACGGTCTTGCTTAGTACTTCTAGCAATATTTACCGCATCGGTGACATCGTGGTCAGAAGTTATCAGGACAGTATCGCCATCGGCATCTGTGTATGACAAAAGAAAGTCGATAGGATCAGGAGGAGTGACGGTCGCATCAGTGGGCTTGAATTCGGTAAAGAATGGGTCTGTAGCGAGTTTTCCAGCCACAATCTCCCGAAGGTGCTCAACATTGTCATGACGAGATTGGAAACGATGAGTCCGGCCACTTGGAGTGCGGAATTTGAAGACATAAGTTCCGTCATCTACTGGGAGGGTGCCACTCGCAGAAGGAATGTTGATACCCTTTTGACGGGCGTAACTTTCAAGAACAGAGCCTTCGTCGTCTATGACTGAGGCAGAGTCATTGGGATGAACCTCCGAGTGAGGAGACTGTTGCAATTGTGAAAAGCTCGTATTGGAGTGGAAACCGTGGGGCATGTGAGAACCAGACAGCATTGACTCTGTGTCGTCGTGGCCAATGGAATCAAAGAAACGTCCCCACATTGGTCCACCGTCAGTTTCTTGAGCGCCTTGTTCTCCACTGACTGCATTCATCTACGATTGTAATGGTTAGCATCCCGAGGTAGACCTACAGACGTAGAACGCACCTGCTCCAAGGTCGCATACGTGAGTGTTAACACATCAACGATTGCCACAAGACGGCCGTCGTCTTCAACAACGGGTAAATTGAGATAGTGGCCATCTGTAAATAGACAAGATCGTCAGGCTTGTAGCAGCACTTTTTAGATAAAAATATCATACTGTGCATTTTTTTCAATCCGTCGTGAATGCTGAGGGTAGGTGGTGCAGTATCAGGGTGAGGGGTCATCACTCTGACGACACTGCATCTACCAGCATCCAATCCGGCAGCAATGACTCTGAGCACCACGTCCTTGCTGGTAAAAATACCAGCAATACGGGGATGAGGGCCTGCTCCGGGCGTTGCATTCTGCCCCTCCATGACACATACTGCAGTGGTTCTCCGCTCTTTCATGATTTTTGCTACTTCGCGGACAGTAGTTTTCGGGCCAACAGTTGCAGGCTGAGTCCTGACATCCATGATGGTTGTAAGATCAGGAAGAGCAGTTTTTTCTCGAAGCTTTTCGGCCCAAGCAAGCATCGCGGCAGCTTGAGGGTTGGATCCGACACTGCCCAATTCGGATTGAACTCCAGCCATAGCAGTGAACAGCTGCTCTGATGCGACAGAACTGCGTTCAACTTTAGCCAGGGCTTCATGGAAGACTTTGGTGATGTCCAACAAGCCTACAACGTTCCCTTCTTCGTTACAAACAGGCTGATGAAACGAGTAAGTATAACTGCAGGAAACATGGTAAGAAGACGTGCCAAATGTCTGAAATGTCTTGACACCATAAGCTGCAAAGCTTCAGTCGCGCTTGTCGTATCCTGTGTGACCATAGGATTCCGCGTCATGATTTGGTGTACTTGTGTAGTATGAGGGTCCAACCCTTCAGCAGTGACCTATAAGATACGTGAACGAAATGGTTATGAGCTATCCTTAATAGAACATACACGATATGCCAGATCTTTAGCAGTGAAGATACCGCTCAGACCTTCTTCGTCATCAACAACCAAAACACAATCCGTCCGTTTGGCTGCGCATAATTGACTGGCTTCCGCGACTGTAATGTTCTCTGGGACCGTAAGGGCTGGGGTTGGCTTCAAGGCAGCGACAGTCCCCTTGGCTGCAGCTGGCTTTCCGCGTTTGCTACGTTGTTGGTGCTGAGTCGTAGAAATCGTTCGTTTCCTGGAAAGCTCGGATTCGATTTTTTTCCGAATCGCCTACATGACGTATCAGAATCATGTTGAGAACACAGTGTATCGAATGCCTACCTCATCTCGCTTTGACTGCTTCTTACGAGTCTCGGATTGGAAACCAGAGAGCGAAGACATTGGGGAAGATGGGTGACGAGGACCAGCCAAAGGAGAGGAGGCTCTTTCACTGGGGAAAGGAACTGGGAACGAAACCGAGGTGCTGCGGTGATGAGAAGGAGAGGTCGAAGGAATGGGAATACGGGACATAAACCTGAAACTTGTGAAAGAGCCTCGTCACAGCTCGCCGCTAAAGCTGACCGTGTCACTGTGAAATTTGGCTTTTGTTTACGCACATTCGTGATGGCGGTCTCTTCCGAGCGCTTGCAAAATTCTTGTGTATACAAAGTCATTCCATTAGGGCACTTTCTTTACGAGAATCTTAAAAAATAGACGAGAAGTATAGGTAGCTAACTGTCCAGACCCCTTCTACATCCGCACTCGCAGTGAAAGATACTGCATTCAACCATTTTTTACAACTCATCTACGAGCAGCACCGGCAGGAGGAGCCGGAGCAATGCTGCTTCCTCCCCAACGCGCGATCAATCCCTTGGCTTGTCCCCAAATCCCACTCAAGGTTGGGTTACCCTGTTGGTTGATAGTGTTCTCAATTCGAGCAGTGGAAACAGCGACAGCTTCACGGGTGAACGACGACTGATACCAACGCTGACGCATAAAGTGCGCATACACAATAGGAGACAAGAGCGAGTTTTGGAGAAGCAGAGCCCCAATCACAACACGGACCAGGATAACCAACTCGGTGTATGCGACAACTTTCATTGCGGGATCGTAGTTCGCTAGACACAGAGTCAGCACAAATATGAAATCCTGTCAGTAACGCGTACCTTTAACCCAGACTTGGAGTTTCTTCTGGAAACGGTGGGGGGTAGGTGGTCCGCCAGCGGTGGCAGGGGGTCCAGGAGGAAGGAACTGAGGCATCAAAGTGGTGCGAGTGAAAGTCAGAGCATGGAACAAGGAGAAGATTGCGTATGGAATCAGGGCAACTGGGGGAAATCAGATTCGTAATGGTATCATTCAGATGACAGTGAATTTACGCACTGGCGATGGGCTTCGAGGTCCACCAGAAGAAAGCGAGAATGAAATATTGTACGTTCTGAAGAGATGTCAATCTTTGAAGCGACGAAACGGTTTTGTGTATACCTCGTCAAGTAATGCACGCCTGATGTATGCGGGATTTGGCTGAGGGGACTGATATTTTATGAGCAAAGGATTTCAGGAAGGGAGCAATCCACACACCCCAAGAGATTTTCTAGACAAAGACGTTAGATTCAATAGAGCTAATCAAGGATCCGTGGGCTACTCACTGGCAGACTATCGCATAGCTCACGAGGGCGCCGCTGAACGCACATTTGTACCACCAGGCAGATACACTTTTGAATGTGATCCATGCAAGAAAGTAGCGAAACGCAGAAAGCAACAAGATGAAATGGCCAGACGCCCAAATGTAGTGCTGCATTAACAAAACGATATTTTTCAGTCAAATTGCTGTCTCGGAAAAGCAGATACGCACCTGAGTGGTAGCCATCGGAGAGAGAGTGACGAAGCTGAATGCAATAGCTCGACTGCTATGAGTTGCGAGAAACGAACCTTGAGCAAGTTGGAGGTGACGAACAAGTTGGTGCTTATTTACGGCGTAAATCAACGTGTTGATCCACGTGGGCTCAGCCTGCTACTCTGCTCCTGGTCGCTCAAACTACAGCATAAAATGAATATGAAGACCGTAGGCTACACACACGATAATTTATTCCACTGGCGCTCTTTCGCCCTTTGTGCCTTTCCTTAGCCACCTTTTTTTTTGGCCCGAGTGTCTCTACTCTCCGTGATCCGCGCTGTTTATTCCCCATCTTCACCTTCTCCAGTGTATCAGGCTCTTGTTTCCTCTTGATCTTCGTCTTCAAGCCGCCATTTCTTGCTGGTTGTCGATGTGGCCGAGGCTGATCCGCGGAGGTAGTACAGCCCAAGGAAAATCCAACCTTGGCCGAAAAGTGCAATACATGCCTAAGGATATCGCCAAAGCCATCTTTAGCAGACTAATCAATTCTTTGGCGACAGTTTCTCTAGCTAACTGAAACATCAATAAGTAAAATGGACGAAGAAAGATACCCTGCTTTTTTTTCCCTTCTGGCCCACTCGAAGATTTAACACTTGAACAGCCAGCACTGGGAGGTCGATGTCATTCGAATAAATTCTGCATGGTATTTACAGAACTACAACTTGAGAAGGAAAACCTTTCTTTCAGGAATGTGAAGGGTAACAGGGAAAGGCACACGACATCCTCTTGGGACATGCACAGGGCCAGGCGGCGGCGATATCCTCGCCAAGTTGCTGACCTTCGTTGTTTATGGTAGAGAAAACATTGGCTGTCGGTTTTCCATGGGAACGCCGTCAATAAAGGCAATGTCAAGGCGACTAGGAACGTACTGGTAGGTAGTATTGCTGTTGTCTTCGCTATTACCATGATTTGCAGCTGTGAAAGGTGAGCTATCAAGTCCTCTACAACACCAGGTATCCATAGTGCAAGCTCTCCTATAGGATTAATGCCAATTCCTATGCATATGTCTGGATGTTCATTATATATACAGAGATGGAAAACTTAGGCCTGAATTGAGTGTGTAACAGTTTCATGGTAATAATACAAGTCCTTGCGGTACCGAGTACATCCTTAAAAGAAAGGAATCGTCACGGTTAATTCCATTTTGGCGAAGTCCCTGTTTGTATTTTTGAGAACTGAAAGAAAAGGGTTATCTATCTGAACACTTCTCACTGATGAGTTCGACCTGTTGCGGACATTCTAAATGGTGGAAGTTGCTCGGTTAGTTCCGACGACATCTTTGGAAATTACTACCGACGAATCACGATGTCCAAATCTTCTCAACGTCAGTCCATTCCATAGTATTGCTCAACGACGTGTTCACGCTCTTTCAGTTTTTCTCCCTATTTTGATAGGCTCTGCTTCTGCAGTACTCGGCTTTTATCTTGGTAGACAGATCATAAAAGATATTGACAACCATGATGATCTGACCGAGGACGACTTTGACGAGGACGCTGAAGCCATTCCAGATGGAGATCTTTCTGCAATAACTGCTGGGTTCATGGAGCCTTGTAAAATGGTATTTGGCTATGCTCATAGATGATTCCGCTATTAAACTCGGACTAGGTGCTGATAGTACGAACAGACCTCAAAATGTCACCAGGAAAAATATCTGCGCAGTACGTGTCTGTGTTCTTGAGTGCTACTGATACTGAACCCAATATTAGATGCGGGTGAGTTTGGACAGAGACTTGTGATAGGTCTGGTTTGACAATAAATGCCTAGTCATGCAACTTTAGCATGTTACAAAGCTCTGGTGAAGAAAAACCCGAGCGTGAGCATCACTTTTCTCGAAACTGCGTTGGAAATTGACGTTGTGAAAGTTGGTTCGTCACTGGGAAAGAACAGGGTGGGGGTCCTTGCACTATGAAGACGTTGATCTAATCGTAACTTTCTCCAAGGCAAGCCAAGATCGCTCTCAAAGCAAACTCTGAGGACCAACTATTGGAATTGGAAGCAATAGCCAAAAGTTTAAACTTGTGTGCAAGATCAATCGAAGACGCGCAAGTGTTTCCCTGATTGTAAGAATGGCGATTTCACTGAAGACTCTTTTGCAGTGGATTGACGGAAGTTGAAGCTGGAACTCGGACAGTTCTCGCAATAGGTCTGTGCAAACTAAAAATTTATTTATTGCGTCGAGTTAACCTTCGAAATTTCTCCTCAAGGTCCGGCACCGGTTGAGAAGGTGAATGAGGTTACTGGGAAGTTACGCTTACTGTAGGAATACGTAGATGCTATCAGTACTTAAGCTATAGCTAGTTTGATAAATTTCTGAAGGTTTGACGAGCGTATGATAATATTGACGTCATGTCTGAAGAATATGATTCAGCCGAAAAGGAAATTCTCGAATAATCCAAATTTACAGCCTCTTCAGTGACTTGCGCTCCACTGGAGCCTTGGAGGCACTCCAGTCGCGTCACCACCATACAACTACATGAATGAATATACTCCAGTGGGTACTATATTATCTCTGTTGAACCACTCCGCTGACCATCTCTCTCTCATGGCCAGTCTTACTGTAGCCCGCGCATACCAGCACTCTTTTGAAGCTCGCCCCAACGCGACTCTTGCTGTCACTGGAGGTAGTCTCAATGCACTAGGTGATATTGTCGCTCAGACTTACCAAATAGTGGTGAGTTCTACTCTCGCCAAAGCTGAAACACCCTTCTAACGCTGTCGGGTAGTCTGAACCCAAGGCACACGAAAGTCGACCACAATTCGACGTTGCGCGTACATTGCGCTTTTTTGTTTATGGCTTTGCCATTAGTACGCCTTGCATACCTCTTCCGGAGTGATATTTACTAACCATTATGCTTAGGTCCTTTCCTTGGACGGTGGAATGCCTTTCTAGAACGACGCTTCCCTCTTCGATCCGCTTCCAGCGGCAAAGTCAGTGTGAAGGCACTATCGAAACGAGTTGCATGCGATCAACTTATAATGTGAGTCCTCCTTATGAAACATGGGCCGGTCAAAGTGCTCAAGAAGAACTGTAGGGCACCAACAGGAGTACGTGAAACTGCAAAAGTGACCTGCAATCTATTCATGTCGACTTTGTCTAGCTTGCTCTTTTCCTAGGGTCCATGGGTGTCTTAGAGAACAGAAACGCGCAAGAAATCCGCGAAAAATACACCGATTTATACAAGCCTGCGCTGATCACTAATTGGCAAGTGTGGCCGATTGCGCAGCTCATCAATTTCCGCTTCATGCCACTTCCTTATCGCGTTCCTTTCCAATCTACTTGTGGTGTATTTTGGACCCTCTATTTGTCGATGATAAACTCAAAGTATGTTACACATTTGACGCGCTGATGTGGAAAGCTCACTCTCAATGCAGAGAGGACTCTAAACAAGACACAAGACATCAATTACGCCAAACCCTCGACTCCGAGTAGGCATTAATCCAAATTTCTTTGACGATAACATAAACTCGTCAACGATACCTGTTACAACAGATAGAACAATCACTTTTAACTGAACGGACTCTTTTCTCTCAACTTTTAGTCAATAAGTATCTCGGGTAATAGCTGCCAAGGCCTCAGATTTTGTATCGCTACTTTGACGTGTGTAGACGAATGAAGTACAATAAAATACATTACGATGCACCATACTTGTGTTTGAAATATGCCGGAGGTAGCGTAGCCAAAACATCGACCAAAGGTCTCTCCACCACAACCATTTCTTCTGGAGAAAAGAAATCGACAAAGAGAAGGGGTCGATAGTGAGTGATCATTTTGAATTCTTTAGATTCCTCAGACTGGGGTGTGACCTTGGCATGATCACGTCGCCGTTTTTTGGATGTACTCGTCAAGTTGGATCCTTTAAGGTTCAGTTTGCATATCCACGTAGAGCCCCAACAAATAGCGTGACTTGCTGAAGAACTGGAATTTGGTACGTCTGGTTGGAACGTAACGCCAACAATAGGATCGTGGGCTTGAGTAAGTCTTTTTGGGAGGTTATCGCACAACTCTCTGTGCCAAGACGGAAATTGTCGGGATTCAACATCGTAAATCTGGAGAGAGTTATCTTGGAAGGCCAGGATAAGTATATTTGGTTGTGAGGGATCGAAAACGAGAGACTGGGCGGGAAGAGGGAATGACGGTAATACACAGTGATGCTAAGTGGAATGTCAGCGTTGGTTAAAATCAGAGTTGTTTGGAGCGAACCTGAAGGGAATCCAAATTGAATACATGAGTTCTACTATGTTCATCTGACGTCGCTAGCCACTGTCCATCACTACTGACAGCTATCCTGAAGATGTTGGACACCAATGGGTCCTGCTCCTCATCCATCGCGTTTCGAAAGTCAGTCATCTCGACATCTCCTGTTGTCTTCAACTCTTTAAGGACACGACCGATAGGCTGCCTGTGGTGATCGAATTTTCTCAGTACTTTAGGTTTTTCACCACTGATGTCAATGACCAGGATATACGATGTCATCGTGGAGGACATGACGAGTTTGGAGGAATCTGGAGTGAATGAAAATGCTAGGCCCCCAGTTGAGGGTAGTTGTCCCAACAGATGGGGCTGGAGTATGGAAGTTAGATCTCGTATCCGCCGGGGTTTCAACCTTCCTAATGACTACCTCCAGTGTCAGTGTAGAACGAAGCACCATATGTTAGGAGCGCTCACATCTGACTGCAATGAAAATAGCTTCGTTTCGTACATGTCAGAGACAACTAACCATTTCCCGTCATCGGACATGGCAGAGGCAACGAGGTTGGTGTGTATGTCGAAGTCCATTTCAAGACATTTCTCCCAGCTAGCATCATCGGTTTCAACTTCAATTTCGCTATCATCGTGTATACGAGGCTTATTGAGTATCCTCCAGACACTCAAACCTGAGTCTCGCATGCATGATATGAGCCTAGCCTTACGAGAAACGTGCAAAGCGCAAGTAGACGATGGTCCCGTGCTATAGGCCAATCGACGATGGTAAGAATCTTCGAAGGTCGCATGGATACTCGTCGCCAGTGGATTGATTACTTTGGAGAGGGTACTTGACGGAAGCGCAGCGGGTGTTAGATTGACGGACATGTCCAACCCACCAGAGGCAAGTATCGGTGCGATGTCGGGAGAAATTTTCCTTTTGTAGGCAGGGGGCAAAGGAGTATATGATGGCCAAGTAGCCAAGGATCGGACGTCATGAGCGTGCATACGACGTGTTGATGTCTGCACCCATCTAGTGGAAAGACGAATTCCGGAGTCTTTGTCACCTTGAGAAGTTTTTACGCGAGCAAACTGGGTAATTTTTTGGTCGACACCAGAGGAGTAAACAGCGGAACCATCCTACAGAGATGGTGAGTGACGGAAGGAAAAAGCCGAGAAGATCTTACTGGTCCAACTGCGAGACACAGAACATCCGCCCCATGAGCTTGGAAGCTTTGTAGTTGGGTACATGTGCGCGAGTCCCAAAATTTGATCATACCCAACGAATCTCCTGAAACAATGGTTCCATCACTGAGGGCAGACGAGAGTTCAGTGAAAAAAAGAGCCGTAGATATCAACTCGACTGACCCCAATACTGTGACCGTCCATACTAAAGTGCGTTCGCCACGTATCTTGTCGGTCCCCATCCTGTCTAACACTCGACCACTTGCAACATCCCATTTACGCAAGCTACTATCCGAACATCCAGTAACCAGCCAAGAATCAATCCAGTCGTCGTCATCTTCGTCACTGGAGTCGGAGCGGTCTTTTTCAGTTGTTTGGCGAGGCATGGGTGGTCCCCAGCTCAGACTCAATATGCGACACTTTACTCGATCGAAGCGGCGGTGATGGGCCAAGGCATCATCTGCTACAGAGAGAAGGCGAACAGTTCCGTCTTCACATCCCAAAGCAAGAAGTGTGGACGCCGGATTGGCTGCCACAGACCAGATGGAACCACCTTGAGAATTTATGGTTTTCTGTTCCAGAATTAGCCCGAATTAGCGAGAAAAACCACTGGGATACATACTCGAATGCAAAGGCGTTCCATATCCCATTCAAGAAGCTCGCTACCTCCTCCTGAGCTAAAAAGTCGCAAATCACCGAGCCCTGGTACGTCTTCCCGTTTCAAAAGATAGGGATGTCGAATGATGAAGGCCAATGAATCTACTTTAGATGGATAAAGGCCGCTTAAAGTCTGATATCGTCCTCAGTTACTGCTATACCATCGTATGTTGAAGACGTACTTTTCTAGGAGTCCATGATTGAGACGATTGCGAGCCTCCCGGTGTACCAGCCCACTCGTATAAATCAATATTGCCGTTAGCATGTCCTACTGCTAGAGACCCAAACTTGATGTGATCCGGAAAAGGTTTCGCAGAATGCTGTAGTCCAGAAAGAGGCAAAGGTGGAAAGGCAAGTGCGGTTATTGCTGAAGGAGAGTAGTCGATAAATCTACATCTATGGACTGCAACGGACGTCGGCGTCGCGTCCATTGTTTTTGGATCACTCCAGAAATTTTTTCGCGCCGTAACTCGTCACGAGACTTGCATAATTTCGCGTGTCCGGCAAGGCTTTCACTTCCAGTTCTCCTTCAACCCCTTCATCTACTTCCCTCTTATGTCTTTCCTGGGCGGTGCTAGATCCTCGAACCCCACGGGTGGTCTCAACAATGACAAGATTGAAATGGCCATTACTGAGTGCGTATCACCATTCATTTATGTATATTTTAGCTGACACCTCAACAGACTAGACACCATTACTGATTTTTTCAACCGCATGGTTTCGTCAGTCACCTCATTCCACCTCAATTTTGACATTCTAAACGCTAAATCGGAACAGGTCATGCCATACGAAATGTGTAGGCACACGTTACGCCGAAGGAGACTTAAACAAGGGCGAGATGGTTTGCATTGACCGATGTGTGGCCAAGTATAACGAAGTTCAGAAGAAGGTTGGAGAAAAGATTCAGAGTCGAGGGGCGGCTGCGAGTGGTGGTGGATTCGGACTATGACAGACTTGTTAATCGTACGCTCGTCATCTTTTGGTGAGCATTGGAAAAATCAATTCTCCTTACGCAAGTAAGTGAAGCATCGATATCTAGAAGCCATAACAACCCAGAAAAGTATGTGAATGTCCACTGCTCGTCATTTCCCATAGCTTGGAAAACAGTCGGCCATTGTCTTGGAATGTTTATTCTGTGCATGCTCCTCAAGGCTGTTTAAGGAAAAGAGTATTGGTTGAGAATTTGACACTGCGAAGTGAAATATAATACCTACGCGGGTTGACGAGTGGTCACTAACTATGAAAGGGAATTATTAGAATACCAACGTCCGTGCAGTCATTGGAAGTAAACTCACGAATGATTGTCTGCATACTGAACACACAATGGACTTTGCAGCTTCGTTGACTTTCGATTGGCTTTTCCCCCCTTTTGCACCAGCAGCTTTCTCAGCATTGCGTTCTCTTTTCTGTTGCGCCTTTGCTCCCTAAATCAAGCGAATCAGAGAATGTGCAAGATTTTGAAACGACCCAAGGTACATTGCCCATTGTTCTAGAGGGTGTCTAACGAGAGTGAAGAAATGCCCGGCCTCGAGGTAACTGAAACGAACAGGTACAAAAGCAACGAACTTTCCCACGTATATTTTCGTACTCGGAACTTTCTTCCACAGTATCGGTAAGTATAAAAGTGTGTAATCATTTCGGATCTCTACTCTTCTCTCTGACCATGTCTTCCCAAGTTGAAAAACCAGCAGCTCCAATCTTTGAAGATGTCAAACTCGACCTTGTATCGGAATCTTCCGAAGCAGACAATGAGCTAAAGAGAGCCCAGATTGCTCGCACTTTTATATGTGAGTCATTCTGAGCCTTCAGAAACACTTTGTTAATAGAATACAGCGGACACTATTACAGGTTTGAGAGACGTCTAAATCACTATTCTCGAACTAAACTTTCCTAGCCCCGTCGAAGGAAATGTACGCGTATGGGGTTCTTGCGACTCTCGGCGACGATGTGTACCATGAGCCTTCTACTGTGTAAGCCAGCGTGTTTTTCCTAGTGTGATTCACTCAACTGTTGGTAGTGCCCTCGAGGAACATGTCGCCAAGATCACTGGAAAAGAGGCAGGTCTTTTTATGCCGTCTGGCACGATGTCAAATCAGATTGGACTCCGTACACATCTAATGCAACCACCATACACCATTCTCTGTGATCACCGAGCCCACATATACAAGTATGTGCATGCCCTTTTTGACATCATCGCTTCTATTTGCTTACCTTTGCTATAGATACGAAGTAGGTGGTGCTGCCTTCCACTCGGGGGCTCATATTACACCGGTCATGCCACAGAACGGTTAGTAATTCTTTGAAGCAACAAAACAAGATGTTGACGCGTTTGTCAAGGCCATCATCTGACGCTGAACGACATCAAGGAAAATATGATTTATGGTCCAGACGTTCATTTGTAAGGCGGCTTGAAGTTATTATAAGAACCGACCTGATAAGCTGTCTTATCTAGTGCACCTACCGAAATTATCGCTCTTGAGAATACTTTGAATGGTACAATCATACCTCAAGAAGAAGTCGTGGCTATTTCGGGGTTTGCCCATTCCAAAGGAATTAAAATGCATTTGGACGGCGCTCGAATTTGGCATGTAGCTGCAGAGACGGGAATATCTTTGAAAGTACTTTGTGAGCCTTTTGATTCTGTTAGTCTCTGTTTCAGCAAAGGCTTGGGTATGATTTGTTCCATCTTTTACACGCAACTCCTGAAGACTTTGTGTCTAGGTGCTCCTATAGGCTCAGTTTTGGTAGGTACCAAAGAATACATTACCAGAGCCCGTCGCATCAGGAAACTTTTTGGCGGTGGAATGCGACAAACCGGTGTACTGGCCGGTTCTGCTGCTTATGCTCTGACGCACCATTTCCCACTTTTACCTCGTGTGCACGCGTTGGCGAAAAAACTGCAGAAAGGGTTGGAAGATATTGGCGTGGCAATTACCAGTCCTGCGGAAACCTGCATGGTAAGTGTCCTGTAACAAATTTTCAAATGAATTCCTAACTCGCTGGCAAGATCTTCTATGATGCTCCGAGTATTGGTGCCACGTACGATGAAATTGCCGAAAGGGCGCTGAAACTGCCTGAACCTCTCTTCTTGGGTGGTTCTAGATTAGTAGTGCACATACAAACCAGTGACGCTGCTGTGGACGATTTTCTCAAACTCGTCGCTGAAATAGCTGAGGAAAAGAAGGCGGCAGGCTTTGTTAAACCTCAGGTACAGGAGAACGGCAAATACCACGATGTATATGTCCGACGCCACTAGACACACTTAGATGCTAGCTGACAATAACAGTGTATACAATTTGTGTATAGATTCTTGAATACAAGATACATGAGTGAATTCGTTAACCCTTTCCCGTGTATTTCTGTTTTTCGTAATCCTGCCATAGTTGCTTGAGGGTTAGTTTCTCGCCCGATTCTGTCATAGAGGCCATGAGGGCATCTCGAGCATGATCGGTCATCATACCACACAGGGCATAGATACCAGGCTGAAGTTCCTTCCGAATGCGTATCGGCAAGGTGCAGAGCGAATCGTTCACAACTTCGACGTAAGCCTTCAACACATAGGACGCATGCTTTGAAAAAGGCTTAGCCAGTGGTTCTGCTTTCTGTGCCTGTGCTAAAAACGAAGCATGCGTTTTTGGGATTGTTTTGGTGGCCAAAGACTCGAGTAACCGCGCCAGAGCCTTTCCTTCTTCGATTCCAAACGGTTGACTTGCGTTAACCCAGACAGGTAAATCCTTCGATACTATGGCGTTCTGTCTAGCACCCAGGTTTGTTCGGGGAGATTTTATGATCGAAATCAAGCGTCGTAAAACTATACCCAGATGAGGTATTGTCAGCACGACCAGGTCCCTGCGGAGACGAATAAGAGAGCTGGCAATCGAAACAATGTTGTGGAAAGTCTCAGTGGAAGTTTTCTGATCATGAACTACAGATCCCGCGGTTATCTTCGTGATCAGAGCCCAAATGTTGCTGACTTCCAGCAGTCGAAGAGTAGTCGGCTGTGAATGACAGCGATCGTCAATTTCAGTTACTTATGTAGACGTACAAACTCACCCTGTCTCGACAACGGGTCACAATAAACTCAAGGGCACTCAGACGAACTGGTAAAGGTCCGGAAGTAAACATATAGCGATCATTGAAAATGTTTGCACAAGCGAGTGTCATGGTTTGTACAGGTTGCGACGAATCTGTGGCGAGGAGTAAGAAATATATCGAAACTGAACGTCAAAACAGAAGGCATACTTTGTGGTGGATTCCGTATCAATAGTGTTGCTAAATGCACAAGAGGAACGATCCTCTCGGAGCATTCATCCGATTCTGACAGTGCATCGCAGATCAAGCTCACAACATGGGCAAAATCTTCTAATGGAAGGTCGTTGTAGAAAGTTGAAATGGATCCGTCAAAAGAATTGTCGACATGACTTTCCACTTGCTTGTACAACAAGACGTATGCAGCCACGACAATATCCAAATATCCGGTGCGCGCGCCGTCGCAAGTAAGGTGAAAGTCACCGAGGAGGATATCGAAAGCGGATGTTGAGATTTGTTGCCAATGACTGTTTGAGTTTGGCGATATTCGGCTCAATAATGTTATGAGTCGTCTACCAAACATTGGAGTATCTGTGTAAAATGAGCTCCATTAATGGTTAAGGGGACCTTACAACAAACCTTTAATGTCAAGCCAGCGCCTGAGAGACTGAACATGATTCCACGTAACAAAGAGTATGGGGTCGGTCAAGATCTCAGCAGAGTGCGTATCAATGATCAGTGTTATTTTGGGGACTAGTAAGTCTTTCTGTTGGTTGGCGAGGTCAAATAATACAGACCGGATATCTTCAGAGAATCTAGATGCAAAACATAACATCAATGCATGGCCGTCAAACAGCAGCAAAGGCTCACTGTGTTGGAGAGTATTCTTTCTGCAGAATTCCTACAGTGAGATTAAAGCATTGTAACATGATCCTGCTCGGAGACGAAGGCGTCTGTGAACTAGACAAGAAAGATTGAATGAACTTGGCGCCATGGTCCCGTTCAGCCTGTTTAAGAAGTGCCCTATAGGTATGGTCACGATGCCATAGAGGAAAGTCTCATAGCCGATATACCTACCTTATGTAAAGTTCTGCCAAAGTGATGGTGGCATGCTCACATTGAGGGGAAATAGGGAAGTTGGTTTGTTTCTGAAGATGCTTCAAATGCTGGTAGGCGTCCCGAAACTGAACCGAAATGAAAATTGTAAAAAAAGGCAATCAGCACTTATATACGCACCAACGAGTCAGTTGGATCAAGTGGTTTAAGCACACGTGAAACGAATCCACGAATAATGTACAGAGTACTGGACAAGTCAACATCTAGATGGTTTTCACTTGAAGCAGACACGATCAAATTATCAAGGACTCCTGCCCTTCTGACCAGAGCCACCTTTAACGATCGTGAAAGGTACTCGGAAGGAGTAATTAACAACAGCTTGAAGATAGAGATGATGTTCAGTGTCTCGGATGGCAGAATCTCGAGGTTTGACTGTTGCAATTCGGTCCGATCCAATACAGCTGACACGTCGTCGACGAAGCTGAGCAAAGCAGCTGCTCATGTGAATAACTAGAGCTGGTGAAATGGCAGATTACTCACCTCGTAACCTAGGAAGCTCCCAAAACTCCGCCATGCAGAATAACTGCAAAACCAGCATGCGGAGAGGATAGGGAGAATTTTCGTGACCGTTTATGGTTGTTAAAATGATTACCAACTTTTGTAAATGCTGTTCTGACGCTTGTGAACTGGAGAGTACAGTGGTTAAATAAACCGGTGAAGCTAGCTCAATTGATACTTACTCGAAGACCGCTAACCATCGATGAAGCAGCATGTGTAATAGTGGAAAGACTTTTTGATGAGGCACATCTTCTAATGATTTCAAGATTCGGTCAAACACTGCGACGGGATGTACATCATCTACCGCTACGGCCAGACAAATACGCAGCTGAGTGATTTTATTAGTATATCGTAGCGCAAAAATCAATATCATTTGCTCACCATCTCGAGTCCGATGTCTGAGTGTATATTCACATTTTCGTCGCTCAAACATCGCCGGACAGCGTCGATAAGAACTTGGTTACCCAAAGAATTGTCAGTAAATTTGGAACGTTGCAGGTGCACTGCGTATTGTAATCGAAATAGAGACACTGTTGTCGCCTCTTCAGCGCATGTAGATTCCATACTTGCTGAATTCATTCTTCGGAGTAGAGTAGGAGCTAAGAAAGCGGACTCGAATTCTTTCAAAATAGTCGTGAGCTGTTGTCCAGCTTGTTCTGTCACTGATTGCAGAGAGAAAGACGACAAAACGACCCCGACAACAGCAGAAGCTGCATACATGCGCATTGCTTGTGATCGAGGGCGCCGCACGCTGCTGGAATTAGTCTTCCCCTTTCCCAAGGGTATTTCTGCATCGTTTTGAATCTCTTCCAATTTGGCTATAGAAAACTGCACGACTGCCGAGGTTTGAGTGGATGGGAGAAAGTCGCGGATAGCTTTTGAAAGCTTATCAAGATGTGAGGGGTGCAGTAGTGCGTTGCCCGACAAGTGGTCTGGGAATATCTCATGGGCTTCGGGAAGTGAGTCTAGTGCAGAACACACCACGAGAAGTCTCTCAATGTATGTGTCGAGGGTACGAGTTTTGGTGTGGTAGTGGAGCAACAGCTCTAGAAAAGCGAAAGCGGAAGACACCGAATGCGGGACCTAAGAAAGATGTAACATATGTGCCCGATATAGAGAGATTGTTGACCCACAAACAATAGCCGTGATATAATGTCTGGGAGAACTTCCTCGATTAAGCGGTAGTCTATCTGCACCAATGATACCAAACATTCAAACAAAATCTGTATTATTTCTGTTGCGATCTAAGTCAAAAGTGTAGTAATCTTTGTAGATTCGCTCACCCTTCTGATCGGACGCCAATTCAAACAGGATGGCATGAATGATAGTTTTGAAGACAGTTTCACTCTGCTGGCTATTGAACAGACGTTGCTGGTCTATCAGATCCAGTAAAGAAGATCTCGTACGCCAGATTTGAGCTGAGTGGGTAGGTGATTTGTCCTCGAGTAATATTGCATTATAGGATTCAAAAATCCGCATAGCAGAACTTCGATACTCGTGCAAAGAGTCGAGAAGATTTTTAGAGTCTTGAGCTAAAAGTACACCTCTGTTCTTCCTGAGACTCTCGACGTGTGACAAGTAGAGATGAGGAAGGAAGTCAATGCTAACGTCGGACCCAACGTGACCCAAAGCATCGAATAGTGATTCTTCAAGCTTGGGATCGCGAAGAATCTCTAGATTAAAAAGACACTCAACCCCAGATGCGTAGATAACTTGATATATGTTGCGATACGTCGGTGTCGAGGAAATGGCTGTACAGCACTTCATCCAATCTGGGAGGATTGATTTGATGAATGTGGAGAAGGCCTGTAACCATACACAGGTGAGTTTGAAGATAAGAGTCAAGGTTTAGAATAAAGTGACCTTTTTTTTGGAGGAAGAGGTAGCAAGAGAACGTCGAAGAGAAGTAAAAATGAAAACCCCAATATGAGTCAGGTGTTCATCCAATTCCTGACTGTAATCCATGATGAAATGCAGGAAGGCGCCAGCACATTCTAGCAGTGTTTCTGCAGTCGTCTTTTGAACAGAGAGCGGCCATAGAACTGCAAGACATAGTCGGACGCGTTCGAGAAGCTGCAACCGTACATCCGAGACAACTTTGTCCAGAGAATAAAAGAATGCGACGATAATAGAAGGTAGAGGTATACGAGAGAGCAGAGAAGGAAGCCATGCGCTCGCTGGTGGAGGACTTATGACATCTTGGAGGAGTGTCCAATATCGGTTATCCAAAAAAGTACTCTTCTCACTGCAAGAAACAGCCTTTGGTTAATGTGACTAGATGTCCAGAGATAATAAACACCCACTTGCGGTCTTTTTCTTTCAAAAACACCCCCAGAATCCAATCTGCAATAACTTCACCTTTTCTTGGGGCGTATAATGAAGAGTCATCCCAACTAGCTCTTGCTATTTCTATCTTGGTAGGTCCATCTGGAGCGGGTGGATCTGAAGAGCTTTTTAGAGCTCTGACAAAATCCTGTGTCGTTTGGAACATCGTGAAGACGCGCCCAAAATTTGAAAGCTTGAATAAAACGCGGTCAAATATTTTTTGTGCGTTTCGGCCCGTGTACATACATATGTATGTAAGGTTTAATCCTCCCACCAGGGCCCGGGATGGGTCTGCTATTCGTGAAGAACTAAGGAGACGTACTCTACTCGTAAACTACGGTATTGTCGGAGCGTCGGAGTTTCAGTACTGGAGTAAGTATGTCGGAACCGTTACAGCCCGGCAGTGAGCCTCTACACATATGACTTGCACAGACCCTCCCTTTTCTCACTTCCATGGCCGGGGCTACCGATGCGGATGACTGTCGTTCATTGCAATTAGAAGAGTATGAGGTTCTGGAGGTGCGTTTCTGCGGCCCTCGCTACTCCGCAAACTTATTCTTTCCAGTCTATTTATCCAGATTACGTTCTGAATACGGCCTCGTTTAGCACAGACAATTCCCTCAAACTCGAAGTCCCGGTGGAGTTCAGCGAACCTCAATCGGTGCTTATCTCCAACGATGAAGGCTTCTCCAGTGCAAATGAACGCGAAGCACGGACTCTTTCTTTGTCCATACTTCCTCCACTCCTCCTGCACCTTTCGTTTCCCGCAAGTTACCCTGCATCTCAACCACCGATCATAGAATCAATACGTTCAACGCATCTATGGCTACCACACATTACCAAACTCTATTCACTGTTGACTGACAAATGGCAGGAAGGCGATGGTTGCCTTTTCGACTGGATTAGGTTTGTTCACGATGGGGAATTTCTCGATGACATGGGTCTGCGTAAGGGCCTCAAAATCGAGTGAGTCTGTTTAAATTGTCCATCTCCGTGTCTTACAAGCAACTAGATTGACCCACGCGGCTCCGCAAATATTAGCCCCGTTACTAACCGCGTACGAAGCCTCTGCAAAGAGTACAGAGTTTAATCAGAACTCTTATTCTTGTTCCATTTGCCTATCGCACTTCAAAGGATCTAAATGTTTGAAGCTGTCCTGTCATCATATCTTTTGTCGCTCCTGTCTTGATGATTTTTGGGGACTATGTATCAAGGAAGGGGATGTGGGGCGGGTGGGTTGCCCAGACCCTGAGTGTGTCAAAGAAGGCAGACAAGCCAGTGAGGAGGAAGTGGCAAGAGTGGTGACGAACGACCAAGTAGTGAGATGGCGTTGGCTAAAAGAAAAGGCTCTGGCTGAGAAAGGTGAGAGGCATGCTATCTGAAAAAAAAACAAATACTACTACCAATTTGCAGACCCGACGATTATACACTGCCCCATGTCATTTTGTCAGAATCCGGTGCCCAAGCCTCCGGTCATCGATGGAAAAGAATCTGGTTGGGACCGACTTCGAACCTGCAGCAAGTGCTCTTATTCTTTTTGCGCGTTCTGCAAACGTACATGGTACTTTATCGTCTTTATCTGTGTGATATATGCTTATATGCCTGTTCTTCAGGCATGGTCCGTTATCTGCTTGTCCCATCTCTGTCTCGGAGACCCTTGTTCGAGAGTATTTAGGTCATCCTGAAAACTCGCCAGAACGTTTGGTGATCGAGAGGCGCTTTGGCCGAGGTAATATATTAAAGCTGGTCGCAACCTATGAAGAGGAGCAGCTCAACAAAAAGTGGATGGAGGAGTCTACAACACCTTGTCCTGGATGTGGGACCCATGTAGAGAAAAGCCTGGGGTGTGCACATGTAGGTCTTGGTTTGTTTCTTGATCAGGGTGCCTGTGTTCAACTCGAACTTATCTAGATGGCCTGCAAATGCGGGATCCATTTCTGCTACCGATGCGGGCAACGTTTGCAGCCTGCTAATCCATACGTTCATTTTTCTACACCAGGACTCCCGTGCTACAACAAATTATTTGATTTTAATGCTGTCAGTGATCCGGATGAGTGGGTGTTCATGGAAGAGCTGTGACGTGCAAATCTACGACATTTGGAGTGTCTGAGATTCGGTATCTACAATATGTAACAGTAGAGTAAGCAAATTATGACATGGACGCCCAGTTGGAGGTGATGCGGAATGATGGCAAAAATTGAAAGAGCGCGGGAGATTCTGGTCGATTCTGTGTGGCTGAGACTTTTCAAGTCACGGTGTCTCGTTTCTTCTCCTATACTGTAGCCCGCTTTTATATCGTGTGTGGTTGTTCCTTTTCCTTCTCCTTCGCGTCTCTTTGGAAGATTCTCTTGGGCAGGACGACCACCATATTGATACCACTTTTGTGTCAATACCCTCCTACACATACCCTCTCCACGCAATCCCTTCCTCTACCCTTGACATTGTACATTTTCCCACTTGCTCCTACTCATGGATGTCTACACCACGTCTTTCACTTATCCCCGCAGGTCGCGACACATTCATTCTCCTTCTTCTTCTCTCGACTTTCCTGGCCCTGCAGAGCTCAGGTCAAATGGCAACGACAACTCCTACCCTAATCTCCAACCTCAGTTGAATAATAGCGGCCTTGCCTCAGACGAGTCCTCTGCTGAAAATGCGGAGCAGATCCACAAACTCGCTATGATGGCCATGTCTCTGCATGGTTGCCATATATCGTTTTTTCCGGCAGATCAAGGACGAAGTTGGAATTTTCATGTCACTGGTGCCTACCAACAAGTGATGATCACCCGGGGCATGATTCTAAAAGAGTGTCCTATCCAGGTAAGGATTTTCAACCTTTTCGACTCCCGACTGTTGACGTAGTGCAATTCATAGCACCGTGCAGCTATCAAAGTTACGCGTTCCGAAATTCTCGACTCTCCTTCTTCGAAGCCTGCACTCAAGCCCGACGTCCGGCGGCGCCTCGATGATATTGCCTCCCAGACCATGGCTCATATTGCCGTCGTCAACAGCCCGCTTTCCCTCTCCAACCGAACCCCGCCGGATGGAATTAGCAGTAGTGCAGGTTGGTCGGGTCTGGAGACTGAGCGAATTTGTGAGCTTGTCATCACTGGGCCCGGTGATTCTGTAGACCTGGCCAGAGTCCGGCTGCTGGTCATGCTGGATGAATTGGTGCGTTGACCCTTTCATTAGTGTCGTTCCGCTGTCTCATGCAACCGAATAGAGCGGTCTACACTCTGAAATGTGCGAGATTGACTACAAGCTGCACACTGTGATTGCCGGGAGGAAGCGTTCGGCCTTGCAGTCTATTCAGGAAGAAACCGCTACCAACATTTATCTTCCTTCCCCTTTGCAAGGTCTTGTTGGTCCAGACATTTTGGCTTCCTCCAACCGCATCTCAAGAAGCAGTGGTGCCATATGGATCACGGGCGAGTTCTTCAACGTTCAGCGTGCACGAGACATGCTATATCAATTCTCTGTCAACAAGGTATGTCATAACCAAGTACGATTCGTTCATGACTTATGTCGGCCATAGGGGAAGTCTATCATTTCAAGAGACACTGCCATTCTTCCCCGCAAGCTTGATTGGATGGTCACGGACCGCCCTGACGACTTGAAAACTATCATGAATGACAATGCTACCTTCATTCAATTCCCTCCTCTCGGTAGTTCGACAAGCCTAATCACAGTCTACGGTGATCACCGTGTCAACATCCAACGGACTATTCGTTCAATCATGCAGCTTGTATGTAACATGTAGCTTGTCTTCTCGCGGTTGCTGACCTATTTTCAGGCTTGTCACCACTACGTCGGGTCCTTTTGGCTTTTGCCCGTGCAGTTCAACGCCCTGTTACCCCCCGCTACTCTCAACGCCACTCAAGTCGCCACGTTGATCAAACAAATCTCCCTAAACACTGGTGCCGAAGTCGTCTTTAAGAGTATGTGCTTTGAACTTCACGGACTGGAGCACGAAGTACGCGCAGCGGTCAGCATGATCATGGAACTGGATTTGATCAAGGTACCGCACATTCTGAATCACTACTTCATCAGTTCACTCATTCGTCGATAGACTTTCCACCATGAAATCCGATTCCAAATCGAACTTGCGAATGAACATCGTGAATTTATTAGTGGAAAGAAGAATGGCAAGATCAACAAAATCATGCAGACGACCAACGTCAAGATAAAGTTTGAGACCTTCAATGATCACAACTTCCTCATCGATATTTCTGGCTCTGATGCTTCGGTTTTACAAGGTCTCACCTTGTTACAAGAAGAACTACCAGCAGAAATCTCGTTCCATGTTCCGGAGGCGTACCACAAGCGTATCATCGGAGTCGGTGGGCGAAGCATCCAACGCATCATGAAAAAGTATGGAGTCTACGTTAAATTCTCCAATGCCGAAGAGTTTGCTGCGCTGGGAGGCTACAATGACAACGATGACAATGTCATTGCTAGGACACCTGCCAAGAATGCCCTGAATCTCGACAACCTCAAACAATCGGTCATGGAATTAGTAAACCCCAAGGTGTGCACGACTACCCCTGAAAAACGTCCTTTGACTAATACGTCTTTCAGGATAAGGACTTTGTTTATGAGACTGTTTCCATTCCTCGACGCTATCACCGCACCCTTCTCGGAGAAAAGAGTATCTTCATCCATGATATCGAGACCAAGACGAATTCACAAGTCCGTTTCCCCGACAAGGAAACTGCTTCTGATGTTGTCACTATATTCGGTCCTGAAAGTCAAGTTCAGATTGCTGCTGCTATGTTGCTGGTACGATTCGCCTGCAACCTCTCGTTCTTGCTCTTCTCATCTTCATTTAGGATCATGTTCCTTTCGAAGCTGATATGGCTGTCCCACGCAACTCGGAAATTCCCAGAGTCTGCGCCTCGCCCGAGTTCCAAAGTCTCGTTGAGCGTGCCAAAAGGGAGCTTCAAGTCTCTATCGTGCCCAACGTTAACATCTCCTCACACAATGGGTCAGCTAGCTCTGACACTCCGGCTGACTACTCCTTCAAATTCCGTTGTCAACGTAGTAACAGCGACTTCCTAATCACTGCTCGAGAAATGCTCGAACAATTTCTACTCAACCATAACATTCGTGTCTATCCTTCGCCTACTTCCCACTCTCACAAACGCGGTGATTCTTTCGCTGAAGCATTCCCGCATTTCGACAGCAAATTACTCTCTACAGCTAAAACACATCATGGTATGCTTTCATACGGTTTTGACTGTCGGTCTACTGACTTGGCTCTCCAGAATCTGCTGACTTCGGACGCCCCGTCCATGATCATGACCGTCGTCTCCGCCTTGCCAATTCTTCGCCAGATGTCAAGGCCTTGTTCAATGCACCCGCCTATATTTATAATCTTGAGGAAAATGACGATAACCAACCGGCTTATGGTCGCACCCCAGGTGGTTCCCAAGATTATTGGTCGGCCCTTCCTCCTATCGTACGTTATTTCTTTTGTCGGGATTCACGTATCCTGATCTTCTCTTATATAGGGTTCGGGTATCACTTCTCGTGCGAGACAAACTGAAGACGCGCTCAAAAGAGGTTCCGATTCCTTGCTCGAAGCCAAACTCAAAGAGCAAATCACGAAGCCCAGGTCCTTGGGTAACCGTGCTCAATCATTGGATCTGACCTACTCTCTCTCCCGTATTACGGAGTCCTCTGGTCTTCCGCCTGATTCACCTACTGATTCCACTGGAGATACGGGCACAGGTGGTAACTCTAGCCCCACATCCGTCACCGCTCCCTCCTTCCCTAGTGTTTATGGAAGTCGCTCGGCGGTCATTGGCTCCCAGAGAACCCTAGACTTGGACGAAGAAGCAAATGACGAAGTCGTAAGGGTCATGCACAATCTTGGACTCTGATTTTCCAAATATATATCGTGACGCAAGTAGTCGCAAAAATCCATGCATGATATAGGACTTTTCCAAATCATACTACAAACTTTTATTCTATTTTCCATGCCCACGTTTCGCTTTGTTCCTTTATTTTAAAAAGAGGCGTTTTGTAGGTTTGCCCTTGATCTAGCTGATGTCTCATTACTCTGTCGATTATGGTGTACAAAAATCTCTGTTTTTCATCGATTCATCATTGGTAGTAAGTAGCTTGACTCAATAATAGAAACGAATTGTTTATAAATTTGTGGTACTAGTACGAATAAGATTAATGGCAAAGGGTATTACAATGTGTTACAGCTCAGTGGCAGATGTAGTCAGAAAATGTAGTCCATTCCTCAATGCTGTAGTTTCTTCCCATCATTGCGTGACAACCCAAGGTACTTCGAATAGCACAAAGTCATAAAACTCCTGCTCCATCAAGGTCTGATATTCCCCAACAAACTCTTCATTCTCTCCTCCCTTCGAGTTTGCACGTTTGGAACTTGAACCAAGATAGGAAAAATACGATTGAAGGACACCGAAAGTCTTCTTGACTGATTTAGGATCCGGCTAGATATCTCGTGTGAGCTTGCTGCTGGTACCAAAAGATGAAAAGAATACCTTGACCACGACACCCGTGTAATTGGCAGGTAAACCGTATCGGAGAACACTTTCCACAAATAGACGGATGACTTTGAGATGGACTAGGATCTGGAAAGATTCCGAAAAATTCGTCCGTGACAGATGAAGGAGTTCGGTCTAGAGGAATATGAGTGAGGAAAGTTTTTGTGAACCAAAAGCATTCGGTTTACCCAAAGCTCTTTCTCTGTTGTGTCAGCCATTTCCAGCTCCTGCTTCTGCTTGGCTATCTCCTCATCTGAATAGACAAAGTCGCGTAGAATAAACCTAGTTTGAGAATGAGCGACGTCGGAATTAGAGCTGATGCTGAGTGCATACTTGTTTTCTCTGCAAGCTTGCGCAAAGTCATCATGGAAGCGTTTGAAGACTATCACGCTGAAGAGTGTGTATTCGTCATCTGAAGCAATGGATCTATGTGCACTCAATTATAAATCCATCCAGAAGCATAGGGGAGACCTACTTGGAGGATCTGGGCACTACATTCTTTCCCATACGTTCATATTTAGAATTCCAATCTTTCACTAGACTCCTGCATTTCAAGATTAATCGACAACCGACGATATCAAAGATATTAGACGTACTTGGGGACGGCTACCAACAAAGTTTCCATATACTCCGAGTCTTGTATAAAGTCATCTTTGGAGACGACATCTACAAGGGACCGGACAGAGAGATTTCCACTAGATGGCCGTAAAGATTGAGGTGGGAGTTGAGAGGGTGACTTTTTGTACATACGTTTTCTTGCGTTGCATTTGTACCAATGATCCTTTGACCAGATTGTAGTTGGTAAGCTTCGCTCTCATTGAGTTATCGATCGAAGACATTTCCTAACAGACATTGAGCTTGGGTAAAACAAAATCAGGCTGCGTATCGTACCTTGTTAAGAGTATCGACCATCTCCTTCAAGCCTTTCTGCACACCATATCGACCATCATTCCATTTCCAGTTCTTTAAGAGATAATCATCTACAGGTTTCTCATTCACGAGAATGTGTTGAGCCAACTTGGATGCATCGTTGTTGAGCAAATTGCGAAGCGTTTCAACGGTCTTGGCAACGGTATTCGTGAAGAAGGTATCTTGCTTCGGTAGGTCTTCAGATAGAGAGATAAGGAGATCCAGGGTACCGGTCTACAATACGAGTTGGTGAGATTGTTAAGGCTGGTGCTAGTAACCGAACCTTGAATGACGGAATAGCGAACTCTGCGACGGAATTAGGAGAGTGTGACTTGGACTGCTGTGAGAGCTTGGATTGAAGTTCTGGCAAGAGACCTTCAGAGTCGCCATTCTGGGGAACAGCGATAAGCCAGGTACTCTGATCTGAAGGCATGAGTATTCGTTGACCAGGCAAGGGATTAGAAGAGAAGCTAGTTAGTCACTTATGTCATACTTGCCACCATGGCTCTGATACGATCGCTTTTGGCCAGCTTTCGTGCTCCCCTTTCAACTATGGCTGGACATGAAGCACCTCTTCTTATTCGACCTTCTCAACTAAAATCAATTCTAGATCAGAAGCAGGACGTTACTGTCCTTGACGCGACCTGGTTTATGCCCAACTCTCCTCGTAATGGACACGACGAGTTTCTGAATAAACGAATTCCTGATGCTCGTTTCCTTGATTTGGACAAGGTTTGCCTGGATAGCTATCATTTCGATCTGTCGTTCAATTAAGTAGGTTGCAAGCCCGCATTCTCTTGGATTAAAGCATATGATGCCCTCTGAGCGCACATTCGCCGATGCATGCGGTAGGTGTTTTTGCAATACTGTTACAATCGGTTCCCGACGTTTGTACAGAAAGTTTTGGTATAAAACCTTCGTCCCATGTTGTTATGTGAGCTACTTTAACTACAATAATGTCGAAAGTTCTGACATCACTGTAGATATGACACCCACGGCGTCTTCTCCTCTCCCCGTGCCCTCTTTATGTTCAGATCCTTTGGGCATTCCAATTCTAGCGTCCTTGATGGCGGGCTGCCCATGTGGGAGTCCGAGTCACATCCTGTCCAAAGCGGTCCCTTGCCAGAGATCCAAAGGGCCGAGTACCCTACACCCGAACTTGACCACCAATCCATTCGAAGTACTGTATATGCTTTTCTTATACATTTCATTCTAGCTAAGCTTCGTGCACCGCAGACTATGATCAAATATCCAACAATGCCTCACTTGATTCCACAGTCGCTGAATTGGTTTTGGATGCCAGATCTCGCGGTCGGTAGGTACACCACGGTTGTCAGTTCTTTGAATAGAGCGTTTACGCAGTTCTTACGCAGGTTCCTAGGAGTTGACCCCGAACCTCGACCTGGATTATCTTCAGGACATATGCCAAATTCCGTTTCTCTTCCCTTCAACGTTTTCCTAGACCAGAAACACGGAATTGGCAATTCTACCTTTACAGTATTCAAAGATGTTGCAGGGATCCAAAAGGCTCTAGAAGATGCTGTAGGCCAGGATGAAGCTGCACGGATCATCAAGGGCGACCGGCCGATCATTACTAGCTGTGGAAGTGGCATGACTGCCGGTATTCTGTGGCTCGGACTAAAACTACTCGGAGTAACCAAGACTGCGCTATACGATGAAGTGGGTTGTTGTCCTTGTCTGGTTGATGAATGACAGTGACTGACACTGCCTTAGTCGTGGACTGGTTATGCCATGAGGCCAGACAGTAAGATAGAAAAGGATTAATTCTTTTACTTCTAAAGTGTGTCTATTTCAAATGAGAGGGTATGTTTCCCAGCTATGATATACAGATAGGGTAATTAACTTAAAGTACGATTAAGATAGAGCGGTGACTTCTTCGTTCCCTAGTTTTTTTAGACTCGCAAAACTTCCATGTAAGGCGGTGGTTTAATCACAGGAATCTTACCCAGTATACAAGCAGCTACAGTCAGGGTGAGATAAGATAGCTGGAAATACATTAGAACTCACGGCGTCCACAATATTCCACCTCGAGACGATGATATTTTCCTCGACGGTATATGGTTAATCTCCAACTTGGCGAGAGTCAATATAGAGCATAGAAGAGAACTTCAACAACGCACCTCTCAATCAACAAAATATTGTATCCCCTTTTTGCAACCTCCTTCAGTAACTGTTGTTGAGCAAACACGATGGCATTTTGTAATGCAGCGTGGCTGGCCTTGTGCTTGACATCGAAAACATATGTGCCGCGTGTATCGGTGTCGCTCATTGTCTCGACATCCATATCTATGAAGTAAAGCAAAACGAATTTAGATCCTGTTGTTTGTTAAATTTGCAGCTCCATACCTTCGTCTTCGAATTCGGGGTACATGTAAATCGGCTCAATGTCTTTCGTGTCTACAACCTCCCATGCAGACTCTTTTCGGCGAAATTTGAACATCGGATTATGATGATGTCGAGTTCGGAAGAAAGGGGAACAACTACACGCCAAGTTGATGCTATGGTATCTTTTATATTTCTCGACACGCACCGCCACCGGCGAATGGCTGTCTTGAGGAAATCATGTCTGAGTCATAGCCTCCCGCAGCGGTTACACCTATAGCTGACAGTTTCACTAGTTTGAGGGAACTTTCGATGCAGAGAGCTGTAGAAGTATAAAATGGCCAACTGAGTGGAGCAAGGTAACATGACAAAACACGGAGTTGATTCGTTCGTAGCGAGGTACAGCGTTCATTTTTACAAAAAGTTTAGTGTAAGACCAAGGGCACCGAGCAATGAGAGAGCAAAGTTGAGGCCAGGCTTCTCAGCAGCGCCAGTGTCGCTGTCAGTTGCGTTAGAACAAGCAGTGTTTTGAAGAAGACTGGTGTCGTTCGAGAGCGTAAGGTCGGCGCACTAGGAATATGACTATCAACGTTCTGAATAGGAAGAGTATCCACTTGAGTAATTACCTGGAACAAATCACCATCTCCACCACTGAACTGAATCTGGATAGTAACGTTGTCTCCAGCTTTAAGATTCATAGCAGTCGCATTTGCCGAAGTCGAGAAATTGAGAGGCAAGCAGAATACTCCTTCACCATTTAGCTGAGCGAATTGTGTGGCCAGCTCGAAATTGTCAAAGTTCTGAGGGTCAGATGAGTTGGAGATCAGAGCCGCCACTGTAGGTATCTCAATATTTGAAAAAGGGGCATTGACGTTTGAAATTACCGCTCCAGGTGGGGTGTTCAGAATTCAAGGAGTAAAAGCCACCGCTCAGCGGGAACTGAGTCCTGTTGCTAGCAGGCGTGTTATAACCATCTAGAAGAACCTTGTTTACAGAGTCAAGATAGTAGAAGGAACTAAACACACCACAAAAGTTGGGTTCGTTATCTTCATCAAAGACACCCCTAGGGTCGGGGAATTGCAGCTGGAAGTGAGCAGCAGCAATGGAGACGCATCCGAGTAGAGAAAGAGCAGTGAAGCTACGCATGACGAGTGATGATATGAGACGCAGAGAATCTGAGGAAGCTGAGAAGAAAGCTGGCCATCTTATAGTAAGTGGTAAGCGCAAGCTAAAAAATTTTTCGAATTTGATCACCAGATCTGAATCTGGGGCTTCCGGAGTTCTCACCGTCGACAACACGGACATCCATTCAACAAAACAAAATCAGGTCCTGGCAATCATACCAGAGTTGGCCGACAGCGCCTGTAATGGTGTGAGTTCGAGTGTAGATGCAGGGTAACGACAGTCGGTTGCTAAGAACTGACTGTCCATGGACTGAGTAGAATCAACAAATATCCTCGAAAGGAATCGTGTAATTCAAGATGGTCCATTGGACGGATTTCGGATGTACCGTGAAAGTGAATGAGATTATGGTATGCTTTGACGCTAGTACCTATCAACAAGTTGCGTAAAAAAGGTCGAAAAAGGTACCATTCCATCTACTTCTTCTCTTTTTCAGTCCACTCCAACCATGACCCCTTATAATTTAAGATACTGACAGCACACATCAGCATAAATAAAGACGAAAACCACGCCAAGATGAGTACTTACTTGGTGTATCCGTTCCTTTTAGCAATATCACTAGCAGTGGTGCTGCGTTTCCCACTCCTGCAATAGAATGTGACCTCCTGGTCTTTCCGAGGTTTCTCAAAGCCGAATTTTTCTTTGAAGGTAGAGGCAGGCAGACGGAACGCGTCACCTAGGACTGTCAAGGGCACATTGACAGCAGACGGAATCATCCCTTGTATGACTTCATCAGGCTCTCTTACGTCTATTAGAACAGAGTTCTGTCCATACGAGATGTTAGAATTTATCCAAATTTGAACCCACATCGAATTGTGTTGAACTACAACTCACCGGATCAGGACTCTCTGCCTTTGGCTTTAATTCCGCATATGATATGACTCTAGCATCCCAGTCTTTTGCCAGTTCATCCGCACGGTCTTGGGCAGCCTTACGTGCTGCAGTAGGGTCTGGACGGGGAGTTTGAGATGATTCGAATCTGGCATTGACTATGCGGCCGATCGTTACTGGTTTTAGAGACAAGACGCGTGTAGAACGCTGGACGCAAAGAGCAGGGCTCATTGCTCGTCTTGCACAAATACGAAACATCGTAGACAAGAAAGATGGACCTTTAAGATGAGAGAAAAGTCCAAGCAGTTGGAAGGAGATCTAGACTTGAGCGAGCTTTGAAAGCACTGATGGCGAATTCGGAAAACATTATGACGGAAGACGGCTGAGCAAAGCAAACCGACTCAAACAACCGCTGCTAAATGTTTACTCGTCTTCTACCACCTCTCGTTGCTTCTGCACGACGGTCTCTATGTGCTTCAAGAAATCCTCTGCATTACAGATACAATGAACTCTTGAAAACGACGCGACGCTCTCTGGCTACGCCTCCACCTCACATCAATGTTAGGTTCGCGTCAAGCAGATGGTGACATGCAGATGCTGATACTTTTGCTACATGCAGCTCACTTTCTACGGAACGCTACCACCGACTCTCGGACGAGACAATGGAAATTTTGTTTGAAGAACTAGAGAACATACTGGATAACTTCGGTAACCCGAGCTATGAGGTAGAATATTCTGTGAGTACCTTATTTTCCCTCCTACAAACTCCGTCGTGACTCGCAACCAGAGTGGTGTTCTCACATTAAGACTCGGTGAACATGGAACATATGTCATTAACAAGCAGCCCCCGAATAAGCAAATATGGCTGTCTTCTCCCGTCAGGCAAGTCACTTTGCAGGCCATTAATCATTTGTCGTGTGCTTAATGCGTATCTACTAGTGGCCCAAAACGGTACGACTACTCGGAATCTGATGGTCATTGGCGATATTCTCGAAACAACGAGTCTCTAAGCGAGCTGCTCAACGAAGAGCTCAGCAAAACACTCGAGACACCTGTAGAGTTGGATCTGCGGTCGAAGGAAAACTAGGCATAATTTAGAGGTCGATCTGCTGGGTTTTACAGTGAAAAAAGTGCCATGCATAATAATGATACAGTGCGAAACGATGCAATGCGATGTGATATGAATGAAACGAGCGTTCTATCAACTAGTAGCGTGTAAGACGTATGTTGACGAAGGGAGAGGCTTCCATACCTTCTTATGTATCTGGTTCTCCGTCCAATTCGCGTCGACGCGATAAAAATAGCGATCCAAGTAATCTAAAGACAGTTAGACACGCGAATGAAACCAGGCAAGACATTCAACTCACTTGTTCGTGTCTTCGTAACGACTGCGTACACATTGACTTTCCTCCTGCTGGGAACCTCCTCGAGGTCTGTCTTGCGAAGCATCTTTATTCAAATAGTATTGGTCGGGGAATGCTGCGGGCCGAGGCTCAGAAAATGTGCCTGGGTAATGTTGGGATGCATGAGTGCTGTCCATAGCTTGTTCTTGTGGCCGCGATGACTGGGGTTCAAACAGTAGACGGTGTTGATGAAGAGTATGTAATTCATGGAGGAGGTTGTTCGCGGATTTATAGGGAGAATCGTCATGGGGAGATGCGGCAGGGTATTGAAAATCTTCATTTTCTTCGTCAAGGTACTCTTCGTCATCGTATCCTTCACAATCAGGATTGGGACCAGCCTCATTGGGTATGGCCCATCCTCCGAGCTTACCGTCTAGGACGGGCGGGAGGGTACGTCTGCGTTTGGCATCTGGAATTTCCAAATTGGATGAATCGGTCAGGAGAGGTATATTAGAGGAAGAGGGTAGAGGCGAGGCAGGCCTCTGTCGTTTAAGCATGACAGTCGAGTACAAAAAGCAGAAATCCAAAACCAAGCTAAAGAGGCGTAAGATAGTCACGTGGAATACATTAGTGCAACTCGAGCACTGACGCAACACATCTCCCCAAAGGTAGACAGCATTCGAGATGGCGGACGACGTATTTGCTGCCATGGGTATCGCAGGCTTTGGGAAAGCCACCCAAAAGAAGAAATTGGACCCGGCAAGGTTCGACAAAACCAAACGGGTTGAGGTAATTGTCATTTTTTTTTCTGCGGTACCGAGAAAGCTAACGTTGTTGGGATTCAGGCAAAGAAAGACACTGCATCTATTGCAGGACCGTCTTCCAGAGAAGAGGACCGCCCAAAGGGAGAGGAACCGGAGGATGACGGGCCAGCACCAAAGCCCTTTGAAGAGCCCGAGTACGATCCGTCAGAGGAGGAGGACGACGAAACTGTCGACTTTCCTATAACACACGAGCTTATTCTAAAGGATCACACAAAGGTTATATCCGCGCTTGCGTTGGACCCATCTGGCGCAAGGATTTGTTCTGGATCTCACGACTATGACTGCAAACTGTGGGATTTTGGAGGCATGGACATGCGCTGCAAGCCTTTCAAGAGTTGGGAGCCAGCCGGGAGTTATCATGTACGTCAGTTTTCTTTATTCACTCGGCGGTTGATTAAAATCCTTGCAGATACATGACATCAAATTCTCAAACGACGGGCAAAAGCTGATGGTCATCTCTGGAACGACCCAGGCCAAACTGTACGACCGAGATGGAGAAGAACAGTACGTGGTTTATAGCCTACTCGAGAATGGATAGCCTCACCTGACAACCAGGGCTACTTTTATCAAGGGGGACCCTTATATTCGTGACATGAAGAATACATCGCAAGTGTGTTTCCCAGCCTCGTTGACATTGGCTGATCAGTTGCTTGCAGAGGTCACGTTAGTGAAGTGTTTTCGTGCGCCTGGCATCCCAAGGATGCTCAGACCTTTATCACAGCCTCGGCAGACTCTACAATCCGGTAAGGAGGATGATATTGGTTGACATGACGACAAGCGCTAATACATGGTAGGATATGGGATGTGGAAAACAAACGGAAGCAAAAGACTGTCATTGTGGTCAAATCGAAGGAAAGAGGGGCAAGAACCAAGGTGGTATCATGTGTTTATACGCCGGACGGGAATATGATTGGCGGAGGTTGGTATTTTTTTCACCCCTGCAGGAGTGAGCGAGCTGCATATCTGACCTGTGATGATTTGATAGCTTGCTTGGATGGCGCCTTGCACATGTGGCAAACAAGTTCTAATTTTGTGCGACCAAATTTATCAATCGAGGGCGCTCATACAAAGGGAACAGAGCTGGGATCGATGGTATTCTCGGTAGATGGAAGGACATTATTGACGAGGGGAGGGGACGATACGGTGAAATGTACGTGACATGATGATTTCCGGTGATGAGGTGCTCATCAGACTAGTGTGGGACCTGAGAGCATTCAAGAAACCGCTAAGCAGTCGGACTGATGTGACGACGCTGTATCCCAACACCAATGCGATATTTAGTCCGGACGACAAGTATGTAGTGACAGGGGCTGGGGCGACGAGCAAGGGGGGACGGGGACGGCTGCTGTTCTTGAGCAAGGAGAATCTGGAAATTGTGAAGGAGCTAGAGGTTGATTCGACGCCCGTAAAGGTTGTTTGGCACCCCAAAATCAATCAGGTGAATATCTCAAGGGGCTGTTACGAAAAGTTGCTGATAATTTGCATTGAGATTGTGACAGGGCTATCTAATGGACAGATATGCGTTCTGTATTCGCCAACCACATCGTTGAATGGAGCGAAGCTGTTAATGAACAAGGGACCTCCGAGAAAGGTGACGGTAGAAGACATGTCTGATGCGCTGGCGGCGCCAACGATTCTTACGCCGCACGCGTTGCCCATGTTCCGAGACGGAGATGGAATTGCACGGGGCAGCAAGCGGAAGCGTGAAAAGGACAGGATGGACCCTAGGAAGAGTCGACGGCCTGAGCTGCCTGTCAGTGGACCTGGAAAAGGGGGGCGGGTTGGAGCGAGTGCGACACAGCACGTGGTACAGAATCTTGTGCGGGACACGACGCGGGACGAGGACGTGAGTCGAGATGACTCTTTTTGCCAAATGCTAACATTTCATCTTAGCCACGGGAGGCGCTTCTCAAGTATGCGACGGCTTCAAACGAGGATCCACAATGGACTGCAGGTGAGTCTTTTTGAAAAAAAAAACAGGCCGACATGATCCGGATGATTACATGATTGTTTACCTGTGTATGGCATCATGACGTGGCTAATTTTGTTCTTTCCAGCGTGGACTGCAAACCAACCCAAGCCCGTTTTCCGAGAGCTGACGCCAGAAAAAGACGAGGAAGAGTGAGCGTAGCTGTAGCATAGCACGGTAGCACTAGTGTACGCAAGGATGGGAGAGAGAGGAGTCGTCGAGTCTGGGATGACATGGAAAAATAGAGCCGTGACTTGTATGGTCACGAGTTGCAAACGATCTCAATAAAAGCCGGGGGCAGGAGAAGAGTGCCCGTTTTGCCCCCAGTTTCACCAGCTTTCTCAACACCCTCTGTGACGTTGTGACCTGTCACACATGCAAGAACAAGACGCGCCAAAACACGACCTCAATGGCGACCACACCCCGACCAACATCAACGGCTCCGACATACATCCCAAATCTCCCCAATCTCCACCCACCCCCGTCTCAAATGTCCCCGTCTCCGACATGAAGATTGATGTTTTTGTTGACGAACAGGAGAGCGACGCGCGCAACGAACCTCTCCCGCCCCGTCCTGATCTCCACGACGCGTCCACCGCCCCCCAGCGAGGCTCCCCTGCAGACCCCGGTCCGTCCTCGTCTCCTCGTCTTTGTTCGCCGTCCCTTATCATCGCCCCAGACTCCATTCCCATGGATCCGCCCACCGACGACGGCACCGCCAATCACGTCAACGGCCTCAACGGCTCACATGATCAGGACACTGTCATGACCGACGCCGACGAACACACTCCCGCCGCTACTCCGGCTCTTTCCGGCTCCTTCACTGCAGACTCGATGGGTGCTTCCACCAGTCACACAACTCCCAACGACGCAGACGACGACGAAGACAAACCCAGACCAGCCAAGAGACCCAGGGTCCACTCGGATGCAGACAGAGCTTCCATTCCCCATGTAAGCTCGCTTTTTTACTGCCCTCTTTTTGGCGTATTGATTTTTGCCCTCTCAAGTCCCCGCCTCCCTCGACCGCAGCGTCGGCCGATAACACTCCCATTCCTCCCACCGCTGGCCCTTCCTCACTGCCTCCCGGCTCTCCAGGGACCTCCCTCAGCGTCGCCCAGTATCGCTTCTGCCAGTCCACCGTCCGTTCCCTGAAAAAGCTCAAAGATGCACAGCCTTTCCTCAAGCCCGTTGATCCCGTTGCACTAAACATCCCTCACTATCCCCAAATCGTAAAAAACCCCATGGACTTTTCCACCATAGAGCGCAAGCTCACCGCCTCTAATCCGGTCAAACCAGACCCAAATCCCCAAAATCCTCGATACTGTAGTGCCGACGACTTTGTAGCTGATGTTCGTCTGATAATGTCTAATTGTGTCACCTTCAACGGGCCCGATCATGTCATCACGCAAATGGGAAGGCGTGTGGAGGAAGTATTTGATAAACAGATAAAGAATTTACCACCCGCAGAGGTATGTTGCTTCCACGTTTACAATCGCCCAGCTCACGTCTAGTAGCAACCCAAACCACCTCCTGTAAAGAAACAGTCGACTCCTCCTGCTCCACCGCCTCCTGCACAACCAAAGAAGCAGCCTCAGCCGCCTGCTCGGCGTGCTTCCACTTCTGTTCCCGTGATCAGACGCTCAGACGTCCCCGAAGCTGTCGGTCGGCCCAAGCGCGAGATCCATCCACCGCCTCCCAAAGACTTGCCATACGTGGATGCTCCCAAGAAACCTCGTAAACCGAAAAGGGGCAAAGATATCACTTCGGAACAGCTCAAGTACTGCGGCAAGATATTGGCTGATCTCCACAAAAAGCAACACTACACTATTGCTAGCCCGTTTTATGAACCAGTCGGTGAGCATCCCTTCTTTTTACGTACTCGGTCTCTATGCTCATGTCTATTGTAGACTGGCAAAAGCTCGAAATTCCTTCTTATCCTCGAATCATTAAAAAGCCCATGGATCTTTCCACGATTCGCAGAAAACTTGACAATGGAGAGTATCCCAATGCCCAAAAATTTTACGATGATTTCAAGCTCATGATTCGCAACTGCTTCACCTTCAATCCCGCCGGCACTCCAGTTAACCAGGCCGGCTCGGAGCTTCAACGGCTTTTTGATGAAAAGTGGAAGCATCTACCATCTACCGTCAATGAGCCGAGCGATGAAGAGGATGATGACGAGGAGGATAGCGAGGACGATCGTGCCCGTGAGTCCTTTTTTATCCTGTACTATATCTTATCTGATACCGTATATAGGTACCATTGCCATGATGGAGAGTCAGATAGAGTCGATGCGGGGAACCATTAGTGCTCTAAAGAATGCCAAAAAGGACAAGAAGAAGAAGAAGGAAAAGGAAAAGGTTGCTGCTCCCGTTGCCTCCACCTCGAAAGCGCCGTCCAAGCCTCCCAAGCCTTCGGGAACATCCTCTTCCGGCAAGAAAAAGGGCAAAAAGACCAACCTCGATGATGATGTCATGTCGTTTGAGCAGAAGAAGGAACTGAGCGAGGCGATTGGCAAACTGGATGGTACCAAGCTAGAGAGGGTGATTCAGATCATACACGAGGGTGTTCCCGAGATACGAGACGTGAGTACACGATACTTGTTCATCATGGTCGTCTAACACTTTTTTCAGAGCACTGAAGAGATTGAGCTCGAGATTGATTTACTACCAGTGCCTGTGCTCATGAAGTTGTACAACTTTGTCATTAGACCTATGCGACCACCGCCTCCAAAGAGAAATCGACCGGGGAAAGGAACTGGTACAGGAGGGCTCAAACGTAAGAGTATGGACGAAGACGTCGAGGCAGAGAAGATTCGACAGCTGGAGCAACGCATGGCCTTGTTTGACCAGGGCGCCAATGGCGTAGCGCCTCCCACGGCAGCGCGAGCTCACGATAGCGACCACTCGTCCGACTCGAGCTCGGACGATAGTTCGGGGAGTGATTCAGAGTGATGGGTTTGGGTTTTCACTTGTCGGTCTACCTTTTTTTTTTCGTTTCGTGTCTGCTTGTTCGTTCCGCTTCTCGCGCCCTTTTTTGAGCTTACATTATTGGACCAGAGATGGCCGCCTTTCTTCATCGTTGTCTCTCGTTGTTTTTGTACATTCTCAACTTGGCAAAATTGTATCCCTTCTTGTTACCACTATATTACTACACTAGCAAAATAAATAAAGATGACAAACTAGTTCAAAGGCCTACTTTCTCCTCGAATTTGACTTTTGAAACTGTTGCCAGCCAACTCTACTCGCATGAGCTTTGGAAGGAGGGCGTGTTGGTTCTTGTACAGGGTTGGCATGACTACTGGATGTCGTGAGGGTATCTTGGGAGGAGTCGACAGTCTTCCATCCACCTCTGCCAGACGTTGAAGACGAGACGCTGTCAAGCGCAGACGGCGTAGCAGAAGCTGGCGCACTAGGAGTTGTCCATCCACCTTTCTCAGAAGCTGGCGCACTAGGGGTTGTCCATCCACCTTTCTCAGAAGCCGAAGGCGAGGCGTTGTCAAGGGTCGACCAGCCTCCTCTGCGGAAACCTGACGCGCCCACGTCTGATGAAACCGTTGTTGATGACACAACATTCCAGCTTCCCTTGGATTCAGATGTTTCAGGGTGATTCGTGACAGGCTGCGTTGGTTGCGGATCAGAAGAACCGACAGTTGCCCAGCCTGATTTCTTGAAGCCAGATTGAGCAGCACTGGGACCTGATCCAGAAACAGCAGCCCACCCAGAAGGCTTGAAACCAGTGGGACCCGAGTTATCAAGAGTAGCTGGAGCCGAAACAGAAGATGGAGCGGCAGGTGTAGCAGCAGCAGGCTTCGACATTCTGATCCCATTGGCAGCTGCAATCTTTCGAAGTTCCTTTTCTTCTCGCTTTCGCTCCTTTTCTTTTCTTTTATCAACCTCCTCTTGTGGTTTCAGCCGCACGCTCGCCTGCATATCCCTGAAGCGGGCTTTATGATGATGAGCATAGGAATTGGTGTGCTCGTCATATTGAGCAACATTTTTGAACTGTTTATCGCAAAGGCTGCAGTAGAATGCTTTGAGAACATCAGATATCTCGCTTGCGACAGCATCACGTCGAGCGACCGCATCCTTGGAAAAGAGTTTGTACCAGTATAGAGAAGGATATGACGTAAGGTCCTACCTCTCGGGCCTGACGTTGTTCTCCAGATTCCTTCTGTTGTCGTTCCGAATCGAGTCCTCGACGTTGAGATACCGTGCTTTCTATCATCCGTACGTCTTGGTTGACTTTGCCGAGACCGGTAGAATCAGACTTCATTTGGAATGGTATTGGATCAACACGGCCTTGAGAAACAAGTATTACAGCAACAGAGGGGGTTCCGAAAGACGACGGGCCTACCATCAGCAGATAGTCCAAGAGGTGTTCCCTCTGTCCAACCCAGCTTGGCCAGCATCGCAAAGCCCTTGTTGGTGGGTTTTATTTTGGTTTCGACGGTTATGACTTCACGAGCAGGACCTCGATGATACTCGTCATACTTGGATAGATCTTGGCTATCAACATCCATAGCATCTGGGGAAGGTGAGGGAGTGCGAGAAGCGATGGACACGTCGTCATCGTCGTCATCGTCATCTCTGGATTTACGCTGAGTGAAGGAATAGGGAGAAGGGCAGTATAAAGTGGATTAGGTAGCATAACGCAGGTAGAGTACCTTTAGGGATTCTGGAGTTTCGGGACGTTCGAGAGGAATTGCATTCCAACGAGCAATGGTTGACTGGGACATGTGTTGTGGCTCTGGACGAAAAAGGAACCAACCCTAATAAACCCTAACTAGACGCGTAAGTGCCAGAACGCGTATACCTCCTACTTCAACTCGATCTCCTTCATAAACAACTAGTTGCCCATCATGGTTCGTATTTCCGTGTCCTTTTTATCTGAATGCATGCATGCTTACTGGAAGCTCAGTCGATAATGGAATATAACGGTGGCTCCGTCATAGCCATGGTGGGCAAAGATTGTGTCGCTATTGCCTCTGATCTACGACTCGGAAACCAAGCTTTGGGCATCTCCTCCAATTTTCAAAAGGTGCACTTTTTGAACATGGCGTAGATGAGCCCTAATCCCAGACAGTAGATATTTCCAGTAACCGATCGAATCTATCTTGGCCTTCCTGGACTTGCTACAGACGTTACGACCCTGTAAGCACTCGTCTTTTCAATCAACGCGTCTGCCTAACTTTTCCTTCTAGACGGGAACTATTCAGATACCGAGTCAACATGTACACTATCAAAGAAGAACGAGATATCGAGCCAGAGACTTTTGCACACCTAGTCTCTTCCACCCTCTATGAACGACGCTTCGGTCCCTTCTTTATCGAGCCCGTTATGGCAGGCATGTCAAAAACTCCTTCGGGCGGGTTTAAACCCTTTATTGCTGCCACGGACCTCATCGGTTGCTTGAACTTTGCGAAAGACTTTGTCGTCGCAGGAACAGCAAGTTCAAAGCTCTATGGTGTTGCTGAAGGGTTATGGGAACCAGACCTTGAGCCGGAGGATTTGTTCGAGACAATATCGCAAACGATGCTTAATGCCGTTGACCGAGATGCTTATTCTGGATGGGGTGTAATTGTACATGTAATGTGAGTACCTTTGGCTTCTCTTGTGCGTTCTTGATCTTAATTCTTTGATTATAGTACCAAGGACAAGGTGATCACCCGTACGTTGAAGGGAAGAATGGATTAGAACTGCTTTGTATTTTACACTTTCATTGGAAAGCATTGAACGATTTTGTATGCCTTGCCCCTTCACTTGGGTTCCGTCTTCGCACACACAGAAGCCTCGTCTCCAGAACTTTCACCGTTTACGCACGTACGGTGCTTGTATGAGAAACATGCGACAATCTAGAACATTCCGATGATACTCACAATACGTAGCAGAAGATTTGTTGAGATCAGCTCCGTTTTGATAAGGCAGACTCTTTGAGAAAAGCAGATGTTCACCCGCAACATTCCGTCTTACTTGAAGTACCTCCACGATCGTTCGCTCACTCGCTTTACAGTCCGCATGTAATAATATGGCATAACTTTGTGCACTCTCGAGGGCTCCAGCCATATTTGACAGCACGCAATTATTCACACCGAAATACGACGTAGGAAACGCAGAAGACAAGACAATCACATTGACACGGAGACACGATACATTTTTATACAGGTTGGGGAAACACAATATGGGTAAGGATCACAGCGTCGATTTGATGCATTCAGCACTTGCATTCGCCAGGCTTGCAGCCGCAACTACAATCATCACGAAACAAAGTGAGACATTGTTTCTGCTTTACAAACAAACGACGTACTTGGGGCCACAGCTGCAGGAAGCATTACCGCAATTTTCGTTGGCAAGATAGGTAGTCTAGAAAAGATATATTGGGTAAGCCGCAGTACCAAACCATAGTTACAGCAGTTTACAGAAATCATGATATGTCGAGGATGTAGTTTTTGCTCGGATGTAAAACTGAAGAAATTGAAAATTCGACGGAAGGTCTTTTTATACTAAAAGCTTGCGAATACAATCGGAGCTCTAACCTTGAACAAAAATGGTGACTTCAGAAGGAGAACTCGAATGTCATTAATATGTCAGAAATGATAACAGCGGCACCACGAAGTGGTTCATGGGCCGACTTTCCATATGACCCGACACTAACGAGGCCCGATTTCCGTGTCATTGATCTTGTACAAAGAAGTTAATTGCATAAATAGCGAGAAAACCACTTTCTAATGGAGTGTTTGTATATTGTGACCATTAAGGAACCACTTGACGTTCCCCGAGTCAGGATTACTCGGGAACTCTTGCCTATTGCGTCCATAACGTGAGAAGATCGTGAAGAACATTGTTGGGGACCATGCAGCAACACCAGCGGCACAGGGACCATGGCACCTGCCGTTGAATGTGCGCCTATGCTACCTGATGAGACGAGGTCGCCTAGGGGGCAGGACGGGATAACGAGATATGTGCGCCAGAACGGGGTACGGGGAGGTGATTGATGAGTATGGAATGGACTGTGCACTGAGAAAGGCATAATGAGGAGGGACATTGGTCCATGGTACATCGTGCAAGGAACTTGGGGATACGAGTGTTGTTGATAGGTAAGCAAACAAGAGTAGACCTGGATATTGTGTAAGTAACGAGTGTCGAGGAAGGAACGAGAACGCACCAAAAGACACAGGAATGGGACGTATGTTCATGAACAACCTTTACACAGTCAGAACAAAGCAGGAACCACTACAACAGCCAGGTTGCTCGGCAGATGGATCAGAAGACATTGCGAAAATTCTTGAAATTAGACTGGGCAGCGATTTGGAGGAGAAGGGAGAGGAGAAAGGACAACGACAACAGAAAAGATTTCGTCTTGACAAGCACGGCCCTTTATATACAAGGCTAGCCGAAAAATCACCGCATGTTGAGACCTTTTTGCGTGCCGCAATTCTGCGATTGGCTGAGCATTTGACAAGGACCCCAAACACCATTCCATTTCTAGCAATCAATTTAATTTACATATCTACTTCTTTCCTTCCAGGCCTGGCAAACTGAACATCTGTACGGATGTCTATCAACCAATGCCATAGCAGCGTAGAGCTATTGAGTGATGTCGCACCTCAAAAATCGTCTCTGAGGGTACACCCCAGCCCCTTGTACCTTCAATTCGATTATCCATCCGGGTTCCAAGCATTACACCTATGACGGCGCCACTCTCCTCGTCGACAATGGGGCCTCCACTGGAACCAGCCGTGGGCAAAGGCTTGAACAATAGATGATTTAGCGCATCGTATGTGCCGGGCTATTTAAGTAGGCATTGAGAAACATGGTGACGAACAGAATACCACTCACCATCGTCTCCCTTCCGGCAAAATCTCGATATCCAAGCACCGTTCCTGATACCCATTTACTCCACGTTCCTCCGAGCCAAGGATTCCACCCGGGCTCGTTGGGTTCAACATGAGAGACGAAATGAGCTCTGATTGGCGTATGTGGCTGAGCTGGGTATGGCGACACAGGGATAGTTTTTACAGAAGGAAGTTTACATGATAGAACCATCAAGTCTGATCTATGAAGTGCTGAGGGTATGGCGATGACTGGATGCGCTTGAATCGAGCCTCCCTCTCCTGTTAAAACAAAAGTTCCTGATTTGCATGATTGCAACTCAACTGGGAGCAGCTCTTCCAGTTCGGAAGATGTCTTGAGCATCAACGAAGAACGACGAATCTGGCCAGAATTACATGAGACCGTTTGTTCAGGTAAGAGCACTTGCGATTGCTCGCCTCTTCAAAAGTGTGCGCGCAGGTCAAGACAAGGGCTTGTCCTTCACGTCGAGGAGAGACCTCCAATGCAAATCCAGAAGCAACGCTTATCTTGTGATCGGTCCCTTCCTTAACGCAGTGGGCGACCAAAACCATAGGATTGCGAGTTTCAAGTGCATTCAAACTTCGAGAGAGAGGAGGTCTTGATTCATACTTGAGAGAAGCATCAAGAACATGACCAACATTATCTAGATATTGTCGAACGAGAGACGGGAAAGGGTACTTGCTTGATTCAACAGCAGACAAAATGCAATTGTCAAGCTGCGAAGGAATGGAACTACGATCAAGAACCTCTGCTGGTGGAGGTTTGGATGCTAGGGGTCGGTTGATAACTGGTGGTGAGTTAGATATGGTTGCATATCGTCGACCAGCACGTCTCAGCAGAGTGAGCATCCAGGATCCACGCATCAGTGTTTCACAGTAAAGGTGAAAGATTGTGGGCTGGATCACATTGACATCATAGTTCTAGTATTACAAAAATTTACTTGGTACTACACTTCATACGAGATCTCTGCCTCGTCGTCAACAACAAAGCTACCCACAGCATATTCATCGGGCGTGTCTGATTCAACAGGTGGCGAGCTAGAAACCCCAGGTCTTCGACGATTGCTCATACGAGTATCCATGCGATAACCTCTAGGATTTCTAGAGGGTCTATTCGCAAAAACAGGCGCTCCGGGTGCCTGTGTGAGAAGGGATTGACGGTATGCCAGAGTCTGATTATACGATGGAGAAACCTGTGTCTCAGGCAACTCCTCGAGGAAACGCCTATCAGAGTCGCTTTCTTCTTCGTCCTCTCCTGAAGAGCCTTCGCTAACTTCATCGCCCGAGTGAGCTGCTTCAAAGTCATATAAAGGATTCTCCATGGCGGGCAACCTGTGAGACCGGTCCTTTTTGGGTTTGGCACCAGACGACTCTTTGTCCTTCCGTTTATGAAGTCGTGATGGACGGGCTGCTGCAGGTGATTCGTCCGTTTGCTCCTTCCGTTTACGGAGCCGCGACGGTCGCGATACGATAGGTGACTCTTCGTCATCGTCGGGAAGTATACGAGTTCGTTTCTTGCCGACTGGCCGAATTGCAAACGATGGCTCAGGTGGAAGGTCATCCATGAGGGCAGCGGCACTTGTGAAACGCGCGGGGAGAGGCGGAGGAGGCATATCCCTATTCCGCCCTTTAGCAAGTATTCGGCTAGGTCCTTCGACAAATTCTACAGATTCGTCTGCAGGAGAGATAGATGCAGAACGCTTCGTAGCCTTCTTTGGAAACAATGGGGAGGAAAGGTCAACGTTATCCAAATAATCAAGACCTCTAGATGGTTTGGATCTTTCGGGAGAGTCCACAAATTCGATGGATTCATCTGCAGCATTGTTGGGAGATATACTGCGGGAGAATAACGGGGAAGAATCAACTATTTCCAATGCGTTATTTTGGTCTTCATCGTCGCTGAGAAGCCAAGCTATGCTATTGTTTGCTGGGTGCGAGTCCTTCGGAGATATTTTAGCGGGCCCAAAGGAGTCTGTAGGGAAACATCAGTGATCTACTGACCCTGTCTATTGTGAAGACCTACCCATCTCTACAGATATGTCATTGTCAGAATCTGATATTTCGATGGCGTCCCGGCCTGCGACTGCTCCGATAGATGCAGCTGAAGACTGCATCTCTTCGTCGTGCATAATGTTTGAAGCCACTATAGTATTGGATTTTGCTGTCTGAAGTGGAGAAGATTCCCTTGAAGGAGCGACGATACCTCTCTCAAGCTCCAAGTCATCGTCGTCATCAACACCTTTTGCTACGAGCTGACTAGCCGTGAGTTTTGGAACTTCGACCTTTTTCTTCTTCGACTTTTTGGGCTCGAGAGTCTTGGATTTTCGCAATTTGCCCTTCGCAGCTGGCTTTGATGATGATGCAGCAGAGGCAGACTTTGACTTTTTCAAAGGTGGTCCCTTTGTGCCAGACTCTAGATAAGCATCGACATCGTCATCCACCCCAGCAGCCTCATCGAAATCATCAAAGGTGAGCTTTTTGGCCTTTTGTTTCTTCGCTCCTCTGACAATCAGCTCCGATACTGGAACGAATCCAGAACTTGCTCCCATAGGTATATTCCGCCCAATATCATCGTTCCTCTTCCGCTTAGTCGTCTTCTTCGGACTCTTGTCTCCGCCTCCTCGTTTCTTCGTTCCTTCTTCGGGTACATACTCCTGAATCTCCATAACTTTCTCCAGACATTGTGGATGAACATTGGCTGGGAGTAGTCGTTCAACGTCACTATAGAGCTCCAGTTGATCCCCTCGCACAATAGATCTCTGCACCTCTTTATGACTGGCTTTAGCCTTGTCCATGTTCTGATCTTCACGACCCTCAGCGAGCAAGACGTGGATAGTGCCTTGGCGTTTACGCCCCGTACGGCCAAACCGCTGAAGCTGTAATCTGACCTGAGTAAAGCCATCCAAGAAAAGAGAACGGAACAAACCATGCGGATGGGGGTCTTTTGGGCATCATAACAAATGATCAGATCAACCTCGCCAATGTCAAGACCTTCTTCGCCAATAGACGTCGCCACTAGAACATTGAGCTCTTCTGCCTTGAACCTTCTGATAACCTGCAACAACCAGAAAGTCAGCGATATCAAACGTAGATCATATGGGGTCATACATCGAGCTGCTCTTTTTGAGCCTGTCCCTTCTTTCCTTGCTTATCAGTTCCTTGCCCGACGAATCTACTAGCCCTGATAAGAGGTTTATGTGCTTCGAGTTCCTCGATGACTTCGTCTACAGCTTGTCTGTTGGTCACAAATACCATAGCTTTGGTTGCTCCCATTAAGGGGTCTTCGTCAGGTTCACTGAGCCTCGCACCAAAATGTTGTATGAGAATCGTTTTCATTTTCTCCATCTTGGGATGTGTAGAGAATCCGTGAGCTCTTTGTGTTTCTAGCTCTGCCATAGCAGCCTGGAACAGTAGGTCGGACCGAAGAGGTTTTTTCGCTTTGGTTGCTTTGTCAGGTTCGCGAGCCAAGTCTTGAAGGCCAGTATAGCATAATCCAATGGTTCCCTCCATCTAAACAAATGAACAAGAACCGGCATTGGATCGTTCGAGACTGACGCACCAAGTATCCCATAACTCTCGCAAGACTGGAGAGTTTGGAGAAATGTCCACATGCCCATCTTTCGTCAGGCTTGAGTTCCCTCATCCTGGCTGTGGGCGCATAAGGGTGCATACGTAACAGGTTGGGTTTCGGCTGCCACCAAAACTGAGCAACCGGTTTGAAAACGCTCTGATGCAGGAGTTTTATTTAAATGTGCGAACCAAGCATCAAGGACACTCACATCCATGAGCTTGAGGAGCTTATCTTTGATGGCATTAACGTCTTCAGACATTGGAATGAGGTGTTGTTGGATTTTCTGTATTCTTTGGCATTAGTTATTTAGTAGTTACGGCAAGATTGAGCAAACCTTTTCGTGGATGTACTGTCTAAGATCCAGACTCTCGTCGTCTCGTATTTCGATCCGGCTGATATGAAGGCCGTCCACGATACCTTGTACGGCATCAGGCTTACTGCCAGGGGTTGCGGTCAAGGCAAGAACCCGGAAATGAGGGTTCTTTGCCATCATGAAGCGAACGATCTTGTTATAAGCATAATCGCCAGTAGCACGATGCGCTTCGTCTGAATATCCGTTAGCATGAATTTTGTCGAGATAAGGAGATATGTATTCGGACCTACAACGAGTAGAATGATGTCGAGTGGATCACAAGTACTTGTTGCTAAATCATTTTGCAGCGTTTGTGGTGTCATGTAAAATACTCGCTTTTCTTGCCACTGCATAAAAGTATTAACCGCCTTATTCAAAGACAAGAAAACAGAGACTTGCAGCACGACCCCTCAAGACCCTACCAGTGTCTCCTGTGAGCTGTGCAGCATCGCTTCCTGGGATACCGCAGGATTTGTGACATGCATGGATTTGTTGAGCAACTAGGGGCTTGGTTGGAGCAACAAAAACAATCTTTCCCTCTGGAAACCAGCGATAAACTGGAATATGTCAATTGGATACGAATGCAAATATAGCTTTAATTCATACAATTTAGCATGACGACCCCTGCGACAAACGTCTTTCCCATACCAGTTGGGAGAGCAACAATGGTGTTTTCGAAAAGACAATGCCGGACGATATTGAATTGGTAATCACGTTTGGGATTGTTTAGAGGGTAGATCCAGTGCTTGGCTTCGAGAAAGTCGGGTTTGACTTTCATAGGAGGAGGCTACGATATTTGATAAGATTAGGAAGGATGAGAACGGAATATACGAACCGGCCTATGGCGACAGAAGTCAGAGTAATAGTACTAAGTAAAAGCGATTCTTGAGAGAAGGGGAAACGTACCCAACTAGGAAAGTTTAGCAGCTGTTAAAAAGGCAGAATGATCGGACTCACTAGAAATGAATGGTGCAGGAAATTGTTCAAACTCAATCGCTTCCTCTTCTTCTTCCTCGTCGCCGTAGTATTTAGCCTTTTCCTTGCCTTTCTTTGTTGACTTCATACCCGACTTTGCAAAGGCAGTGTGATCCCATTTCTTTGTCTTCCGACTCTGCTGACCAGACGGCTGTCTAGAGAGTCGAGCAGCACTGTTGGGTTTGGAAGGACCAGAAGTGAGAATGCCACCGGAGAGCGTAGTTTGTACCATTCCCTTGGAAGAAGTCCGTGCGAGATTGGATGGCCTGTTTGTTTGGGTCTGGTAGTCTTGCTCAATCTGGTCAAGAATCTGTAGGTCTGTTTCGTCGAAATTGAAAGAGTCATTGAAAGAGTCATTGAAAGAGTCGTCGGTCAGGGTGATGTTCTTTGAGAGTGGCGGAGGTGCGAGTTGTTTGGAAGTTGAAGCCTTGGGTTGAGATTCTGCTGCCTCTATGGCGTCGAGCTCTTGCAGCATAGCATCGTCAAAGTCATCGTCAAAGTAACCGTCCGAACTCATGATTGCAGCGGGATCTATCAGGACGATTGAGACGCGTATTTCGCGGTTGAGTACGTGTATACACACCAACAGACCTGAATGGAGTGACCCAGGTGAGTTGAAGGTGGAAGGAGACTACAGCAAGCACTCGAACTACGAGGCGAAAGTGAAACCAAAATCGTGACGCCAAAGTTGCTGACAAATCACAGTTCCTCTCCTCAGCTCCATCCTCGGCGTCGGTTGTTCTCTCCTCTGTTCTGCACATCCAGCTTTCCTTGTTCCTTGTTCCTATGATTTACGAGCCCGAAAATGCACATCACCTCAAACCTTGGCTGGTCAGAACTCTTGAACCAATGTGTGCCATACTTCCTTCATTTATTTTACATTTCCTCATGTCTTTTTTTCTAGCTGTGATGCGGAACCCGGAGCCCTTGCAGACTATATATTGGCCCTTTTGAAGCATAATGTTCCGGAGAGCGAAATGCGCAAGGAGCTTTCCCTCCAACTGGACGAATTTCTAGAAAAAGGTGTGAAATCCGTACACTACACTTATTCTATACTTACGGTTTCCTCTCAATCGTAGAGTGCTCGCCATTCATTGACACTCTTTTCACCGCGCTGAGAACAAAATCCTACCTACCCTATACTTCATCTTCCGACGATATGTCCCCCAAATCTCTTGACACTGGAATCCCGATTCCATTAGATGGCCTCTTGTCTCCTTCAATACCTACCTCTCCCGGAAATGGCCGGAAACGAAGTCTGGATAGTGAAGACCGCGACGACAGGCCTCCGGCCAAGGGCCAAAGACTGAATACCGATGGTCAATTTTCTCGCTATGGCGGCGGGAGAGGTTCTGGTTCGGATTTTCGGTCCACTGGCGGATGGAACAACCGCGGACGGGTACAAGGGAATTTTTATGGCACGCCCCATGGCATGAACGGAACGGGAAACTCGTCCAACAGACCTTCTTACCAGCCACCCGACCACCAGCGGCGGGTTTGCCGAGATTATTACAGTGAGTATCCGATTAGATTACGTTTTCCTCTATTCTCAGTGTGCATTCGACAGACCTCGGATACTGTTCTCGCGGAGCACTTTGTAAATACAGCCACGGAGACGATGCACTCGTTCCAGAACAGTTGTATATGAATGGTCTTCAAATGCAAGGATCTGGAATGCCTTTCATGTCCATGTTCCCTAACGGCTTTGGAATGGGTGGTGCAGGTGCGGCATATGACCCTCGAGAATCACAAATGGACATGAGAGCAAATGGTCGGTCACAGATGCGACCTGCAGTGCTTCCTCGAACACAGCAAGAAGACGGAGGTCGCGCCATGCACAACTCCCACACTTCTGGAGAACTTCCTGTTATCCAAGACTTAACACCAGAGGTGGCTCACAGCGATGTCCAACCTAATCCCAATCACCACTCCCAGCCCCCTTCCTCGAATACATCCCCAGAGACAGTACAACCTCCCGGCCACTCAACCTTACCTCCTCAAGATGTAGAGATGGCTCCGGCTGATCCACCTCCTAGACCATCCAGCGGCTGGCGAGGACGTGGAAGAGGGCGCGGTGGATTCGGAAGTGACGCAGGCACTTTTCGCCCGGAAAGGAGAAAAGACAAGACTTTGGTCTTGGAAAAAATTCCCGAGGATAAACTCAGCCTCGCTCAGGTTAACGATTGGTTTAAGCGGTTTGGAACTGTCACCAATGTAGCCATTGACCAGGCGCATCACAAAGCTCTCATCAGCTTCTCGACTCATGAAGAAGCACATGCAGCCTGGAAATCTGAAGACGCCGTCTTTGGCAATCGGTTTGTTAAAATTTTCTGGCACAGACCATTGGAAGGTCAGGGCCAGGTTGGTCAACGGGCTTTGGCAGCTTCCGCTTCGTTGGTGTCTAATGCGAACACTCCTAAACCTATTCCTAGTCCTTCCTCAACGACTGCTCCTTCCAAACCGACAAAGCCAGTCACAGCACTAGTTGCCAAACAACAACTACTGGAACAACAGATAGCAGAGCAAAAGTCGTTAATGGCTTCTCTGGCCACAGCGTCTTCAGACGAAAAGAAAGATATAATGGCTCGTATCAGAAAACTCGACGAGGAGATGAAAGCATCGTCTTCTACAACTACTTCAACAACAAGCCCAGATCGAGAACAGCGAGAACGTGAGAGGTTGGATAAGGAACTTGACTCTCATGGTGCTACAGGAGCACCTATGGATGGGTTGGAAGGCGAAAAATCGGAAACTACAGAGGAATTGAAGGCAAAGTTGGAAAAACTGAAGGCTGAGGTAAATACCAAAAGAATCTGTCCCGTTTACGCCGACACTGACATTTTTTAGGCTGCCAGTTTAGGTATAACGGACGTGTCGATGGATGAACCAGATTCACTTCACGGCGGGTCATATCGTCCATACAGAGGTAGAGCACGAGGACGTGGTCGAGGATTCTTTAGAGGAGGTCCCCGTGGAGGTCCTCCACGGGCAAGTATGAAGTTGGACAATCGCCCAAAATCGCTACTTGTCAAGGGCGCGATTTCCGATAATCAGCAAGCTCTCCGAGACTGGTATGAGGTTCGCATTCCCTTTTTCCTCGTGTGTTCGTTTCAATGTCTAATTCTTTTTGTGGTATAGACCACCGGTGGGCTGGCTTCCATAGGCTCCACTGACGATGGGTTCGTTGTTACCTTCAAGACACGGCACGCTGCCGAGCAAGTCAGTGTTTATCTTCTGCTGTCACCCTGTCTATCTCATTTGTATAATCTTTAGGGTCTTGCAAAAGGTTCAAGCATCCCGATAATTGGTTCAGTGCAACTTTCATGGCACAATGGTGCCCCGCCTCCAAATGCTACGGCTTCAAAATCTAGCGGTGATTCCAAGTTAGAATCCGGTCCAGATAACAGAACCAACGGTGCTTCTGGACAATCACCTGAACCTGAGCCAGAATCCACTCCATTACATGAAGAGGAAGTGGTAGCCAGCGGCTGGGGCGGCGACGAGGAGGATGGAATGGGGATGTGAGTTGTTGCAATGTTTTGTGTACTGTAGCCAAATTTTTGTTTGAATATCACGTCGAGCACACTGTGGATGCTCCCTTGTCCCTGTAAAAGTACCATCCGGTCTAAGTTGAGTAAAAAATGAGAGCACTCGATTACAATGGGTAGTATAGTAAATAGTATAATGTGTAGATATAGACGGTATCCTTCAGTCTTGAAGCACATACAATACTGATAGTCCTTCCATAAAATAGTAATGCGTGAAATGTTGTGTAGATGTTTACCATAGAGGCTCGATATTCGTGCCCTTCCATCCCTTTGCACGGGCCTCCCAATAACCTCCTGCATAGATCCATTCGTCTCCTGCTTGTTTGAACCATCTTGGTTGGGATTCCTTCCCTTTCCTTCTCCTGTCTCGCTGCATCTCCTCAACACGACTCTTCTCAGATTCTGCCGTATCCAGATCACCTTCCTCCAATGCACGGACATCCGGTCTTAACCTCGAATCAGTAGGAGGCATTTTGTTCACTACATCTGGAGACATCTCATTGAGAGTGATACCAAACGAAGTAAAGCCATAATATTCTTGCGTTTGTTTGGGCCACGGGTTTACTCGCCAAAGGACGACCAAGTGAGATGAATCGACAGTTTGAGAAAACTGTTCATCCCACTTGCCCTCCAGCTGAGATATAGTCGCACCTGCAGAGTCATAGACTGTGCCTGAGACGACGTTAGAAGCACCCCAATAACCGTTTTGTTTGAATTCCAATACGCAGCGGCTGTTATCGGTAACGTTCTCGATGATCATTTTCCCAACATGCTCGAGGTATTTCGTTCCCACCATTAGATTCCGCATAAAAGAGGAGGGCTTTTTCCTGGAATGGTTGAGCTATGCACATTCATGGAAGATAAGACTTGTTCAAACCATTGATAATGATCGTTTCCTATCTTCAAGTGTGTGGTTCCCAAAGGAATGATCTCCAGACTTTTACCTGAAGGAAATAAATCAGGTCAAGACAGACAGACAGATGACAGATTTGCCCAACCCCAGAACTTGGTTTTTCCAGCAGACGTGGCATACAATTCCCAATTGGGTCCTTCGGCATGATAGGCCATCTCGACCGGATTATGGCGTACCTTTTCCGCGATAAACTTCATTCGGGGATCTTCAAAAGTTTCGGCTAACATTGGGTTACTGCAGTACCCGGCGTGGTTAATGACAAGAGAGAAAATAGCTACACTGACAAGGTAACTCACAAGCCTTTTCTCCCAGTCCGATATCGCGTATGGGCATAACCAGAAACTGCGAAAGCTGCGACAAGTTGAAGACGTTCGATCGGATCTGAAGCCGCAGCAGCCTGTTCGAGAAGAGAAAAATACTCTAGTTCTTCAGCAGCACGTTGCAACAAAGTAAGAGGTTCGTTGAAGGTGACGGGGAAGGCAATAGTAGAAAGATCCTAGCACGATCCGATAAGTACAGTTCTATATAAAAACGAGTTGCATACCTTGCCGACGTTCTTTTTTAAAACGGTAAAAAGGCTTCCCTCGTCGCCTGTTATTGGCGCCGGGAGATGAGTACGCCTTGCAACTTGCAAAGGTGCATCTGGCGATGCTGGAATGTCATCAGATACGGGCGTAGAAAGCTCTTCCGATTCCATATCTGTGTCTACAGACTCTGCGTCTGGTTCGAGGCTGGTGGAACTGGCACTGTCATTTGTCATGATATAACTCGGCTGCTCGTTTGCATCCGGGGTGCCATCATCTAGCACAAACTCTTCTGCACCTTCAGAGGCATCGAACCATTCACTAGCACTATCTGACATGGTTGTCGCAATTGAATGACGGTTTCTCGACAAAGTTGGAGAAGGTGTATGAGCTTCAGGCTTGTGATCTTCTTCTTCTACAGTTTCAGGGACAGTAGAGACATGAAGACTTTGGCCATCCAAGGATGATATTCCCTGAAGCGATTTCAGTAAAGTGTCGTGTTGAGATATCAGCGTGTCCAGGATCGCTCGAATTCGCTGATATTGCGCAGATTGACCGTCGGACTGGTGAGGATCATGGCGACTATTCTCCGTTGCATTGTGTTCAGCTGCATGATGGTGAGCTAGGAAGTAATCAGAGGATGAACATGAGGATGAAATCCATTGTCGTACATTTCTTGAACAAGCCGAATTTAGCCTTATCCTTTTCCCCTTTAGATTTAGTAGATCCATAGGGTGCCTTGGGTTCCCGCAATGCCAGAAAAGCTTCTTCTAGTTCAGAAAGCGACTTTGTGACCTGTAAACATAATTACGCTGAGTTATAGAATATGACACACACCGTGCCCATTTCCTCCGCAATTGCAGCAGACTTTGTCAGCTTTGCAACACCTTGTCGTGACGTGAGTCTAACACTTGCAGATCTACGAGCCTCGGACGAAGGTGCAATAAATTTCCTGAACAGTTCTGTTAGACATGAACAGCCGAATTGATGCAGGGATGCTACCTAAAAGCAGACATCCAGAGATTAAAATCATCTGTGCTTAAGCACTTGATGTGAAATGTAGCATTGTTAGAGTCGATGTGGATGTCTTTACGGCCAGCAGCAGTAGAGATGGCAGCATTGGGAAGATAAATTTGGTCACGGATAGGTTGACCCGGTTCAAAGGAGTAAGACAGGACACCGGATTGTTGTAGTAGAAAATACCGTCGTGCGAAGCCTGAATGAATCTGGATAAAGAAATGAATGAACAAGATGCATGTTGTGTCGCACCTTGCATCTTCTTTCGACGCTTTTTCAAAACCCATCCCTCCTGAATGACTGGAGAATTCGCAGCTGCTGCAGATGAAATGCTAAACGAATGTCGATGAGAGACAGCCATAATAAATAGAGACGAGTGAAGTGGCACTTGGGCCTAGGAGTCGTCTATAGGGAGGCCACTCACGTGCTGGCGAGGTACCGGCATGTGAGACGGCAAACCGGCGACCATAGGGAATCTTGGGAGAGCCATCAGAGTCTCGCACGAATGTACGCCATGAAAACCAGAGTATGTACTTGACTGACACGGTACGAAAGCCTTACTGTGGTCCTTTTCCCGCCGGAGTCCGAGCAAGTAATACAGTAATATCGATGGATGAATCAGCGTTTCGGCCGGGCCGGAGTATCCTTCACAGAAAAGATCTCGGGCTGATCTCTTGCTGTCCATATCTCTCTTCCTCATCTTCATTCACCTTCATCAATCATGGCAACGTAGGTCTTGCCTTTGTTTTGCCCGTACCATTTGCTAATGTGCTCCCTAGTGGCGATATTGGTCTCATCGGTTTGGCCGTCATGGTATGTAGAATCGCTCTCGATACCGATACGCGTCCCTCATCCATTTCAAGGGTCAAAACCTGATCCTTAACATGAACGACAAAGGCTTTACCGTTGTCGCCTACAACCGTACCACAGAAAAGGTCGACCGCTTCCTTGCCAATGAAGCAAAAGGTTAATCGCACCAACTTGATGCATCGATGCGTAATCTCACTCATATCCGATCGTAGGCACCAAGATTCAGGGCGCTCACTCTATCCAAGAGCTCTGTGCCAAGCTCAAGAGGCCCCGCAAAATTATCCTTCTCGTCAAAGCCGGCCAAGCAGTCGACGATTTCATTGCTCAGCTCATTCCTCATCTTGAGCCCGGTGACATCATTATCGACGGAGGAAACTCTCACTACCCCGATTCCATCCGCCGTACTCAGGAACTCGAGGCAAAGGGCTTCCTCTTCGTAGGTTCTGGTGTCTCTGGTGGTGAAGAAGGTGCCCGTCATGGTCCCTCTCTCATGCCCGGTGGTTCCACTGCCGCATGGCCAGCCATCAAAGAGATCTTCCAGAAAACCGCTGCTCAGGCCTACGGCGAGCCTTGCTGTGACTGGGTCGGTGAAACTGGCTCCGGACACTACGTGAAGATGGTTCACAACGGTAAGACGTATTGATCCATGCTATGTCCGTCGTTACTGATCTCCTTCAGGTATTGAATACGGAGACATGCAACTTATTGCTGAGGCATATGACATTCTCAAGCGCGGTCTGGGACTGCATGAGAGTGAAATTGCGGAAATTTTCGAAAAATGGAACAAGGGTGTTCTCGACTCGTTCTTGATTGAGATCACCGCTGCTATCCTCAAGTTCAACGATGATGACGGCGAGCCTGTTGTCTCCAAGATCCTCGACCAGGCTGGTCAGAAGGGAACTGGTAAATGGACTGCTATCAACGCCCTCGACGCGGGTTCCCCCGTCACCCTCATCGGTGAAGCCGTCTTCGCTCGTTGCCTCTCCGCTATCAAGGAAGAACGTACCAGGGCAAGCAAAGTCATCGCCGGTCCTCAGAAGGAGCCCTTCCGTGGCGATAAGCAAATGTTCATCGACGATCTCGAGCAAGCGCTTTATGCGTCCAAGATCATCTCTTACACTCAAGGATTCATGTTGATGAGACAGACTGCTCAGGACGTACGTAGATTGTTACCTCCTCTACGTAATTATTCATGTTTTTCATCAGCTCAAATGGAACTTGAACTATGCTGGTATTGCCAGCATGTGGCGCGGAGGATGTATCATCAAGGTAAGATTGAACCCTAAAGCTTCTGTTGGCCGCAACAACTGATTCCTCTGACAGAGCGTCTTCTTGAGTGATATCACCAAAGCCTTTAACAAGAACAAGAGCTTGGAATCACTTCTCTTTGACGACTTCTTCAACAAGGGTGCGCATACAACAATTCACTGCCTTAACCTTACCGAACTTAATATTTTTGTAGCCGTCCACACCGCCCAGCCCGGCTGGAGACGTGTCGTTGCCCAGGCTGTCCTCTGGGGTATCCCTACTCCTGCATTCAGCACGGCTCTTGCCTTCTTTGACGGATACAGGAGCGAAATTGTGCCTGCCAACCTCCTGCAAGCTCAAGTGAGCTTGTTTCCCCTCATTATAGACACTATCTTATAATCTGCTTTAGCGTGACTACTTCGGTGCGCACACCTTCCGAGTCTTGCCAGGCAAGGAAAACGCCAGGTTCAAGACTGGTGAAGACATCCGTATGTCTTTCTGTTATTGTCTTTCCTCTATTGTAGATATTAAAACTTTACCTAGACGTCAACTGGACTGGCCGTGGCGGCTCCGTCTCCGCCTCTACCTACAACACATAAGCAGATGCGTGTACTTTTTGCGGATCCTTATAGAATGAGACTGGGCAGCTGTCTCCCGTTAAACGTTTAATCTGTACTTGAAACAAACAAAGGAGAACAATTGTACAGTATTAAGAAAAATATAGAATGTATTCTTTTGCCTATAGTAAATAGATCCGATGAGCTTTACGTTGGCAATTTTCAGAAAACAGCAACGGTTTGATCTTGGTTTGATCTGAAGTCATGTGTGGTATTTTCTTTTGTGCCAGTACTTTACAACATCGCGTAGATGAGGGTCTCTTACGGCGACTCAGGGAGATCAATGCCCAACGTGGTCTGTTTTCTGCGATAGATCATGTCCAAATCGTTTCTGACTTTCATTCGCAGGCCCCGATGCACAATCATCTTGTTTTCGCTACCCGAGCCCTTCCCGATCTCGAAATCCGTTGCAATGCGAAGGCGTCAAGGATTTACGAATGGAGTTTTTCTCGTCAGAATTGAGATTGAGAGGCAACTTTCCTGTTGTTCAACCACATCAAAAAGACGGGAACGTGCTGTGCTGGAACGGGGAGGTATGTTGTTTCTCGTTTCGACAAGTTTTTCCATGACCGCTGAAAAATGTCTTAGATATTCGATGGGATAGACGTGAGTTCAATGTCATTGCTTCGAGAACATGTCAGAAGGCTGGGACAATAGATAGCAACAGAAGAGAATGACGGGGTAGAGCTCTTCAAGATTCTCTGCGCGCTTAATGAAACAGAAGAAATTCGGGATGCTTTTGCTCGTATAGAGGGCCCGTACGCTTTTGTGTTTTATCATGCAAGTACAAATTCTTCTTTGCTTCCAAACTTTACAAATGACCCCTGCTCACAGGCGGCCTCCCAAAAACTCTTTTTTGCCCGTGATCCTCTTGGTCGACGATCCTTGTTGTTTCATAGACCGTCGTCGCAGAATCCATACCTCCTGCTTGCATCTGTGTCTGTCGGGAACGATCAGAGGTACAATTTCGAGGAAGTTCCTACTGGAACTATACATGTTGTGGATATTTCCCGTCTCGAGGGATCGGAGAATGTGCGCAGTGACTTCTTCTACTCGCTGCTACTCTTGCCTATTTTTTATAGATGGACGCGTCCTTTGAAGATTGCTTATCATTTCTACCACGTCAATCTGGTTCAAAACATCATAAATACGTGAGCATCCATTCGAGAAGTCCCACATGTCTCTGAAGAAGCCTCAGGCTACGCCCCCTAGGTTGAACCAAAATTTTCCCGGCGATGAATCTGCCCGGATCGGTGCACTGGACACTATTCCAGATTGGCTGCAGTCTACCGTTGACGACCTGATCCAACATCTCGATAGAAGTGTTATGTTGAGAGTCCAGAATATCCCTCCGTGAGTGCAAGCTAACCAGTTCCCCGGGATTTTCGGCCTTTTAACGTCTCAATCAGAACACAACCTGGTCAATCTCGCCTCGCCGTACTCTTCAGTGGTGGTATTGATTCGACTGTCATTACTCTTCTGGCCCATAGGTGAGATTGCCTACTACTTTTTGATACACTCGTCGCTCATTTTCTAAGACACATACCTATCGACGAACCTATAGATCTATTGAACGTTGCTTTCGAAAATCCCCGCAAGATTAGAGTCCATAACGAGGGGAATTTTGGTGGCGTTCCTAAAAAGCAGAAAAAACGGAACACGCCTCAGATTGCTACTTCAAACAATGCGACTTATATGGTCCCAGACCGAAAGACTGGTTTACAGGAAGTTGAAGAACTGAAGCGACTCTGCCCGGGAAGAGTCTGGAATTTTGTGAGTATTTAGACGATCCAGATTGCATCGACTCATTGTAGGTTCAGGTGGAAGTAGACGTGCCTTACCAGGTATGTCCTCCTGTTTGATCACATGTTTCAAAGGATTCGAGTCGGGGTTTTGTCTGTGTAGGAATCGCGGGCGGCCCGAAAACATGTAGAGTCCTTAATGACTCCAGGACGGACTGTGATGGATTTGGTGAACTTTTTTTTTTGCAATGAAGCATAACACGGTCTAATCATATATTTGACATCCAGAGCCTTGCTATAGCACTTTATTTTGCCTCTCGTGCTGTAGGACAAATTCGGTCCCAGCCAGACGCGGATTCTGTACCTTATACAAGTCCCGCTCGTGTCCTTCTCAATGGTCTTGGGAGTGACGAGCTCCTCGGCGGGTATGGCAGGCATCGCTCGGCGTATAGTTCTGGAGGTTGGTCTGCTGTCATTGAGGAGGTAAGGTGCAGAGCGTCCTACCCTTCAGCTTACCGCCTCATGTTCCTCGGCCCCTAGCTGCAGTTAGAAATTGATAGAATACCCACTCGAAATCTTGGACGTGATGATCGCGTCATTTCTTCGCATGGAAAAGAGACGAGACATCCTTTTCTGTCTCTGGACGTAGTTTCTTTCCTGGCCGAGCTACCAGTGCATTTTAAGATGGATCCTAGATTAGAGGTTGGACTCGGAGACAAAGCATTGCTGCGGTTGTCCTGTTACAAACTTGGATTGGTGGAGGCGAGTTCTCGAAAGAAACGCGCCCTCCAGTTTGGTTCGCACAGTGCAAGGATGGAAGAGACAGACACGAAGGGGGATTTGTTGTTGGAATAGATAGAGCATGCAGATAGACTAGATTATCGAGCCCAAGTCGAGATGTATGAAATTTAATCCGACAGCCTTACAGAGAGGAATTTTAGTAGACCGGAGAGAAAAAAAAAACGGCATTTCTTACGCGTTCTAGATGCCGGCCTGGAAACACGTCCAGTTTTACACATTGACGTCTCACATTGTTGAGCTATGGCCTTCTTTGCTCAGCACGCTTCAAAACTCATAGTTCCTTTGGCAGTGGGTGTTGTAGCCGTTAGGAGCAGTATCTATGATGTTCCTGGAGGATATAGGGCAGTAATGTTCGATAGGTTTTCCGGAGTGAAGAACCAGGTGCGTAACCAATTATCGAATGTTTGCAAACTCACAAGTGTTACAGGCTACCGGTGAGGGTACCCACTTTCTGGTACCCTGGTTGCAGCGCGCCATCCTCTATGATGTCCGAATCAAGCCTAGGGCAAGTGACCTCTCTGTTTAGCTTCTTGTCTGCTCATAGGGACTTCCACACAGAACATCTCAACTACTACTGGTTCCAAGGATCTACAAATGGTCTCCATTACCCTTCGTGTCATGTCTCGACCCGACGTCGAACATCTGCCTAAAATCTACCAGAGCCTCGGAATGGACTATGACGAGAGGGTACTCCCTTCAATCGGAAATGAAGTCCTCAAAAGCATAGTTGCTCAATTCGATGCTGCAGAACTAATTACCCAGCGTGAAGTTGTGAGTATTGGGCGTAGTGATGGTTTCAATAATTGTCACACTCTTTGCAGGTATCGTCAAGAATACGGGAAGACCTTCTACAGCGCGCTGGAGAATTTAATATATTACTTGAGGATGTTTCTATTACACATTTGACGTTCGGAAAAGTACTGTGATCATGTTTTCCAGATTCTCCACCATATTGACCACTTTCCAGGAATTTACTCAAGCTGTGGAAGCTAAACAGATAGCCCAGCAAGGTAAGTTTGTCGGCCACTGATGAATCGCACATCACTAAAACTCGGGTTAGATGCCGAACGGGCCAAGTTCATCGTCGAAAAGGTCTGACTGGCACTTCTTATATCAACTCGTCCACTCACTTCCTCTGCAGGCTGAGCAAGAAAAGAGGGCTGCTATCATAAGAGCAGAAGGCGAAGCGGAGGCCGCCAAGACAATCTCGCATGCGCTGGAGAAGGCGGGCGAAGCATTCGTTGCTTTCCGTAAAATCGAAGCGAGCAAAGCTATTGCAACTTCACTCTCCAACAATCCGAATGTCACTTATATTCCAAGTGGAGGAGGTAATGTGTTGCTGAACGTACCTACAAACAAGTAACCTCGTAGTTACACCAAACATAATAATTTGGTCACTAGCGGGTGTGCCGTGCAATAAAGCTGTTAGAGATCACAGGTCAGAATGTCCCAGACAAAGAGGCGCGCTCGTCATTGTTGACCTCCTTCGAAGCTATGTCATATTAAGAGTCACATTTGAGGTAGTTCTTGGTCTCGCACCGGTATGGGAAGTTGTCACAGCATCCTGAATTCGAGGAGCAAACGTACTACGTACGTAGATTGAAAAATACATGACTTGTTCGAGTCGTTGAAAAAAATTCCCACAGTACGCTGTCTGTTCTCGACTCTCCTCGTCTCTGTCTGTTCGTTTCTTTCTTCTGTCTCCTCTTCTCTGTCTCTTTAATCTCTGTGACGGACTGATCTCTCATATTTCGTCTGCTATTTCCTGTCTTTGTATGGTTTTTGCTCGTTTTCTCAACCCCTAGCTCACCAGCGTCAGCAGATCTCGTTTTCTTTCCTCTTCCTCAATCATGAATCCAATGGGTATGGGATCTCCGGCTGAGGCACCGGTGAGTTTTATCTCACATTTTAACGATTTATGCTTGTCTGATCGGTTGTGCTTCGCTCCGCTGGATCTCACCCGTCCTCAGAGACGCGCTCACCTTTACGTCGGAAACCTCAGTCCTAGAGTCACCGAATACATGCTCACCGAAATATTTGCTGTCGCCGGACCCGTTCAGCATGTAAAAATTATTCCGGATCGCAATTATCAACACGGGGGGTTGAACTATGGATTCGTGGAGTACATGGATATGCGCGCAGCCGAGACCGCTCTTCAAACCTTGAACGGTCGCAAGATTTTTGACACCGAGATTCGTGTCAACTGGGCCTACCAAGGCTCACAAAATAAAGAGGACACGACTGGCCACTATCACGTCTTCGTTGGTGACCTTAGTCCTGAAGTCAATGACGAAGTTCTCGCCAAGGCTTTCAGTGCTTTCGGCACCATGTCGGATGCTAGGGTTATGTGGGATATGAACTCTGGCAAATCTCGAGGCTATGGTTTCCTGGCGTTCCGGGATAAGACAGACGCCGAGCAAGCTATCGCGACCATGAATGGTGAATGGCTGGGTTCTCGCGCTATACGTGTCAACTGGGCCAACCAGAAAACTCAAGGCAGCCCTGCAGTCGCTTCCACTCCTCGTCCTGGAGGTGGTGCCGGTAGCGCACCGGCTCCGATCAACTTCCAAGGTGGTCCTCTTTCTTACGAGTCGGTCGTTCAGCAGACTCCTGCCTACAACACGACTGTTTACGTCGGAAACCTTGTGCCATACTGCACCCAAGCCGATCTTATTCCCCTATTCCAAACCATTGGCTATCTTTCTGAGATCCGCATGCAGGCTGATCGTGGTTTTGCTTTTGTTAAACTCGATACTCACGAGCACGCTGCTATGGCCATTGTCCAGTTGCAAGGTCAGATGGTTCATGGAAGGCCAATCAAATGTAGTTGGGGCAAGGACAGAACCGACGGTGCTGTACAGCCTATCAGTCCTACTGCAGGAGCTTCGCCTTATGGCAACGTGGTAAATATTTATTGTCTACGCCGTATGTTGTCTCTAACTATTCTCCACAGCCCATGTATGGCATGCCTCAACCAAACACCTATGGACAATACGGGTTTGGAGGATATGGTGGTTTCCCTAACCAAGCTGGTGCAGCAGCGGGTGCTACTGGTATGCCTCAACCTGCTACTGGTGCAGCTGGGCTTGGTATTACTGCTGGCGCGCAACAACCTGGTGCAGATCCCAACGCCGCTGCTGGACAGGCCACTCAGGCACAATGGGCCGGAGCTGATCCCAATTCGTACTACTCAAACTACTGGGGAGGTGAGCGATCAACCGATTTCCAAACGTAATTATATTCATTAGTTTTCCAGGTTACTATGGTCAACAGGCTACTCAGCAAGCTGCAGGTGATGCGCAGATGCAAGGTGCACCTTAAACGTCGTTATCTACATTTCTCTTTCCCCTTTTTTCCATTGTGAAAACACCTGTCTTTTTGTGCAAGTTCCAGCTAATGTTACATATGTTATACTTGTCTTGAAGTAACAGTATTGTTTTCTTCTTTCTTTTTTTTATATTTCTTCTCCTTCCAACTCCTCTCCTCCTCTCTCCTCTCCTCTCCTCTCTCCAGTTTCTGTTCTCTGTTTCACCATCCTCTGTTTCTCGGTAATCAAAGCTTTATTCTCTTCTGCCCTGTCACTGCATTACTTTTTTCTTATCCTTCCGTCTTATGCTTGACTTGTATCAATGACATCCATAAATCTCCTCTTTCTCCTGTCTTTACCATCTCTCTCCGTCTGCACTCCAATGTCAATGATAAATATGAGCAAGAAAGCTCGATTACTAACTGTAAAACTTGCAATGGATGAACACGAAAACAAAACCAAAATGGATATCGAAGGGAAAAGGGTATGTAACACAGATTTAGAATATAAATATATCTATTCGTCCACCATCAACCATTCGGTGTCGCTTCCATGCCCTTCGGCGCTGGAGATGTTGTCCCATCCTTCTTCTCCGTCGACTGACTTTGCTCTTTCGCATCCCCGTTTCCCGACATCGACACCTGAGAGGCATTATCTTGACTTGTATCTCCCGCGCCTTCTCGCCACTTGAGGACATCATCGCGTCGCGAGCGCATGTCCTCATAAAATTCATTTGCTTCGTTCATCTTGTTGGCCTCGGCTTGTTTGGCATCTAACCAACGCTGCAGAAGTTTCGCGTTGTCCTTAGAAAGGGTGGCATTGCGTTCTTCGATTTGACCTAGCTCCAGTTGCAATGTGCTGATTTCATCGTGGAGAATCTGGTAAGAATGGGGTGAGTCGCAACGCAATAAGTCAAGCCTTGAATCAGGCTGACCTGAACCGTCCGATCTTTCTCGGCCATGAGCTCATTATGCTGGTCAACCTTTCTTTTCAGAACAGCAAGTTCATCCCTAGACTTTCTTAATGCTTCGGCATCTATTCTTGATTGTTCTTCCTTCTCTCGCAAAGTTTCGGTCATGGCCAGTAATCGTTGAGTGTTTTGACCTTGGGTTTTATAAACACCGGCCAACTCGTCGCGCATGGAAGATATCTGGGACTCCAAGGAAGCAGTGTATGCAGCCCGCACAGGATTACTGCATTGTAAGGTCAGAACGACGAATTCGCTGATGAAGGAGATGAACTGGCGTACTCTTCGCCGGTGCCTGCGACATATACAGTCGAACTGCTTGGGTTTCCCTTTACTGTGTTTACAGCTCGAAGTAAAGATGAATTGCGTTCCTTTAAGAGTTTGGTTTGTTGAGCTAGCCTACGATCTAGTGAGAGATAAGGCAACGAGATAAATAGAAATTGAGATGAGCGTACACTGCTCAATAATGGAGGCATATGTGGATTCATTGGCATTGCGCTCTGTGAGCCGCTGACGGAGGAGTTCTTGCCAGAGAGGGTCTGCCATGGACAAGTGAAGAACTGAATGACTCGGAGGTCACGACCCTAATAGTGCCGCATCGCTGAGACCGTGACCGACCAGTAGACTTGCCTCAAACTACCATCCTCCTCGTCTAATCTTTGCCACTCTACCTCTTTTTCACCATGGGTCGTGTTCTGCTCAAGGTCTCCTTCATTTTACTCTTGGCAACGCCTCCCGGAATGCTGACGTACCCCTCAACTTCCAGGTTATCATTCTGGGAGACAGCGGGTTTGTCCTTCTCTTACGGCGCCGAACGCAATGCTCTATCTTGTCTCATTGTCTGCCATCCATATTAGTGTCGGAAAGACTTCCCTCATGAATCAATACGTCAACAAGCGATTTAGTAACCAGTACAAGGCAACGATTGGTGCAGACTTGTGCGTTTCGAGACCTTCATAGCCCGGTATTCCACTGAAAACGTCGAACAGTCTTACCAAAGAAGTCATGGTTGACGACCGTTTAGTTACGATGCAGGTACGACCTATCATTTTTGCCCGCAGGCGCTTGTTGGTAAAGTTTGCGTCAGTTGTGGGATACCGCAGGTCAGGAACGTTTCCAGTCGCTGGGTGTCGCCTTCTATCGAGGAGCAGACTGCTGTGTGTTGGTATATGACGTTAACAGTGCCAAGTCCTTTGAGACCCTTGATAGTTGGCGCGACGAGTTTCTTATTCAGGCCAGCCCTCACGACCCGGAGAACTTCCCATTCGTTGTCCTCGGTAATAAGATAGACGTAGAAGAGAATAAACGTCAGGTATGTCGGTTTGCTTTGCTTTCTAGGTAGTTGTGCTGACACTTTACAGGTAACGCAGAAGAGGGCAATGGCCTGGTGTCAATCTAAAGGCAACATCCCTTATTTTGAGACCTCAGCAAAGGAAGCCGTCAATGTAGAGCAGGCTTTCCAAACGGTGGCCAAGAATGCATTAACTCAGGAGGCTGAGGAACAACTGTCAGACTTTATTCCTCCGCCTCTCGACTTGAATCCATCTTCTGACAATCATTCTAGGTACGTCGACTATCCGGATCCGATCCAACTTGACTCTGAGAGCTCGCAAAGCTACGGATGCAACTGTTGAAGTCGTAAGGAACCCGAGCGTCGGCCCTCCACATGGACATGGATTGATTATACCACTTACCGTTCCTTCCATCTGTTGACATTTAACTCTACCATTGGCTTTTACATGTTTCTACGTATAATAATTGTGGCATGCTCCATGTCCTGTATGTTTGTCTTTCTACTGTTCAAACACCGTAACGCTGCATGCACTTGATAAGCGATGATGACATCATCTGCTACAACAGCCCAAAGTTACTAAGACTTCGAAGTTCTTTGTTCCAAACTACTATGGCCGCTGTACATCATCCACCCAACCCACCAGCTCTTCACTCCTTTGAGTCTGTTGATCTTCTAGTGGAATCACTAGCAGCATTTGTCGTCAAGGCACAGAAGGAAGCCATCGACAAAAAAGGCCGTTTCACGATCGCGCTTTCTGGCGGCTCGCTGCCAAAGATGCTTAAAGGTCTCATCAATAATCCTGCTGTGAAATGGGACCTCTGGTAAGTCTGTATCTGATATACGTCGCGCGTCTTTCTCAAGACAGATCAAGGCAAGTCTTTTACGCCGACGAACGCGTCGTTCCTCTCGACGATCCCGATTCAAACCATTTGCTCTGCACCCAAGAACTCTTTTCCAAAGTTCCTATTCCTAAAGAAAACATACACACTATCGACGTATCTCTCTTCGACGATCTTGAAGAGCTCTCTGATGCCTATGAGAAGGAGCTCATTCGCGAATTTGCTCAGAAAGATGCTGCTCGATTCCCTGTTTTCGACCTCATACTCCTCGGAATGGGACCAGACGGACACACGGCATCCTTGTTTCCTAATCATCCACTCCTTGCCGAGGAAGATCGATGGGTGGCTTACATTGAAGACTCGCCAAAGCCTCCACCCAAGAGGATCACTTTGACGTACCCTGTGATCAATCATGCTGCCAGAGTGGCTTTTGTTGCCGCTGGTGCTGGAAAAGCGGACATGCTTTCAAAGGTCTTGGACCACCCAGAAGAGGGATTACCCTCTTCTCGTGTGAGACCGGCGTATCCTGGTCAACTGTATTGGTTCGTCGACGCTCCAGCGGCAGCTAAGTTGGAGTTGCCTCCGACCGAATTCAAGTTGTAGTGGAGAAATGACGACAGGAATGAAGTGAAATGTATATTGTGTATTCGTCTATTTGTTAGTTATACTTCAGTATGGCTTTTGTACGTCCAGGCAAATTCATAGACTTTTTCTTTTCCAGTAACACATTCCGTTGTAGATTGAGCTCTAGATACACTTGCTAAGATACACTATTGCGCTACAACAACACTCCAGTCGCTCTCGATGCTGCCCATTTGTCTACCCACCAACTCTTTCCATATAGGTCTAGAAATAGGTCCCATCCCATCCTCACCGGTAGGAATATGTATATCTTCGCCGAGATACCCGATTCTGTCTACCGGGCTGATAACAGCAGCAGTACCAGCACCAAAGAGTTCCACTAATCGCCCTGAAAGTGAGGCTTCTTTGACTTCTTTCATTGTTATCGGTCTCTCAGAAACAACAAGGTTGTCGGATAACTCGTTGAGCTTGTTCTTTCCAGAGATGTGATCACGAGCTAGGGTCAAGACAGAGTCTCGTGTGACTCCGGGGAGGATCATACCGTCCAAAGGAGGGGTAACAAGTTCATAGGCTGGAAGTGAGTGGATAAACAAGCCCGCAAAGAACTAGAAATACAGAATTCATACCTCCATCCTCAGCTTTCAAGACGACAAACATATTCATCGTCCCAACCTCTGTAAGATAATGTTCTGGTCCATGAAGCCAAAGGTTCTGAGCGTATCCGAGCTTTGCAGCCTTTTTCTGAGGCATGACACCCGGTGCATAGTTAACACCAAGTTTGTAGGCACCAGTGCCTATATGACGATTTGCGATTTGTTCATGAATGATAAATATAATGGGAACGAACCTCCAGGAGCAGCACGGATATATTCGGTTGTGCCATATAACGCGATGGGTTTGAATCCATCTGGGTAATATGGTCCTACGGGGCTGCAAATGACGAAAAGGAGCGCTTCAGAGGGAGGCGCTACTCCGATGTACTTTTGCGTGCCGACTATGTACGCGTCAATAGCTGTAGCAATAGACAGGAAAAGACATACTAAGAGTAGGACGGATGTAGAGACTGTGTCCAGGTTCTTTAGGAATCCAGTGTCTATCAAGACGAATGAGTTCTTTGATAAGCTCAAGGAAAGCTTCGCCGTCGAATGTCTATTCAAGCGAGTGAGCTCTACACGTAAAAGACAGGCTGGCGAGCACGTACAGGAAGCGAAATACGCTGGGCACTGTTGTTCATCCGCTTCATGTTCATATCCGGCCTAAACAATGTAACTTTTCCAGTTTCGTCCCGATAGGCTTTCATGCCTTCAAAGATGGTCTGGGCATAGTGCAACACTGTAGAGCTTGGTTCAAGCTGGAATGGACCGTCTAACACCACGGAATAAGCGCGAGATTAAAAGTCAAACGCGAGAATAAGCTTGCAAGGTTCGATTCTGGGAGCACCCCATCCCTCTATGGCGTTCCAAGGAATAGTCAGCATGTGGTCGGTCTAAACGTGTATAAGCTCCGGAACTTGATACGAGAGGAACGGTATCCTTACAAAGGTATGCCCAAATTTTAACGTTCTAGAAGGAGGCGGAGGGATAGGCTTTTCATTTCGAGTGATTTGCAGGCGTCCAGGCTGAGGAAGAGATTAGGGAAAGGTAGAGGGGATGAGTGCTGGTGAGAATGAACCTGGATATCGGGGAGAGAGGTAGCTTCCCCTGTCATCGGATCCAGCTGGACCTGAGTGCTGTATGTTGGCAAACGCGTCACAGAGGCATTGAGTGAGCTACGCAGAGCTAGACGGGGGGAGTATCCCTTGAGATGGAGGGCACGACCAAGGAACATGGTTGAAGCAAAAAGAAAGAAATGACTCGGCACAAGAACTTGTCAAAACTTCGGACGAGCCGTCCGGGGATATCATTGGACAAAAATTATACAGATTGAATTGGTACATCTACATATAGTAATAAGGAATAAATAGGTATATGCGTAGTGTCCTTGAAATGTCATTAAAAAACTCCAACTCCTACGTCGATCCGGGAGAACGCACTGAAGTAGTGGAAGATGGGAGTTGCATATATACTGAAGGTATGCGGGGAACAGGTGGAGGGGTATCTGAATATGATGAAGAGTTCATTGGCGGCAGGGAATTGCTTCTATGGGGTGTACGGGCTATTTTTGATTGAGCGCTTATATGGAAATGCGGCAATGGCACCAACTTACTGTGTGAAGACAGGGACTGAGAGCGAACGGGACCGGGAGCCCACATGTCAACGACAGAACGTTGAGAAGAAGGCGGGGTGAGCGCCAGAGGAGCGGGCAGAACAATTTCAATTCGGTTATTGTGAGGAACGCCTCGGGTGCTGCTGTGACATGAGGACATAGACTGTTTGCAGGAGCGCGGACGGTAGCTAGATGGACTTTGGGAATGTGTCGATACCGATGGTGTAGAGTTATCCGAAGCGGAAGCAAGGGAAATAGAGGAAGGCAGCGTGTATTCTTTGAATTCTCGAAGAATTTGGGCTTGGCGGTGGTGCGAAAGAGACTGACGGGGTGGCAATGGTGTTGCCTTTGAACGAACGTAGAAATGATAGACAAGAAGAAAGATAACGAGCGAAAGACCACCACACAAGCCCAAAACGATAGCGATCTGCATAGAGGTGCTTTGCGTGACTTTGTCACCGACTCCCATGTCGTTGGCAAAGCGACTCCTCTTTCCAAGCTCCAACGACAACTCCCTTCCTCTGCTTCTCGTTTCCCAGGTATCCGCAGAACTCAACACAGAACTCTACGACTTTATTGCTCTTGCTCTCAGAGCCTTTGTCAACCCTTGGTGGTCTAAAATCACCCGCTACGACAAACAGTTCCTCCCTGAAATCACCCGCATCCTCACCCATGTCTTTCGTGTTCTTGAGCACCGCGCACTCACAGCAGATTTGCCCCCGCTTGTCTTTCGCGACGTCCCAACCATCGTAGCCGTTCACTATCGTGACTACCGCAATGCAGCGTCCAAAGTATCTACCTCTTATGCTAGCGGGGGTGCCATGGCTTTACCTCAGCTTTTCCACCAGCTCCAACCACATATGGCCATTTCACCAGACGGTGTCATAGACTCTGAATACGTCCGTCAAATTTTAGATCTCGTTCTTAAAGTTTGTTTACCGACCGAAGACTATGCCCCCGAGACGGAACGACTGATTGTCCGCGAAATCATCCTCAAAATTCTTTTGAACGATGTGATACCTAAAATCACTGAGCCTTGGTTCATTCAAAAGATGATCCTTGACCAGATAGGCGATCAACCCGTCATAAAGGTTGGTATTGAACTTGCCTGTATGTATTCTGTTCTCATCTCGGCATTTAGACCTCAGAACCCCGGACCCCACCTCCCGTATCAGCATCATCCCAATCATTCTCCTTCCACGCCATCATAGTCCTGTTTCTCTCTGCTGTACAAGCCATCTCGGGCGCATGTCTTGCGCTCATCAATGCATACAAGCAGGCTATGACTACTATCAAGCTTGTAAATCAATCCTCTTCTCCTAGACCTTCCGCAGTATCTACTCCCCAGATGCAAGTCAAGTCCGTGTCTTTGAAATCATCTTCTACTCCTCCTATGAAAGACCCTTTGTCCATTTCGCCGACTCCTTCGATATCTTCTTCCTCGTCCTCTCTTCCAAAGTCACCTGTGTCTCCGACCGCTTTTCCTCCTCATACCGTCCTCATTCCCCCCGAGGAGGAAATTCCTCAGGATTATGCTCAGCCTGCATTATTAATGATCACTGAAATATTTTCTACCAACGACCGCTACGCGTCCAGTACTATTCTGGGGACTGTTGAAATGGCCGCGTCTGCTTTCACACCCTTTGTAGATCGGTATGTTCCGTGTCTGCTCCTCATTTCAACAAATCTAAGCTCCCTACAGACTACTTCCTTACCTTTTACACAATACCCTATCATCTACGTTTCTTTTTAACATTGTGCGAACAGCTAAACGCACTCTCTTTCCCAATGGATACCCTGCGCCTCCCCCAGTAGATCCAACTCCCGAAGAACAAGCAGAAATTAGAGCAAAGCTGTTGGCTTGGAGGCCTACAGGTGGTTTGGGTAAGCTTTCCCGAACGGAATTTTGAAGTTGGACTAAACTTCGCCACTAGTTCATCTCATTCCTCTTCTACTTGGCCCAAATCCATCAGAAACCCTAGCAGGGGCTTTGGATCCCCTTTCAAATAAGGCGTGTAATGTCCATCTAGTCCTGGTACTTCTTGATAGGATTTTGATCACACTGCTCCCCGAACTGGGTGTTTCGGCTGAGCTGTGATCAACTGAAGACTGAATGTGTATGATACACTTAGATCGAATGCTGGAATATGACAGGATGACTCACGAATTTCATGATATCTGGGTACTTATATTGTACAGATTCTACCTCTAATGGTGTGTATTGTAACAGAGACGAACTTGTTTGACCCAGAACCCGGACGTGAGAAACACGTAGCATGAAGTGCACAGGGCCATGCATGCGACTATCGTAAGGTAGGAAGATAGGAGGAATCGAGATGAAGATCTCGAACCGTTGCATGTATCGGCGGGAAGGTACGGTATTTTCTTTCCTCGTTGGTTTGATTTGAATCAGGTTTGCGTATTGAATATCAGTTGGTTTCGATCATGGGTAGCTTAAGCTAAGCTGCAGAACGTATAAGAACGTATATCGGTCCATGAAGCGTTTATTGGACAAACCCCAGCCCGAACCTCGCAAAAGCGATCGACGATCCGCAAATAAACCTCCGCTTCTCAGCGGCTTTTTTTGGTGCCACCTTTTTCGAAATCGATCGAATTAACCATCTATTCAAAATTTTAGGATAAAGGGTTCAGCGGTGTGAAGGTTGCCCCAGCTTACTTCCGAATCTTGAGCCCAAGATGGTTGTTACTGCTCCGACTGCCACTCAGATACGTAGTAAGTACTTCTACGCTACAGCTCTCCCGCCCGGACATTGACTGGTTTCATAGTCGCGTCATTTATAGGCATGCCCGTGGCCATATTGGCGACATGGTTCCGTCTCTATCTACGCGCTAAGAGAAGGGCGCTGTGGTGGGACGACCTGTTTGCCTTCATCTCTATGGTTGGAATCTCTTTTTTATGGACTGGTATACTCATCTTCACGTCTGATCCTGGCAAGTACCGATTTTATTTTCCAGCTGTACTCTATAATCAATCTATAACGAGCAGATACTCACTCACGCAGAGTGAAAATTATCGGATACTATTGCGTCGACAACGGCTTCTACGCCACCATCTGGCCAGCACGAGTCTCTATCTTGTTGACTGTCATTCGTATAGCCTATGGACGATTTCGCCTGGTACTTAAATATATGGCAGGAGCTTTCCTTGTTACTTGGGCTATCCTTGATGCTCAGGTATGGTGGACTTGCGAAAGCGAGCAAGGTTGGAAAAATGAGCGGATTGCACAGTGCATGCTTGGGAAGGACGTTGCTATTGCTCAGCTCATTAGTAGGTTGTTTCTCTGACCTATTCAAAATGATGTTTCTTATTTTCTATTTGAAGCTGATTGCTTTAGTGACCTCGTTCTAATCATCGCGCCATGTTACCTCTTGTCAATTTTAACGAGTAGGAGAGGTCTAAAGATTAGGTTGATAGCTACTTTTTCTTCGACTATCTTTACGACTATCTTTAGTCTTGTCCACGCCTATGCTATCCTACACGATCTAGGCTACCTGGAGTTCATGTTTGCTGTCGTAGAGGTGTGTTTACCTCTTGCTTCATGCTCTATTTCAAGCGCAGAGAAACTGATTTCCTTCCCCAACAGATGGTTGTCAGTCTTATAGTCGTCAATCTAACCGTCCTCGCTAGTTGGGTTTTCAACCTCAAAGATGACGACTCGAGCGAATCCGGTCCCTCTGCTCATATGAACACCTTCCTCAAAGGACGTCTCAGCGGTCGTAGCAGACTTCACGAGACGACGACTATTGGCTTGTCGACGCTTACTCCTGCGCGTATTGGAATAACTACTGTCGTTGACACGGAGAAAAGCAAGGCCAATGAAGGTAACCGTGTTGCATTTGCTTCTCAATCTTCGGAGCAAGTTGATGTCGAGGCCGGAAGTATTCCAGAGAAGGTTGCTTATTGATTTTACCCAACACCCACTTTGCTCTGAACGGACTAGTATTTATCATTATTGTAATAAAAATACTTGACATCAATTACCCTAGCCGTTAATAGATGGACGCTCATTGGTCCAGCAGACCGGACCGACGTTTCAGAAGCTCATACTCGATTACTTAGTCTACAATGTTAAGTATTCATTCAAAAGGAATTCATGCTATTGGCTTTACTCCCCTGAGAGGTTAGGGGTTAGTATTATGGTGGCTTTAAAGGGTAAGTATTGGTCAAGTGCCCGCGTCACGTAAATTTTTTCCCGAGGGGATAAATACAACGCGAAGTTCTTCACTTCGCCAATACATCTTCTGGTCACGTCAAGCCTCCAAGGTTTGCAGCAAGATGCTGGTACGGACACCAGCCCTACGTGCACCCATTCAGTGCCTTCAACGATCGGGCTCCAGGTCACTCGCTACCCATTCCACAGTTCAAGAAAAGAACTGTGTCTCGATAACTCCCCCATACCAAACTCTCATCCAAAATCTCGAACATGTTCGACAGGTTTTCAAGAGACCTTTAACCTTGGCGGAGAAGATTCTTTACAGTCATCTTGCGGATCCGGTCAATGGACTTGGTAGTGGAGGAAAGATAAGAGGGGAAGCCTATCTTCAGCTTCATCCGGAACGGGTTGCAATGCAGGATGCTTCTGCTCAGTGTGCATCCTTGTCCATTTTCTTGACTATGACTAATTACGAGTTACTTCCAGGATGGCGCTGTACGTTTGTCGGTCATACTCTACAATTTCAGTACTGAAAATGATACATGTAGCCTGCAATTTATGAGTGCTGGGCTTGCACGGTGTGCAGTGCCCACTAGCATCCATTGTGACCATCTTATTCAGGCATCTCAAGGTGCTCACTCGGATTTGGAGGTACTTGTATCGTCGTCTGTTCTTCACCGTGATACTTATTTCATTTCAGAGGTCTATAGAAAACAACAAGGAAGTATTCGACTTTCTCGAGAGTGCTGCACGTAAATATGGTATTGAATTTTGGCGTCCTGGCTCTGGTATCATACATCAAATTGTCTTGGAAAACTATGCTGCTCCTGGAATGCTTATGTAGGTGTCAATTCCACCACCCATGTTGATTATTGAATGCAAATATGAATTAGGCTCGGAACTGGTGGGCTTTTTTCATGTTCAGTGGAATACATATTGAAGATTATACACAGATTCTCATACACCAAACGCTGGTGGGTTGGGGATGCTCGCAATTGGAGTGGGAGGTGCCGACGCTGTCGATGCAATGACGGGGACGCCTTGGGAGCTTAAAGCACCTCAAATCGTCGGTCAGTATGTTTTTTTTACTAAGAGTGCTGCTTTTTGCTTACGGTTCTTTTTTGACCAGGTATACACTTAACTGGTCAGCTTTCGGGATGGGCAACAACGAAGGATTTGATTTTGCATCTGGCTGGTAAATTGACCGTGCGAGTAAGCCATTAGCTACCAGACTAGGTTTTAAGAGGGATTAATTGTTTGCTCTTAGGGTGGTACTGGACGCATCCTTGAATACTTTGGACCTGGCGTAGCGAATCAGTCGTGCACAGGTAGCTACAATACATTGTTATTTTCGATTACACTTGATATACTGATCTCCGACAGGGCTGGCGACTATCGCTAATATGGGAGCCGAAGTGGGAGCAACTACTTCCACTTTTCCTTATTCTCAGAACATGCAATCGTATCTACACGCTACTGGCAGAGGGCCTGTTGCACGTGCAGCTGACGCCGCGGCTGCTCAAGGTTTCCTTAGCGCTGATGAAGGTGCTGAATACGACGAAGTCATCGAAATCGTGAGTGTTTCTTTATTCCTCATCACGACCTTTCGTACTAAAGGATTGGACAGAACCTTTCTGAACTTGAGCCCACTATCAATGGTCCATTTACACCAGATCTTGCAACACCACTCTCCAAATTCGGCTCGTTTGTCAAGGAACAAGGCTGGAAGGATGAGCTGTCTGCTGGGTTGATTGGATCTTGCACGAATAGCTCTTACGAGGATATGGTATTCCGATTTAAGAGCTACTTGCCGATCTTTGTACTAATTTGCAAAGACAAGGGTTGCAGATCTTGCCCGACAAGCCAAGGCAGTTGGACTTTCCACCAAGGTCAATAGTGGAATACTCCAATTTAATGGACTTTAGCTTATGATATTTGATTTAGGTTCCTTTCCTCTGCACTCCAGGATCAGAGCAAATCCGTGCTACTATAGAGCGTGACAACATTACGTCTACACTGGAAGGCGTCGGTGCCGTGGTTCTAGCAAATGCCTGTGGTCCATGTATTGGTCAGGTATGTATCTTTCAGTTTGAAGCTTTTACTCAATCTAACAGTTTACAAGTGGAAACGAGATGACAAGCAGGGTGAAGAAAATGGTGCGGTTATCGATCATTCTAATTTCGTCATTTAATATATTTTCATTATAGCCATCCTTACCAGCTTCAACCGGAACTTCAAGTCTCGAAACGACGGCAACAAACTCACCATGAATTTCTTGGCTTCACCGACTATTGTCACGGCTATGTCTTTCTCGGGCAAACTGTCATTCAACCCTATGACCGATTCATTGACCCTTCCTTCTGGAGAATCATTCAAATTCTCACCGCCAACCGGTCAAGATCTCCCCTCCAGTGGCTTCATTCCTGGAGAAAAATCTTATTATCCCGAACCTATGCCTGAACCCCAGCCTGAAACTGAGGTGGTAATTAAAAAGGACTCGCAAAGGTTGGAGCTGCTTGAGCCGTTCACCAGTCATTTTGGTGAAGACTCAAGTAACCCCCGAGGGCTAGAACTTCCTGCCTTGAAAGTGTTGATGAGGGTAAGAGGCAAATGTACCACGGATCATATTTCAGCGGCAGTGAGTGGTTTCTTTTCTTAGCTTTGGCGCTTTTGATAGAACGTGAGTAGGGCCCATGGTTGAAGTACAAAGGCCATTTGACTAATATTTCTGAGAATTTACGTGCGTCTTGCATCGGATTACAGGTCAAGCCCTCCTCTAACATTTTGTACACTTCCAGTCATCACTGCTGTCAATGATGAGGGGGGCGAGATGAATGTTGCCTTTGATCGCGATGCGCAAAACGGACAATCTGAAACTGACACGATTCCCAACGTTGCTAAACGCTTTAAAGCGAGAAGTCAGCCTTGGGCACTTGTCGTTGATGAAAACTACGGCGAAGGAAGCGCCCGAGAACATGCTGCGCTCCAACCTCGGTTCTATGGTCGGTCAAAAACTTTCAAGCAATATTCTGATTCTGATCTCTGGACAGGCTGTAGTATGATCCTCGCTCGTTCTTTCGCTCGTATACACGAGACCAACCTCAAGGTATATCTTCGTCAACGTGTTTCGAACACAGGAAATTGACTCTTCAACCAATAGAAACAAGGTGTACTCCCCCTATGGTTTGTCGACAAGGCAGACTATGACCGCATAGGCTCAGGAGATGTTTTGGAAACCATCGGTCTTGCTGATCTTTTGCGAGGCAATGCTAATGCAGAGATCAAGGTCAAAGTCACTACCCGTACAGGAGACGTTTTTGAAATCCCGACCAGGCATACTATGTCCGCTGACCAGCTCAGGTGGCTACGGGCTGGTTCCGCCTTGAAATACATTCGGTCTCAAATGAATTAAGCAAAAGTAGGCTACACCACAGTGCATATTTACAGGATACAATATATTATCGATCACTACTTGTGACCGATTGCCCCAGGGAGGAAAGCTCTTCAGGATCCAAGCCTTCGTGAGGTCTGTCTCTCAAACCGTTCAGTACATTTTGGGCGATGGACACCACTGAGCTAGGCATGCCTGCCAATCGAGCGACCTTGAGTCCGTGACTATCTCGATTTACTCCTTCTCGTATACGATACGAGTATGCAAAATGACCGTCCTGTGATCGAATTAAGAATAGCCGACACAATCAAGAGTTGCAACAGCGCACCTCAGTTTCGTCAACATCTGTACAGTAGAATGAAACGCTTTCGAAAACCCCCTGGGCTTTCCCATTGCTTGTGTAGCCAAGCATGTCCGCCAGCTCGTGAAAGTGAGTGGCGAAAAGGGTTCTACACTGATTCACCGTTGTCAGATGATGAATAGTGGAGAATGCAATGGCAAGTCCATCTTTCACTGTAGTTCCCCGTCCAACTTCATCCATGATGACCTTTTGAGAGGTGTATCAGTCGGAAGGGTCGGATAAATGGAAAGCTGCTCACAAGACTTTTCGGAGTGGCTCGCCTAAGAATTTCGGCTGTTTCTAGCATTTCTACCATGAAAGTACTGCGGTCATGGAAAAGGTCGTCTTTGGCACCTACCCGGGAAAATAGCTTGTCAACGATTCCCAAGGATGCGGAGTCCGCAGGTACATAGGAGCCTGTTTGCGCGAGGATCGCTATCAATGCAGTTTGCCGTAGTAACGTGGACTTTCCAGCCATGTTGGGACCAGTAATAACGTGCAGTCGAGACTGAGATGTCATATTGACTGAATTTGCCATGAACACTCTACCGGAAGTAAGTAGACCCAGCTCAACGGTTGGATGTCGACCGTTAGCAACGTGATAGGAGGCACTATGATCCTCGTCAGTCTTTAACCAAAGAAAATTCGTACTACTTACTCGTCCTGAAGGACAGGTCTGACAAACTTCATGTCGACAGCCAAGTTCGCAAAGGCCAATGTAACGTCCAGTTCATCGACCACTCGCGCATTGCGTCTCAACCCTGATGCATGACTACTAACCTTGTGACGTTGAGACTTGGATGAAAGGTCAGAGAATTTCAGGAACCGACCTCTGTACGAAGAGTTTCGAAAGCCTCCTTTTCAACGAGGGAAAGCGCTATCGAAGTTTCCAAGATCCGGCTACCAAGTAAAGACCATTCCTAATCATCAGCGGTCAGTAATTACGACCCCGTAAGAAACAATTTCAGCACTTGATTAAAGTAACTCTTTGTAGTGTTATTCTCGCTGATAGAAACAAACTTTGGGTCTGCATCGAGTTTAGATTGGTCGCGTTTAGCTCTGGCAAGGTGAATGTGCATCCCTTGGCCAGGAGATGAGCGCAAGGTCAAGGAAGGTGCATCTAAAAAACATGAGGACAAGACCATAAGAAGACCGACATGTTATTACCATACGTCATTTGAAACTTTTCCTCCAATCTCTGTTTTTCGTGGAGCAAAGTCCGTAAAGTCTGGTGGATATCACGCAGTTTTGTTGAGAAACTAGAGGTCAGGGGGTTAGAAGATTGAACTATGACAAAATATGTCAAAGACATACTCGGGATTGATGGAGATACCAAACTTTGACCTTCCAAATCGCCAGTCAGCTCTAAAGTGGCTCATCAAATCCGTCTCTGGTGCAAAGAACCCATCCAACTCTGCAGAAGACGGTTGTTGTCCTTCTGATTGATTGAGCGCTTTCCCGATCCTTTCCGAGAACGTTTCAAGTTGGACCATTCGGGACATGAGGATGTCGAGACTGGACCATTCATCTGGATTAAAGTTTGGTCGCTCCTGGATTTCCATTTCTCGTTCGTGCGATACTCTTCTTTGAATATCAGCCCAGAGTCGAATTGAGGTAGTCAAAGCGAGCAAATCATTGGCGTCCCCTCTTCCTAGAAGGAATTTTTGCACTACGCGACCTGCATCCTCGGATTTCTTTAGGAGAGCTAGTAGATCGGCACGGAAATGAGGACGAGTACAGAAAAATGCAACCAGGGACTGCCTAGCATTAATCTCGTGTATTGAAGTACTCGGAGAACCTATAATAACAAATTGAGCAATGAAATCAAATGTAGAATTGAAGGCACCTGCATAACCATCTAGCCAGAAGACGAGTTCCACTAGTCGTCAATGTACGTTTGATGACGCTGAGCAAACTTCCTTTTGCTCCACCTTCTCTCATACTCTCCTTGATCTCGAGAGCCTTAATAGTGTGTGAGTCGATTTGCATACGTCCTCCGCTGTCTTCGCGGTTGGGCAGTAACAATGGAGGCATATGCTCCAACAAATTCGTTTGCAGATAGGTCGTCAAAAGATCTATAGCAGACGTTTCCTCAGCGGTGTAAATGGGAGCGTCTGAGAGAGAAGACTGCAGGGCGATGACTTCATCGGCGACACTAGTTTTGTCGGTCGTCGAAATTGTATCTCGCGATAAGGATGTATTTTTCCCTTGCATAACTTCTGGATTTTGCCAGGGAAAGATATACGATGTTACGACTCGGTCTTCGTTGAGAGCTTCGAAGATAGGATGAAGTTTGTCTGTTTCTAGATCCTGATGAAGAACAATTTCTTGAGGTCCAATGCGAGCTATCTCGTCACGGAGACTCTCGTTAGTTGAAATTTTGGAGTAAAACTCTCCTGTGGATACATCAATCCAAGCAAGGCCAAGAGAGGTCTCTTTGACAATATCTTTGCCAGGCGGCGCGCTTATAGCCAGAAGATAATTGTTCTCATATTGGTTAAGAAACGACTCGTCAATAAGAGTTCCAGGCGTGATAACTCGTACCACGCGTCTTTCAAACTCTCTCGCTCCTGAAGAGTTATAGCGAGGAAATTCTTCGCACATTGCAACAAAGCGTTTGTGTTGCTGAACCATGACTTTGAGGTGTTTGTCGACGTTCGCAAGAGGAAAACCGCACATGTGGATGCGCTGCCCATCCCATTTTCTGGAAGCAAGCTTGATGTTTAGTAGGCTAGCCACCTCGACGGCTTGGTCAAAGTATGACTACAGCAGGGTCAGATTGGTCAAGGTAAATAGTTGACAGCTTGCCTCGTAAAAGTTGCCAACGCGTGTAAGGAGAAGACAATGAGGAAACTTGGCCAAGTTTTCTAATATTCCCCGCGCTAGGCCGTTACGTGGGTTGCTGTCGCCTTCTGCAAGAACCATGAATAAATTAATCGCACAGAGTAGGCTGGGTTTTACCTATACTGTCCTCAATGTCCATTGCAGCTCCCTCATCATCCACAACCTGACTACCCTTTGAAGCTGTCCAATGAAGTAAATCAGCAATTCGGAGATGATGAGGGTGCAAAAGTAGTTTCACCCTTAGTCTTCCGGGTCCTTTTAGGTTTTGCAGCGACTGATACGTTCTTATAATCAAATCCTGACTACTTTGAGAGGCATTGCAACCTACTGTCAATAGATTGATCCTTTCGCGAATTCCTCCGCTTCTTGGGAACGACGGTCTCAGGTTCTTCAGTAGCAGCTGCTTTGGATCTCCTCGTCCGTTTCGGAGGAGATATTTTGTCTGGAAACGGTTTTAGCGTGACGCCATGCGTCTCACCATCGTTCTTGTCTTGTAATTGTCCATCCTGGATGGAAGATACGTCGGTACTTCCTTGCAATATGGCATGCTTCATAACACGTCCTGAACGTACTATACAGAGAAAATACACGTTATGACAATTTCTTTTCTCTCAAACACGTCAAACAGCGCACGTTGATCATCTTCGCCAGAATACCAACTTTCAAGGGGTTTCGCGGGAGTTCCATCAGGTAGAATGTGGACTTTAGGTAGATCAGAATATTTCTTTTTGGTTTTGACTATCTTCTTCTCTGTCACAGAAGCACTCGACGCGTCAAAAGCCTTTTCTTTAAAGCTGTGCTCCGAGTCCGATTGAGGGGCACGCGAGGCGTGAATTGCACGACAGGAGGGTAAGAGAACTCGAGTTCCACCAACACATTTTACAGCATGTTGAAGAAGGCGCGTTCGTACCATACGCTAGCCAGATGAGTGAAGAAGAAAGGACGGAAATAAGCTCATTACTTTCCAACTTGGTAAGGGTCATCACGCCACCCATTTTAGGGCTAGCGGAGTTCCAAACCAATCAAGACAGATTTCCGTTTTGCTACCGTGTAACTTGATTGTAGCTCTCTTTCTCTGTCATTCGTTTCCAAAATGTCTTTTGCGGGTCGTCGTAGGGGAAACAAGGCTAAGAAGGGTGTTCAGTTCACTCTCATGGTCGTCGGTATGTTTTGATTTTTCATTCTTTTTGTGCGCCTTTTCACCCATCGCATCACATTCTCAGGTGCCTCTGGCACTGGACGTACGACCTTTGTGAACACCCTTTGCGAGTCTGAGGTACTTGCCCACAAGGTGTCTGACAGCCCAGAAACAGCTCATGTCGAAGAAGGCATCAGAATCAAGCCAGTTACCGTCGGTGAGTTGTGACACGACATTTGGGCTTGAACTGGATTTAAAAGCTCGCCTTTTCAGAACTGGAGGAGGATGGTGTCCGCATTGCCCTGACAATCGTCGACACTCCTGGGTTTGGTGATAACATTGACAATGAATTCGCGTTCGTTTATTGGTCTTTCGTGGTCTAGCTATATTCTAACTCTTGACTCAGCTTTCAGGAGATTGTTGGATACCTTGAACGCCAATACGATGATATCTTGGCTGAAGAATCTCGTATTAAACGTAACCCCCGGTTCAGAGACAACAGAATACACGCTCTCTTGTATTTTATCCCTCCTACTGGACACGCGTATGTTTTCGGTACTCTGAAGCTACTGACCACGCTTTGCTCACTTGCGCAACCTCTGCAGGCTCCGGGAGATGGATATTGAGTTGATGCGTCGCCTTTCTCCACGTGTCAATGTGATACCTGTCATTGGTAAAGCCGACTCTTTGACCCCCAGCGAACTCCGCGGTTTCAAGAAGAGGGTAAGCGGCCCTTTCTATGTCCGAATGCGTTTTTCATACTCTAGTAGATTATGGAGGATATTGAGCACTACGACATCCCGGTCTACAATTTCCCGTACGACGTCGAGGAAGATGATGAAGAGACTATTCAAGACAACAGCGAACTTCGTGTATGTTGTGGAAGAGATTTTTTTGGGGACTTTGGTTAATTTGTGATTGTTGACAGGCTCTGCTTCCTTTTGCCATCATCGGATCCGAGGAAGAAATCGAAATTGACGGGCAGCCTGTTCGTGCCCGTATTTACCCGTGGGGTATCGCAGAGGTCGACAACCCAAAACACTCTGATTTCAGCAGATTGAGGAGTGCATTGCTCAAGTTGGTTTCGAAAAATGTCTGGCGGAATGTTGCTGACTGGTTTTATAGCTCGCACCTTGGCGATCTCAAGTCCCTGACTCACGACGTCTTGTACGAGACCTATCGTACTGAGAAGCTGTCTAGGACCGTCCATGCCGACACTCAGTACGTCTAGTTTGAATCGAGTTGCAAATTTACTAACGTGTCCCTGCACCAGCGACTCTTCCATTCTACCTGAGGAACTCGCTTCCCAGAGTGTTCGCCTCAAAGAAGAGCAGCTTCGCCGCGAAGAAGAAAAGGTGCGTTGATATGAGTACATTGTTGGAATGATTGCTAAGTGTTCCGCAGCTTCGCGAGATCGAACTCAAGGTCCAACGTGAAATCAACGAGAAGAGGCAGGAACTTTTGGCCAAAGAAGAGTCCTTGCGGTAAGTGTCAATGTTAAAATTGTGCAGATCTCGGATTTACTGATGACATCCCATTTAGGAATTTGGAAAGCCGTTTGGCAGCTCAGGGTTCTCAGCCGGAATTCCGAGAGTAGATGGACGGCGAGTATCAGGACAGAGTTATATACCCATAATACCAGAGACACTCTTTCTTTTTTTTTTTTCGAATGCTGTTGACTGATTTGCGTGTTGCATCTTTCTTTTACTGTTGTTGGCTACGGATAATTACAATACGTACGTTGATTGAGTTGATATAAAATTGGACCCTATGTTGCGAGCCATGTGGCGTGGGGCAAAAGCGAAAGACCAAATAGGATAATGAGATCAAAGACCTGCGGTGTTGGTCGTCTGGAACAGCGACGATGGCTGATTTAGACCTCGATTCGTCGTTGTCCCTATCATCCCGGCGTCGTTCGTCAGCCCATTATAAGCCTCCGTCTGCTCCCCCCAGTCTTCCTATCCCTGACCCTCCCCGCCCTTCTCCCAATCTCGCTGCCGTCGCCGCCTACTCCCAATCCCGCGCTGCCTCTGTCGACGATCTCGAGGACCCTCCACCCCAGTCTATTCTTACTTCTTCTCGTCTCTCGTCCAACCATCACCACCAGCAAATGACCCACCATCATCTTTCTGTCCCCGATCTTGACCGGCCTTCAGAATCCCGCTCGGAGCACAAGGCCCCTTCATCACGCAAAGCCCTCACAAGAGCACTCGAACTTGCCAGGGAGGCAGTCCAGCTCGACTCTACAAATGACAACCCTGAGCTCGCAGTCGCGGCCTATGCAAAGAGTGTTGCGCTCCTCAGCGAAGTGATGGAACGTGTGAGGCGAGGCGAAGATACTACAGAGTCGACCTCTAGGCGGAAAAATGGTCGTCGGAGAAGTGTAGTTGCACAAGAAGAGGAAGTGAGGCGGCTACAGAACATTGTAAGTCTGCCAGGAGATTGCCCGTTCACCAATGCTTATTTCTACCTAGCACGATACCTATGCAGATCGCATGAACATCCTCAGTATCATATACAGTATTCCCCCGCCGCCTCACCCTGCTTCGTCCTATTATTCTGTTACTACCCCTACGACCGAGTCTGCCCCATCAACTTCTCCAACCAGTTCTGCCTCTCCCTCTTCCGACACCACTGACCCTATACCAAGCAATGCCTATACCAACAGTCATACCCCGGACGATGTACTCGACTATTCCGACATTCAGGACATAAACCAACAAGATGGCATATCCGCTATTGGCGCAGCCATGTTTGACAACGGTCGAACGGACATATCTGGCCTTCCCTCCACTACTTCTCATCCATACGCCATTGCCCATTCCGACTTTTCTTCTTCATCCGCTGCTCCTACTGTCCCGACAAATAGGACTTCTGTACAACGAAGATCTCGAGCCCCGTCTTCGCTTCCTCCTCCCCAACCTCCACCTTCAATATCACCACCTGCACCTCCAGCACCTGTAGTAATAGAACCCGAAGTGCCTATTTATCAGAATGGGCGCCACTCCGACGTAACCCGTCAGCGAGGTGATTCTGTCATATCAATGACCCATCGACGGACAGGATCTGGGAGTAAACTGGCCTCCCTTGAAGAGGAGGAAGTCGAAAGACACGAGAATGGGTACACAAAGTCTAGGTTGGGTACAAATGGCTCCCATATACCATCGTACGACTCACCTTCATTACCGACGGAGCCGCTGCCATCAGTATCGCTTGATTCCCCCGGAACGCCTCGAGTGCTTTCAAAACCTCTTCCGTCTCCCCGCTTAAATTCAACCACCAGTGCCAGCGTAAGCCGGCCACGAGGCTCCTCTCAGATATCCATGCGGTCCGAAGCTTCATCCCAGTCTTCCCAGATCATCAACACCTCTACCAACCAAGGCACAATATATCAACGAAGAAGTAAAAACTCTACCTCGACTCGGTCTTCTTCTCCTGCAGAGTCGACTGCTTCTGTAGGATCTAGGGGAGTGCCAACTGGATCATCTGCTTCTTCTAGTGGTGGTCGTAGTCGCTCTGCGTCACAGCCGGGTCGCCGACCGTCTCTTGTGAATGGACGAGTATCTCCCGTGGAACAACGTCCACCGCTGCCCACCGGAGGCGCTGTTCCTGTTCCCCAGCGAAAACCATCTTATCCCCAGAGCCCTCCAATACCACCTTCAGCCATCGTAGGACCACTTACCGTCCAGACAGACTTGTTGTCGAATCCACATGTGACTGTCATGTCAGTAGGAGTACCCATAACTCCAACTTCTCCACTGCCTCCTATAGCACCCAGCGATCCTTTGAGAAAACCTTACCACCTGATGCAGCTACTACGAACTACCATGATCTCATCTACTGGCGGCTATATCACACGACGCCTGCATGTACCGCAAGAGGTATGGTCACAAGGTGGTGCCAAACTTGGCAACGTTGCCGACAAGGTTCGAGTAGTTGACATTTTGTGCTCGGCGCTGGACGAGTTACAGACTTGTAGTTCGGAGATTTTTGGAGCTGGCAATGTGAGTAGTGGAATGGCATTGGGCATTGGAAGCATCGTAAGGAAGGACGGCGAGGCATGGGTAGCCAAGCTGGAAGAATTTTCGACAGTATGTGATGGTGTCGTTGGGAACTTTGGGAAAAAGTTGGGTGTAGGAGAAGGTTTTGTGCTGAAAAAGACGACATGGGGTGACAAACTGACTCGGAGGTTTGACAAGTTTACCAACGGGAAAAAGTCAGTGTTTTTATACATAATCTGTGCCTTGAGCTCATATACCCTGTTTAGCTTGGATTCACCCGCGTCGTACGTACAAGGTCTGAAGAAACTCTTTAATCATGCCCAGCTATTGGATGAGCATACCAAAGCGGTCATGTCACAGCCTGTTGCACCTGCGTACAGCGCTCTCCCTATGGACATTCGCTCTGCTGCAGATGTTAAACTCAGGCGTGCTTCGGAATTTTTTGCCAGCGTTGTATTGACGTTTGTTATCAGAGATCTCTCCCAGCTTCTTGACAAATACGCAAAAAAGTGCGAAAAGTGGTTGGCGGAATGATTCCACACGCCATTTTGGTCTTTGTATCTTTCTTTCTGCATCTGTATATATTGCTGGAATCATGTTGGTTCTCTATGACTTGTCATTGTTTTATTACCTCCATATCATCTGGATTAGAGAATTGTATTCGCCTCCCCTATCAAAGTCTCCTCCTTGCCCGTCTTGTCCATTCTTACTGATTGTGGTTTTTTCTTCCCGTACGATACTCGTTTCTTTTTGTTCTGTCCGTTCCTACGGTTCACCTCTTCGTTAACTGCACATAATTTTTTGGGCTACCTTTTTTGTCATTAGTCAGTGCTTGCACAGTACTTAATGTAGGATCAAGATTGCTTTACTTGGACAAGAAGTCTTCCTAGAAAACAACTGCCGTCATGTACAAGTATACAAACTGAATTAATCTACATGTAATTGGAGTGTCATCGTGTATTTGACTAAGGAAGAGAGTAGACTACTGAACTAGAGGTTATAAGGTGGGAGACACCGAATTAATCCTGTTAGAAATTATGTACGGGCTACTATACATACATACGCAATAAAGATAGGCGACCGAAAATGATATCAAGGTGAAACTACCGAACGGTGGGAAGCATTGACACATCTTCAGGTTCTGGAGTAGGTGGTTTACCACGGAGCCGGGATATGATACTCAGCTTTTGCACTGTCAATGCAGGACAGAGTTAACCTGATGTAGCACGCCACAAATAAACAAAGTAGATCACCGACCGTAGTCTTGACGATAGTGTTCATCAACATCCTCATCATCTGAATCACAGAGAGGATCAGAGTGAGTGAATACATGCCAGGCTTCTGTGTTTTGGCGGTGGCAAGTCAGACGTCATTTTCGCAGGTCTGGTTACAGACACCACTTACGCTCCAAGAATGTCCTTGGCGGTGAATTGGTTCGAGGATAAGGTCGCCGTTGTATGTCATGTTTGTAAGGAGCGTAACGTCGTGGGGTCTTGTCATGAACTGCTCGTAATTGGTCTGGACGGGTTCGGGACCGAGCTAGATTAGTGTAGAACATGAGACTGATGCGAACGGGCGCGAAACAGATGAAAACTTACAGTCTGCGGAAGATTTGCGATGAAGATCTTCCTCAAGGTATTCCCGCGAGTACATCGCGGAGCTATCAGTTTCACCTACAACTTCGACGTGAGCTAGGTTGGATTTAGTCTTCTTTTCCTTTGGAGCTCGTTTGGTTTTGGGTTTGACAGAATCCACGCTGACAACACTTTCTGCGTCATCACCGGCACCCTTCTTACTGCTTTCTTTAGCACTTTGAGTTTGCAGAAATTGGGCTCGCTGAGCGACTAGCTTGTCAGCAAGAAGCTTTTCGTCTATAGGATCGACATTCTCCAGGGCAATCTCTTCAGCTGTAAGCATGATGAGGACTGGAGCCTTTCCTGGGCGGTTGGGGTCGCAAAAGGGATTTTCTGCGGTGGTATCGGTGTCATAGTCGTCTTCGCTGACATCTGATGGACTCTCGAGGTAGTGATAACAAAGCCAGAGGAATACGTGGGCTCGGGAAGCGCTGGAGGCTTCAATGGGAAGGAAGAGGTCGATAAAGTCCACCTCGCTGGACAAGTACTGTTGACTTATTGTCTGGGATTGTGGGTAAGATTTAGAACGAATAGTGGTTATTCTACGTACCGCAGACTCGTTGGCCAGTGTAAATATCAAATTGCTTACACTAGTTGAAGGAATATGCCCCGATTTCTGAAAAGTGTACACTTGGGTCCTGTCTGGTGAAAGTGAACAAACGGACGTACTGCTCGTGCCAGAATATCGGTAAGGTTATTCGGAGGTGAATTGGTTTCGTCTTCGAGTAAGCTGGCCTTGGCAATTGCTTTGAGACGTGGAGCATCCTGTAAACTACCAGAGGTCTTTTGCAGAGCAGGAACAGGATGGTATGTCCGTATGGCTGTCTTCATTTCCGCAAAGACTACTGCGTGTCAGTGACGCAAGTGTGAAGAGAATGTCACATCTGCTCACAGCTCATGGTGGTGTTTATCCTGCCCACATTCGCCAGCAGTGTCATCATAGCAAAGTCGGTCGCAAAGTCTGGAATGTCTGACATTTTCTCCTTGAGAATCTTGGATGCCTTGGGTGAGTTGTATATGGCATTTACATAGAGGTCACTAGAATACATATTAGTTGAGAGACACGTTGACGAAGAAGAGACGCACCGAAAGGTGACCTTTGTGCCTGCTGGACGGCCACCATTAGGGAAAGGGTCTGTGAATACTTGGTGTGTGTCGGAGAATATGGCATTGAGCAGGTCGAACTGGAGGTCGGCGCGAGTCAAGGGCTCGCCGTCGCTCTTCTTGATTACCTTGGGGCCCTGTCGACGCGAAGCCATGGTTGGCGTCAGAGAAGAGTGTGGCGTAAGAAGGATGACACAAGTGGGCGTCTGACAACATCAAATGAAATGATCGTATGTGTATTTTTTAATCTTGTTCCTCTTCTTGCATCATCAATTATTCCTTGTTCTCCTCGCGCTGGAGGCATGCAGTGCATCCGCTCGCTCTCAATACTTTGACTTCTCAAGCTGGCTGGCATGCACCGTCTCTGTCTCCTTTTCCTTTCTTGGCTCGTTTTCTATGTCTGGCCCACTCTCGCAGACTCGCGCAATATCACTCTTGAATTTACCGACTCGGCCCTCGCCTTCTCTGCTGGCTGGAAAGCTTCTCGAGCAGCTACCGGCGACCTTGCTTTTGTCTTTGATAATGTTGGAGCTACTGCTTTGGTTATCACCTTACCACGTACTGTCTTCCCTCTTCATGAGAAAGTATATGCTAAACATGAATATCGACAGCTCTTGTCTCTCATATCACTTATACGGGTCTAGGTAGGACTGGAGGGTCACTATTTGGCGTCTGTCTCGATTGCAACGACGATTTCACGGACGTGACAGTGTCCGACGCGCATGACCCTCAGTTGACAGACAACGCCTTGGCGGTTCCGGTACCAGGTCTTAGCTTTGGGTCGAGTCCATCAGTCTGATTTTTTTTCCAGGCCGATATTTTCTCACTTCCACTCGACCCTTCCGAGGACCATATCATAACCATCCTCAATATTCCTGACAATAGGTTCAACGGACAGAGTGAACTCACATTTGTCTCAATCTCTATAACGATTGATGATGGTGGTGAGCTGAACGTTCTTGACTTGTAACCATTCCTCAAATGCACCATTACAGTACAAACGACTACCACAACCACTTCATCTCTGACATCGACCACGCTCTCTTCAACATTTTCCCCCCTTTCAACGTCAGTCTTGACAACCGGTAGGTATGATCTTTCCTGTACACCGACTCCTCAATGATCGTTGTCCGAATAGCCACCTCTTCGTCCACCTCTGAAACGGCTTCTCCCTCAGTTTCGGCACAGCCCTCCAATGCTGCTATTAGCTCTAATACAAGAAACTCAATTATAGCCGTCATTAGTATCCTGTCATTCATAGGTTTGGGATCTTTGCTTCTGGGCTTGTTCTTCTACCGTCGCAGAAGAGCTCGCCGAAAATCCCGCGTTCCCGAGTCTCAGTTCCCAGAGAAATCAAGGTTAACCTCGCAACCTTCATTGAAGTTACCAATAATGTCTGCTTCCAAAGCAACGCCAAGATACGGGAGTGGGACAGAGGCATTGGGACCTCTGGCGGCAGCCGGACGCTCTAGGCCGACTACACGCCTCCTCGATCCTGGACCTTGAGTAGATACGATGTTTCTCGGTCGGACTAGATGGACATTTTAGAGATCTGACAGACATTTACTTTGAAATATTTTTGGTCTGGATTACCATTTGATTGTACTTCTTACCCCAATAAATCGCAAGGGTCGCCGGACTGTATTTTTTAATTTCTTTATGTAGCAACATCTTGTCTATATCCATGTGTAGATAATAACATCACTACCAGCTGGAAATAAGCCCGCTGGTTCATCGAAGACTACATACAGATGTTTACATTATTTGACTGTAGAAAGAAGGTAGATGTTAAATTACCGATAAGGAAAATTACTGTAAAGGGTGAACGAAGTGTACCTAAAAACGAAGGTGTAACGAAGTCCAGTTTCAAATCATCATAAAAATACAATGTGATCCACAATGAATTAAAAAAAGGGGTGGGATATCAAGTATGAGAACGAACGAGATGGTATCCAAGAGAAGGAAAACAACAAACAGATGAGAAGGGAGTTTCATGGTCGGATCACTGTGCCCCCATCACGAGTTACAGTCGTCTGCAATAATCATCGATTGCAAGCGACACTGCTGATGAACGGTCAGTGGCGAGGAGACTGCCAAAATGATAGCAAGCATTCTAAAACCTCTATGACCACACCGCTCTTATACATCAGTCCGTGGTCGGCGCCCTTGACAACCTTGACAGAGCACTGGTCCTCGCCCATGGCCTTCTCCATCCAGCGAACAGCATGCTCTGCGATCTTCTCGTCCTTGTCACCATACCACACTCGAACAGGATGCGGGTAAGATTGATATGAGAATCCCCAAGGATGGTTATCGTGATTAAGGATCTGCAACAAGTCGTTATGGGTGCCTTTGGCTGACTCGGAGTGCGAAGCAGCAATCAACGCATTACCGAGTGCAGCTTGGTAAGCGTTACTGGGGCTTGGGGGTGAATCCGGTGATTTGGTTTCTGGGGATAGGGTCAAGGCAGGTGGTCGCGAAGAAGAGAAAGATATAGATCGACGGCCTTTGTGCCGTGACGAGTTTTTATCAGGTGTAAAATCTATGTGTGGAGATGATTGTTCGGGAGAATACGTTTTGGTCCAGCTAAGATCCTCTAGACCCAGACCAATCTCAACATTGACGGCAGGCGGTATTTGCGGACTTGACTGAGTGGACTTTTTCGAAGCTATCGAAGACTTTGACTTGAGCGAACTCATCGAACGCAGAGCCTTTAATTTTCTGCCCGATGGGGGCGTATCTTCAGATGGGGATTGAGGCTGAGAGTGTGAACTTGAAGGTGTTCCTTTTAGTCGACCAAGGAAACCTTTTGACGTTTTTCGAGCCATTGGTACTTTTGTATCACTAGATGAACGTCCGTCCACGATACTAACACCCAAAGTACTCCGACTCTCAAAGCGACCGTCAAAGTCCCGCAGATCGTCATATTCACTAAACGTGCTCGAGCCAACGCTCGGCCGAGGATCGCGTTCGGAGAGGGATGAGTAAACACCGTGTGGATGACGCTCGGGAGTTGATCTAGGAGATTCGGCAGTGTGGCCGATACCTTCCCAAGCTATTGTTGGTGGCTTGCCTATCATCCATGTCTGTAGCTTCCACTCGGCTGCCTGGGCTGTCTTGAGCAACCCATTAGGAACATATTTCAGCCACTTGTAAGATCCTGTTTGCGCGCTATGGTAAGTATAGGAGAATAAGGGTTGACTCGAATAAGACTAACCGCTTTCGCTACCGCCGACCCAAGGCGCTAATAAGCAGATATCGCCCCGAATACGATGCTGAAGTTTATTAGCAAAGGACAGGGCGTAGGGAGCTCCAGCAGAGTGAGCCATAATACTACACTCGTCGATGCGCATCAAGTCTAGGACCTCCTCCACTACAGATGCCCACTGTATTATGCCTTTGGCAGATTTTGCACGAGGTTCTGTACGGCCAAGTCCCCATCTATCGTACAAAGTTAGATTGATATTGAAAGTATGTCTAGAAGGCGCACCTATCGATAGTTATTAGTCGCAGTCCTAAAAGATCCGCCATTTCATCATATAAACCCATTATATGTCGCACGCAGCCGAGTCCCAAGAAAATCACTACTGGAAACCCGTTCGGATTTCCTAGATCGGATAGACTGACAGTTAGAGGGTTGTCAAAGGAAGCGTGAGGTGAGCGAGTCAGTCTCAACAATGTGGTGAGCCGAGTAGAACGCAGATACTGGGCAACCGCTTGTGATGGAGAAGAAGGTTTGGTCAAAGAAGCCATGAAGGAAGTACTGTCAAAGGGCGATAGAGGAGGCTGACTGGAGGTTATAGATGAAGAGTATATCGACGCAGCGCCTCCGTCCGACCTAGGGGAAATTATACTGGCAGAGTCTGAGAGAACCGAGTGTCTTTTGGCAAATGACGAAGGAGGTGCAGGAGTTTGCATGCTCTTCTGATGCCGAAGAGTACGTTGGACTTCCTCGGCGATGCTGTCAATGGAAGACCGCGACAGCAAATCCGCCTCCTCTTGAATAGTTAATGGCTCTGGCTCTGGCTCAGATTCTTCGTGGACGGTAGCATGACTGCTACTACGTGAATATGAAGGAGTACGAGAAACTGGTCGAGACCGTACTTGCCCGTCGGGAGCGTAAGCACGAATGATGTCGGATATGGAAGGTGCTAGGCTTTTGCGTCTGTTGGAAGGAGTAGATGGTGCGGTTTGGGGGCGTGAATCATAGGAAGGAAACTGGACGTGATTTTCATCGGATGGAGTTGGAGGGTCAGAATGAAGTGATACCACGGAAGAACCACCAGCGTTCAGGGTCGAGTTCGATGCGGATCTGGGGGGTGGTCGACGATTTCGGTGTCTTGGTGTCGCAAGTGACACAGAAGCCGAGTCATCGTCTTCCTCGTCGCTGGAATAATGGAGAGAGGATGTTCTGGAAGTCTTTTTGGGCCGACGTCGGGCTTTGCCTCCACCAAGAACAACACCAGGCGGGGGAGTCGGCAAGGGAGGTTGATACAGAGGATGATGGCCTGGTATACCAAAACGATTACGGCTGGACATACCGAGGATTGACTCGCCCCCGTTCATATTATCTACAAGAGCATCCATCATCTCTACACCGGATATAGGAGCGGCGACTTGAACTGGAAAATCGAGTGAAAAAGCGTCCACGGGCGTTTCAGGCCTGTGGTCCGAGTAGTGACTGGAGGAACGAGAAGCACGGAGAGAAGGAGTTCGGTCGATCCAGTTGGAAGGTTTTGGCTTTGAAGAAGGACCGCTAGATGAACGTTTTCGTCGGTGAGTTTTGTAGGTTAGCGGGGCATCAGAATCCCCGACAGAAGGAAAAGAAAAGGAATCGTTTGGGTGCGGCGGAGATGAGTGGTGGGAAGGATCGTCCCGTCTGGGAGCGGACGAAGGAGAATGAAAAGAGGAGTGTGGCTGAGCGGGGTTGTGATCGTACACTCTGTCTTTCTCTCTGGGTGAGACCGACGACGGGCTTTTTCGCAGAGCATTCGCGCTCAGCGCTTGTGGCCGCGAAATTACTTGCATGCTGTCGTCCCCGCCGTTTGTGTCCACAACACTGGCGTTCTACAAGTAGTCGCTGACCGTCACCTGATCACTCCAATATTACTTTTTGATCTTCACAATTAACTCCGAGAATTCACCAAGTAATAATCTTATCCTAATATACTATTGTACAGTACAATACCACGTTCGCAACACGCCGCTCTCAGCACATTATCGTCTTCCCATCGTCTGAACGGAGGTTCGTTTGTCCCCTCGGGCACCTGCAGCCTTTCAAGCTTCGCGCACTTGGCAGATTTCGCAAATTCCACCCAATCCTCCACTGACAAAGATACACTTCGCCCTGTTACCTTCAACTCTTCAATATTGGGATAGCATCTGTGTACGGCATTCAAAGTTTCCACGTCGACCCGGACCCCGCTCAATTGCAGCACCCGCAACGTCGAAGGCAGCGAAAGTCCTTCGTCAAACAACGTTGGTCTCCATGCACCCATGCATTCCACCTCGTAAAGTAGGTTTTCCACACCATACGACTCGACTACAAAGCTGACCTGTTCATCCATCTCGCTTGAAAACTCTCCGGAAACACAAAGGTACTTGAGAGTGTCCGTGTCCTGCAGTAGGTGGCTCAAATCCCCACCAACGAGCTGGACGTTGGAAAGCACTAGTTCCGATATTTGAAGTCGGGACGGGAATGAAGGATATACGATGTCGAGGTCGAGGTTTGACAGCTCGAGTCTTTGAAGTTCCGGAAACCTAGATGCCAGCACAGTATCCCACTCCAATGACGCTGGACAACCAAGCGCATCTTTTCGACAGCTTCCGTTAACATGGAGTTTTATGATCGTCTCGGGATAAGATAGCGAATTCAGCAATCTCTCGGCCCCAACACTCAAATCCCCTCCCAGAGTCAACGACACCAAACCGTTCAGACTCAGGATATACCTGATGGATTTCATTTCATCTGCACTGAAGAATTTTCCTTCCGAAACTGGGCATAGTTCGATCCCTTTGATGAGAGTGCGTAGATATGGATTCTCCGAGAGTGTTCTCGCAAGGAGAAGGCAGGAAGCTGGAGAGTAGAGCACAGGTGTATCATAAAGGCGTTTCCGTATATTATACAACCACGCAGGAGAGATTCGGGCGAGGCGAAGAAGATCCCGTCGCCACCAGCAGTCTGAAGATGAGAGGATAAGAGGGATGAGGTCGTCGACAAGCCTAGGACGACAGGACATGGAGCGGTTGTCAAAGTTGTGAACGAGTTAGAAATATATTGGAACGACAGCGCATATCCCAGCCAGACAGCGGCAGTGCCTGCAGGACGAGCCAAGCATAAGTGTAGCGATGGATGTCTTGTTTTGTACATTTCCATCAGCTGATGCGTGTTTTCGATCAACTGGAACTTATCGCAGATTCTATAATTACTTGCCGTTTTTTCCACATTGCAAAGGATTTGGTGCCTGCCCCAATGTTATCTCCGTTTCTGTCTTCACCATGTCTCTTGAAGACAAGGACGTGTCCTCCTATGCAAAAAACACGCTCAATGGCGAGCAGGAGGTCTTTGTAGAAACCCCAGACCAGGATTTTCACTACAAGACTCTAAGCTGGCAGGTCAATTCGCGTATCTCTTCAGCCATATCTTGTGCAATGCTGACAATTAGCACCCAGTTTGTCGCACTTCTCATGATAGCTGAGATCGTGTCCAATGGAATGCTGTCTTTGCCATCGGCTCTCGCAGTTGTCGGTATGCTGCGTGCTCAAATAATTGTTTGCAGATTGCTTATCCAACTACAGGCATCGCTCCTGCTGTTATACTTATTGTCTTTCTTGGCATATTCGGCTTGTACACCGCGAAACTACTGATCGACTTCAAGCTGAACCATCCAAGCGTGCATAATATGTAAAAGCTTCACGATACATTCATCTGTAAAGTAAGATTGACATTAGCTGCAGGGGAGATGCAGGGTACATTCTTGGTGGACCTGTTGTTCGCGAGATTCTTAGCCTCGGAACTATCATCTTTGCTATATTCGGTACAGTAGGTATGAGTTTTATTGCTGCCTCCCTACGCTAAGTCCTCGACCAGGGAAGCGAATTGTTGTCCGGCCAGCAAGCGCTTTCGACACTTTCCAACAGCGGACTATGTGCAATCGACCTCTTGCTGATATTCGCCGGTGCTAGCTTCCTCTTATCTCTACCTCGCACTCTGGGAAACATAAGTTGGCTCGGGCTATTGAGCGTAGCCTTGATATTCATAGCTGGTATTGTTGGCATGGCTGGCGCAGGTGCAAACCCCGTCCCGGGGCGTTCAATTAATGCTACCATGTCCAGTAACTTTTACCAAGCCTTCGTGGCCATCACGAACCCGGTATTTTTTTCCCATCGAAATTTTTGACAGTCTTATAAATTTGTCACATTTCAATGGGCAGGTGTTCTCCTATGCAGGTATGGTATTAACGTGGCTTCTTGATCTTGTCAACTGAGCGCCTCCAGGTCACTTCATGTGCGACTGAAACTGCCATTTCGGATCGAGTTCCGTCAATCTGACACATTATAGGTTTTTTATATTGATTTCCGAGATGCGTCGGCCTCAGGACGCAATGAAGGTAAGATTACCCTTTTGTGTGTCAGAACTGTACATGTTAATTGTGGCCAGGCAGCGTGGTGCCTGCAAGGGTTCGCCACCATATTCTACGTGATTTTTTCTGTGGTAATGTAAAATTTTTCGCTCGTTTGTAGGTATTTTGGATAATCAACTTGGTGGCTTCCAGTTATGTTTATATAGGTAACACTGTCCAATCTCCTGCATTTTTCTCTCTGCCTCCAAAATGGGCCAAAGCATCTTTTGGCATTGCGTTGGGCAACTTTTTAATGTATGTTTTCTTACCCACGGCAGCCCTCATTTTACTAACAAATTTTCAAGTGCTGGCGCCTTGTATTCCCATACAGCGGCTAAACTGGTCTTCGTCCGTTTCTTTAGAGGTACACACCACAGTCAGTTCCGCAAAACACGTCTCTGGCTACTTTTTGAACTGAATTTTTAGTGTACTCGCATAGTGTCCTTGGGTGGATAGTTTGGATAGTGCTCTGCTTTATAGCCATAACTGTCGCGTTTATCTTGGCTGTTTCTGTGCCCATCTTCTCCTACTTGATAGGCATCGCCGCATCTCTGTTTGCATCGTGGTATACGTATGGTTTGGCGGGATTCTTTTTCCTGCATGACACATATCATCTGAAGGGTGGACGCGATGCCTTGCGGTCGCGTCCTATCGGCACTTTCCTAGCAGTTTTGACCATTCTCGCAGGAGCTTTTATCTGCGTGGCAGGAACATACGTCTCCATTCGAGTGAGCAGAATCGTGCTTAAATGAACAGATCTAAAATACTAAAATTACTCGTTTAGCTCATTATCGACGCGTACAATCAAGGAATCGTCGGCAAGCCCTTTACTTGCTAATGAGTTGAAGACAAAAAGCGTGTCATTTGCAGACGTAGTTAAATATGTAAATACTCGTGTTTGTTGATGTCGAGGATGTTGTAATGCGTAATGCTGTGTTTCTCAAGACTTCGGAATGCAATGCTTCATCAACAGTCTCCTTTACTCGTGTGTCTTGGTCTTTCAGACCATTCTCCCTTAGTATGACGGCGTCCCCTCCCATTTACGCTTTGCCCATTTCGCAACGTCCGTCTACTCCATGGACCCGCAAGTTCTTGGCCCTTGCTTTCTTTATCGCTTTCAATGGAGGTTGTCTCATGCTGAATTTCACTCAATTCATGTTCCTCTTACCGTTGCGAATTCTGCCTTTCAAATGGTCCCGTGCCCTCTATGACGAAGGAATACGTTATACCAAAGGCGCGTTTGGGTGTCTCCTAAGTACGTTTTGTCGTTGTTCGCTTCAGATAAGGTACACGTTCTGAAGCGCCCAGTCCTCATGTGTCAGTGGTTTTCCCCCACCAAGTTTATCATCACCTTTGAAACAGAGGGGAAAGGAGCCTTCACCAGGGAAGAAATAGACGAGATAGTAGTTAGAGACAAGAAAGGAAACGTCGTCTCCTTGGACTTGCCGACAAAGTTCGTATGTATAAGTAATCATCAGGTTAGCGTATTCTCTATCTTTGCGCAGTTGCTTAGACGTCAGGATAGGTTTATGCAGATTGGTGGTATGCATGGTGCTTGCTTTACTATCTTGGGGAAGGTGTCCATCGTTATATTTACATCACGCTCAAGAAAAGTCTGCAATGGGTCCCCGTGGTCGGATGGGTGTGTATTGTTATGCACTCATTCGTTCATGAATCTCACAATTTCATGTCTCCAGGGAATGCAATTCTTCAATTTCATTTTTCTAGCTCGTTCCTGGGCGTCCGACCGAGTACAGCTTGCTACCGCCCTATCTACTTTAGGTCGTGCTGCAGAACGAGAAGATAATCCATTCGTCTTTCTTTTGTATCCTGAAGGTACTCTTGTCAGCAAGGATACTAGACCAATTAGTCGGAAGTTTGCTGAGAAAATGGGTATTGTGAGTCTTGTTTTCACATCCTGATGCACTAAAACTGAAATGTGACAGAATGACATGACTAACACTCTATTGCCTCGGTCTATGGGACTGCTGTTCAGTTTACGTTCATTGTCTCCTCGTGTGCAGGGACTCAAACTCATCGACCTTACAATGTGTTATCCTGGTATACCACCACTGGGCTACGGCCAAAGCTACTATACCCTGCGGTCCATGTTCTTTGATGGTGTGGCTCCGCCGGCTCTCCATATACATCTTCGGATGTTTGACGTCGCAAAGGACGTGCCGATTGGGGACCTTACAGGCAGCAACCCTGCTGCTGCCCCAGAAACTTCGCCCAACAAGCACGCAGTCGAGGTAGAGATTCCAGAGATCGAGAGGGAGTCTTTCGACTTGTGGCTGAGAGAATTGTGGCAGGAAAAGGACGAATCAATAACCCGGTGGTTGGAGACTGGGAAGTTTTCAGAAGCTTCGCCACCAGCTATTGAAATTCCTTTGAAATTGAAACGGACGAGGGACTACTTTGATGCATTCTCTTTTTTCTTGCCAGCAGCGGCAGGATATGTATGGGGAAGAATGAGGGGGTAGTTAGATTTGTTGTACTTGTAGTCTAGTGTTCGAGTACATTTTGGATTATTGGTCCCTTCGTTCCGATATCTGCTTAACTAGAAAGATACTGGAATCTAGGAACCTGTCCACGCAGTTCATAAGACAGCTTTCTTCGCCACGCGAAAACCGCGTTGAAGGCGTGCTTGTAACGCACCTAAAGGAATTTGTCAGTTTAGAACTATCAAAATTGGAAAACGAAGACAGACTTGTCCCAGCACATAGTAGTAAAGTTGTGAACAGTTGAATGGAGCTTAGCCTGTGTCTGTTCCTTCTCCAAAAACGCTGCAAGTTCCTTCTGTGACAAGAGTAAGCAGAGATAGAGGGGGAAAGGAAAGTAGATACCTGAGTGGCCTCGTCAAATTTTGGTTCAGACATGATGATGTGGTTGAGTCGAGAAGGAACAGAGATATTTACATAAGACCATTTTGCTTCCGTGTCCAAGTACGCGGCTAAAAATCCTGAATGGTTTAGCTTTTACATTTCATCAACATCGATCACTACTGTAGGTCTTTTTCTCCCTTCGCAACTATCTAGCTCTTAGCTCTCCCCAAGGCTCCTGTGTCTATTCCTACAGGCTGTGCAAGAGCCTCTGTCCCGTTTGCTGGCCTTGACGCGTGAGAGTCATGACATGTTCACCATTTGTATAAGATTTGTTTCGATTAAGGAATGCAGAAACAATTACCGCGTGTAGACCCAAAAAGCCTGCCTCGTGTTGACAGCTCTCTCTTTCAATCTCTCATATGGCGTCGTCTTCAAATGCCGGTCAACCTTCTGGTTCTCACTCCAGGAGACTCTCTTGGCCTCCCGAACCCATCCCTCCGTAAGTCGGGATTTTGTTCGGCATCAAACTTAACGTGTAATCTCATTACAGTCCTTTTAGTGTTGGATACTTGAGCCGCAAAGCATTACCCATTAAACGTAGCGACGCGGAAGCACTAACTCGCGAAGATGTCCAATATGACCTTCTCAATCACATATTTTCAGATACACAAGTTGTTTTTACGCCTCAAACTCCCGAAAAGGCGGACAAAATCACATTTAAAGAATTATATATCAATGCACTGTACAATTCGAACAAATGCTCAAAGGTTCTCAAAGAAAAAATGGTTGAAACTCCTGCCTTTGGTGTAGAACTGGCCAAGATATCGCTCCTCACAAATGTCGGCCGAATCAATACTACTATGGCTTGTAAGTCAAGCGACTTGGATGCATTCACAGTATTTGACTAGCCTAATTTTATCAGTCTTCCCAGAAATGAAAACTGCTTTGCGAACCTACCATCCAGTACCATCGTTGCAGAAAACGGACGGAAATGCTCAAGATGCCCCACGAATAAAAAACTGCTTAAAGGCAGCACTTCTTCCATCAGAATTCAAGTCATTGCCCCCGTCTACCCCGGAAGAAGTCATGGAAAAAAAGGTACAGGAACCTAAGAACCCAGTGGCTTTCTGATAAATTTATCTTGTGATGGTTTAGAAAGCGGGCCAATGCCCTCCTACCAGTGTCGTAAACCTGATTTTCGTCCTTTCAAATCATGCTGCAGTAAGAAAACGACCTGCCATGACATATGGAAACTAACTCGAGCGCCTAACCAGCCCTTGGCGAGTATTCATTTTGACGGGACATTCAACTTTCTAGATCTCTTTTTACCCAAGCCTCTGTCTTCTGCGGATCGTGCCAGAGTGTTTCTGTGGCTAATGTACTACTACCTGGAGTCACCAGATACCCCAAACCCGTTCGATGATAATTACTCGCGAGAACATCCACCAAAAGCACCTCTTCTGCGAACTCTATCTGCCGCCGAAATGGCACGAGAGAACGTTGACACTGGAGAAGAAATGGAATGGGGGAGAATGATGTCTGCTCGACGAAATCAATTTCTGCAAAAATTGGTATCAGCAATCGAAAATGAAAAGAAGGCGAAGCCAGTTGCACCGCATTTTGTACCAGGTTTTTCTATTTCTTCCCCTCATGCCCTGACCACTTCATAGACTCCGTTTAGATACAGCCGTACCACCATCGAGTGGCCAGTCGTCTGGGCGTCGTTCAAGACGAGCGGAACCGACCAAAGATGAAGCATCCTTTATGTATTACGTGCCTGGCGAAGAGGTTGCTCCTACACCACCGCCAACACGCGAACCTCCACTCCCAAGGCGAGGTAACTTTTCGATATTTTGCGTTACCGATAAATTCCTGATATGTTTCTTCCGGGACCAAAGAAACGCTCTCGCGTTCACAATCTGCTGGAACAACCGAGCTTGCACGATTCGGGCGGCCTGAAGACAGATCAATGTTGCAGCGTGAGTGGCACCCTGAACAGGATATTCACACTTGACAAATTCCTCGGACAGATGCCTGGCACACGGTCATGACTACAGATCCGCTAGGTGACTCTGATGATGATGGCGATGAATTCAGTCGTTTAGACTACGGTACGCATCTGCCAGGTGTACCAGATAGTATTATTCATATTTTATTTTCACCTCTAGCCCGCCGTCTTGGGGTAATATCTCGTATAAGGAGAAGACCGCCCACTCCGGAAATCCTTGCTCAACAACCTCACACCACACAAGCACTGCCTTCAAGAGATTCACCGTTTACTGGTCGATGGCAACGAGTGGAATCATGGGACTAAACACTCCAAATATATGACTGGCATTCTAGGAGATATCTAGTTTTAGTTGTAGTATAAGTGGATGAATCCAGGCGCAGCCCTTCATCGGCTTGTGTGTGGCATATGCCCAATCCGCGAGGGTTGCAAGGTAGTTAACGAATGTAAGTGTAAGTGTAAAGTGATACGAGAGACTGGCTCTCCTAAAGTAAAACGAAAGCTAGGTCCCCCTTGTTTGTCTTCTCTGCTGTATCGTACAATCCCCGCCCAATTTAAAAGTGAATGATACACGGATCTTTCCATTGAAATAGCGAACGAATAAGAGAAAAAGGTCCCAAAAATATCAATGTCTGGTGTCTGGATTATTGCATTATTACGTCGAGCTTAGAAGCCACCCGGCAAGGAGAGCACAGGATGTTCAAAGCCAGAACGAGGTCGTGGAGAAAATTCTGCGGGTGCGCTACGACGCTTCCATTTCCTGTCTTCAGGAAGTTCCAACTCACGACCGTTGAGGCCAGTTTCGGAGGGCAACATTCGGCGTCTGATCGTAGAAAGCATGGTACGAGCTTTGCGCTCGCGAGAGTCCAGCGCATTCACGTTCGACTCTGATAATTCAGTAGGAGAGAGCGAAGAAGAACGAGGAACCAAAATGGTCCTAACTTCAATCTTTGGAGACAATGGAGAACATGGCGATTTGGGAGGTGCAAAGGTCACAGCCGGCTGCTGAGTTTGGGCAGGCATCTGGAGCCGACCAACGCCCAGAGTCAGTCTGGGACGTCCCACGCTTTCTGAGCTGGGAGTACGAGAATGACCCTGACCCAAGCGAGCAGAGATCTGCTCAAGGGAAGGCAGCGACTTCTTGGCCTTCCTTTCCAGTGGAGCCTTCTCGACTGTAGTACGAGAATGGATCATCCTGAAATCGACTTGTTCGACCCAAGGCTCCCTTGCATAACTCAAAGGACCCTCAGAGGTGTTATTTAAGGTCTCGAACAGTGCGAGTGGGCTGATTAACCCAGGAGATGGTAACCTATAATGAAACACTGATGGAGATTCAGGCGGGGTCTTGGGCTAATTGTTGGGCAAGAAAAGGACGGTTGAGTATCAGGAAGAATGGATAGGAAAGGTGACCTCACTTGTAGGGTAGCAGTCGGCGAAGGCGGGGCAAGCACTTTGGATAAGAAGAGAGCCCTTCTTTCGACTAGGATTCGCATATCAAGGGCAGAAACAGTATGATATCGACAAGATCCATACCTTGCTTGTTCTTGTGCACTTTCAGGGCGATCTCCTTACGGAGGTCACTCGACTTTTTAGCCCCAGCTGAATTCCTCTCTCGAGAAGCATTCAAGAGCGCTTCAAATCGCTCGCGTTCGAGACCTTTGCCTGATTCAGGCGTAGGAGATGGGCGCAGCGGTGAGGGTAACGCATTGAACTTGGCGTGAGTGGGGGGAGGGGTCAAGTGTTTCGGTCTGTAGCCGTCAATTTCATCCGAAGTCGTATTCGCCCAAGAAAAGGGAGAGTATGGTTCAGGATAGTGTTCATCAGGAGGTGCGAGGGAGATTTCAATTTGAGGCAGAGGCGAAGCAAGAACCATAGTAAAACAAGGACAAAAAAATCGACTGGCGACCGGCACCGATGTAAATCTGTAGAAAAGATTGCACGGCGAAGGAAGAGAGAAAGAGAAGAAAAAGCTGGGAGGGCCCGCAAAAGAAAAAGAAAGAAAGATGAGCGTGGGGGAACGGAGACTAGCTGTATTGTCTTTGCTGCCACGAGTTTATGATATGGCCCTCCGCTTAGCAACTCCCTACCCACCAACAATTCCAATCCCGTGCCTAACACTGTCCTCTTGGCGTTGACGATGATTACTTTCTACTATCTTGCACAGTCTAATTCTGTTCTCTCCGTCCCTTGAATCATCAGAAATCCTGCCATTTTCTACGTTTTCTACATTCATTCGGCAATCACTCATACAAATCCACAGCACCAGTCCAGGCTCAGATATCCATGCAAAGTTGCGAACCTCGCTGTAGCATTTCACGACGTAATCGCCTATGCGCCCATCGCAGTGTACAGTACAACCCGTGTCACAGCTAGCAGACTTTCGTCCGGTTGGACTCACACATCCCCAGTGGTGGTTGCCCTCTGATCTGGTAGCGATCACATCATCTAATTTCGAAGTAGATACATTTATATACACATCAAAGGCCCTCTGCTTCTACTGCCTCGGCCAGTTTCTTTCTGTACAACTTTTCTGCGTCGGTCCACACTCGCGCCGTTTGTCTATTGGGGAATTCGAGCAAAGATGGAAGCAGGTCAGAACTAAATTGCTCAGAGGCCTCCCGTGGAAGTAGAGTTGGTAGATGATCAATGGAGACAACGGACAGCGGTGTTAGTTCCGATCTAAAGAAAAGTGATGAGCCACGCTGTCACCCATCATATACAAATACGCACGGAAGATCGACTGGGACAGTAGGCGCCGAAAATGTAGTATTGATTGAATAAATCGGGATGGGATTGAATGGATTGGTCGTATCACAGCTCACATCGACAACCACAGACAATCGCCGGTTCTTTCCAGCTTTGATGATTTGTTCATGAGTCAGGAACGGTGGGATTTGAGACGAGAGATAGATGCAGTTGACGAATATATCAACATCAAGGATCTCCTGGAATGGACCACCTTTAGCGGTCTCATCCATGTCCCACTTGATGATATCTTCCCTACAGGCCAGTTTATGAAATCTGGTTACATCGCAGATGCAAAAAGTACTTACTCATCAAGTCCAATCTTTCTGAAAAGGTCTACAGCGCCTCGACCACAGCGACCAAGAGCGCCAATTACTAGAGCTTTGGTACCCTTACCGCTCCCTCCCAGCGCCTTTTTAACGTCAGAAATCATTGCCTCTTCGTTGACATAGGGCTGCAACAATCCGAGTTTTTCTCCCTTGCGCTCAGACGCTAGTGCAAGAGCCCCTGCAGCTGCTCCAGCGAAACCGGCATGGAAACCGAACGCGGCAACTCGTCGTCCCTTGGCATCTTCGAGAAATTCTAAATCGTACAAAGTTCCACCGCCGCGATGGAATCGACCGAGAACAGATGACCATCCTGCCTGTTTCTTGTAACAGTGCGCAAATTGAATGTGTGTATGGGGAAGAGGATCTGTGGATACGGGAAGTTCCTTCAATCCAATAATGGGGACGTCGGTGGGAGCAGATGGCCAGCTGTTGTTGTCAACTAGCTTACAACCGACTCTGTTGATGGTGTCAGGACAAAATTAACGTGGATTCCACCAAGTAGAAAAAAAGCATACGCTTCGTATTCAGAATCGTCGAAAATCCTTTGCTCGTCGCGTTCAACGATGATGTCGAAACCAGCATCGATGAGCTTCTTGGAGGTAGTCGGAGTCAATGCTGCTCTCCTTTCAAATTCCTTCTTTTCGCAACGCAGCCAAAGTGTAGGCTTGGACATCTTTTGAGCGGAGTTGAAGAAAGATTTTTATCGCGATCCTGACTCTAAAAAGAAATCTTTTTAACAGAGGTATGGCTGGATTGGGCCTACTTCCCACGGTGCTATCTTAGTCAGCACGGTGGCACCTCAAAACTTCGAATAGCCCCTTTGCTTTTTCTTTCATTCTTCCATTACTCGTCTCTTTGCCCCGGTCATTCTCGAAGCTTGCAGTCTGATGGATATGAATGATTGGTGGTTCTCTGGCTGGTAATTCCATTCAAACTGTATGCAGGGGTTAACGATCTACTGGAGAAATAGGGGAATACATATGACGTAATCAATTTATCGATCATGTAGCAAAGCGATTTAAGCCGCATTTACACGTTCCGCCAGGAGTTTGGCAGACTGCGCCACGATTGCTTCCTTTGGTTCCTCAAATTGTTCATAATGACCTTTGGCAATACCAGCTGCGATAGTCGTATCACCCTTCTTAAGGCCTTTCATAACAACATCCATGAATTCATCCAATGGCATCCAAAACTTGGAAAGCTTTTCCGTTGTGCCCTCAGCTAAAACTACCTCAGGAACAGATCGGGCACATGAATAACAGTCTTCTTACCATCGTGAAGTTCAGATTCAACAAGACTGGAGAAGAATGTAAATCAGAGACATGAACCTTGGGGAACATTTCAACACTGACGGTGGAATTATTTCTCCAACATGAATGTTAGAGCCTTGCAGTTGAGTTCTCAAGGACACTGTAAAGCTACGTAGCGCTGCCTTGGTAGCACAGTAGTTGGGAACTAGGGGCATTGGAATTATAGACAGTGCAGATGTTACAACTATTACAGAGCACTTGTGGCCGGTAGCCTAGATCTGATGATCAGTTGGATCAAAAGGAATCGCTGACACAACTTTGGCGCACCGCAAGTCGAGTGAAATGAGGAAGCAGATGGGTAATCATAGCCACAACTGACAAGTAGTTTACATTGAACTCCAAAGAGATGGCTGCATACTACTGTTAGCCGCGAGAATACAAGTGAGGAAATGGGGTGCTCACCATCAAGGTCGACATCTTTGTTGAAATTGAACTGCCGCTGTATTCCAGCACACAGAATGATCGTATCAACTTCAGGGTTCTTGCTGACAATATCTTCGACGGAACTTTTCAATGTTTCTCTGTCTGCGCTCACATCGAGCTGAATTCCTTCTAAACCAGCCTTGGAAAGCTCGTCGAGCCGATCCTGCCGCCTCCCACAACCTATGACTTTTGGTTTGCTTGGTAGTTTTGCGATTTCAAGGGCCAAGGCACGGCCGATTCCAGAGGTAGCTCCTGTAACAAGAACACACTTGCTGTCAAGGATAGAAGCCATAAGGTAGTGAGATAGACCGAGGTGATACTATTAGATAAATGGTGACGTCGCGTACACAGTACGTATACCTTTACTTGTTTCTGACTTTTACTATCTTGGTAATGCAGTCCAAGCATCCTGAGCCATCGGAACCTTTGAACAACTCTGTTACACTTCACAAATCCCTCCAATATGCGGATGAACAAAAGAAAGAGGGAAATGACTACTTCCGAGCTCAGAAATGGGAAGAAGCATTAGCAGCTTATCGTGCTGGTCTTGGACACCTTCCCAAGAGACGGCCAGCAAAGGTACCGCAGAAGCAACCGTCTCATGGGAATGAAGAGGATCTTGGGAATGTGCAGCAATCATCTCAAGACTCAAAAGAGGATGAAGCTGAGGAGGCCGAGGTGCAGGAAGATCCAGAGTGCGTAAAAGCTCGAGCGGTGTTGAATGCCAATATTGCTGCATGTTACGTTAAACTGGTGAGTCCGACATCTATTTTTTCCCTCCATCTATCTCATAGTGACCGCCTAGAATGACCACAAAGCTGCCGTTGAAGCGTGTACTCAAGGTTATACTCATTTTCTGTTCTGCACGGCGACTACTGACGCTAGTAAAGCATTGCTGGATGATCCTCAATATATCAAGGCCTTACAGAGGCGCGCATCCTCAAATGATAAACTCGACACATGGTCTTCTCTCACTGCTGTCCAGGAAGGTCGTAAACTTTACGTTGTGGTCGGGACTCTACTGAGAGAATGCCTCAGACTACAATACACTCTTGAAGCTAGTCCCCTCTAATGAAGCGAAAGACATTCAACGCTCCCTGCATAAATTGAAACCACGACTTGAAATCGCCCAGAAAAAAGAGACTGATGAGATGGTAGATAAACTCAAGGGACTAGGGAATAGCATCTTAGGTGAGGAGTTCTGACCTTTTCTATCAGTGCACTAAGTGCTAGACAGGTAACTTTGGATTATCGACCGAAAACTTCAAGTTTGTTCCGAATGGCCAAGGAGGGTACTCGGTGAATTTCTCTAGATAAATCGATGAAGTCTAGTAGGGGAGGTAGGCTTCTTGTAGCTGGCTAGCACTTTCATACAGCATACTACATATATTTTCCGTAATAATTTTACATAAAACACGAAGCAGGAATAGTTTAGGGCTATAATGCTATACAGGATGCCAGATAAAAGAGTTAACAGACCAGAGAAAGAGGGACGTCGACAAAAAGCAGATCTATGGAAAATGAACGACAATATGCAAAAGATTATGACGGTAGCGCGTAGGCTTAAGCTTTGGACGCAGGTATGTGGAGGTTAATGGCTGAACATGATAAGTATTCAGCAGGAAAACGATCAACTTGGGGAAGATTACACATACCCCGGTACCAGTTCAATGCATCGGAAGGAGATGGAGCATCAAAATATAGGATAGCTTTGTTGTCCACAAGGCGCAGAGCTATCCAGTAGCATTAGAACCGTTGTTAATCAAGATAGATAATAGATTATTTACCATTTCCATGGACGATACTAGCGGGCTGAGGGAGTGTCTGCATGCGCAAGACAGCCCATAGATCTACATAAGAGGTAGGATCACGCCCTTCAGATGGATCTCTGCACAGGACTAGCAAGTCGTTACAGAGAATGCCAAGAAGTGGTCGGGGGGTCAGTTCGGGTGCAAGACAATCCACGTCGATAGTACATGCATCCCCTTGAGGATTTATGGCTTCGAATGTTACAATAGCTTTGCGAACTACACGAGTCAACAGCAAAGGTCCGTCCATGATGAGGCGTCTAGTGAAAAAGAAAATGAATACGAATTTCAGGACTGCATCACGTCACTTACCGATGGGGTTGGACAAGGGGACTGGGGAATTTTCCTCGAATCCGAGACTGCCAGTGGACGAGTTTGTGGCGTGATTCTGCCTCGCGCTTGCCCTCGTTCATATTGTTTGCCAATGAGGCAATCTCATTAAGCGCTCTGTCTATTGAATCTTCCATGTATTCATATTGTGGAGGCGTGCTTCGACGGAGTTCCTCAAGCTTTGGGAAAGAGACATGTCAATCAGTGGCGGACATATGAACTGAGCAACCATACCAGAAGACGATATCTTGGAATCCGTTGGACAGGAAGAAGTAGATAACCCTCCAGGTTAAGTTGAGAGTGGTTGGGGTCAAGACGACAACGTTTCAGGAACGATCTTATCCTCTTTCGCTGGCTGCTAGTGAGATTCGGCGCGCCTGATGATGAGTTTTCGGTAGCCAAGGCTGGGTTTGAAACAGCTGAGATCGTCAATCCCATACCAGCTAATTGTGCAGTACTAGAAGACGGTGACATTGCGGGTGATGACCCATTTGCTTGACGGTCCGAGGACCAATACTTAACTCGTTGAACAGCGTTGTCAAAATTACTGCGAAAAGTCAGTAAATATTTCGCTGTCGGAATGTCAACTTACTTGATGTAGGTAGAGTACATCTTCATGAACGCGGCATGCTTTAGAAATATGTTTCCTACCGCCGCTGCCACATTGATCGACAAGTGCCCGTCAGAATCTTCCTTGTCTGCATTCTTGGACATCAAGGGTGCAGCTGCCTGTTCTAAAGAAAGCAAAAAGCTTCCTTTGTGAAATGAAACCAGTGCATCGATAGCACCAAAAACGATTTTGCGCTCCGTAGCTGGCACAACGGTCTCTTTGCTTGAACCCACGCCACCCAATACAGAAACAGGTGCACAAGCAGGCTTGACATAAATATCTAACAGCTCCAGTAGACCTTTCACGTAAGTTCTTTCGGTACTAGTATGATTTGTTAGAAAATTCGAAACAAAAGAAGTTGAGCCTTACATGAGAATCTCCTTGACAACCATTGCCCGTTTGCTCTTGTCATCCTTGATCTTCCGTTCCTCGTTTGAACCAACGCTGTCAGTAGTAGCTACGCTCATGGTTTGACTAGAGCTTCCACTACGTAACCCAGATTGTTGCTCATGAGAACGAAGGTGACTAGGAGAATCCCCAGATGACACCATAGTCGTGCCGCTCAAAGCCATTGAGACCTCTCGAGATATATCAACACCCGTTGGACGTCGAGGTCGTGAAGTTGGAGAATCGCCGTACAACAATCCATTATTACCTTGTTGGGAAAGTCCTAGATCATTCATATCTTTGAGGTACGCCATAACGGACCGAAGTGCTCGAGTATAAGCTTCGCGAGCACGTTCCTCTTCCTTGCGCATATAGGCTTCCTGGTCAAATGCAGGACTAGGCGTACGATCTCTGTTGTCTGATTCATCGTCGTTGGTAGCCGTCAAGCCGGGGACAAAACTGGCATTGTCTGGAATCGGAATATTTAGATTATGCGATCCCGGGGTGTCCAAAGGTAGGAAACTTCGTCGCTTTCCAGATCTAGGAGTAGGAGATGGAGGGAGTAATGAAGAAGACGGCGAAGTACTGGGAATTCTTAACGCATCTATCTCGGGTTTTTTGTGGTCGAGTTGAGATAGAGGAAGAGACTCTGGCGGAGTTTCCAGAGGAGGCGAAGCAATAACAGGTATATTTGCATTTCCTTGGGAAACCAAAGCCCCGAGGTCTCCGGTAGTAGAAATACGCATGTCAATCTGGGGAGATCTACTCATGCGGTCTGATCCCACGCCGTTCATCCGTTGCGGCCTGGGAATAGCACCGCCTGAGGTGGGAGGGCGCGAAGGAGAATCGGGCTTCATTTTCCCCATAGACATTTTCTTGAGGAAGCCCCATCTACTTCCTTTTTCCTTTCCATCTTTCGTTCGAGGACGCATAGTGGATTTTCCATCGTGGTTGGCGTCGTTATCAGCTGACTTCGGAGATGACTCCGGCGGTGCTGAGGTGAGCTCAGCATGACCAACCTCGCGAGGATCATTCCATAATGACTGAGTCAGAGGTGTTCGCGAATGATTTACACCTAAACCGGTAGACGGTCCGACGCTTGCAAAGCGTTTGTTTGCAGGACGTTCGGGTGATTGTTTTTTGTCATTTAAAAGATCAGAGCTGGACACGGAGCTGGTGATAGATGGTCTTTGTGGGGATGTGGGATGAGGAGGGGATGGCACAGCTGCTGCAGACTTCCCTCTACGGAGATCACCTGCGCTTTTCATCTTGCGGACTTCGCGGTCACCAAAGTGATTGGCATCTTCAGAAGAAGATTGTTGAAGCTGTTTTGGCATGGGACTGCTTGGCTGTTCGTCTGATATGAGACTTTTGCCTCTCGACTGAGTGTAGTAGGGTCGATTAGGTGTAGTCCGTGTTCTTGTCAAAGGACGAGACTGAGCAGACGCTGAAAACCCAGGACCTGCCGAATGCATTTTATCTGGAGTGATAGTATGGTCTTCCTCGGGTGAGTTGGCAAATTTGGCATCCAGTGGTGCAGAACTTGGTGGATCTGAATCGTCACCATCTGTTTCAGTATCTGCAGAGTCTACAGAACTTTGAAGCCCTGCAGAATGCAAGGGAAAAGTCGGCGTGGAAAGAGGATAAGCAGGTGTCATAGGAACCTTGGCTAATAGAGGCTCTACCAATGCTTTCCACGGTCCTTGAAAGGGATTACCATCCACGTAAAGAGACTGAAGAGCGGGCAGAAGACACAGCCAACTAGGGAGAGCATGCATTTTATTTCTGCGGACGCTGATGGTATGGAGCTTATCGAGATCAGCAAGAGTGTCGGGCAAGGTAGTAATGCCAGTCGAATCCGCAATAAGCACGCGAAGATTGGTGAGGTCAGCTAAGAAAACGGGCAAAACCCGCAAGGGATTCGACGCTATGTTGAGCTCCTCGAGGCTATTGCAGAAAGCGAGGACGGGTGGTAATGCTCCAAGAAAATTAGCAGATATATCTAATGCGAGAAGAGACTGAGATATTTGAGGTATTATGTTAGTGAGAAAAGATGGCATTGCGTTGGGTGTGGACGAAGAGCCGATTAAGAGATGAGTTGTTCCTATTGCAACAGAAGCAGTGAGATGAAATTCGAACATTAGTACAAGTATAGAGGTTAACGTACCTGGCTGGATCTGAAGCTGAGAAACTGCCATGTTATTTCCCTGCACAATGAGACCGCGACCTTCTTCTGCTACAACAACAGCCGACGTCCGTTCCTCTTCTTGCAACTCTTCAATATCATACTCTTCTTCCGATAGAAGAGGGTCATAATCCGTATCGTCTTCACTCAAACCATCTTCGTCCCGTTCGTCTACGGTTCGCCAACTCATGTCGTAACTGGGCTGATGGCGCAGCTTTGGGGAGGCATGCTCCGGCGGGTGGAGAGATATTCCATTGCTGACAGAAGAGGAGCGAGAGCGGACACCGTTGGAGTACACTTCGGACCACCTTGCCTGGTCGACTGGAGCACGAGAGGAGGAGGAAATGGTCTCGCCTCCGAGAAGCTGGACAGCTGAATCTGAAGTGATACCGAGACCTACTAGGGCATTTGGTTCGGTGTTGTCAGCCAAGTGGTCATTGGGGCTATCCAGAGGCTTGTAATGAGAAGCATAGGAAAAGGAAGATGGTTGGGATGAAGCGGGGTATTGAGAGGGGTCGGGAAGATGTGTGTGCATTGATTTGGAAGGCCGTTGAAAAGAATGTGACGGAGAGGAATGATAGTCCCTTCTGAAAGCCGCCTCACCAGTAGACGCAGAACGTAGGAGACCGGGAGAGCGATTGTGGGACGACGCTGGGAGCGAGTTGAGAGACACAGTTCTGTCGTCGTCGTGGCCGTAGCTCAGAAAGGAACGGGCAGCGTCTGCTATACAGAGGTGAGTACTGTCGAGTGCAGCAGCAACGGGGAACTGACCAGAGGCACCGTCGGCTGCCATCCTTCACTGTAAACCAGCAAAATATGTTTTGTTTATACATAAACTATTTATTCCCATACACTCCTAATTCCGCTTTCAAGATGGCAATACAATCTACATTTCTTTCAAAAGTCGTATACATCTGGACGATCTGTCTGAAACGCTACGGCCTTTTTCTTCTTCCCTTTTGTTCCCCCGACCGCAAATTTCGACTCGGACTTTTTACCCTGATTATCCGCAACCGGCACCATGCCTTCAATCTCAACCTCGACCGATGCAAAAGCCTTTTTAGACAAAACCTGGTTCTCGCTCTCCAGGTCCCTATTGGATAGGGTTGTCCGTCGTTCCGACACTCCGCCTTCTAAGTCGAGATGTAGCGTCTCAAATATAAGTCTTTTGCGCGTGCATTTGAAAGCGAGGTTATTTTCTCCACTGCCCGAAGACGGCGTCGAAGAAGAGAGGCCACGTAATGCAGAGAACCGGTCGCTCGGCGCCAACAGGGTGTGGGGTGCAGGTAAACTATGAATTTGTACCAAACCATGGTGAGACGGGAATAATGTAGAAAGAGAAGGGTTTGCTGTTTGGCAAGACATGTCAGATTTGAGAGGCGGCGTCTTCTAATTTTCGATCTCACCGGTGAAAGCTGACAGTGTTATGAAGGCATCTGAAATCCAGCCAAGTTTCTGCATCCAACCCAGCCCTCCTAAAGCTTCTGTGGACCAATTTGAAGGAAGGCTGACAGAAGCACATGCATTTGCATGTCGACGCAATATTGATCGCAACAAAAACAAAAAATATAATAGATCCTAGACATGTATCTAAGAACGACATGAACAAAGAGATAAATAACCGTACCCTGCTGGACAAATTACCCCACAGAGGTGAACCTAGCGCAGGCACACATATTCGCAACGGCACAGAGGTGGATGCACGGCTGGCTACCAGACGTTCTATGCGAGCTATTGCCTGTGAAGTGGATGGGATTTCCGACAGTGGCTGTATCTCATCCAGAATCAATTGCTGCGATTGTACTGCCTTTTCGACAAGCGACTCTGGTATTCGAGCTGTGAGATCAAAAGCACGGCAATAGTCATCCGTCGAACTAAAGGAAATATCTGCTTCAATGACACCTAGATACAATAAGCTCACATACGACGTTGGGGATGAAGAAACAGTTGTTTGGAACTGTTTCATTTGTTCATATCTCCAGGCAATTTTGATCTTTTGGTCCTGCTCCGCAATATTTTCTTCGTCGTTCTGATCTAGATTCCCGGGCGTATTCGAGTTGGTTCCTGACATCCACATACATGCCATGACTAGTTCTCTAGGATTCGGATCTACTACGAGAACATCTTGCCCACATGCAAGACCTTGAGCAATGAATAATTTTTGCACTAGTTCTCCATAAGACGAGTGCGGATCCGGGGCATTCACGAGCAATAAGCATGACAAAGGAATTCCCCCGCCTAGAATGTCATCGAGAGAGGGAATTCCGGTGGATGTAATCGTTGTTGAGATCGACCCAGGGGATGGACGAGTTCCCGGAAGTTGAGTTGTATGTTTTCCAGGGACTTTACGCTTGAATGAAGACATGACAATGGACGTGAGAATATTTTTCCGTTACTTCGAGTTCATGCGCATACTTCATGTCTAGATGGATTATCAACGCCTTGAACGCTTTGAAAGACCCAAATGCAGTTAAACTCGGCATTCAAAAAACTGGGATTCGTGGACTCAAGGTTAGTTGCGTACTTATCGTCAATTTTCACCTTCATTTGCTTTCTACTAGCTCATAAACATGTTTTGTGCAATACATCTGTTCACGGAATACGTAGGACGACCTTCAACTGTACGTTTGCTCATTCCTCAGCTCTGTGTCGTACTAACTATCATTCTGTAAGATGGCTGGTCCTTCTATGCTTCCAACGCTGGCTACCCACGGAGAAATTGTCATAGAGGACCGCATCACGTACCGCTTCAATCTGTCTTCTTTGTCTCGAGGTGATCTTGTCACTCTCAAGTCTCCCGTCAATCCTGCACATATCATCTGCAAACGTGTCATCGGCCTTCCTGGAGATACCATCTGTGTGGACCCTACTGGCAACAAGGCACCTTCCTCCGAACATGTTTTGATTCCAAAAGGTCATGTCTGGATTAGTGGGGACAATGCTGCTAATTCCCGTGATTCCCGAGACTACGGTCCCGTTCCTATTTCTCTCATCCAAGCTAGATTGTACGCTAGGGTGCGTTTCTCCGTATACACTTCTCTAGACATTGTCGAGACTTTAATGAGGTAGGTCTGGCCCCTGAAAGACTGGACGATATTTCGGAATCCTGTGAGGGTCATCGAGTAAGCTGACCACATCTGAAACGACACCTCATCAGCAGGGAGCACTTGATCTGTCGCTGTCTAGGATGGTCTGGACAAGATTCTTTTCACTGATCTTTCGTGAGACGCGAAACAGATAGTATCTTATGTGTTCATTTGAAACGTACAGTTTTGTAGGTAGCGTTAACTAGCTCTTATCAGCTTTACCATGTTCTGCGCGCGATGCGAAAAGTTCTGTTTGACAGCGATGGCAGGCGCAGTCAAAATACCAAAATTTCTGCAAGTTTTTTCTCCTTTCATAGACATTGTCGTCGATATCAATATAATTCGTGCATAACTGGATGGAAGATGGATTTTAGTAATTTGCATCATTTACAAATATAACAGTATACCTCTTCACCCGCATCAATGTCCCTTATCGCATAAAAATGCATAGAACGTCCATGACGTTTCTTTCGTACATTCGGAGAACAATCTGAAGCGGCACTCAGCTTTGCGTACCATAGTCTCAAGGCGAAAAGGCTAACCATGGTTGAAGTAAGACGCGGAAGGAAATAGTCCGTATCCAAGCATATCATCTCCATCGACCTCAAAGATCCCAAAGGCATTGCCCTGATCTCTTCCCAAGATTGCACGCACAAGATCGGAGTTGCGAACGTATGGCTTCAAGGCAGGGATTGCAACTTGACGCAGAAACTTGTATGCACGTAGATGCCTGCCTAGCATATGCGGCGCAGCATAGTAGTATTCGTACTCGTTGTTTTGTAGGTCGAGAAGTTCTGACCAAGTCCCAAATTGACAAGAGAAGCTTTGGGTGCTGCCAGATTCTGGATATTGCTGGAAAGACTCTTCGATACATCGATGAATCAGACCAGATGCTAGAAATCGCACCAAATCCAGTTCCGGACTATCGAGAGGCTCTCCAGAAAATGCTTCATTTTCCGAGGTCTTCCATGCTGCATCGACAAAGCCCTGAGAGATGTCGACGTCCGGTTTCTGTAAATTGGAAGGCAGAGGGCAACAATTAGAACGAGTTTCGGCCTGCCTCGTTTTTTGGTCCAACTGCTCTATCGAAATATTCATCTGCCCAATCATATTATCAACATCCTCCTCCTTCCTCCATGTATCTTTACATTCAATACTGCAAAATCGTACGCCTCCAGTACCGTTTGGATCGAGCTTGATGTTCCATGTACGGCCTCGATTGGCCTCAAATGCGTAGGAAAAACAATAAGCACAGACTTCTTTGCGGTATTCTCGATAGATAACTGAAGCGTATGGTGAACAAGAAGCATGAATGAGCGTGTTTGCTGGAATCGGTTTCAGGGCGAAAAGACCGCGACCGCCATAAGCAGTTTTCTTTTTCTCGAAATATTCGGATATCATTCTTTGTAGATATCGAGTAAATGTAGAGCTTGGGTTGGGCGAGAAACGAAATCCCCCAAGTACTGCTTGTTGAGTTGGTTTGATATCAAGCGAGAAAGGAGAGTCGAAGGTTCAACGGATTAAAAATTTCGGATCGTTACAGTGTGCACAGAACCCCACAATGTTTGGGATCCTTATAAGCATCAGCATAATTACACTAAATAGTATACTGAATGATAGATTCAAAACTACATTCTACAGACTAAATAAGGACTCTGAACATCACATCTGCAATCATCGTTAGTTTTGAAAAAAAAAATTATGCCAAACATTCTGCTCACCAGCCACGCCCAGAAGGCCTCCAACTTGTTCTTTGGAGGAGGTTCATCCCATCTGTAAGAAAGAGTAGGGTTCAGCATACAAACAAAGACGCAACCAGCCTTAAGAACATACGTCATTGCTTCAATCTCTTTAATGTCCGACACAAAGTCCATGGAATGACTGGGTTTGACCGGGTCTTTGTAATAAAACTTGGCACCGATATAAAGGACGGGGAAGAGCATTAATGGGAGGTAATTGGTTACGAATGTAGCAGTATCCCAGTGTCCTCTAAGGAAAACCTTGAAGCCGCTGAACTGTCCATGGGTAAGTCTATGCACGACTTTATGCGGAAGAGTGAATCTCACAAAGCAAACAACAAAGCACCCAATGAGAGCATACCAAGCAGCAAAGGGCTGTAGTTTGGATGCGTATGGCAAGTCGGCACGGGTGATACCCTGTGCTTTAAGGCCAGCATAGAAACGAAGGTAAGTAGCGCTGATCCCAAACCAGGTCATCAAACCTGCGACAGCTATGAACGATATACCGTTAGAGATGCAAGGCAGACAGTTCAGACATGGCCACTTACAAGTCATGTTTGCGAACCAACCAAAAACTTTTCCACTGCCACTAGTAACGCCCATGTAGGAGAGGAGTGCGAAAGCAGAACAGAAAACCAAAGAGAAAACAGGAAGACCATTCTTGAGTGTCTTGGAGAATATTTTGGGGGCGTTACCCGCAAGCGAAAGACCATCTAACACAGATCAATTTAGGAAAGGAAATCGTCACTGTCGGAGACCTACATAGTGCACGAGAACTAGTGTAAAGATCGCTAGACGCAGCGGACCACGCAGAAGTCAACAGGGCGGCATTGATGACCTACGACGATCAGCATCAATTGACATGAATGAGCGGATTCTTACAGAGGGAAGGCCTCTGTAACATTTCATGTTAATTAACATGAAGAAATGGACTAGCGCAGAAAGACGAACTTTATCCCGGCATCTGCGAGAGTAAGCATTGATTTAACACGAAGAAATAAGTTAACCTGAAGAAAAACGAACTTTCTATCGCAATTACGAAAGGTGAGGAAGCAGCGTCTCCCGATGCTAGGTTAAGGCGGTCGTCTGTGTAAGGGACGAGCCATCCAATGATGATAGTACCACCAATGTAGAATAATAGGATACGAATATAGACTCGTCGAATGGCTTTAGGAAGGTTTCGTCTGTTGGAATATATTTAGATAACGTAGCCCACATTTAGGTTTTAGAGAATTACCGAGGATTTTTGGCTTCGCCCGCAGCAATCTGGCATGATATTTTAGCTACAGCGATAAAGCCGATAGACAAGAAATGAACGCACAGCGACAATCTCAGTCTGAGATATGATGTCTTCAGTTACTAGAAAACGCAGAATAGCAGTCAACATACCCCGATAAATGAAAAGGCGGCTTGTGACATGACTCCCCACCTACACCACCGTCAGACGGAGACATACAGTAGAAAGAGCTTCACTAACCAGCCCAAGAAGCGTCCTTTTGCTCCACCGATACCCTCATACTGTGCGAAAGGTCCTGGATTTTTCCAGTATCGGAAACCTATCCGGTCATGATTTGGTCCTCCTACGGCGTGCATGAGCATATGGAAACGAACGAAGAAACAGCTGCTTACCTCCTAAATCGAGAACAATTCCTAGAATAATTAGACCCGTAATGGTGATTACTTTTATCGACGCAAATATGAATTCCGCTTCTCCATAAATGCCTGCACAGTTTGATCAACGATAACAGATCTTTAGCAGTTAAGAAATCGTCCAACCTGCGCCCATAAAGTTTATCACAATCACCACAACCATACAAATTGTAATCCAAGCAGGATTCAGTGATGTATCCCGGTTCCAAAAGTTAATCAAAATCGCAGCTGCACTGAGCTCAGCAGGTAGAATGATTGTCCAGTTGTACCTGAAACCGAGAATAAGCACATCTTGGAACTGAAAACATGAAAGGATTTCAAATGTACCAATAATTCCACCCCATAGTAAAACTCAATGCTAGGAAATAAAGTTTCACAATCTGAAACTAGCTCGAGAAAAAGGATGTGCATACCACGATCCACGAATCGTTCCGCAAGTTTGATATGGCCACCTGAAACACAATAAGTTTTTCTTCGAGCTAGCTGAGGTATTTACAATACCAGGAATAGGAAGGTAGGCAACCATCTCTCCTAAAGAAACCTAGAACCTGTGTAAACTAGAGCTATCATCGGAGTAATCCAAGCCATACCATGACAGAGTAACATATACTTCCAATAATCGTATAACCAAGGATGAGACCTTCATATTCACGAAGGGAGAGGGTTTAATAAAGCTTAAGCTCGATATCAAAAGGGACCACATACCAACTGGTCCACCACTCTGGAGCGAGGTAGCCGTCTTTTTTGTTTGAAGTAAGGAAATGCCAAAGATGGGGTGAGAAGAGAAATTCGAAATGTTCACAGTCAGTGATTCTCTGAAATAGGTAAGTAAGCACATACCCCTGCGTCCCGAAAGCAAGTTTCGATTTAAACAAAGCAGCAGAAATTTTTGAAGAAAGAAGGCAAAGCGGAATATACGTCAGTACGATTTCAAGATGTCAGGCGTTGTTGACTGACCAAGGAAAAGACCTGTGCCGATGACACCACCGATACTAAACAAACAATATTGGATTGATGTCGACAAGAAGACCAAATAGGTGTACCAACCTGATCATAGCGATACTGGAGAAATGGATCAGCAAAGGGATCGGACTATAAGCAAGAAAAAACGCACTGGCGATTCTTGAGTTGACGAACCAGACCTGTCTCTCCGGTCCCTTCATGATAGGGAGCGTTGTCTTGGACGGATTCAACGTCGGAGAGCTGCTTCGCATCTTTCTCGCTGGTGGACATGGTAGAGCAGATCGAAACTTTGGTAATCTCCATTGCCAGGTATTTATATATCGTTGAGATAGTGGAGATGTCTCCAATCTAACCACACGATTGTTCCTTTCCGATCATTCTGTATTTCACCTCCGCTTACCGACAGGAGCGCAGTAAATCTGTTCCCGCCCCTTGCGCGCTTTGCGAGATAAGGCGAACGTTACACAGTGCATACTATCAACGGACAAACGCTGTTCCTACTAGAAATAATACTGGTAGCTACCTCAGAGCTAACTGTATCCGTATGATGCAGTATATAACGGCAGGACACCACAGCCAATTTGAAAAATGAATGACGGCGGACGCTATCTTTGACCGAGGCCCACGCGGTATTAAAAAATTTTCAGTGACATCCACTGATTCGACTAAGCAAGCGTTGATAGCCCTGCATAGCCCTGTCCAAGCTGTATGCTGCACATACGAAGTTGGAAAAGCTTCTATACCCACATTCCCACAACATTCCGTATCCAGCGAATTGAGTAACGGTACCACGTCGTGTCCGATTGAAGTGGGTTAACCGGATCCAAATTAACCTGATTCGACTGTATTGTGGTACCTTCCCCCACCATGTCCCCATCCTCGTGAGACCCGACTATTGAAAATGTTGGCCCTGTTACCGCCCTGATCTGTATGATAGAGCGGATTTCATCCATCTTGCGTTTGAGCGGACCAAAGCTCCGGATAGGACGCGGTAGACGAAAACGGCGGTCGGGCTGATATTTGGCTGCATTTACCGTTCTCTGAATTTCTCGAGCTTGCTCCTTCAAGTAATACTGGACATCAGGTTGTTTCCATCGAGGATTGTTTGGAAATAATTCAAGTAACGTAGGATGTGGCAATTGGTTTGCAATACAGTCAGCAAGATTTTTCATTCCAATGACGTCGTTGCTTTCTGAAGGAGTAGGCTGCCTACCAACAGAGATGTTTGTTGGAAGTGAATCTAGGATGCGTCGCTTGGGAGGAGGCGATTCAGAGTCAATGTTTGTCTCTGCTCTACGCTTGCCCAGAGCAACAGTAGAAAGGCGTGGGGAGTGTTTGTGATTCCAATTAGGGTTAACGCTAGGTGATTCTGTAGAAGTTTGTGCAGAATGCTGTGGCGAAAGATCCGAAGCTCTTGCGATGCCGCTGTTGTCTTCGCCGGACCGGAAGTGGTCCGTTGGCAACCCAGTGTCACTGTCAGTAATATTTATTCCAATGTCAGATGACAATGTATGAACCGAAGGAGATGAAGATATTGTCGTTTGCGAGACGTTGCGCGTGTCATTAATGGTACAGCTCGACAAAAGGTCTCGACTTCGGTCCTCTGTCCGGGCACGGAGTGAAGTGGACTCGACCAACTTCAGAAATGTCTGAATCTCTCCAAACACGGTTCCCGCTGCCTGTCCAGGTACCAAAAAGCGGTTAGGTTTCTGGGGGGCTGCAATCCAGTTGTTCCATTCCTGGAGACTCTTTACTGGAGGATCGGTTATATCTTCCAGGAGGTCGGGTTCCCCTTTGCTACGCCTCGCTGAATATCGCTCGAACCGTGCATATTCACGCTCACGTGCACCTGGGTAATCGAGTTTGACCTTGACCTTCCTCAGCTCTCTCCTCAGCTCCCCTTCGTGGACCTGTCGTAAACCCACTTGGGGAACTGGAACAAGGGCCCTACTCTCCTGGAAATCAATTAAAGTGACTCTAGCATCACCCCCAATCAACATGTGGCGTAATTCCACGTCGCCGTGCAGCACACCACAAGCATGTAACTTCTCGAAAGCTTCCACGCAACGCTGTTTGAGAACAAGAGGCATATCCGTACTAGCTTCCATCCAGAACGAGTGGTGGGGAGGTTCCATAATCACGTTTATGAAACCCGGAGCAGTGAACAAAGAGATGATATAAGGAACTACGATCCCTTGCAAAGATCTGAGATGAGTCTTGTATAATCCCATCTGAACAGTGTTTTGGTCAGAAATGATGGCCAGAAAGTGTATAGGAAATTCTACCTCCAGATAGAAACCGTTATTCCAGTCAGATGAAGTTTTCCACCTACCATCCTTGATGAGACAAAATAGGTGTGAATCTGCCTAAAGACGTACGATTTGCAGACATAAGTAATAGCTTTACTGCCAATTTCACCATTCTTGATATACGCATTGCACATAGCGCCATCTTGCAGGTCGATGAGCAAACAACGAACTGGATATTGCACAACGCACACACCTGACAAAAACGTCGACTCCTTTTCAAGTAGTGGCAAGTTGTTGATCCATTCCCACTTTCCAGATGGCGAATACAATGTCTCGAAAGAGTGCTTGTTTAACAAAATGGTCTTCCTAGGCTCGTCTGATTCTTGAGAATCTTGATGCAGAGCGGCATGAGCCTCAGAGCATTTTGTGTTGGTATTAATGGAAATGGATGATATATCTATCGAGTGAGCGGGGTGAGGCGCCATGGTCGTTGGCCACTGCAAAGACTGCGAAGGAGTGGCAGCAGCGACAGGGGCAGTAAGCTGCTTGAAGAATTGAGAATTGCGATCCATGTTGGTCTGTATGCCACTGAAGCTAGCCATTGGCAAAGAAGAGAAAGAGAAGGGGTTGTAGAGGCCATTTTGTCGTCAGCCCAACAAAATAAGAGCAGTCTATAATACAAGAAACACTAAATTTGAGAACAAGGTGCCGTGGGACAATGACCAAAAAAAGTATACAAATTCAATTATGGCTTGTACATACGACATAAGATATTGCAATAATTAAAGCTACAATACTGTAGTTTCGTCAGCGAGCCCCGTCATATGGATGAGGGATTACGAGTGGGATAGTCTAGGTTGTCATGGATCCCTAGCATACCGTGAAGCTCCCGAATCAATGCTCACAGGTGTATCTGGGACATGAGTGTGGAAGTGACATCCCTCTACATCACATATATAGTGCTCTCCTTCGGGAAGATCAATCCAACTTCCTCTGCGCTCGTAGTCCTCTAATGACATAAACAGTATGTCACGAGCGTGGGTATCTTGACGGCGCGATTCTAGCCACATAGCTAGGGATCTCGTGTTGGAAGTATCAACAGACGCGCAGGGCGAAGATGGCCGTGGATATGGAGGAAAATCAATGTTAAGCGACTGTTCAGGGAGGGCAGGGGCAGGTGTGATGTCCCGGTCATCCAGAGATTTTGAGCGTGTAGTGGAGAGGTTGGTAATGCGTTTTGCGACATGTGCAACATTTCTTTTCACAGAGCGGCGGATGTTTCTGATGCTCTGCGACATTTTGAGCAGTTTCATGTGAGGACGACCATTCTCGACTTCGGGCAGATCTAAGGGTTCAGGAGCTCGTGCCCCACTGCGGGAATACGGACGAGAGTATTGAGAAAAGTCGGAAACATAGGAGTCAGGAGTCAGAGGTCGGAATATCTCTCGACGGACTGGTGAATCCCAAGGAACATAAGGACTATTTGGGTGATTTAGGGAAGAGAGTTGCAAAACAGGTTTAGGTTTGGGAGATGACGGTGTAAACAAAGGTTGTGAAAGAGAAGGTAGCGGGGGCAGTGGCGGCGTGTGTGGACGGGTGTTTGAAGCCGCAGACAAACTGAAGGACTGAAACGTAAAGTCCAAAAACGAACGGAACTCCACACTCGGTTCCGACGAGATGGGAGGAAGAGGAAGAAAGGGGGGAGAAGCAAACGAGCCGCCCCGGTTTACGCTGGACCTGGATTCACGGCCAATCACGATAGAGCCTGAAAAGCTACTGGTCCGAGAAAGGGATGGAGCCTTTTATAGAAAGTTAGACGAGCGAGACAAAAGAGTAGCATTGACACATACAACATTCTCGGATTGTTTTCCAGAAAGAGGCGAAGGGACATAGCGGCGTGAGCGAACGCTCTGTTTAGAAGGCGTATTAAGGACGAGCTCAAAGGTGGTGTGTGAGGACGGAGAAGGCCTTGAAGAAGGATGAATTTGAAGGGATGGAGAATTGTCAAGGCTAGCTAAACAAGACTCGAATTCTGAAGTCATTTGGATTAAAAGAAAAAGGAAGGAAAGTAAACGAGAGGAAGGATACGGCCACGCCGTTGTTGCGTTGTTGATGGTCAGCGGTAAGATGTTGTTGTCAAACGTAATTATTGCCTTCGTCCTGACCACACCGCTTATCCGAGCTTATTCCTGCTTTCGTCTGCTCAGACGTGCCTAGTTCATTTTGTTGACGTAGAATCGCTTTTCGTTTTCTAAAACAAGACCAACCTTCACGCTGTTCCTTGATCCCATGATTTTGTACCTAGAAAACTCGTTTTGCAAGTCGGACCAGCGCATACCGTGCATATACCTCGGTGTCTTTGGCATAATGCCGCTATTTTTTCGGATTTCTGAGCAAGTTTATAAAGCGATCATGAACAACGGATATTCTGTACACCATGTCCGCCTTTAAACTATTAGTGGCTTGTTTGGCAGCCGCAATTCCTTTAACTTGGGCTGTTAGCTCTCAGGCCTACACATGGAAGAATGTCAAAATCGGGGGTGGTGGAGGATTTGTCAGTTATAACATTAATTGTCTTTGCTTTAGATGTTCATAAATCGTCGGTTCTACAGGTTCCGGGCATTGTCTTTAATCCTTCTGCGAAGGTAATGTAATCTAAATCTGTCCAAGTCCTGCGTAGATCTAATACGAGCCTGCAGGGTCTTGCATATGCTCGCACGGACATCGGCGGAGCATACAGGCTAGCAGGATCTTTTTTGTTACTCAAACCACTTGCTAACGCTGATATTACTTTATAGACTGAATGCAGATGATACCTGGACACCATTACTGGACTTTGTACGCGTATTTTCCTTTTGTTACTTACATTACTTGCTGACATTACTTTTAACCATTACTTTACAGGCTGATAACACCCGTTGGAACTACTGGGGAGTAGATGCTCTTGCGACTGATCCTGTTGATCCGGACAGACTCTACCTCGCTACGGGCATGTATACGAATTCTTGGGACCCCAACAATGGTCAAATCCTCATATCCACCGACCGAGGTGCCACTTTCACGCCTTCCTCCCTTCCCTTCAAAGTGGGCGGAAACATGCCGGGTCGCGGAATGGGAGAGGTACTACGCTTCGTTTCTTAATTGATATATACTAACCGTTTCGTCAGCGCCTTGCTATAGATCCCAATCTCAATAGTATCCTTTTTTTCGGAGCAAGATCTGGTATGTTGGAACTGAAAAATAGAGGCTCAACGCTGACTACGTTCAAGGTAACGGCCTTTGGAAATCGACCGATTTTGGGAAGAGTTGGTCCAAGATTACTTCGTTCACTAGTACTGGTCAGTCAAACCGAATCCAGAGAAATACCTTTGTTTACTTAAGCGCTTCTTAGGCACGTACATAGCAGACCCGACCGACACCTCTGGATATAACAGCGATAAAATAGGTTTGCATGATCCCCGAGTCTATCCTAGTCATTGCTCAGTCTCACATTTCTCAGGTATTGCATGGGTGACTTTCGATTCAACCTCCGGCAAATCGGGAAGTGCTACGCCTCGTATTTTTGTTGGTGTCGCAACCTTGGGAGATTACAATGTATTTGTCTCTGAGAATGGTGGAAGCACTTGTATGTTCGCCTTTTATCTGATCGATATTTGCATTAATCTTTACGGTATAGGGTCCGCACTCGCACCCCAGACTCAGAATACTAAATTCCTGCCACACAAAGGTAGTATCTTCCGAGCGACAGGTCGTTCATTAGATTAACGGTTTTGCAGGTGTTTTTTCAGCTGCAGAAAAGGCGCTCTATGTCAGTTATAGGTGAATATTTTGCCATTCCGACGTGAAGTCGTGACTTATTTTCGATTTCTTAGTGACGGAGCAGGTGCGTTACGGTACACGTATCTACCGAAACGAACTACATTTTGTCTACAGGACCATACGACGGGACATCAGGAGCTGTGTTCAAATACAACATTGCGCAGGGTACATGTAAGACTTTCTAGTAACTTTCGCAATGGATTGGCAGTTTATGCATTGTCTCATATAGGGACGGATATCACACCCGTCTCCGGCTCAGATCTTACCTTCGGTCGGTATCACCTTTGAAGCTAAAGGAATTTCCGTCTGACCGACATTAACAGGTTTTGGTGGTGTAGCCGTGGATCTCCAGAAACCTGGCACCATTATGGTCGCGGCCTTGAACTCTTGGTGGCCAGACGGTCAGATTTTCCGTTCTCTTGATGGCGGATCTACTTGGACGAGATTGTGGGAATTTGGGAACTATCCAGGTTCGTCTTGAGCGGACCAATATTGGTTTGCGTAATAATTGGTCAACTACTTATTTTACAGAAATCTTCAAGTATTATACCTATGATGATACGTTGGCACCATGGTTGGGTTAGTGAGAAATCACCTGAGATTCCCTCTTTAATGACGCTTTCTCCCACAGGACCTGGCTATGTTGACACTGTCCTCGGTTAGTTTTCACGAGCTGGTGCTTCGGCTGGTACTGAAGGTTTTCAAGGTGACCTCCAGATAGGATGGATGATGGAAGGTATAACTTTGATTACTTTGTGCCGTCTATCTCACTAAGTGTGGACTTTCGCAGCGCTGGTCATTGATCCCTTTGACTCTAATCACTTCTTGGTAGGCCTTCACTTCAGTCACATTACATTTTAGCTCATCCAGCTTCGCTTTACAGTACGGCACGGGTAAGGTTGATAGAATTGTCTTTGTTTCGCCATACTCAATCGACTCGGACACTCAGGAGCCACTATTTACGGCTCACGCAACTTGGTCTCATGGGGTATGCAGGCTCACTTTTATCATATTTGAGGTAACCTTTGTTGTTGGACAGACACAAAGCATAACTTTACACTCAAGTCGATGGCCGACGGGATCGAAGAAACTGCTGTTCTTGGTTTAATTTCTCCCCCTACAGGTCCGTCTCTCCTTTCTGCGGTAGGCGACATCGGAGGTATGCTTTCAAACTCGTGGGCTGTATGGACCCTCAAGTTTTTTCTCTCTCTAGGATTCGCACACACCAGCCTCACTACCGCCCCCGCTAGTTCTTACTTGAACCCTAAATGGTAAACTCACCTCTGGCATCTTTAAGACAACCCAGTTCATCTGTGCACAGGTCGACAACCGTTGATCTCGACTTTGCAGGAAACAAGCCCAGCAACGTTGTTCGAATTGGTAACTACTTTGCATTCAACCAAAGTTACCACACAAAGTGACTTTTGTCTTTTTTTTTACAGGAAATGGTGATGCGTAAGTCTGGACTTGAGTCCTTGTCCCTGGATTTTGAGATCTTTCTCTTAGCACATCTGGGAAGCAAGTAGCATTGTCCTCTGATTCAGGAAACACCTGGTCTCAGGATTATGGCGCTGCAGACAACGTCTCGGGTATGCGCATGCATTTTATCTTTCTCCTATGCTGAATGTCGTGTAGGTGGAAAAGTAGCTTTGTCTGCAGATGGTTTGTTTGGAACTTATACATAATACATTTAGTAAATTGCTGAACGCCCTTACAGGTGACACCGTACTTTGGAGTACTGGAGGAAACGGCGTCCAAGTGTCCCAGTTTACGAATCCTTTTACACAAGTATCCACTCTTCCCGCAGGCTCTATCATAGCTTCCGATAAGAAGAACAACTCCGTTTTCTATGGCGCTTCAGGATCAAAGTTCTACCTATCGACAGATGGAGGTAAAACGTTCAAAGCTGTAGGAACCCTTGGATCGTCCAGCTCGCCCGTAAAGATTGTCGTCAATCCCTCGCAGAGCGGAGATGTTTGGGTTTCTACTGATAAGGGCATTTTCCATTCAACAGACTCGGGTTCATCTTTTACTGCGATTTCTGGGGTCAGTGCTGCATGGGCTATTGCACTGGGTGCACCGGCCAAGGCATGTGTAATTTACCTTTGCCATCTCTAACTTTGCTCACGCAGACTTTCTTAGACCGGTGGATACCCTGCCATCTTCGCAGCTGCAAACATTGGTGGTATTGGATACTTCAGATCAGATGATGCTGGAGTTAACTGGGTAAAAATCAACGATGCTGCCCATGGCTTTGCCTCAGTAACATCAAATGTCATTACTGCCGATCCACGTATCTACGGTCGTGTATATATCGGGACCAATGGCCGTGGTATATTCTACGGTGACACTGCTGGCTCTACTCCTGCACCAACGGCAACTGCGACTACCACTCGAGCGTCTAGTACAACTGCTCCTCCTAGTACTACTACAACTCGTGCAACCTCTACAACCACTAGAACGTCGACGACGTCAACTGCCGCTCCGCCAACCGGTTCTGGCACATCAGCGGCATGGGGTCAATGTGGTGGGATAGGTACGACACTGCTACCTCACAAAGTATTCCTAATCAACGTATTTGATAGGTTATTCGGGCCCAACTACCTGTGCATCTGGCAGTGTCTGTACAGTGCAGAACCCATGTAAGTAATCTCACCGTCTTGGCTCAACGACATTTTCTGATTGTGTGTAGACTATTCTCAATGCGTCCCGAGTTAAAGTCTTGTTTTGATATCGTTATATTGTAAGGGAAATATGCAAGTTGTGTACAAATAATACTTGATCAATAAATCATTCATCCTTCCGCTCTTCTTTCCAGACCTTGATTGCATTTTAGAATAATGATTCCGGGGAACTAGAAATCACTCACATCAAAGATCCGTCGACGATCCGTAATACTTATTCCTCGACAACTAGTGACATCCAGATATTGCAATTCTGGACAGGAATCAATGATAGCAAAAACCCCTTGTTCTGTCGCCATCAATTCCGAGTCATGGTCTTGGTCTACAGACTTACTAGTCAATTTAGTTCCGGATATCTCGAGCCTAGACAAATTGCAACAGCATGCAAGGAATGCTGAAGCGTCGTCATCGATGCTAACATTGTTAAGGACTAGAGTCCTTAGTGATGGCACATCATCTTGGTCGTCGAGAGGTAAGAGAGCTGCAAGATCATCGGATCTGAGAGAAGACAGATTAGAAAGGTTGAGATACTATGCCACTTTGTCAGCAATCGTCCATTGGGAAGCAATCAAGATACCTGGCATTTCCTTCCTACACGTCGTATAAAATCGAATAATGCACTGTCAACCCTAGAGGATCCGCCAAGTTTCGTGTTCGATACCAAGTTGATGGATTGTAATTGCTGAAAGCCTTCGAGGATGTCGACTAGATTTCGCAGGGTACTATCATTCATACTCATAGCAGAAGAGTTGCTTATGGAAGCCTTGGAGCTCTGTCTGACACCTAGTGCTCCGAGGGAGAGTGTTTTGAGATGTGGGAGCTGAACGATGGTTGATACCAAATCTGTCCCCGTCACTGCCGTGGAAGTTAGAGAAAGTTTCTCTAGGGCTGGAGGCTTGTCCGAGATTACTATCTGGGGATGTTTTATGAGAGTAAACGAGACATCCAGGCGTTTGAGAGTAGGACACAGAGATACAAAGGTAGCAAGTGAGTTGTCTGACAAGGAGAGTTCGCGCAACTTGAGGGTATGAAGGTTAGGTAGGCAAGTCTTCTCGTCGAGTGCAGATGTGAATTTTGCGAAAGTAGCATCGGTCTATGTCAAAAATCAGCAAAAGCATTCTGTGAAACAGAGTACTTGCCCAGTTTGAGATGCCCGCAAGCTTCAAAACCTCAAGTTCATGGCACGATGTTACTAGAGCCGCAACTGAAAGAGGCGTCACGGAAGTATAGTTTAAATTAATGATTCGTAATTCGGGGCAGCTTTTGATTATAGTATCTACAGTTTTGTTGCTCACTCTAGTACATCCCCTGATATGATAGTGTTAGCTAGGTCAACTTGAAGCCACAGTAAAATGGAATGTTTCACCGAAGCACAAGCGACCTCAACGAGTTTAGATGCGATATGGTAGAGGCAAAAGTCTCGTCTGCGAATTTTGCAAACCCAGACAACTCTAGTTCGCGAAGATGGGGGTTTATTCGTCCAATTGACAGTACGGTATTTTTATTTACGCCAGGCAGACTGTCAGTCAAAGTGAGGGATGGTCCCTGCAAAAAATACTATGGATCAAACAGCTATTGAATATGGATAGCGTCTGACAATGTAAAGCCTACAGTGACGATTATTTCATGGGGGATATAAGTAGCCAGATGACTCCCTCGAATCATGGTGAAAAGCTTTGGCACTATGGCTTCGGGAAGTAGCTTCAGATAATGGGTGGTAAGGTCCCAGAGTTGAAGATTTGAACGGAGTTTAATGAATTGTGAGACAAAACGTCGCGCACAGAGCGTTGTCAGAGTTGGAACGGTTTTCAACGGTAAAGTTCGCGAAGATGAAGATGAGGAAGACGGAAGATTTTGTACTGGATTATCGGCCTCGGAAGGAGCACCAAAGGCGCGACTAGTCTTCTGCCGTTTCCTTGAAGACATAGTGGTTGAAGTTGAAGTTCGAATTCAGAGAGGTCTAAGATGCTTGTCAATTCCGTGCAGTGACGTCGGTTCCAAAGATCTCGATATTATTGTTCAAACTATTGTTACTTGTAGATTATGGTAATGGTATCGTTAATAACTTGATAACGGCAACAAAGGGCCCAACTGTAATCCTCCAAACCATCCTCTCGAAATCTTCCATAGCTGCAGGTGCTACTCTACAAGTCCTGAATGCAAAGGTCGGAATACGTATGAGGATAAAGTGCACGCAGTTTAAAGGCGAAGGGAAAAGGTATGACTGGGAGTATTTCACTACTTCGCGGAAAAAAGTGGCACGAGCAGTGTGCCCAATAGCGACAGAGTAACGATCCCAGGTATCAGTACTAGAAGTGTACGAGACCGAAAGAGGTATCGTGATGAAGAAACATATGGTAGATATAGTGATGACCACACCAGACAGAATGAGATAGGCTACTCGGGTCTCTATAGGTGTGGCTATCATCGCTCTCTGCAGCGTAAAAGGAGGAAACGGGGTATCTACCAGAGAGGAAGACAGTAAGAAAACAGACACGAGGAAGGCCGGAAGGAAGAACAGTAATAAGCTTCCAATTGTTCTCAGTACCCCATGGCGAAGAAAGATTGCGAAGGGAAGAGTACTACTGCGAGAGAATAGGAATAAGGGGCTGGGTGTACGCAACAGATGAAACTGGAAGAGCAGAATGAAAACACTTATCAGCAGGAGACTGAACGATGCGTTTTCGGGAAAAGGAACAGACGGAAGCGCAAAGAGAAAGGCAAAAAGTGTCAAGTAGAAAGGAATGTTTGAAAAAGAAGGCTTTTGCAAAGAGAGTGCGACAGAGAGAAAGATGAGAATGCCTTCTCGCCAACCAATAAACTCCGATGATTCTGCATATATGACTGGTCTGTTTGGCGGGTGAAGTGTATACAAGATGAGGAGAATTAGAAAGAGAAGGTGCCCAATTAGTTCAATTGCATGTAACACCCTAGAGGCGCGATTAACACGAATGTATATCCACTGAAAGCATAAGACGTACTTGGGTGTCCCTAAAGCATCATAACGATCCCTGAGATAATTCCTTGAGCGTGCAAAATCCACCAAAGGTCCATTTTGCCAGCGGTCCAAAAGACTGAGGTAAATAAGTCGATGAGCAAGGAGCTCGGAAGGAACTTGCAATGGCTGCGTCAAGAAGTCGACAACTATTTCCGCTATAAGTCTGGCAATCATTACGAAGAATCGACACATACCTCGCAGAGTCTTTTCCTTTCCATCTTCGATGCGAAAGGGAGTCCACAACACGACATCGACGTCTTGAGGTTTACAGTAGCCATTTAGAAATCCATTCCAGACGAGTTGGATGTTATTGTCCACCAAATTTATCGTCGTTTTCGCGTCATTCTCTGCAGACCATTTATCCCATGGATTTCTAGATGGTTTACGACTATCCTTCTGCTTTTTTGCGCGAAGACTGAGCAAGACAATTAGGGAGTAGGCAACTTGTAGTGTTCGATGATTGGACAGTTCCGAGGGTCTGAGGACATTTGAAGAATGTAATTCGTTCAATTCATCATATCCGAGGGTGGAGATCTGGACAATGGCAGAGGAAATAGCGGGTAGAGAAACATCAGAGGCAAGGAGAGCGGTTTGCTCTGATGGCTCCTCCATTTGAAGTACGTGAATACCACGTGGCACTACTACCGTTCAATCCATTCTACTATGAGTGCCGCGACACCTCTACTCGATAATACCATTGAGGCAGATGATCCTGGTGTTGAGCTTTCTGGAAACATCAATTCTTCAAACAACACATCAAACACTCGTCCACCTGTTGTCCTAACTCCAACTAACCGCGCTAACCAGTCCAACAACTCTGGGTTGGCATCCACGCAAAGTGATGCTGAATCTGGTCAGTTTTTAATGGCAGAAAGGTTTCAATCATAAATTAATGCTTTTGTAGGCATAGCAGGAATATTTCGACAAGTAAGCTCTGCTATTTCTCCCCGGGTCGACTTGATTGACCTATGTAACAGTCTGCGCACCCAGTTGCGCTCTTCTTCCTTTTCTTTTTCCGAATAGCGGCGATAGGCGTCTACATTGTATCGGGATTCTTCACAGACAGCTATGTCCTCTTTGTACGCGCGTTTATTCATTATCTCTGAAATTATCACTTATATTACATCCAGACAGTCATAGTCGTGGTTCTACTTGCTATGGACTTTTGGAATTGCCGAGTGCGTTTCAAAAACAAGCTCTTGCTTTTGTTACTAATACCGACGCAGAACGTTTCGGGAAGGACTCTTGTAGGCTTGAGATTCTGGAATCAGGTACGCGTTTAATCCATGTAATGACTGCTGCTAATCCCATGTGCAGGTCGACGATGATGGGGAAAGCTATTGGGTGTTTGAAAGCCGAGATGTGCGTCTACATGTAATGATCCACCATGTCCGACTAACTACGTTCCATATAGCCCTCACGACCGGCAAACCCGATCGACTCAAAGTACGTTCATGTTTACCCATCTAACAATGCATGTTGATCCGATTCAACGACATCCAGAATGTTTTGGGTGAGCCTCATTTTGTTTCGAGTGATAACACTGCCCAATACCCTGATCCTTACACTTTCATTTCTCAGATTGCATTATACGTCTTTCCAGCTCTCTGGACAACGCTCTTGATCGTCTCACTTCTCAAACTCGGACTTGCGTAGGTGTAACGTGGTGCACCGGTTCAACTTGTCACTGACACGCACCTTCATCTTTTGTAGATTTATTCCGATCGTAGTGCTTGCCCTAGTGTTCAACGTTACGAACGCAATAGGTTTCACTTATGCGTACGTCTGTTCTGCGTGTTTTTCAGCTTGACATTGCTTAATCTGGTACCTAGTGATCGCGATGCCAAACAACGTTGGGCCTCGAGTATGGGTTCTGGATGGGGTATCCCAGGACTGGGTGGGATTGGTGGTCAGTTGCTGACAGGTGCAGTGCAAAAGAGTGTTGGGAGGATGTTCAACTAATTTGGATGGAATACCTGTCTCCTACTTTCTGCATGGGACAATATAAATGTAGTTCATAACCAGTATATATCTGGTTCGGAAGCGTACGTTTACTATTAAAACGACATGATACAACAGAAACCAGTATGCGTTGTGTGCATGAATGTGCTACTAGAGAAGATGCGAATAAAAAAATAAAAAACATGCAATGCCAGGATGCAAGAGATGGAGGAATGAACTAGATACACATACATAGATAGCTATCTATATATTTATAAAGAGGAAAAGTCTGAAATAAACATGGCCACACCCATAAAAAAAGACGAACGGATGGTGGGTCCAAGCACAAGAAAGAGCCAAAAAAAAATACCTGTTAATACACTGGTAAGCACCAAAAAGTCATCGACCAAGGCTCAGAGAGCGTTTGTACATGCGGGAAATTCGTTTAGTTCCAGTCCAGATACTCATGAAAGCATTAAAAACGAATGACGCTGGCGAATAATCCCGCATCCAAGCCACTCTGCTACGTAGACATGAAATGAGAAGGTCCGTGAGGAGGGAAATGAAAGAGACACAACCCAGAGACAATCTGGAATAAGAATACACGATCCAACACCAAGCAAGTGGAAGCAAACAAAAGCAAAACAGCAGACGACAGCATACAGCAGTATACAATGCTTCGGTTCCGAAGTCTATTCAACCAGGGCTGGCAATGTGGCACTGCAAGTATGAATGAATGAAACCACCCAGTCCACACACACGATCATTCTAGTGACACGTAGCCCCTGACATCGACCTTTGAAAACCCAGTGGTGGGAGTGGAAGGTAATCCAATAAACGACCGTGTGCGACCATGTGAGCGAAATGTAGATACGCGAGGGGTCGTGAGACTCGGGAAAGGGACAGGGCCTATTGAAGACGTGAGAGTCATGGTGGAAGGCGTACGAGTTGTCAATGTGGGCGACGGCGGGAAGAGGAAAAGTGTTTGAGATTGGGACGGGGTCGAGACCTGGGTAGGGGGAGGGATGGGTTTTGAGGTAGAGTTGGGAGTTGCATTCCCGTTCCGCAGGTGAAGAGGAGGAGGTGCCGGCCGACGCGATAGAGTTCGTGCACGCATAGGAGGTAAAGGAGGAAGTGACATTGTTGATTTTCTGAAAGGAGTTGTCGGCTTCTGGGGTGGTGATGGTACTGCCAAGGATACTTTTGTCGGTGATGGTTCGGTAGATTCTACAACGATTGCGATGGGAGATGAAGGAACAGCCGGAAGAATAGCAAGAGATGCTGGCTTTCGTTTTGGTTTTGGTTTAGGGGTAGAGAGATCAAAGGTAGATCGAAAGGCTGTCGCAGGAGGCGGAAGATTAAAGGATGTTTTTCGGACCGGAGCTGATGGTGGAGGACGTGCAGTTTTTGGCGAGTTAGTTACCTTGGCGTCGTATACAGATATGAGATTTTCCTCTTCAGGAGAAGACATGTCGCGATCTACGCTGCTTTCATCAAATCCGTGACCGACACCGAGTAGAGCGGTCTCTTCATCTTCTTCAACAAGATCTTCACTGATGATGCTGTTGCTAGTGGTGTGTATGCTGCTAGCAGCGGAACCGGTGCGCTTGCGGCCAGGACCGTAGCGACTGCGCCACGCAGCTCCCATGCCCACGCCGTTTGAAGAGCTCAGAGAAGAGACCGAGGCCTTGCGGGCGACAATACGGTCTTCCATGGCCTTGTCAAGGGCCTGGGCCTCTTGAATGACAATAGAGCTCTGGCGTTCCTCTTCCTCGTCGTCGGTAGGTTCATCATCGAGAAGACGCCTGCGACGACCCCATTCTTCCTCTTCTTCTGCAATAAGAGACGACCTGTCCGAGGACGGAGAACCGCATTCACCCTTTAGCTTTTTCTCATACTCGAGGAGTTGGTAAATGAGCCTGCGAGAAAAAGTGAGAAGCGAACATGGTGTAATGATTTGCAACACATACGACATGTTTGGACCGATCCATTTGCTCTTTTCCTTGACATAGTCATATGCAGGCTGCATGCCCTTGAGAGCCCAAATGTCTGATGGAACCAGAGGCGAGCGTTCGGCTGCAGCACGCATCACAAGTGCGATTACAAGCGTTGCTGAACGGGATATACCACACTGGCAGCTGTCAAGAGCTGTTAGAGCTGACTGATGGAAATGAATAGTAGTAGTACATACTGGATGAGAACGCCTTCACCACGGGCAAGAGCAGCGTCTGTGAATTCCATGGCTGAAGTAAAGCCGCCTGCGACGAGATCGCTCTGGCCATGGGACCACATAAGCTTGAGATAGTGTATGCCTGGACGACCGATGGACAAATTGGGAGGGTGGTAAACAGCCTCGGATGTCATGGATGCATTGAGATTGGGCGTAGACACAGTAGACCGAAGAGTAGGAGCAAAAGGAGAAGCGACTTCCTTTGCGACGTTGAGAATCGACTTGATTCCGCGCTCCATGAGCCCTGACCAGTCGCGGGAATTGTCCTCGGAGCCAAGCCAGACGCCGGGTAGAACCTGGATAGGGCCGTCTGCGTAGGGTACGGCTGGTTCACCGGTTTCCTCCTTGCGGTGGAGAAGAGACGACGCGGTTGGATTTGCTGTGGAAGGCAGAGAGATGACGGACGGCCGACGGGGACGGGGCATGGTCGCTGAGGGTAATGGAGCGTCTGGAATGGACAGAGAGTGGGTCGAGGAGTGGGCGGAAGAGGGAAGGGTGATTGAGAGACGCTTCAAGTTTCTGAGAGACTTTGGGCGGGGAGAGACGAGGTCGTCATCGTCGGCGACGATAGCGATGGGAAGGGGGTCGTCGTTTTTGATGGAAATGCTGAGAGGTCTCCTCTTACCCGGTCCACTCATTATTGTTGACGTCGCCAGCGACAGAGAAGAAAGCTGGACCCAAGTTGAAGAAGAGGTGGACCAAGTTGAAGAGAAGAAGAAAGTTCAAGTTGTATATTTGTAAGCAAGGGTCAACAAAAGCTCTATTTATGAACCAAGCTCTACTTACTCTCGCAGTCAGTGCTGTTTCATTTGGAGGGCTGCTGTACACGAGTCACCGAGTAGCAGACGCCATTGGCCTCAATCTCTCCAATCTCATCCTCCTAGGTCTTCCCAAACCAGACGACCCCATGTCTTCCTACACACTTGACGACGTCCTTCCTCTTGCCTCCAACCCCGCTGTCATCGCCTCGGTCGGTCTCGTGGTAGCTTCTATCGTCTACCTTCTCTTTTTGAACGGTCGTACGTCTTGTTCCACGCGTTTTTCCATACCAACTTCATTTTCTTTCCTAGCGCGCAAACCTGTTCTCAAGCCCAACGATTGGCAAGAGTTTCCCCTCGTCCAAAAAACAAAAATCTCCCCAAACACTGCCATGTAAGTTCTCGAACTGCCTCGCCTTTTTCAATGCGTCTCACTCCCGTCTAGCTACCGGTTTGCACTCCCGAGTTCCAAGGATGTACTCGGCCTCCCCATCGGACAACACATCTCCGTTTCCGCCGAGATTAACGGAAAGGACATTATGCGTAGCTACACACCTATCAGCAGCGACGAGGACCTCGGTCACTTTGACCTTTTGATCAAGGTTGGCTATTTTCTCTCCGACGCGTCGTTTCTTGCTCTGACACGTCCCAGTCCTACGAGGCAGGCAACATCTCTCGTCTCTTTGCTCTCCTCAAAATCGGAGACAAGATTCGTGTCAAGGGTCCCAAAGGTCAATTCGTCTACTCTCCCACTCTCACTGGCCACATTGGTATGATCGCTGGCGGTACCGGTATCACTCCCATGTACCAAGTCCTCCGAGCTGCTCTCAAAAACCCCAACGACCGCACCAAACTCAGCCTTATTTACGCCAACGTTAACGAAGAAGACATTCTCATGCGCAAGGAACTCGAGGCCCTTCGTGATGCCCACCCAGACCGTTTCACGCTCTACTACGTTCTCAACAACCCCCCACCTGCCTGGACCGGAGGTGTAGGCTTTGTCTCCAAGGATCAAATTGCTACATATCTACCCGGGTCGGCCAAGGACTGCAAAATTCTGATGTGTGGACCTCCTCCAATGATGACCGCTATGAAGTGCGCTTCTAGCCTTTCTCTCGACCGTTCTAGCTTTTGATCCTATTTTGTTCTAGAAAACATCTCGACGAGCTCAAATTCCCGGCACCCCGTACTGTTAGCAAATTGGTGGATCAGGCAGGTCTACTCTGTTGTTCTTTCAAGCTCGAGGCTCACTCCTGTTCTAGGTTTTCTTGTTCTAGATTTTCTACCCCGGGTTCTTTGTAGATTTTAGACTAGAATATAAAAAATTTACTTCTTTCAACAGAGGTCGACTCCAACTCTGGGTTACATATAACACCTCTCCTTGAGAATGTGAGCGGCCGTATAAGACGGGTAGCGATAACACCAACTCCGAGTATTGCAAAAAATAGTAGAGCGGGAGTAGCCTTGAAACTGAGCGGGAATCTCACATCGTCACGTTTGACAAGCTCTTTCATCTAGTGACTTCCACAAAGACAAACTCTGGTAGTCGGGTGCTTCAAGTCTGTGCAACACACACGTGCAAAGCGTACCTGATTAGAGAGCGTCTTACTACTTGCAGTCGACGTTCGTGACCTTTGATATACTTGATATCACAGAGACTACGAGAGATGCACAATAATTGGTCAGGGCTGACAAACTCATTCACGAGGAACGCGATCATGCCCGACAAATGCGTGATGCGTATGCGCTGCTTATAAGAACGCATTCGACGTCTCTACTTCTTCAGAAAATTCCAATCGTGATCATGTCCAAACCCGTCCTCTACACCTTTCCTGGCTCTGTCTGGGCTGCAGGTACGTCCTTTGATTTTCGTCCGACTCCGAGCGCTTATCACGCCCCTATTTGCTCTGCCAGTTCCTGAACTTGTCATGCAAGTACAATTTCCTTCTTTCAACGTACCGTGTCATCTGATATACTGTACACAGTGCTGAACTATACCCGAAAGATGCAATCGAAACCAAAGTCATCAATCTCGCCAATGGAGACAATTTCGACCCGGCTTTTATCAAACTTGCAAGTCATCCAAGTACTTTATCCGGCTTCTAGTACTCACTCTTTTTCGAATTACAGAATCCCAACGCAACTCTCCCCACTCTCGAAGCCAATGGAAAAGTCTACACTACCACAGCAGACGTAACTGCTCATCTCATCAAACATTCTCCCGTTCCTGTCAAGGCCGGCACCGACTTTATCCAGACTATCCATCAGGATAGTTTGGATCCCAATTTCGCATTCATGATGGCTGTGAGTACGATATCACCTCTATATCTCTCTCATCTAAACCGAGAACAAGACCGACGAAGAAACTCTCGCCGCAAAAGCTAAAGGGTTCGTCATGCAATTCCTCTCCAACCGTCAAGCCGCCCTTGAACGACACTCGGCTACCCCAGAAGGTGCCCCGCACAAGGAGTTTTACGAAGGCAAGATCAAAGCCAACGGTGGTATTCTCGCGATATACCAAGGCAAAGCTTCCGAAGCTGGTAAACAAGCCTTTATACAAGGCTCTCAAGGGCATTTGAATAGAATCGGCGAGTTTATCGTGAAGACTCTTCCTGGATACTTGGAACCAGGACCTTTTATGGGTGGTGACAAGCCAGGAGAGGACGATTTCCATCTTGCAGCTTGGTTGACGAGGATTGGGGCTGCTGTAGGCGCGACTGGGCCTCAGGATGTGATCCAGGCTATGGAAAGGGCGTTTGGAAAGTCGATTCCGGAAAAGGTTGTCAAGTACTGGACGGCGTGGACCGAGAGGCCTAGCTGGAAGACTGTTTATGCTGCAGGGATTCATTAAAGTAAATAGAATGTGAATTGGACTTTAGCTATACACAACTGTTTAATACTGTACATCACTTTAGAGATCAATTCAATAATCATAGTCATTGTCCCATTCTTCCTTTTCTTCAATCGCTTTTGTCACGTCAAAAATAACACCCAACGCAACCCAGAAAAAGCTCTGTGCACCAACTACCGATCCTTTGATTCTTTCTCGAGCAGCATGTTCCCAACCCAATTTCGCTCGAATCAAGTTTTGAATGAGATCTTCACCTCTCATCAACTCTTCCCGCAGCTCGCGAACAAGGTAATCAGTTTGTTCCCTATCATTGAAACCAAAGGAGTCAATCACAGCACATGGATCACAACGCAAAACACTCACCTCAGTCTGGCGATGTGCTCTGTACGTTTCCGCGGTTGAGACGTTTTCTGTGCTATGGTTCCAATCATTGCCTCCTCTTCGGACAGCGAGCTCGTTTTGACATGACCCAGTGCATTGGCAACAAGCTGAGTTTGCAAGTCGGAGCAATATCGATCAAAGATGCGTGAGATGAGCTGTTTTTGTTCTCTAGTGTCAACCTGATCCTCTTCGTCGAGGTACTGATTGATATACTCGTAGACCGCTACGGCAAGTTCATCATCCAGCTCGAGGTTTGTTAGAGATTCCGCCAGTTCATCAACTCTTCCAGACCGTTTGGCTCCACGCTTCTTTCGATTCCTCCGGCGTTCTCTTCTGGGAACGTGCGCCTGTGTATAAAGTTCTGGTAGATCAATTCTCCTAAACAACCGTCCTATAGCTTTGGAACTTTCATAATAATTAGCATTGTCTGGTCTGACAGTCTCTGGAGCTTGATAATCAGGTCTTTCCCTAAAGCGCAGTTTCGGGATTCTCTTGGGATCCACAGGTTGGCCGGTCTTGGGATAGTCGACCGCATCGCTCTGCAGCTGGGATAGTAGCAGACAATCAGGGTCAAAGACTCCCTTGGGGCTTTGATCAGCTAGAATAAGCCAGGTTGTCGCAATCATTCCGACAAGCTGGATACTTTCAGTGAGTAGAGTTAACAAAAATATTGATACTTACATCGCTGTTGATGTATTCCATGACGAATTGAGCAATGTCCTGAGTTGTAGCAGGTCGGTTCAAAAGCTTTCTTTTGGCAGGCTCATAACCTGCGGCTTCGTGGATTTTTTTAGGGCGGAATTCAGGCATGTCGTTTAATGGCATGAGGCAGTATTGATCGCCGTCCAAATCGCCCCCAGACAACTTGGTTTTATGAGCTTTTTGTTTTGTTGAGATGGTGCCTGTGAACGTACCATAGATGGAAGAGGTCTGGATCCTGATAAAATATTTGTCAAAAAGTCCGACAGATACCAAGCAGAAAAACGCACCTTTTGTTGCGAAAACAACCGTGTTTTGCAAAGGCTCCTTCTCAAAGCATGACCCTGGAGGAGGTTTGCCAATCGCACGCACAATTCGGACGTCACCGGGGTGAATAACTGGAGACCGCGAAATGAGTATTTCTCCTTCCAAGAATATAGCAGGCGAGTCGACAGGTTTGACGCAGGCAAATATTTCTCCCTCCTCGAGAAATTGGTGTATATCAGCGACGCCAACCAAGGTCCAAGCCCCTTCTATGGGAATTCGTGTGTGATGTTTGAGCTCCTTTACTCATATTAGAACAGACGAAGTGAGAGTCCTGCGTCACTTACTCTTAATACATGGTTTACTGCGTATTTGAGCATTTGCTGATAAAATGAGTCTCGGTATAAGCTGTCAAAGCCCAGTCGCTTTGAAAGATTCAACATGATTGATGTCAACCTGAAAGAGGTGCCTAGACCGAAAGTCTCCAACATTCTTGCAGCACTTTCCAGTGTTCGAGTGGATTCTTGCACCTGGAGAACAGCGATGTCTTGATACTTTTCAAAAACTGCATAATCAATGCCAAGGTTCTCAAGAACCATAATGAGGGGTCGATTGAGGTAACACTTCTTTGGTCTGTCAAACACCTCCGCAATCTCTATCGTCCGGGACTCGGGGGCATTGAACTTGACCATCGAGTTTCGCAGATAAATCGTTAATCCTAAAATGACAACACTATTCAGTCTGATGGAAGAAGTTGCTTCTCAACAAACTCACCCTGAAGCTTATAGTCAACTGAAAGCACGCCTTTGGAGCCCATGAAGCGAATTTGAAGGGCGGCAGGTCGTGCTCGGTTCCTTTGAAATCGTTTCTTCCGAGCATTTCTCTCTCTTATGATTTCTGTTACGAACTCCCTTGACATGGTACCTAGTAGATAAATAAGCTTTTGTGCTTGGATGATAGATGAAGAGATCCTTACCGACACCGTCGGTAAAGTCATATTTGCGGTCTGCGGTCGAGATATCATCGACAGTGAGAATATTCTCCACATTGACCAATGTAGAGTCGGTAGCGGTGAATGCCTGGGCAGAATGAATGACTAATGTCTGTAACGACTGCGTTTTTCTTACCTGACTTATTCTAGCACCATACCTTGCAGGACAATACATCAGATCCCCTTTGCTAAAATCACCCAAGCTAGCAATTATGGATGCAGCATTCACATCTTGCCCGTTACCTAGTCGAAAAGGTTTAACGAACCTATTGTGTCTTCAGTGTTGAGACTAAGCATAGTAGCAATTTTACGCACCAAACAGCGTGCTCTCGTAGCGCCGATTGAGAATATCCAAGGAATTCAAAACGTTGGCCAGCAATGACCAGCCCATCCAATAAAAATGGTCCAACTCTTTTATGAATAAAGGCTGGTCCGTCTATATCGCGATCAAATCGGTGTCTTGTTCCGTCCTCTTCAACAAAGGAAACGCGCAAAAACGAGTCGTGATTTTCTGGATATGCACGAATCACCCGGTTGCTTCTCTCGGGAAATGGACCTGCGTGAGCGTCAAAGTGAATGATACATCAAATTTTGCTGTACACGCACCTTCCGGGAAGATCGTTGTTGGTGTAATTGCTACATGCAAAGACTGGAATAAACTTGTGTCTAAGGGCGAAACGTCGCTATCTGCTGATGTTCCACTGTACAAGCTCTCGACGTGATTGAAAAATTCTGCAATCGATTCTCCCTCATCTGGAAACCAGGTGTAGAGCTGAGGACCTAGATATCGAAGAAATGAGGCAGTAAATATCTCGCCACGGGTTTTAACCAGGTTCTTGACATTAGGAAGAACTTCCAGCATCTCTTTCATATCCAGGCACCCGTTCCTCAGCAGTGTTTCGACTTGGAATGTGACAGTCCAGTCTAGAGTTTTCAGAGATGTTTCCAAGTCATCCTGGAAGGTCTGAGAGAACGAGTTGCCGGGGATAGCTGGATAGTCCCAAGTTGGCACTGAATAGAATTGTGCTGCATCACAGATAGACCTGAACTTTTCCAAGTTGTTACATATGATACGAAGCGCTCGAGAAGTATAGGGCACCTGATGATGGTCAGTAACATGAGATTACAAATCGATAGTTGGCTCACCACGCGCCCATGGTCAGATATTGGCAGACAGCTAAGTCGTTGACTCGGTTTTTCTAAACCGAGAATCGACAAATCCAGCTCGATTCCAAAAATATTTGCCATCACCGAATCCCCCTCTTCAAATTTCCGAAAAAACACCGGAGCGTTCCAAAGAGAAACGTACAAAACAAACTCGTTTGGTGAACCAGACACAGCGAGTTCTCGAATTTTCGACGGGGGGAAGGATATGACTAGACGGCATCCAGATTGAGTTGGATCCACCATACTGATTTGAAACTCTCTCCTATCAGAATCGAAAGAGAGACGGCCAGCACGGGGAGAATGCTCCCATTCTATGGAATAGAAGTCATTCCGCCCGTCCCAGCCGAACTGGATTGTTCGGACAGTGATGGTGTTGGAATTGAGGATTTCTTCACGACGATCCCTTTCTTCCGCTGCTGCTGGATCAACGTAAGGAGTGTTAAGTATGCGCTCAATAATGTCAGGCCGCCCTTCCGGTTGTCGACTCTTGGAGAAGTGGATTGCTCGTGCGCCGATTCTGAAGACTTTGGACGGATGATCACCATACTGGTCTAGAAAAAAATTCGCAATCTCTACAGTCGGTAGAGTTAAAAGGGCGTATCCATTGTGAAGGCGACCTTGTCCGGGCCGTCGTCGAGTCGTGGGTCTAAGGTCAAAGTTAAGGGGTGAGGTAAAGCGACTAATGTAGTCTGGGCTATGAAAAAGGTCGGCGAGATCTCTTGTGACGGTATGAAGACTTGTGGTATACGGTATGTTGCGCACGAATATCTCCATCGCGGAATGAGAGCAAGTATCGATGGATTACAGATAGACTCCAGCGCTCAATCTCCATGTCTGTCGAACAGACTTTGAGCGGCGAGGGCGGCATCCATGGTTTTGACGTGACTCACAAACCTTTTTATTGGTCAAATGGTGTTTAGAGCTTGGAAAAGCGCTGGCAAGTGATTGTTCTCGCGTGAAGGAAGCTACTGTACGAGTTGCTGCCGTCCGGTTGATTGATGATTGCAAGCCGATCCGAGGTCTTCTGACCTCTAAGAGCTACTTACAAAATTTTCTTAACAAGCAAGAAAATTATGGATCCATGAATTTCAAGACTGTGGAGTTAAAAACTCATCAGAAATTTTGTCCAACTGCGTCGACGAGCCGTCAATATTTAATTCCACCCAGACTTCATTCAAACTAGAAACGAACGGTTTAATGAAATGCAGACGGAGCTCAGTTTAAAGTTAATGCGTACATTCCCCTGATTTCCTCCATCGCATGCATCCCATATGCAAACTCCTCTTCTGACGGCTCCCTGCGAGAATAGCGTGCCAACTGTATCACTGAATCATAATAGTGGAGCGGAGTAAGTCCATCTTCGTGAATGTTGAGTAGAGGTATTATGTATCGAAAGTGATGGATCATTCGAACATGAGGTTTAAGAGGTGGGGTCGCTGGTATAACATTATGGGCCAGGGAATCTGTTTTGCTTTTTCAGTCCATCTTTTCTTGCAGAAACAGGTTGAAGACATACCCAGTACCGGTATAGTATCAAGTAACGCGGTTCTGAAACGAATTCCTTCGTACGGAGTACCTAAGAAATATGAGATGCTATGAGTGAGATGACTAGAAACAGAAAGAAAACGAACCGGGTCTTCCCCAGCCCGGTCGCAAGGCCTCCTTTGGCAGACTCTGGTTTGCAATTAAGCAAGTGCGAACATATTCCTTCGTAATGTAGTCATGAACGGACTGATGAAAGGGCCAGAGAGTGAATATAATGGTGAACACAAATTATTAACCGTTTACATTCGGAACGTCCCCAGGTCCGATGAGTTTGTGGTGTTTCGAAATCCTCTGAAGTCGAAATCGAATGGCTATACTTCTTTTGAGAAAGAAAATAAGAGATAAAACAGCCTTTGCCCTAATGAGCGAGAGTACTCAGAGTACAAAGATGTATACATGCCAAAATGATGTAAGAAGCTCCTATGACAAGGGCATTGAAGTTGTTGCGCCAAGTTTGGGTAGCCGAAGTTCTGACTGCTTGGGACAGCAAAGCTACGGACGATAGAAGGGTGGCACAGATAGTACCCAAAACGAGAAGGACATAGCTAACGTCGAGCAACGTCTTTTGCAGTCTTAGAGAAAGCATACGACAGCACACGTGACATTTCCTTCATTTCTGAAAAATCGACTTTCGAAACGACTGAGAATTTTCTCTGTACGGTACCTAGTATACAGGAGATATGATTGAAAGGTACATTCCAGATGCACTACGGTAGCAAGATAACGGGAAAAGGTGCAAGTATGTATACGAAAGCAAAAAAAAAGAGGGAAGAGTAATGACAGACAGATCTCAAGCTTGCACGTTTTCACTGATTTACGTAGTCAGTGAGATACATATATTCAAAGCGCACCAGAGACTCACTCAAATTGGCCGATGACGTTTCCTTGAGGGGTATACTCGCAAACAAAGAATTTAGCTTTCTAAATAAGAAAAATGAGCAAGTCATCCTTGTAATTACTGAGATCGACCACCGCACCCCAAAGCTCGCATCGAAAATTCCATCACAAGATTGGACAGCGCAGCCCACTTGTGTAGTAGCTGCGTCGCCCAGACGTTAGGAATTTGTGAATAGCGTTAGAGAGGGAAAAACTGCACCTTTCCAAACAACCTGAGTGAAATGAGATGGACTTGGATTGCCTGGGGAAAATCATCGTTATAAGACTGCAGAATTAACATAATGATGAGCAAGTTACCTGGATTGTAGCTCGCTACAAGAAAGTATCAGTACTAAGCATTGGATAAACAAAAGAAAAGTATGACTGACAAACTTCATCAGTCCATGATTTGATTGCTTCAGCGATACCATAGCTATCGCCGGTACCAGCAGCCAAGTTTTCTGAAATAGTATGAATACGACCACTTCCTGAACAGATCAATTCAAAGCTTACCACCAAAGGCGCCGAGCTTGCCTCCAGAATGTTCGAATACACAGTTATTTGCCCATTGTTGGGCCTTGGCTGCTGCCTCGTCACTCCAAGTTAATGGTGCAGCACCATGCTGTGCACGAACTGAGTTGTGGGCGGACAAGTAGGCTTGGATATCGCTGTTAGAGGTAGTGCCGGAGTTTCCAGAGGAACCAGAATTGTTGGACCCGGAATCACTGGAACCGGAGTCGTTGGAACCAGAATTATTGGAACCAGAGTTATTGGAACCAGAGTCATTGGAAGAGCCAGAGTTCTTAGGAGGGTCTTGGGCTTTGGTAGAAGTTGTTTCGGGAGGGGGGGTAGAGGATGTCGTGGGTGAAGGAGGCGGTGGTGGGGTAGAGGATGTCGTAGGGGATGGCGGTGGGGAAGACGAGGGCTCTTCAGTGCTCTGTGGCGCGAAGTTTTGAGTACTGGGCGAATCGTCGAAAGAGAACCCGAACGAAAACGAGGAGGTAGTAGAAGCGGACGAGCTAGCAGAGCTGGATAAGCTAATCGAAGAAATAGTCGAGGAAACAGTCGCGGTCGTGGACTGGACCGTAGCCGAGCTCGTAGTCCGAGTTGTAACCACGGGGAGATCGGTAGAAGGAGGGTCGTTTCCTATGGCGCCTGCGGGTACAGAAATGGGCGTACTGGAGCTGCTAGAGGATCTAAGTAGCAGACTGGGATGAAAGACGCGTCAAATCCATAAAAAATTCACATACGACTGCATCCCGCATGCCTGAGATATCATACTGTTCCAAGAAGCAGCAGACACCGACGATGGCTGAATGACGGCGCCCCATCTATCGGTGTTCATGACATAGCCTGGGTAACCAAATTTTCCTTTGCATCGTTCAATGCATTCTTGGGACTTGAAATGTTTGCGAGCACAGGCCGGCCCAGCCGAGCCGGGTGGGACCAAAGCAAGGATCGCAATGTACGAAAACAGTACAGCGAGAAGAGTCATGTCAAAAAAAGGAACGGAAATTAAAAGAGGGAAAAAAAGGAATGAAGTACCAGAAGATGAGTGAAAGAATTTAAGAGAGGTTTGCCCGATAGATGCATTTTCAATGGTTTGTATGTAAGTTCATGATGGTAGCCAGGACGCGTTGTCTCTGTGAACCTTTATCCCATTCGGTCATCACTCTGTATGGACGCACCTCACTACGTTTTGTTCTCTTCACACTCCTCATCATCCGCTGCTCTTGGCCATCCTGCCATTCAGTACCGCTATGCAGATGATTCACCCATATCACTTCTACCTCGCCATCCGGATGAACATGTCTTGCTGCTCAATTATGATCCCAGCTCTCCCTCTTCCTTGTCAGGGGTCAGTACTTCCGCTAAAGTTGTTGTTACCGGAGTGAAGATCGAAGAAGCCCCGGGCGCTGCAGCGCAAGAAGAAAGACATAATGATAGGATGTACATTATTGAAACAATTTCAAATCCCGAGTTTGTCGTTCAGTTCACTGGTCTGACTGGTCAAAGTCTTGATGACGCATGTGCGGATTAGGTGTTCTACACAGAACCTCGAATACCAGTCACCTCAGAATGTTCTAGCCCAGTTCAAACAAAGGTATGTGGAAACACAGTTATAACTACAATGTTTTCTGAGCCTCGACAGGAACGCGCTATTGCGACGCGCATTGGCGTATCCAGGCGCACCTCATGCTGCGTCCCCGACATAACCTGTCTGTTCCCTTGACCACCCATAGAAAATATTTTTATGATTGTGATATCTTTACAATATGACAACGCCAACACCATAATAAGTCTAATGTTTCCTGGACTTGTTTCCCCGGTTCTTGCCACTGCCTTGTGCCTTGTTTGACACGGGCTGAGCTGGTCGATTGTCTTCAGGAGCCGCCATGAGAGCCGATAGACTGTAGAACCAATCAATCAAATCAGTTGTGTTAGTTGTACAGAATCTTACCCTTTGAAATCACCAGAAGTCATTGCATTTTGCATTTGAGACATTTTGGCTTGCTGTTCCTTGAATTCTGCCAAAGATTCGGGATCCATATTTTTCTGTGATAGATGTCAACTGAGCTGCAAAAAGTATAAGACTGCAGTAGTTACCATCAAATAGGGCAGTCCAAGCACCATCGCGCCCCCAAAAATCATGATCAACATCATAGGGCTTCCCAACATACCCATCAAGTTAAAGGATTCCGGAGGAACAAAGTAATTATACTTTCCCTTCGCCTCTAGAGCGACTGGATAGGGGAGCAAAAAGGACGAAGGAGGATTTAATGGGGTTCCAGCGACATACGTTCGGACCTCAGCAGTCGTTTCGTCTTGGACATCTACGCGCAACTTAGAAGGGCGTTAGGGGACGTACAAGGAGAAAATAACAGCAAAAACCTGATCGAACCAATGATCATGGGAGAGAACAGACAAGACGTATGTACCGGCAGACACGTTGGGACTAGAGCAGTGTCAGTCATGCCCGACGAGAAACAGTATGATACACACATAGAGAAAGAGCCATCTTTCATTACACTACCGCTCATTTCTCCGGTATCTAGTATGACCCTTGCAGGTCCCAGTTGCTTGTAGCCTTCAAAGAATGTCAAAATAAAAAGTCCAAACTTCTTCTAGGCACATACCTGGACAAACGTCATTCCAAGAAATTTTACCATTGAGTTCGAAGGCCTGAGTTAATACAAATAAACTGCAGTTCCCTTCAGAATTGAGAGGAAGACGCGAAAGTAGGAGATGAAGTTTACCTAGAATATAGGAGAAATAGGACAGTTGGTCGTGCCATGTAGAACCGTGTTCGTGTGACATAAGCGAGCAGCAACATCTTCGTTCACCACCATGCGGCAAAAGCGGGCAAAAACGTACAAGAAACTTATGGCTCTTTACTCTATGTCATTCGGGTTTCGACAGCCTTACCAAGTTTTGGGTGTGCATCGTCCGGCACTTCCTTCTGCTAACTGAATTGATTTTCACCCTCTCAGTTGATTCTGCGATATGTAAAGAAGTCACTGAACATAAACTCGAATTCGTTAAACAGCTTGGATCGGTTTTGCAAGGCGAAGTCAAACCCAGTGGGTTATAACAAATGAGATAAGCTCGCAGCATAACTAATATTGCACGGCAAAGCGCCGTTTGTCTACCAGTGATCACTCAATGCTGTATACATGAATTGTATCTTCAACAAAAATCTAACCAGACGGCTGTCGAACTTGCCAAGACCTTTGAGCGTCGGAAATGTAATCATAGAGAAGCTATACAGGGAGACGAGTGTCTTAAGCACGTCGTTGGTGAGGATTGGCGATTTTCTTTGGTGATTAGCACTTACAATCGTACAGGAGACACAAACAAACATCGCTACGTAGTTGCTACTCAAAATCAGCCATTGCGCGTCAAGCTCAGGTCAATACCTGCCGTTCCTCTTGTGCATATCAATCGTTCAGTAATGGTTCTGGAGCCTCCCAGTGATGCTACGATTAGAGCTAAAAATGCTGTTGGTTATTTTTTTTTTTCAAAAAAGCGCTTTGTACTAACACATCTATAGACGGAAGAACAATCTCTTCATTCCACTTCCTCGGATAAAGTCGTGGTCCAGTCTCTGGCTGCAGCTCCTCAGGATCCACCCAAGAAAAAGAAGGGACCTAAAGGTCCTAATCCTCTCAGTATTAAAAAGAAGAAACATGTACAATCCGAACCCAAAGTCCTTCAAAGTAAGGATCCCAAGAAAATGGAAGAACACAAATCTCCTTCGAATCTCAAGAGGAGGCGGGTAGAGGATGATGCAGTATCTGAAGAAGGCAGTGAACAGGGTCAGGACGAAGCTAGAGGTCGTAAGAGAAAGCGAAGGAGACGAACAAAACTATCTCAAGAGTTTACACAAGAACGTAGTTCTACGCTCGTCTAGCCGATTCATATTTCGGGAAGTGTTCGCTCTTTAACATACACCTCGTTCTTTCATAAATGATGTCGGTGAAATTTTCTTGGTTCGCCTTCTCATCAATGTTTTACGGAGTTGACGAGAGAGTATGCGTTCGCGGGATCTACAGAATTTCCTGCTGTCGAGATTTGGTCTGAGCGCCTTGAGCAAAGAAACAGATATCTTCAACTGATACCGGTGCCACGGGTGACAGGGCGAAATGCTAATACATGGAATATGCTCAAGTCAAAGCCACTCCGAGCCGAGGTTAGCAAGAAATATGTACTACCCGTCATACCGGTGTGTCGCCACAAGCGGTCACTCGATGTGCCAAGGATCAACGCAGAAGCAGATAGATTCCGGCGTGAACTAAAAGACAATGCTCATAAGTCGCCATTTTCATTACACCAAATTCGTATAGTGAGGTCTTTTTCCATCGATGCTGAAGCAATTATATCTTTGGACGGATGCGTCTGAAAAACATCAGGATGCGACAATGCAAAGATTAAATAATACCTACAGCCAGTGCGAGAACGACGTCTATGCAAAGATTGAATATCGGGAAATCGCTGACAGATTCTATCTCACACACCTCGATGACCCTCAAGTACTTGGGTAACTTTTCTCGTCTGCAAATCCCAAATGTAGATCTTATTGTCTTCGCTGCCGCTGACGATATATTTCTGTTTCGTGCTGCTAAAGCACGCAGGAATACAGTACGTCCTGTTAGTGTGCCCCACATAAGTTTTCACACAACGGGAAGTGTGATAATTCCATAGACGAATAGTGGAATCTTGAGTCGATGCCAAAACAAATCGAGAATTGGGTGAAAACTTGACATGCGAACTGAGAAATAATGTGAGCCGATAGATGATATAGTAATAAGGGCATACCAGATAGGATTGTCATCATCGACTAAGGTCTTCAAGCATTGTCCAGAATCAGCGTCCCATATTCGTCTGTAAACTCTTGTTAGAATACAAAAGATTTAAAGTTCAAACTGCTGACATTAAACCGTCCATCGCACAAGAGACAATCAGAGTTCCGTCGTGACTGAATCCGACAGATGTGACGGGATCAGAATGAGCTGGTAACACTTTCAGTGATTTACCTAGCTCCTCGTCAGTTCACGGATTCGTTCAATAGAAAGGTATCTAGATACCTGTGGCAACATCCCATACTCGTACCGTTTCATCGAATCCCCCAGATACAAGGATATTCGAATGCGGGTTGTAATTTAAGCAGAAAACAAAATTGGTGTGTCCTATCAAAGCTTTCGCTTCGGTGCCCTATGTGCTTACAAAACTCAGAAATAGACTCTTCCTCTGATATCGCGTAACGGACCAGTTCCACACTCCATACTTTGATGGTCTTGTCATCCGAGGCAGAAGCAAGAAATTCTCCATCGGAGGACCATGCAATGTCTGATATTCCCTCCGTGTGTCCTTCGAGGGTGCGTAGAATCTCACCATTATGAGCATCCCAAAGTTTGATGAGCTTGTCCGCGCCTGCCTACGAGATTATTTCAGTGAGTCAAACCGACGATGACAATGCATGATCGATTGACCAGAAGATGCGAGCAAGGAACCGTCTGGGCTAAATTTAAGAGAAGATATGGACTTGCTATGTCCACTTAATATGTATTTTTGCCGAAAGTTTGGACCGCGAGTCGTTGAGGGAGTCGAAGTAGTTTCGTCTAGTTGTTGCTTGATGGGTGGATGGGAGTCATCCTGCATAGCATGATCCACAGATGACATTGAGGTCTAGAGTTTGACCAATGTCTAGAGTAAGTTTTCGTTGGACGTAGTACGTATCACGTGCCTCAAATTTTCAAAAGTCAGTCTGAGTCTCGTCCACAATGGCCCCGACATGGTTTTCTCCTGCTACAAGGACAGAGTTGATTGAGAACCTCGTGTCTGGCGTCGGTAGGATGCTTCTCCTCATGTCCGACCTTTTCTCACCTCATTTCAGATCGTTACAACCCTTCAAACGTTGGTATCCTCGAGGACTATCTGTACCATCAGATACGAAGCCAGGAATATGACTGCCTGGCCAATCTAGCCATCTTAAAATTGTGCGTCGTCCTTGGCTCGAGATGCACATCTGTACTGATGTCTTGACAGGTACCAATTCAACCCAGACCTATATAACCCAGACGTCGTCATTAATATCCTCATAAAAGCTCTAGCAGCAGCGCCTGCACCAGATTTTAATCTTTGCATATCTTTACTGGACGAAAGACTTCAAAATGCTTCACTGGATGAACCTGACCCTCTTCCACCACTTCTCCCCATTCTCCAGGGACTTCATCATTTGCTATATCGCTGTCGATTCCCTGCATTTTGGAGAGCTTACCGATCAGATGACTTGGAAGCGCTGCGAGATAACTACACTATAGAATGCGCTGGCTTTGAAGACTCCATTCGCGAAGTTGTCATTCGTGCAGTTAAATCGACTTTTACACGGATAGGCACGGATCGACTTGGATTATACTTGGACCTGAACAGTATGTTTCTTGTTATTTTCCCCCTTTCCGAACTAATCTCACTTAACACGGCGTTTAGCACCAGAGGATCTAAATGCATTCGTTGAAAAGCTTGGATGGACTTTGGACTCTTCGGGCACAGTTGTGAACGTCCCTCCCAATCCAGACAATCAGATTGAAGCCACTGTCGTGCAGGAAAACATCAAGTTGCCTCGTAAGGATATTTCGTCCCTTCTAGAGCTGTTATTCACCCGTTTATCTTTTAGAGCTTACAAAGGTCATTTCTCAAGCCGCCAAAGTTTGAGTAAATTTCTGTACTGTAATCTGTAATCTATTGTTCCAATACGACCTCTACAAACAAGCGTGAAATACTTCATACGAAGCCCATTAGAATGCTCATCACAAAGCTCGAAACCACATTCACCTGTCATGATCTGTTTGGTCCCCACGGAATGACAGCCAACTGCCCTACTCACCTGATTGTTAGTCAACAAGTTCCAGCCACTAATGACTTTTACTGGTCCCTTGGCCAGGCTTTCATCTTGCAAAATTTTCTTACTTTGTTCGGAATAACGTGTTTGTTGTATGGTAGCTCCTAATAAGGAATCAAGCTTTACCGCGATTAGTTTGATGAATGTCGGCACTAGGAAAGAGATAAGTCGTACCAGGCTCCCTAATCCACCGGCGACAGCACCCCATCCAATCATACTGACTAGTATGCCAACGACTTCTTCCCTGCATAGTGCGTTCTCGACGAGTAACGTAAGGGCCACGGTTGCACCCATAAATGCACCCCCAAAGATGGAAGCAATCGTACCCGTACTCGATATCGCTCCATTGGTTCCTAGTAACCTGTTAGACGGTGCAGTCAGTCATTCCTTTTGAACGTACCCGGAGGAACTGGCTTGAGTGTTGTAATTAAAATGGGTGGAGACTTCTGCAGGATCCCCAATTCTGACGCTAGTGTATCGGCAATGCAAGTTGAAAAATGACCCAAAGCACTCATCACCAAAGCTCTGCTCCATCCACCAGCAACCTTTGCATCCAAAGGACACCACTGACCATTTTCATAATCACTAAAAGGTGTCTCAAACAGGGGTGAAGATTGGTCCAAGCTGCCTCCAATCAATCGAGCAAGAGATGCCTGTAAGCTGTCTTTGGAAAAGAGAATGTTCCACAAGAAACAAGCAATGAATGCAGAAAAGGAGTTGCTCAGAACCTGCCATCCAGTTCGATAACCCGCTTCGTGATGGTTCTCTTCGAGACTAGCTTTAGTTTGCTTGCCATCTGGTTGTCTACAATGAGGAGAAAGACGACAACACCGAAAAATACTCACATTTGGTCGCTCTGCTTCCCATGAGATAGAACGCGATCAATGACACGCCGAAAACTCGCGTCCCGCCGGCAACCATGCATAAACCGACGAAAAACGCTGTTGCAGCGCCACTCGGTGATAGAGATTTGCGACGAAGACCATGAATGCTGAGTGCGGTGGCAAGAGACAGAGAGACATATGGAATATCAAACGACATGATAGTACCAGCCGAGTACGCGCTCAAACGCGGGTCCCCATGTACTTACGCTGTGCCAGTTTGGTCACGTGGTTGCTTCCTGTCCTCGTCTGGGTTTCGTTGCCCCCTCACGTAGATAAATGTTGTTATTGATGTTTACCGTTACTGGAATGCTTATGGGCCAATAAAGGTTGTTTACTTGTGCTTATGTAGCTTAGTTGCATTTGTTTTTACCGTGATTCTTACTTACAGTACAGGTAAAGAATTTTAATTGCTCTTCTACATTAATGATATCTTGTTTGGTGCCTTCATGAAGCCACCGATACCAAAAATTTTATACAGAAGGGCGCAATCAAGAAAAGAAAAAGAGGAAAACGGGAATCCATTTTCGCAGATTTTATACCCCTAACCGGTAATCAAGCACGTCTGCATCGTTCAAGCCGATACAAAAGCGGATCCTGTACCCCAAATTGCCATCGTTGCACCAACGACAAGTATTATACCATCCATTATACCACATTTTCTCTCCAGAGCGACCTTTGCAGCTATAGGACCAATAATGCATATCATAAACGCAGAAAACGAACCCAAAAAAGCCATCATAGCATCAAATTCTGGAACAGCAATGGATACGCCTACAGAGGCCAAAGTCACAATTATTCGCTGTGCGTTTCCCAAAATAACTTTCGTCGACCAAGGTCGCGGAGTTGACATTTTTACAGCCATGTCTTCCGGGGAAGCAACTGCCGATTCAATACCGAGGAGTACCTCAAGGACCGCATTCAGCTAAATGGATTCCAGAATGAGAACAAACATTGTTGACTGAGGTAAAGATACATACTGGCTGAGTGGTGAGAGCAAACTTGGATCTGCAACAATTTAGCCAGATAGCGATGGAATCGGTAGTATACTTACAACGGACTAACGACAAGCATCCACAGCAGCGCCTTGTTTAGGGTTGGATTGAACCCTGTGTACGAAGCAAATCCATACTAATCTACAAAATTTAATTCTGAAAAAGCGCTTTGAATGTAGACTTAAAAGCTCACTTCCTCGCTCACTTCGTTTCCGAACATAAGATAGCCAGCATACCCAACAAGGGTGTATATTGTTGTTGCTACCACCTGACGGGAAAATAATTAGTTAATTCTGCGGTTTGATTGGATCTGTGCTCACAAATGCCCAATTTATCATTTGGTCAAAGTGTTCTGGATTAGCCATGTCTCGAGCTAAGGATGGAATAACGGCATGCCCAGAGAACTAATATTGTCAGTCGGACGCGCTCAACAGTAGTGCACGATGCATACCCCAGCCATAAACAGACCATAAGCAAGTCCCAAGTTCTTCCAGTTGTCGATAGTGATTGAGGTAGTAGATGGGTGCAAAAGCGACCCTGGTGGCTCTTGTTTGGTAAAACCGTCAATGAGGATGACGACGACCATCATCACGGTGGACACGATTCCCAAGATCGAAGTATATGATAGTAGCGATAAAGGTAGAAACACTGTAGGAATCAATCTTATACCAAAGCTGAATGAGCAAGGCGAATTCCAGAGAGCGATTAAATTGCGTACAAGAGCAACCCCCAGACCTTGTAGGTATCAGATGAATATTGGGGCATTATGGCGTGCAGGGAATCAGCATATAATGTTACAAGAATCACACTGAAGGAGTCGGCATCAATATTGTTAGCTCAAGCCCGGCGTAGAACCTACCTGACAGCAAAAAGTTCGAGGCAGAACATAACGCTTATAATCACTGTTGACCGAGGTCCAAAGGCCTTCCGGCCCACATCAGCATATGAACGCAACCTAGGATCTGCCATGATAATTCGAGCTAGGAGCTTCGCACTAGAGCGATAACAGGTCAATGATATCCTGACAGAGAGACAGAGAATGACACACGTATAACAGCTAATAAATCCGTAAATAATGATCAAAAAAGTTCCTGTGATCCAGCCGGCGTAGGAGAATGCAAGCGGCTCCGAGAGCATCCCGATACCCAGCAGAATGGCAATTGAGTTGAATAGCTAGGCAAAGAGTTATTTACTGCCTTTCCTGATATTAAGAAATGTAAACGAACCGTTTGACCAAACGTACTCTGCCCTCCGAAATGATGTTTTCCACTTTTAGAAGACGTAGATGCACGTCTCATTAACGGACGTCTTTGTAATTCATCGCTGGAAGTATATCTTCGTTCTTCCAGATGCGAAACTTGGCTGCGGCCAGTTTGATCGGAGATCGTAGATGTGCGTCGAGGAATGGGAGAGGGGGGGAATGAAACTTTTGGTTTCAACAACGGTGTACCCTCGGTAGCCTCGTGAACAGGATGAGGTCTGTATTGTGCGGGAGAAAGAGAAGTCGAAACGGGAGCCACTGAGGCGCTGTCGAGAGCATCCCATTGAAATTGGTCTACAAAGGAATCATCTTGGGCGATTGGTGTGTGGTCGTCTTCAATCAAATCGTCCTCAAACCTGTCAAAGGGGTTTGAAGCTGACTCCTCGTCCGAAGGTGCTTCTTCAGAATCTTCAGAGGCCGAGGCGACTGTGGAGCCCGCTACTAAGTACTGGGCTCGGCGGTCTGGCGACGAAAGGAAAACAATAAGTCTCAATCTCGTGACAAGAAAAATGCTCACAAGAAGCGATGGCATCTGTAAGACTATGTCCACTGGAGGCAGATCCATAGGGAAAACTGCTTGGAAGTGACATTCGACGTCAGAAAGCGAACTCCGAGATATTTACCGTGACTTTATATACCACCGGGTCTTATCATCGGCGAAAGCTTTGGAATTTCGAATGTTCGTCAACGCGAATTGGCATTTCTTATCTTCGATGATATCACATTGCAAGTATTCGAATAAGTAGGATGATAACAAACTGACAACCAATAATCATTACAGGGCTCGATTATATATACAAGTAATAATCGCTGGTGAAAGAGGCTCTAAACTTCTACGAAGGGTTTACTGCCCTACGATTGGTCCACATCATGTAAGGCTCTCTTGACACATCGTAGGTCGCTTTCGTGCGAGTACTACGTCTTGCTTCTGGAAGCTTGGCATGGTTGGCGACATCCTAATTAAATGAGGTCCTGAGAGATGCGCGAATAAACAGAAGACTCACAGCAGATCGCTTTCGTACACCAGCAGTGATGTGCATCCACCATTTATTCAGCGCTTGTTTGAGTGCAAGTTCCCGATGGCCTTTAGAATTGAGCCAAGCTAAAAATTCATCCAACTATAACAAAGCAAATCTCGTTCAGGAATGCATCGCGAGAATTCAAAAAACTTACCTCTTCCAAGTCGGAATACACAGCCCAATCCCCTGACCCGAGCATTCCTTCCTCTCCTTCTTCCTCCAGTCGTCGCGCAACTATATCTTCATCTCGTCGCCTTTCCAGAACATCCATATCAAACTCACTTGGGCCTTGGATAAAAAGCCTTCCTGCGCCATATTGAGTCACACCCCCACTACCCACCAAAGATGCGGATCCCAGGCCATCGAACCACCAGATTCGATTGTGAAACCTGTCTTTACCCATTGGTTTCACCCTGACACCCCCCAAAAGTTTTCTAAATTCCCGTTCGATAGCTTCCAAACGGCGCTCGAGTTTGTTGACTTCTTCGTCCAGACGACGATGTTCCGCCATAGCCTGTTTGACAGAAGCTTGTTTTGCCCGCGCTGCCTCTCGTTGTTTTGCATGTGCTTGCAACTGAGCCTTTTGTCGCAGATCCCCTTTCCTTTTCTTCGACTTGGTCGTAGAAGCTGAATCAGACCCGTTATCGGATGTCGGAGCGTCTGAAAGATCGCTCGGATCCTGCATTGCAGTATCGTCGTCGGCAGAAGGCATTGGGTTTTCTTTGGTTTCTTCCATCAAAGCATTCATTTCCTCGGTGCTGCCAAGAGTTATTAGTGTTTTTGATGTCCAAAAGATAGATGAGCTTACTACTGCTTTTTCTGACGGTTAACCTCTATTTTCTCCTTCCGCAGGGCTGTTAGTTGCTCTTCGCACGATTCCATGTGAGCATGTATAGCCTTGCTAGATATAGCCAAGTTAGTCATAAAGGATAATATAGCGATTCGGTCTCGTGGAGGTAAGGCATGATAACGATGGCGCGGAGTCGATCCAACGGTGTACAGCTGCGTATTTGCACCAGCATCAGGACTAGAAACGCGTGAGCTCGATGGAGACAAAGATGGATCCTGAGTCGATTCGGGAGCGAAGAGGAGTTTGGTCAGAACCTCACGTAGTCGGGGGAAATTCGACAATGTAGCATGCTGGTGAAATGATTAAGATATGTCAAAATACTATTTGGAGAGAAACGTACATCTTTGAGGCAACCAACCAAGGTATCCTCCCAGCCTTCGCGACCTTCAGAAGCTCGAAGGGGAACCCGTTCCCAGTTGTTTCCGACATCAGCCATGGCTGCTGTAAGATCTTCAATAGTGACTCCAAGTAAAGGGGCATCTTCTTGGTCATCTGACTCCAGGTCTTCTTTCAAACGCAACAGAGACAAGAGAGCACTGTGCCTTTGAAAGGGAACGGTCCGCAAATTATAAATCAAAGTTGAGTGGATTTCTGCAAGCAGTGCACAAGGCAGGTCAGAAACCGAGTGCCTGATGGCATGCTCAAATTCATCCAAGGTGAAGGTGGAGAGATGCAGAGGTTGACTGAAGAAAAATGATTAGACACGAATTCGAGCGAGAAACCAAGTGACTCATACCCGTAAACAATCAAAAAATTCCAAGCCATCAAGAAAGCTTCAAAAGTTCCAGGGGTATCATTGAAAGGAATGGCAACACGACTTGGGACTGGTCGCTTGACCTTCATGCCCGCCTTCTTGTCTTTATCTGTCAATCGCACGTCGAGGTCTTCAGTTGGATAGCGTATCGGTTTCTTCTTCTTCTTTTCTGCGGCAATCCTCTCTGCTTCTTCTAGCGCTTCTCTTTGTTTATCCAGCTTTTCCTGAGCTTCGCGATCGCGTTTTTCTGTGATCAAAGTGAGGACCTTCGTTTAAAAAGAGACTCAAAAGTAGATAAAGATGGCTGACCTTTCTCTTCTTGAGTTGCAGCCATCTTTTTGTGTTTCTTCGTAGGTGGACCTTCCTTCTCTTCCCAAACCTTCTTCCTTTTATCGCTTTCTCCCTTCTTGAGACTTTCTACTCCTTTACGCGTTTCTTCTGGCATCACTGAATTGACCCCATATCGCTCGGCAATAGCTGGTTTTACTGTCCACGGAGACGCCACAGCGGCCTCTCGGTCAACACAGTCACGGATAAAACGACGAAGGATAGACTTGGAGAATGATAGACGATCACGACTGTGTATGGGTGTAATCAGCCACCGAAGAAAAATTGCGCATGTTGGTGTCATACCTCATCCGGCCGCATTGAACTTCCATGAGACTGCCAATCATTTTAGCACTTTCCTCCGATTTTGCAGCTTTGTTCTTGTCATTTTTGTCTCTTTCCATCTCCAGGATGTGCACCCAGTAGTAGTAAAGGTTGGGATCATCTTTGGCATTGACATCCTTGACAGGTATCTTCAGATCACCTTCAATGTTGTGTGGTTTTTCATCGTCAAGGGGTGAGCCCGTCGATGAAGTTCCTTTATGCGCATCTCGAGCTTGGGCATCAGTACTGTATTTTGGAGGATAGACGCGATCAACCATGGCATGGTATCTGGTTTGATATGATCAAATTTTTGAAAGGGATTTGGAAGGTCTTTGGACGTACTTGATTCCAGAGAGGTCAACCAAAACTTCTGTGAACATATAATATAGCATCATTAGCAACACATACTATTGGGAGGAATGTCCTACTCACTTTCTCCTTTAAAATAACGATCTTTGAAACGGTCGTATACAGCCTCGACAAGGTGATCCAAACGACCCACAACCTCTGAGGAAAACCAAATTCGCGTCAAGGACAAACGGGTAGATGTAGACTAGAACGTACGCCATTGGACTGCTTTCAAAACAGCAGGCTTCAAAGGCTCCGAAAAACGAGAGTGGAGAGTCCGCGCTTCTTGCCTTTCGCTTTCAACTGCTTGGAAATAGTCAAGCCCACTTTTACCAGTAACCTCACATTGAAACTGTTTCAATCTATAAAACGACATGCGAGCTGCATAGGCTCTAGATGGCGACGGGTTGGTATGGGTAACGGACGAACTCAGGGGTGAACACCACGCACTCATAGGTCTCGAAGATTTCCCCAGTTTGCCGTAGCAGAAAGACCTTTCTATCGGGGTTGGACTTGACAGATTGGACGAGCGACTGGGATGGCTCGGTGAGAACCACCCGTTTGCGACGGCAGGTCGGCATGATGGGCCTACTGGCGGAGAAAAGGCGAGGTCAACGAAAGGACCGATGGTGGTTTGGAGGTTTTGTGGCGAGGAGGGAGGGTGGAAGTTGGGAGGAATAAGAGGACCGGAACGATGAGGAAGGGAAGAAGGAAGACGGTGTGATGGCGAGTCGGGAAAGAATGGGTAAACAGCCAGCTTAATTGTACCACCCTCCGAGTACCCTTACCTGAGCTAGGGCGCCAGTCCAGAATATTTTTTTCCCTTCATCTCCCTAGACCTTTCTCTGTATCTCTCTATTCCATTTCTTGATATTCTTCCATCCACTCCATAAATTATGCACGATTCAGCCATGCTCAACCTTCCATTTAGCAGCATGCGTCAGACTTTGAGCAAGTATTCATGCGCAGAACCCGGATGTTCACACACACATGCATCGGTTACTCGATCTCAGCCTTTGGCTTTCACCAATTTTACAATACTTCAAGGAACATTTTGGGAATGTGTCTGTGAACCGTACATGTCCTGTCAGACAACCCGTACATTTTTTCGCTCTTCGGAATAGCATCGTGACCAAATTGAATTGTCACACGACAAATTACAATCACTCTACTTTCAGCAGTACTACGTACCTACAAGTATACAACTTGAACCCATTATACTACAGCTCAAAAAACACGGAAGGCAATAACAAGGGGTTATAATACGCGAAAAAAAAAAATCCGACCGAACGCATGGTATAAAAGTGTTGTGACAACAAAGATGTAGTCCTTGAATGACCATAGGCAAGAACAATAAATAACAAGTCGTTTCGAGTCCTCGACTAATCAAAACTCCGTCTTTTCTCGTCATTGCGTGTCGCCTCGGGTGTACCAATCTGGCGAAGCTTTTGGCCCATGCTGACAGTTCGACTATGAGTCGTCTTTGCGTCCGCCTCTTTAGACTAGGTGAAAATTATCAGCAAATAAAAATTACAGGTCATTATTTCAACTTACAGAATCTCTGCGAGTAAGAGAGAGGAACCTCTTAATTCTAGAGGATGATTGAGGATCCTTCGATTTCGGCTTTTTGGACTCAATTGCGTCGACGATCACGATGGCCTTGGCAGCAGGAGGTACAGGCGAAGACGCATCAGATACCTTGTTCTCCGTATTCACCGAGGGCATAGTATCTTGAGCTGCGACTGTTTCTAGTGGTGGTGTATCATCTGATTGCGACGGTTGTTCAACATTGACCATGACCCATCCCTGACCTGAACTTGCAGTGGTTTGTCTCTGTTCTTGATTCTCGGGCATCTCCCGTTCTTGAGCTTCAGATGGAGGAGGCGGTGCAGCAGCCGTTACAATCAAGCCTGCTTCACTCTGTCGAATTTCCCCATTCATGATTTCGGGAGAAGCCACTCGCACATCTTGTACAGGCTCCTCTGGTTCCTTATCCTGATCGAGTTGAATATCCAGTGGTGCATCTGTTGCCCGCTGTTCATCCTTTTCTTCCACTGGAGTGGGCTGCCAGCCACCGGGGAACATGGGAGTCGAGGGTATACGACCATTCCCGTCATTACCGTCGACTGCCAATCCAGTCCACTTGATTGGAATGACGGCGCTCACGTCGGTAGTCGTGGAAAGAGCAGAATCTCTGAATGCACCCGGTGACAACAATGGACCCGACAGGCTTTGGGTATTTGGAACATCGACAGAGGGCTCGAGTTCTTCAGGAGCCAAAGGGCTTTGTTCTATCGGTTGATCATAACCATTGGGTGATGGGGTCCTCATATTACGCTGTCCCTCAACGGCTTGTGTTCCGAACGCAGGAGTAGAATAGAACACATCCGGAGTTGCAGCACCGACACCTGTCATATTCTCAACGCCAGAAGGAATGGTGCTGGGAAGTAAAGCTCGGTATTCCTCGGTCTCTGCGTTTTCTCCATCGTCGTGGACGCTCATTGGTACTTGAGCTCTAGGGGCAGGTTTTCGCAGAACATTATGCGGCATCGCATGGCTTACATTTGGATTGATTTCACCATGCGTTTGTGGATCTTCTGTCAATGCACGACCATGGCGTAGAGGAGAAGCTGGGCGAGGAGAGGACAACGGTTCAGTAACAAGCCGTCGGTGCACCTGTGCTGCAGAATTTGGAGGTGCAAATGGATCAGGGCTTATGGTTGGGCGCATGATTTCAGGTGAAGAATGAAGAATTGATGGAGAAGGTGAATCACGAAGGAAATCATCAACAGAGGGAGGCCCGGTAAAAATCCACAGATCCTTGACCCTGGACCGAGAGTTGGTCAGAGAGATCGAAGTTTGGAGTTCGAAAGAATGAGAATCGAGGGAGGAAAGAAGCGCGAGAATGTGTCGAAGCGAATCAGTAGCAAAGGTATCTTCATGAAACCCTACATTGATGAAAGAACTTAGCGATAGGAAAAAGACAGAAAAATCATCAACTTGCATTTGTATCCTTTCAACTTGAACTCGAAGCAATTTTCACCGATTTTCTTTTCGGATTCCACGCCACGAGGCCACGCACCACGGACAGCCTGGAGAATGGCAGGTGTAGAATGAAGAGGCGGACAAATGACTCGCAAACAAGTCATAGATGAAAAAGACAACGCGAAGGGATAGGACCTCTGCTTTCCTGATAGAGTGGTCCCAGATCCATTGGAAGGGGGTATTGGGGTAGGAGAAGGTGACAATGATTGAGAGAAAACGGCTGGCCTGGAGAAGGTCAAAGCAACACGGTCGTCGGATTCGCGACCGTAGTCCACTGTAGACAGGAATTGGTATCCATGATGAGAAATAACCGACAAGATTTCGATTAGAAGCCGTTCGGTGGCGACACTCTTTGGACTAGACCAAGGTTTGCCTTCTAATGTAAATTCGAAGAATTGATTGTTCAAATCCTCGCGATAAGTATGAAGAAGGCTGGCCTGACGAAAGAAGGCGCGTAAAGAATTAACTATGGAAGGAGTGAAGGAATAGAGTCTGATGGAACTGGAGCCTGATATCGCCAGCAACGAAAAGGAATTGGGCGGTGGTTTCGGGTCGCGGATGAATTCCCGCCTGGGAACGAAGCCGGAATCCTTTGGAGAGGGAGGTGAGGCCATTTGTGAAGGAGAGTAGTGGAAGTAGAGAAGTAAGAAAGTCGTTAACAGTCGTAAGCGTTAGAGTGGAGCGTGCCTCTGTTCAAACCTGAAAAAAGATGGAGATGCAACGTGATAAATAAAAGACGTCATCCAGAATGCCTCCGTCACGCAGTGGCTGTGCAGCAGAAGCCAGCGTCCCGACACCGGTCCGTCAGGAACATCGAAGTGTTTTTCCGGAGCCGGTCCGGAGTTTCACCAGACCCCTTGTTCCAGTTAAAAAGGTCGACCATGGAGAGCAAGCGGATATCGTTCTTCCCCAGCTCTTTACAATGAACAAGCTCAATGTTTTGATGTGTGCGTGTCTCCATCTCTCAGCTGCTACACCCTATTGATCAAGTAAGAATAGGTGGTACAGTACGTTCAAGCTTCCTGCCAGGTCAAAAGAGAAAGGCCTTCAATTAAACCTACAGGGAGAGTACACCACTGGGTGGACTGGTTCTGGAGCCTCTAAATCTGACAAGAAGGTAGGCTCGCTGGATATTATCATTCCGTTGATTCTTCTCATGACTGAGTTAGATCGGAGTAAGTGGGACTGTAAGCTCCCAAGATTTGTTTTTAAAACCGTGTTTAGGTGGTCGGGCTTACGCTCTTTGATCTTCGAAGATTAGGCAAAGTACGCGTAGCATTCTGCTTGGGGAATGTCACCTTTTGATACTGTTCGCTCTTAGGTTGACAAGCTCGGTATGGTGGGTGTCAACGGATCAAAGTTCCCTGCAATCCGCCAGCACTTGGAACAAAACATTGGTGGTGTATATAAAGACATGGACCTTTCGTAAGAGCGTCTGTTCTAAACATGATTTTTCTTCTACTCACAAATGTGTTCTAGCTTTGATGAATTCCCCAAAGGCGGCCAGATCAATCCTGATGCTTGTATGACAGACACGGTGCCGCTCTGATAGTTCTGTTGTGCTAATACAACTTTTCAGATAAAGAGGCGATTGACGGAATGTCTGCAGGGGATGCAATCATAGTGTTCACACCAGATCGTAAGATGAACCATTGTTTCGTTCTGACCATTTCTAAAGATCGTTTTCAGCCACTCACTATCCTATTTGCATGTACGCCATTGAGCGAGGTATACATGTTCTAGTCACCAAACCTGCCGTCAAGTTGTTGTCGCATCACAACGAATTGATTGCTGCTGCAAAAAAACACAACGTCGTATGTTTTGTCGAACACCATAAACGGTAAGCAAATCTTCTTGGGTTGGCTTCTGAAGATGCTAAAAATAACCAATTCAGCTTCGATCCAGCCTACAGCGATGCCAAGGCCAAAGCTGCAAACTTGGGAGAGTTCAACTTTTTCAATGCGTGGATGAGTCAACCTAAAAGTCAGCTTGAAACTTTCCGTGCATGGGCTGGAAAAGACTCTGATATCAGGTACGTGGTGCGCACGGTTTAGAATACAACCGCTCATCCTGTAACCAAGTTATTACCTCTCCTCTCATCACATTGACATTTGTTGCTGGATCTTACAGGGAAAGGCTGTTCCGACCAGAGTCGTCGCTAGTGCAGCTACCGGTATCGCGACTAGTGAACCATACAACTGTGTTCCAGAGACAGAAGATACCATTACCCTTATGGTGGACTGGCAATCTACCTCAAGCCCAACACATAAAGGTGTAGGAGTTTATACCGCAAGTTGGACTGCGCCGCTGAAATCCGGTGTCCATTCTGCTCAACATTGGTATTACATGGCAGAAAAAGTATGTTTGATCTTTTTCTTTCTATTCAACTTTTTTTTTACCAAATTTCACCCAAGGGTGAGGTCACCGTCGACCAGGCACACCGTGGCTACGACGTTACTGTTGACGATACTGGCAAAGCTTGGTATAACCCATTCTAGTACGTGTTTTTTCTCGCGCACCCTGTGCATTTTGCTAATGACCCTGCAGCATGAAATACTCGCCTTCAGAATCAGGCCACTTTGATGGTCAACGAGGATACGGCTATGTTTCGATCGAAAAATTCGTCGACGCTGCAAGAAGCGTGAATGCAGGTTCGACAAAGCCCGAGGACTATGACGCCAACGGTTTGCCAACTATAGCCAACACCGTGCTGACGACAGCCATCTTGAATGCGGGAAGAATTAGTCTAGATGAGAAGCGCCCTGTTGGTATCCGGAAGGAAGGTGACAAGTGGGTTCTCGAGTGAACGGGTCATTTTATTTGGACTGGATCTCTTTCACGATACCATCTTTGTACTTTTCAACTGACACCGTCGGCTTGTATCCTAATTGACCCGAGAAGCAATCTTTACAGTGTAACAGTACGTATACCTTCCGAGCACCATCTGGACTGACATGAAAACGTGAATTTACGAACCGGATCCGAAGTTCTTTCGAAGCCTTGTCATTCCCAGAGATGAGAAACATGTGCTACATTTTGATCTTTGTAACTTGGAAGCATGTTCAGGTGTGATCGCACACAGTTACTTAAAAGACAATAGATCTCTTGGTGTAGATTTGAGATTACAGTAAATTAAAATGTAAATTGCAATATTATTCTCCACCGGGGCCCTAAAGGCAGATTATTATCTTGTTGTCGAGTAGTCGGCTACCTACAAACTTTTGTTGGTACGGGAGATATCAAGGACTGGGGATAATCCGTGCTTCTTCTCTTCAGCTGCGGTTCGCCGAGTACAATTCTTTCTGTCATGATGAGCACGACATATGTATAGAGTGTATCCATCAATTAGGAATCAAATTACAAGAAAGGTTACGTGCGGTTTGACCGGTGGACGTGAAGAAGGCTAATTGCACACCGTTCCTGGAAAAAAGTACACCACGTTTTTTGATGTCTGGAGGTGGCGAATGTCTTGTTCGGTCGTACGTTTGAGGCCGTAGAAAGGTACTTGTCTCTAGAGTATTGAGGTCAATAATGCCGCGGAGGCTAGAACCATGTCTAAAACAAAAAAAGTTCCCTTGTTGGTCGCCCGGTTAACAAAAGTACAAAAAAGGGTTTTGATATACATTGATTCATTCCCTAGAAGAACCGCCACCAGTTCGGCAGAATACCCAGGTGCCAAGTGCTTGACATAGCCCCAGTTTTTAACAAGTCTAGTGATGGCTTGATTTTGGAGATCCGTGTGGACCATTCGAAAGAACCGCGACAACTGCCGCAGATCGATTCCACGGCCTGGAGCAAAAACCATGGTGGCGCTTTTGTAGATAAAGAGGCACGAGCACAAGGGATCCACTGCGAATGGAAGATCGCAAGGACGTCCAGGGCCGCGACTGCCAGAGTCAAACGATAGAAACCAGGGATACATAAGGACGACAGTTGATTGTTGGTAAACGATGCGGGGTTATTGCAACAAGACCGATATGCAAATGACGGGTAAAGATAAGGATGGTGTGGATCGCGACAGGTGAAAATATGATAAAAGTATGTACAATGAAGTAATGGTAATGTATTGTGACTGAAAAATGCGTTGGATGCCAAATGTAAATTGCGTACTATGAAGACAGTTTGAGACAAGAGACTGATATCACCAAAAGGGAAAGGAAAAAAAAAAGGCAAGGTGGAGGAGAGACAATAATAATAAGGCGGGGAAGAAAGGGAGAAGTGTATCATAAAATGAAGAATAATGTAAAATTTAATAAGAACGAACGCGGATTGCGGCTTTGTTGGGGGGAAAAGATGTTCTGTCGACCTTATTACGCGATACTGGGAAATCCAGATCATTTAAGCGGGGAATGGGGAGGGGAGGGGAAAGGTGATTGATGGAAGGATGCATAGAGTAACAAGAAATGAGATTGCGGCGGAGCGAGTGTAGTGTGGTGGGATGAATTGAATGTATGATAATAGAAAACTAGGAATGGAGCTTGCCCGACTTTGAATAACCCTTTGAAATCCAAGAAAAGATGCAGGTCCGGCTACAGACGAAGAATGATGGAAGCCTGCTGCCTGTACGTAGGATACGCGGGGTATCGACCGCCCCTGAGGCAAGTTTTCTCCTCTATCAACGATAGCTTGTGGTTGTGTCAATGCAGTATAATAGTGATGACAGTGGGCGCGAGATAAGAGAAGGAAATGAGAGAATTGCGAGGGAGAGTGGAATGCATGGATGATGAGATTGTGAAAAGGAAAGAGAATTGCGTAGGGTGTCGATAACGCGACGTGTATGATGTTAGAGTACATTTTGCTGCTGATAAACTTTTTGGACAACGAAACTGGGACAACGATGTGAGGGTGATGCGGAATACAGAAACAGTGAAAGCCATTTTAGACGCAGCTGCTAAGGGTACGCGCGAGGCGAGCCGTTGAGATTGTGCAGAGCGGGTCGACCAAACGTTACAAAGTCGTGCGGAAGATATTGTTCCGGTGGACTTTCGATTCGGTGCTTGTTGAGCACCGGTTCAAAGGTCGAAGGTACATTCTCCTTGTCGTCGTACGAGTACGAGGTAAAATCACTGGAAGGAGGGGGCGAGGGAGTAATGGGGGTGATGGGATAATCGTCTGAGATGTCTGAAGCAGTCGTCGCAGCGCTGGTGGGCGTGCTGAAAGCAGAAGCCATAGAGCGCGTGGGGGTGACTGGAAATTGTGGGAAAGTTGCTCGCGTAAATCGACCACCTTGCAAATAGTACTCGACTACAAAAGTAGCAGCCTTGGAGTAAAAAGCATAAGAGTACTTTTTGACGAGCGTCTCTGAGAGATCGCTGACATGTTTTGAAAGGCGAGTGTCGAGCAACTCGACAATTTCCAGACACTCGGCAGTTTCCTCCCACACGCGCCTAGACTTGCCGCAGAGAAAGCGTGCAAGAGTCAACGCAGCTAGCGCAATGCATGAAGGCGCAAACTTTACGAATTCTCTGTAAAAGAGAGTGATCTCCATGAGAAATCGAGCGACATGCTGGACTTTGAGCTCTTCGACCACAGGACCACAACACATGAGCCTCAACCACGCCTCGGCGGTAGGATGACCCAGGGTCCATTGGATGGTGGAGAGAACATGACCTTCCATTTGGATAAAAGCAGATTCTTCGTACGCGTCATGGCACATCTGAACGAGATCTTGAACGGTGGGCACACGTTCCTTGGCATCCTCAAACTTTGCAGCAATCCAGAGGGCCGCGCAGCCGACAAGCTGATAGTGTTTAATATAGACGATACGGCGCGAGACGTAGCGGTCTACAATGTTGAGAGTAAGGTAGAGGGTTTCTGGGCGGAGTCGGAAGCTAAAGTGGATTTCGACGAGAAAGTCGACTAGACACGGGCGCATATGCCATCTAATCTCGGGCTGTTGATCCATAGACTGAGTAGAAGACATTGTATATTGCTAGGAAGAGAGAGGACGATGAAGCTAGATTACGAAACCAAGGAACGCGCTGGACCCACCTCCATGTCATGCATGTAGTGACGGATCTCGTCTCGGTATTCCTCTTCTAAAAGGATGCCGTCTTTGCGAAGGGCGATGATGCGGGCCTCGCGCTGCTGTTGCTGAAGAGCGAGCGCGGTCTTGGCGGACCGAGGGGTTTTGCGGATGCCGGCCTGGGAAGGGAGAAGGGGGGATTTGCGGGATTTGGAGATGCCATTGGGGGAAGGACGTTTTCGGGGGTAGACGAGGGAATTGCGGTTGTGTTTGGTGGAAGATGAGAGATCCTTCATAGTGCAACGGCTACAAGGAGAGTGAGCTGGTGTAGACGCGAGGAGAAGAGAAAAAAAGGCGAGGTCGTCGGGGTGCACGACACTCACCAGAGCCACAACTGGACATTCACGGGAAGGGGGAGATGGTAGAGAGGTCGTGAGCTCGCCGTTGACGACGACAGAAAGAAAGAGGAAGAGTGGGAATTGTGAATATAAAGGGCTCTGGAGAGTGCCGGATATCACATTTGATTGCCTCTTTTGGCACCCGGTTCGTCGCCCCACGTTTTTCAGCGAGCACAATGACGTACCTTGAAAAGACTAGGAACAACCACAATGTCCCAATTTCAGTCCCAGTTCCACTACCAACCGTCCAATCCACTCACCAGGCTGGGTTTACCACAATGGCAATACACAAAAGAATGACTGGAGTGAGGCTGATTATCTGGGGGCGACGGTACTGCCGGTGCTCGTGCAGCGGCAAGAGAGCAGAAGAGAAAAATGTGTCGGCTCTGGAACACAGTGGTTTTGAAGAGAGCTGAGCTGGCAATGCGTTTTCAGCGTGGTAGGTCGCTAATAGAGGAGTGTGATAGCTCACGTCCACCTTTTGATACTCGAACTACACGTTTTCTGCCTGCAGGCAGCGACTTACCTAACTCCATTCCGTACTAAAATTGGTCTTATTCCGACGTAACTTCTCTCCTTCTATCCTATTAATCCTAATTATTCAACGCCGTCTCTCTATTAAGTTTCCTTCCGCCTTGTCCCCTCCAGCGCTCCCTCCCCCCTCCCCCACTCGTCCTCTCATACCTTGAATCTCGGTCTCTACTCTCGGACTAGTCTATCCGGCCCTAGATCGCTGTCCTCTTGTCTTTTAAAAGAGGGCTTCAGTCACATACCCTTCCATCAGTCACTCTTATCGCTCCATCATCATGTACTTACCCAGGACCTGCCAACCGTCTCATCTCACGTATACATATTCTCAGAGCTTTAGACGTCATCGCTCCTGTTAATTAACGAGTAATTGCTCGTAAATACTAAAAAGCTGTAGATGTAAAACGACTAGTCCTCCTGTCTGTTCTTCAGCCCTCTCTGCGAGGAGTTGTACCATCCTTCTACATTTTGCTCTGCTTCCGTGGAGAATTCGAAGCACCTCCAGGGAATAAGGTTGCTCGGTCCCATCAGTGTTGGAGTCCCAGCCACACGGCCGCATAAAAAGCACTTGGTTTAGGCACAACTTCTCAAAGTTGCCGAACCGCTATAAAGATTTCACCGTTCAAACCTGCGTTTTCAACAGAATCGTTCTTTGCAACATTGCAAACTTCAAGTAGAGAACCGAAGACCCGATATTCAAGGCTTTGTGCAAATGGAGTTTTCGCCCTCTTGTCCCCGAAATCAGGCTGTCCAGTTCCTTGTTGTTCTTTAGCGGCGACAGATTTGTACAACTCATCACCCACACAAGTATTTATGGTCGTGTGAGATCCATAACAGTCTTCATATGACCCAGGTAATGTAGAAAGGCTTCTAGTGCATACAAGCTGATCGATCAATTCAGCCGTTGAACATTGAAATGACTGTATATACCTTCTTCTCCGACCCATCGCCTTTTTCTGATTCTTCAACACGACATAAATACTCAACTCATCTCACCTAGAAAGCCCACATTTACGTGGGACCCAAACAACTTTATCTGTGGGTGGAATGATACCTAAATGCGAGAAGAATTTGGGCGGAAGCTATGCCTTTTGATGAGACACCTTATTACTTCCGCATATTATGTCCGTCTCTCGCATCCGGAAAGCACGACAGTTAGAATATTATCCTCCATCCAGCTCTGAACCGTGAGCGTACTTCCGAAACGACCCATGACATAAGAGCGCTCGCCAAGCTCGGCTGGTATGGCTATGACGGAGTACTCATTTCGAGCCAATCTCCGCTGACACCTGGTAGACACCCAAGTATTTATGAGTAGCTTGCGCTTGAAGACACTTTGACACATCCTTCCGGCCAACTCAGACAAGCCCCTAGTAGTAAGTAGCTCTCTCCTCGGTTTCTACACCACAACAAAAGAGAATCAAGACTCGAAATTCGAATCTCGCAACGACAAGTAAGCTCCTTTTGGAATGTATCGGGCGCGCCAGGCGAATCGTAATCTCGATCATAGAGACTTGTTGAGAGCCAGGTCTTTGGTTCAGGTTCACAATTTCAACTCTTTTGAATCCAGCCTGTTCTACAGTAGTTTTCCATCACCGAGCCTCGAAACAACGTACTTGCATACATATGTAGCGGCGCCGGCTCGAATTTCTGCGGAACATTGAAAAAGAGGTATGTATTCACCTTTTTCCGCCCGCCTTTTCTGTGAAGAAAAATACGCATCGATGTGATTCATAGCGTAGGCTAAAGCTCATCCAAGTGAAAAAGTAGTAGCTATCGATGTGATCCTTGGAAATACTGGATCATACATGGGTTCCTGTTCCGCCTTTACTCGAATTTGACCTGCAGATGTTGCCTTTACTGCTCCCCAAGATATGACGAACAAAATGACGATTTTATGGTACCTACTCCTACCCGTCGTATACTATACGTACCGACATCCTAGCGAACAGTCGCTTATGAGAGTGCACTTGGAATCAAACACGCTTTTGTGGCGTTCTGGCCGTGCGCGGAACACCATCTATCAAAATGCAGGCGGCAAAATGAAATGAGATTGTTATGAGAAGAAAATGTAGCGATATAACGAAAAGACTCTGAGCAGGTGATACAAGAATCGAAGAAAGTGGTATAAGCTGGAAAGCGGAGTGACGCAGATACGAGGACTCGCAGCTTATTCTCTATGTGTTCCTCCCAAAAGTAATGCCATCAAATCCTGTGTAGTGGTGGGCTGACTCGGAAGAGGCGGGCCTTGTTGCTGGAGATGTACAGGTCCCAAGTGCTGCATCACGTGGGGTAACATCTGAGGCTGCTGTTGCTGTTGCTGCTGACGCATAGCGAGGAGAGGATTCTGCATTTGCGCACTATTTTGCTGGGGATTAAATCCTGCCCCGCCAACATTGCGCATACCACCACCCAAACCGTTCAAGCCATTCAGTGCCAGAAACTGAGCTTGGTTTCCCCCACGAGCATCCAAGTTGCTTGCGTGGTTCAAGTTTCCCAACTGCTGCTGCGTCAAAGAATTAGGAATTTGGTGCGCAGAAGGACCACCACGAAGTTGAGCGTGAGGACCATTGAAACCGGGATTTCCTCCTGGACTGAAATTGTTGAATTGTTGCGCTTGAGGAGGTCCATTTACATGTAATCCATGCAAACCCTGCGAGTTAAGTCCCTGTATGCCAACATATTGTTGAGATGGATCATGAGGTGGCCGCCCGCCTAAATTAGCAAGTCCCGGAGGCAACCGCTGCTGGACATTATGCAAAGAACCTTGGTGGTTTGAAACTGGTGACGGTCCACCTCGGAAATGTTGTTGCTGCAAGGGAATGTTACCGACATTTCGACTACCCTGCTGGGTGTAACCAGTCGGCATTGCTCCACTGTAAAGCTGATCGACGTTCCGTTGCTGCTGTAGGGCGAGCCTCTGCTGCGAGTTCAACATGATGGCATCATCAAGAGGATCCGAATACATTCCAGGACCACCATCCGCCCTGCGGGGTGGGGGTGCTGAACGGAGCCCTGGCACCAAACCATCAGGCATAAAGTTACGACTTTCGTACAACGGTTCTACACGATTGTTGGCGGCAAGGTGACCCGGAGAATGGATCTGCTGTTGGAGATGATTTTGAGCATGTTGACCAAAAGACGCGTTGGATATGGGAGCAGAATTGGGGACTTGAGTAGACCGCTGACCCTATGTAACTGTTAGTCCTTTGTACCTTTTCGATTAAGTTTTGGAAACTTACAGGCAACGAGTTCATGCTTAGCTTGGCGAATAGATCTTCCACAGTTCTGTGTTCATGTCCAGGACCTGCAACTCCACCACCAATGTTCCCTTCCAGCCTCCCGCTAGGTATAGGCGAGGAAGAAATCAGACCAGGTGGACCAGCCGGTTTTTGTGCACCGGGCGCCGATGTTGGGACATCTTTGCCTTTGGAATCAAAAAACTTCGCAAACCGGCTTCCTCTGCCCATCGCCTGACCAGCAGTCAACGGATCCTGCTGAGCAGAATCTGGCCATGAGCCTTCAGCAGCAGAGAACGGAGAACGATCTCCTGATGCACGTCGAGAAGGACCGTTATGCTGTTCCTCGAAAGGAGAGAAGCCGGACGATGCGCGGGGATTCAGTTTCACGTGATCGGATTGGGGTGTAGGTACATTCGGGAATCCATTATCTGTAGGTTGTGCAGAGGTTGAGCTCAAAGGACCATTGAGGACGGGAGTTACAAGAGATTGGTTATTCAAAGGAGAGGGCCGGCCGGATGATCTTCCGAGAGCAAGGAGACGCGAGCCTTGTGGAGGAGTGAATTGTGATGTAGCCTCGGTGGTGGATTTGTATTCGATGTCTGAAGGATTTGGAGATTTGGGTGAGGATTCGAGAGTGGATGTAGATTGTACAGAACGAGATGGTTCGGATGAAGATAAAAGTGAGAGCAAAGAGCGAGAGGGATCGGTAGACACAGAAGGCTCGCCTTTTGTACCTACGATCGCTGGGTCGACCTTGGACTCCTGGGACCCGATTACAGGTCCAACTTATGGCACTCCGTTAATATATCGACAATGTTAGAACAAGATCTTTTACTCACCAATAGGCGCCGAATTTTCACTGGTACCGTTTGGAGTCTTCTGAGCAAGTTCCATCATTTTCTTGAAACGCTGGATTTCATCCAGAGGTCCTTCAGAAGCCTTTTGGGGTATGTCTGGAATCCTAGGTGGGTCATCATTCGGTACAGCAGTAACTTTGTTGGCTTTCTGCTCCTTCTCCTTGACACTTTTCTTCCATGCCTGAATGCCATCCAACTCTCCGTCATTTCCTTTGCCTCCTAGTATTCCTCCACTTCCGGTTGTCGGGATATAGGTGTCCATCCAGGCAGGTTCCTTCTCTCTCTCTCGATCACCCCGGCGTTCATCTCCTTTATCATCAATTACACTCGATTTTTTGTCCTTCCCGACACCTCGCTTGTTCCGGCCGTCACGTTCTTCTACCACAGTCCAGCGTCGATCTCCTGGGCTGTCCCAAGCGCCTTCACTTGCTTTGTCACGATTGCGCTCGCGCTCACGTCTGGCAACCATCCTTTCATCCCTCCTGCCATCATCTCTCCATCGACGAGGGTCGTCATCATCACCATTTTCACGTTCTCCACGTCGCTGTTCCTCTCTGTCCCGATCTTTTCGATATTCCTCTCGTTCCCTGTCCCTTTCCCTGCGTCCGTCTTCACGCCGCGAGGTAGAGGGTTCTCTTCGATGCCTGGAGGAATCCCTGATTCGTGACCTTGGACGCTCCTCACGGTCGGCACGAGCATTTTCTGACCCTGTTACAAACTTAGAAAGGCTGACTTTGGATACTGAAGAGGCACTTACGATCAGAGCGTCTTGAATCTTCACAAGAGAAGAAATTTAACAATGGATATCTCATAACACCATCTACTGACATACCTCGTCTCCAATCTTCGCTAGTGGTTTCGCCAATTTTCTTTTTGTTTCCCTCTCTCGTCTCGGCACGACGAGCAGCAATTCCCGGAGTTTGTGCAGGTAGTCGGCTAGAACCCGCCAGGTGCGGCGCAACATCACGCTCCTTGCTCCTAAGTCCTGAAGCAGATAGCCCGAGCCGGTCACGGTCATACTTATCAGAAAGCTGCAAAAATTGTCTTCAATTCTCAGTGAAATTGAACGGAGATGCAACGTACATTACGGAGCCTTTCTTGACCTTCTTTGTCACCATCACGGTCACTGGAACGTAGAGATTGATGCCTGAAATTGCCCATCTGTGATGGCTGAGAAGGAGACGAGCGAAACGAGGGCCGAGAAGGCAATTCTGATTAAGACAGTCAGAAAACTCCCAATGAGATTTTTAAGTATACAAACCACCGTCCTCGTCACGCCTGAACCTAGATACAGATATTAGAAGAGTTCACTCATATAGAGACCTGAGATCGCCTGCCTTCGCTCACGGCCGCTGTTTGGGGTAGTAGGCTCAGATTCCTTCTTGGAGAGATTTTGTTCGTTCTCGACGCTAAAATGAAGAGGGTCTTGAGTGCTCGCAAAAGTGGTGCTGAAAATGCGACGTACCCAAACCAATCCTTCAGCTCTGGCATACCATTAGGAAGGCAAACGAGAGGAGAATTATATAAAGCAATTAGCTGAGCTCGAGTGTATATCCTGAGCGGTCGTGGACTGCCAGTCCTTGAAGGTGGTACTGGTTTGTCGTCCGAGTCGGACTGCATGGGAGTGGCGACTTTTTCTTCGGGGGTGTTTGTGTTTTGAGGTGCTAGAGAATTGGACACCGATGTAGATGCTGGAATAATCTCTGGCTCGATGGACGCCATGATGGTCGTATTTGAGACAGAAAAACGAGGAGAGGTGGTGGTGTGCAAGAAGCGGGCCTTGAAACATCACCAGCGTGCCATGTGGTGGAAAAATCTTCTATGCACAACTTTACTCTTAGGCATTTTATTCTCAAAAAACAAGTCTTCGACTTATATCGCCACGTCATTCGTGCATCGAGAGGTATGCATCCTTCCCAGTATCATATGTTCATTTCTAACACAAACTAGCCATCCCAGACCGTGCCACGCGTTGTGAGACGGTAGCATGGTATCGTAGCGAATTTGAAAGGAACAGATACCTTACAGACACAGTGAGTAAGCCCCTTGCACAACTGGTCGTCAATTGAGCATGTTTAGGGTTTGATCGAAGATAAGTTGAAGACGATACGGCGTGAAATCAACCAAGTACTACCTCGTCGGCTCTGAGTACTAAGACTGCAACCCATCGGAAGTTTAGCTGGAGTGGAAGCAGGTATGTGGTCGGTAGATGCTTAATTGTACTCCAATCATTCAAGAAAAATGTTGGTGAATTCAGAAATCGCTCAGCTTTAGAACTTGAAGCAATGGTCACAACTTCAAATTTGTAGCAGATAACCCACTTGCCTAAACCTCTAAGTTGCTTGGGTGTATCACATGGAAGGGCCAAATGACCTATCTATTAACAGCATTGGCAATCTAGAGTTCTGCTTTAAGTAGATTACTGCAGGAAATATAAGCCGTTCGGCAAAGGGGTTGCAGCTTTTAAGCGCTCAGTTATCTTGACTCGACTGGCATACAGCTTCTTGGTGTGCACATCCCTTCTGCCTCCCCAACCTGTCCTCATATCATGGATGTTTTCATGAGCAACATCTCCTTCTATGTCAGTCTTCATGAACTCATCCGTGAGCTGGCTTCTGCCATCTTTCACAAACCACCGTACACTGATCCCTCGGCCACGGGCCTTCCTCTCAACTTTCATGTTCGATTATTAAAAAACAATGATAGACATACACGCGGAGCAGGCCTACATGGTGGTAAAGGCTTCATAACTTTGCCCAATCTAGCAGTGGGAGAGCGCTTTTTGCAAGAGTATGGAGCTCCTCCTCAAGGAAAGGCTCCTAAAACTTTTGTCATTGGTGCCAGAGTGGTTAAATTCAGTCGTGCCAATAAACCGGCTCCAAAGGATGTTGTAGAAAGAACTCAGCGGCAACCTTATGAAGATCCTTTGAAAGCTGAAGAAAAGGAACGTCGTGACACTTACTTGAAATCCAATTCCGTCATTATCAAAACTATCCAGTTTGGATGGGACACGCGACGTGAAACGTATTCCGTGGAATGGGAACATTCTACTGAAGGTTCCTTGGCTTTTGACAACGAACGAAGAGAATTTCGTGTTACCATCCCTCACCGGGCTCAATCTTCTCTTGTCGTTTCTATTCGCCCTTCTCAAATTATTGAGATGTCTGCCCATATGTATCGCTCTAAAAAGCCTGTGCTTTTCTTCACACTGTCATCACACCCTTCATTCTTGCTGGTTGTTCCCAACCAAAAGCTTCAACGCCTATCTTTCCTTCCTATACTCGATCATGCGGTTGTGGTGAGTGTCCAGTTGTATTGCATCGCTTGAGAACGTATAAATCGGCATCACAGGCTCCCTATACATCACTGGCTTTGCGTCTCGAATGCAACTCAGTATACGACCTTCATCAGTTCAAATCGCTCTGCCAAACCGCCCAGTTGCGGTCTGTCCAAGACTGGGAGTATCCCATAGAAAAGGCAAACATCTTTACAAGAGAAACAATGGAACGATTAAACCAATGGTTACGGAAATTGAACTGGTGTGTTGCCTTCCAGGTCGAGACATTTGTCAGGCGGGGTTATATCGACGCAAAAGAGGCGCTTCAGATTATCCCCGTCATCATGGAACTTGTGCGGACTCGTGGAAAGCAACATGTAGCCTCCTTTCTGCACTATATTGGTCCTCAGCTTCGAGAATTCGGATTTGGTGCTACGCATGGAGAAACCTTGTCTGATTTTCTCCTTGCTTCTGAACAAGAATATTTTGCTGATAAGAAGCACCGATTTGTCAGTCCGACTGAAGGCAGTCTGTTTGACTCTCTGCATGTTGTGGTTACGCCAACCTCCATAATCCTTGAGGGTATGGCTACCAAAACTTATATCTTGCGTTTCTAAACGAATTACATAGGACCCTTTCCTGAACGGTCAAACCGAGTCATCCGGTCGCACCTTAAGAACCAAGAATCGTTTCTACGAGTTAGTTTTGTGGACGAAGATGGACTCCAGTTCCGATTTGACCGTGACATAGACGGCCCATCTTTCATCAGCCGGCGTGTCGGAGAATTCTTGCTCGGTGGCCTGAAGCTTGGTGGACGGACTTTTGAGTTTCTGGCATATTCCCAGGTAAAATTCAGCGCAACGTATGTATCGTTGTGGTCCTGACATTGTTTGATTCAATTCCAAGTCAGCTTTAAAGGAGCATGCTGTCTGGTAAGCGAGTTTACTAAGTCTATTTGTGAATTTTCAGCTAATATCAGGCTGGAGGTTCGTCAAACCTTTTCGAGACGATAAAACAAAGCAAATCATAGACGCTGCGAAAATCATCAAAGGACTTGGAAATTTCACGAGCAATGAACTCTTGTATTGCCCAGCTCGATATGGTGCTAGAATAAGTCAGGTTCGGTATCGCTGTCTTACTGAAAGAGCCGCAGACTTATAGTAAGTGTAGGCTTTCACTGCCACCGATGTGACAGAGATCGAGGTCGAAGAGATTATCAACATTCCCGATATTTCTACTCTTGACAAGAAGTGGGACTTCACTGATGGGGTTGGTAAGTATAGAAATAAGTCACGACACTCTTTCTAAACTTTGAATGTAGGAACTATGTCAAAAGAACTTGCCAGAGCTATCTGGAGGGACTTGAAATCAAGCAAGACACGAAAACACAAAAACAGGCCCAAGCCAGCTGCATTCCAGATTCGCTTCATGGGTTCCAAGGGAATGCTCTCAGTTGATCACAAACTCAAAGGTTGTCCGAGTCTTCTGTCAAATGCGATAACTGGTGGCTGACACTTCACAAAGGGCTCACGATTTGTTTGAGACCATCGATGGTAAAGTTCGAAGGGGCTGAGTCGCGCCTAGTTGAAATCGCGAGAGCTTTCGATAGACCCGGGCGTTATTATCTGAACCGCCCGCTCATTATGCTTCTTGAAGGTCTGGGTGTCCCCTTTGACACTTTTGAAAAATATCAGGACAAGGCTGTCGCACAGGTTCAAGGATCGACGAAATCGTTGGAAAGCGCCGCTCGCATGTTGGAGAGTTTTGGTCTCGGGAACTCTTACAGGCTTACTTCGGTAATGCTGGGTCTTTCTAAACTAGGTATCGATAACATGCAAGAGGATCGGTTTTACCAAGAGATGCTTAAATATGCAGTCCATCATGTGCTGAGGGTAAGTGTTTTCCTTATTGCGGCCAGCCCAGACTGTCCATTTTCCTTCAGGACCTCAAGAATCACTGTCGAATACCCATTGAAAATGCTTGGACATTGGTCGGTGTTGCTGATGTCCACAAATGCCTTAATGAAGGAGAGATATTTGCTTGCATAAAACCCACTGACGGTGGTACCATATATCTAGAAGGAGAAATCCTCATTTCGCGGTCACCGACCATTCATCCAGGTTTGTATGAACAGCAAATGTGTATAATAAGTAACGATAACGACGGCACATCTAGGTGACATCCAAATTGTTCGCGCCATAGGGAAACCACCACCAGGTTCGTGCTTTGCATTCGAACCCTTGAAAAATACAGTTGTGTTTTCGGTGAAAGGTAGTTCAAGTCAAACTTTTCGTCTCGAACCGACTTGAGGGCTGATACTGTTCATTAAGGGACACGTCCGTTATGGTACAGTTCCCCTGTCATCACTTTTGAAATGGTATTCATTTTTTCTTTTCCGAAGTACGATATTAGGAGGAGGTAAGGCACTCATTCTTGTCCCAAGCAAGGTCTTCCATAACTTACCTCTTCTTTAATTATTCAGGCGATTTAGACGGCGACTTATATAATGTGCGCTGCAACGTTCCCGAACCACAGTTAGACCATTAATGTTGTCTCCAAAATAGCTCATCCCCCTGGATAGCATTCCAGAATTTCGACCAAAAAGATCTCACCTAGGAGCTTCATACGCTGCTGCCCCCAAAAAGATGCTTGATCACAAATGCTCTATGAAGGATGTGGCAGAATTTTTCATGGACTACATCAATAACGATGTACTAGGCATCATAGCCTCGACCTGGCTCACTATAGCCGACCAATCAGGCATCGATCATCGTGACTGCATGACGCTTGCACAGTTGCATAGTGATGCAGTAGACTATCCCAAGTCTGGAACTCCGGTAGCATTGGATAAGATTCCAAGGATACACTTTAAGATGAAGCCAGATTACCAGGCCCCAGAAACCGTCAATCCAGATACTACAAACCGTTACTATCCAAGTAATCGCGCAATCGGTCGGCTATTCAGAAAAATCGACTTACCTGCACTACACACTGAGGTTCATGTCGCCCCTGACGCTCGTCGACAGATCAGACAAGACGGACATATCTTGCAAACGCGAGGTGTAAATGCCCTTGCAGAGTCACTCGCAGCCCTCGAGATTAAGGACGACCCAATCGCAGAAGCCGTTCACACGCGAGTTTTCCAATATCTTTATGACGAGGACATGGATCTGGTCGACGAGGAACAGCGCCTATTTGTTTCCAGGTTATTCAGTCAATATTGTTCAGAATTACAAACAGTGCTGGCTGTCAATACTCTCGGTCATGCGCGATCAGCCTTATTGACGGAGGAGGAAGCAATGGTTGGAACAATAGCACAGAAAAGTTCTCAACCACGAAAAAGAAATGACCAGATGGCGAAGCTGAGGTGTGCAATGTGTTTTTTTCTTCTTAGTATATGAAATAATCCGAATGACAGAGAGCAAACTGACGTACTCGTTCGTGGAATCCGCGGTGAACTTGCCGGAGAGGATGACTTGACTACCCGTCTAGTGAGAGCTTTTTTAGCTTGGGAGTTGGGTCTGAAGGAGCGGTCCAAAAAAGTCATCATCGGCGCACAAAGTTTTACTTGGATTGCACTTGGAGCAATCTTTGAAATTATACGAGAAATCGAGGAACAGAACGATCCATATTAAATCAGTCGTAAAAACATCATGCATCAAGCCCTGTATTTGTGGTAATCTGAAAGACTTTCGTAGTGGGAGGTATAATAGCTACAGCTTAAGCTGTGTTTTATAAGACTGTAAAAGACTGTAAAAGAAGTCAAGAGGAGTACCGAAATTGTGGGTAATGACTACACGCTGAGGATAACAGAATCCCCTCCCCAAAGTAACGTCTTGAAACCAAACGGAGTTTGGATTTGAAGTGAATAACCTTAACCTTAGGTTAGGGTTGTATTCGATCAGCCATTTTCAAAAATTCTTCTACTTGAACACCAGTAATGGGTCGTTTACGCCAAAAGGGTAAGGCTGGTGCAGCCAAGGCATATATTACCCGCTCTCAAGCCACCAAAAAGCTACAGTGTTCTCTAGCAGATTTTCGAAGACTCTGTATTCTAAAAGGTCTTTGATTTAATGTTTGGTTTGCAGTTGCTGACCTTGCGCTCAGGGATTTTTCCTCGGGAACCTAACAACAAGAAGAAAGCAAATAAAGGATCTTCAGCCCCAACATCCTTTTATTATGCAAAAGACATCGCGTACCTTGCTCATGAACCTGTTCTAAAAAAACTGCGTGAACACAAAGCATTTGCGAAAAAGCTCTCAAGGGCCCTCGGACGTGGAGAATGGAGCAGTGCTAAGAGCTTGGAAGAAAACAAACCTGCGTACAAATTGGACCATATTATCAAAGAACGGCGAGTAACGGCGAAGTTTTGACGCTTGCAAAGACTGACAAAAACTGTTTTTTAATCTACCCCAGATACCCAACCTTTATCGACGCTCTAAGAGATATCGACGATGCCTTATGCATGATCTTTCTCTTCGCATCACTTCCCTCCAATCCTCGCGTTCCCCCGTCTCTGATAGAGAATTGTTCACGACTAGCTGCTGAATGGCAATTGTATATTATGCGTTCTCATTCTCTACGAAAAGCTTTCCTCTCTATAAAAGGAGTCTACTACCAAGCCGAAGTCATGGATCAAGTCATTACGTGGCTCGTTCCCTATCAGTTTACTCAAAATGTATGTGCAATCCAGTTGGACTGCCTCCAAAACACTCATTTGTCTCTAAGGTCCCTTCAGATGTGGATGTCCGTGTAATGCTTACTTTCTTGGAGCTCTACCAAACCCTACTTGGATTTGTCTTCTTCAAGCTCTATACGGACGCCGGCCTTGTTTATCCTCCTCCTTTAGACTTGAAAAAGGACGAAGCAGCTGCGGGTGTCGGCGCTTTTGTCTTGCAGGATGCATCTGCTTCGACAAACCAGATACCAGCGAGGAACAAAAAGGTGGTGGAAATTGAAGGACGACAAGTCACTGGAAAGGATGTATACCAAACAATCAAGAATTTGACATCTACGTCTTCCGAGACCAATGGAACAGCTGATGGCTCGACTATTCCTGAGTCAAGTACAACGGAAATCGAAGAAGACTTTGTTCTCCAACCTTCAAAGTCGGATCCCCAACCTGCAGCACCGCTTGCTACTCTCAAGTCGTTGGAATCTCTGCCCCAAACTCTAAACACATCCTTGTTCTCTCCATATACCTTCTTCCTGTCCAGAGAGACGTCGCGACCGATATTCGAGTTTTTAGTGCGGTCTTTTGGCGGGCGGCTAGGTTGGTCACCCACATCCGGTGGGGGTTCGCCTTATGACGAATTGGACGAATCAATAACACATGTCATCATCGACCGACCCGTAGTTGATATTCCGAACGAATCGCCGGAAGGACGGGAACGCCGCTCTCGGAGGAAATATGTCCAGCCCCAATGGATTGTGGATTGCATTAATGCAGGAAAGATTTTGCTGGAGGATCATTATGCGCCGGGAAAGACTCTTCCCCCACATCTAAGTCCCTTCGGAGAATACGAGGGTGCCTATGATCCTACAGCACCTTTGGGTGAACAGGATGGCATGAGCGTGGATGAAGACGAAAACTCTGCAGACGAGGATGAAGACGTGGTTATGGACGGGCCCGATTCTGCTAATGCAGTAGCACTGAAGGTAGTCGCTGCTGCCGCTGCGGAAGACTCTGCTGACCTCAGAGCCGCAGAGTTGGCGGCAGAGGCGGCAGGAGTTGACCCAGCGGTATTCGAGAAGGAGGTGAAGAAATCACGTAAAAAGATCAAGTCAGATACGACCGAGGAGGCTGAGAAGGACATGAACAAGATGATGATGAGTAATAGGCAGAAAAAGCTGTACGAAAAGATGAAATACAGTCAAAACAAGCGTGCTCAAGAGGTTTGTGTTCTTTGGCATAGCATGATATTTGGTGCTAATGCATTGTTTTACAGCGTTCGAGTCTGGAGGCGAAAAGAAGCCAGATCCAAAAACAAGCTCGAAAAAAGGCCAGAGCCGCCCAGGATTAGCCTACTATTCTGTATCTCAGTACCCTTGTATAGATTTGTGTTTGAAACTTGTCAGAACCGAAGTCGTAATACAACTCGCGGTCGGCGGTCACGCGAGTGGGCTTGTTCTTGTCCCACTACGTTACGCACTACACGAATTTCTTGAGTGAAATTCCGGACTATATCCATGATTGGGCAGGGCTCGAAACAGCACGGGAAGCATCTCTTCTCTCGCACACCCAACTCGGATACTCCACCTCCATCATACAACGACTTGGAAAACGATCCTTCTCCTGTCCTATTCTCTGAAACCACGACAGTCACCAGAACCGTTACAGAAACTACGACCACCCATTTCTTCTCTCTACCGCTTTGGAAGAGGCGTCCAGCTACTGCAGCAAGCGAACCACCCTCCACTCCTCCTAAGAACAGCATGGTCGCAGATCATTCCACTCCGCCGCGATTCTCCAAATTTAAACTCGAAAAGGATTTACCACCAACCCCGCCCCACGAATCGGGTCCTTCTAGTCCATTTCCATCTCGCACAACTTCTCAGAGAACATCCCTGGACGAAATATTCAAAGAAACCGTGCTTCCCTCTTTATTTCCCCCCGACCACTTGCAATCTCCAAAAGGCGGTGCATATTCAGCTTCATCCTCTACCGCCGCTTTGGCGCATGCTGCACTGGGCCTGGGTCTTCCCCATGTCTTGTCACATGCCGCTTCTGCAAGTCATCCCGAGCTCAACACTATTGCATTCAATGATTCGCCTTCTACTTCATTTGACTCTCCTCCATCTCGGCGACCTTCTGCAAGGGCACTTTCGTCAGCAGGAAGGCCCGGAGATAGCTCAAAGTCTACGAATCGCAGACGCACGCGTGGTTTGTCATTAGGGCCAGCGTCGTTTCTCAATTTTGGCAGCTCAGAATCGAAAGGCAAGGGGAAAGAGAAAGAATTACCACCAGGGCAGACAGCAGAGCCTCCTTCACGTCTTCTTCGTCGCAAGTCGTCGTTTTGGTCGCGAAGAAAGTCTACCGTAGATGGTGTCGAGTCACTTCCCCCTAAGACTGAACTCATCCCCCCTCTTCCAACAGTCCCTCCAATTTCACCATTTGCATTGGATAATACTATAAACCCGTCACCGGCTAATCAACATAAGCCTCAACATTCTCGTGGCCTATCCAGAAGTCATTCAGAGCGTATCAGTCCGCAACCACTGTCATTAGATATCAGTGTCCTAAGCGATAGCGCGTCCTATCCAAAACCACAACGTCAGCATCGACGCCCTGTAACCGCTGATTCTACAACCCGTGCTGAAAAGAGTCCTAGACTCTTACTCTCAGATGATCAGCGACTCACTTCGTCACCAACGGCAGAGCAGCCACTTTCTTCTTCCCAACAGCCCAGAGCTCGTGCGCTTACGAACCCTCCCTTCTTACACAGGCTCTCTATGAATCTCTTCATGTCGTCATCTGTATCCACGCCTTCTTCTCCTGTTGTATCTGGCCCTCCGTCACGGGTATCATCGTCCAAAAATACCTCTAGTATACCCAAAGCTTTGGTAGATGAAGAATCTCCCGAAGGATATCTCAGTAGACTCATGGATTCAGTCAGCAAGGCGGAGATTGCTGCAGTTTTGGCTTCTAGGTGAATCATGTCTTCTTAGTTTTGTCACTTCCACTGATGAATCCGTGTTTAGTAACGATCCCTTCCATGTACAAGCTTTGCGGTCTTATATAGGACGTTTCGACTTTGCTGATGATCCACTCGATGTTGCGCTGCGGAGACTTTTAATGGACGTCGGTCTTCCGCGGGAGACGCAACAAATAGATCGTGTTATGGAAGCTTTTGCATCACGTTATTATCAAAGTCATCCCAAACTCTTCATCTCCGAAGGTATTTTACCCGCGTACTGCGTCGCGACAGTGGTACTGACTCTCTTGGTCAGATCATCCGTATATCCTGGCATTTAGTTTGATTATGTTGCACACAGATGCATTCAATAAATCGAACAAGCGGAAAATGACCAAGCAGGATTACATTAAGAATACCAGGCTTCCCGGTGTGGCACCAGAAATACTCGATGTGAGAAAGCTTTTTATTTTATTTGTCGTCCTAAATTCACATTAAAACAGTGCTTCTATGACAATATCGTATTTGCCCCTTTCATTTTCATTGAGGACCCATTCGATGTCAACGGACAACGCGGCTTTATCGATGGTTCTCCTCGTAAATCCTCTACTTCTATGGGTAATTCAATCAGTCCCTCGACTTCTTTAATTTTGGGAAAGGGAAATAAAGTGGATCCATATTACCTTATCTCGCATGTAAGTTGGACTGATTCTTTTATGGAATGCTGTTAAGATGTCTAATTCCAGAACCTGTTGGACCACCTGCGCGTCGACGTAGAAGCGTATGTCCCACTGACGAATCCCTATTCTTACGAAGGAACGGCCGGACCATGGGACGAAGAGGAACTACAAGCTTCTTTTGCCCAGGCAAATGTTATTTCAGTTGAAGGGGCAGACTCAAGTAAACCACCATCGTCATTCTTTGGTCTGGGGCCAGGGATAGGTCCTGCTAGCCCACTTGTCGCGTCTGCGCCAGGCCCACCTCTCGCTGACTCGGAAACATGGAACCTCAAAGTAACTAAAGTTGGTTTACTAAACCGGAAAGATGAAGCTTTGGAAGGAGGCAAGAAAGCAAACAATCGCAAGTGGAAAATTTGGAATGTCATTCTCACTGGTTCCCAATTACTCTTTTTTCGTGATACTTCGAGTTCCTGGACCAACATTCCGTCTGCGCCCTCTGATGGACAAACTGTCCTCCCCCGAACGTTTGCCTTCAAACCAGACGAAATCTTCTCCGTTAAGGATGCGATTGCTGTTTACGATAGGTCCTACACCAAGGTCTGTCCGGAGTTTCTTGTGTTTTCAATCGCTACTTATCGCGACCTAATTAGCACGAGTATACTTTCCGTTTCTTCATGCGAGATGGCCGTCAGTTTTTGCTGTCATCATCAGACGAACAGCAAATGAACCAGTGGATATCCCGAATAAATTATGCCAGCGCATTCAAGTCCACTGGTGTACGAATGCGTCCTGTTGGCATGTCCGGCCGTGACCTCCAACTCACTGGGGTTGCTGCAGCTACATCACATCTACACGATCTTCAGCACATGAGCTCACCTAGGGTGAAGCAACGAGATGGCGATTCGCTGCAAGATATGGACGGGTCATCAAATCATGCCAGGAGAAGTGCTACTCTTGTGAGCAATCCTGATGAAGTTGATCCCGACACCTTGGTCTCCCCGGAGGTTGAAGGAGCAGATCAGTTCAAAGCTACGTTTGACCAGGTCAAGGCGGACCTTGCTGCTGGACGTTGTGCGTCTCCTGATAGCAATGGGCGTTCTGGCTCTATTCCAGCTGAAAACGAGCGATTACCATCTCGGGCTCGTGTTGTGTTATCCAAGGTACGCGAGATGGATTCCAAAATATCCGCTGCCCAAACACAGCTCGAAACCGACATTCGTCTCGTACGCAATATCGCCACCCTTACGCCTTTCCAAAGAACGACTCGCGAACGACTACTCACTGCTGTTCAAGGTGTTTCGAAGCGTGTCATGTCAGGGCGTCTTGAAGTCTTACGGCTGACTTGCCATCGTGACGTGTTGCTCAACGATCTGGCGGCAGAAGGCCGCGTTTGGAATCGTGCCAAGAAGATGGCACTGAAAGCCGCCACAGAGACGTTGCAGAGTCAACAGGTACCCCGTATGACGCTCTCCTTCCACGAATCCCAGTCTGTAGCTTCCCCTCCGATTCCGATACCTCAAAAGTCGCCTACTTCGTCTCTTCCCCGACCTGAGTCCACAGCAGGATCTGTCCAGTCTTTCCACTCGGCTTTAGACTGGCCAATAGATGATGTGTCAACTTCAAATTTCCTGGAGGCGTCGCAAACAATCGAGTCGCCACGTAACAGCAGTGCGGGCTCTTTGCACGCCCCGGGAAATGACAGAGTTCCTCTGGATGGTTTATCACCTCGAACAAGTGAAGAACAGCCTTCCCACCAAAAATTCTATACTGCCCAAGAGAGTCCCGAGGAGCAAGCTGAGGAATGGGACAAGACCCGGTGTGTTAGTGGAAGACCCCGAGCCCGGGTTTCGCTCGTGCGGGTACCTTCTACGATCGGGCTTTCGGCACGATTTGAAAAAGGTCGGGCAGACGAGGGACGAGGAACATCATGAGCTGTATGTACGGATTACAATAAATGCGAACTCTATATCAGTATTAATTGGCCTTTAGATTATGACAGTATGTAAGTATAGTAGATGCATGTGTATTAGTGTATAATACGGTGTCCAAGTGGCGATATTGCGGTGAAGGACCGTGTGACTAGGTTGTGACGCGACGCGACGCGCTTTTTTATGTTTGTCTTTTTTTTTTGATATTTTCCCGTCGGATAAAACGGAGGAGATGCAAAGATGGAAAGGTGCCGAAAGACCCACGGTCGGTTAAGGACTGTATCTGTGGACATGATTTAGACCGCTCTTCAGTTCCAACTATCAGTTAGTCGCTGCCATTTGACAGTCCTGGCTTTGGCTGGTTCACCCCCCCTCACCCCCCAATCTTTTTGTGGCGCATCTGCGTTTTAATTCCATCTACCCTATATCTTAATTATGTCGAAATCATACCGTAATCGTCTTTCTCTTTTTCTCCGATTGTCCTCAACCAAAAGCCATGTGTCCACTGAGGGCGTCTCCAGCGATTTTTATCCCTACTCTACAAACCCCACCGGCTCTCTTACTCAAATGGTATCCCCTGCCACGTCTCCTCTCAGTACACCAACCTCCCCTCTTCCGACTTCCTCTTTAAAGAGCCCGCAGTCTATCCACATAGATAATTATGCCCCCATACGTGGGGAGCCGATCCCCCCGACGACGAATGATTTGGATGCCGAAGAAAAGGCACGCCTGTTGAAGAAGACTCGCAAGCTTAGTAGGGTGTTTGGTGAAATTCCTGTGCTACCATCACAGCAGGTTCCTCATCGGGGGTCTTCACTTCACCAACGGACATCTTCCCTTGCGGCTAGTGAAAGCTCGCATTCCTCTAGATCTCCACGAAGGAGTCCATCCCAACAGAACCTTCCCTATATCAGCGAAGTTCCATACGATGATAACCGCGCTGTTCAGCCACGCAAGTCGCAACAGCGACAGCGGACTTCACGCGAACATTCATTACGTTCGGTCTCCTCACAACCTGGAGGATTCCGGTCTCACGATGAGACGTCACCTCCAAATTCACCCACTTCCACGCAGAGTTCTAGACGTGGCAGGATGGCAAAGCTGCGTCGTCATCTGGGAGAGGACAATATACCCGTCGAACTAGTCTCAGACATTCTCCCTGTCAAATACCGCAAGAGTCTTGACACCTTATCATTGGAAAAATCCAAGAAGCGGTCAAACCAGGGAAAGCAACTCCGGAAAACTCGCTCATTTGCGGTGGAAAAGTCCTCAATGGCTATACCGATACAAGATGCTGTTGATTTTCATCGACGATACGTGCAAAATTTTGGAGAAGCAGGAATCATGCATGGAGAAACATCACGTTCTGGTGAAGTGCATACCCACAATGTTCGTGAGCTTCATATTGGTTTTGTGTGATTCTCTAACCCTTTCTTCAGGCTGCTGCGCCGGAGCCCTTGAATCGCTCCGAAGAGGTTGATTCTTCATCTTCATCGCATTCCGAACACCGTCAGACACTGTTGGAATCAGCGCTGCCGAATTCCAGTTTCCTATCTTTGACTCCTCGTCATTCCGAAGAGGACCTTCGCTCTAGAAGAAGAAACAACTCCTCTGCCTCCATCGAAACAATGGACTCCAGTTTAGCTTTTGTCTCTACTGGCGGCTTCCAGGAGCGCCGACGACGGGCTGCAAAACTAACACAGTTCTTTGGAGTTGGGTATCAAGATATATCAGCTTCGTTGCCTTATGTTGCCTACGATATACCACGAAGTTCTAGTCTGCCTGGACCTGGAGCTCGGGTTGACATCAAGATGAGTGGTCGGCGGTTCTGGGGTGACGGGCATGGGACGCTGAGAGATGCCGACATTGTTGACGTTATTGATAAATTGCGAGACTTGAAGGCATCATAGCTGGCGATATGAGACGAATATTTGATTGTCATTCACTTGATTTGCATGCTCTGATCCACCATATGCTTTTTGACTGTACTTAATATTTTGATTCTCTGGACGTTAAGTCTATGCTTATATTTAGCCAACATTGTAATTAGTAGTAGCTTGCTTAAACGTACTTTTCGTCACTGACTTAGTGACCATTCTTTCAATCACAATCAGTCCAAAAACGAAAACTCTACTTAAGACGGACATGATCATACACCAAACTCTTGTAGTAACGGTGGTGCAGTGGGTCCAAAGCTAGTATGAAAAGCTGCGCAGATGAAGTCGGGAAGAGAAGACTACTTTCGGAGTAGTATGTAGATGGGATCGCCTAGGACTATACTCGTCATATGTCTAAATGATCCTGTCAAAGACATAAGCAGTCCTCCGAACGAGGCATAAGCAGTCCTGCGGAAGAAGGTAAGGTACAATCAACTAAGCCGAGAGTGGATAGGGGTAGACCTACACCACTTCTGACGCTCCTCCGTCAAACTTGTATACCTGAAACAAATTGAACAAAAGTGGCGAAAACCTGAATGATGGAAAATACGCACTTTTCCATACATGACATAGTCGTAATCCTCCTCGAGACCACGACGACCTTTTCCGTCAGGCCTCCAGACGTCTCTTTCTTTGTCCTCTTCTTCAGCCACATCGACATTTGCAGGGGGCGCACCGCGAGCTAAAGAGGACGCTAGAGCGAGTGCAAAACTTTGGCCGGGCTGAAGAGGGAAAAGTTCTATGTTGTAGTCCAAGGTGAGTTCCATATCGTAGTTTTTAGAATGGGCATATAGTCTCGACACTTTTGAGTTGGAATATCAGAAAGATAAATAGTTGACAAGATAGTACCGGACCTCTGTCAAATTTTTTACCCTCCTTATCTATCTCACTTATACTGAAAATGTCATCGAAAACGATGTTTGACGCGGCCGAAGACATGGTGGACCGAAAGAAAGAAAGTTTGGCGCTTCGACCAAACAATTGACAATGCTGAACAGAACCCTCACCAGCTTCGCTCACCGTATTTCTGCAATCATTGGTGCTAAACGCCTTTACTCGTCCCATATTATCCGAAATCCATCTGATTCAGCTCCGAGAATTGTTCCTACCCCGTTGACTTTTGTATCTGCTACTAATTGGGACCATTCAGCGCATCGCAAAGGGTGAAATGAATAGCACATCTTCCGCATTGGTTTCTGAATCCCGTTAGGCTCTCCATCCTTGCCGAACTTTACACTGCAAAAGGTTATACTTGTCTTGATGTTGATCTTTCACTTTCGCCTGATGCCACCAGTACTTCTCCCAAACTAATGGAATACTTTGAGTCTGGTATGTTATCTGATTTTCCGAGACTGAAGACAGATGAAAATTTCTCTGCTATAGAACTCGATTCTATTGTGAGGATGTCGTTTATTCCGTTTCCCCCAGTCATTATCGCGCGAGGTGTTGCGTGCCTGATCACCCAAACCTATATTTCATCTCATCCTGCATCAGGCTTGGTGCTGATATCACCTCCTCCATGCAACACCATGATACCAAGAAACCTTCTCCCTACCCCGTTACCAGAGTTCGATTTTGAACCCAAATTTCCGATCTGTGTAGTTGCCACAGAAGAAGATATGCAGATTCTACAGAGACATAATCGACTAGTCAAGGACCAAGCAGCAGATGTCATTATCGTAAAAAACGTCGATGGTCAAGAAGCCTTCACAAAAATTGAACAGTGGTTGGACGAGATAGGAATATGAAGTCATCCAAGTCGTCACATTAGGTGTATACTGGGCACTATTACTACAATACAAGATTCATCCAACGACAAAAGTACAAAATAGAAATATCGTTAGGTGGGGTATCATAACGTTGTCATAAGTCGCTCATCTCTTTCTTGACTTCTTCCTTCGCCTCGGCTACAGTGGCCAAACCTGGGAGAACAACTTTCCAAGTTCCTCGAGATTTGAGAATTCGATGAACCTGGTGTTGAATCAATTCGTGCAATTTTGGCACATTGGCTAATTTTGCGCGACTGCCCATAAGAGATGCAGTGCTGAGATCTAAAGTGAATTCAGGTGAAATAGCAAGAGTGAGGACGGGCGCAGGTGATGAAGGTTGGGGGGGAGTGATTGCGACCTGTATCAAGTATTTAGAATGGCTTCAAAATGTAGCCAAGAGATGAACTTGCGGATGATTTGAACAGTGACAGAGAAATAGTTATTGACACAGGTAGTCTCGCAAACAGTGGTGTTGGGTAGTTGAACAGATAGGACGTAGACAACGAAACCGAAGCGGTGTCGACGTACTCAACGTCAAACTCGATGTCCTGTTGAAAATGCTTTTGAAGCCTGAGTAACAGGAAGGACGTAGAAATATACCTTGGTTTCTGTATGACGTCCATTGAACAGTGTTGGTGCCGACGATCCAAGGTTCACCGAATGAACCACGATGCGATCCTGCCAAGCGCAGTCAGCAACGCGGTCAAGGGTATGGAGACTTTGACGCTCACTAGAAAACCTGTAGGCCGCATTTTATTTGCATACTCCTCCACTCGTTTGCGTGCTATCTCATCTCCTTCCAGACCAAGTTTGTCATCTCTTAGTTTAGACCTATATACGTCTAATATCTAAACCTTGTTGATTAGCAAAAGGTCAAATCATAGCGGTGGACGACAAACCTGATGTAGTAGCACGTTAAACCACTCTGCAGATTCCTCCGTTCGTTCAGGATCCTTGTTCTCATAAGTTTTCGGAAGGGTGGAATCACTGTTAACTCTGGGATGATATGAAGTTGTTTCGGAGGGATATTTAATGGAGTCGAGGAAAAGATATTTGAGAATGAAGTAGATAAGTATGATGATCGAAAACTGTCCAAGTATGAGTCCTTGCGTAAAAGTGGGGGTCAGAGAGAACACATAGTTGGAACCCATGGCAAGAGGACAAGGGAAAAGGAACGACGAGTGTTGCGACGAGGATGAAATTCCTACTTCGCGTCAACACCAGGTCCGTGATTCCACTAACTCCGCATCATCCAGTCACATGTTCCCTGTAATTTTATTCCTCAATATCTTCACGCTGCACCTGATTTCTTAAAGCATGGATATTGTCGCGTTTGCCTCTTGGCCCTCTGCTTCTCTCACGTATTCACTCGTTTCAAAAGCCCTTTGCCGTCTGAATTGTCGTGTGGTTTCATCTCTTCAAGACGTTCCAGCTGACTGTCATTTAATACAGTGGTCCAGTTACGATGAGATAGACCATGAAATCACCAACACGAAGCTACAATCATCTCTTGCTTCTTCGTATACTTTTCGGAAAGCTTTAATCCGGAAACACTACTTATCCAAATGCATCTTCGCGTACCTCAAAAAGCACCCAGATTCTGTTCTTAAGAATGCCTGGCCCAAATCCTATGAACTTGAAATCTCTTTTGCCGATGAGCTCGATGAGCTTTTTGCTGATGACCTATGGGAACTGGCTGAACAACTTCAAGATCAGGAGAAATGGTGGATTCTCAAACCGTCAGTATACTGTCTGATCCATAGCCTCTACATTGAAGTATCAATTCTTTTCTGCAGCGGGATGGCTGATCGTGGCAATGGCATACGGTTGTTCAACGACCGCCACCGTCTAGAAAGCATTTTCTCCGAATTTGACGATGACGATGACGATGATGATGAAAGCGATGAAGAGATGGCCAACCCTACAGCGGTGGTAACTTCCCAGCTACGCCATTTTGTTATTCAGGTATACTTTCCGTTACCTTTGTCTATTCTAGAAATTGATGACTGCGGTAGGAATACCTTTCAAGTCCGATGCTGCTGGACCCTTTCGAGAAGCCCATCGGCGAGTATTCGAAAATCGACAAGTTGAGAGGTCATAAAGTAAGGTTATCCCTCCCTGTTTCTGCCGCTTTCTAAATTTGGAAACAGTTTCATCTCAGAGCCTATTGCGTTGCATCTGGAGCCCTGAAAGTGTATCTCTATGATCGATTCCTGGCTTTGTTCTCTGCCGTTCCTTATACACGCCCGGGAAATGGCGCTGACAGTGAAACCGCAGAGATAGATTTGGCTCCGCACCTTACCAATACTTGTTTACAAGTGGCAGACCATGGCGAACAGGGCGTTCGTCTTTTTCAAGAGCTTGTTGGTTGCCACGTACTTTCAGAATGCGGAGAACAGACACACGGTATATTAACTATGGAGGAGGTTTCGAATATCACCGACCAGATGGTCTCGATACTTTCAGAAACCTTTAAAGCAGCCATTGAAAATCCCATCAATTTCCAGGTAAATTGCTGTCCATTACACACGTCTAGTACTCAATCTGTATATAAACAGGTACTACCCAATGCATTTGAACTTTTTGGGGTAGACTTTCTTGTTACACTGTCGGCAACCGGTACATGGCAAGTCAACTTGCTGGAAGTGAATGCAGAGCCTGCAATCGAAATGGTACGCTCCTCCCTTCATTACCATCCCAGTAAACTTATATCATTCTAGACTGGGCCTAGGTTGACATGGATCTTGGAGGATCTTTTCGCTAGCATTGCGGACGTGGTTGTTGCTCCTTTTTGTTCCCAGTCCTCGTCGCCTGCAGAATGGCCAGTTGGGGTAACTCGTAAAAATCTAATTAAATGTATGGAGACCAAAGTACGAGATTGATGTCCGTACAGAGGCTACTAGTAGTACGTTTGTATCAAAATAAAGACGCGTGTAACTTGACACCAACTCCAATGTCTACTCCCGCTGGACTTTCTACTCCATCTCGAAAGCGCTCAAAATGGGAACAAGACGATGGAGATGAACGAGAAAGTCCATCGTTCTCTATAAAACCGCAGAAACGTCGCGTAAAGGCACGAACAAGGTCTCCGGAACCTCAACCTACTACCTACACTTCTTCAGTTGCAGCGCCCCCTGCTAGACTATCACACAGCACATATGTTCCTCCTCGGACCCGTCATCCCTCTATATTGCCGTCACGATCTGTTTACTCCTACGAGAGGCTCAACCAAATTGAAGAAGGCTCATATGGTGTGGTTTTTCGTGCTAGGGATAAAGAGAACGGGGACATTGTAGCTCTCAAAAAACTTAAACTTGACGAGGAAAAGAATGGTTTTCCAATCACGGCCTTGCGTGAAATCAATGCCTTGATGTCATGCAGACACGAGAATGTCGTTGGAATACGAGAAGTGGTCGTAGGCGATACCTTGACACAGTGCGTATCCATCATCTATGCCTTTAAGCTGTATCAAAAAGTCTTGTCAAGAGTCTTTGTCGTCATGGATTTCATCGAACACGACCTCAAGTCACTTCTCACTCTGATGCCGTCGCCCTTTTTGCAATCAGAAATCAAGACATTAATGCTGCAATTGCTTTCAGCTGTTAGCCATTGTCACGCCAATTGGATTCTCCATCGTGATCTCAAGACCAGTAACTTACTGATGAACAACCGTGGTACCATCAAGGTCGCTGATTTTGGCCTTGCAAGAAGATACGGAGATCCTGTGGGAGTGGGTGGGATGACCCAACTTGTAGTTACACTATGGTATAGGTGAGTGAAAGCTCAATTCCCGGTCGCATCCTGCACTAATTTCAGCCTCAGAGCACCAGAAATCCTTTTAGGTGCAACAACCTATTCAACAGCAGTCGACATGTGGTCCGTAGGCTGTATTTTTGCAGAGCTCCTTTTGAAAGAGCCACTTTTTCAAGCCCAAAGCGAGATGGAGCTTTTATCTATGATTTTCAAGCTGTTAGGGCCGCCTACAAACAATTCTTGGCCAGGTTATTCTTCTCTGCCTCTGGCAAAGACTCTTAGCCTCCCCTCTCCTCAACCTCCTCAGTTCCGCCAGAAATTCCAATACCTAACTACGGCAGGTATAGATCTGCTGATGTCTTTATTGACGTATGACCCCGAGCATAGAATTACCGCGGATGAAGCTCTTCAGCATCCCTACTTTACGTGCGTATCTTTGTCCAGGCGTTTGTGCTACTGGCTGACATGCCTTCCAAGCGAGTCTCCTTTGCCAAAACACCCGGACTTATTTGGGTCTTTCCCATCTGCAGCTGCTGGTGAAAAGTGCGTGTTATATTTCCTGTTTATTTGCTTTAGCGCGACCGTGTCTTTTTCCCACAGGAAACGCAGAGTTTTTGATAGCCCGTCTGCACCAGCTAGGATAGCAAATTATAAACTGTTGACCGAATTTGACGATGTTTCGTGATAATTATCGAGTAATAAATGTACATACTACATAACTGTAATGGTACAGTCACAATTACGAGTTCAAAGGAGAAGAATTTACATATCAGAAGTCATCGTCCGGTAAAAGTGCCAGCGTCTCCCGCATTTTTTGGAATCTTCTGCCAGTACGGTCCATATCACCACATTTGTCATAATACTCTCGTACTTCTTCCTCAGTAAATCGAAACTGAGCAGCAATTCCCTTGAGATGTTGATCCAAGACATGCTCCGCAACCACAACCATTGCCTGAATCGTCTGCTGCTCCTGCGTCGACACATCGCCGCTAAGAACAAAATTAGAACACTGAACACTGAATAGATGAAGCAAAACGTACTCGGACCGTGGACGTTTGGAAGCATGGTCTTCAGCAAGCATGTCAGACATTGCTTTTCGTTTTGATGGCGCGCCCCATGCAGGTGGTTCATCATTTCCAATCCTTATCCGCCAGTCACTGTCGTCATCGTTCACTATTCCCCCTTGAGTATACGCTTGTACGGATGGATAAAAAGGTGGTGGAAGTCCGACCGGTGCCATCAACGCATCTTTGACTTGCATCATGGTACCGTCGCCCGGTATCGTGCTTGAGCCTACGACAAACTCGGCAGGCGGAGGCTGTTGAGAGACAGTACGTCTAGAACCACGTTTCTTTGATTTCTTCGACTTTTCCTCGGGCTGACGGACGTCGTAAAGGCCCTTTTCTTCTCCGGGGTTCATCTTTGTCGAATTGACGATAATATCAATGTGACGATCAAGTCTTTCGGCATTTTTCTTGTATCTTTCGCGCCAGGATTGCCAAGTGTGTCGGTTGACCCACGAATATGCAGGATCTCCACTCTAAGAAGGTTGGCGTTGAGTATCTTTGGAAGCGTCAATCAGCAAAACATCACTTGCCATCTGAACTAGTTGCTGGTAAAGTTTGTTTCCTGTCCTACCACCAGTAGACTTGTGAGGTATCTTTGAAGCAATCCATTGACATAATTTGATTTCATCGTCTTCGGTAAACTGCGTGCGTCTATAAACGGAATCAGTCAGATTTCACTGTCGGAAGCAGAACGACACATACTCTTCACCAGCTTTTCGCCCGCCGGGATTCTTGTAGACAAGGGGCGTGTAGATGACTTCTTGCCGCTCGATACAACGATTGACCCAATCTATAGACTCGATATGTTTCTTTGGCATGTGGTGAAACATCTTGACGAGTGAATTAAAGACCTCAGTCTTGGGATCTGCAAGTATAACACGGGCGGCTTCCATAGACACAAAGGGATTTCCACCAGAGTGCTATCCGAGTGTCAGAAAAGGAGTAGGAAGCTAGAAGAACACAAGGCGACACACCAATATCTGTTCGTTGAGCGTATCCCGGAAATTGGGATTAGCGATGCTATCATGAATATGAATTCCCATTGGCCCTTCTTCCTCTGTGAATATCGGCTTTAATTGAAACCCAGCCTTTTTGCAAGCGTCCACATAGGTATAGGGAACGATATGTGGTCCAGGTACATGATGTAAGAGTTGTTGAGCTTCTGCAGGACCAAAATGAACGAGAATATATCCCTCCTTGGGGGGTTTTCCTTCGAGTTCACCGCCTAGAGTCTATAACCAAAAAAGTAATCGATAATTCAGGCAAGGATAGTTGTATAAAGGTAGTGTCCGCACAGTTATGGATTGTACGAGGTCTTGTATAGTCTCGGGCGACAGATCAGGTTGAACAAAAAACTTGGTCCCTTGAAATAAAGACTAGGAATGACTTGAGTACCATGGTAAGTATAACTGATGGGCACATTTACCATTTTTCTGAACCCCAACTTAAGGTTGGACGATGTGGAACGAGTTTAGGGTTTGCTGTTTACGTAATTAACATCAACATTGACTCGACTTCACTTCCTCGAGCAAATAATCTTGTATAATTTAGATATATTATATTAAACCTACTGGCTAATGAGGATTGCAAGTAGTGAATACATGTACTTGATTCCAACTTCCTCCTGCAGGGTTGGTCACGATTCAACATTCGGACACAACCTCAATATCCTAAATGACCCAGCATTACGCTCGCAAATGTAAATCTCATCGTTCTTCCTCCCCAAGAAAAGCACTTCATCATGGAACTCTGGCTCTGCATCGTTGTTGCTAAACTCTGTCTTTCCAGAAGGAGATTTAGACGACCCAGTGTTGAGCCTCGGTTTACTTAGATGGTGACCACTCTTTGACTTGCTAGACAGGATCGTAGCAGACGTCGGTGACGTAGAAACCGGTGTACCAATTTTCCAGACAAAAGGTGCTCTGCGATTGATACTAGACGGTGAGGGGTTGAACTGGGGAAGGGCGGTTCGTGAATCATCTCCAGGTCGTAATAATGCATCACCCAAGTCGATTGCCTCGACACCTCCTTGACGCATGGCGATAAGAACAGAACGATCCTTGATATCGACAGCCTCTAACCGCTTCACGTCTCCCATTCTTCCCATTAAAGAGGTCGATTTGGTATCTTCCCCAGCAGGTTCGTCATCACTCCACATAAATCGGCCTTTTAGCACGGAACGTCCTCTGGCATCTACGATGGTGGTGCTGTGACCGCCGCGAGAAGAGAAGAAGAGAGCGGGAGGGCCGAAATGTCGAGGCTGAGCCAGGAGAGAGATTGGGCTTAGAAGGGGCTTTTCGGACGGTTGGAAGACACTGGATGGTGTACTGTTGTGTTGTGTCGTCACTTGAACCGATCTGAAAGGATGTGTTGGGTCCACACTCTGTGACCTCAGATCCTTGAGCACGATATAATCTGTATCCTCTTCCTTTCTTACGGGAAGGTCCGGAGGTAATAAGCCGTCTTTGTACCATGCTTGCATCAGTGTCTCCTTCCAAGGTCCTACAAGGGTATAAGAAATAGTATTTCGGCAGAAAGAATACACTCACCATGAACAACCCCTTTAGGATCTCGATAGAACCACTTGTAAGGCGCACTTGGAGTAGGTACGGGAAGACCAGGAGGAGAGAACTGTACTCGGGCCAAGTCAGCACTGTTATTACTTCCACCAGCCTCTGGAGGCTCGTGTTCTGTCCTGTATTCAATAAAATCAGGATACGTAGGAGGAATAACATATTCGTCCGCGATAGAGGCAAGAGGGAAATGAGGCGCAAACGACAATTGTTGAAAAGTAGTATAAGGCCCCATGCTGGCAGTGGCCAATGCCAGAATCTCATCTGCATGAGCGGCAGCAGACGACACCGTCGTCTCTACAGGTTCAGCAGGCGTTGAAGTGCCATCATTGCTAGGCTCTGGAGCAGCTTCCGAGGTACGTTCGGCTGCTTGTCCAGGGTGCTGATTTGCAATAAACGGAGGAGTTTGTGGGCCAACTGGTCCTGATCCGCTTGCAACTACCGTCGAGCCGACTGCTACAGACACACCAATGCTAACGTTGACATTGGTATTGGTTTCCTCTTCTGCTGCTGTCGGCGGTTCTGCGTCGGTATTTGCATTGTCCCCTCTTATTTCCCGAGCACGTCTTCTAGCTGCTCTCCGTTCAGCTCGACCTATCCTAACCTCCCTGACCCTGACGGTAGCTGGTTCCAGACCAAACACATTCTGGGAAAAGACGAGAAAGACCTCGACTAAATCATCGCCCTGTAGCTGAAGCTCTAAAGAACGAGGAGAATCAGGTAAGATAAACGTCCTTGAAAGTCCCAAAGCCGTTCTATATGTTCCAGCAAAGAGTTCCACTTTTTCGCCATTGTCGCCACAAAGAATCGCTAGGAAACTGAATTTAGATGCGTGAGATATATTCTTGAACAAAAAAAAAGACAACCAACCTCTTTTTGGCTGTCTCGACAGCTTTGATCATCAAGGAACCTTTTGTGCCTGGAAGTTTTACATATTCTAGCTTGGGAGGAGGTGCATGAGCGACTTGTGGACCACCATTGAGTTTTTTGGCGTTCTCAGCATCAAGACCACCTGGGGTAGGGGGATGGTCATCGGATCGCATGTTATGAAATGCATTGCTGATGATCCGAGGAATAAATCGAGAAGAACGTGAGGTATTTATTGACGAAGAACTGTCGGGGAGGGGCGGTGGTGCTGGGGATACTGGAGCAGTACTTGCATGCGCTGAAGAGGGTCGTCTGGTAGATGTAGGAGATGTAGGGCTGGCGGGAGTAGCTGAGATAGTGGGCGTTCGTTCTCTAGAGAGTGCCCGGGTAGAGGAAGACGGTTCTGGAGGTGCAGAGGGGCTCGGTGAATTTAGCATCAGTGACCAACGGCGTCTACGGTTACGTGAGACGCGCGAGTTTTCGCTGTGAGTTGAAACAACATCTGAAGTCCGTGGACTAGACGGTTCGTCATTGGCAGAAGCAATAGGATGTGACTGTGTGATGAGAATGGGTTGTTGGGGCTGTCTGGTGCCCGGCGGTGGGAGATCCGGAAGACGGCTCTCCAACAAGGCCTGCGTCAGACTGATTTGGCCATCAACTTCGTCTTCGTCATCCTCGGCATCGCCAAAAGGTGTGCCAGGATCCGGAGTCGATTCCGGATCGTGACGTTGTGCAAGTGCTTGACGCAAGGTCAGTAGCGTAGGAGCAGGTGAAGGTTCTTCTTGTGGCACTACTGTGTCAGGACGATTGAGAGGAGATAAATCCAAGTTGGCTGGTCGATTTCTACGAGAGATGGAGGTTGAATGAGCACGAGTTACAGTCAGTGGAGCGCTGGCACTGGTCGACTGGCTAAGGTTGGATGTATGCCTGGCACTTGTCCGCTCGTCCAAAGCTTGACTACCGCTGGAGCCAGCAGCGACAATGTTGATGGCTTCGTCATCACTAGATTCGACATAGTCCTTTGAATCTGGATCATGGGTTCGCGCTGCCTCGGTATTGAGCCGAGAAATGGGAGGTACACTGAGAACATCCGAGACTGAGCCGCCCCTGGCACGCGTGGCTGACAGAGAGACGAGTGAGCTCCTAGATCGCAGCCGAGGTGTGATGAATTCTGAATGAGTGCTATAGGGTGGCGGACGTCCAGAGGGTTCTGGAGGTGTGGGGGAAAGTTGGACAGAGGATTTAGTTGGTCTCTTTATTGTAGGAGTACGGGGTATCAGAGGGACTGGGGGAGCAGGTGAGGCAGACCCGGATGGGATACTGCCTTGTGAGGCTTTGCGGGGAATATTGGGACGAGAGGTGTCACTAGGTGGTGGAGTAGAAGAACTAGGTTTGCGAGTCTTTTCAGACGAATTGCGAAATTCCAAGCCAGCAATAGAACTCGAGTTGTTTTTCTTTGCCAACTCTCTTCGCATACGATCTCTCTCTCGCTTGACCTCGACCTCTACACGCCATTCGACAGCCTTTCTTATTTCTTCTAGAGCATAGACACGAACACCATCCCTCCTGCCGGCAATTGCAACGAGAACACCGCGGTGTTCCATGACCACGATACTCTTGAAACTTACCCGACGGATGAGAGCATACGGCTGTAGTTCCGGGGGAGAGACGAGAGGCAGAACGTCCAAACCCTGGGCATGGCAGAGCAAGAGATAGTTTGGTGACAAAAATGCACCGCTAGAAGGAGGAGTAGTGAAATGTGAAGGAGAGAGATCTGGGGTCAGGACTGAGAGGGAAAGACCGAGTTCCTGGAGAGTCGGAGGAGGTAGCTTCGGGGGTGGATCGGCAGTAGGAACAGGAGAAGAAGCACGAGAGGGTTCATTGGATGGTTTCTCTGATGGAGCTGTCTCTTGTCTTGTAGGATTGCGAGAAGAACTTGCAGAGACAGGGTCGCGACGGTGAATGAGATTGTTGAAGAAGCCGGAGAGACGCTTTGAGGAACGGGGCTGGAATAAAATGGTGAGCACAGCAACAAAAGCTGGGGGGAAATGCGCACATCTGCGACGGATCTGTGCCTTGCAGCAGCGATGTTTGACCTGGAAGGAGAGGAAGGGACGGGAGTGGTGTTTCTGGGGGAAGTGGATATGGGTTCGCTGTGTACGCTGGCTGAGTCCTGTACGACGTCTGGAGTGGGAGCAGGGGACTCTGTGGACTCTGGCTTGAGCACAGATTCGTCTTCCTGGACGTCGTGCACCACATCCATCCTCAAAGCTCAAAATGGTCACGTGCATTCAAGCATGCTTTCGAGACGCCTCTTCACCTCCAGGCGTGTCTTCTCCACCCTCAACTCGGTCAGGGACTCGGATGTAGCCCATTTTGCAAAAATACTCTCTCCTTCTTCCGTTCTTTCCACATTGCCACCGGTATCTACTCCCCGCGATGAACTCGACATCTACAATACAGACTGGATGGGCAAGTACCGCGGCAAGTCTACCACCGTCCTCAAGCCAAAGTCCACCCAGGAAGTCAGTGAAATCGTGAGCTGGTGCCATGACAAGCACATCCCCATTGTTCCCCAAGGTGGAAATACCGGTCTCGTCGGCGGCAGTGTTCCACTCAAGGACGAAGTCATTCTCTCGCTCTCCAACATGAGCAACGTACGTTCATTCGATCCAGTGTCTGGTGAGTAATATCACTCTGCTGTGTGCTTCTCTCACCACCTTCCGCAGGCATTCTCGTGGCCGACGCAGGCTGCATTCTCCAATCCCTTACTGACTATGTTGCCCCGTATGACCATATTATGCCTCTCGATCTGGGTGCCAAAGGCAGGTGTGTGCTATCCTTTGCTGTTCACATTCATTCCTAACAGCCCAATAGCTGCCAAATCGGTGGCAATGTATCTACAAACGCCGGTGGTCTCCGTCTACTCCGCTACGGCTCCCTCCATGGCTCCGTCCTCGGTCTCGAAGTCGTCTTGCCAGATGGAACTATCCTAGACCAACTCACTTCCCTACGTAAAGACAATACAGGCAAGTTTGTCCTAATTTTGTACCGTTCACGCGTCCTCACGTATCGTTCCCAGGTTATGATTTAAAACAACTCTTCATTGGTGCAGAAGGCACTTTGGGTGTCATCACGGGTGTTTCCATCCTAACTCCTCCCGCTCCTCAAGCTTCCAACAACGTCATCCTTGCTCTTCCTACTTTTGATAATGTCGTTCCCCTATTCAAAACTGTGAAACGCCAGCTCTCAGAAATTCTCTCGGCTTTCGAGTTTATTGACCGGACAGCCTATGATCTAGCCGTCAAACACGGTCAGGGACGTGCTCTCAGCGATGAAGACGTCGAAGGTGCACAATGCTTTGTCCTAGTTGAAACCAGCGGTGGAAGGAGAGAACATGATGAAGAGGTTTGTAATTGTCCAAGCATCGTCGACGCTAATTGACCTTGGTTTTAGAAACTAGCCAATCTCCTCGAATCTCTTCTTGAAGTTGACAAACCTTTAATCAACACTGGTGTCCTTGCTCAAAACCCTGCCCAATTCTCCTCCCTCTGGGCTCTCCGTGAAGGCGTTACAGAAGCGGTATCAAAAGAAGGCAAAGCGTACAAATACGACATCTCCGTTCCTGCTGCGACTTTCAAACAAGTCGTTGATACGACGAGGGAACACCTCAGGTCAAAGGGACTGCTACACGAGGATGCTGTTAAGCATGTCTTGGGATATGGGCATGTTGGCGATGGTAGGTCTACAGTAAAGCCTTTGGACGACTATTGATGTTTTCATAGGCAATTTACATCTCAACATTGTCGCAAAAGGATACACGCCCGAAATACAGGCCGCCTTGGAACCGTTCGTTTACGAGATTGTAGGCAAGTACCGTTCTCTGTTTTCATACTTATATATCTGCTAATGTTTTCCTCAGCTCGACATAGGGGCTCAGTCTCTGCAGAACACGGGATAGGGGCCATGAAGACACATGCTTTACCCTACTCGAAAACTGACGTTAGTATAGCACTGATGAAGAGGATCAAAGAACTATTTGACCCCAGAGGAATTATGAACCCTGGCAAGGTGCTAGAGTAGGTTATTAGTGTATCTATAGATTTGGTTACTGCGAAAACATTTTCTACTCCTTTACGTAAATGACCGAGCATAAAACACGGGCAAGACGCTACTTTCTTCCTCCTCCAACAAGCTGGTTCTTGTCGCTATTCACAACACTATGCTTCCATTCGTTGCATTGTCTATTTTCTTCGCTACTCTCAATGGCGTTTCTGGTAAGACCTTTGTATATTTAATCGTCCACAGCTTACCCACAATTCCTCAGCGGATCCGATAGACTACGTGCATCCTGTCTATGTCAGTCGAACATCCTATCAGAAAGACCCCAAGACTGCAGACGCCCAACGGGCTATCGTTTTCAATGCAGATAACTCGCAGAACCACGGAAAGAGTGAACCTTTCTTCCCTCTCGCCCCATGTCCATACTTACAGGTTTGAGCACAGCAAAATCCACAATCTCCCCGCCAAGCGGCGATCGACACGACTATTTGAGCTGGGCGCCTTAGTGAGTCCAAGCCCATCCCGCCAGCTTTTAACCAACTCTATTATCCAGCCACTGGCCAAACTGTAACTGGTGTGGGACTTCAGCCCGTAAAAACTCTGCTCATTCTCATACGCGTCCCCGCTCATCTAATAATGACTCGTACTACTCAGATCAGGACTCGTCTGGACTTAGTGACGATGGACAGGACGACGACTATTCGAGTTCGGAAATGGTTGAACAACAATTCTTGCGCCGCTATTCTCATCCCAACTCTCCTCGTCCTCATGCGCATCGGATGGTTCGTTCTCGTCGGACAGATACAGCAGACGTCGATACCGCCTCCAGCCTTACAGGCAATGCCTCATCACAGCAAGCTGAAGACGAGGCACAAGCGCCGTTTGTAGAGCAACCATCGTTTACTCTTCCTCCTACTGTTACTCCTAGCATTCCCCACAACAATCCACTCATATCATCACCTACACCGACGCAGACCGTTTCCGGGACTTCTGGTCATCCACAAGCCGCTGTCAAGACCAAGACGACAAAACATTCTTGTACGCCTTCTCCTACGAAGTCGATGGAACCTAGTGCCAGTGAGTTACAGAACCGAGTATCGTCTCGATTAAGCTAAATATTTTTTTCTTGTAGCTTGGACTACATGCCCTTATGTAACCCGAGACGGAAAAGTGAATCCTGACACTCGAACTCTTAGTGGACCTGGTACCCTCCTCAACATTCCTCAAGATATTTTCTTCAATTCCGTCGCTTTCGCTCTTACACGAAGAAGAGAATACTGCGACCAAGCTGTCCAACTTCTTCGGGTGCTGCTCCTTGATGACGAAACTCGTATAAACCCAAATGTCAACTATGGTCAAGTCGTACGCGGTCCCGACCAAAACACAGGAACGTTTACTGGGATACTGGACTTTAGGGCTCTAGTCAAACTTGTCAATGGAGTGCAGATATTGAAGACTTCTGGTTGCCCGAGTTTGACAAAGGATGAAGATGGCGTTTTGCAGGAGTGGTTTAGGGAATACGATACTTGGCTAGGGACGAGTGATTTAGCCAAGAAGGCTAGCACCAGACCCAAGTGAGCAATTCTCGACTTTCCGACATATACTCTGCTTATTTGTGCCGCAGTAACCATGGAACGTTCTTTGCTCTCCAGCTCGCAATTGTCAAGATGGCTCTTGGAGATTATTCTGCAGCGCAGCAAGTTATCAAGAATTTCGTTGACAAGATACTTCCCGATCAGATTGCACAGTCTGGTGAACAGCCATTCGAAGCCGTTCGGACGCGACCTTATCACTACCGGTGTTTTAACCTAGAAGCACTAATTGTGAGCCTTTTGACCGGAGAAAATGTCTAAGCCAATGACGTCTTTCAGACACTCTTCAAACTCGGGGATGCACTAGGCCAGAATTACTGGCAAGCAAAGTCCAAGTACAGTTGACGTTTCCAAAGATTTCTTGTCATTTTCTAATTTCCCTTCGCACTAGGCACGGAGCAACACTTCAAGACGCAATCGATTTCGCTATGAAGCAGAACCCTGGCAAGGAGCGTCAAGCAGAACTTGTTCCTCACGTCGCCGCAGCCATATCAGCCTATGGGGATCCGTCGGGGAAATATACCGCGTTTTTGCAGCAAGTGGATCTCAACCACGAGAAGCGTCCGTTCTGGTACTACGATCAGCACGAGGCGTTGAACTATGGACCTGGTTCTGGAAAGGCGAAGCGGGATGATGTAGAAGATACAGTTCCTTTTGATTGTCCTGGCATTTTTGCAGAGGAAGGACCCAGTGTCGAGATTGAGGATGGGCTATTTGTTACGTGTGCAGAGTTGGAACCTTTTTTCGAGTTGCCAGCGAGTAGTACAGATTAGATGCTGTAGAATAAGAATCACAAGGTGGCGCAGTACTGCGAATGTCAGAAGATGATGATGTAAACAAGTAAAAACACCACTTTTACGCTCAGCGTCATTCTTGTCTTTTACTCTTCCTCATGGCTGACGCTGCTTCTGGTTCTGCCGACAAGTCTGTCCAGGTCAAGCTCGTCCTTTTGGGTATGTTTGGCTTGCCTGTTTGCCCACCTACTTTGATGGCTGACCGTGTAAATTTGCAGGCGAAGCTGCAGTGGGCAAATCATCTGTCGTTCTTCGATTCGTACGTTGCAATCTGTACTTTGGGAAACATCTTTGACCAGTTCTACAGGTCTCAAATGAATTTCAACCCAACAAAGAACCCACTATCGGCGCAGCATTCTTAACCCAGAAATGTCGTCTGGATGACCGTGTTCTTCGCTACGAGATATGGGATACTGCTGGACAGGAGCGCTTCCACTCATTAGCAGTGCGTCATCTTTTTCCTCTTTCCTCAACCTCAACCTCATGTCCAACTCATAGCCAATGTACTACCGAAATGCGCAAGCTGCTGTTGTCGTCTACGATGTGACCAAGGCCTCCAGCTTGGAAAAGGCCAAGTCATGGGTAAAGGAGCTCCAACGACAAGCCAACCCCAATATTGTCATTGCACTCGCAGGAAACAAAGTAGATCTCGTTCAGTCAAGTTCCTCATCATCCGCCGCAGCTTCGTCTGAATCAGAAGATGAAGCCGACGATGCCACGGCTACTCCTGGAGAAGCACCTGCCAGCTCTGGTGACGAATCCGAGAGTTTGAGACAGGTGCCGAGAGAGGAGGCTCAAGCATATGCGACTGAAGCTGGATTGTTGTTCTTTGAGACTAGTGCAAAGACGGGTGAAGGAATCGTAGAAATCTTCACAGAGATTGGTGGGTAGTAAATGGTTTATTCAAGGAATCTGACTCATGTCGTTTTGATGACAGCCAAAAAGATTCCTATCGAGCACATTCTGGCTGCCACTCGGGGAGGAGCAGGCCGGCCTGGCGCTGCCGGAAACCGTGCAGGTGGTTCAGGGCAGGAAGGCAACGTCAACTTGGATGAGAACGCCAACAAGTCTAGAGATGCTTGCAACTGCTGAGTGGATGTTATATACATGACCTTATTATTGTATGGCTTTTTTCTATTTTCTTACAAGTGTCCCAGCCTAGCTGTCTTTTAGCTTTCCCTATGTTCCACTATACGTTCTTTCATTCCGGTACATGTAATTTGATCTTATCTAAATTCAGGACAGACACTTTGGAATACACTCGTCAGATTTGAGTTTTCTTTGCTACAAGTAATTATTACTTCTTAATCAACATAAGGTGGTGGTCGTGTAACATGCTCAGAATGATTGTCAGGCACAAGGTAAGGCGGTGGGGCATGTCCATGTGATGTAGGATGCTCCTCAACAGGATCAGACGGCGGCCCAGGTGGATCAGACGAGTAGGAACGAGGAGAGACTGGATGAGGTGGAGACCTTGGAGGATCAGGAGACCTGAAATCAGAATCAATAGATGGCGGAGGGTCAGAGGGATCATCTAGAGCAGGAGGCGGTGGAGGAGGCTCTTCCTGTCTACCATCATCCTGCTGATTAAGAACTAATCCCAAAGCCTCCATAGCCCTCTCAGGCTCGGCCATCTCAGCCAACTGAGTTACATCAGTGTCTCTGCTAGCCATCTCGAGGGTAGGAGGGGGCGTTGATGACCGTTGCATATCTTCCGAGTGACCATCAAATTGGTCAGATATAGAAAAGCCAAAGTCCACTCCCTCGCCAATAATTATAACTTGTGCCTGCGAGTGATGGACCATAGTGTCTTCGGCATCAGAGGGAATGATTATTTCAGACTCGGACTCTAAAAATGTAGGCAGGCGTGCTGATGTGGATGCTTCCGCAGCAGAGGAAAAGAATGGTGGTGGCGCATCTCGCTCCTCAAATGGTGGAGGTGCTCCAACAGGCAGTGCGCTAGGTCCTGCTTCGCCTTCCGAGTAATGAGGAACTGTGTATTCGGTTTCCTCGTAACGATTAGTCTTGACGGGAGGTCGGTCATGCTTCTTCTGGTATGCTTCGTCCGTCGAAGGTCCGACCTCTGGCAACGTAGCTGGGGGAGGCAGGATCGTAATAGGAATCATAATGAGAGATGTCCTCTCTGTGCGGTTCCCCATATCGACAAAGGAAACCCGAACATTGATCCGAAACGACACTGAATGCAATAACGTCGTTTGAGTGATGGAGTTGTAGACTTCATCACTGTCCGGATGGTCGTGTTCAGAAGTAGGAAGATTGACAGAGTTGACTGAGGGAGAGGAAAATGGGGAAGCTCGATACACAAGGAAGCGCAACTGGATTGAGCGCGTAGAATGAAAACGACAAGATGCTCCGGAGCGAGCCAGAACATTTTTATAGGTCGAGCCGAGAAAGAGTGGAGAGACAGGTGCTTTGGACGATGAAGGCTGTGGGATCTTTTCGGGGACAGTAGAAGACGATGGTCCTTGCTCGAAATTTGGATCTTGCCCTGCATCGGAATCGCTCGAGTCATTGTCAGACTCGCCTTCAATGACATCGTCTCTTTTCACGCGTACAATTCTGACCAGTTCTGCTTTTATATTGCGAAGCCTCAAGCCCTCGTCGAGAACCAGTTCCCTTCTCGGAGGCGGTATTTTCACGTAGAGAGGAATAGGATCCCCGGATTTGAAAGTTGTTCTCGGCACTTGGACTTCGACGCGAGTGGGATCTTCGGACGTGAACGTCTCAGGAGATATTGGAAGCGTGTGTAGGTGGGATGTATATCTTCTAGTATGCACAGCGAGACTCTTGGTAACCAGGGGTAAATGGGAATGTAACGGATGGAGGGTTGCTGTTAAAGTGTGCGACAGAGAGGAATGAGGAGTATGTATCGACTGGGGAGTGTCTGGCATGAGAGGGATAGCGAAAAGCAAGGACGAGGGCGGCGTAGCTGACGATGAGCTCGAAGATGAGGACCATAGCACTACTTCGGTCGAACTGAGCTCGATTTCACGAGAAAAGGCTGTTTCCAATGTACGCAGACAGACCGTTCTGTAGTCCACCATCAAGATTTGCAAAGTAGATCCCAGGGCGACGTACATACACTTTGGCCCATGTATCCGAATTTGCACCCTTTATCTGTAGCTCGCCTTCTATGGCAGCTCTCTCGTCTTCAGCACCGAGGAAACCCTTTTGAAAATTGACACTGTCCACGGTTGGTACTATGAGGAGCTGGGGTTCTTGTGTAGAGTCATGACTCGAGTCTATGCTGTCGTCTGGATCCTCTGGCGAGTAGATTGGTGGTGGAGGGTCAGCCATGGAGATGATGGAGATCCACCGTGTATTTCATACAAGGCTGTAATTATAAAAGGCATCACATGAGGAAATTAGTTTGAGGCTGTAAAAAGCATCATCAGGGTAACAGCATCCGTATAGATTGCCACAAATATAACTATGTATACAACAGATTAGAACAACAATCCCTAGTACTCGACGCGTATAAGACTGTCTAGCTCCGAAAACAGCTGTTGGTCATTGTATTCACGCAAAAATAGCATATCCCAAGTGCTGTCCTGGTGTCCACCGAATAACCCAGTCCCGCTCTCTACATCGTTTTCACCGACCTCTCCATACCCCATGCCAAAAGATAAAGTAGTGACGGTAGCTGCAGAAGTGTCAAATGAATCCTTGGCATCATCCAGGACTTTCATGGTTTCTATGGCTCGTCGGACACTAATCATGAACCATGATCGCAATTCCGGATTGCTTTGTACCGACAACTTTTGAACCATTCGAAGAATGACACCCTTCAAGCCCAGGCTACGATCATTCTTTATTTTTTCTTTGAGATCCGGCGGGGACAAGAACGCCAGTGAGTAGAGTGCCATCACGACCTTTTCAATGTAGCTCAGCCACTGTTCCCGGCTCACCAGTTGAAAATCGGCATCTACCATTGGTAACCGGTGAACTAGGGATACAAAAAGGTTCCATAGGCATGCTCGGGGAACAGCCTTGGCAAAGATGTGCCGATTTGCATCAGTGTGACCGACACGAGTGAAAATCTCTAGTGCGATATCGGCTAGCGGAGGTGGTTTGAGACTTTGTGGACCTAGGGCAGCGCCAACTAGTTGTACAGAGGCTAATGGAGATACGGCCTCTGCAGGATCGATGAGATAGGAGGATATCAAAAAGAAGATGCGTTTGGCTAGTCTCAAAATGGGTTTTGAACTATCGGCAAAGTGGAGAACAGGAGCGATATAGCATAGAATGTGGAGCGTGTCTCTGCGTATGACAATGATGTCGCTGAGTGAGATGACAGGTGAAGACGGTGCAGGGGTAGAGTCCTTCCAGGTTGCACTACACAGACGTAGCAAAAGGTCTAGTGCTCGAGAATGCCTAGCTATAAACTCGGCATTGTCGGGAAAAATACAAAGATTTCGTATAATGTTTAGCACAGACAAGATAATGCTCCCAGGTCGTTGCTGTGGTCCCGTAGAGTTTGGGTCCTTCGAGCCCTGTCGCGTTTGGAGACCTGCGAATGGTTCGGCTTCACAGTTGAAGACTTCGTTAACCAACTCCCTGTGGGTGACTATATGTGGGTCTTCATCGGGAGTAGAGGAGTCGAAAACATCTTCTTCATCCAAGAAAGCCAAATCCTCCAAGAGGTCCAATACCTCGTCGAGTAGCTCGGGACAGTCCATTATTCGGAAGCCAGTGTTTGGCTGAGATCCTTTCATGGTGGACAACAAGGTGAAAGTAGTGAGGGAATAGGACAGCTCGGTGGAGAGTCTTGAGCGTATGGACATGGTTAACGCGTCAATGTCGATAGAGCCCCAGTCGTTGATGTCTCTCAACGGGCGCCTTTGCGCCTGTAGGGCCATTTCCCCCTCGATAAACTTGAGGTCCCTGCCGCCATACGTGTCCACTTCACGCGCCAGAGGGACATATTCGATTTTGCGACGGGAAGGCTCATGTCGTGGCCGGGGTTGGGATGACATTGCAGAGGTCGCTGGGAGTGATGGAACCGAACTGTTGGATCCCACGGATGTTGGTTCGGTTACGGGAGGTGCCGGCTGCAACGGAGAATGAGATTTATACTCTACATAGAAGGGAAGAGAACAGGCTTACGAAACCAGGATCAAATGGTTCTGTTTGAGAAAGTATATAAACGTGATGCTTGGAAGAAAATAAAGTAGAACGCACCAGTTTTCTGTCGTGCCCGTTTCCCATCCGACTCGTCAAAGTCTAGTTTGCGCTTCATCGAATGGTCTTGATCGGTATCCGCTGAAGTTGGGTCTACGGACGGGCCACGAGGCAGAGAGACGGTCTGAGGGCCTTGGGGGAAGGGGGGATTGGGATTTGAGAGGCCGCGTGGAGGTGGCTGACTAGCATTGATCTGCCTCATTGCCTGGGACTTCTCTTGCATGTTTCTGCGATAGATCTCTTCAAACGGGACGAAGATAAGGTTGTAATGATGCCTCAGCAGATTGGACACGCTGACTAGAGAGCCGTCAGGTGTGTGATGTTGTTCGTTCTGGAGACCAAACTGGGGCAGGAGTGTGTGCCACGCATTATTGGCTGTAAGCTGGGAGCATCGTCAATTTGGGGGAAATGAATGGAGGATGGGGACAGACAGCTGTAGAACCTCCGCGGGCCAGGACAGCAGAGAAGAGGAGGAATATGTTGATAGGCTTTCCGGCAATGGAAATGGTTGCAGGCTCTGGGCCGAGTTGCAGATCTCTGAATGGCGACGACGCCAAGTCGTAGTTTTGAATATTTTGGATACCCAGCAGTCTTGGAGGCAGTGGATTTTTTGCGTGAAATTTGCCGAGGGCCTGTAAAAATTGCCCGACGTTGGACCCCATAGTGTAGTCCACAAATCCAGGCTTACGTCACACTCGTGATTTTTAAAGTCTGAAAAAAAATTTGTTCACTTACCGGTACCACCCCATGTCTGAAATAGACGACATCTTTTCAAACGCCAGGGCTCTCTCTTCTACAACTAAAAAGGACAAGGAAAAAAGCAAGGACAAGAAGCGTAAACGCACGTCCACCCCGTCCGTAGAGACCGTCGTCGACACCTCTTCCCAACCCTCCTCCAAGCGCCTCAAGGTCAGTAAAAAACCAGAGGCGTCAGCTACCAAAAAGACCAAGGAAGACGAGGAAAAGTTCAAAGATTCAAGAGGCACCGGTCCTCGTGTGTAGATCCTTTTTTCACCCTTTTCATCCTTCTCATGTGTCGTCTCCAGGACGCAAGACCGAAGAAGGTTGGTCAATATACAAAGTCGATGAGTTGGGCATCGATGAAGAATCTGGAGGTAAACCTTGTCTCATGTCGTCTCTTTCCGCTCACCGTTGCCATATCAGGCACTTCCATGTGTCCTTTTGACTGCAACTGCTGTGGGTACCTTGTCGACTGCAAACAGGCTTCGATGCTAACCCGCAACAGGTTTTTGATACCCTGTAATTCACTTGTATTTTTCAACGTCCGAGTCTGTTGTCTCTCCCAGGCTCTATCGAAGCCAAGCTCATCGGTTTGCCTCTACGATCTGCTCGGTCAATGTGTAGCCAAAAGTAACGCATAATTCCTATCAAACTCTGGATAGTTTGCATTCGTGCTCTTCAGATACTTGAAGGCTTGATGCCTCGTAGGGACACATTCATGTTGTAAATCTAGTCATCGTCGTCATCATCATAATCTACAAGACTTGGCTTGGGTCGTTCAAGCTCGTCTCCAAATGGATCCGTCCCTTCTGCAGCCGCCTTTTCCACTTCCATAGCTTTGCGATTCCTCTTGTCCTCCGCCTTTTTCTCTTCTTCTGCCTTTCGAGCCAGATACGCCTTGCTGCCAACCACCTTTTCCGGATTTTTACACAACCTAAGCCGCCGATCCACTTCTCGCACTGCTTCGGTTTCTGGTTGCCCTGCATCGGCAATCAGTTTCTTCAAGGCTTCGATAGATTCAAGTATGCCAGGTGGGATTTTGGTTGGCGCTTCTGTTACAGCTTGCTTCGACTCCAGCCATTGTTGAGCGACATCTGGTGCAGCTAATGAAAATGCAGCGAGTGCAATTTGAGAAGGTGTATAGATGAATTCAGCATCTGTTAAACGTGAAGCGCGAACGTGGCTGAGGGCCGTGTCATACACGCTGCTCTGAGATTTGGCATAGTCTGCTGGCACATCAGACAAGGACTAGAGGCGTATCAACGATAGATAGTAGATTGTGAGATGCATAAAACACACCTGAATATCCAACCATATACCCCACAATGCCCGGTGTGCATGCCAGACAGAAAATTCAAATCCCAGGCTTTGCGCGACCAGAAATTCCAAGTCGAGAACATCTGATGGATTTGTGTTTGGAATGTTATGTGTATATGCCTCGAGAGATATCGGATTATTTGTCGTCTTGGTTGCCAAAAACAATGCAGTCAGCCTGGAACGCAGTCAGGACACAGTCCTCTGCTGAAACGGAATGTCCCACATCACATTCTTGGGATGCCAATCCATGACCGTGTTTTTCAGATAAAATCTCTTGAGATACGTCGCCGCTGTCGCTTCAACTTCTTCCGGAAACCGAAAATGTCCGCAAAGTTGGGTGATTCGAGTAACATAGAACGTAACGAGAAGATGCTCCTCATCTGCATTGAGAAAAGAGACATTGGCTGAGGATCCTGGCTATGCATGTCGCGTAAGTATACACATTGGGAGGTTGGTACGTAGAGATGAAGATGCAGCTGAAACAGGAACGACGAACCTCGTATGCCTCAAAAGTCTGACGAATGACCGCGACTGCAGCTTCGTTCAGCTTTGACCGGATATTGATGAGGGACTCTGGGGAATATCTCCAATGCTTGAACTGAGTACTAGCTTCATATAGTGGCTTCTTGGTGGCAGGGGGTGCAGTGGTCTCGGGCATAAGGAAGGTCGGCGCGAGATGTGTGATGGTTGCCGCACAGGTGCAAAAGGCAAACAGTAGTCAGACCCAAAACAGCGGTGACTGGTCCAATAATACAACTATGAAATCAACGTATAACCTATTTCTTCCTTCTTTCCTATATCTTTATCTAGGTCTTTTCGTTCTTTCCGCCTGTAATGGCTCCTTCAAAAGGGACGGTGCTGGCCCACCAATGTGTACATCTAGTCTTTAGCTTCCTTTCCCTCTTTTTCGTCCTCTCCTTCGTTTCTCCTTGTGTTTCTGCTCAGCAATTCTTTACCAATGGTATCTCAATCATTGATGCGCCAAGTGTCGGCAAGTCAGTCTTCTTTTACCTCCCAACAGAATTCTAAAAACTGACGCCTTGAATGCAAGCCCTGGCCATGCTCCTAGCAATATACCTATTGCAATCGAGGTACAACTCTCGCAACCGTCCCTGCTCTTGTATCGATGAAATGACTTTTCTGGATAGATTTCTGGCAACGGACAATTAAATGCAGCAGAAGCTACCAACGTAAATTCTTCATCGTCCATCCATTATACTTCGCTCGAGATATATCTCGTTTCTGCATCTACAAACTCCAACTTTACCGTTGCAAGTGGTCCCGAATTACTCGCTCAAGAGCCAGGGAGCACTGTAAAACATCTCGATTACCAGATACCGGATTGTATAGCCCCTGGAGATTACAATGTACGTCCTTTTGACCGTTCAGCTCAAACTATATACTGACTGAATGCAGTTGACCTTTTACGAAGGATCCATGGTTAATGGCGAATCTCACTTCACCATTACTCCCGTCCAGATTCCCATCGACAATGTCAATAATCCTGGTGGTTCCTGTGACCCGTCAGCGAGGTCCGACATGAACGACTTTCAGGGACAACCGCAAGCCTCTTCACCCCCTTCTCAACCTCTGTTCAATGCAGAAGGTACTGGCAGTGGGAATGGAAATGGAAATGGGAACGGCGCCACCAACACACGCATGACAACATCCTTCACCCCGATATTGACGTTTCCTACTTTGGTCACCATCACAATTTCCGCAAGTGGTGGTATTCCGTTTCCTGTCTTTCCAACTGCGACTGTAACAGTGACCCCTTCACCGACGCCGACTACAGTGGTTGTCGTGTCCCTGACGACTTACACTACGACTTTCACCGAGCAAGGACAGACTAGTACCGAAACGTGAGTGTTTTTTCTTTACCTGCTGACTCAAGGCACATTTTTTGATACCATCTCTCAAAAGTGTGACTGAGCCCGTGTGGACATCCACTGCAGTGGTTCAGAATCAAAATGATTCGGGGTTTATACCGGTCAATGCGGCTCGCAAGTCCAAGTCCCAGATGAATATACTTTTGGCTCCTATGTTACTCGGACTTTGGATATTTATTTGAGGAATGTGTTGTAGCTTCATACCTGTGACCCTCAAGGGCTCAACCTGAATATATCTGTAGCCTTGATAGATTACCAAGTCCTTGACGTGCCTCAACTTTCAACTAAAATGGGAGACATAGCCGTCAGAATTTTTGGGTAAAACTTTTGGTTTATTCAGTTCTCCTGTCCGTGGTCTCTTCTCCACGCATTGATCCACTCCACTATCCGTGCAACATTGGCCTCCATGTCTTCTGTGCTTTCGCTTTTGAGTTCGACAACAATTTCCGGAGGATACGACGACCTCGCTTCTTCGGCAACAACTTCCATGATTTCAGCTTGGTTGTTTTCTTGAATTTTTTTGAGATGGTACCCTCTGCAGACGCATTGAAAAAAAGACAAAAAAAAAAGACGGAAAATGAGCACACCGTTTTTCCAAACGTTCCCAGAGCATGGTATGATCGCATCGTAAAACGACTACGAGATCCGGCCAACGTTCAGGAAAGATTTCGCAAGTATGCCAATCGAGAATGACCCCGCCCTCTGCTACAACGGGTTCCAGCTCGTCAAGTAGCTAGAAAGTTATGAGAGGCAGATCGTGAAAACTAGACGTGCCATACTTTATCCTCATCTACAGTATAACTTTGCCATTCTTCATCAAAGTCTTCATATAGACCTTTTTCTTTTACCCAGTCACCGACGTTGATGTGGCGAAGAGGGATGGGAGATTCATTGACTAGGAGCTGGGCATGTGTAGATTTGCCCGTCCCTGGGGTACCGGTGAGGACGATTACAGGACTTGGATTGGGCATGACGCGTGGGTAGTCGATAGAAACAGTTAATAGCCGGACGCGGAATTGGCCGAGGCGTTTTAATTTTTGACTAGACGTGGGGACGCAAAGACTATAGCTATTTCCTTCTTCAATGTCGTCCTCCAGGCGAGGCTCAACCTGACTACTTTGCTTGCCTCTTTCAATCCTTCAAACCCTTATGACTCCCCCCTCTACTCCTTCTTCCTCCCCCTTTTATTCTCAGCTTTCTGTTGGTACCCAAACCCCTATCCCTACTACCGATTGTTGTCCCAGCGCGGTCGTCCTGCAGATCCAAACTGCTGTCCTTATTCCTGATTATGCTCGATTCTACAGCGAGCCACCATCCAGCTTCAACCCTCAATACATCCCTATCGAAGACGGCTCTCTTGTTACCCCCGTCTTCGCCAGCGACATAGCTCATGCATACCATCTCCTGTTCCTGCTCGGTCTTTTGGCAATGCTCTTCTTCAGTAATCTGGTGGTCTCTATTTCTTATCTTTGCCGCACCCGTGTATACAACAAAGCCTTATTCCGTACCCTCGTTCTCAGTCAGCTTCTGGCATTTGCTGGTGTCGTGCCTATGGTACTGTCCTTCTTCTTCGAATCTGTCAACTGCACTGCGTACGTGTTCATTCTTCCAAATGAGATTTCCGACTATTTTTCATACCCCTATATAGCGTTATACTCGCCACTTACGCGGCTGGTTTCCTTTCCCTGGCACTGATGGTATTTGTCGATTTCGCGACCAGCGATCGAAACTAACAACTTATTCTTAGATGACGGGGATATATGGGGTCAAGGTGTACAAGTGTCTTGACAACTCTGTCTTCGTCCTCGTCATTCTCGTCCTATTCTCGTGTAGTATTGCCGCCGTCGCCGTTCTAGATTTGACGCGCGCAAGGGGAATTCACCGAATTTCAGGCAAATCATCTATTTCTTTTATCCGTAGGTCGCATCCTCATGTGGCCCTCTTTTTGTAGGAAGCTGCACTCGATCTATCGATGTGTCGCTCACTGGCATTTACCTTTTGCTCCAATTTGCTCAATCATTATTCGTTTGTTTTTGTTGTAAGTCCTATGACTTCGGGATTTTGAACTGTCTTATAGCCCCGCCAGTTCTCTATGCAGTTTGGAAATCTCGCAGATCTCCCGTTGCTAGACGACGTTTGTCGACAATTGTTTCGATGAATGAATCTTCAGGGCAAGATCAACAAGACTTTAATGAGCCCCAGACAGGGCGCCGGGGCTGGTGGGATCACGTTCCCACAAGAGAACCTACACCCCCTAGTCCCCATTCCGACGGGTCCAGCATCACTAGATCAATACGTTTCTTCTTTTCAGATTTATTTACTTCCAAGTCTGATGCGGATCTCTCGGGGCGGGAGCACTCCGTTGCGGGGGAATCCTCTGCTCTTCGTCCACCAGTTACAGCATCTGATAGTGGTGTTGAAGGGTGTCCTAAAAATTCGCACCCTGGTGATATACGTGGGCGTCTCTCATTTACTCCTTCTTCATTCAGCAATCTCAGTCGCTATATGCCTCGAATGGAATTATTCCGCAACGCGATGAAGGATGAGGTCTTTACTCCTTCTGACATAGTTTCAAGCAAACTAATCCCTAATTTAGGTCTGTTATACCGCAACGATAACCGCATGTTATGTTCTTGTGGCTGTTTTATCGATCGTCGGCATAAACTTCACCAATGGCCTACCGGTGACTGGATGGATCAGTCTAAATTGTGTGTCTTCTTGCATGCTTCTGTTGTTCTCTTTTGAAACCATTCACAGGGGCTGTAACTTCCACATTGACTGTCCATAGCTTTGGTCGCGTTGTTCGACGGCAAGAGAGGGACCGCTATATTCAGCAAGCTGCGAATTGGTGTAGCGGGGGACGGGCCGAGGGCGAAAGAAGTAGAACAAGAGCTGTCAGCAGACACCGGACCCCATACCGTCGCATAAGAGACGTGATGGGAGGGCAGGCTGTTGATCAGGACAACCAATTCGACGAGACACGGGCATTGACTCAGTCCTGTATCTCGTGGGACTCGAGGTTTTCACATTTTCATTCACCTACGTCGTCTGAAGCCTCTTCCTTCGTGAGAAGTCCTTCAAGTCAAATGCTTTCAATTGGCATTCCTTCACCAACAGCGCAATTTCCCACTGCATCCCGGCGGATGTCGCATTCATGACAGTACTTGAAAAGAGTTGACAGCGTAATGTTTTTATCATTATCCTATACTAGCTGTATGAGTACCTTGTACATTCTAAGTTAAATTAGTAGGTACAACTCTTTGATCTATTTTTTCATCTCAAATAAGGTTCCCACGATTAAGTCTTTTTTTCTGATCATGGACGAAGAGGACCAGGTCGTCAGTAGCTTACCGATACGCTATTCAAATAGACTGTCTCTCCAAATCCACCAGTTTCCTCTCCTATCTCGCCCTCTCCAAACTCCACCTTCCGCTGCAGCGAGCGGAAAACGTATCTCTGCGCGAATTAAACCAAGCGTTCGTAGGTTGGAAGTCCACGTGCCTGCAGATACGCGTCCCGAGGTTTGGAATAGCGAAAAAGGTAGAGAGTATGGCGCCGGTCAGCTAGAGGACGATCGCGAAAAGAACCAGGAGCGAAAGGGAAAGGAGAAAGCAAACGAGGAACCACGGCTAACTGATGTTCGATTAAGGAGCGAGGAAATAACTTTGCAGGGTGCACAAATGTTGGGTGTTATTCGGGATGGTGCGCCTTAATTCCACTGCAGTCACAGAATCCTCACAATTCGTTTAGGAGAACTACATCTTCACCCTGTTTCGCAAATACATCAGTTTCGTCCAACTTTGACCTATCTAGATATCTTGTCGCGCAAACACAAACGCAAAAATGCAGATTCAGACTCGGATTCGGACGATGGCCCTCCACCGGACCCAGACGAGCCAGCACCAGTTGCTACATCCAAAAAGAAAGAGAAAAAGACCACTGGGGATGCCAAGGAGGTGCATGCCTCCGCACGAAAGACCGTAGATGATAAAACTGGATCGCTGGCTCAACTTTCTACTGTCAGGCGGGAGATGCTAGCTGCTATTCGTGCTGAAGAAGACGAAACTTGGGAAAGCTTGAGCTACTATGATGTTACAGTAAGTCAGTCTTTTCTCCATCGATATCGAATGCTAAAATGACTCGTAGACGGCTGAGGCTGGTGATACATTTGAGCAATTGTTTTCGCAGCGTAGAGAAGAGTTAGAATGTAAAAACGATATTACTACTTTTCTCAAAGATATACGAGGTCTATAAAGTTCGGTCTACAACTTTGGCATCGCCAGTGTTTATGGAAGAATTGTTTGTTTGTTTCATGGTGCGATAGGACGTGTTGACAGCAGCTCTGACTCGGACTACCATCAGGAAGAATGTATGGTGATAGCGAGACCGAATCCGAGTCTGACCACGCGGAAGAAAGCTCGCTAGTTGGCTGGTGTCTCCATTCCTCTTCGACGCGAGAATTACCTCGGGATCTTACAGAGCATGTAGCGTTGTCGGTGAGCATCCTGCACACAATCAAGCTGTCCGAGATATCGTCAGTACGTAAATGCTAGTTTTTGTTTGAAAGCGTGTACAATAATCTATCTCTTTAGGATCAAGATATTCAAAAACAGATACTAGACGCATTCAACGTTATTACGCATTACTTGGACAGTTTGCTGGAGTTACCAAACTCTGCAGAAGAATCTCACTCGTTTGCACAGCTCGGTAACCTCGTGGAGTCTGCTTGTTTGTGCGGTTCCTGATCTTCTTCAGTTCATCCTTCGTTCTTGTCTATTTTGTTCAACCAACGCAGCGTTTTTCGTCACATGGCAAGAAAAGCTCCAAATGCCCCTGCAACAAACGCTTCCACTGTTGTCTGTTGTGTAGATATTTTACTAGTGAAATTAGCGGAAGCAACGGTGGTCATCGCAGGCGGCTTTCCGACACCCGATCCTCTTCCGGAGACTCTGAGGTTACAACGAGAAGATGATACTCTACGGGCATCGTCCCAACTACCAGGTCAGTAAATATCTGTCCCTCGTACAGCAACCGAGAATGAAAAGTAATAGACGAATGGAAAGCCTTGCCTGTCTCCCTTGGTTCTGGGAGATTATCTTCGGCAGCAAAACGACTATGTATCAAGCTCTTGTTTGCTGCATATATCATTGGACCCTTCCTTGATCCAATGACGGATCCTTGGAACGACTCCTTCAAGTATATCTTATTTTTTTCGTACTGTTCTTTTTTTTTGATACTCATTCCATCTAGTTTGCAACTTGCTGACTTCGCGAGAGCTATGGATGATTGTGTGTTGCAAGAGTCAATCGATGGATTGTTCCGCGATGCGCTCGTCATACAGAAGCGGCTTGTCTATGCGATGATGCTGTCACTCTTTTGCGTCAGTCGGTATTGATATGCGATAGTTTATCACTTATAGCACTCTTAGGCCACGGACCAGCAAATGCACTGTAATTCTAGTCCGCTGAGGCCACGAACATTTGGCAGTCTTTTGGAATTGCTACAAGTCATTCTGGGCCCTGGGGAGTCTGCGGAACTGGAAGCTACAGCATATCCGGATGCAGCTCAGAGAATTTTGCTTAAATGGGGCAATGTCGTACCTTGGTCTTGGAAAACTTGGAGTGACCTTCGAATTGCGGGATCGGATTGCATCGTCCGTCTGGTGAATAAATCCGAACGCCTTGTATGAACGATGCGCTGATTTCATCACAGACTGCATCGTGGCTCTACAGCTCCTGTCCCGACATCATAGACTCCGTTTTGGTAGATTACGAGCAACCGGCAAGCGATGCGATACTAGTAAGAGCGGTACTTGTCCTCCTGGAGTAATGTTGACCGGCTGCAAGCGAGTGTTACGCCATTGTTTCTCGTCCATCTATAGAGAAAACGGACAGACAGGCTTACAAACGATGCTTTTACCAGTGTGCCAAGCCACTGCATCTTTACTGCGATTTCAGGCTACTAATAACAGTGTTTATGACTGTACGCAACGTCAAGAACTAGGGAGGCACCTTCTCGGCATATTTGTTTTTCTGGACAGTGACGAAAGTGCTATCTGCAGTATATGCTTCCATTCTCTTGTTGTTCTTTCCACTAAATTAGTCTCTTCCTAGCCAAAATAGGTATTTTGGAATCCTTGATCCTTCTTCAACAAGGCGGTGCTCTTCAAAATGCAGTGACGACTCTTTGTGGCGTGACAAACAAAGATGATCGATTCAAGTTCACCGCTAGATTGGATGATGGTGAGTTTCGTATAGGAGTTCGCATGCTGTGCTAATCACCGGGAACAGTGGTTTTTCGATCGCGAAAGTTGGTCTCGCAAATTTGATTAACCAGTCTGAAAGTAATACTTCCTTTGCTCACAGGCGCGTCACGAGCGGCCAAATGTTTGACATGGAAGATGTCAGAATCACTACATGTTTTCTGACATTGGTTTGGTATAATGGAGCAGCCAAATACATCCCACGTCAATCTTTTGTTTTTCTGCTAGAATCTCTCGTCAAGCATTTGGATGAAGATGATTTCGACACACTGCGTGGTTCGGTGATGACCGCTCTCTCAGTTCTCGGTCGAGACCGAAATGCTCGAACGAGGGAATCGGAAGATGAAATTCTGTGGAAACTCTTTGTGACTAGTAGTCATTCCAATCTTGCTGTTGCAGGTGGGCATTCAGGTTTATGCTGGTAATCATTTCCAAAGCCAACATTATCTCCAGCTAGCTTCGCACATTACATATTGGTCTCAGGATGTACTTCAGACCCCCTCCGTTGTGCAGAAGCTTGGGATTATCTCAGGGATGCCCTCACTATGATCATGCGACACAACTATACGGAGGAGGAGGAAGTAGCCGCGTTACTTAGCTGCGATCTCATCTGTGTAGCCCTTCTTACCCTCATACAGTCTAGTTTATTACCTGGTAAACTTCCTCTTCCCTACCTTTCATAATCGACTGATTAGTATTCCAGTTCAATTCATTCTCTCGTCTCCATGGACTATGAGTCTATGCTCGGACCTCAAGCAACTCCTCCAAAATGAACCTAAGACTAAACTAGACTACAATGAGATACTGAAACGACGGATGTCATCGTCCGGCAAGGCGTTGCTTGAATTGGTGAGTATTCATTGTATGTAAGATCCCCACCACTCAGATCCGACTCTCCGACAGATAAAGCGGAAGCTGAAAAATGCACATCTACCACTAGTAAGTGCTTACAGAATGATCGAAGTGGGTGAATGATGACCATGGGGGTTGCAGGAGATTGCTACGCCCGATATCCAGGTGCAACTGATTGCATATCATCTCTGTTGTACTCTGATCATGATACCTGCGAGTGTATGATGCGTATGACTTGCAATTAGTGTAGTTTGAAGAATAAATGAATTACGTAAATAAACGCGGATATCTACGTCCTGCAATTGTCTCCTGCTGTCTACATCGTCCACCCATGAGTTATCGACGCAGGTCCCAATCTGCCTCCACTTCTGCCTCCCTTCCTCGTCGATCTTTATCTACCTCGTGTCACAATGCAGTTGGTAAACGAACTTGCCATTCTTCTACCCGTTCCAATGTTTCATCTTCAAAATGGGATGTCGAAGCCTGGCGGTCCAAGAGGCGTCGTCGAAATCCTTCTGTGAGTCCACTCTGACTCGGACTAAACTCGCTTACTGATCTTTTTTAGCCCTCGGGGTCAGGCGCCAGTTCAGACGAAGATTTTTCTTCGAGTAATCAGTCTCCTGCGAACAGAAACGTTCTGGATACACACACATTTTCCCGTCCTTCTTTCCCTTCCTCGTCCGCCGATTTTTTTCCTCGGAAAGAAAACACGCGCTTTCGTCATTCAACACATATCCCTACTTCCTTCGATTTCAACTCTCATCAGCTGTATTCTCAAGAAGAACTCATTGAATTGAGGTCCAATGCGTTTTGGGATCTTCAGCGGAGTATTGCCGAGAACGGAGAGTCATTGGTTCGTCGAATGCGAGACTACGAAAATTCGCGGTCCCGTGCAGAAACTTATTCGAAAGTAAAGGACGCCCAAAAGAGAGGAAGAAAGCGCTCGTCATTAATTACTGCTGCAAGGAAGAAACCTGTATATCAGGACAGCGATGTCGAAGATGACAATGAGGACGACGTTCAAATATTCTCGGGAGAAATAACGAATGTCTTTCTATCGTCTCGAGGTTCTCAAACTACTCCATCGGACGTCATGACACATCCGACGAGAGGTCGCTCTCTTCCTGGCACTCCGCGATGCGTATCACCTTGCAGCTCATTGATGTCCGATGATGATGACTCTCAGATGATTATGCATCATCCACCTCTCAATCCCCCGTCCATCGAATTGCCTACATTGTCCCAGTCAGCTTCCTCCGCCAATTCATCTATATCCTCTCTCTCTCTTCATCCTTCCGATACGTATTTGGATCCTTTGATTACCTCCCCTACGGCTTCGCGTTCTGAAAAAGCGCTCGCTGCTCTCAGTTTGGCCATGGCGAATGGCGCTGGAAGTATAAACGATTACGCGGGCCTGGACTTCTCTTCTGTAACTCCACCCAATGACCGCTGTGTTCGTTGACCCATCGTCTTGTCAATTCTATGCCGAATTAGACTTGTATGTCTATATTCGTCCACGAACGAGGGAGAAATGCCTCCAGTCGACTCCCAAATAATTCTCGTAGTGTTGCGGACGCCAAGCAACTTCCAAATGACCTTGTATACTTTCGCCTTGGAAAGTATCTATTTTTTTCAGTGTGCTACAACACATCTATTTTGTTGCCAAAAGCCTTTGGATGGCGCATACATCCTTTTCAATCCTGTTTATTCCATATTAAATACCAAAATGTACGAACAAATCAAGTGCACGTTTATTACAACAGAAAGCAAATACCAGGAAATTACATCGCACTGTAGGCCAATAGGGTATAACATGAAATAGACAATACCGGTACCTATACTTATTACTCGTACTATACTTAGATCCAAAACCAGTAACACACAGTAAGATCACATAGCAGAGCCCAAAACTTTCAGAGCGAGTGCTTTCAGGATCTGAAATTGAAGCTCTCAGATTCAATCCTTTCGTTGATAACAGTGTTCAGCCTACCTCTGCTTTCTGTTACAAAACAGGTAAGAAATAAACGAGCTTGCAATAGGAGGGCGACGAAAACTAACCTGATTTCCACCAAGCTGACTGAAGACCTAAAGCAAGGAAACCAGATCTAATATCACTCTACAAAGATGATTACGCAAACTTACCGCAGCAACACTAATATCGTATGTTAATATCAATTGTAAAAAAAATTCTAGTGATACTCACCTTTTGCCCTTTGCATCCCGGATAGCTCCCAGCTGAAACGGTGCCATGCGTAAGTAAAGACATTAAATTGGGAAGTGGTCAAACAAACCCTATGGCCAGCGACAGTGCCAAGCGCGAGGCCGGGAAAGTTTGCGATGATAAAACCTAGTCCAGCTCCGCAGACTGCACCAAGATAAGCCCACCATGGTGCACGTCTTTCCACTTCGGGACGTAGTAGCTTGAGAAGATGTTATCAACGAACTGTATGCACAGATGACGAACGAACACACTTCCTCAAAAACATCAGCAAATACGCCATCAGCGTCAGGCTGGTTGCTAGTATTCTCTTGAGTGAATCCCGCCCCGGCATTTCCACCCCCGAACATGCTGCTGAACTGAGTAAAGAAGTTGGATGACGAGGAAGGGTCTGCAGAATGTCTATTGGAAGCATAAAGAGTATCATATTCTTTTCTTCGGTCTGGGTCCGAAAGCACGTAGTACGCATCTGCGACGGCCTGGATAGCATTGAGTGTTCCAATTCTTTCGAGACTGCGTTGAATTCTGTACCTGGAATTTTTCGGTAGCCTTCTGCTTCTCGACGGGTGTCGCATTTACTAGTCTATCTGGGTGTGTCCTGGGGACCGATAAACACTCGAAAATAAAGAGCTGTAGGAACGTACTTCAGTGATTCTTTCTTGTAGGCCTGCCAGCAGTTTATTAGTGTCCTGCACTGGCAAAAACGACCTCGTGCTCACTTGACGGATCTCATCCTGCGTGGCAGACTTGGGGATGCTGAGAAGCTGGACAACGAATGTAAGAACCAGTTGGAACAGCATTTAAAAAAACTCGCGCACTCGATAGTAGTCGGGGATTTGGTGTGACATGATGGTAGTTGGCAAAACGTTTGGTCAACAGAAGTGAGTGGTTTATTGATATATTATCCTTGACGTCATTCTGGAGTCATTCAGGAAGTGCATTATTATAATTTAAACGATAAAAAAAGCTCAAGAACGATACATTACACAATACACACAAAAGATGCTAGCTAAGTCAAACATGTACATCTAAGATGGTGTCGCGTTTCCCGTAGACAAGTTCAAAGCTGGAGGCTTTCGGGGATTTTCATATCGATACCGTTCACTGTCGACTGTCTCGACGCTTTCTCGCGGCCTCGGCGCACTAATCGCTGGTCGGGGATTCCCAGGTAAAGCTAGTCTCCCACGTGCAGGTCGACGAGGCCCTGTCACCCGAGATTGGCTAGCTAGGGGTGAAGACACTGTCGGATAAGATGTAACGTTTCCCAGCAGGAAAGGCTTCAATACGGGATATTCTCGCGTAGGTGATATTGCACCACTGGACGCGGTAGCAGGTAGTTCTGCGGAGTCGGTTTCTTCAGCAGAGCCGACCGCTGACATGACGGGTACGGCCGACTCTAAAACGACCGGTCGCGCTGATTGTTGCACGAAACTACCCTCGTCTTCAGATTCAACGTCTTTGAAAGAACCATTAGAATCAGTCGTTTTTTTCTAGTATGGTACTTACCACTCAATCCAGCATTATTGAATGCGCTTCCTGGTCTCAAGGCAGTACCAGGAGAGGTTAAATCGCCTATGAAAGACGTTACATCATATTGCGTTCCTGATAGAAGGATGTGAGATTTCGTCGTCGTTCTAGATAAGTTCAACTTACCAGCTGAACCAAACCTGTCTGTCCTTGCTCCGACACGGTTGGGAGAAGTCGGAAGTGAAGGAACTAGTGACGGGTCCAGAGAAGGGACGCCTTCTCGGCGAGGGAGGAAAGAGGATCGTTTACTCCGCAACGCTAGAAAAGAAGCCCTTGTAGGTGTAAGACTCGACTCCGCCGGTGGCTCTGGAAAAATTGATAGCGAGAATTCACTAGCAGAATCTGGCCGTTGACTTGAACGTGTAGTAGTACTGCGAATGCGTTCACTAGAAAGACTGCTTGACACAAGTGGTCTGGGTGTCTGAGGAGTGTGAGGCACAGTTTGTTGCTCAGCTTCAGGAGGAAGTAGGATTTCCGGTTCTCGAGCACTATCTCGGAAAGTGGTGGTATCGGATTGAGGGGAGAACAATCGTAACGCTGCGATGCTTTTGTCTAATTCTGTTTGCTGCCGCAAAAGTTCATCGAAAGAGTTCCCACTTCCACGATTGCGAAGAGATATACCAGAATCACGGTGATCTCGGGGATTAATGATACCATTCAACCCGTAGATTGGAGATGGGGTGTCCTGTCGAGAAGCAGCTTCCATATACGGAGGGTTGACGAGTGATCTGCGAGAGCCACGCTCCATGCCATAGTACGAAAAAGAGAAGCCTGTCGATGGCCTGCTCTCTCTGACGATTTCTATCTCCGGCGGCGGTGACGGCGGTACATCGGTAGCAACTGAAAGAGAAGGCTTAGGCGTAGCGACATTGGTAAGAATCGGCTCAGAAGCCGACATACGCATCGACACGGGTCTGGAGATTGCGGTGGCAAGCGGCACATTACTTGCAGCTTCCTGGCTTTCGATACGCTCTGGTTGCGCTTGAGGGGGAATAACGACTGAAACGGATGGTCTAACCGAAGTTCTTTGTACCTCGTAGACAGCGTTGGGGTCCAGCTTTTCTTTGTCACCGCCTTCTCCCAAGGACGAGCGGATGTAATCGGTGCTCGGTATGACGGAATTCCGACGGGGAATCATCCACGACGACAGTCGAGAAATGACAGAACTCCTGGTCATAGGTGCATCGACGTTTGCGGTGAAATATGGACCGCTTGGTTCCTTAGTATCTCCGCCACCCATAAGGACAGGTGGAGGCAAACTGAAATCTCTGGGTTTCTGGTTGATGAATGAAGAGGTTCCTTTGCTCCTCCTCGACCTCGGAGGTCTGTTAGGAACTTTATAGAAAGCGTCGATCATTATGAATAGGATCAAAACATAAAATTCCACAGCTTGCTGAATGAACAATCAATAGGCCGTCAGGATAGTATCAATAAGTACTTGCCAAGAATCTGCCCAGAGTCGTATCGGTGAAACGAATGGAGACCAAATTGCCTATGGCCAGTGCAAGATTGAGAAGCAAGGCGGCAACGGGCACAAAATAGAATTTAAATGGTTTCCACCACGGCGTCAGAGGCGAGAGAAAAATGTTGAGGAACACTTTCAGCAAAAACAGCCCGGTCACGATGATCTCGATAGTAGATTCCACCATGTATATCACGTCAGAGTCGATAATACGCCATATTATTTGTAGGATTGGTACGGAGAGCGAGGCCAGAAATAAGCCTCTTTGGAGAATCCAGCCAAGAATACCCCATCGTTTCCAGCTAGCACTGTGAGTATCCTCTCTGGGAGTAAAGCGGTTGTTATCAAGTATCGGATTAGGTGGGGGTTCTCCTCGAGGTTTTTCGGCGATGAATGACCAAAAGAAGAGAAAAATGGCTCCTCGCGCTAGAGAAAGAAAGACTTCACGGGTATTCATAAGTACCGTTATGGAGGTATCGATGCCGGTTCCCTTATCAACATTGGTGGGACCTCGAGCCAGGAGTTGCGTTAAGTCAAAGATGCCAGCAATGAAAGCAAGCAATGCCGCCAAGTAGATCAAGGTAGCTAGCCTAGAAGGTTCGGGTCATCTCAGAAGTTTGGCTGCAAAAACATAGTAGGTGGCGTACAAACTGATACGCTTCTTCATGAAGAGCCAGAAAGTCGAAACACCGAATGCCATGATCCCGACAGAAACTGGTCTTCAGGTTAGTGCCAACACTAGATTAGGGTCGCAAAGCTGCCATACAATTTGGTATATCAGACAAGAGCTGCTCAATCTGATCAAAATAAGGGAGATGAGTTATGCACAAATGCCACTTCAATGACTATACGGGTGACGTACCGCAGCATCATCAGACAGTTTGGGTCCATCCGAAGTGAAAGAAACGAGTTTGAAGGTCGAAATGGAAGGGTTTGACATTATAAAAGGAAATCACGAAATTGAGAATGAACTTCGAGCGATTTGATGGAGCAGAGATGCGATAATTAGTCGGAATAAAACTGGAAGCCAGCCTGACAAAAATTGGACCTGCAAGGCACAGTGACCTGCACCTGTGCAAAGGGAGGTGGTACAAAAGAGAGGACGAAAGAGAAAAGAACGATGAGTTCTCCCAGTTGGGAAGAAAGAATCCCAAACTTCCCCTGCTTGTTCCACCTTGAACGGAAAGGAAAAGAAAGAAACACTATCCGTTGTTCCCATAACCGTTCATTTGCTTGACAACGCGGTTGACCATCATCAATACATCAATGGTCTCCCAATCTGGCAGTCAATCTAATCAATTGAGTCTCGTGGCCCAGTCTCAACGTGAATGCCGAACATTCTGAACGTTCTAAAGAAACCCGAAAAAACCAATATAACTAGGTACGACATTACATCAAGGTTGTAAAAGCAGTCCGAGAACAGATTAGAGCAATAGCAAGTCCTTTCAAAGAAAATTACACGCATCCTTCCTAACTTCATGCATATTCATGATTAACATCAGTTCCTGGCTAATTGCTGCCAGTCATCTGCCGAACTAAAAACATTCCTCGTCCTTCATCAACACTCTTACTGTTTCTCATTCCAATCACACTTTTTGGGCGGGGCCTGATAGTTCCTGGCGCAACCATTCCTAGCTGCTTCGTGGGACTAATGCTCCTTGTCGGGCTTAAACCACCGCCAGTCAGTTGTCGAACGAGAGGATCGCCACCAAGGCCAGTGAATTGTCGGGCAATTGTGGTCGTACCAGTGTGCTGCGGTGCTATTTTACCTCCAGTGTGATTCGGTTGCAATGGTTGACGGCCTGGCGATGATGGTTGAGGAGGATCACGTATCATGAGCTGGACGTTTCACGTCAGAAAATGAATTTCAAGGTCAAAGCCAAGCTTACCCAGCACTCTCGACAGAAAACATTTCCTTCACCATCACCTTTAGCCGCCGAATCTAACTTTTTTCCACATCCAGGCTCGTTCTTCTTTTCCTCTTTGGGCCTATAGAAGAGGGTGCTAGGAGGGCGTTTTCCGCCACAAACTAAACATGTTTGATGCCAGCGGGTACCCTGTGGGCCCGGTACCACGCCTCGTTCCATCGGAGACACAGACTTTCTACAACCAGGACAAGTGCTAGAGCTACCGAAACGGGGCGTTGTGTTTGAGGCAGGTACTGTTGATGATGGTCGGTTGTATCGACTCGAAGAAGCTTGCGATGCATTTGTAGATGCTGATGCATTGAGTGATTGTGTCCCTGCAGATAACGTCCTCGAACGGATAGGAGGCAGTGGGTCACTAGGATGGATAGTCTTCACACTTATCTTGGTAGGGGGAGCACACTAAGATATTTGAGCGGACGATCCTTGTATTTCAAGAGAGAAATACCAACCTGGAGATGGCAAGGACCCTTCTCGGACTTGACAAACATAGCTTGACCCTGTTGACCTTCCTGAAAAGCTTTGTCGCAGACGATGCAAGTAAAACAATTTCGGTGATATGTTTTAGGTGTACTACTTGCATCATCAGGGACAGTGACATACTGCCCACCTTCTCTGACTGAGAACAAGACCCGACGGCATTTCGCGCAAGTAGCAAGCTCAGGTTGCACCTGAAGCGAATCAGGACGCTTCTCAGGAGTCGCTTTGGGCTTTGGGAAAACTCTCGGTTTGCTCGGCGTTGTTTGAATTGGGACATTGTCCGTCTTGACATTGGGAGTGCGAGTCGGTGTTGTTAGTTGACTATTAGTTTCTTCGATGATGACGTCATCTTCGTCATTCAAAAGATTGAAATGCGCGTATCGAGAACTGCGCGAGTATTTAGAGAGTGGAGCTTCATCCCCGAAGTCTGAATTGCGGGGTGGGGAGTCAGGTCCAGAAGACTGCGTCGTTGTATCGGAAAAATCAGAAATGAGATCGGGGGTGTCAGGCGGACTACTTGATAGGTTGGGTAGCTGGGATAAGGACCCTGAGGATCTTGTGGATCGCAATCTGGGCCGTATTGTAGGTAGGTCTGGTTGTGGGGATGAAGTGGATGACTTCATGAACCTACGCTTCATTTCTTCGATTTGTTCCTCGGTAGGAGCAGGAGATGGGGTAGTGGGACGGCTGCGGCCTGCCAGAACTGATGAGGGACGGCTGGGAGGGTCTGGGCCGACAGACCTATCTAACCGAGGTTGAGACAGCCTTTTGGGACTGGGACTGCAGTCTGCCGAGCGTAGAGCAGGCGACTGTCCAGGCGAGTTAGTGGAGTAACGAGAATTTCGAGGAGAACCGCTCATGCTATCACGTCCAAGCATACTGAGACGGTGTGACAATTCCTCTAGTTCTGGACTCGATTCTCGACTTTTGGTAATACCTAGCCGTTGTTCCAGCTCTTCAACAACCGCAGGACTACTCTCCCTCTCACTCCGTGAATTACGAGATGGTGATCCGAATCCTCCTATCTTGACACTAGGACTGTTAGAAGTGCTCGTGCTGGTACGAGTGGTCTTTGGGGTATGCTTTGGTGTACGGTCACGCTGAAGACATGTGTCAAAACATGCGGCACAAGATGGATGACCCAATAGGTCGACCATAGGAGATGCACCTATGTTTTTGCCGCATCCATGACAGTTATAACAGGATTTATGATAAAAGTGGCCATCTCCTCCATCAATGAAAGGGCCTTCCGACTTTAGGGGAAGCACAGGCCGTGAGCAGGTTGGACAAGGCCCCTTAGAACAACTTTGTGCGAAACAGTTGCGACAGAGAAATTGCGGTTCGTCAGTAGTTGATGGACCTGGGTATATAGTAGAATCTGGCTGGAAAACTGTATGGCATGAGCTACATGCATGCGAGTTGAGCGAATCGGCTGGCTGGAGTACAGAGCCATACACTTTGGCTAGGGAACCTGTTGGATGGGGTGCAAGGGAAGGTAGAATACCAGATTCTGGGGCTACAACGGAGTTCTTCAAGGGAGAAGGTGGACGATTGTTGAGACGGGAAGTAGTGTTTGCGATATGTGCAGAAACTCGATTGCCAAGCGGAGAATGGGAGGAGGAAGGTGAGGACGAGTTGAGAGGTTGGGGAAAGCGCTTGGTAGGTGAAGTACGAGTAGGAGATGGATCTCGAGAAACATAAGTCTTGGACCATCGATCCTGTACGGAGTCTGCATTCATGGACTCTTTCCAGGATACGACTGGAGCTGTTGCAAGCAAAAGTTAGAAAGACATCTACTCATCGAGTAGAGAGTACTGACCGACTGGGGTACCTCCGCATTTGCATCGCTGACCAGAGACGATATCGCCACAGCGTCTGCAAAAACCCATACTTGAATAGAGAACAACCCTCTAAAGAACCCTATTTGGTAGACTCCAACCACCAACGCGATCACATGCTTCGCACATCTAACCCTAACCCTCCAACCTGCAAGGCTTTTCATGGCCTCCAAGTCTCCGTATTTTGACCGATCCAAGCTCTTACGCCGGCTTTCTCTTTTAAAACCAAACTTGATACAAGAAAAATTAGCCCATGATCCATTTAAACTCCTTGTAGCTGTCACACTACTGAACAAGACTACCGGGAAGGTCGCCATCCCCATCTTCTGGGAGCTGGACCAACGCTGGCCGACACCGTGGGCTTTGTCTACAGGTTTGAAGGTCTATATCACTAGTACTATTTCTAATATCCACCGCAGCTGACTCTACTGAGCTGGCTAATCTTCTACACACACTTGGGACATATACTATTCGATCCAAGCGACTCATCGAACTTGCCTTGGCTTACTTGAAAGACCCTCCGAACAAGTACGATGCAAGACCCTCGCGACCCACCTTGGCGTCACCTATCAAAGTTTCCAAGAGGATCAAATATCCTGCGACCCCTGTGTCTCACTTGCCAGGGACAGGTCCGTACGCACTCGACTCTTACCGCATTTTTTGTACTGCGCACGATGATCCACTATCCGATGAATGGAAATCTGTAACTCCCACTGATAAGGAGTTGATTCGTTTCTTGGTAGATATACTATCCTGTCTATACCTCGTGTCTCCAGTTTCTGATTTCCGCCAAAGAAATGGAAATGGGCCACCGAGGAACAAATGGAATGGTCTCCAGAAACTGGTGCAGCGCAATCCTTGACCATCCCATACCTTCAGTCTCTTATCGCTGAACTCGCTCTACGCGAGTCACCAACGCCCAGTCCTTCTATTAAGCGGACATGTCCTGTCGAAGATACAACTATTCCGACAAAAAAGAGACCCACGACGACTTTGGCAATCAACATTCCTAAGCCACCGAGGCCGATAAAACGAAAACAATGAACCCATTAGTTTACAGAGCTACCTAGTGAGTACAAATACTGATTAGATCAATGGACTTCTAAACTCATAGTTTGGACCGTTGGATAGGCTGCCAGTCGACCCGTTCAACCTGTGAAAACCATGAGCCCTACTGCCACCAGTCAATCGATTTGATTACTTGCCATATCCGGTGTCAACTGCGTTATGTCAGAGGCGCCGAGCAGCGCCATTGCTGTTGATAGTTCTCGTTTCAGGATATCGACAATCTTGATCACTCCAATCTCTCCATATGCCTATGGGTCAAATCAGGGCAAGCGCATAGTTGGCAGTGGCAAAATTCTTACGCTCTGTGCGTACAGGAATGGTCGCCCCATACCAACGGCTTTCGCTCCAAGACACAGAGCTTTTAATATATCTGTAAATAACATATGTGGATCAGACCTTGTCCAGGTAACGAGGCGTAATTACTAACCTGTTCCGCGACGAACACCCCCTACAGATCATTTAGTTAAAGTCTTATACCGACATAGTTATGACTTACCATCAATATACACTAGTGAAGAATTGATTAGTTACTAAATTTTATCCACAGCAATTCAGCTACCTTCCATTTTTTCAAAGACTTCAGGGTGCTGCCGGCGGAGCCTGTAGAGGATTTCCAGTGGAGGCATGGAACTACCTGCACATTAAATCGTATCCATGAACTGTATTTAGCAAACGTACTATTCGAGCTGTCGACCTACAAAATGTGTCAGTTCCGCGATGTTCCAAAGTGATGAAGTCTCCCTACCTCCATGGTTTGAGATAAGAATGCCGTTCACACCAGCTTGAGCCGCAAGAACAGCATCCTAGCATGATGATCAGTAACCTGAAGCGCGTCGCAAACCAACACGCACCTCGACACACTGGATACCTGTGAAAACGCATAAGGATAAAGCCGATGGGGACTTGTAGAAAAAAGATACCTTTAATCACAATGGGTAGTTTAGTGACACTACGCAACCACGGGATTGTCTGCGAAGCTTTGAGATCAATTTAGAACGGAATGTGAACAAGTACTTGCCCTCTCCCAGGTCATGTCACGGTCATCGTTGACAATCAAAGCTCCAGCTGTTCCGAATATATTTGTCTGGTCTGCGCTGCCTTCCCCTTCGGTGTAATACTTCGGAGGGCCATCTTGTTCCTCAAGTACCCAAGGACTCTTAATGTCCCTTTCCCTATTACCGGGAACAATTGCGTCCACCGTCAGCCATATGGCTTTGTACCCGAGTTTCTCAACGTCTCTGACACGCTTCTCCGCTATAGCGTCATCCTGATGCTTATACAGTTGAAAGAAGAGCGTTTGCGAAGGTGAGGCAGCTTTCGCAATCTCCTCATACGACAGTGATGCATTAGAAGAGACCATTTGGATGATTTTTGATTTCGCAGCGCCTCTGGTAATGTTGGCTTCACCTAAGGTACGGAGATAATTCTGTGAATGAAGCAGACCAAAGGCGACAAAGTAGGACTAACCAAGTGGATGTCCGAGCTTGGCAAGGGCAGCGCCAGATACAAAGAGGGGAATGGACGACTGATAGCCTAAAATTGTCGTAGAAACGTTAATTTTGGAGACTGGTCTCATCACTCGTGCATTGAAAAAGAACCTGGAGAATGCTCGGGCATTCTCATCCATGGCTAGAAAAGGTCCGTTGAACGGGCACATAGATAATAAGCATAAAGGACTACCCACTGATCTCGTCATCCGCAGCGGACGAATAGTAGGATAGAGCTTTATGGGAGAGAACGTGTCGTGCAACATTCTATAAACCGATGAGAATGGCGTTTGGTTTATAAGTCAGAGTACTCACTTCCATGTCAACGAGGCTTAGAATACGATGAAGCGGTGGCCGCTGATTGAGAGCTTCTTCAACTCGAAGTTCATCCTTGGTTTTCTGCCTATTTTCCTTCTCTGCTTTCAATACGCTGGCTGAAAAAGAGTCCACTGGTCCGAGATGTTTGGAAGACGGAAGGTTCTTTTCGAGAGCATCCTTTGGATGAATAGGTTCGTACGCAAGTGTCGCGTCGCGTCCAGCATATTTCAGAATTATGCTTGTGCCCCCAGGATGTTCCTAATAGAATGATTATAGGGCAAGCCGGCTGAGGAAGAAGTCATGACGCGAACCGAGAGAAATTCGGAGACGTCGTATACTTGATTCTTGATAATGACCCAGCAAGAACTATAGAAAGGGTTAACCAAAACAAAGTAGAGAGCGAGGAAGTAGAAACCTTGCGGTATTGTGCTTAGCAACCTCTTCTAGAGTCCAAGTCATTCCAGAAATCGTGAAGCATTACGGTGTGAACTTGGCCTTTATATGCTGGCACCCATGATACTTAATTTAAAAAATGAACGGACCGAGTCGGAGCGGTCGGATTGCGGGACGAAGAATCGGACTTTGGGAAGATGTCCCTTTCGTTGCCTTTGGTTGCTCTCACTCGAGTCTGTAGAGCTTCGTACTCTTCGTACACTGTGCCTCGTACACCGATTCAATTTCAGATTTCGTTCAAATTTCGTTCAAATTAGTTTTTGAATTACGATGTGTCACGTGGCTGTCAAGGCGCGAATCTCACGTGGTCAGGTTGAAAGAACTTGACTTCATATTTCGACGTTCCCTTTGCAAGCAAGTCCAACAAGCTACACGCAGGCCTCGTTCGTTATCGCAATTTTTTGATTTTACATTCCTCACTACTAAATAAAGTTTAGAACCTCAATGCCACCGCTTCCTGACAGGCAGGCTCTCGAAAACATGAAGAGGGCAGACTTGCAGAAACTATGCAAGGTATTCTTATTTTTATCTGTTTCTTCTTTATATATACCGATGATCTAGGACTACGGTGTCAAAGCGAACCTCAAAACAGAAAACATTATTAACTTGCTTCTCGATACATAGTAAGGTCTATCACTTTGACTGCCCTACAATCTTTCAATATTTTGTCGTAGCGATTCCAAATCGCCGCATTCCCATTCCGAACAACCAACTCGCCGTTCCGTTTCAACACGAATGTCTAGCCGCTCATCCACTGCTCACGGTCGAACTAGCTCCGTCATTATTCATGATATTGAAGAGGAGGAAAGTGATAATGGTGACAATACACCTGAAGATGATCGGGTCTCCGAGCCGATACCGGAACCTTCGCAGTCACAGTCGCGTACTCGGAAGGCGAAGGATACTCAAATTAGGCTGGGTGTTGGTCGTCCTGCTGCTGTAGGAGGAAAAGGTGCACGAGCCATCACGAAATCGTTGAGTATGTCCAGGTCGAAACGAGGGAAGAATAGTAGGACAGTCCGGCCAATGGAGGAGACTATTCCAGAAGGTAAGTTTCACTCACATATTTCCAGGAAACTACTATCTAATTGTGTAGAACCGGAGCCGATCCCAGAAGTGATGGATGGTGAGCCTATTCACGTCGTCCAAGTTAACGTTAATTAAACCCGATATCCAGATTCCCATCTTGAGCCCGGATCATCCGACGAAGGAATGGAGTCAAATTTAGAAGCTCAAAGCGTCTCACCTACTCAAAACTCGTCCAACGTTGACAAGCGCATATCCGACGCAGTGAGTACACGGTGACAACTGCGACGTGTCTATCTGACTACTTTTATAGCTACAACCTCTATACCAACAGTTGAAAGTTTTCAAATCTGAATTCGATCAAGTACAGTCTCTTAAGAATGAATTGTCACAACTGCAGTTGAAATTAGCAGATGCGCAAACATGGAGAGAGAAGTTGGATTCCCTCACTGCAGAAGTCAAAGAACTCCGGCAGAAGGCGGAACGTGTAGACTCATTAACAGCTGAACTTGAACACCTGAAACAAACTGTGGCATCTCTGCCCCACAGTACCACACCTTCTGACGAGGATCTGGCAGGGTTTAGGACCCCGACTATGCTCAAAGCGCCCGGACCGCCGTAAGTCGGCGTTTACACCTTCGACCTAATATGTGTACTGATGTCACGGCCAGTTCTCTAACTGTTCCTTCGGTCCAGGCTGGTCCCTCGAGCCTCGCTCCGATACTACTCGGGAAACGTCATCGTGATTCGACTAGCAGTGAAATGACTGGAGTAGTGGAAAAAAGTCGAGAAGATGAGTTCACCGAGTCGGAACTTTCGAGCCGAGTTCTGCGGCCGGACAAGAAACGTGCTAGATTAGCACTGGAAATCAATGACGTCGCCTCAGAGAATCAAGCAGGCCCTTCGACATCGCTCCTACCGGCAGCTGGCGAGACTGCTCGTGCTCCAAGCTTTACAGTATTTTCTGGCCCAGAGCCTGTAGACGGTTCTTACATCGACCCTCCTCCTCCCACAACGCCGCTGCCTAACTTTTATGGACCTTCATCTCCTGTAGATGGCACTGCCGGCTCCCCGCGACAAGGGGCGACGACAAGTACTCAGCATGCGAGCGAAAACCAACATCCATTTGGATTCTCCTTCGTGCCTGTACCTCCGACGCCTGGGGCCGATCTCTATTCCTTTCCTTATCCGGAGCCACCCCAGTCTCCCACTCCCGCTGGCACTGCCAGCCCTACTACTTTCCGAACAGGTCGTGAGCGTACCGACGTATTTCAATCATTCGGTCTTCCTGCTCCGGAGCGCCCTCGATCACGTATCCAAAGCTCTGGTGCCCGCCCTCGTGAAAACATCGTTGCAATGGAAGACACCGTTGATCCAATTGCTTTGAGCAGCGAAGGACCTTCTGCTGCGCAAGAATCCGATGAAGTGAGCAACGATATATCCGTGAGGCGGACGATGTACGGCACTGAACTGGATGGTGATACCCGATTTGGAGACTTCGGTGTGGAGGGTGTCGCTAATGAATTCTGGACTAAGGGCCGCTTCTAGCAGTGATTTATCTGGACTCTTTGTTTATTGACCCTCCGACTTTTGTTTTGTAGCTTTATGCATTGCTTAGGTGTACTTCATTGTAAGGATCGGACTGTATTTTTGGATTGTACATAACATTCGTGCACTTGGGTCGGTGCTAGTCAGTACAATAAACAAGACATAGCTCGAAGAACTTCGATCTAGATATAATAAATACCATCTATTTGATTATCATTGTGCAGTACTGTATATGGTGACTCTATATGTACAAGCCTTATATATGGCACTTGCCCCTTGCATGCCTTGTGACGTGGGGTCTTCTATAGTGTACACTGATCACTCAAATAAATAACGAAGTCAAGATTCTGACTAGGATTAGATGGTAGGCGTGAACGAAATAACCTCTTCGTAGAGCAGCTGCTTGAGCTGATCCTTGGTGAGCTGATCTTTGTGCACTGCAGACGCAAAAATTAGTTATGCAGAAAAAAGACAGGTAATCAACCGACAGTCAAATTCAAAGTACGAGGCGCTGAGGGGGGCCACAATCGGTTCGTCCTCTGGATCATGCTGTGAAAGGAAGTCAATAAGAACGTGCTGTACCACCGCAACACATATCAGACGCACGTAGGAAGCAAGATACGGATGACAGAGCGCTTCATCGACTGTCATACGCTTCTTTGGATCGAATGTCTGCATAGACAATCAGGAAATGCTCTAACAACTTCAAAGTAGCTAAATTACCAAGGTTCTGGAAAGGAAATCGATTGCTTCTAGGGATGCCTGAGGAAATAGAGTCGGAAAAGGTCGTCGCTTTCGGATCGGTAATGCCCGAATGTAGTCGCGGGAACGCCTTGAAGTTATCGCATAAAACTCGTCAAGACTTGGAGTTCCTATCACGTCCAAGATCAAATCAAGCTGGTGGCTGTAATCCCGTCCAGGAAACAGAGGTCTTCCTAAAGGCAATTCAGTTGCCAGCACAGATGCCCAAAAGGAAAAGGAACTTGCCGCTCAGTAGTTCGGCTAATATGCACCCAACGGCCCACAGATCCACCGCCTTGGTGTACATCTTGAAGCTCAGCATGATTTCGGGGGCGCGATACCATCTGGTTGCCACGTATTCCGTCATTAATCCTTTTTCTTTTCCAATCGGCACTGTAGTCTTTACGCTTCTCGCTAGCCCAAAGTCGCACACCTACACAGATATCAGAAACAGCCGATGCGCAAACCAAGTAATGTTATAATCATGCCTTGAGATCGCAGTTGGCATTAAGCAGAAGATTTGCGGGTTTCAAATCTCGGTGGATGATGTCCGCAGAATGGATCGATTTGAGGGCTCGAAGGGTTTGGTAAATGAAATATTGGCAATGATCATCTGTTAGTGACTGGGTCCTGAACACGCAAAAGGGGTTAGCGAGGAGGGGGGATGAGGAATTTTGTGAGAACCTTATGACACCTAAGTGGAAAAGACATTGTAAACAGGAAAATAAGTGAAGAGTCACAAGACTTACGATGAAGATCCTAAACGTGGTTACACCGAAGCAAGCAATTAGCACGAACATGTCAAAACGGGAAAAAAAGGGATATACCGTCTGCATTAATTCTTGTATAACTTTACAAAGTAGTATTGAATGAGATTGAGCTAAGGCTATACCAGATACACTTACAATAAATTTCTTTGAACGATTCTAAGGACGCAGGCTTGATGATATCGAGGATGGAGACGATCTAGTAAACGGTGTCAGAAGAGAAACAGAATTTAGAGGCGCTTGCCAATGACATTTTCATTGAGGCATGACTCTGAAAAAAACTTGAGCAATTTGAGTTCCCTCAAAGTTCTAAGGCAAAAAAGGTAATGATCGAATGGAAGAATCTTCTTGATTGCAACTTGTCGCCCTGTGGGCTTGTGCAAAGCTGCGGCAACAGTTCCATAAGCACCCTCGCCGATTGCATGCAGTAGTTGATAGTCTTCTCCTATTGGAACGTGAGAATTGGCCGCTGAGAGAATTTATGAGAACCAACCTATATCGAACTTGGGGAGAGGCTTGGAAGCTTTGCGAGATGACATTGTGAACAGCAGGAACCAGCCTGTGAGGTCAAAAGGGCGAGTCTGAGAGGGACGATTTCGCCAGGAAACTGGAGTATATGCTTCTTCGAGGGAGAAAGGGCTTATATAGGCGTGAAAAGGTGAGATGGATACCGGCAGTGTATACATGAACTGGCGTAGCCTTGAATAAAAATCGTGCATCGGAAGGTCGCATACCAGTACTGTGAGTTGGGGTTACTAGAAAGCCGAGCCAGCTGGCGCGTAGAGACGACTTTAGCAACGACAGACTGCGTGGCTTCAACAGGGTGAAATGTGCCAGCACATCCGTACCCGGACGTTCATCCAATGCTAATCGCTGTGTCCAATTATGCATATCCCGATGATCAGCTGTGAGCTCAAATTTTCGGAATGATGGGTGCGTTATTTCAGCTCTACTTCCTCTGTTCCGTGCAGAAACAGTCAGTCGCATGTTCATGACATTAATACACATCGGAGTGAATGGCACATAGCTTTAATTTGACAAGGTAGATGAAGCGCCAGCAAAACGGATTCCTATGTTGAAAAAGGGGGTTGCGTCATCGATATCGCCTTTAGCTTTCTCAGGAACACCACTTCAAAGAAAAGCAGTTCAAAAATCCGACGATCTCAGCCTGGCGGAGTACCGACAAATGAGAATCAGTAAAATTAGCTACACTTCATGAATACACCATAGGCCAGATTCTTTTGTGAGTTCTAAATGACTCGTATAGTACTTAAGGCGAAAGTTGTTAGAACAATACGATGCTTGAGCTTGCGCTCAGCTTTGGTGGAATCCGAAGATCTGAGGTTTCTGTCATAACGACATATGCTTTTCGTGATTGTCTTTACGTCTATGTTGGTCTTTTTCGCAGTCGGGAACGGCTGCATCTTTGTTCTGCGTAGGTGATCGATCTCTCATAGCTAAGACTTCGGACCGCTCATATTTTATGACAAAATTGGATGCGAAAATATGGGTCATTATTTTCGATTTTGATGTTTTTAAGGAGAGTATATGTTGGAAAGTACTCCTTCGAGTACATGTTTGCCTTCACTGCTAGTAGTAGATGTTCGCAACTTAGAACAACTAATAGGGAAAGATAGGCGTCAAAATAGGAAGGCTTCCCAATATTGAATATTGAATTCTTGAGTGGCACAACAGAGAACAAATACTGCAAACAAACTGCAAACGTTCATCATGATAAGCCACTGAAGTTCTAGGCACAGTCTAGGCCTCTTGTTCTGCCAATGAGATCCTTGGCTGCTTGACGGCTCAAGTTTTGAAGGACTCATATTGATGGAAACCGGGTACATCATGACTACTGATGATCAGGAGCTTCAAACGCGTCGAATGAACCTGCAAAGTGAGATTCCAGGGGGTTACGGTCTTGACGAACAGCTGCAGGTCTCTGGTGACCACAAGCTATCGTATTTGCCTACATTCAGCCTTTCGATGTTCAAGCTCATTTACGGGTTGATAACACGAAGGCCGTTAGCGACCATCTCTTCATAATTGTCTCATCCACATGGCGATCCAATCCTCCGGGTTAAAAAATCTATTGGAAACTGTCCAATCACAAATCGTCTTGAATCATTCATCTGTCACTTGAGGCAAATTTGTGCCCGTACAAAAGGGCTTTGTTCTCATTTGTTTCTTTCCCCCACTTTTTCTTCCTCTCCCTTGACATCTTCTCTTTTCCTCAGTCTTTCCTAGTGAAAGCACGTCCGTTCTTTCAGTCCTTCCAGTCCAAGCTTTCTTTCAGTCCTCAGATTCGCTAGCGATGTTCGTTTCCAAGTCTTTCATCACCCTGGGCCTGGCTTCTTTGCCCTTGGCTTTTGCTGCTATTCACGATATACAAGTCGGTGCTGATGGATTGTCATTTACCCCCGAGGCGATTGTGAGTGCCATCTCGTATGTTTGCTAGTCTTTGGCTGAGCGCTTTCGGTTTAGTCTGCTGAAGTTGGTGATCAAGTCGGTAAGATGGTGAAGTCCATGCCGGTTTTCCCCAGCTGATATACTGCTTTCGCATTCAAGTTTTCCATTTTGTCTCGAAAAATCACACTGTAAGCAGTTTTACTACTGCACTGATTCTTGCACTTTGCTGATATTCTGTGCAGGCGACCCAAAGCAGCTTCGACAGTGTGAGTGGGGGTACGAGGTTATGATAAACCCGCTGACATTAAAATATCTCAAGCCCTGTGGACCCAAGGAGGGTGGTTTCAACAGCGGGTTTATGCCTGTTCCCCAGAACCAGACAGATAACCTTCCCATTCACACCATCTCTGTTTACGACGTAAGTGTGTGCCACAGCTTGAGCTGACCCCCAGTTAATTTTTTTTCAAGAAAAACCCGATCTGGGTCTTCTGTTCCCAAACAAACCCTGTTAACCACTGTGGTATGCGTCCATTCATCGGAAAATGATAGATCTGTGGCTGATGATTCTTTCTACTTAGGACAAGGAATGGTCTTTGTATGTATTTAGAATCTGTAGGATCTTCAGTGCTCTAACGTCTACGAAGGCTATCAACTGCGGAGCTGATGATCAACCCAACTCCTTTACTAACTTCAAGCAATCTGCATTAGACTTTGGTGCCAGCTTGAGCGCTTCTGCTGCACCTTCTTCGACTGCAGATGCTGGTGCTGGTGGTTATGGCGGTGGCTACGGTGGAGGTGATGCAGCTCCAACTGCCGCTGAAACTAGTGAGCTTCCATGTGCTATAGAGGAATGCCTTGAAGCTCAAGTGAATGACAGGTGCAACTGATGCATCCGCTGCAGCTCCTACCGATTCCGCGGAATCTTCTACTTCCACTGCGGGCGCTTCCAACTCAGTCGGCTCAACTGACGGCTCAACTGACGAACGTACGCCGACTTGCTGTAGTTTTTTGCAACTTAACTAACAATGCATGGTAAAGCTTCTGTCATTAAGGTCATAGTTGGTGACTCTCAGGGAGACCTTACTTTCAACCCATCGAACATTTCCGCTGCCGTGGGCTCAACTGTCGTTTTCGAATTCCGGGCGAAGAATCACTCGGGTATGATTTTTTTATTCGAGAGTTGTATCATGTTGTAATTAATTTTACTTTCCAGTTGTGCAGTCTTCTTTCAACGCCCCGTATGTCTTGACTCCAATGAAGGCATGAAGAGAACCCTTACCTTTCTTTTTCAGTTGCGTTTCGAATGGTGGCTTCAAGAGTGACTTTTTCCCAGTTGATGCTAGCGCTACTACCTTCCCAACCTTTAACGTGACGGTCAACGACACCGCTCCGATTTGGGCATACGTACGTGTCTTGTCAATCACGCCGGTTTTCACGCTAATATCTCCGCTACCAGTGCCGGCAGACCACCCCCAAGAGCCACTGCGGCAGCGGCATGGTTTGCGAATTCAGAGCTATACTTGACTTGAGCTGACTTTCCTTGATCTCCAGGTGTTCTCTGTTAACGCTGTCGAATCATCTGACAAGAGCTTCACTGCTTTCCAGAACAGCGCTGAAGCACAGAACGGTACAAGCAGCAACGGTGCTCACCACGTCGGCGGAACGGGAATGGGGATGGGAATGGTCTTTACGGCTGTCGCCATCATGGTTTCCCTCTTGTAATTCGTATAGCATCCATCATCGTTTTATGAGTCTAGATGACCTTTTACTTACATCAAACCTTGGACTTCTTTGGACTTTTCGGATTTTTTACGATATAAAGTTGACCTTTATAGATACACACACCATAATAATGATTGATTCATGCAAAACAAGCACCCAGTACATGAGATAGCACACAAGAATGAAAGTAGGTAGCTGTGGCTTATTCGCCGGCTTCCTTTGCTTTCTTTTCTTTTTTAAGCCGCTTTCTCTCGCGTCGAGCTTCCTCATCCTCTTCGGCACCCTCCGCTTCTTTTGCAGCCTTTTTTTCCTTCTTGCGTCGTTTACGCTCAGCCTTTTCGGCATCTTCATCCCCGTCCGCAGCAGCCATCGACACATCACCATCAGCCTCGTTGGCTGCTTCAGATTTACGCTTGCGTTTCTTCTCCTTCTCTTCTTTTACAGGGCTCGTTTTTTCCTCCGCGAGTTCGACGATTGAGGACGGCCCTGGCGCCGGTTGCTATCGCAGAATGTCAGTTATAGCTTTCGTCTCCAACGAACTGCCGCGTACCTGATCACGGTTATAATCAACGTAGTCTCGGCTCCAATCAGCAGGTGTGACGCCCTCCAACTTTTCTCCATGCTTGCCAAGTTTCCCATCCTTGACCATCTTCTTCTTTTGCAACGCCACAGGTCCAAGACCCCAACGACGAGGATACGTATCACGTTCCATGATACATCTTTTGACTTTGGCCACAACACCATGATCACAAGTTGCCAACTCTACTGTGGACATTTGAGCAATAGCCAGTGCAATCGCCTCGCCTGTGAAACTTGAATAATACGTCCAGGATCAGAAAAAGATTGGCGATGAATACCTTTTGTGGTCATCAAGACGACCTCTTCGTGAACAGAGATGTCGAGCTCGTATCGCAGCAACCCGGGAATCATGAGCTTGGCACCATAGCAGACGGCATTAACAGCGCTATCCTTTACAACGATTCGCTTGTAACCGACCATCAAACATTCTAGAGGTCGAATAGCACGTCTTAGATATGATTCTGTAAATTATCATAAGCCAACGCGATCACGAACGTTGATTTTAAGGAACTTGCCATCTCTGGTATTGTCATACATCCACTGTGCGTCCATAACGTCGTGCATAGTGACAATATCATCATTTTCCGACATGGCACCACTTCGGACTCGACGCAGCTCCTGCATATGCCCGCCGACGCCTAATATCAGGCCCAAGTGAACACAAAGCGTTCGGATATAAGTGCCCGCTTCACACGAAACCCAGAATACAGCTAGGTTGCGCTTTTCATCAAACTCTAGCAATTTTGATTCGTGTATAGTTCGTATACGCAACTGACGCTTTACAGCAGAAATTAAAGGCGGACGTTGGAACAGAGCACCTGTAAGAGTTTGCATAGCTCTGGGAAGTGCTGCAGGGTTCTGAAGCGCCGCATGAAGCCGGAGAACGCAGACATACTCCTTCCCTATGCGAACTGTTAGCTGATGACCGCGGTTGGCTTCAATGAAAACGCACCAGCTCCTTGCTGAGACTTGACCAATCTAGTTGCACGATCTATGCAAACGATCAAGCAACCAGTGACTTTAGGATCCAGTGTACCACTATGACCGGTCTTTTCCACTCGCAAAATTCTCCTTAACCAAGCAACTACCTCATGAGATGATGGGTTTGAGGGCTTGTCAAGGTTTATTACGCCCGACCTGACACAAAGACGCGTTGAATACGTGTTAGAACAGGGAGTCGGAGATTGCTTACTTGATATAAGAGGTTATATCTCGTTTTAGTGGGCTGCACCCGGAGGGGATGGGAGTGAAATGACTTGAGCGGACCTGGAGCTTGTCATAGTTTTTGAGAAGGAGGGGCCATTGAGACGTGTCGAGTTTCGGAACTGCAGTCTCGGGCTTGATGGCAAAGTCTCCCTGGACTTGAGCAGAAGAGACCTGTTCTTTTGTGAGCGAGGGCGCCATGGTCGTCGACGCGAGTCGTTTTTTGGAATGGATCAGCTAAGCCTCCAAAATTTTCCCATTTTCCCACCTGCAATTTTTTGATCAGTTTCGACAACAAGTATTCTCAGTTCCTCAAAGTCAAACGGTCTGGAGGCCCCACATTCATAGCCAAATATAACTAGCAAACGTTTTACCACCTCAGTTACTGGATCGTCCATTTTCTTGCGTATGCATCTCAAAATTCAGCAGTGGTCGTCGACATGCTGGATTACATAAGTCGTGAGAATTTGATCCAAACCTTAAATTTAAGTATCAACAAAACTTTTCATATCTTCTCGTCTACCACCTCCGTCAAGACTCCTCTTCGGCCCTTCAAGACTATTCACTATGGTCAGTACTGCAGGCTAACGCTTTGCTGAGTTACCTTCTCAGTAGGCTAATGCCCTCTTCTTTCCCATCAGCCCAAGGCCGCCGCCGGAAAAGCTGCTGCAAAGCACAAATTCGTTATCGACTACTCCAAGCCCGCTTCAGACGGTGTTTTTGACGGTGCCGACTTTGAAAAGTATCTTCATGATCGCATCAAGGTGGAAGGAAAGGCGGGCCAGCTCGGTGAAAACGTCAAGGTCACCAGGGACTGTATGTAACCATACTTTGTGATCCTTCGTCGCATCTGACAGGGGTTTAGCAAACAATAAGATTACTGTGACCTCTAACATTCCTTTCTCCAAACGATACCTCAAATACCTCACCAAAAAATTCTTGAAAAAGAACACCCTCCGTGACTGGATTCGTGTCGTCGCTACTGCTAAGGACACTTATGAGTTGCGCTTCTACAACATTGAGTGCGTTTCACTTTGCTAGTTGTTACCTTTTTGACTCAAGTCTTGTTTTTACAGCGCCGGCGAGGAGGAGGACGAAGAGTAAATTACATTTTCTGGCGGTAGTCATGTACCATGTTTTAGGGTATCTATGTATATGAGCACACTTCCTCTAAATCCTAAAGCGTTCTGCAACTCAGGAGGTATATATTCGCTTCCAATCCTCGATTGAATCACGTCTACGCTTGAACTACACCAAAATATTTATGTTACTCTAACTACTGAACAATGACTTGGGGGGTGGCCTCCGGCTGAAATTTTACCTTTCCCAACGTCATCATCGCGAGGTCCTGCCAGTGTATCTGTGATTCCACCAGAGCTCTCTGACCGCGGAACTGACTTTCTAAGAGCGAATTCAGGTGTGAACGCAGTAATTTCAGTGCAATATTGGCTTTGGGAGAAAGTTGAAATCTAATCTTGCGATCAATCGAAACAGAGTTGGAGATCAACTATGTTCTCCGCGTTAGATGGTACGAGTTGATTGTAAATGTCAACATACCTTGAAATCTGCTTCACCGCATAGCAAGAGGAGGGCCAAATCATCGACTGGAGCAATTTCCCAGACATAGAGCTTCTTGGAATGCCTAGAACAACAAATTAGTAAGGAGCTAGCGCGCAAAACAAAGACAGACATCGCCGTAAAGTATAGGAGATGGTTTACGCCCAGATCTGTGGGCTTCTTGCCAAAATTCACAGAGGAGGGATGAAAAAATGTTGCTTGATTGTTGGTGACCATGCGCATCTGGTCCTGGTCCACCGACAAGATTTTCGGGTAGAGGCCATTCAAAAGCGCCCCGTGTACCAGAGCGCCGTTTTCGGATCCGGTATTAAGCTCTGGCGGTACTGAAACAAAACGGGGAGTGCGGTGACGTCCATACCTCGCCCGATTCAACTCGCGGATGTAAGACTTGTCGACGTGGATGAAAGATGAGTCGATGAGGTATCTGCGTGAAAACAACAGTAAGACTGAGTACCAGTGAAGGTAGATCTACTGACCCCAAGAACTGTTGTCTCAATTCTTCAATCTGCTGTAGATTCTGTGTATCTCGTCAACATACTGAGAAAGGTAATTAGAAGCACATTTGCTTCACCTGATGACTCAAGAAGCTTTGGCGACAGAATTTGCGGGTGCTGCCATTAGCACAGGCCCGACGCCAACTTGAGAACGCGTTGTGCAATGTAAGGAAGTCAGAGTTTTCTAGAAAAAGATGTGAGAACAATAATGCTGAGACAGGTTGGAATCGTACCAAGTTTGAAAGACGCCTTTGCCCTATCGGCTTCCTGCTCCAGCCCCAAAGGGGAAATGAACGGAGACTTGGAGTTCAGTGTCGCAGCAATAGTAAGAGCAGGATCCAGACATCGGAATACAGCTGCAGTGAGGAGGAATTTACCCAGGTGAACATCACAAGGAAGCTTGCTCAGTAGTCGACCCATAGGAGTGATATCCTCGGAGGGTGTGAGGGCACGGACCTGCATACAATCTCATTATAGATCTTTGTTAGCGAGGGAAGAAAACATACCTCGACAAGGCTAGCAATCGCTCTCTGTATATTTGTGGACGATGGAGGACTCAATGCGGAAGACAAAACACCCTCAATTGAAGAGCCCAGCTGCGGTAGATTCATGATTTTGATCCTCAGTGATAGCTCGGCTAAACTCAATCGTAGCATCTCAGGCTGAGGATTATCAGCCAGCTTTTCGAATGATAATATCAGCATGACGATATGTTCTGAGTGTGATTTGACATACCAAAGTATCGTGTCGAAGTTTCGTGAAAAGATGGAAGCATATCCCGTCTTGTACTCGTCCAGCTCGTCCTCTACGCTGGGCCGCATTGCTTTTCGCAATGAAGGTCTCGACAAGCCTGGATATCTGTCGCTTTTCATCGAACCTACAATATGTTCAATTGAGACGAAGAGTACTAAAAGAAGAAAGGCTTCGTTCACCTCATCTCCCGGTGCTTCCCGGTGTCAATTACACAGGTCACATCCGGAATAGTGATACCGGTTTCAGCTATATTGGTGGCTTGAAAAAATCATGAATAAATTCGAGGAGCAAGACGATATAGACAGAACATACCTATGACTATTTTCCGTACACCAGAAGGCGGTACCTCAAATACCGCACTTTGGTTTTCACTCGAAAGGGTAGAATGCAGGGGATAAATTTTGAATAGATCGGAAGAAAAGACATCGTGCTCGGCCAGCAGATCATTTAGCCTTCTTATTTCGGCTAACCCAGGCATGAAAAGCAAAATCGCAGACGAGTATGAGACAAAAGTATTGTCAAAGCATATCCGTTCTAGCAGCTGAACGATGAGTTCATAAGGAATTTGTCTTTCGTCATATAGGCTGAGTGTTTGGACTGTGGTGGATGAGTAGCGTTTTTCAAGTTTGAGCTCGCCGCTAACTTCGTCTTCCTCGTCGTCTCCGTTGCCGAGGGCCAATTCTTCGGACCAATCTGTCTTGTTCTTGCCTTTATAAAATTTATCGTGGGCTGTAACACAATAAGATCAGGTGAAAAACCGAGCCGGGCTTGCTTACAGCGTTTCGCGTACGGTGAGTCATGAGAAATAGAGAACCCTGTGCATTCGACTGCATCTTCGAGATAGAACACGTCCACAGGGAATATTCGACCAGGAATATGCAACATGGGACAACCACCGAAATACTGAATACGAATGATCAGACTTGTTTCAACATCAGAAGAATGGAAACGAACTTCAGAGATTGTGTCTGCTTCGACGGTTGCTGACATGAGTATAACTCTGGGATAGTCATCAGTCTCTGAGTAGCTCATCAGATATGAAATCTTCACTTCAGATTAGGTTTGCGTTCCAGAAGAGATCTTAAAACAATCAAAAGAAAATCCGCCTCGATGGTCCGTTCATGCACCTGGAACAGCCTATCAGTTCTGGAGGGGAAGACACCAACGAACTGCAAGACCCACCTCGTCAATGATGATGTGCTGAGAAAAAGAAGGTAAGTAGGGCAAAGACTGACCATAAAGATGCACCTACAGTTATTTCATCAAAAGCAGTTCCATGCCCACCATAACCACTCTCCGACTCCAACATTCGCAGCGCAATGCCATTTGTGACGTAGGCTAGTCGAGTGTTCTTGGACGTGTTACTTTCTAGCCGAATGGAATATCCTACCAACGAATTTGAAGTTCCTACAACATTGGCAGGCTCTCCCAATTCCTGCGAAACGCCTGTAAATGAGGTGAGAGATAGAAGAAAAAAAAACTTGGAGAGTCGCATACGTTGAGCCAAAGAGATAGCGGAGATCCTTCTCGGTTCAGTGCAATAAATTTTACAATGTTGTCCCCGTGAGAGCTGGTCTTCCAAGATGAACGCTGGTACTTGTGTTGATTTACCACTAGAAAGAACATCAGTATGACGTGGTCAGACTGCTATGGCCTACACCTTACCATCCAGTTTCACCACTCAACACCAACACCTGATGCTCCTCAAGCGTTTGAATGATCTGCTGACGATATCCCGCAATAGGGAGTTTATTTCGTTGAGCCTAGAGCAAATGATTCAGATTCAAAAACATGACAATCGTTGTGGAGTTACTCGCCAGCATTTCTTGGTACCTAGGGGAGGCTTCACGGATTCTAAACTCATCAACGAGGTCCTTGTTGGCTCCATTTATGACTGAGAAGGGTGTATGTTTTCTGGGAGAAGAATTATTCAAGTGTTTCAAGCTCTTGTTGCCAGTCTAGTAAGTAAAGCGTGAGATTATGTCAGAACTTGAAGCAGCAAAACGACAAACTTTGCTCTGAGTGTCTAACTTGGACTCAAGAATGAGACGCAGTTTGGCCCATATACCACGATTGATCTCGTCATCCTTCGACTTTCGAGCTTCTTCTAGCTCGTTCCAGAGCTCGCGGAAAGCGGGTGGTAAAAATCGGAAAGATGTTTGTGAACCAGGCCCTGAGGATGAGAAACCTTCGGATCGAGGGTACGTCAAGGAATGCAGCGCGATAGTGGCAATGTATTGCTCAGCCTGAATTTTGTCGCGACAGGCAACATCCTCCATGCACCACTCTTGTGTCTTCCCGCCCCAGCGTATACTAACAGCAGCCCTATGCGCTCTGCTGCTACCCGAAATGATAGTGTACTTGATGACTGCGTACTTGTCCATTTTTGAAACAGTTTCACCAAGAATCGTTTTAGAGGTACGACCAGACCAATTTCTGGGTAATTCGATATCACGAATCGCTATGCTGGTGCCATTGGATATGCTCTCTGCAGGCCCATCTTCCAGCAAACCCAAAATACCACCACCAGTGCTATCCGAGTCACTGTGATCTTCTTCGTTGAAAACATCTATTTCTATGTCAGACGTTTTGGGAGGTGTTTGTATAGAGAGGTCCCGCTTATTCTGGTGCTGTGACTTTGTTCTGGTTGTATCTTCTCCTCTCAAACGGGCTCGGAGATCAGCGGCATCTGCTTGTTGACGTGCAAGCAGATACACTTGTTCCGCCTCTCCCACGTCAAGGAAGTAGCTGTTTTGTACAGCTGCGAAACGTGTCTGTAGCTGGAGCAGCCGGGAGGCAGGAGTAGTGTTCCCTGGGCGGCGGTGAGTGGTGAGACTGTCAATTTCAAGTTTGAGTCTGACGTATTCGGCGCTGAGGTCTTCGTCGCCGAAATCCTCGGTATCGGGATCTATACTGTGCACACTAGCAGCCGGCTCCTTGTTTACTACAGGCGGTGGCTTCCAGGACGGAACGAATACTGGAGCATTTACATCGAGTGAAAAAGACTTTTTCGAGTTTTTGGGCGTAGAAGGTGTTTGAAACTCGGCCGGAGTCCGCTTTGGAGTTTTGGGAGTGTGGATCTTTGGAGTACCGAGAGCAGAAGACATGTTGGACCTTTCTCCGGGAACGCCTGATTGCACTCAGTAAATTCAAAAGAGTACAAATGACAACACAAACCTAGAAGCTCCTCGTTTGTACAATTCAGATAAAGCTATTGTAAAGCGATTACACATTTGTCAACGGCAGAAGTGTCCGAGTATTACACACCCAGTCGTAAGCTTCTTCCAGGTCAACCCCGTCAATTGCTTTCAGACAATCTTCAATTCTCGATTCCAAAAACCCGAGACGTCGTAGCGTGCCATATGTCACAGCAATCTTCAAAAGAGCCTTTTCTTGCCCTTCGTCGAGTTGCTTCTTGTCTAAACAATGCCTTTGAGTATGTGATACAATCTGATATGAATAAAAGCAATCACATTCACGAGCGTCGAACGTATTTGCAAGGTCAAGAATTCGTTGGACAAGTATGGAGTCCATTTCAAGTGTCGGAAGAGTTCTAGAAAAGCGTCTGTCTTGTTCTATGGCCTGATAACAATGCTTAGGCTGCAGCGCGCATTTTTGAAAAATTGGCACTCACTTTCACTGTTCTAAAGAGACGTCAACTTAGTACTCATGTCCGATGGTGGAATGGCATGCATACGTACCTGACTATGTCTTTTTCAACCTTTTCCTGATACTTGTCCACTGTGTCTTGTTCCTCGGGGAGCAAATTGTCAGCCTCTCGCGTGGGACCAGCGTTGAGCGCCTGTACATCATCAGCGACTCGTTGGGTGCCTCCAGGAAGTGTCGCTAGAGCATTTTCTTCTTCTGCAGCTTCCACTTCTACCACCTTCTTTGGGACTGAAGTGGTGGCGAAAGCTCTAGGCACAGGCTTCAGCTGTGTCTTTTTCTTCTTGGCCATCCCTGCTGGTCCAAGAGTAGCACGAAAGGACGCGTCGAGACGGGTTCCCCGGTATTAGGAAGCTTTACTTTTGATTACGACGCCGGTGTGAGGTAGGATAGAAAGATGTTCCAACTAGTGCGGGGAGAGAGAAGAACGAGAAAGCGGAGAGGGTGTCTTAACAAGTAGGGGTACTATATTCAGAGAGATGAGAAACAAAATTGAGAATGTCGTTCAGTATGAGCATGAGATACACGATCAGAGGCTGCTGAAGCCTGAAACCTGAAATCAGAGATTCCAAGTCAAAAATTTTGTCCCACGCCTTGCTCAGTATTACACGTGGGTTGCTGTAGACCTAAGATAATTTCTTGACATTAAATTGCACTCAGTGTATACGATAATAAATCCAAGATATAGGCACCCCTGCGTCTGAACGTAGATGTACACAGAAACAGCGCGCCTGCCAGTTTTTAAACGGATTTTCCATGCGGAAAACAAAGGGTCTAGCCAACCCAGCGGCGAAAGTATTCTATTGTTCAAAGGTCTTCAGACTATAAAAATTGTAGGCATCGGACTAGAATACAAATTACATATGTATTAACTGGAGCGAAGGATTGAAGACTTTCCACTTTCAAGAGCCAATAAGAACAACGAGTGAAACCGCTACCCCGGTGACAGCGAATTCACGATGATGAAAGTAGTATGTAGCTGAAGAACTTTCTTCCAATTGTAATGCAGCGCGTTCAGTTACTGAGCGCGTCGACCCTGCCAAACGCGTGCCGGGACGCATCGGGGGAAAATATTCATCCGGAAGTAACCGCTTGTTCTATCACAGTAACGCTACGTACCGTTTTCCCAAGTCGACGTTGACCGTCTCTCTTCTCCAAAATGGCAGCAGCCCTCCGTCAGTCCAGCAGAGTTAGTCTCGTGTTTTTCCGTTCCTTCCAGAGATGACTGGCCCATTTTCACACGATTCCTTGTGATTATTTCTAGCTCTTATATCTTAGACTCGGAACTCCACGAGCACGTCTCTTTAGTACTACAATGGCAACAATGGTCAGTGATATCGTTTTCCGTTGGATCTCAATTCAAACATTTGGTCGTCCTCAGTCCCAGAAATTCAGAGTTGAGAAGGATACTTTTGGAGAACTTCAAGTTCCTGTAGACCGCTACTGGGGTGCTCAAACGCAACGGTCAATGAACTCTCTATCTTGCGCCAATGTCGCGCTCATTTCTGTTGTTCTTCAGCTCGTTGCAGAACTTTGACATTGGCGGTCCTTCGGAACGCCTTCCTCCGCCTCTCATTAAAGCCTTTGCTGTACTCAAAAAGGCTGCTTCCGTCGTAAATGTTTCTTATGGAATGGACCCAAAGATTGGTAAAGCCATCCAAGAGGCTGCTGACGACGTCCGTGTCTTTACTTTTTCTGTGCTGGATGATTTTCCTAAAGTTGAGAGTATAGGTCATCTCTGGTAGACTCATGGATCATTTCCCATTGGTCGTGTTCCAGACTGGAAGTGGTACTCAAAGCAACATGAACGTGAATGAGGTGAATTTTGTTCTCTTTTAGCGAGCAAGTTCTTATGAGCTCCGAAGGTCATATCCAACCGTGCTATCGAGATCCTTGGTGGTGAACTTGGTTCCAAGAAACCCGTACACCCGAATGATCATGTCAATATGAGCCAGAGTAGCAATGACACGTACGGAAAACCTAGTTGTGTGGTTGCATCATACCTTAGTAGATTTATCATAGATTCCCCACTGCTATGCATGTCGCCGCCGTCACCGAAATCCATCACTCCCTCCTCCCCGCCCTTACTGAGCTTCGAGATGTGCTTGACGCCAAAGCAAAAGCTTTTGATCACATCATCAAAATTGGACGAACGCATTTGCAGGTGACTCAATTTTGGCTTTTGTAGTTTGTATTATTTCGTAACGTCGTGATCCCAGGACGCGACACCTCTCACTCTCGGTCAAGAATTCAGCGGATATGTTCAACAACTTACGAATGGGATTGCCAGGATCCATGATGTTCTCCCGCGTCTCAGCCTTCTGGCACAGGGAGGAACTGCAGTCGGAACCGTATGTCTGGTTCCAGTTCTGACATCTGGCTCGGATCTGATTGTGATTTAGGGCTTGAACACAAAGAAAGGGTTCGATGTTAAAGTCGCGGAAGAGATTTCTAAAATCACTGGACTGGAGTTTAAGACTGCACCAAACAAGGTTAGCGTCCTCTTTGTTCCGAGACAGGCCGATTTATGCTTTCTCCCTAGTTCGAGGCGCTCGCAGCTCACGATGCGTTGGTCGAGGCTCACGGTGCCCTGAATGTTGTTGCCTGCTCTTTAATGAAGATTGCCAACGACATTCGGTACCTTGCGTCCGGTCCTCGCTGCGGCCTGGGTGAATTGAGCTTGCCTGAAAATGAGCCTGGAAGCAGCATCATGCCTGGCAAGGTGAACCCTACCCAATGCGAAGCTGTAACGATGGTTGCCGCTCAAGTGATGGGTAATCAAACTGCTGTCAGTGTAGCTGGAGCTAGTGGTCAATTTGAAGTAAATTTCCGCGTTGTTTTCGATGCTTTTCGTCATTTAACAACCTCATCCAGTTGAATGTCTTCAAACCTGTCATCATTAAAAACGTGCTGCAGAGCATCCGATTACTCGCTGATGGTAGGCTGTTTCTTATTTGGGTGTGGTTGAGAAGTCATGTTTTCTGCAGGGTCTCGTTCATTCACCAAGAACTGTGCGGTTGGTATCCAGGCTAACGAAAAACGCATCAACTCTTTGCTAAACGAGTCGCTGATGTTGGCAACTATATTGAACAGCCATCTTGGATATGACAGTGAGTGCGCCCAGAAAAGCAGGAGAGACGATGACTAATCAGTGATCGAAGATGTTGCCAAATGTGCAAAGAAAGCTCACAAAGAAGGCACAACACTCAAAGAAGCCACAGTTGCACTTGGTTTCCTGACGCCCGAGGAATTCGATGAGAAAGTTCGACCCGAGTTGATGCTTCACCCAGACCCTTAGTTGGCGGTGTGACAAGGAGAGGTGGTGCAGTACATACATACTACCAACACCATATAAATACATATCACTAGCGTACACGGATCGCGGAGTAACACGAGAATACCAGATGGGGACATGGAACAGCCTGATTCTAGATGGTACATGGCCCTAAAACACTGAAAATGCCGGTGGACAAAGAACAAAGGTAGAGAGGAGGAAAGGGAGTGAGGGGAAGGGGCGATGCCTAATTGGGCAGCTACGACAAGAAGGAATGTAAATTACTCAGTGGCTTGAAATACTGAGATCTTTTGGTTGACGTGTTTCCCACACCGTGCAAGGCTCGTCAGAATCAGAGGCTGGCTAGGCCAAAGACGACCAGCAACCAACATGTCCTTGTCCCGTATCCTCAACGATGACCAGCCATCTCCTGCGCTCTCTGCCCGTTCCTCCTACACTTCATCCTCCCGCATCCCAGTCCATCCCCACAACAATGTAGACATGTCTCCCTCTCTCTCATCTTCCTCTCCTCACTCCCACCAAACTCGTCCTCGTCCAGAGTCGTACCCAGAACACGGCTCTCCCTGGGGCCCTTATTCCGGCCACTGGCAACCTCCGCCCAGTGAGATGCCGCCCGGTCGCTCGACACGAAGCAGTCTTCCTGGACGCGAGCGTCCTTCGTACCGGTCAACTTCCCCGGATGAACCCATACCACCACCTGAACCACCTGCGAATGGTCAAGACCCAGACGAACCGACTCCAAAAAAGCGCAAAAAGGCTGCTAAAAACGATTCCGACTACCGGCCTCCCTCTCAGCGAAAGGTGTGTGTTGCCTGCTGTTGGATACTCGGATCCTAACCTTTGTGCTTTTTCGTGGAACAGTCTACTCGCAAGTCCCAGCGTGCCAGCAAACAAGCCAAGGGAGATGTAGCTGCTCACCGTGATTCTCCTCTCGGCCACTATATTCCCTCTGGGGAAGACGAACCTCCAAAACCACTACCAGTGGACGAATATTCTTCCGACCTGGATGACTGCAGGGAGATTTGGTTGGCAGACCTCAGTGATTATGTCTTGGAAACTCAGAAGCGCTTCAGGCAGATTGAACAGTGGTTTTATGCAAGTGCTAGGGTTTGTCCAGTTTTTTTTCGCCCGTTTCCCTTCCTAGCTAACTTTAGTCTAGGAACGCGTATCCATAACCGCTCAACACTTGTCTCATAATTACTCGCAGAGAATCGCCAGAATTCCTCCGCCTCTGCCTTCTCCTCCTATAATGCCACCACAGCATGCAGATGAATACATGTACCCGCCGGACGGCTTAGAGTATCCTCCTCACAGTGAAGTAGATGGGCCCCTAGACGATCTCGATGAACATGGTCTGTCTCAAATCGAATCTCGCGCTAGAACCAACAAAGGCAAAGATAAGCGACCTCTCCCTGGGATGATGGCTGATGTTGGCGACGAGTTTGATGCCCCAAAGGGTGGCCCTACGGTCAAAAGGCGTAAACTACAAGCTGACGCGTTTGAACACGGCGAAGACTACGCTATGGATATCGACCAGAGTATATCTGTCAAAGCTAAGGGCAAAGGTAAACAGCTTGCTCCCCGAGAGCAAAGTGTAGACACTGTTTCATCTACTCCCAAAGCCCCGCGCAAAAAACTAGGTGCCAGGAGAAAGGCCGGAGAACTAGAATCTAATCCTCCTTCTGTGGCGGGAGACACTACACCGTTACCTTCCCGACCGACGTCCCCGGCACCAGTCAACACTTCAGTCATTTTCGAGCTTGACGAAGTCATCCCGTCTCTGAAAAAAGCCAAGAAAATGGATGATGCTGCGATGCTCAAACGTGTCAAAACATTGGAAGAGGCACAGCGAAAGGTCTGGACAAACATTGCCCGACGCGATGTCGCCAAGGTGAGTATATAGTTGAATGCTAACGAAGAACAAAGACTCAGGTATTCTCAGGTCTATAAATATCATGCACTGGGATATCAAGCAAGGCAAGCGCAATCTGAACGAATTGCCAAATTGGCTTCTCTCCAAGCTCGCAGGCCGTTCACCAAGACTGCTAAATCTACCAAAGATACCCAAGCTAAAGCGAAGCGCTTGGTCCGTGAGATGCAGGCCTTCTGGAAGAAGAACGAACGAGAAGAGCGGGATGTCCGTAAACGAGAACACAAAGAAGCCATGGATCGCATGAAGGTGGAGGAAGAGCGACGCGAAGCCGCAAGACAGGCCCGTAAACTAGAGTTCTTGATCAGTCAGACAGAACTATACAGCCATTTCGTGGGTAATAAACTGAAGAGTGAGTGTCCACTTTTTCTTTAGCCTAAGCATCTCTGACAAAGTGTCACAGCTGCCGAGGTCGAAGGCGAAACTCAACCCGAAAGCGTTCCAGCGGGAGCGGACGTTGGTGACATAGAACCCGAGGCCTTGCGAGAGATAAACTTTGATGATGGTAGGTATTTCAGCTGTTGTGTATCATTCCGAATACCAAAATTTCCGTAGATGATCAAACCAATCTCTACCGACATGCTCGCCATAACGCTCAAGAAGCGATCACGCTGGCTAAGCAGCGAGCTGAGCAATTTGACGCACAGGCCGCATTGGAGCGTAAAACCAACGAGGCGCTCAAGTTGGCGAAGGAGCAACGACATGCTGCTCCAAGTACTGATGCTTCTAATGCAGCGAGCACGTCCCAGTCACAAGGTCAAGAGATGTCTACTCTGGATCGTAAGTTTTCCATCATCTTAAAGTCGTCATCAGCGTATAACCGTAAATCTTCAGTTGACTCTGACGAGCTAAACTTCCAAAACCCTACCTCATTGACCGATATAACCATCGGTCAGCCCAAGCTCCTCATGGCAGAGCTGAAAGAGTATCAGCTCAAAGGACTGAATTGGCTCGCAACTTTGTACGAACAAGGCATCAATGGTATCCTTGCCGATGAAATGGGTCTCGGGAAGGTGCGTAATTGTCTGGCCATGCTCGCTCACTAGGATATATCGAGTTTAAATCGCGGCTTTTTTAGACGGTTCAATCAATATCTTTACTATCTTACCTAGCCGAAACTCATGATATCTGGGGTCCGTTCCTCGTTGTAGCTCCTGCCTCAACGCTTCACAACTGGCAACAAGAGATTACTCGTTTCGTGCCTGCTCTAAAAGCACTGCCGTATTGGGGTAATCCAAAAGATCGGGCTACGCTGAGAAAGTTTTGGATGAAGAAAGAGATCAGCTATAATCAAGATGCTCCTTTCCACGTCCTCATTACTAGCTATCAAATGGTACGATTCTTTCGGACACAATAACTATAAAGCAAGATACTTATAATACTCATATTCTAGGTTACGCAAGATCAACAGTATTTCCAACGTGTCAAGTGGCAATACATGATCTTAGATGAGGCCCAGAACATCAAGAATTCTGCTAGCGTGCGATGGAAAACCTTGCTCGGTTTTCACTGCCGAAATCGCCTGTTGCTAACTGGTACCCCGATTCAAAATTCTATGCAAGGTCTGTTTTCCTTCCGAATAAGCCAGCTTATGCTTACTCTGGATGTCTTTAGAGCTCTGGGCACTGCTTCATTTCATCATGCCGAGCTTGTTCGATTCTCATGACGAATTCAACGAGTGGTTCTCAAAGGATATTGAAAATGCAGCAGAGAACAAGGGGGGCAAGCTCAACGAGCACCAACTGCGACGACTCCATATGATCTTGAAGCCATTTATGCTCAGGCGAGTCAAACGTCACGTTCAGAACGAACTCAGCGAGAAGGTATGCCGATATACAATGTTAACAAACCATGACACCAGGCTGAACCTTCTCTTAGATTGAAATTGACATTTACGTGGATCTAAGCGCAAGGCAGAGAAAATTGTACAGGGCTTTGCTCGCCAATGTTTCGGTCGCAGATCTACTCGAGAAGGCTGCCAATATCGGAGACGTAGAATCTGCTCGATCCCTGATGAACTTGGTGATGCAGTTTCGAAAGGTAACACCATCTATCATGAAGCTACTATGCACTTGCTGATGATAATCAGGTTTGCAATCATCCTGAACTTTTCGAACGTGCCGATGTCGTTGCACCTTTTTCCTTCGCCCACTATGGCCGCTCTGGGCCTTTGGGACGCGAAGGCGACATCATAAACTTTCCATATTCCTCCCAAAATCCCATTCAGTTCAGCATTCCTGAACTGTTCTACCGTGATGGTGGCTTGATCGACGTTCCCCACGAAAATTCTACTTCGAACCAGCGATCGAGTTGTTTGTCAAAATTGATGAACATCTGGTCAACTGATTACATTTATAAATCTATCTATGAAGATGAAGGTACGTGATGCATTTACTGAATCGTTCGAGCAATTTAGCTGATGTTGTAGTAGCTTCTTCTGCGTTTTCTTTTCTTCGTATCTTGAATATGTCCCCTCAGGAAGCTCACTCGCTGCACGTATCTCCTTTAATACGGCGGAACCTTTTCGCTGCTCAAGCCGAAATTAAACTCATCGAAGAGGTCCCTTACATGTGAGTCAAGGATCATTGAGAGTTCGATGGTCTGCTGATACTTGATACAGTGAACCTTCATCCATACTCAGTCATTCCAAAAGTTCGTTGTTGATACACCCATCTATCGTTGGCTTGGACAGAGCAGATGGTTTACCCGAGCTCTGTGATATCACTCGTTCAGCTTGGAATCAAACTTGTTTGTCAAGACCAGAACTCAAGTGGTACATACCACGGGTGGTAGCTCCTGCCATTCCTCTATACTGCACAGACCGGACTTTCCTAGACGCCCACTCTTACTTGCTTGACGCTCCTTTAGAGTCGTTGGCGTTGTATGGAATGCCCTCTTCATTGAAAGACTCTGAAAATGCCGTCAAGATCTATCATTCCTTGCTCCCTGGAGTATCTCCAGATGGCTTGCTGGGTGCATCCCCGTACGATCAAATACCGCTTTCCAAGATGCAGGTGCCTGAAGCAAAGAGGCTCATTTATGATTCGGCCAAACTTGCAAGACTTGATTCCTTATTACAAGAGCTCAAAGCTGGGGATCATCGTGTCCTTGTATACTTCCAGATGACTAGGATGATGGACCTCATGGAAGAATATTTGGTCTATCGACAGTATAAATACCTTCGACTCGATGGATCTTCCAAGATAGAGGATAGGAGAGACATGGTTATGGATTGGCAGACTAGGTAGGACTTTCTTCAATTCATGAGACTGTTTTTCCTGACCTTCTTTCAGGCCAGATATCTTTGTCTTCCTCCTCAGTACACGAGCAGGTGGTCTGGGAATCAATCTTACTGCTGCGGATACCGTCATATTCTATGATCATGATTGGAATCCATCCAACGATGCCCAAGCCATGGATCGTGCGCATCGACTAGGCCAGACTCGACAGGTTACTGTGTATCGTTTGATTACCAAGGGAACTATCGACGAACGTATCGTTCAGCTCGCTCGGGTGAAGAAGGATGTGAGTCTTGAGAATCCCAAGTCCTTGATAATCGATTAATTTCTCCACAGGTTCAGGATATCGTAGTCGGAAACAAGACTCTAACAGACTCGGCCAAACCAGCAGAAATAGTCCAATTGCTTCTCAATGACGAACAACTGGCTAATCTACAATCAGACGGTGCTCCAAGTGTAGGCGAGCGACCTGCCACTGAAAGTGTTCGGGACCTATGGGTGGAGGAAGGAGATGACTTTTTCGGTGGACAGCCAGGATCCGGATCGGGCGCACAGACTGCAGCAGATACTCCGGAGGATGGCAATACTGGCCGCGGTAAGAAGAAGAAAGCGGCGACTCGTGGGCGTAAAAATGCTAACACTAAGAAACGTCCCCAAACACCTGTAACATGAAGTTGAACTTGACATGGACACCATCCACATATATATTGCATAGATCGTCGCACCCTTAGCTATATGTACTCACTGTATAATATCCACAAATACATGTACCTAGTTTTGGACCTTTTAATTTCACTGCTTCAAGGGCTTGTGTTCTCTTTTTGCGTGATAATTAGTTGGTAGCGGAGTTTGAGGAGGAAGGTCGAAACTCCGGACTATACAAAATCACATGTGATACTTATGCCATGATTATAAGGGTATTCAAGATGCGGCCGAACTTTGCAGTTCGCTTTTGACCAGTTCACCTATGGCTACCATTGCTTCCCAAGTCGTCCTCCATCCAACTGTCTCTCAGTCTCTTAAATACGGCTCTACTACCCTCGGTAGAGACAAGGTAGACCCGAAGGCTTCCAGTCCTGACGTAAATTCACTCCTCCGGATTTAGGCATACCGCGCTATCCAATATTTCGCTCGCTTCTACGCTTGGTATCTTCTCTCTAGGGGCGACAAGGACGCGGCAGCGCGTTGGAGTGCCCTCAAAACCCATCTTGGTACTGCAAGGAAACGTGAGTGGTTTGTTTCTGCCATGGTTGGACAGTGTTTTTGATTTGGTACTAGTTCTCCGTCTTGGAAAGCCGGTGGAACATTTGCAAGCAGCTCTACGAGCATGTTTATCCACTGGACCCCCAGTTGAACAAATCACTACTATTGCACGCCAGATCTCTTACTTTGGCTACCTCACATTCGACGCTTTCGTTTGGGTATGTGAGTTACGACACGAAATATGCGGACATATTCACCCTTTCTACAGGCCAATTCCATTAAGTTTTTGAGTCTTAAACCAGAGACCTCCACCCGAGTAGCGAAAATTTCGAATCGATTCTGGCTTGCTGGCATTCTGTTTAGCCTTATCAATGGCCTTGTCAAGGTATGTCTGTATTCCTTCAGAACAACAATAATCATGTAGGTTGGTCACTGGTATTAGAGCGTACGACTTGCGAGAGAAACGAGGAAATTGCAGGGCACGCAAACATGGGGCGAGAAAGGTCCTGGTGCGGAGGCAGAGCGGGAAACGAGGCTTAGTGCGGTCTTAGCGTGCGTCCCTTCAATTCGTGAGCCAGGATTTCATTGACAATCATCCAGTGCCCAAGACAATACTCGGCACCAACTTCTCATTGACTTGCTCGATGCATGGATCCCGGCAACAGCCTTGGGAATTGCGAATGTGAACGAAGGAGCTTTGGGCATCTTTGGGTGCGCCATATTTGTTATCGTTCTTCACTTATTCGCACTAACTAGTTGTCCAGTCTAATAACATCTCTCATGGCAGCACAGAAGCAGTGGGAAGCTGTTAATGGGAAAAAGTGATATGTTTGGCCCAAAATGCAGTAGAACCATTGCGCCGGCGGATCCGTTCAGCTAGTATTTTATGTATCAGTATTCTTTAACATGTCTTTACTTGGTAGTATTCTCAAGTGAACAGAGTTTTTCTTCCTTTTGGTCGTTCCGTAGTTTAAGGTACTCCGATCGAACAACTTCCATTGGTTCTGGTCCAGTACTGACCGACAAGAATAAGGGAAAGCAGCAAGAAATATGAAAGACACGTACTATTGGACCATGCAAGCTTCCACCTCTTTCAGCTGGTCTTTACAAGCCCATGCAACGGAAACCAAGCGTCCTGACATACACTCTGCGAACGCTACGAAAAGTTGGCACCAAACCGTAACAGGATAGTAGAGAGCAGCATACCCTTGACGACGGAATCGCATTCTTTCAAAGCTTGGGCCTTGACTGTCTTGAGAAGATTCTCTTCTTCGCGTCGAGAAAGAGCATTCATTGAGCAAGTTGAAAACGAGCCCAAACAGTCTTCCAAAATTTGCCGCTTGACCCCGGGTCGGCGTTTCGGGCCTCCGCTTTCTCCTTCCTTACAAACATCCATCTCAATGCAGTCTGCAGCTCGGACAGCATTGCTCAGACGTGCTCTCGGTGTCAGGTCACTAGCGACTCCCTCTGCACCTTCGACCTCAAAGACGACATTCACCGAGACTCTCAAAGTCGGACCTTCTTTGGACGATTTTATCTCTGACAATGTACCAGACCGTGTCGTCCTTGGCAACCCTCGAGGGTTAGTATCGTATTTCTAGTATTGAACTTTCTAAAGCTTCATACACTTAAACAGCCCCCGACTTCCTGGGTATCTAAAAACTTCAATTCCTTCTGGCAAATCTTTCAACAAGATCAAGAAGGACCTTAGAGGACTAAATCTGCACACTGTTTGCGAAGAAGCTCGATGTCCTAATATTGGAGACTGCTGGGGCGGAAAGGAAGGAGTTACCGAGGCAGAAGGACGTAGCGCAGCGACAGCTACAATTATGGTGCGTTCTCTTAGTGACTTTTTCCGTGTTTGCCATTAAAGCCTGTTTTTAGCTTATGGGAGATACATGCACCCGTGGGTGTCGTTTCTGTTCTGTCAAGACCTCTCGTGCACCTCCACCTCTCGATCCCCATGAGCCGGAGAATACTGCTGAAGCCATTAGTCGATGGGGGCTGGGTTATATCGTGTTAACCAGTGTGGATCGTGATGGTATATTCTTTTTTCTGTGTCGTTGCTTACAATACTCATGGTATTCTGTCAGACCTCGTCGATGGTGGTGCACACCATTTTGCTGAGACTATTCGTAAAATTAAGCAAAAGTGAGCTAATATCACTTCATGTAAACGTGTCATCCATTTATTCAAAACTGCAGAGCACCACATATCCTCGTCGAGGCACTCACTGGTGACTTTGCTGGTTCTCTTGACCATGTCTCCGTGGTAGCCAAATCTGGACTCGACGTTTACGCACACAACATCGAAACCGTGGAACAACTTACTCCCTTCGTTCGTGATCGCCGTGCGACGTTCAGACAAAGTTTAAAGGTTCTTGAACATGCAAAACGAGAAGGTGTACGAGTCACCAAGACCAGTGTGATGTTGGGAGTTGGCGAGACTCATGATCAAGTAATGGATGCTCTCAAAGGTGCTTTTTTGTTAACAATATCATGTCGTATCTCTTTAACGTCTGTTCAGAGCTTCGTAAAGTTGATGTAGACGTTGTAACCTTTGGTCAATACATGCGGCCTACGAAGCGACACATGAAGGTCGACCGTTATGTAGAGCCTGCAGAATTTGATAGGTGGAAGCAGATCGCGGAGGATATGGGTTTCTTATACGTTGCTAGTGGTCCGTTGGTCCGCAGCAGTTACAAGGTAAGGGTGGTCATTCTCTATGATAACGTTGATCTCTTACATTTGACCAGGCTGGAGAGTTTTATATAGAGAATGTCCTGCGGGGCAAGGGTGCGGATAGAAAGGCCAAGGCTCTCTTATCGCAAGACGTCGCTAGTTCATCGGCAGAGGCATCCCACTAACAGGTTGATTGGTCTAATATACACCTATACTACCTTCAAATACTGTTAACTTATATGCCATTGTAATGCACATCTTTGCTGGGTTGCTCATCTCAATCATGGATTAGTGTACACTACATACTTTTCTCGGTAACCTTTAAGGATCTGCCATCGGAACGTCGCCCCCGTTGTCACCGCCAGTACTGAGCAAAGATTCTGCAGACCTTCTGATGTCCGCAATCTTGCCACGCATAATATTGATGGCTTCTGGGAGCAATTCTTCAGGTGCATACGCACTCTCTGATTCGACATTGACTAGCAAAGGGTGAGATTAGCCTAACGACTAGCAGAAAATGAAAATGCAACTCACAGATGAAGAAGTCTCGTATACGGCTAAGCTGGACCATGTCACTGAACTCTGGATCACGAAGGACTTCGCGCGTAACTGTGTCATTACGCATGCCTTTGGGATCTATTTTGACGACTTTCTTAACTCTGTCAACGACGACAACTCCGGGCGCGAAACAATTTTTGAATTCTTCAGCTCGGTGCATCGGTATGGGTTTTGTGATAACGATGTTTGGATGAAGACGGTATGATGCAGTGGCTGAGTAGAATCCTCAGAAGACGAGGCTTCAATTATTAGCTGGTGACGCACCGACGGGACTAAACTTTGCATGATCTTTTCCGACACCTTTTACTGCATGAAGTTCCATCTCTATTTCTTGCCCTGGTCGAAGTTTGGCAAGAACGATGTTGAGATTTAGGGGTCCGATATCCTTCATCATTAAAGATGCTTGCTCCCCTGCCGGTTGCCAAACCAAATGAGAAGACAGGAATTCATGATTTTTATATAATTCTTTGGGGTCTTCTGAGCCTTTTGGAGCTTTTGGATTGCGTTCGCATAGAATATGGGCTCTAAAAATGATAGTGTCACGATCTGTGCCTGGGTCTTCAACGTCTACAAGTCTTGTGAACCTTTGTCTGGAGACGAGTGAAGGATACAAACATACCAGCCTTCATGTCAAGATTTCTGGGATCTACATTGAGGGGAACCAGGCCTATTCTATGCGAAAGGACCTCATCTTGTACCACTGAGGTGTTGTTGAATATGTAGACCCGTTCAGCAGCGACTGTAGGTACCTGTACATCATAAGAAGGTGAGGTAAAAAAATGAACATAGGAAACATACTTCTGCGATCATTATCCGTCGAAACGCATTTGCTATAGATGCATCCACGCCTACAATGTCGAATTCTATTGAACGATTTGAGAGCCTTTGAACTTCTGCTTTGAGGTTCTACCCTTACAGAAAAAGTGACATTAGCAAGAGTCAAGAAACAGATGTTATTTCGCACCTGTCTGAACTGCGACAGATTCCAAGAGTGGTCTTCGTTCGGATAATGACCGGGAAAATCTGTACTAGAAACATGAGTCGCTCGCTCGGCAGTTACGCCAACTAGTCGTCTCGGATTGACGTCCATGATGTCGCGTCAGGCCTGTGGAACTCGCGTTGTGGAAAAAAAAAATCGGTCCACGTGCGTAATTACAGTTGCAACTCACTGTCAGCCTTCCCGTAGTCTATACTTAAACCATTGTTTTTGTTCGAGGTACACGGAGTTGTATATCGAAACACTACTACATACATTCTAAAAGTACAGATGCAGAAGCAATCTAGGAAATGCTTTCTCTTATAATGGAAAGTTTGAATGGAGTAGAGGAAACACGGTCATCGGAGGTGTATATATCTCCACATAAATCTTGGTTGGACAGCAATTCAAAGCAGTCTAGCTCAAGAGCGGAATCGTTTACACCGTATTCTAGTAAATCGTGGACTGACAGCTTGATCAAATGGGTCAAGGATGCTGGGCTTCCGGTGGCCGCAGTGATAAATGATGCATGTTGGATAGGTGGCATAGTATCAGGATTTTTATGAGAAAATAAAGACCAGGTGGATAAAATGATCGATGCTCCATGGGTGAGCCGGAATGCCTCGAGTGCCATCATGACTTGCTGTAAAGGACTTGTAAATGCAACTCTACTGTTGCGAGAACGCGCATTCTCAGCGCTGAAACGGTCTGACCAATAAAAGGCACTAAGTGAATCGACAGCTATCATGCCGATTTCAGAGTCTGGTAGACAGCCCGTGTGGTAATGAGGCAAATCAAGTATACCGACAGCCAGATCGATAGTTGAACTCGGGTGAAACACATGAAGTTTGCAGGTAGAATGGTCCACAATTTCCTGCAGACTTTCGACACCGACGCGGGATGCAAGGCGGGATGACAGTATTTTTTTGAACCGAAAGATATCAAACGAAGCGTCGGGATCGAAAAGAATGGCTGCCTTGCCCCAGCCGCCCAAAGTTACAGGGAGTACACAGGAAGCTAAGAAATGGTAGACAAGGTATGTTTTTCCTGATGCCGGCGGGCCTTGGACTTCGAGCACATCTCCAGGGTTGATGTTGACAGGCAGTGACAGACCCGGGGGTGCTAGACTAAAAAAATGACACGTAAATACGCGTTAAATAATTGGACGCGAGATACACGTACCTGGACGCGTGTTTCAGAGAGCGTACAGAGGTCAGGACCTAGATAACATTATTTTGAGTCCAGGAAGGAGGTAGAATCACGGGGCACTGACAGTCTGAAGGGACTCTGAAGGAATTTGGTCAAGCCAACCCGAAGCCATGCTGATTATGTAACGGCAACCTCTTTTTCTGCCAGCCATACTGGATGCCGCGTTTCTAGAGTTTTTCTTCTCATCCAGACAGTCTTTTAGAGCGCCCGAACGGCATCTGCTACTTGTATTTTGCAGACTTATACCATCATCTTACGACGCAACGACTTTGACCACGATATACTCCTGCGCTGGCAGCAATGATGTCCAACTCCTCACCTAGAGCCAGTCCACCTGCTTCTAGACGCCCTGCGTCTTCCTCTGTATCTTCAACTTCTTCTGTAACACGAAGCGCTAGTGCCCGCGCTGCAGCCACTCCCCGCACTTCATCTCCTATGAATTCCGCGACTCGTCGTCCCGCCGCCAAGGCTACGGCTTCACCTGCTGCAAATGGCAGCAGTGACTCTGTACAATTGAAAGAAGCCGCCGAGAAACTGGAAAATGTAAGCGTGTCCAAATGTCCTCATCGGTACACGTTGACTGACTCCTTTTCGTAGCTCATGGTCCAGCTACAAGACAAAGACCAAACCATATCCACCCTGACTACCGAAAATGACAATCTCACTTCAGTTCTCCATGCGGCAGAGACCCGAATGAATGATTTCTACGCAGAACAGAGTCGGTCGGAAATGGAGCTTGCCCAGCGTATCGACATCTCTGAAAAATTACGAGCGCAGGTGCGCGAGCTTGAAAAGGAGAAACGAGACCTTCAACGAAGGTACAATGAGCAGGTTGGATCATTTTATCGACGCATCGTGCTGTTGCTGACTACCGCCCCAGACTACCACATTTGATGCAGAACGTCAGACTTTCTATGACAATGAGCAACATCTCAAGTCTCGCATTCAGTCGTTGTCCCAAGCCAGAAAGCAAACTGAGATACCGCGTACTTCTATCCCCGACCCAGAAACCGACGTCGAAGAGGAGCTTGAAGACCCCAAGCTCCAAACTCCAACTCAAACCCAAACCTCGAGCCAGGATTTGAATGATCCCGATCAAGAACCTGCAGAAATGACTGCACTTCGCTTAGAGCTTTCAACCCTGTCTACTTCCCACGCATCCCTTCAGAACACCCTCGTTCTTCTCCAAAGTCAATTAGTTGATCTCACAAGAGTCAATCAAGGCTTGCAGGAGGAGAACGAAAGCTACAATATCCTGCTCAGGGAAAAGACTCTCAGCGGTCGTCTCGATTTCTTGAAACAAGTGGGATCAGGGTCTGAAGACGATGAAGACGACGAAGAGAGGGAAGACGCGGGAAGTCTCCGCAGCACCGGCCGTAACACCCTCGACCGAGTCGAAGAAGAACATGCAGAGTCACTGGGAGGGACTCTTGGGCAGGAACTCGAAAGGAGTGGGGACTTGCAGGACACTGATTCTGTCTCTTCCCGGCACCGTGCTCGTCAAGGTCGTAAGCGAAGTGCTTCCACTTCACACTCGCCTGCTGGTAACAGAGGTGAAAGCCTGGCAGATCTTCCCATCACTGGACCAGGTCTTGACTTGGCCGCTGAACTCGGTCGTGCCGAGAACAATGCCATCCTTGCTGGTAATGGTGACGAAGATAACGACCGTACTGTCAGTCCCAGAAAGAAGAAGAACAGAAAGTCTGCCATGGAATCCAGTGTTTCCGCATCCGATGTCACTGCGCTCAGATCCGAGGTCAAGGCACTCAAAGATGCTAACAAGGCATTATCACTCTATGCTTCCAAAATCATCGATCGTATCATTGCTCAGGAAGGCTTCGAGCATGTACTCGCAGTCGATTATGAGAAAGAGGCTTCGCCTACAACTCCAGCCACTGCGGCCCCACCAGAAAGGCCCCGACCTCAGTCTGTCATAGTTGATCGTCTACCTGCGACGCCACCATCTGACGCGTCCCGATTCAACACTCCTCCAGCACCGTCCGTTCCAAAGCTTGGCACGCCGCCCCAGCAGTCTAAAAAGGCCCAACGTCGGTCGTTGTCATTCGATTGGAGAGGTTTTTCTATTTTCAACCAAGGGGAGAAGAAGGTTGAGCCTAATCTTCGCCCGTTGACGCTCAAACCTGGAGCCAGTCCTATCACTAGCGCCAGGAAGTTGGACACTGAAGAAGATGAGGCTGATCGACGAGAGAGAGATAGAATTCAGGCCACGATGAAGCTCCTCGGTATCACATCTCCCACCTCACCTCAACCTATTCAAAAATCATTCTCTTCTCCTGCTCCTATGTCATCGCAGCCTGCCACTCCTACCACTACAGCTCCTACCCCGAGCACGAACAGGCGATTCTCGTTCTTTGGATCTCGGGCTTCGTCTACTACAGAAGCCTCCTCTGCTGGACCTTCTACACCTGCTTTGAACGGCGGAGTAGGACTAGGATTTGACCTCACTGAGGAAGCCGTAGCAGCCGCTGAAGCTCAGAATACTTTGGCAGCACTGGATGCTCAGGAAAAGATATTGAGTGAGGAGATTGCGAAAGGTTCTAGCACTGGTTTTACAGAAATTACGCGGAGGCCGAGAACGAGAGCAAGCCCAGGCAGTAGGCGAAGTGGTGGCAGTGGGTCCACAGTCTGGAGTGCTGGTATAGAAGAAGAGTGAGCGGATGCTCACGAAGTTGGATAGGAAGGAATACTAGACAGGAAGATCTAGTTTCATGTCATGATACGCCTGGATTCATTCACGATTTATACCCTCAATAATTTTATTTTTCGGAAGTCAGCGACAGCAGAATTCTCGATACTAAGCGAGTATGTACTAAACTACATCAGAAAAGACAGTACAACATTTATGAAGGTTTATGCTTGACCAAAGTATTCTGAGCATGAGTGCGTATTGTTTGGAATGGATCGGAAGAGAATTGTGGATTCGACATGATCATTGGCATCCTTAGCCTCTCCACTTGACTGAAAGCAATAGAGCTTAGTCGCGATATCAAGTATCAAAAGATCAACGTACAGAATCTGCCTTCGTTGAGCGCCCGACAAAGTTGAGGATTTTCCCTCTCCAATCTGCCCGCGTTTTATTTTGGGCTTTGTCGAGGAGCTATCTGCCTCCGTTACATCTTTCGTAGTTTCAGATTCTTCTGCCTTGTCGACTGCTTGTAATACAGCTTTGATATCGTTCATACCCTGACCTAGTTGCTCTCGGGCTTTGCGCTTTAGTCTTCGCTGATGTGATTTAGAGTATGGGGATCCAGTAAGTTCCAGCCCTGGATTCAAAATCAGAAAGAGTGCACGAAGGAATAAGACGGTCTACGCTGAAGGAATGCTTCTCGTTTTAGTTGTTTGTCTTTCTTCTTTAGAGAGCCAATGTCTGTCTCGTTTACGGAAAGTAACTCTTGAGCCTATGTCAGAGGTTAGACGCTTGAATAAAAATCTTCAATTTGACATACTGGGACGTCCACAGCACTACCGATATCTATATGCTCGACTTGATCATCGGGTGCTGCAAATTGCCGTTTCGCAATCTTTACGGAGGGATTATGGAGGGAAGTACGTGTTCTGCGCTCTTTAGGCTGTTGTAAGTCAATGAACAGTCCTCACGCAAATGTCGAGGAGAACCGACCATGGTAGTTATTCAGAAAGAGACTAAACGGGAATCCGGACCGATAAAGTTCATGAGCTAGGTTAGCTCAATACCACGATGGAGAGGTCCCGCAGCCGTTCAAAGTCAATAGCAAGATCAATCATTGAACGTCCGGACAAGGATTATATCGTAGGAATTGCTCTGCTCTTGGTAGTCGTTTTGCTCTGGACCGCATCAAATTTCGTGACGCAGGTTAGACACCCTTTTTCCCCGCTTCGTCTAATATTCATACCGTGTCGGCTTAGGATCTCTTTCACGGCGGTTATGAAAAGGCATTTCTGTAGGTTTCTGTGCCTATCATTGCTTACTATCGCTCAACTTGAGTAGAGTGACCTACTTGAACACCGGCGCGTTTACCCTCTATCTGCTTCCCTCGGTCATACGACTATGTCTGGGCAAGACCACTCTTTCTTCAATGTTCAGCTCTGGTAAGCAAATGTACCCACTGCCCATGGATTAACAGATTATATCCTCACCAGGTCCAGAATATGAGCCCTTGGTTACAGATGAAAATCCCGAAGAGGTACGTGTACAGTCTTGATTACTATAATCCATTCACCCATCGGTTTCGCCGTCAGCCCCACCGTGCCTCCGCATCTGTAGAGTCGGATGCAGAACTACCTCCTCTGACTGTCCGGGAAACAATCAACCTTGCGTCTATATTCTGTTTTTTCTGGTTTATAGCGAACTGGAGCTTGAATGCAGCACTGGACTATACTTCCGTCGCTAGTGCGACCATTCTTAGTGCAATGAGCGGTTGGTCTCTACTAATTTTCGCCGTTGTCCTACTCATAATTTCGTCTATAGGATTCTTCACTTTAGGAATTGGTCGTATATTCAAAGTTGAAGTTTTAACAATGGCCAAGGTCAGCGCTGTGATTGCCAGGTTCGTATCTACTGTAACACCGCGACCCACTTGGTTTAATGTCAATTCAGTTTTCTTGGTGTTGTCCTTGTCTCCCTTTCCGACTCTTCCCAGAGCCAACCAGTACCCACTAGTGCATCCGCATCTGATCCAGTTACCCGACCAATCTTGGGAGACTTTCTCGCCCTTCTATCTGCTCTATTCTATGCTCTATATGTCATTCTTCTCAAGGTTAGGATACGTTCGGAATCTCGAATCGACGCAAAGCTCTTTTTTGGCTTTGTTGGACTTTTCAACATTCTATTTTTGTGGCCGATTGGTATCATTCTGCACTTTACCGGAATAGAAAAAATGGAGCTGCCCTCAACTCAAAAAGCCGTAGGAGCACTGCTTGCAAATGTATGAGATGTTTTTCTCGTCAACGCCACTAGAGAATTGACTAGTTTCTAGATGTTCTTTACCTGGTCTAGTGACTATCTTTACGTGTTAGCTATGCTCAAGACAACACCTCTCGTTGTCACCGTTGGTCTGAGTCTGACAATCCCACTCGCTGTCGTTGGGGATTTCATTCTCGGCAAATCGACACATGTGCAAGTCATCATGGGTGCATTACTTGTTCTATCGAGCTTCCTTGTAGTAGGTTACGATGATGCTAAGAGCAGAGCTGTGGAGGCTCCACCTCCCGCAGGATCCAGTGTTCACCGCGGACGTCGTTCTCAAGGAGACGTTGAACTTGACGGATCAATAGATCATTGAATAGATTTCTCGACCTAGACAGTTTCAGGCTACACCATTTATTTATACAAGGCACATAAGAGTCGTATATCTTTCGTGTTGTATCTCAGTAGTGTACAATCACTAATATACATGTCGCAGTGAAATTAAGAAAGTTCGGAAACTATAAATTATGCCTGTCCGCGATGTAACGAGAATGGTCAAAAAGGATACAGGAATGCCATGAGACTGAAAGAAAAATGTAAAGAAAGGGTAAGAATAGCAAAAGGGTTAAATCGAAAGATAGAATGTGTCAGTGTGAAATAATTGTGAGTATGTTATGCACCCTGGAAGCCAAACCGTGGACGGGAGGGGGCTTGATGGTATTTAACCTTTTCGAATATTCGGAAAAGACTAATGACCAGATTTGTGCAGTACATAAGGAGTCCTATCCCGACCAAGCAAATTAAAGCCAACTGATTATCGCATATTGTATCGCCAATACTGCCTTCAAACGTGGGCAGATTGCTTGTTGGAGGAGGTAGTTCGTTGTACCACGAAGTAGCGCTATTGGAAGCACAAGGCACGAGAGAAGTGAAAAAATTGTCGAAACATAGGGACAAGGCCGCAGACCAAGCGCATATAAAGAGGACTTCTAAAAGAGTGTGGGCGAGTTTACCCGAGGTACGCCAGAGACCAAGCGGTCGTCCAAAGTATTCGAGCTAGTCGAACATTCAGCAATTGAGGAAAAATTTAGTGGCAGGTGACCTACGTATATAGCAACCATGACATGGACAAGTGTCAGCGGTGCAAAAATGATAACGAGTGTACTAAATCAACGGTTCAGTGCCTCGTTCCAATGACAGATGAAAAGACACGTACGGAGAGCTTCCGACGGCTCCCATGATGTTGTTCTGCTTCTCCCTTTGTCGTATTCGGATGGCCACGCCAAGAGCGGCCGTGGTGAACGCGATGTTTGCGAGTCGGAAAAGCTAGACGAAAACATGAGGATGTATGTGTGCAATGAGCCGGCTGTACTCACCAGAGGAACATAAGCATTGTTTAGTAAAAATATCCTTAACCGTTTCTTCCTTGCAGCCCATGAAGAGTCATTTTTGCCACTGGTGTCGGAAGAGTCATCGTGGACTGGAGCATCCAAGCCATATGAATTTTCCCGCTCATGATCCCGAAAGGGACCTTGTGCGGTGGGCCGAGCGGTCCAGGGTGACTCCCAACCTGGGGTGGGATTTTGAGCGACTGTAAATGTCTCATGTGGAGGCATGGCAATGGAGAGGTTCCAATTTCGACGACTGCCTTGACTGGTCCCTGGCTGTTGTTCTTCCGTGCTTTTTTCCGTGAGTTTACGTAGGGGACCGTCTCGAAGAGCCGGTGTGGAGGGGAGCCATGATTTAGTACGATCCTTGAAAGTCATTGTCTTTCTATTCGCAATGTGTTCATCCGAGGAGGCAGGATCCCGTGGACGTGGCAAGGTAAAAGCCCACCATCGACTAGCAGATCCATTAGAATTGAAGGTTGAATGAAATGAGTTGACGTCGGACGGCCGTGATTCGACGGCATTGGGGTCACGGTTGTCTTCGCTGGACGGGAGTTCTTTGGGAGAAGGAGGTTCATCTTTTGCCCATGCTAAGATGAATGTCAGTAAGGGGAAAGGTGTGAGCTGACCAGACGATAATTACGGGGTGAAGTGACGACTGTGGAAATTGGGGGAGGTGGGACACGATTGCTGGAAACACTGAGGGCCTTGACACTGGAGCTAGAAGGAACAGAGGGAGGGCGAGGGCGAGGGGAAGTGGAGGTCATGGAACAAGGGTCCGGAAGGGGCCTTGGCGCGGTGCTAAACCAATTTCGCGTCAGCTCCACTGCCAAACGAAAACCTACCACCGCAACGACCAAGACCGCAGCAAGGACAGGAAGGACGAAGGACCTGCACTGTCTGGTGGTGGAAGCTGTTGAAAAAGTGTTAAGCGCTGTATTCAACACTTGTTTGTTTCTTCCCATCATCTGCTCATGGACGACATTCCTTCTCTCTCAAACCGTTCCGTCGGCAGCCGTTTCATCACCTCTGACGAGGTCGAATCAGCCAGGGCAAGACGTGATGAACAGTGGAAAGCTGCCTATGCACGGTCGGTTTCCAGTCCATCGGCTCCGCTCGTGTGCTCACTTTCCCCAGACTCGGCCAGGAACCACCTCCACCTCAACAAGAAGACTCGTACGATGGTCGTAGTCTTGCTGAAGTGAGTATGATTCGGACTCGGCCCTGCGTGGTGTATTGACTCTTGTTCTTTCATCTGGTATGACGCCCCCTTTAGAAACTAGCTGCAAACAAGGTACCTGCGTCCCTTACATTCATCTAGTCTACTCTAACCTCTATATACAGATTGCTAAGCAGGAGGAATGGGAAGAAAGGACAAAACTAGGTTACTCCATCCTCCATTTTTATCCACTGCCATGTCTTGAACTCGTTCTCAGCCAACCAATTCCGGGCCCTCGAAGAGGATGAGATCATGTTTCTAGATTCTGTGAGAGAAAAGCAAGAAACTGAGGAACGTGAAAGAAGGCAGAAGGACGGAGAAGAAGTAAAGAATTTCAAAGAGTCTGTCAACTTGTTTCTTTCACTCTTTTCCGACGACTCTGACTTGCGTAGAGCTGTAGCAGCACGTACCCAGGCCTCGAATCCCCCGCCAAACAGTAGTGCTTCCTCCAAACCACCGCCGCCAAAAACAGCTGCGGCTAAAAAGGACAAGAAACCTCTTAAAGGGGTTGTTGTCAAACGGAAAACCAAGCCGCCGAGTAAGACAACTGATGCAAAGCCTGAGAAGGAGGCGACGGAAAAGAAGGAGAGCGACGATGCACCGGCGCCGAAACGACGTAGGATTTCAGAGTCATAATATTGTATATGTATATATTTGCTATATCATACCCTGCTTACCGTCTGGAAATTGCATTGGGAGTTGGTGTCCATCGCAATTTACTAAGATCTTTCTCTTTCCCTTTACCGCCATCCCAGCCAGCGGTGCGTTCCATCGCTTCTGCTCTCCGTTGTCCGGAAGTTCCCATAGTGCGGTCCAAAAGCCTTTTCGCCGCAGGCGTCAGATTTCCAGCAGCTTCCGATCTCCTGGGTGTCCAGGATGGAGGTCCCATATTTCCCTTTCTGACAGTTACCGGTGTCCTTGAAATTCCAGGGGTTTGTCCCGGCGCAAGTAAGCCTGCTTTGGCTCGAAGGCTTTTTGAAGCTTTATTTGAGAGTTTGTGTGACAGCAACTCCCGAGAAGATGGCTCGGACAGACGAAACGGGGTGCTGGAAGCCAGAGCCTCTGCTGGATCATCGGACTGCGATATTATACGGGGCGTAGCGTTAAGGGTACCCCAAGTCATTAACTCTTTGACGGCTACAGGGCCGAGTTCGGAAGGCGTCGGAGAAGGTAGATTAGGTACCAGAGAAAATTTGTCGTCTCTTGTAGGAGACCTGGGGCGATCTAGAGTGAAATGAGCAAGCGGTTAACACGGTATAAGGACCGGAAAGCTTACATTCTGTGCCTTGTATTGCAGCATCAATCCTACTTCTTGTGGGACTTGGTGGCTCCGAAAGAGATCTAGATGTCAATGTAGAATCATCTTGTTCTGGTAGGCGAGTGCTGCCGTATGCAATCGACTTCTCCTCTCCCTTTGGTACAACAACTGGTTTTGGTCGTTGGTGGTAAGGAGACGAGTCTGCATCGGGAGGAAACATCAGGGAATTTCGCGTCTGTATAAAGCAATTTAACCAGACAGTAGAACATATGAAACTCGGATAGCGAACCTTGAAATTCCAGCCATCCACTCCTGCAGAGCGCATATCTTTCTTCGGAGCCATAACGTCTGTTTCACCACTCTGGTTTGCCTTTTCCTTCACAATCACTTCCTTTCCCTTCTCGACCTCTTCTTCCTCGCGGCTCTCATCTTTATCTTTCTTCCCCTCTTTTCCATCTGTTATAAGCCCAGCATTCGTAGGAGCTTCAATCACAAACTTTTCCCGTACCCCGGTCATCGTCGGTCCCTCAATCAACATCTTTTCCCTTGCTTCCAACATCCTATCCTTTTGTTGCTCTACCCTCTTCTGCGCCTCCCAAGCCCAGCCCCACTTTTCCTTCCTCTGTCTATTCTCGTCATCCAAAATCTGAGTAAAACTCGAGTTATCCTCTGAGGTGTAGCGAGCTTGAAAGTTGTCTAGGCTCAAGTTTGTATCATAGCGGGGTCTTTTTGTTGGGCGTTCTTCACCAGCACCATTGAGAGGAGTACGCATTGGCGTGTTTGAAGGACCAGCTGCATAAGGTGTCTGAGAGGGTGTCTGGTAGGGTAACCTGGTGCGACGAGAAGATAGTGCCGGTGTGGCGTTTATTTCTTCTATTCGTCGTACAGATGCATTTATTAAATGAGGATCCCGAGTGTCGAGTGCGTCCAGATACTCGTTGGTTGCATCCAAGTGGACGAGGTTTGGAAAAAAGTCGCGGGCAATGATATGTGAGAGAGCGACGGTGTACTCGTCCTCGTCGAGCACTTCCTGGTTGTTCAACGAACGCTCTTGTGAAAAGCTAGAGTCTTCAGGCATGCTTGTAGTGGTGGTATAGTTCAATAAATTAGCATATCACGTGAAAACAGCGTCATATCAAGTACAAAAGCTAAGCTACGATTAGTTTTTGTAGTATTAGAACGCTATCCTCTACAACTCGAAGCCGGAGTAATTAGGTATTTCATGTCAATCGTTGGAGACGGTAGCGGACTGGATCGCGGTGTAACCGGTGTCATAAAGTTAGGTAAAAGAGACTGAAGGAACGAATGCGTGAGTTGGTCAGTGCAAGTCAAAAATTACAAGGGAGAAACAGAACATGCATATGGATTAATAAATCAAGGTGGAGAAGAGTGAAATACAGCTGATATGACCAGAATAAATCGGACACCTATAGAGAAGAAGGGTACATGAGAAATCTAAAAAACGCTCTTGCCGATGTTGTTGGTCGCACTACCAGCCCTGGGTCTAGAACTACTTCGCAAAGTATTGTCCCCAGAACCGTCAGCACTTTTCCTGCGGGCTCCTCCGCTTGGACGTCCGATTCGACTTTGGGCAAGCGAAGAAGAAGTCGATGGTGGCAGCTTGGAAGAACGCATGGTGATATTCGTGTGCAAGCCAGGCAGGTCAGGTAGAGCCTTGCCGTTTTCAGGCGTGAGACGACCGTTTGACTTTGCCGCAGTACTTGCTCCTAGTGACGAACGCTTGGCTTGTGAGGCGTACAAGTGAACACCACCGGGACCAGTCGAGCGTTTGGCGCCGGAATGAACACCATTGGATGGAATTGGCAAAAACGTCGGCGTAGCAGGACGAGACGTAGACGAGAAGACAGAGCTGGTGGTAGTTGTACTTCCACCTGATAACCGGGATTGGGGTCTTCTGATCCCCGAATGCATGGTGCTCTGTGAAAGGGCTCTGGAAGAACCGAATGTAGGAGAAGGTGAAGACGTAGCTGTCGATGACGTAGACGCTGCTTGTTTATACCCTGCACGAGGACTCGACACTCGCCTTCGGTCTCTGTCTGGCGGCGATGGCGAGTCTTCCATGATCAACACCCACCCTGAAGAATCCCCTCCAGAATCCTTCTTGCTCTTCTCTGATTCTGTATCAGTACTTCTCTTTGACTCTGTGCTTCTCCTGACAGTATCCCAATTTGACCTCCCCAGCATGGCTTTACTGCTGGATTGCACAGGTGAAGGCGAACCGATACTGGAAATGGCAAGAGTATTGGCATTTGGTCGAGTTGTCGTGCTGCCCATGCGTAAACGAGGAACGCGTGTGTGAATCTTTTGTTCTAAATTCCTGACTCGGGCACGCATCTCGGAAACCATTTGTACACCCTTGCTCTTCGAAGCCGTGCTGGTAGTAGAATTAGTGCTCATAGTAGAAGGATTACGAGCCATAATTGGCCTAGTGGTGATAGGTGTTCGAGGTGAAGATGAATACAGTGAAGGGTGAGTGTTGGAACGGGGTATCGAAGTCGGCGTTGTATGAATTTTGAGGGGTAACTTGGTCGGAGATTGGCTGCCGGGACGAGGGATTGATGGCTTGCGAGGTGTGGCTTCCTCGTCGTTGTTAGACTCGGGCAGACTATCCGAGCTGAGATCTGCAAGTTGAAGGTCGGCGGGTGCTGGAGTGCTCAAAAGGTCGTCATTGGATTGATCACCGCCGTTGGACGTGGGGAACGGTGAATGTTCATTGGAGAAGGTGCTCTCTCTGGATGGTGGCATGGGACGGGTTGCGAGCTGATCCTTTAATATTGAAACCTCCGCATTGGCATCTGAGTACAAACATGTTAGAGACCAGCAAGTGCCAAAATTGCTATCATACCTCTTAGTTCATCTTTGAGCCGTTGGCATTGTTCTTCTACATTCGCTTTGTCTAAGAGTTCGTGCTCCAGGAGAATCTTTTCTTCCAAAGCCTTGGAGTACTTTGCTTCAACGTCGGCCAAGTGAGAAGAGACAGCCCGCTCCGTCCGTTCCAAGTCGTCGTTGCCCATCTCTAGCTCACGAAGCTGAACCTTGAGTTGCTGATATTCTTGCCGTAGCTTGTCCAATTCGCGCTGAAGGGAAGTTGTGGTGGTATTGTGAGTGGTTTGAAGAGACATGAACTTGTTCTGAAAATGACATATTAACAGACTAGAACCAAGTCAAAACATTACAACTTGCGCACCTTCCAGTCATCCTTCTCTGTTTCTGCCCGTGCTACCTTGACCCTCAGATCCTGCTGTGCCTTTTCAGTCCTCTGCAGCTCATTCTCTAATTCGGCCTCGAGTTCCTTGCTAGCGTGCTGAAAGTCTTCGAGTTCGGCACGAGTCTCTGCCAGCATGTCGGCCACCTATAGAGAGCAGATAAGTATAGTTTGGGTGCTTGCGAGAGAGTAGAATAGACCTCATTGTACTTTGCACGCCAGTCAACCGAGGTCGAATAACTGTGGAGACGTATAAGAAGATAACAAGAGAAGTGAGATGAAAGTACCTTATATGAGAATCATCTATAGACATGATTGGGTCTCGTCGAAGGGCATCTGTAGCAGAGAGGACCGCCGTCATGAACAAGGTAACGAGCTGCTCGTCGACACAGTCAACTAAAAGCACCACTTTTGGAAAAACAGTCACGTTTCACATTTGTTTCCAAACCCTAACCCTAATCACAGTAACTACGCTACTAGATTTACTATACATCTACTTAATTATGTTCAGTCTTGGTTTGGTTTTGCACATTTTCGCTTTTCGATGGAACCGGTTTTGGGGCACCTCCTGTTCGATAGTGAACCATAGAATGCATGAAAAGACTTGATACATACATTTCCTGGAATTTGAATTCAGCGTCCGCCCAAGGTAAAAATCAGCAATCTTACCTGCCATGAGACTGCTTCCATCGTATGGCCAGCCTCGCTAGTTGCAAAAATGACACCGAGATCGTTTCTTGCTGTCGTGACAAAATAACTCCGTGCATCACCCAGCGAAATCTAACTTGACGGTTGAAAGCTGCTCGTCCACCCTAGAAGCTCGGTGCACGTACCACGACTCCGCGCACCACATCTCCGCCTCTGAAGCAGTCGCCGATTTTAACCTTGTCTTTTTCTGTGGCCCTTACGTCTTGCGACCGAATGACACCTGTAAACTCCTCGCCTGGTGGCAGAGGTATACCGTCGACGACTGAAATTGACAAGAGAGCCTGTACGGGAGAAAGTCGAGTAACAGTTCCGAGGACAACAGAATTGGGTGCAGGAGGATGCGGCCGGACGCGCGCGATAGCCAGAGTCTGCAACGAAGCATGTTATGCGAGGGTGACCCGAGTCCAGAAAAAAAAGCAATGTACAGATCCTTGATAGTGTGGAACTCCTACGAGACTTGCTCGAACTTGAGAATCTTTGAGATAGAGACCATTTCCTAGTTGCGGCAAAGGACCTTTGGGAAGAGGAACAGGTTGTCCGGGAAGAAGGAAATCGGACGACATTGGAATTGAATGATAACTCAAAGACCCAAGTTTTGGGGACTCGGGTTGGCGGTGTGGGAATTCAGACACCTGTCTTCAAAAACTTTTCGCGTCCCGTTCCTGTCCGTCATCTTCCCGTATACCACAATGTCTGCCTCCGTGGCTCGTGTATTTGCGCGTCGTGCGTTTTCTCTCTCTCCATTTTTCTCTCTGTATTCACCCCGTCTCCCTAGGTTTCCATGTCTCTGCGCGTAGAAGTGCGCTATCACAGTTTAACATGCCTGCCATGAGCCCTACAATGACGGAGGGTGGTATCGCTTCCTGGAAGAAGAAAGAGGGAGAGACCTTTTCTGCTGGTGACGTCCTTCTCGAAATTGTTGGTAGCCCAGGTTGCTGCTGCTCGTCAAGCCTAGCTTATTCTTCGCTGTAGGAAACAGACAAGGCCACTATAGACGTAGAAGCACAAGACGACGGTGTCGTCGCAAAGATCATGGTCAGTCAATCTCATTTGTTAGAGTAATGTACTAATCCCCTTGTAGGTTCAGGACGGTGCCAAAAACGTCAAAGTCGGCTCACCAATCGCCATCATTGCAGAGGAGGGCGATGACCTCTCTGCTGCTGCTGACATGGCCGCCAAAGCCTCTTCCGAACCGGCCAAGCAGGAAGAGAAAGCACCTGAACCTCCCAAGGCTGAGGCGCCTCCTCCCAAGACTGAATCTACCCCCGAACCCCCCAAGGCATCAAAACCCGAACTCCCCGCCGGCGACCGCATCTTTGCTTCCCCCATCGCGAAAAAACTTGCGCTAGAACGCGGCATTCCTCTTAGCAAGGTCAAAGGGACTGGTCCCGAAGGACGTATCATCCGAGAAGACGTGGAGAAATACAAGGCTGCACCTGAGGCCGCTACCTCCACCTCTTCACAACCTCCTGCTGCCCAACTTCCTGATTACGTTGACACACCCATTTCCAACATGCGCCGCACTATTGGAGCACGTTTGTCACAGTCGAAGCAGGAGCTGCCTCATTACTATGTAACGGTCGACGTCAACATGGACAAGGTCCTCAAGCTGAGGGAGGTGTTCAACAAGACTCTGTCAGAAAAGGATAAATCAGCCAAGCTCAGTGTCAATGACTTTATTGTCAAAGCTGTCGCGTGTGCCCTGTCCGACGTACCTGAAGCTAATTCAGCATGGCTCGGAGAAGTTATCAGGACGTATGTGATATATTCTCTTAATAAACACTATTCTGACAGCATCCCAGGTACAAGAAAGCTGACATCTCCGTTGCTGTTGCTACTCCCACCGGTCTGATCACACCCATAGTAAAAGACGTCGCCTCTAAAGGTTTGGCTACGATCTCTGCAGAGACCAAGGCCCTCGCGAAGAAGGCTCGTGATGGTAAATTGTCGCCTTCAGAATACCAGGTACGTTCTGCAAATCCTCTCAATATGCATCTGACTAGAGCTATCGGTAGGGCGGAACGTTCACAATTTCCAACCTGGGAATGTACGGTGTCTCCCACTTCACTGCTATCATTAACCCTCCTCAATCTTGTATCCTCGCTGTCGGCTCAACTGAGGCAACACTTGTGCCTGCTCCAGAGGAGGAGCGTGGCTTCAAGGTCGTCAACCAAATGAAGGTCACTTTGAGCTCCGACCATAGGACTGTCGATGGTGCTGTTGCTGCCAGGTGGTTGTCCGCATTCAAGGGTTACCTTGAAAATCCCTTAACTTTCATGCTTTGAGTGCTTTATTTGTCGCTTTTAAAATACGCGGGTTCTATAGAGTAAATTAGGTCTACATACTCTTCTTATACATTGCTTCATCCTTCTCGAAAGGAATAGACATTAATCTTCAAAAACTTTGCTCAGGCTGGCTTGACTCAACTCGAGGGAAGTTCTCACGATAATTATTACTTCTGCTACCAGTAAGTATGCCAGGGAAAATACGCAAAGAAACACCTTTGAAGAATCCAGGTTAGGCTCTGATCATTTTGAACCACAAAGACTCATCGTACCTGCGTAGATCGACCATACTTGGCGCTCGGACTCGAAGGTTCGGCTAACAAATTCGGAGCAGGCATTATAAAGCACCTGGAAGATGGTTCCACCTCTGTTCTATCCAATGTCAGGCACACATACATTACACCTCCGGGCGAGGGTTTTCAGCCTCGAGATACGGCTTTGCATCATCGTGAATGGGCTCTCAAAGTGATCGACGATTGTCTCTCAAAAGCAGAAGTATCTATTCATGATGTCGATTGCATCTGCTTCACAAAAGGTAAGCGTTTAGTGATGTTTTTGTGGAGGGAACTGACGCGTCCAATAGGACCCGGAATGGGTGCGCCGCTGCAATCTGTCGCTCTTGTTGCGCGAACACTGTCGCTGCTGTATAACAAACCATTAGTTGGTGTCAATCATTGTGTAGGCCGTGCGTCGAACAGTTTCCGTTTTCATCCTTTACCCCTCACTCCAAAGTAGATATCGAGATGGGACGTGACATAACCGGTGCTCAGAACCCCGTCGTACTGTATGTCTCTGGAGGAAACACTCAAGTCATTGCATACTCTCGCCAATGCTACCGAATATTTGGAGAAACACTCGATATTGCTGTTGGAAACTGTCTCGATCGTTTTGCGCGCGTCATCAACCTCAGCAACGATCCCAGTCCGGGATATAACATTGAGCAAGAGGCGAAAAAGTACATTCCTACGTCCCAATCTCACTTGGAATGTGTTCTGATCAGACACTGCAGAGGAAAGCGCTTGTTACCTTTACCTTACACCACAAAGGGCATGGACATCAGTTTGTCTGGCATTCTTTCATCAGTAGAAGCATACACGACGGATAAACGTTTCAAGTCCGAAGCATTGCCCAGTGACCAGGAAGATATCATTACACCTGCTGATCTATGTTTCTCCCTTCAAGAAACTGTCTTTGCGATGCTGGTAGAAATCACGGAACGCGCGATGGCTCATATCGGAAGCAAGGAAGTGTTGATCGTCGGTGGTGTTGGATGTGAGGCGTTTTCACCATTCCTGCTGCTACAAAACCACTCAAACCCGTATCAGGCAACGAAAGGCTCCAAGAAATGATGGGTGTTATGGCTCGAGAACGAGATGCAAAAGTGTTTGCGACGGATGAACGGTATTTTGACGCCCAGAATTGAATCACTGATCGTGACCAATGTTTACTCTCTTAGGTTCTGCATTGACAATGGGATCATGATTGCTCAGGCTGGTCTCCTCAGTTACCGGATGGGCTTCCAGACACCTTTAGCAAAAAGTTCTTGTACACAGAGGTTAGTGTCCGACGGGTCAACATTTTACTCAATACTTGATCTCTTGCCTCAGGTTCAGAACGGACCAAGTTCATGTATCATGGCGAGCATAATCTGTTTACAAAAACTCTAATGTAGGTTAATACTTGTCTATGTGTCTATTTGCATAGAAACAAATGCACTATTTCTGTTTGTCTACTAAGGAGGCAATAAATTCCCAATCCTCTGAGGACTTTGACTTTATCTCCTCCTCCAACTCGTCAAAGTGCTGCCACCACCACGAATTTACCTCGTCGAAAGGACCCAGCGTGGCTGGCGTTCTCGCGATCCAAGGTTTATCGCGCAGGATAAAGTGCAAACACCTCACTTCTTCATCGCTCCACTCTTGAGGATGAATAACTCTCAAAGTCTTCAGGGCATTGTAATACCAAGGCAATGCTTTCCATTTTCCTCGGAAAAATTCTGAGAGAAGGTCCTGATCTGGAAATGCAAAATCTTCGAGAGGCTGGGTGTCAAGATAGTGGACGATTGCGGTAGACAGCTCGGCAGAAGGGTTCAGGACCACGGTACCAGAGTTGAGTTGTCCATATGGTCGTGGTCCTCCGGGTGTCCACGAAGGAGGGTTGGCAAGAGGACCTTCCACTGCGGTATGAGCACAGTTTTCAGGTACCCTCGGACACATTGAACGTCCAGTTTACAATAATATAACTGAGAAACCTACCAGTCAGCAGGATAATGTGGGATTTTCATTGGATTGCAAGCACAGACATGGGCTGCTGCGATCTCGTCCGCCTTGAGAGGGAGGTCCATCAACTCATCCATGTTTTTCATGACTATCATATCGGAGTCGAGCAATACGACGCGCTGAGGTAGAATCAATTCGGTTATTCACAGTGCTCACTTTATCATAGCAAACTTACTTCGAAATCTACCAACTCAAAAGCTCTGTGATAAAAAAATGAAACTTGTAGACCTTCAGCCGAGGAAGGTTTCAAACCTCAATTTAGTCCAAGTATCTTTGAACCTGACATCGTGTTCCGCGACATTGTGTCTATCTTCAGCAGGTAAAAGTGTGTTGATCTCGAACATGGGTATATTGTATCTCAGCAGAATATCCCTCGCATCCTGAGGAAGGTCTGGAGTGACCATAACCACCAACGGATACTGAGAATCCACGCGTTTCAGCCCGTGCCATAAAACCAGCAGTCCAGGTAGATAACTTGTACGAGTGAGGAGAGTTGTGTAGGCAGCTTTCTTTGTCATGATGGTGGTCAAAGGAAAAGATCGATCGATGGTGTCATCAAAAAGTTGGAGGTATCTCGGGAATCTAATCCAACGTTTCTCAGGCATCAAGTTCATTAGGCAGCTCAAACATCTGCATGTCCTGTCCAGCATCCAAATAGGTCCTTTAAACCTCTCGCCTTGTGCTCAAAACGTTGATAATTGGATTGCTGACATTTACAATCTTTTATACCGACAATAATGATTTACAATAGCGCCGTTTCCGACGGAGGCTCCCCTACTTGCGAGGGTTAACTTCGGAACTGGGGTTTTCAACAAAACCACAAAAGCATGATAGAACCTTGATAGAGCTCTCTGACATTCTCGGCTCTTCAGCACACATTTATTCGGAATAATAAGATACCCAAAGAGGATATTATTGGGATTTCAGCGAGATGGATGGCAGCAAGCGTTCCAAGACTTCTCGTTTTTCTTAGTGAATTTTGGGTAGCAATGCTAGATGGTCTGGAGGTGTATTTGTCCCGAAAACAAAGCACGAACAAGGCTAACCGATTTTTTGCAGAGAACACAGCAGAAGGGTACATGACAAAAGAAATCACCGCAGACGACTACAGACACAACATAAGTGAGCAGGAACAGCTGCAAGCAGCAAAACACGCACCGAGCCTCACGCTCACTCTCAAGCAAAGCAAGTATGTCCTCCTCACGAACAGGTCCTTTTACATTACGGATAATGGTCCGGGTTGTATCATCCATAAATTCTACACGAACTTGTGTTACTCCTCCACGGGATCCAGTTCTTCCCAAGACCTATTTACTAGTTAGTTTTGGTAAAATTTTGCGGACTTGTGAGCGACCTTGATAACTTTAGCGAGCTTAACTGGGGCTTTTGAGGAGTCCTAAGATCACAATTAGTATCCAATTCTAGCTACCAGAAGTGCAGGCAACAAATGCTCACCATATTGAAAGAGCGACCTTTTTACGCTTGGTGTGGATAAGACTACTTAAGGTTCGTGGTATTATTCAGTTTAGTCTCCGCTTCAAAATGCCGGTTAATCCCGAACTATACCAAGAACTTTATTGCATAGTACGTATATAAATAATAATATGCGATGATACATCGATGGCCTACAATGATGGGTATGATACGGTTGCAGTACATGTGTGGTGATACAGAACTAGCTACTTAGCAGGGTTAGTACACTAATTATAATTAGTTAAATCATTATGACTAAATTTCGGGGAAAAGGTAGGTAGATAGATTTTTTTTTTTACCGAACCAAGCCGTGGATTCGGTCAAGTTCCGCTTTGTAGGTCTCTTCGACCGCTTTACGGCGAATGTTTCCCTTGGTGGCAGTCCGAGGCAGAGTGTTGCGGGACACAATAACGATCATGTTCGGGGAAGTGATACGTTCGTGAAGATACCTCCTCGAGTGGAAGGCTCTTGTCTTCCTAATAATTTCCCTCTTCAGTTTGTCTTCGCTCATCTCCACAGACGGCTCAACGAATAAAATAGGCGAGGGACGACCGCTTCCCTGGAAGAAGGTCATTATACCATTTAAAACGTTAAAGTATTTCACATACCACAACAATGCACTCAGCAACTAGTCCGCCACAAGTCGCTCTAACATTATCTTCGATGGCTCTGCAGAATGTCAAAATGAGGTAGTTTTGAGTAAACCTGTGCAACTCACTTTGTATCGCACCGCAAACTGTTCTCGGACTTGATCCAATCATCGTCTCTACCTCGGAAAACATATCGTCCTTCAGACACCTCCTGAAAAAGATCACCGGTATGGAAGTGACCATCAATGTGGCGCAGAGAAGCATCTGGACAGTCTCCAGACTCCTCCGAAACAACGAATTCCAGCATCCGAGTGGTTGACTGATGTTCAGATTGGGGTTCATTGGAATCGATGGGCACAAAGCGATACGATGTCCCAGCCAACGGTTGTAGTAAGTGCGAGTCTGGACCGCACCCACCCACGGAAATTAACGTCGCGCCACATTCAGTACTTCCAAACAGGTTCTAAAAGACTTCTAATTGAGTGTCACAGGAATTAGGGGGCATTCGTGATATCTTACCCTGACATTGATGTGATTTTGCAAAGCCCATTCTTGCTCTTCACGAGGGAGAGGCATCCCACTGTATAAAACCTCATCGAGACTAGCAAGAGCGGAAAGAAGTTTACTATCATTTCGAGAATTTCGTAAGTGTATCGCAAGAAATGCGGCAAACTGATTCAGCCGATTGAGCCCACATCGGTGAATCATGTCGAGGAGTTCCTCAGAAGAGAAAGAAATGGTAGTTGGTTGGATGACGCAGGAGCCATGCTGCAGGGTTCCTAGGAGCACTGTAAGAGAGTTAGCCAAAGAATTCGATAGCTGGAAGATGAGGCGTACTGAAAGTCTGACCGATGTGGCACATGCTACCCCTACAAACGAAGCAGATAAGGTTATCAGATACAAGAGATTGAGATCGTCGACGCTTACATCCAAACAGTAACATCCGGCCGAGAAGGATTCCGGGGAGTAGATACCTGGTAGGACTTGGACACGGCAGAGTTCAACCAGCGAAAGGTACAAGGGACAAGCTTAGGACTTCCTGACGTCGACCCGCTGGTATGAAACAGGAAAGCAATGTCGTGGTCCTCAACCACAGGTAGGTGAGGTAGAGGACAATCACTGACGTCGATTGCATCTTGTGGGAGCGCTAGGTGTACAGGAAGGTGGCTGCCTTGTAGTACATTTTCGAAGGATTGATCGTGAATTAGTGCCCGAGCGTTTGCTTTGTTTAGCAGCTCAAAGATTACATCGGGATTAGGAAGTCGCAAACTGAAGAGTTGTGGGATGTATCCGGCTCTGGAGAGACCATAGATGTGGAGGACGTCGGTGTATGTATATCCACCAATCCTAGAAGATGATTGAGAGGGGTGTTAGGACGACAGACAAAACAACTCACCACAAGCCTACTACAGAGCGCTGAGGGATACAATCGTTTTCCAGCATCCGAGACCAGTATCTAGCAAAGACAAGAACATCCTGGTGAAATTGATTGTATGAGACTGATTGCCATTTTAAGTGACCAAACTGAGGGTCAACGTGAGGGATCGCGAACACTGGAGACGAAGAGTGTTTTGAAGCACTAGATTCGAGGACACTGAGATGAGTTTTGGACATTGAACAGTGGATTGGTGAGGGTTAAATCGAGTGATAGTAGTATTCATCTTTTATAGCAGTGTACCATACTCCGGTAATTATGAACGGAGCAGGATAGATGGTTGATAGAATGAGAATAGCCTCCCTCACGGTTGAAACCAACTTGAAACACATACGAACAAGGAACGGAGGCCAAATAAGGCTGATGGAGTTTACAAACAAGGATGGAGAAGTCTGATACGGTATTTTGACACCGCCGTAGAGGATGACTCAGTCACAATGCACTCTGGTCGCTTGCCTCCGTTTTCACCGTAGGGAAAATCCATACGCGTGGATCACGTATTAGCAGGAAGCGGTGTAACTCAAATAGCGACTTTGCGTTTTGTAATGCGATTGAGCGATTTCGCAAGACCCTTTCAAAAGCCAAAAAGCACAGTGTCAAAGTGTTCCTGAAAACGTTGGACAGTGGCGTGCACGATTTTCGTCCAAGAGAGATAGGCTTACATTTCGAATCCTGCTTAAATGTCGTATTCATTTGCATTCCGGCTTCGAGTCGAGTCCAGCCTTATTTGAAGATACGGCATAACTGGAGTAGGAGATAGATGATAGCGTTCCACGTGTCGCCCGGAGAGATGGGTGGCGATACCAATGCACGATGAGGCTGTTACTTGACCGGTAGTGAGAAGACCAAGAACAGGGCGAGCAAGGTAGTTGAGATATCGATATATCAACGTTGTCAACTTTCGTGCAGTGTCATTGTCAATGCTGGTCAAGGTCGGCATCGGGCAGTCTCGAGCTTGACTGGGTCACATGATCACCCAGATTTTTTCAATTTTTGCCTGTCAGTGACGCTGGACACTCGTTGAGGCATGCTCCAGGGAGACCTGCTTCTCATTAGCACCGTAAGGCATTTGCTTCCGGATGTTTTTCGTTGTTGAATTATTGCTATAGGACGTTGATGCTGAAGAGACCTGGACTTGCTCGCAGCTTGCAGTTTGAACGCGCCAGATTGCCCATTCTTCGTCCGCTGATTCGATGTCTTCCGTCTTCCGCTGTGGCTCGCCAGCCAATTCTACCCCGTCCTTCCCCCGTCGGTCAAAACACTTCCGTTCGCGGGAACGAGGCTCACGCTCACCAGTCACAACGTCTTCCAAATTCTTCTTCTGCACCCGCAGAACTTCTTTGCTCTCTCCTGTCCATTTCTGCCACGACAAGAGCACTCATCAGACGAGTCCGAAGAAACCCCTCTCTTCTCTCCCATCTGCTGGATTCCAAGAAAGCCCGGTTGCTAGCAGAAGCCATTGCGGCTACTCCTACGACTTCTCATCATGCTGTCCAAGCTCTTCGTCTCGCTCACATTCTCGGCTGCCGGATGAAGCAGAATGCGTACGAGTGTACTGCTTATCAGCTTGCATCTGTAACCAAATGGAACTATGTTCTCGCTGTAGTGTTGGCCGGGAAGCGTCATACGGGGAAAACTACCGTACGGTTGTTAAACTGGCGCATACGCGCTCTCGTCGAAACCGATCAGCATCTTCAGCTAGAGTCCATGCTGGAAGAATTCTCTCTTTATCACCTCAAGCCCAACCGAAGAACTTTCCATCTACTCATAAGTGGTCGCATCCGCAACCGGGATCTGGTAGGTGCGCAGGACCTGCTTCATGTCATGAAAGAATACGCTATTACTCCAGACGAGTCCACGACTGCTGTCATAGCCATCTACCATCGAAATTTTGGCCCGAATACTCAGGTTCACGACCACAGTCTAGAAATATTACCCGCTTTGAGTGGTATCACTGCAACTGTCGTTCTCAACAGTTTGATAGAACTACGTCTAGACGCTCACGATTTAGTGGGCACTCTAGACCTGTTGTCGCTGTTCGACCCTGGGCAGGTCAGCTCAATCTCACAGGCCGTTTCTGGCGTCGTTTTCGCCCAGGGCGACGGAGAACGTCATACCCCTTCATCCCCTCTTCCTTATCCGCTTTGCATCTCTGCCAATGCAGAGACCTTTGCAATCTTCATCCGCTACTTCGCTTCACAAACAAACATCTCTTCCACTTTGCATGTTTTGGAAGGTTTCTTAGCAACGAACATCCAACCTACAGCTGAGGTTGTTGCATCGCTTGTTCATGCTTTCTTTCAATCAAAACAGAGCAACGTTGCCATTCAGATGGTAGCTAAGATGTGTGACCCGCATACCTGTCCACCAGAAATGTTCTCTTCGTTAGGTTCCAACTCGTCTGATGTGAAGTTGCCATTGGACGTGTCAGGCGTCAAACCTACGACAAGAATATTCAACGTTCTTCTGAAAGGCATATTACCTATTCGTGGCTTGGACGTCGCTCATGATGTCATCGGTATCATGCAAGCCAATGGTCTTCAACCCAACGCAAGTACCGTGGAAGTCTTGATCTCATACCTTCGAGGTGCCATACATATTTCGCCAAGTATTCTTGGTCGTTTCGTCCGCAGAATGTATTCCTCTCCTACCGTGCGACCATCTATCCGTCATCTTCATGCTTTGTTCAGCGTCATTCTTCGACATGAGAGGTTCCTCAAGTTTGGGTCAGGATGGGATTCAATTGCAGCCAAATTTTCCCGGAGCCGACAAGCCCAAGTTGTACTCCAAAGCAACTCCGAGTTGTCCCGAAACATCACTGGATCTTTCGGCGGCATTGAATTGCGCAAAACTGACAGCCGTATTGTGAAACCAATCGTGCAAGACCTGCTGTCTCGCAAAGTCAATGTAGATGGTGCTGTTGCCAGTCTGCGTCTCAGACAAGAAGCTGGTATCAAGTTAAACCTTGATGGTGCCCAGACTATCTCCCAGGCCATTCTAGCTCGAGGCATGCACCTGAATGAGTACCATTTCAGTGCGTTGATGGAGGGTTATACAAGGGCTGGAGATATCAAATCGGCATCGGACCTTCTACGGAGAGCTACACAAATTGGTGTCAAACCAAATGTCGTTTTGTTTACCATTCTCATCGCTGGTCATGCACGGCAGGGCAACCCAGAGGGAGCGGTGCGCGTTTTTCAGCAAATGGTGGCGAATAAAATTCAACCAGACGTAGCAGCTATCGATGCAGTTTCGAGCGCTTTTTTCGCAGTTGGATCGTACGCGATGGCGAGGAATTCTTTGATGTCACTTTGGCCTTATATAGCACCATTTCCCGAGCACCTTCGACCCCTTCGACTCCACCAGTTGGCTGTAGAATTTCGAAACATACAGAGTACACCAAGGACGCTAACGAGACAGGAGTGGAAAACTTTGTATCGTAAACTTACACACTTAATATTGCGATGGAGGGCTAGTCTAGAACCAGGGAAAAATAAAAAATAGTGTACATAACATTTTCATTGATTGAGGTGAAATCGTGAATGTACTGTTGAGAAACACTAATAGACTAAGACATGGAAAACTTGCTATCCAGAAGGCGCAAAGCATCCCGTACGCCAGCTGCCTGTACCTCGCGCACTCTGTCTTGGCCACATTTGACCAGGATTTCTTGAGGTACAAGTCTGGGTGGCGACTCCGTTGACCTGGCACGCTCTTTTTCACGATAGTGCGCATGAGGATCAGTTAGAAGTACAGCTTCAGATTCACTCGCGGCCATGTGGGGCACATTCGGAGAACTCATCCGTTCTGGGGTAACAGTACCTGGCGCAGGTGAAATGACTACCCTTGGGCCAGTACACTTTGATCTGCGGGCGACCACATCTGCCAATAGTGCCAGATCGGAAAAAGCAACGTTGGGATGAGACTTGAGCTGCCGCCATGCATCATCTGTTGGTATAGTTTCGTTATCGTGCTGGGACGAATCGGGGGTGCTGTCTAGACTAATGACAGTGGGGTTGGTACTGAAATCAGGTGGGCATGGACATGCAGAAGATTGTGCAGCGATTGATCTGCCTAAAGCCGCGCAGAAAGCTTTGCCGAAAGAATCGTCCGCGCAGGCCAAGCAGTTGCTCGGATCACCGGAACACGTAGGCTTTGACTGGGGTACCGTCGCAGTAGAAAAAACTGAATTTGTGTTTTCGGTTGTGGGAGCAGCCTTCCTACGCAGTGGCACCGGGGGCTGGTAAGCAGGCAGATTATCGAGAACTGAGGGAGGGGACGGAGAACCGATCCGGATTAACGCAGGTGGGTTCGGGTGCTCGTAAGCTTCCACCTTGAGAGAGGGTACCATCGGATCTGCAGAGGCTTGGAAGGCTTCTCGGCAGACACATGGGGTACCCTCCGTACAAAAACCGCAGCTAAAACCTCGAAACACTGAGTGGGTGTCGAAACTATCAGGCTTTGTAGCGTTGGATAAATCGATGATACTTGGTATCTGAGCTGATGAAAGATGAGCCTCCATCGGGATCGGAGAAAATGGAGCCTCTGAAGACGCGTTTGAGTCGGGAGATGACACCATGGACGGCGGTGATGCAGAAGAAAAGGTGGTAGATGTGTGAGAGAGGAAGTTATCGCGAGGGTCAGACTCTGCTCGGAGGCGTTTTCTGCATAAGGATGAAGACGAAACCGAAGAGGGAGAATCATCTCTCCACCTCTTCTTTCCGTTTTCTCTAGAAACTTGCTCCTTCTCCATGGCAGCTATTCGTTCCCTGAGCAAGTTGTTCTCTCGGCGTAGTACTTCGTTCTCCTCCTTGAGACGTTTTGCAATGTTTTGGAGGGCAACATTGCGTTCAATTTCGCCTTGCTCATAAGACTGAACCCGGGCTTGAAGCTCTGCGAGCTGGGACTGTTTACGTTCCCGAAAAGCGCGTTGCGCAGCCCTAGAACGGTGCGATCAGCATGGAAGGAAAAAACCCAAAGTATATTCGACAAACCTGTTCTGTACACGACGTCCTTTTCCATCGGGCTGAAAAGAATGAGAATGAGAAAAAAATCAGGAAATTAACTTACGTCTTCGACTGGAATGACCGCGGCAGGGTCCTTCTTTGGTTTCCGACCGGGTTTGGGTTTGGGCTGGATAACCCATTCCTTGGATGCTTTGAAAGATGAGAAATGAAGGGGACGAAGAAACTCAACGTACCTGTGGCCCAGAGGGAGGAGGAAGCGGGAGCAGCCATTGGGGAGTACCTTGCAAGAGATCTGGGAAGAGACTTTTTAAATTGTTGTCTGATAAGATATTCGGAATAATCGGCAATTCGGGTCCGAGAGAGGATTATTCCATATCTGGAAGCTAGCACGTCTATCCCCTGATGGGTGACGCATAAGTTAATTCGCCATTTCCCGCGGATTTCATCTGTGTATGAGAGCCATTTTTGATTGTGCCTCATGCGTCTTTTCTGCCATCTCAGTCATTTTCGTCTCCACGCACCGGAAGTGCAATCTACCTCTGTTTTAGACCGTGTGTCTCTACCATTTAGACGTTGTTCTTTCCACGTTGGGTGAGAGCCATGCATATTTTTTCACATCCCCCGTGTGCCCCTTTCACAGTAATACACAACAAATCTACTCTACAACCTCTTCCTCAATCTGTTCAATCACTTCATCAATCCAAACTTCGATTTCCTCCTTGTCTTCCTCGCTATTCTTCTCAGGTCCCCCTTCCTGCCCCTTCTGCTCGGCTCTTTCTCTCTTGCATCGCGCACGCCAAGCATTCCATTCATCCACGAGTCGTCGGCGATGGGCAACCAGCTCAGTGTTTACCGTTTCGCTTTCACGTTGATCCTCGTCCTCGAATACGCGGCTGTACTCTTTGAGATTTTTCCTAATTTGTTTTTGTTGCTCCTTTGAAAGCAGTGTTCGTGGGCGTGGCCTCCATAAAAACTGCTTGAACCGATCTTGAATTTGTTTGACCAATTCCTGTCCGCGGAAGTCCCATATGGCGTAGCCATTTTCCAGCTGTGCAGAAATGTCAACAGTGAGAACACGAGCTCCAAGAGTATATACTTTTACTTACCGTGTGAGTCCATGCACTCGCACTCGTAGCTAGATAGCGCCCACTAGGATCCCATTCAACATCTGTCACTCCATAATGATCAGCAGTTCCGAGGAGTTGAATACTACTGCCCCAATCATCCTTAGCAACTTGTCCCTCTCGTCGGCTAGCATCCTCATTATTGAAATCGAGATCCCAGAACTCGAGCTCTGATTTGCTGGAAGAGCCAACAGTCGCAAGAACGACATGACGCCCACGAGGTGACCATCTGATGGCATTGCTTGTACGATTGGACAATGTTTCTACAAAACTCGTCAGTATATACTCGTAAATACAAGTTGTTCACTTACTCAAGAGCTTGAAGTCGTTTTTGCCATGATCGAGTTGATAAAAGCTTACATCGGTCTTGATGGTGATACCAGGACCAGGGTTTCCAAGATTGGGATCACTGCTCGAGACAATGGCAAACCGTTCGCCTTTTGGTTCCCATGCAAAATCAGTGACAGTATCTGAGTGCGAAGGACCAATGAGTGAATTGGGTGTCAACACACAAAGGTGTGAAGATGAAATAATAACCTTTGAGTTCTACGACTTCAACGGGATAGTCCTTTTCACGGACCCGGAAGATCTCCAAATTGCAGAAGATGGACTTCTTTGTCTTCGTGTGACGATCTACTTTGACGCAAAGGAAGTCGCCTTGATTTTGCCAATAAAGTTTGCACTGAGACACGAAGAAAATAAGCGCGGAACCGTGTAAACCGATAAAGATAAGCACACCTCGGAGACATTAAACAGATTCTTCTGCCGAAGGATTGTACGACTAGGGAAACTCAACAAAGTGACACGCGCAGGTTGATTTGCCACTTCAGGAGTCCAGTACGCCAATTTATTCTCAGGAATCTTTTTACCACCCTTTGCGCCAGCTCCGATGGTCGCAGCCTTCTCTGCTTCTTCTCTGTCTTTGTCGCTGAGAGGACACCATTCAAAGTCAACAACGCCTTCTATCTTTAAACTCTTCTTCTCGTGGAGACCCATGCTCGGAAGTTCATAAACGCTGATCATCTGACCGGGGGTGGCTCGTGCAACAAACTTGTCGTCGGGACTCCACTTGAGAGCCGGCCACTGCATCTGGCGTTTCACAGAGGGATTCTCATTTTCGGCGTTGGTTGAAAATGTGCGAAGGAGATCTCCTGATTTGATATCCCATATAGCAATGTTATTGCCCTCGTCATCGGGCGAAAAGTATTGAGGACCTTGAGGTGCTCCTTCAGGCACCACGATTGGCTCGTTGCTCCAGGTGACGAGGTAATTTTCGCAAGGAGAGAAATCGATGAGCTTCACGAGGGGGTGAGCAAAGCGTTGCTGGTGCTTCCATGATGGACCTCCCCATAAGCGTACTCCGCGACGATGTAGGGTGGCGATATAGGTTCCGAGAGGTGACCAGGCAACATAGAGAAAAGGTTCCCATTGCTGAGAACTAGTCAGTAATTAGAGTTGGACAGAGAGAAAGGAAGAACTGACAGGCTTGTAGGCTAATTCACACTGTGACGGCTTTCCGTGCCAGTGTATCTGTACCTCTTCGCCACGATATATGACATATTGATCCCGTCCTTGAGGATCAGCCAACCAAGCACGGAGGTGCTCCTACAACACAAAATAAGAATGGGAACATCCGAAGATTGTTGGACAAGTACCCTAGGCGTATATTCTTCGGTTTCCGGCTCGACATAGGTCTCGTTCATGTCAGCATAGCGTTCAATGTCAGTGAAGTGATTCAGCTTGAAGGTGTGCTTTGCATCGAAAGGATGATTGTTCATAGCTGTAATGGCAGCGTTGGCTTCGTTTTCATTGCGAAAGTCAATGAATAAATATCTGTTAAAACAGGTTTGAAAAACGACCTCGCTGCAGAATGCATCAAAACGCACCCCTTGTTTTTGCCTTTAGCATCGTCCCATGGCATATATATATCATCGGGCTTGATGGATACACCTCTTTTGGAGAACTCCTTGCATATCTTTGCTAGTAACTTTTCGAGCTTGGATTTGTCAATGATAGGGACACCGTCAACCACGACCGTGTTGTCGAAGCTTTCATCATATTCGACACGGTATCTAAAATACAGATATTCGATATCAGGAGGCCCTACTCATCTTAAAGACTCACTTTGCTTCGATGTCAGAATAATCAATATCGTCTACTGTGCCAGGCATTTCGATGTAAAGTGGGCGACCGCAAGAAAATTTCCTCATGAGCATAGGTCACATGGTTAGTGACTTGCCGAGGGTGCGGCTTGATGCCTGATAGGATTTTAAACTCCACCGGCTAGTAGACCCAACACATGCCGTCTAAAAAGAACTGTGTAAGTTGTCTTTCGGAAGCATACAGAGATTCTTAGTTGATTACCTTCAATACCGTGAATGGTCCAACGAGATAGCCAATTTAAAACGAAAATGAAGCTGAATCTTCCCTTTCTCAAATTGATTTTCGAACGTGCTTGATTGCTATAATTAGACCTCACGTGTCCCATGAACTTCGAGGTTAAAAGGCACCAAGCCGTGCCTTAGTGTCTGCAATGGCCAACGATTCGATGCCCGTCGTAGCTGCCAAAGATACTGAAGTCCAGGATATCCAGATAAAAAATTCGCCTCAAGTCATGACCTCCAAAGAAAGGCTTAGCGCGTATTTTACTATCGCTGCAGCAGGGTTCGGTATGATTAGCGATGGCTGTAAGTACCATATCAGTCCTGTTTTCTCGTGCACTTATCTCGAGAATTTCAGACCAAAACAATCTTATGACCATGGCAAATGTATAGTTTTATTGATCTTTGAAGGGAAAAAAAACTTAACCAATACATACAGGTTGTGTTTAAGAGACTCTACCCAAACGACTACACTTCTGCTGTTTCTACCCGAGTCTCTAATGCTCTTCTTGTTGGTATGACGATGCTTACAGCGTTTTACTGCGTTTTATTCACCAATTTCAGGTGCCATTTTGGGCCAAATCTTTGTAGGGTTGATTTGTGACCGCATTGGCAGAAAGGTGGCTTTAGTTGCAACAACTGGTCTTATCGTTCTGGGTGCTATCCTTGCTACATCGGCTCATTCTGATACTGCATCTGGTCTATTTTGGTTCTTGACAGTTGCTCGGTAAGCATCCGAGTGCCCGAATACGACTGAGCTTTCTAACTATAATATCCTTAGCGGCATCACAGGAGTGGTAAGTACAGCTTCTGCTTTCTTTTTGTGACGCTGACACGCTACAGGGAGTAGGAGGAGAATACCCGTCAAGTGCTACAACTGTGTCCGAAGCCGCTAACGAGAAAATGATCAAGAAACGAGGGCCCGGTGTGTTATGCCTTTGGCTATATCATCGTTCCTCATTGACAGGCATTATTCAGTATTCATCATGGTCACAAACTTTGTTCTAAGTGTAAGTTCTGATAACTGTCAATGGACGATCAGTTTGACAGGATAGCCGGTAGTTCGGTGGCCCACTGGCGGTTTCTGTCTTTCTTATCGTCTTGTCGGCTGCAGGTGAAAATCACCTACAAACGGTGTGGCGCGTAACGTTTGGTATAGGAATAGCTCTTCCACTTTCGGTTTTCTACCTTCGTATGCGCATGCTCAGCCCTAAACTCTATCGCAAGGGAGCCATCAAACGTATAAATCCCCTATCTGTATACCTATCGCCGTACTATGCTTATCTGACTACTTATTGTATCTCAGGACGTGTGCCTTACTTGCTCTTTATGAAAAAATATTGCAGAGCGATAATTGGAACTTGTGGAGCATGGTCAGCAACACTTATATTTATCAACTGGTCGACATTTCTCAAGAAAATCTTCTATAGGTTTTTATACGATTTTGTAACCTTTCCCAATGGTTTTCGAGGCTACAACCTGGGCTCTCGAAGAAACTGACTTCTTGTTTGCAGGCGTGTTCTCCGGTACCATCATAAGTTCTGTTATAAGAAACAACGACATCAAGGCCACAGCTGAGTGGCAACTTTTGCTTGGAGCTACCTCACTTCCTGGAGTTTTCATGTACGTTTCTGTCTTCGATTTTAATCTATTCACATTTTTCTGAACGAATATACTAGTGGTGCATATCTTTGCAATATAATGGGACGTAGAAACACAGTAAGTATGTTTGATTTTTCGTTGCGGCCGGCTGTTTCAATCAGTCTCTAGATGATGCTTGGTTTTAGCGGATACTTGGTATTCGGTTTGATCATTGGGTTAGCTTACGACAAAATCACCAACATCATTCCATTATTTGTGGTCTTGTAAGTAGAAAGTTTTGCTTATCAAGGATGGCTTACCGTCCAACAGCTATGGTTTGATGCAATCCTGTGGGAACATGGTAAATAAAAAATGAAATCGCGTACACCGACTTACTGACGTTAACTCAAAGGGTCCCGGTGACATGTTGGGTCTCGTCAGTGCCGAGTATGTCGAGAAATTTGTTTCATTTAACTTTGAATGACCGGACAATGGCATGAAGATCTTTTCCTACCCCGATGAGGTTTGTGATTAGATTCTAAGTGTGACTGGTTTCAGACTCACTTCTTTTAAAGAGGTACAGGATACGGTTTAGCTGCTGCCCTAGGCAAAACAGGTAGAATGGTTGACACTTTCGGATCCTTGTTTGTCTGAAATCTCCCTAGGTGCTGCAGTTGGGACGCAAGCATTCACTCCTATACAGAATAATTTGGGAAAAAAGTATATTTTTTTTTACGTTTACACGTGTTACTCTCTGTCTTACTGTGGCATGCCAGGTGGACCTTTATAGTTGCTGCTATCTGTGGTGTCACCGGTGTCCTAGTCACTTATTTCTTTGTTCCAGACATGACCCATGTAGACCTGGCCGACGAAGACGCTAAATTCATGCAGTATCTTAATGAGAATGGCTGGGAGGGACAAGTTGGAGAGGATGATAGGGAGCTCATCACCGATATAGTACCAGAGTGTGACACGGAGAAGGCTTCGATCTAATGCAGATCTAATGATGTATGTATGTAGATAGAAGATTGAGTACAGTGTTTGGTTTAAGTCTTAGTCTTGGACCTATCGTAAATCACGTGCGCGACTGCGAATTGTCCTTTGACATGTCGGTGGTGAGGCCGCTGGCACGAAATCAGCTGTGTTGTACACGTCGGGCATATTTTCACGCGTTGTCTACCCACTTTTTTTCTACGACGCCAGGCAAATCGTCTACTTCAAGATCAAAAACACCTCGAAGGCTCTCTCATGACGTTGCGTCCTCCACGTCTCCAAAGCAAACTTCACCCGTAAATTTGTTTCACGAAAGCAAATTACAGGCATATCTAGATTCTATTAGCGAATCGCAGGATACTCTGACTCTTGAAGATTTAACTCGTCTCAAACCGGCGAAGCATTCTCCCCCCCTTAGTCCTGCGTATGAAGCCGAATACCATCAAGTCTTGGAAAAATTACAAAGGTCTTTCACCAAGGGCCAGCTCATGTATTTCCTCGACCTGTATCCTGGTGCTGGAAAACCTGGAAAGTATGACCGCACGAAGTCTGGCTATGCAGCACATATTATTGAACAAGCCTGGCGATGGCCTGCAATCGGCGAGGTGCGGAAAACGAAGCGTGACTTGAGCGAGGTAGAAATTCGCAGTATGTCCTGTTTTTACTTTATGATCTATGGTCGATTGACGTACACCAAGCATTTCCATTGGAGCCTCGACAATCTTTCATGTTGCTTGGGAGGGGTTCGTTTTCTTTACCCTTCATTTAGTACCTTTTTTGACATTTGTGGGCAGATGGGTCGCGTCTTCTCTCTTTGTCCAAAAAATACCAAGTTCACATCTCTTTTTCTGCCAAACCTCTTGCATTGAAAGCTGAGGGACTTCGTGCAAAATTGAATAAGTTCAGCAAATATATCGATTCTGTAAAGGAGGTGCGTGGATAGTAAGTAGTATCTACACTCAAAGTTGATGGTACCGCAAAAAATAGCAAATACAAGAGGAATACTTTACCCTGCCCTCCAAAAAAACCATCCCTCCCCATTTCCTTCAGCGTATTTCACGAAAATCAGGTGCCTTCACGGAGAATTTTGGCAATGGCCAGGTATCTTCTTTCGTTTTGTTATCTCAGTAAGATATTTAATTTTCGCAGATTCGCATTTCACGCACAGACGATTTACGTTGTGCATTTGTTGCCAAAAGATTGGCTACCCATGCTGCTTGCCATGCAAGTTTCTCTTTTTCTGTTTAGTTCTATTGTTCATGTCATTCTGGTAGGAGGAAGAAGCGCATCCACTCCTAACTCATGTGCCAGCTGGTGTATCGGCCCAGTCGTCGGTCCCGCCCTCAATATTTCCTTACAACTATGCCCTTTACCCATTCTTGACCACTCGACCTTTACCATGGTTGATGAATGCCAGTGGAACCTTTCGGACACGTAGAGTCGGAGAATGGTTGACCGGTAACACGGAAAATGTTCAGAAAACGGGTGGGCTCGCGCAGGGAAAGGGACAAGTAATTGATTTGGACGAGTAGGCGATGCGGTTCTTTTCTCGATAGTATTAATATGTTAAACTAAAAATTTCCAGACATAAAATCGATCTCAAACAAAAATTGTTATGCAGTTTACCCGCACAGTCAATTGATGATTCAAGAATTGTCACAGCTTCGTACGTTGTCTGTCCTTTATAAAGCATATCCTTATTCTCGCGCAGACTTGGTCATCTTCTCTTGGTGCCTGCTGTCTCGAAACATACTATTCTGCCCCCTTTGAGCGAAGCTGGCCCTTTGTCAAAGATCTTGAACTGGATGCGGGAAAGCTCTGCTACTCGTTTGTTCTCGACAAGGTACTTGTGATTTTATCTCAACGTGACACAGCTAAATGCCAATGAGTTCTTAGCTTACCTGCCTTACTTATTGACGCACCACCTCAGAAGCAGAAAATAATCCACAGACTTGTCTACCAAACTGTACCGTCACAAATTATGTCTTCTTCAAGAAACCTACAGTTCGAGTTATATATCTCGCTAGATAGTCTATCACCGGATGGAAGATCGGAAGGAATCTTCGATAAACCAACTGCTGAACATGCAGTCGAAAATCTGTCTTTCTCGCATGAATGTCGTACAGGTATCGAATCTATGGTGGATCTTACAATGCCTGATCGGTACGTTTTCTTGCAACGACCTCCTAACATTCTAAAGCTTCTTTTCAGCCCAATGGATATTCGGTTCTCCATACTAGATTCGCACCAAATCGGAGACCAAGCCATACCTTCGGAGTTGCAAAATTACAACCATGAATTGGCATCATTGTGCGCTTTTCTTGACATCCTTATGCACAATACCTGAACCCATTTTCCAGCTTACGAAGCCCGGGGTCTGATACATTAATGCAGCCTGATCCACCGCTAGTATTGCAACATGATAATGTAGATTATGTATTACGCTCAAGCGCAAGCGTCCGTCAGAACGCAGAGATTGTTACAGATGACCAACCAGTGCAGGTGATTACGGAAAGTATCTTGGATCTAGAAGTCAACGAAAAGATCACTGCATGTAAGGTACGTTGGCCTAAATTCATGCACTTGCATTTCGTTTAAAGGTTCTACAGATTATCTGTACCGATCCTACGTCGGAACAAGGCTGGGAATCGTTCATGAACAACTGTGACCGCTTGACCGCCTAGACCGAATATGTGAGGGATGGAAGGTTCCACAGGTTCTACTTATATCCTATACACACGGCTTATTTCATGTGCGGATGCCATCTTTCCGTAGACATTAGCTAGCCAGTAATCAGCATACATTATCTACATTCCCAGATCGAAACATCGTGCGCTCGACACTAGGGCTACTATGAATGCTTTCGTTTCTTATTTGTTTTCTCTATGCGTTTCTTCGCTCGCATCTGACGGCTGGTTAGTAAAAGATTGATAAGTACACTGTGGGATCTCCATACCTCTTTCTTCATTCTGGCGTCAACCATAGTATATCTTCCTTTTACGCCCTTTGGTCTGCCTTTGATCCCTCTGTGTGCACCTTTAGCAACCACAACCTTGACCTCCTTCTTTTTCCCACTAGACATTCCTTTACTCATAAGCTTCTCTATCTGCTGAGCCTTTTCTCGTTCCGAAATGTCCGAAGTTGCATTGACACCTTCCGCTTTTTTCATCGCCTTTTCAAGTCGTTGGGCTGCCTTGTACTTCTTCCTCGCCTTGGCCTCAGCAATCTTTTTGATGGGTCGAGCATCTAGAGCTCTTTGCTTCGCTCTCAACGCAGCAACGGCTTCTTTCGTGATAGGGATGTTGGGTTTATAGTGTTTGGCCTCGTCATCAAGGAACCATGGTGGAAGGTCATCCTTGGAGTTTAATGAATAGCGATTGAAACCGTCGTTGATCAGTTGTGTCTTGGTCTTTTCTCGATTCACTAGCTGCTGGGCTAGTGTCATGGCCTCGGGCGTTACCAACCCTAGTTCTAAAGTGTTGTCAGTTGAAGCCCAACGGTTGTGAAAAGTTATTCGTACGCCGTATCTTCTCCTGCTTGACCTCATCCTCGTTCTCATTTTCCGCATCCCAAAGTTCACCTGTGTCGTCTTCGCCCAGGGGAACAATTTCAAAGTCATCACCATCGTCCTAAAGTATTCATTAATAAAATGCGGATCGCAAAATGCTTTAGCATTACCTCTACTTCACTCCGGCTATCCTGGTCCATGTCGTCCATTTCAATGTCACTATCAATTTTGTCATCCTCAATATTTTCCAGGTCATCGTCCACTCCAGCGAAAACGTCTTGGCTGAACCATAATTTAGATGCTTGACTGCCAGAAGCTTTAGGCTCCTCGAGTCTGGTAAGAAGGCGAGCACGTTTGACATTTCTTGAACGGTCTTCAGTCGGATGGGATCGTTTCCGCTTCGCTGCAACATCATCATCGGAATCGCTTTCATCGCTAGATGAGCTATCTTCTGCCCTCTTCATTTGATCGTAACCACCTTCAGAATCACTGCCATCTTCGTGCTCGGAATCGTCATCCTCCTTGACTCCGCCCCACTCTTCACGCTCCGAGTTCTTCTTTCTGGCTTCTTTCACCTTAAACTTGGCATCCTTCTCCCGAAGACGTTGTTGATAGGCGTCGTAAAGACCGTCCATTTCTGCCTCGAGTTTCTGCGCGCGTCTTTCTCGTTCCTCATCCGAGTCCAATTCTTCTTCGGAGTCTTCTTTTTCATCTCCTGTGTCGCTGTCCTCTTCGACATCCTCATCAATTCCGACTTGGTTCGAAAGTCGTCCCCGCTTTCTCGCCCCTTCAGCACCCTGCAGATCGAAGATGTCATCCTGACCGAATCCGAGAGAAGCGTCTTGCTGTTCAAGACCGATGTCCAAAGGAGCAGTCATCTGTAACTGCATCCGCTGAATGGTTCGCGTGCGTTTTTCATTGGCTCGTCGCCTATCGCGTTTTGTTCTTGCGGTGTTTTCGGCATTGAGACGTTCCAGCTAGAAATAATTGAACAATCGTTTATTTGATATGTTTTCAAGACCTACTTCATCCTGAATTTGTTCCTCTTCGTCTTGTTCTTCGACTACTTCTACAGTCTCGGTGATTTCTTCGGCGTCTTTCGTTTTCACATCAAGACCCAGCTACAAAGTTTTAGGGTCGGAAATGATTGAACAGCGAGTTTGCGTTACATACCTCTTCTCGAAGATTCAGCCTCCATTTCATCAGCGTCTTAAAGTCACCTTTTCCGAGAACTTTAAGATCTTCGCAATTGGCTTGAACATCTTCGGTGGTGACGTCTAAGGAAAGCCATCTAAAGAGAGATATCATAAATACTTGACGGCGAAGAACCAAACAAATGCTCACTCTTTTTCCTCTCCTGTTGAGAAAGTTATCTTGTTGTAAGAACCCAAAATGGAGATAGGATCGGGCGCATTGATAAAGTCGGACGCTGAGACTGATCTGAACAATGTATAATCTCCATCTGCATAACCTTCCCTTTTGCGTCGGTTTTTTTCCGGGTGAAAAACGTTCGCCTGGACATTAATAACGGGCCCAGATTGTTCCCCACCCTCTGGGATGGAAGCTGCAAGATCTTTAAAGACGTGCTTCGGATCAAGGAACTTGGGGTCGATGTATTTGGGAGCAAGGAATTCGCGACACACGACGAAGATTTCGGCGGAAACATTTCTGAAATCTGATTGAGACGAGCTGTAGAGAGCAGAGTAGAATGTCGTACCTGGATGAGGGTGGTTTGGTCGCTTCCACCTTTCCAAAAAGTTGGTTGAAAACCCAAATGAGATTATTGTAATCCGCACTCCTGAACACTTTGGTGACAAAGGTTCCACCCTTGACGAGAAATTCGACAGCGAGTTTCAAACTCATAAGGACAAGTTCCGATTGGCCGTATGCGTCTTGAACCCAAGCTGTACCAACGTTGGGTGCACCATCGTGGAGGACGACGTCAGCTTTCCAATCCTTCAGTTCACCGCGAATTAAATTGCGACATTGAGGAGTCGTAATATCGGATGCAAAAGTGACCACACGAGGAATAGGTTTTATTGGAACGAGATCGACACCTTGAAAGAAGTTAGTAGACAAAAAAGTCTTCTGAAGGACGACTTGCCTACAATAACGCTATTAACAGGCATGTATTTGCTTGCCACCTGCAGCCAACCACCCGGAGCAGCACAAAGATCTATACAACATCTGGCTGTCTCCAAAAAGGAAAATTTTTTGTTTAATTGGATGAGTTTGAATGCAGAACGGGCTCGATAGCCTTGTTCCCTATTGTGAATTTTGAATTATCTGTGTAACGTTGAGGTAGTGTGAGTGCACGTACTTTGCAAGCTTGTAGTACTTGTCCAAGCGACCCTTTCCTGTCTTTTTCTGTGTTTTCCCCATGGCTGCAGGGCGCACGACGGAAAAGAACCAAAAGCCTGTCCACCGGCTAGAAAATTTCTGTGTAATTGCACGTGAGTCGGTATGGCCGATCCTTCTTCTCCTCTACTTGCACGCTCCATGACTTCCTTACCTAGAAACCCCTTGCTGTGGCGAACAGGCGCGGCATTTGGTATGCAATGTCCTTGAATAAAAGCAATTCCTCATTCAAATCGCACTATCTAGTTGCTGTTTCCATGATTGCTGGTTTGTACAGCTAAACCTTGTTTACAAAGCCATGGTTCTTGACTATTGGTGACCTTGCAGGAGCCTTTGGATGTAAGCGAAGCACTTTTTAAAAAAGCATTTTGCATTTGTGCTAATGATATAAAAGCCCATGGTCTCAAGGGACGCCCAAACATGTCTCGGGACAGTATAGATGCATGGATGACAGCTAGTCACTATGGGTAAGGTCTCTCAGAATAAACTAGTCCATTGGCTAATTTGTTTCTTAGGGTGTTCAATGGGTTGGGCATGCTCGCTGTTTCTTTGCATCCACGGTTTGCAACACACCGATTTGCGCCCATAGCCATCTCTGTAGGAGGAGCTGTCTTTTCCGGGAGTATATTTCTGTTGGTCTTGAACAGGGACAGGTTCAAGTTTTTGGGACCAGTAACTCCCCTGGGTGGGCTTGCAATGATACTGGGATACTTTTCGTTGGCACTGTAACAAGTATATACGGTACTTAGTGTGAATTTGGATTCTGTGACACAACTGTGTGACTGTGAGTGACACTGACGCGACGCGATTCGACCACGTGATAGTACTACTCCTCTACACGAAAAACTGTTTATCGGCTCTGCTTTAGACCTGATCCTCGAGCTACTGTCAGTCCGCCGCACCTTTCTGTTCTTCTTTTTTGACACATCTCTCAGATTTTATCAGAATATTCCATGGCGGAGTCACGCCCGCCTTTCACGTCTTCCTCGTCTTTTCCTCTCTCTGCCAGCTCATCCTCTTCCACCCCGCTGAAACGCACTTTTACCGCAGCTACTCTCTTCACATCTTCAGCGTCATCCTTCAATCCACGTCCGTACAACCCTAACAGCAACCCAACACCAGCCCCTCCTCGCAGTCGCGCCGCTCTCACTCGTAACAGATCGGATCCTCATACCTTGATGACTATAGGAATGGATCCATCTATCAACGACCCAAATGTCGTCTTTATACACCCGCCTTTTACTACCTTTCCCAATTCTGAAAAGTACCCCGAGGGCCTGTGCTACAATTTGATGGCAGATAATCCAGAGTGGTTTTTGGACCCCAATGATTTCATCACCATCGACCATCCTGTCCCTTGCCCTGATACTCGTCTCGTCTCTTATCCATCGAACCTTGAGCCTCCCCGTGGATGGTGTCCTGCTCGAAAAAAGGATCTCAAGGAACGAGGCTCAGAAGGATGGCCCGAAGGCGAAGAGCCAAGATTGCGGTGCACCTTCTGCAGGCGGACTTATGCTGGTGTCAATGCAAAGAGCATGTGGAGGCGACATGTCTTTGAGAAACACAAGATTGCCATGTCTAACCGCCGTGAAGGAGATAGACCCCGAGGACGAGGTTCTACCAGTGCGTTTTCAGTTTCTTGCTTGGAACGCGAATTTAACGATTTATCGCGAGCAGAAGAAAATCGTCAGCCTGTGCAACTTTCCAACGATCACGACAGACTCGTCAATATCGATGTAGCACCTCAGTCGTTCCCCCAAACTGGCGCTCATAAATCCAAGTTCCGCTCATATGTTCCTCCCGAAGACTCGCGTCGTCGTATCCGAGAGAAGAACGCGGATGACAAGACGAGTACTACCTCCATCGTCGACGAAGCTGGAGATGGTAGTTCTGCATCTCAGCCACTGACTCCACCTCTCACCCCTCCTCACAAGTTCTTTTCTTCTGACCCAGCCTCTTCTGACGAATTGGAGGCTCCTGCATCTCCTCCTCTCCTGCCTGTCATCCCAGCATCCCCATACAATCCATTAAGCACTCCGAATTGGAGAATAGAGGATGGGCCCCCTCGTCTACCTTCCCCATGGCGCTACCGTAGTCCCAACAACCCGTATACTCAAGCAAGAGATTTGTCGTTGAGTCTCCTTGCGCCCGAGCTGACATTCTCTGACAGTCCGGCCTCGGTTCTGGCCAAAGATAAAGCGGTCGTCAAAAAGACTCCATTCGTCGACGCACCAGAAAGCATGGCTAAAATTCACTTCTCCAGACTGTCAAACACCCATGACGATTCACCTCTCGCCATTCTTCGAAGGCACAAGAAAACACTCTCTGATATGTCTGATGAATGGATGACGGGTCTTCCACAGATGTTGTCAGGGAACGACCCCTTTGTCAGTCTATGGGAGGATCCTCAGGGGCTGGTCAACGAAAGTCCTGTCATTAGGCGTACCAAAATGGGCTTAGGGACTGGCCTTCTCGAACCCTTTACTCTTTCTAGTGACTCTGCCCGCGGGACTCCCGCTTCTTCTAGCTCTGATATTGATGAAGAAGCTCGAGTTGCGAACGATTTGACTCTTGAATCTACCACCGAATCTACTCCGCCTCTAAAGAGAAGGAAAATCGATTACTCCTAGTTCCTGGTTCTGTTGCTTTGCCGTCTGCTGTGTCTGTGAATCACTACTCGCCATTTGTACGCATCTATGTTTCGTTTTTTCTCATTCCGTTGGACAGAGCAGTCCGCTGTAATTTAATTGTCATATATGCCAGCTTTTGAATATGCACGTAGCCAGGCATTTCTATGTTTCCCCTTATCCTTCCGTCGCGCTATGTTTTGATCCTGTACAAACTGTGTGTATATTGCTTCTTAGAGTACTTGTGCGAATAAATATTGTCTAGTTTATGAATCTAGAATGTGCGGTAGTGTAGAAAAGTGATGATCAGGATTACAGCCACGGCTTACCTCAGCGGATACAGGTGCGACTGTTGGAGGAGCACTATCATATATACCACCATTCCTGGTCTTTTGTCTGTTTAGCTTCTCGTCGTCGCTTGCTCAAGGTTCTCTTGTTTTCTCTAATTGTCTTTGCCCTTGTTCGCTTACCTTGTCCTTCTCAAAATCCCTCGCCATGCGTTTCAGACTCCTTGTCCCTCACCATCGACAACGATCCGTCACAACCAACCCACGACTTTGAGACGACCCCCACCGATAGCTCTTCTGAATCGACTTTTCTGTAGACTAGTTGCGGAGTAACCATTATGCAGGCCATCAAATGTTGGTATCATTGCAGTCTAGGCTTGAGGTTATTGACATGCGATTGTCCAGGTGTTGTTGTTGGAGACGGTGCTGTCGGAAAGGTGCGTCCTCTGTCCTCCCAGCCCCTGTGAGATACTCAACGATGTATTAGACATGTCTCCTTATTTCATACACCACCAACGCTTTCCCTGTGAGCATGCCTGTCGCTCTCTCCCGTATGTGACTCTTACCATCTCACCTTATTTTAGGGGGAGTATATCCCAACTGGTAGATCACCTTTTCGTGCCTTGCCCTTTTCGCAAACTCATCCTATTCACAGTCTTCGATAATTACTCGGCGAACGTGATGGTAGACGGTAAAACCATCTCACTCGGTTTGTGGGATACGGCAGGTCAAGAAGATTACGACAGACTCCGTCCATTGTCTTATCCTCAGACGGATGTCTTCTTGATATGCTTCTCTCTCGTCAGCCCTCCTAGTTACGAAAACGTTAGGACCAAGGCATGTCTGTTTTTGATGATGGCCGGTGACCGCGCGCGCAATTGCTGATGCAACTGGTTTAGTGGTACCCGGAAATTTCGCACCATGCACCCTCAACTTCCATGGTTCTCGTCGGCACAAAGCTTGATCTGCGTGAAGACCAGGCGACGATTGAGAAGCTAAGAGACCGGTAATTCAGCATCTTTTTTTGCCACGGTGATGGCTGACAGCGGTTCGCAGCCGTATGGCTCCCATCCAGTATCAGCAAGGTCTCCAAATGGCAAAGGATATCGGAGCCGTGAAATACTTAGAATGCTCGGCGCTGACGCAGAAAGGACTCAAGACAGTGTTTGATGAAGCCATCCGAGCAGTTTGTGAGTCACCGCTTTTGCCAGGTGTTTGATTCGTGTTGATCCATGAATTGCAGTGAATCCACCTCCCCGAGGTGAGAAGGGCAAGAAATCTGGGAGCAAATGCATCATCGCATAACTAAACGAGCTCGCGATATCATATCATGACATTTATGTTCTTGCTTGCCTGTGATGACTGATTATGTTCGTTATATTTTTTTTTGTGCCCTACACTTGAGGCGCTTGTTGTTGGAGACATCCTACCTATTAATTCTATCGTACATATTTTGAGACTGGACTAGAGTGAAATGGCGGATCAGTTGTACATGTAGTGCAAGGCACGGCGGCAAGAGATGTATCACGCATCACGATCAGAAAATGACCCTGTCGAGATAGATTGAAATTCTCAGCGGTGAGAGGGATATATGTATATCCAGATTCCAGACTTTGATTTTTCCCTCACATTCCTTTCACCTGGAGATGCGGTGAGCCATGGACCAGAAGGGCAAGGCCAGGCTTGAGCCTCATTCCAGGCATCAGCCCTCCACTTCTATCGACACAAATGCCTCAAAACTCGCAGAGTCCACTATAAGTTTCAGTCAATTCCCGTCTCCCCCAACTTCTATTCCTACAACACCTCTTGCTAGCCCACACCGTGCTGAATTCGCTCGTTCTCCAAACCGCAGTCATTCATCCCCCACCGCATCTCCTAAACACCATCCATCTCTGCCTCCTTCTCCCCATGCCCGTACAATTTCGCCTCATGATTGGCATGAAGGCGCTTCTAGCATTGACGTGGACGCGACCGAAGACCGTCTGCTTTCAACGTCCTTTATAACTTCCTTGCTCAAAGAGAGTTCAGATCCCGGTCCTCCCAGTCGTCGTACCTCTATTACGAGCGATGCAATGAGTGGATTCTCCGAGATGACTTATCCTCCTCCAAACCGTACAGTAGAACGACCCCCTTTACCAAATCCACCTGTGCCTCGACCTCCACCTCCTCGACCCCACGGCGCACGTCCACCTCCAAGCTCGTTTCCCTCTTCTAGGCCATTTCCCGCAATACCAGAATCATCTGGCTTCGTTTCTGATGACTCTGATACTCTATATTCGACTGGTCATGATGATCCAACCATCATAAGATCTGCTAGCGTGACCAGAGGTCCCCGAATGCAGGGAGTCTCGGTCGTCGGGCTGGCGCCTGCGAGACTGCATAGCATCACCAGTAGTAACTGGAGGCCCAGCACCATCGCTAGTTCTGACATGCCAGATGATAAAGCGGAATACGCCGAATACTCTGCTGTTCATAATACTTTGCCATATAGTCCTGCCTTACCTTCAACTGCGATCCATTCTGGTTTCTTCCAAGATAAACCTCGATCTGTACGCTCTACAAAGAGCTTCGCTACTTCTATAATATCTCGCATATCTTCTGCCGCCCGTTCAGTGAACCGTGCCCTTCCTTTACCTTGGAAGCGCCTAAAACCATTACCTCCCATTCCAGTCAACCACCTTAATGCTGTGGCCGCCGAACAAGAAACTGCCAGGGAAGAATCGACTATTCCTCTACCCACCCTAGTCGCGCGCGCTAGTGTTCTGAATGGAATGTTGGAGAAAGGGTACCATCCTCATCACAGTTTGACATCCTACCATAAACATGATATGGTAGCTTCTGGGTGCGAGGAGAGCGACTTCAAGGAAGGGGATACCCTTCATCACCGACGCCAGACCATGTCAAGTCCACCGTGGTCTGATATCCCAGACAGCCCTAGACCACATTCCAACTCCCGATTTGCCAACAAGAGACGGTATCTCATTATACTTGCTGTATTCGTGGTTGTTGCTGCTGCTGCCGTTGGCGCTGGGGTTGGCGTTTCTCTAAGTCGCAAGTCCTCAAATAAGCTGCCCGTTTGCTCTTCGCCTAACCTGACTGGACAATCTTGCGATCTGGGTGCGTTTACTTCAAGTTGTAGCTGTTCACTGTCACTGAATTTTCATCAGACGCGACTTGCATTTGTACATCCAGCTCTGGATGCCAAGGTATTGCACGGTCGATCATCGACCTCATACCGACAATGAACGACTTGTTCGAGACTGAGCATACGAATGCCTCCGTGTACAATTCGCTTTGGTTTGCAGTCGGTTCTCCTAGTGGAAGTAACTGTGCGTCCCAGGCGTTGATGATAGATGTCGGCCCTGCACTATCTAGCGCCACGCATCCCAACCGTACACGTTGGGCCCAAACAGCTTTGCTGTGGAATATCGTTCAATCACAAGATCCCGATGCTACAGATGCACTACAGCATTTTATCAGCGGCGCTCCTTGGTCCAAGATCGATGGTTCGGATGGCCCAGTTGATGATCAGTCTTCATCGTTCTCGACGAGTGTTTCTGGGTTTATATTCAATTTTTCTTCTCAGGATGTCAGTCCGGAGAGCGCCGGATTTGTGGACAACGGACAGCCCTTGAGTGACCAGATATCCCGAGTCGATGACACTGCGCTTCAGGCATTAAACCGAATGTATAGTTTTGCTCATGGTATGTTTTCGAACAAGGTTGCCACTACGAAAATTAATAGCCTTCCTACAGCATCTTCGGTTCAACAATCAATGTCTTTATCCTCATATTGGACCGGGGCCCTTCAACAAAAGTCTACTGATTTGAACTTGTTCAAATCTGCTGTCATCTCCTCGCCCATTTTGTTGACTTTTGACGCGTCATTCAAGGGCATTTCGGATCTCATGACCAATTCTTCCACTGAATCGTTTCCCCCACCTCTGTCTTGTTATCCTGATTTGAATACCACAGTATCAGAAGGCATCAACAACATTGAACACTCTGTTTTTGGCTTGCCCGCAGTTCAACCGGCGTCTAAATTTGACGCATCATGTTACCCTGATCGCCCGATTTATGGCGTTATTGATGTCCTTGGCCTTAGATTACCATTTGTGGACACGCCTGGCAGTGTGCTTCCGAAACAAGCAGCTGTACTCAATCGAAATGCCAACTCTCGTGCTATCTTACGCAGTGGAAGGTTATTCAGCACGTACCCCGATTCGTTCAATTCATCGTCCATTACCACATCTTCTCTCAACCCTCGTAGCTACGGCACTGTTAATAACTTGGACCACGTCTTTCTCGCATTTCTGTCATCTATTCCGGATGTCAACGTTGCCAAGGAACTCGTAACCTTTTTGTTGTCTTCGAGCAATCTGCCCCCCTCGAACTCATCGACATTGGGCCAGTCCATTTCTTCCATACCTTCACTAGAGGTGGCTATCTTTGGATCGGTGCTACCAGCAGATATAGACCATACTGTTTCCTCCTTTTCAACGTCGACAGGTTCGCTTTTCTTCGGTTCAGACCAGGGACAAGCTCTTCGGAACTGGACAATCTCTGGCACAGGTAGCCATGTCACTTGGGCAGAAAATGCGCTTTCTACTACGGTGGTACAGGACTCATCCTCCTCCGATGATACATTCAATAACATTTGGAATAATGCATCAGCCGCGATAAAACAAAACGTGGCTAATGTTGGCGTCAATAATGTTACGACTGCTCTCGAGGTTAGCGGAAAATTCTCTTCGTGACGTGCCATCCTTCTTGCTATCTGTCATATCCTTATGTCGTATATATACTCTGGTCCACATTTCGACTTTTCTGTCCATTATATTTTTCGATTTCTTTATACTTGTTGGATGGATAATGGATATAGTTTTCGCGCCCTACATACCTCGTACACACTGTTTCGATAGTTTTACACCATGCTCTCGTCAATACAGATTATGCATAAATTTAAGCAAGCTTAAGTTATGCTTGTCCAACAAGACAGAATGATCAGAAGACGAAGACTTGGACAGGCGCCAATTGATATGCTTGGTCAGGTCACCGTAGAACGGCTTTGTCTACCTCCATGCCCAAAGCTGCCCAAAATTCGTCCCATTCTTCAGCCCCCAATCCCCTCGCCGGTCATGGTTCTCACCCAAACGTGCTAAGAAGAAACCAGGCATATCCTCATGTTGCTGCTCTGAAAAGCTGACCTCATCTCTTCTCTTCTTAGGCGTGTCATCAGGTATGCATTTACTCGAAATGTTATGACTGAAATATGGAATAAATTCGCCTATTGATTAATATTAGTGTCGCAGGAGGAAACTAGTAAGGCATACCATGGCTCATGCTAGGATAGATACTGACTATTGCTCAAGAAATGGTATAATCTCAAATGATGATCCGCAGGACCAATGATGATGAAAATCAAAATTTAGTGACGCAAAAAGGCCTTGCTCAACTTGTGTTCGCTCCTACAACCACGCTGTTTCGCATGCCCCTGCCGGTGCAGAGCATCCGCCTGTGCTCGAGTGTACTTTTGATGAACGTCAGTACCACGAACATCCAATCAACGGACTGGTTTGAAGTATTTTATCTTCATAGCTCCAGACAATAGCTCTAGCGGGGATGTTCCAAAAACCAAGTACGAGAAACTGGAGTCTCGAATAGGTATGTGGTATTTTTTTAATGAAACTCGTCAAACTGAACTCGAGCTATAGCCGAACTGGAGGGTCTCTTACGAGACAAAGAATTGATGGAAAACCGTGCCAAGTCTTCTGCAAGTCCTTCGACGGTTACACTCTCCACTACAGATGAGTTACATACGAACGAAGCTGTATCATCGCAACTTGGGAATAGCTTCAACGGTTCTCCCGAGATATCAATAATCTCTTCGGCTGCACAGGCTGCTGTTTCTGGTACGGGATCTAGTCCAGGTCCTGGTATGGATATGATATGGTCCCAATGGCCGCAAAATCTACCGGGAGCAGAGTTGCTAAAACACCTGTGAGTTGCCTCAGTCGTATCAAACGATAATATTTGACTCATCGCTTCACAGCGTTGATGCTTTTTTCGTATTTCATCCCCATGCTCGCCTTCTATTCCACTATTCATCGTTCATGGCCTGTCTTGCACTTCCCCCCAATCACCCTCGATTTCCTTCAATACCTGTCTTACACGCCATATGTGCTGTAGGGGCCCTATTCACAGCTGCCGTTACCAGTCCCCCACCGATGAGCTTTACCGAGATTTCTCCAGGTATATTTCAGATGCTTGATGTAGAATTCACCGCATTGATCAAGGCGCAGAGGAGATCTTCACTCAGAGACATCGCTTGCGGGAAGACAGGCCAGATACATTTGCAGAAATGCAAGCGAAATTTGCAAAGGATGCTGCTAATGAGCTCGAATACTTGGGAATGGACTTGCTGCAGGTTCTCCAGAGTACGTCTGCTTCCTATTTCCGGACAAGAATTTGAAACCTAAAATATATCAGCAAATATTCTGTTGAGTTGGTATTACTGGTCTCACGTGCGTGGATGTTCCTTTAGTGCAGCCCTAGCTCTAAGCCGGTTTTTTTAGGCTAAGTAAGCCCCTTTTTGTATGATTTAGCTAGCTTTTAGTCATGGATTGTGTGCACAATTTATGCAGATGGGCCGAGGTACGTACTTCCAATTATTATATTGGATTTCGCGACGAAATCACCTCGACTAGTTATTTCTCAACTGCGCACATTCTTTGCGTCTATGCGTTCCACTTGGCCTTAATGTTTGCCCGCCCTTCCACACCATATCTAAATCATATAGACCAGTATCAGTCGTCCCAGCAGCAAGATCGGTAGTGGAAGACGAGACTAGACGAAATGCATTCTGGTTTGCGTATGCAATGGAACGCCAGGTAGTTTTGATAAAGGAGGCGGAAACTAGGTATTGACCACAGCACTTTAGCATGGTTTCAGCAACGCATGGGCGCTCAGTCTCGACGATCAAGATATATCACAACTTTTGCCAGTACGAAGTGATCAATTTGAACAAGGGGTTAGTCAAATGCGCAGTACATTGCGTTGAACATGTGTTGATGTTGCCTAATAGATTCTCGTGCCACCAAAAGAACGGCAATGGGCACATACACCTGAACTTCTATTAAATCACACAGACGACCAAGTGGATTCATTTATTCTATATATGAAATCCTGCATACTGCTCTGTAAGTTGGTTCAAGTGACTTTGAAACTAGTTTCTCATACTTCACTGTAGCAAAGGTTAAAACTTTCAACCTCAGGTTCCGAGCACGGCACTTTGCTGGAGATGAACCGACTAGCCCACCGATGATGGATGTGAATGAACCTGTTGATCCAAGACGCTCAGCAGCGTTCATTGAATTGGATCGCGTTGCTTCAAATTTTATTGCCCTGTTCCCCCCACATTTGAAAAATCCAATTCAAGGTAATGTGGTCGATCCAACCTTGTTCGCTGCCATTACTATGGCCCATGTGTATGTTTTACTGCCCGCTGGAATATCACAATCTGACTTTACACAGTTCTAATATAACTCTTCACGAGCCCCATGCGGATGTTCGACGGGCAGGTTGCATATCTGCTCTCAAAATGCTTACTGCTGCTCGAGCAGTGATCGATATGGTTTATGCCGTCTGGTCAACTAGCTTCAACATTTCATTATTTGAACCATTCATCTCGGTAGCTTTCGTTTCCGATATTCTTCACTGAGCACGGTGCTAACTAGCAGCTGACAGTTCTGTTTTTACTCTACCGGACGCGTTTTTGCCAGATTCCTCCAGGCTGCAGTAGAGCAAAATAGTATCGATCAAATGTCTACCTTGAATGCTGAATTTAATATTGTCAGGTATGTGATTCTTGATGCTCAATGAAATTTGTTGCCCATGTCTAGCAAACAGGACTGCATGTGAACAAATGGGACAAAGACATAGAATTGCTGGCTGTTTTGCAAAAATGCTCGACGACCTGCTGGTCAAGGCACAGGGCTCCTCTGTCATTGAACAGGGTGTAAGTTTGTCGTCGGAAATGGCAACTTGAGCGATTTTGTGCAGTATACCATCCATTGTATTCGTTTTCTTGCTGTGTTATGTACCTATGTATGCACTTTTTCTTGGTAATGGGGTTTTCTGTACTGTGTACACTGAATACAATTGAAGTGATAAAAAAAGTTACAAACTTAAGTATACTATTGTCGAACAAGAATGATGACGCTGACAGCTTGGAGCACTTTCGAGCGAAATTGAACCGACCCACCATGTACACCGTCGCCTTTCTCGGACCTTTGGGAACATATACTCACCAGGCACGTTTCCACGAAAAAAAAAGACACATTTCGCCTGACCATTCTTTAAGGCTGCATATGAAGTCTTCCGGGAGTCTGCTATATATCGTGATGTCTCAACCATAGCTGGTATGCGCTTCCATCGATGTGAAACAAAGCAGCTGACCTTCCTGTCAAGACGTCTTCGATTCCCTCTCATACCTCGATTGCGGCGTGGTCCCGCAGGAAAACACGATCTTTGGTCCTGTGGTTGAAACCTATAATGCTCTCCGATATGTACAGAACGGATACATTCGAGGGGAAATAACGCTTAAAATCCAACATTGCCTCGTCACTCGGGTCGGTGTAGATCTTTCCGAAATAGATTGTGTGATGAGCCATGAGCAGGTAAGCACTTCTGTCTCGTCCAGAACGTGAGCACACAGTCCTCTTTCTAGGCACTGGGCCAGTGTCGAATGTTTCTTTCGAAATACCTTCCAAACGCATCCGTGAAAAAAACGGATTCTACCGCCGCAGCCGCAGAAGCGCTGGTCAAATGTCCCAATACCACAAAAAGTGCCGCAATCTGTTCGAAGGTTTGCATTTCTATGTTTAAAGGGTTGCAGTTACTGCAAGAAGGTATCCAAGATGAGCAGAGTATGTTGACGATCTTCATTTCTAATATCCATGTCTAATTATTGTTGCAGTCAATTTTACACGCTTTTATATTATCGCCAAGAATCACTCTATAAAACCTCCACGTCTTTCATCGCCAATTACTCATGCGTTACTACGCATAGTACGAGCAAGGACTTGCATTGCTAAGATGACAGAACTTTTTGCGCAACTGGAACTCAACATGAAAGTAACACGTGTAGATCGCCGGCCTCACATTTCTGCGGTGCCTTTTGAAGATGTATATTTTATTGAAGTTGGAAGTGTTCAAGATGAAGATGCCCATTCTTGGTCTAGAGCTGTAGAGTGCGCAGCTAGTAACTTCAGGTCGAGGAACGTTGAGGTAACAGTGTTAGGCATCTGGTAATAAAGTCGTAAATGTAGGCGTAAATAGACGTCAAATACAATAGATTGTACGAGAATCTGTAGACGCGCTTAATCCTCATCTGCTGTTTGCAGAACTAGATTTGCTGCGTCTGGGGAGCGCGAGGAGATAATGCATGGAAATGGTTTGGGATGACTAAAGGAACAAAATTCATTTCAGTGTCTCAGAATGAGGGAACAGGAGAATGATACCTGATTAGCAAGGACGCATATTCTACTTCAGGATCAACGGCGTTTCCATTCTTGTCGATGGCCTTGGATATCCTGAATACAGTCAATATGGAGGCCACAGCAATCCATATAGAATCAAAGGCCAGCCAGCGGCCCGGACACATTCTAATTAATACTAGTGTTAGAGACTCTAAATAGGGCAGACAGTGAAATGCCTACCGTCTTCCAAAACCAAATGCTGCATCCGGGATTTCATTGATTCCCTGCGCTATGTTCTTCTCTGCATTCTGAAATCTGTCAGGATTGAATGTCAAGGGATCAGGGTAAACGTCCCTTGCGAAATGATTTCAAGAGATGATTGTATATGAAGCAATGTGCAGCTTACGGGTCGTGAAGTATTGCCCAAACATTCGGAAGGACGGTCGTCCCTTTTCTGATTTAGTAATGCTTCAAATCCAAGAAGGGCTTAATGTACCTTTGGGAATTTTGAATCCTTTGTACTCGTCATCTTCGGAAACAAAGTGATTCAATCCTAGGGGTGTCACTGGGTTCCACCTTAGCAGCTGAAAAGGCATACTGAACATAGGTCATAAGATGCGAAGAGTGGAGAACAAACCTCGTAGCATATACAGTCCTTAATACTGTGTCAGCGACTCCCAACACTATATGGGAAACTTACTATGTATGGTAGTTGTGGACGATCTTCAAAGACAGGCAGCCGGCCATGTAGGATCTGGTCAAGTTGTTGTTGTGCTTTACACTGAATTTCGGGATATTTTGTCATTGCTAAAAACAAGGACATCAGAACAGAGACTGTAGTGTCCGAGCCAGCTGGAAGTTAAATAATATTGAATGAGAGGTGTATGAACTAGATAGCAGTTCGGTTACCTGCATAAGTCGTGGCTGCGACATTTTTTAAAATACGCTCGTTTTCGTGTGGCGCTCTTCCGGAAGCAATATCTTCTAGTTCACTGGCAACAATGCTGGGTGATACTGTGCCATCCCTCTACATATTAACCAAATTTGGATGAATGATAGTCTGAAACAGGTGGATGACGAAGTACCATTTTCTGTTTCACCATGTCAAAGGGACGATTGAGCATCTCTAGGGTGAGCGCACGCCACTGGGAAGCTAATCTCTTAAAGGAAGCCCCCGGCAACCAAGGAGGAAGGTATTTGAGAGCAGGCACATAATCCTTACACGGGAAAATGAGGATAAACAATGTGATAGAGGAACAAAAACCGACCACCATATAAGTTCCGAAAAGTCCCGCCCGGGCAAGGTTGGACATAGCCTTGTCGGCCAAGGAAACATAATTATCTCCTTCTTCGTCAACCTTCTCGTCAATTTGGATGCCATAGGTTATTTGTAGGATGATGGCAGCAGCAGCCCTGCCAAGCGATGTTAGATAAGTGCCCCCGATCAACGATGGCAAGCACGCTGGAAAATGCTCACCTTCTGGTATGGAACTGAAATTTGTCAGGGCTCTCAAGCAAGTTCCTAAGCAAAGTATGTGTTTCCCTAATTTGCAGAGGGTGAAAAGGTGCAGTAGCATTGATAGGGAAGTGTTTAAGGAAGAGATTGCGATGTTGCTACGAATATTTCAACATCATCAAAAGTTGTGTACGTGATGATACATACCTTCCACACGGGCCCATATTTCATAGAGGAGAACATCCAGTCCCAACCCATTCTAATAGAAGTTCACAATCCATGTAAAAACGTAGAAAAGAAATCATACAGTTCCGATACCATAGTTCTTCATTCCAGATTTTGATGATTATTCCGCGAGCGATATACAGCATTGACATACCTGACAGGTCTTGAAGAGTAGTTAGCACTCCGCTTCTCGAGAAGGTCTGACACAGCTGAAGCTGAGTTTAGAATGAGGACAGGGTTCCCTAGGACGTGAATGTAGATAAGGTCGCCTATACTAATGTGAGGATATTTTACTCAAAAGCAATGCAAGACAAAGACCGTAAACATGTTTCCACTCGGCATAAGTACGCCACGGGTATACTCTTGGTAACTTGACAGCACCGAACCAAGAAGATTTTGGACCTGGGGGAAGGGGAAGAGTGGCAGAATGAAGTCTGTGACGGATTAGTACAAGACAAATCAAGGAAAGTAAGAAAGCAAGAAAAAACAGAGCGGAAAGCATGGTGGTGGGAATGGACATACGGTCCACGACCATGAAAGGCGTACTATACTACATACAGTTATGATGGCCAGGGACGCGCGTGATCAAAGCAGAAGAATTTAATTTTGACAAACTGCCTGCCGATCACCACACGTCGAGTACGGGTATGTCACATGGACAGGCGAGCTGAAAGAAATGGCCTCCACTACTAGCGATCCCCTCTCAGTCCATTCACCTCTTAGAGACATAATCAATCCTCAATTTCATCAGAACATTCTTCCAGCAGAGGATTATCTCAAAGCAAGCCTTGGCCTTAAGCTTGACAAAGGTGTTGCCTATCCTTTTCACCTGCCTTTACTTATACTCATTCATGCAGATGACCAGATTTGCCGCCTTGCGCTGACTGGTGCAGGCTGCCCTTTAGGCCCTCTTCATTGTCCTCTCCGTCATACAAACCCTTCATTGCAAAATTTTCAGCCTCCTAAGCAACTTCCTAGTCATCCTCGAGAAAGGGAACGGCTTGCTACCGTGTGCAAGCATTGGCTACGCGGACTTTGCAAAAAGGGTGACGCTTGTGAATTCTTACATGAATATAACCTTCGACGGATGCCGGAATGTTGGTGGTATGCTAAATATGGATATTGCTCTGCTGGAGACGAGTGCCTATATGCTCATCCAAAAGAGCGCAAGGTAGAATGTCCGGACTATAACCGGGGCTTCTGTAAACTTGGTGAGTTTGACTCTAGTATCGTTTCAAAACCTTTTTGATCATATTTAGGTCCAAATTGTCCTCGAAAGCATGTCCGTCGCGTTGCATGTCAACTCTATCTTTCCGGTTTCTGTCCGCTAGGACCAGAATGTCCGAAAGGACAGTAAGTAGTTAGTTTCTCGGTAATTTTATCTTCTTTGACTCGTAATCTAGTCCTAAACCTGGTTTGCCGCCTCCTAGTGCTTATGACCCTCCTTCACCTCCGTCTAATCGAGATCTTGGACCTCCTCCCCCGGGTTATGGGAGATATGCAGATTTTGACCGCGGCTTTCCGGGACCACCTGTACCAGGCGCCAACCCAGCGTTGGTCCTACGAAGAAATTTGGATGACGTTATGTGCTTCAAGGTAGAAAAATTACATTCATAACTACTCCTGCATCACTCACTATATTGTTTTTAGTGCGGTGAAAAAGGACATTATGCAAACCATTGTAGGAACCGGAATGTACCAGGAAACCGGGGAGGTGTCGAGCGACGGAAGTGGGAAGAGTAGAATACAGTTTCCATGGACTTAATATATGTAATGCTCAGATCAAAGCGGAGTTATTTGTCATTCGTGCAGGAACCTTCCTCGTCCTTTTACCATGGGTTGGCAAAAGACTTTTACGCTTTCTAGACGTTCGAAAGGATGCTATCTAATCACTGACGAAGTCCTTTCCCATATCGAACCTGGTATCAGGGATGTTGAGGTGGGTCCTGTCGTGTAAGCGGCGCTGCAATTCAATAAAAACAGAGTATCGCAGATTGGAATGCTTTTCCTCTTCATGTGAGCATTCTCTCTGTACAAAAGGTGTAGGTCCATGTTGTAGAACATCTTCGCAGAAAGCATACATCCTGTGCTCTGACCATCAATGAGAATTTTGACAGAGGTGATGTTGGACAAGGGTCTACTCCGTGGTAGTCTGATCGTACTGATGCATCTGCAGACGTCCGAAGAGGTGCCGATAGTCCTGCTACTTACCTGAGTTCTCCTGCGTCTGAACCATGTGAACTCGTGTAGATATGGATATGGCACTTGACCATGTAGTTCCTGAAAGCCTCGAATGGCTTCATACAGACGAAGGGCCTGAGTATGTGTTATTGCCCCCGTTCCCGGTATCCTTGCTCACCGTCTCCACAGTGACTCGTAGGCACGGTTTTACTGAGAAAGTTCATCTGCCTGACTCAAAATAAAAATATTGCCAGTGTTTCGCATACAAAAGCTTCTCTCGTCGGACCGACCATCTCTATCCCCATCACAAATGGAAAACTCAATCTCGGAACATGGCAAGGTCAGATAATTGTCGCATGCCGACATAAATCGTCCGAAGTGCAAGAACTCGTAGTAATTTCTTCTTTTCCCAGGTATCTATCTCACAGAATTCAGACACATGGCTCACACCAGACAAGTCGTAGCCACTGTTCTGTAAGTAGTAAAGTACTGTTCTATTCTTTCCTGAAACGCACACTTGATGACGTCTTGCTGCAGATCTTAGGGCTTTCCAGTTTTGTGGGGGCATTGGAATTCGGCTCTGTACCTACCGGCCGCTCTTTTCTAAGATACTAGGAGATCAGAGATGAGATGAAGATTAATATATTGTTTTATCTTTAGCGCTGGAAGGTTTTTGTTACTAAGCATGCAGAGTTTTAAACCAATTTGAGCGGTCGAAGAGGCGTAGCATCGGTAGGAAAGCGCTGACGGGGAACTCGGTGATGCTTTGGGAGACCAGTAAAAGCTCCATGAAAAACGAAAAGATCTGGAATTTGCAGAGTAGGCGTCGTAAGGAATGCGTGTGTATAAATTCTCGATCAGGTCTGGTTGCACGTGGCGTTATAAAGTCATATCAGCACTCCGCCTCCGCGTCCTTGTAAAGTTGTATATCACTCACCCTTTCTACGGGATCACTTCTCTGTCAAAGTAGTTCTTATATTCCCTTTCCTTCGTTCGCCCCACAACCCTTTAGATATACCCATGCCCAAATCATCTTCCTCGGCCCCAAGTCGTCCTGCGCTTCGTCGAAATCAGGTATCACCGTTTTTGTATTGGATAATTGGGGCTCCTCATGCTTGATTCATGTTTGCTTCGTAGGCATGTCGATCCTGCCGTAGAAGAAAGCTCGTGCGTCGCAATATCCATCTGTCTACTTGATCGTCTAATGCAACTATCAGAAATGCGACGCGGCGCGACCCCATTGTGGAACCTGCGTGAAGTGAGTGTTTTCCACCTCTTCGCCCCTGATACCCTTCTCATTCTGTCTAGGACTTGGCACGCCATTATAAGTGTACCTGCAGTGCGTCCTCTTGTCTATTCGTCTCAACCCAAGTCTAACCTTTGCTTATGTCTCTGCCAGCCGGTTGGATATGCGTAAGGCTTTTCCTACCTTTTCACTTTTAGGGCACGCTCAATTTTACATTTGTTCTGCTAGCCATCCAACTGAACCCCAGTGCTCGTATGATCCCGTGGAAGGCTTGACTCTCGCGCCCGATGCAGACCCTGCAGAAAGAATCAGGCAACTGGAGGAGCAGATAGGTGGAGTACTCTGTTTTACTATTAATTCTATTTCTCAATATTCTGCTGCAGCTGCTCTGAAAGGACAATTAAATGATCAATCAAACAGCCAAAATGGCGATTCTCCGTCTCAAGCCGAAAGCAATGCTTTGTCTCCCCCATCTCGACCTCCCTCTGAGCTTAAAGGAATAGCTCTGCCTCGCGCCTCTCTCGTACTAGATTCTCAATTCCGTAATGATAGTTCCAGTCCGGAGCTTCGTCCTGTAACTTCTACAAAGGACCCGTTCATGGAGTTACTGTTTATTGGCTGGAATACTGATTTGCCGGACCCAGCTACGATGAACCATTAGTGCGTGTTCTGTATAGGCACATAACTCTGTGTTCACCCGCCTCCTAGCATCGACGTATTCTTTAGATGTGATCCTTGCGGATCCAGAGTCTTACACAAAAGTTCGTTCTTGGCTTCAATGCTGCTGTCACCTCGGGACCCTGGCTTCCCTCATTCTGCAATTCTACATGCGATTGTGAGGTGCTCACTTCCAATTTTTCCCTCGCCAACTAAAGTTTTAAATAGTGTGCTTCTGCTTCGCGTTGGACCTCACAAAATACCGTTGTCTCGGCGGATGGCACTCGGCGGGATTCCTTCGCAGAATTTCATGCCGGCAAGACTCGACAGTACATTGACAAGACGATGGCCAGTGGGGAAGACATATTCTCTGTGATGCAAGCGTGCATAATATTGTCTTGGTATTTCTATCAAGAAGGTCGTTGGGTAGAAGTGTGGATTTTTGCAGGTTTTCAAACTCGCGTCAGCATACCCCTGCGTCTCAATTATCCAGGGACATTTTCTACACATGGGAACAATTCTCCCGGGGCATATCTTGCACCGCCCAAGGATTTACGAGATTTGGAGTCTAGAAGACGATCTTGGTGGATGACAATTTTGTTTGATAGGATCTGCTCTGTTGGTACGTCACTTCGTCTTCCAAAAGATTTCTTCGCTCATTTACTCGTAGGTGGATGGGTACATGCTGTTGATGAACGAGATCTGGGGACAGAGCTCCCTCTACGCAACCAGGATTTCGAAAATGAAGTTCGTCAGATGGCGCTATCCCAACGAATCGAGAGCTGAACCGTTATTTCAGATCCCAGTCGCTAGCAACCCTCAAAGCTTGGCCACGCCTGACGTGTTTACTCAACATCATCCTCAGTATACGGATTCCTTTATTCTTCTGATCAAGGCCATCATGCTCTTTGGTCGTGTAACTGATTTCAACGTACGCGGTAGCCTACGAGCTTCCACCGCACCAAGCAAAAATCAAAATCCCTTCTTCTTGGAAGGGTTTGAGGCTCTTGATAAATTGGTGTTCCAGGACTTCCTTGAAAACTTGCCGCCCATATACAAAACTAATAATGGAGTGAGTGATGCGCCCAATGGCGGGATCTTGGATACAGATCTCTACATGGTTCATATAATCCCTCATGCGTGAGTTTTTCTCTTTGGTTTGTTGAACCAGTGTTGATCAGACATCAGTGCAACAATAACCCTGCACAATCCTTATATTGATTTCACTGATCCTAATTGTGTTTCGACTGGACGATGTGTGCATTCTGCCCGATGTATATTGGCCGCCTATTACATGCTGTCGGCCACGTCGCTGGACATTACCAGACTACATCCATTTGTCACTGTAAGTGGAAATACGAGCGTTAGGCAATTGCTGACATGCTTCTTCTGTAGATATGCTGGTATCTGGCCGCTGTGGTTCAGGTACAACTATGTAAATATTTCATTGAAATTAGTGACAGCGAAAGGGAATCAACTGTTTGGGGTGAGATTAATGTCTTGAGGTGAGTCTTTCCGTTATCTTTGTGGGCGTAAATTTAATAGTGCGGGCATCTAGATTTGCAATGCTGGCGTATGGACAGCGCTCACCCATTGGTAGTAAGTATCGTAATCGGTGTGCCCTTCTCGGAGATAACTAATTGCGGTACTCAGCGCGACAAGAAAAGCTCCTACAGGGTTTGATGCGTGAGATCGTACGGATGACTGCCCAGAAACAGCCCTTAGAGGTTGGAGTGCCTTTGTATCCCTTTTCGCGCAATTCGTTGTGGAGGAAGGGCGAAGGAAATGGTTCGCAAAACGGCTCAGAAGATGGTTCCGCTATTCCTTTGCCAGTGAGTCCGCCATATGAAGAGCAGCATCAGGGCATGTCTCCATCATCAATGAATGGTGTCTCTCCGCCGTCGATGAGTGGTGTACAAGGAAGTAGGTCTAGAGTCCAGGGAGTATCGCCGCCTGCCATGTCTGGCGTTCAAGGACTTTCACCTCCTTCAATGACTATGCCAGAGTCTGGGTGGGGAACCACAGAGAGTGTGAACGGCTATTGATTGAGCACGCTAGTAGGTGTTTTTTTTGTTCGATGTTTTTGGACCAATGGATTGTGTGATAAATTGTATGTACATGTATTTTTACAGCTACTGTCTCCGTAAATACCTGGGTACTTTAAAGGACTGATATAAGAATCACTTCATGTTCCTCTCTCTATCTACCATCGCGTCAAAATCGGCTTGAGCACGAGCGCGTTCAGAATCAGAGTCAACGGATTGTGGTGTGGGAGACGAGCTGGGTACCTGGGTGCGCTCGTGTTTTTGGCGTAGCACATCCCAAGACGAGGCGGGTGCTTTATTAGAATTGAGGGCACGGATTTCATTCCATTTCGAGGAAGACTTTTGGGTCTCTGCGGCCGTGTTTTGAGGCAGCGGAGGTTGGGATACCGACGACGCGTCTGAGGTGACGTCAGAAGAGAAAAGCACATGCATGAACGGCATACTTACTGGTCGAAACAGGCGTCTCAAAAGGCGCGTCGCTAGAAAATTCAGACTCATCATCTATGGGTAGACGAGCCTTTTGATGCACATGCTTAAGTGCCTGGACGACGCTTTGAGGATCATCGAGAGACTTTGCATATGACCTGAACTTGAACGAAGCGGCAGTGGCTGGGAAAAGATGGCCAATGGTAACTGCAGAGGTTATGGCGAAAGCTCGGCGGGGAAAGGAGAAGCCACGACCACGTATTGCAAAGAGGGCCAGAGCCCCGAAAGTTGCGCCAGAAAGAGGCATGTAGTAGCGCATGGATTGTACGGAAGAGACAAATGCGACAGTGAGCATCGAATCCTTGTGGGATATGGTGCCAGCGTCACGTTCTGATTGGAGAAGTCTGGCGACATGACTTGGCGGGTATTGAGCCGCAACCAATGCGTGTTTAATGAGATCCTCGCTCATGCCTTTTTAAAGGTAGACGAAGACACAATAAACTTGAGTGAGAGTAGGCTGATCATGTGACGAATAAAGCTTTAGAGGATACGAGGTTGGGTGTGAACAGACATGGCTCTTGTCGACAACCTGAACAGCAAGTTACCTCCAATCCCTCCATCCGACCCATCCTTCGAAAGTCCACCCGATCCCCCAGCAAAGTTTTCGTCCTCTTCTCCCTTTGCTTCGCCTTCTCTGCCTGGTCCGTGTCTTCACTATTGCTCGACTGCTAGCTAGCTCATTTGCATTCCCCAGCTCTGCCTCTGTCTACCCCTGCTTCTCCTCGTTCTCCAGTCCCACCACTTGTGCCTCAAGACTCATCAAAGCCAAAAAAATCAAATCCATTGAACGACCTCATCGACACCGAACGTTCTTATGTCGACCAGCTGACTGGAGTTATCAGGGTTTGCTCTTTTCCTGCATACATACTCCCTTTTCTCACCTATTTCCAGAAAATTGCCGCAGCATGGTCGCGATCCAACCTACCGCCTCCAGAACTGGATACAATGTTTCGTAGCATCGAGGGTGTCTACAAGGCTAACCGGTCTCTTCTCGTTGTCAGTCACTCTGTTTTCATCGTGCATTATTCTCATTTACATCTTCTTCAGAAACTTAAAGAAATTGGCACCAATCCTTCCTCTCCCAAGGCCTTGGGCGACCTATTGATGCGCTGGGTCAGTCCATCAGTTGTCTATATCACTGACTGGCACAACTCATCCTCGTGCAGATTGACGACTTGGAGGCCCCCTACTCTGCTTATTGTTCCAAGTACAGTTGCGGATTTGACGAATGGGAACCTGTTCAGTCCAATCCCAAGCTAGCTTCCGTATTGTCAACTTTCTCTGCCGCAATTCCTCCACCATCGGGATCTTTTGACCTTTCGATTTGGACTCTCGATGCACTCTTCCTCCTGCCCAAGGGTCGACTCAAGTATTACAAGAAACTCTATACGCGGTTACTTAAAAGTACAGCACCCGGTCGAAGCGATCATCGTTTACTTCTCGGTGCAGTCAGTAAACTCGACCGACTCTTGGACACCCTGGAACAACGCGAGAAAGTGAAGGTTGGCGCCTCGGTCGCGTCTCCACAATCTCAATCTCCCCCTGAGTTGGAGTCTGAGGATCAAGTTGTGATCGACATGCGTACAAAGAGTGTGCATAGTTCCGCGGGATGGGATGGCCCACCAACACGGGAATCTGACCCTGCGCCAAGTAGCGAGGGTAGTTCAGTTCGGGAAAGCAGTAACTCTGACGGGCAAGTGCCTGGAAATTTTTTGTGCCCCGACGGTCCTGACGTGACAATACAGAGATCGGCTTTCAAGGGAGACGGTGTCAACATCGATTAGTAGAGGATCATCAGCAACGATGACCATGCCCATAACGGAATTGGAACGGCGATTGTCCACTGAACGCACGTTGGACATCTTCACAATGAACCCTAAAGTGAGTGATCTTCTTGTGTTGGGATTTACGTAACTCATTCCTCCAAGGCTGTTCGCCTTCAAATGGTGCCTCCTTCATTGCCCTTCACGCGCGAAATGCGCTGTTCTCTTGACGTAGTTATTCGTGTAACTCCAAGGGCAACAGGAATAGAGATCGTCCATTCACGTGGGCATATCTTTCTTCTCTCGGATCTGTTCTTGGTTTGTGAAAGGATGACCCCGGAGGAACGATCACAACAAGGGGACTTAAATGGGCCTGATATGTGGTTGTGTTATCCTCCATTGGCCGGAAAGGTGTTACGAGTCTCCGACGTCCCAGGGCAAGGTTAGTTTCGCTTACTTTTGATTCATTCATCACGCTAAGTATCCAATAGGCAATTGTCTTCAAGTCCACATCATGAGGAAGGAGACACTTACTTTGGAATTGGAGTCGGTAAAAGCACGCGATATGCTCACAAAGGAATTCAAAGAATGCATCGAATTTGCTGCATCAGGTAAATTGACTCATCGTGTCTTTCGGACATTTCATTAAAGTTTATAACAGTGGGTCCGATATCGAAGCAGCCACCTCCCCCATTACCGCCGCTTCCTGAGTCTTTCAAATCCATGACCACTTCATCCGTTCCAGCATCTCCTATGGAGAGACAAAATTCGCAATCACCAAGAGCCTCTGTAGAACCAATCTCGGACCAATTTTCAAGGTTGGGAATGTCACCGAATGGTCCAGCCAGTGCTCATTCTTCTCCCTCTATGAGAGAACATTCCCAACCTCCACCATCCTCGTATCCTAGTCCAGTAGGTTCTCCTGAGCAATCTTTTGGACCAGGACAAGTCATGAGTACAGGGCAATCTTTTACCCCCGGTCAGCTCGTAAATTCAGGACAAGTTCTCGGTCCGTCGAGGAGTGTAAGCATGGCTTCTCATAGAAGTTACGATTCGATGCGTCCAGGACCAGGACCAGCTCCTGGGTCGTCTATGAATAGCCCTCATTCCATGATGCAAAGTCCCATGTCTATGGGTCCTCAAGGTGACCCCATGAGACGTGGACCACCGCCTCTCAATTCTGGTCCAAACTTTCCTCCTCAGCAATCTTTCGCTCGTCCTGTGGGACCAGGCATGTCCTCGGTTCCACCTCGTCCGCCTTCCGCACCTACTGCCCACCAGAATAGTCTGCGCAAGGCCCCTTCGACACGCTCCTTGTCATCTACATCGATCCACGACGAATACAGGCCCCCTCCTTCTGCACCTCCACTCCCCCATCATCCAGGTGGTTTCCCTCCTTCCCACTACAGTCCAAACTTTAGTCCAGGTCCAGGTCACGGAGGTCCAGCTTTATATGCACCACAACCTCGACCATTACTTCCATCTGCGCAACTTGACCTAAGCAGGTCTTCTACGCATCAATCATTTGCGGAACCCAGTCCGCCTAATTCACCCGTCGATGAGACGCCATCGCTTCCTTCCGGACCTGTCACCTCAACTGTCTCGGCCACCATGAAGTGCAAGGTGTTCTTGAAACAGCAGCATGCTCAATGGAAATCTCTGGGTAGTGCCAAGCTCAAGGTGTACAAACAAAGTCCTACCAACATAAAGCAACTTGTGGTTGAGGCTGACAACAAGGACAAGTCTGTCCTAATCTCTACCATCGTTTTGTCAGATGGCGTTGAACGCGTAGGGAAAACTGGTGTGGCTGTTGAAATTAGCGACCAAGGCCGTCGTACCGGAATTGTGTATATGATCCAACTTCGTAACGAGAATTCTGCTGGTGGCTTATTCGATAGTTTGTTGGAAGGATCGGACCGATCCAGGTGAAAAGATTATAGGATTTTATTGTCTTTGTTTTCGCTTTTTTCTTTGCTCCTTGGGTTACATATTAGATAGGGAGTATTGGGACGATTGATATACTTGCCATTCTTTTCGTTTACGTCAAATCACTCATACAACACATACCCACAATGCATCTTTGATATCTCTATGCTCTCGTCAACCATCTTTTGTTCGTTTTAAATACTTCTACACTAATCCTAGTCACTATTCATCTATACCAGTGCTTTGATGGACTTGAAATATTACTTCCGCGCTCAAAGAGACATGGTCACTTGCGCAAACCCCCTTGGTGATTATGATACAGCGGGAGCATAATAGAACATTTAACCTACTCACCTTGCGAGGAAGTCCTGGTTCGAGATCTTCTGTTTGATGGGGAGCTAAAACACCAGTCACCGTGGACTGGATCACCGGCGTATCGATGACAAAAATGTAGTCTGACATCGTGTGAGTAAACATTCGGGTTGACAATTTCTGAATGGATACCTAGGACAGTTTTCCAATAATGGGTATAACTTGTCCATTGTGGCTCGTGGGCGCCGTGTCTTCCAGATACAATATCGGACCTATCACCAAACAACTTGATGGGTGTTTTTGACATCTCGTCCGAGGCAACGTATTTTTTCATTCCGATATCGTAGGCACTTGTCAACGGAGGACCGCTATTTGCGAAAAGATCATGTAATTCGGCAGAGGAAAGGAGTCCGTCAGTAGGGGTCGCTATACGAGCATTGGTGATAGAGCGGTCTGGATCTGTCTCTTCTTCATTTTCATTCTCATCTTGTTTAATTGGATCCGAGGTCACCGTTGGATCTACTGTCGCATGTACAACTTGAGACATTCGAATATCTTCCAACTGTTTGGGTAATAAAGGGTCCCCGGCAATCAATGAATATCCAGCGTCGTCAGGTGCAAAATTGAAGTCTTAGAAGATATACCTTTAGAGTCAGATGTCAACCATAGATCTTGTGCACCTACCGCCGCTTATAATGCATGGCCAGTCTCCAAGTTCTTCTCTGAACTTGACAACTTCTCTTTTCAGAATCCCTGCTTGTCTAGAAAACATATGTCAATTTGGACCGGATCGATGCAGAATGCGGGTGTAATGACCTCGCTCTTTCATAAGTGTATCTGTATTTTCTGAGCTTTGACGTTAAGGATGGAGAAACAAGGAACTAACCGTGGGTGCCAAAATAGATGTGTAGTAGCTACTACCAAACCGAAATCGTCCTTGTTATTCCGCAAAGCTACAATATGGCCGATATTCTTGGTTCGAAAGCTGGCACCCTTGCGAGCTATATCACTGCCCTCGGAGCGAATCTCTTCATCATCATAATGAACGAGCCTTAGGCCGACTTCTTCATATGTGTCTTTTTTGAACGCGATAAGACACCCGTGTTTCTTTCTGGGGCCGGAAGCGTAGCGATGGGAGTATCCTGCCTTCTCCAGAACTGGTAGCAATTTTTCAAGGCGATCTACTTCCTAGATAATAGGTCAGCCAACGGAGACAGCCGCAAATTCATCAAGTGCTTGCCTGCAGACAAAGTATATCTGCCTCTTGGGAAAGGAGCTCCCGATACAGCATATGTTCCCGCTGATTTGCCTTGAGACAATCGCTTGTTGGAAACAGCTCCCGTCCTTGTAGAAAACAATGAGAGGGAGTGCCAGGTGGATTTATTTTGATACGTACGAACGAGACATTGCGCCAGCAGCTTTTGTGAAGCTTGTCAATTCCGAGATATGCGGGTCTTCAGAAACGAAACAGACGGACATTCCAAGTGAAGATTTTGACTCGACGAGCGCCGTTAAGACCTGGAGAATCTTGTAGTTTGAGCCATGGCCGCTGTATGATGTCCCCCTTTTCAGAAGCTGAAGTCTGTTCCTGTTTGAGTCGTTTGGCCTTTCGTGCTTCTGAGAGAGCAATTTGGTCTGGGGTGAGAGGAGCACGCTTAGAGGCCATGTGAGCGAGCGTCCTTGAGAGCAGACGCATAAAATTTGGAGCCCGGACCGGCGTCCGTATTTGACGCGGAAAATCGAGGCACGTAAGCATGCGTCCTCTGCTCAACTTCCTCAAGTCGTCTTCCTTTTTACGACCGTTCAGACGCCCCCATCCTCCTTCTTCCTTTACACTACATCGCTCTTTCTCTTCCACATTTCCCAGTAACGCTGCAGTGATGTCATCCGCAAGTCCGAAGGAATCTTTTGCCAACTTTGATCTCGTCAAGAGAGTCAAATTGGATTTCACCGATGTCACAATCTCCAAGTGGAAGAGCAGAGTAACGGGTCTTAGCGTTGTACATCTCGACTACGAGGGTGAGTGGTTGTTTCTGGCGACGATTAACATTTCTAACAGAGAATCCAGCTCCCATCGTCAGTGGATATTTCGTTGTGGCTACAGAAAGTTTGTGCATGTTCAGGATCCACGCGTCAATATCTTACCAATAACCTCTAGTATTCGATGATTCTGGATGCCCTCACACTCTTGAACAGTAGTGTCATTTTCCTTCGATTGCACCACATCTTGTCTCATTCGCACTAGTTTGGTTTTCATGGGATCTGAGAAGTACCCCTACAAGGGAATCATTGATCACTTTGCCAACCGGGGTTTCTCCAATGGAACAAATGCATGGACCGATACCGACCACACCGCTTACACTGTGGCCACTGCTGGAGAACAAGGTTTCTTGCAACTTCTGCCAATTTACGTGGACCACATTCTTTATCCTACGATCACGAAAGCAGGGTTCGTAAAGCTTCTTATCCTCCATACATGTTCTGATCTCTTTTCCAACAGTTTCATCACTGAAGTGTGTTGTCTCCAGTCATTCTCCGATTCACCACGTTGATTACGATTTGAGGATATAGGTCCATCATATAGACGGGAAAGGCCATGATTCTGGTGTAGTTTACAGCGAAATGCAAGGAAGAGAAAATACTTCTGGTGATCTTATGGCTCTTCGGTTCGTCCGTCCAGTTTACACGGTCATTTACAACCTAAATGATTTTCAGACAGCAGCGCCTTCTCGACCCACCCGGTAGCGCCTATCGAAGTGAGACCGGAGGTTTAATGGAAGCTCTACGAGTATTAACAGTGGACCAAAGTATGTTGCAAAAGTTTCAAGTCATTTGCTCTCACCATCTCTCTCTCTTACAGTTCGTCAATATCATGCTTCGTATTATGTTCCCCACAATTTGTCCCTCATTGTTGCCGGGAAATTGTCCAGTGGGACTTCGTCTCTCCTTTCAGTTATTCAAAATCAAATTGAGCCTACTCTTATTGCACATGGTCAGAAACTCGGTCCACGCCCTCCGGGATGGAAGAGGCCCTTTTTAGAGACACACAGCGCTATTAGACCGCCTCTAGCAAAAACTGTGAAGGAGACAGTAGAATTTCCTGAACAAGATGAAAGTATGTGACACGGATCTAGCCTGTCCCTGTCCTTGTTTGACGAACCGATTCAGCCATGGGAGAATTACTCATAACTTTCCTGGGACCTGCACCAAATGCATTCCTGGAGCGAAAGGTGTGCATTTCCCTTCATCTACTCCTATGATCCCAGTCATTGAATCCTTTTAGGCATTAGATATCCTCGGGACATATCTTACATCGTCCTCTGTCGCACCTCTAAACAAGGAATTCGTCGAAATAGAATCACCCCTCTGGTAAGTGAATCTACCGCCGTTTGCTATCACATCCATTGAGACCTTTTGCTCAGCACATATATATACTTTTCGGAGGAGACACGAGCGACTCGTGTATCGCTACCTATATATATTGGTTCTGTCCCTACTGCGCATCTAGATGCTTTCGATGAGAAGCTCAAGGACAGCTTAAAACGAATTGTCAAGGAAGGCATCGACATGGAGCGTATGCAAATGGTCATCAACAGGGATGAACGTCAGGTAGTATTGGCCCTTCATATCTTGTTGAATATTCTCTGAGTTTTTGGACAGTTGCGAAGCAAATTAGAATCCGCAAAGGGCGATACTTTCTCCGGGACTGTCATCACTGATTTCCTGTACGGAGCGGAGGATGGTTCGGAACTTGGTCCTTCTATGGACGAGATCAATCAATATGCCGAAGTCCGTGAATGGACCAGCAAGCAATGGACTGATCTTCTCCAAAAGTGAGTGTAGACACACATACGTCCGAAACTTTTCTCATGTCAATCTAGATATTACATTGAACCTCCTTCCATTGTCGTTGTTGGCCGCCCATCAGCATCACTGGCAGAGAAACTGGAGGCTGACGAAGAACGACGCATAGATGCTCAAGTCAAGAAATTGGGTCCTGAAGGGCTTAAGAAGGCTCAGAAAGAATTGGATGAAGCTAAAGCTGAAAATGACTTACCAATCCCGACTGAGATTCTGACAAAGTTCAAGATACCGAGTGTCAGCAGCATATCTTGGATACCCGTTCAGAGCGTTCAGCAGAAGGGCAAAGGTAGAGCGCTCAATGGAGTTGCATCGACTCGTGTGCCGTCGAGTTCAGCTCTAGCCTCGCGCATCAACTCCGATGGCGAAGAGCTGCCCTTTTTCGTGCAGTATGACCATGTCGAGGTAGAATTGATCAGTTCATCTCTTTTCCGCGTTGTTAACGTTTTCTCCAGTCTGATTTCGTTACTGTACATGGATTCTTTTCATTGGAGGATCTCCCAGACCGGCTTAAAAAGTAAGCTTCCTTCTGATAACACTCAGTCCCTAGACTCACTCGAAGAATAGCCATATTTCGACATATCTATCGGCGTTCTTCTCGCTTCCAGTGAAAACTTCAACTGGACAACAACTCACTCATGAAGAAGTAGTCAACAGATTGGATGACGAGACAGTTTCTTATGAAGTCGGGCTTGGTATTGCTAATTCCTTTGCCGAGACACTGCGTGTCAGTATCAAAGTGGAGACTGCCGCGTACGAAAAGGCCATAGCTTGGATTAGAGACTTAGTGTACGGAAGCGAATTTACCAAAGAAAGGTTGGTGACTTCAGTTCTCTCAGTCACATCTCAAATGCACATATTTTCAACAGGCTACAGGTCACTATTGCTAAAGTACAACAATCCTTGCCTGAGATGAAGAGAGACGGGAACACCGTCCTAGGATCTCTATGGGCCGACCTGCTCCACAGTGAATCTTCAACCTCCCGAGCTGGTGGTATCTTACCTCAGGTCGAGTTTATGCCAAAACTTGCAAAGCAGTTGCAAGAGAATCCCGAGCAGGTGTTGTCCGATTTTGAAGAGATCAGGAAACATAGTAAGTTGCACTTTCTACTTCTAGATACGTATTCCTCATGAAACGCTCCCCAGTGACGAATCCCTCTGGTGCCCGGTTCTCTGTCACTGGGAATGTAATGAAGGTAGCTCATCCACGCAGTACTTGGAGCAAGTACTTCAGCTTCATACAAGTGAGTCGCCTTGACCGCGGCGGTATTCCAACCTCACCTGATATCTGTAGCCTGTACCATTATCTCCTGTACCCTTCTCCTCCGAGTATCTCAGTCCCGTTGGTCAACAACCTGTCAAGAAAGCCGTCGTCATGAGTTTACCAACTATTGAGAGTTCGTATGTTACGCACACGACAAAAGGAATCAAAGGTTTCGATCATCCTCTATATCCTGCGTTCCGGGTCGCGCTTGAAGTTCTAAATGCGACTGAGAGTTACCTCTGGGTAAATTTCATCTTTTCGTACGTTGACATGCGCTGAGATGGCGATTCAGCGATACATCCGTGGGTCTGGCTTGGCATATGGAGCCAGCGTGCACACAGACCTTGAAGCAGGTCTTCTTAATTTTTCGTTGTATAGGGCAAGTTTTTTGACAAATCTGATTCTCTCAGAACTAATTAAATACAACAGAGCTCGAATAGCATGAGTGCCTTCAAGGAAGCTTCCACGGTCATGAAAGGTTTAGCTGACGGCAAGGTATGCAGAATTCATTATTTGTTCTACACCCTCCTGATTGTTTTCCACAGATTGTTCTCGATGACACTACTCTGGAAGCTGCCAAGAGTGGAATAGTTTATACAGTGACTAAATCAGTGTCGACCGCAGGACGAGCTGTGAGTACTATTGGCATCAACAACCGCTATGGCGCATTTAATAGGTGTACAGGCACAAGCATCCTTCAATAATCAAGCTCTCAAGGGAGTTCCACAAAATTACCAAGTCGATCTCTTGGAGAAATTCCAAGCAGTTACCAAGGAGGAAGTCTTGGACATTATCAGAAAATACTTCTTGAACCTGTTTGATTCTAGCTCATCCGTGGCACTGGTGGTTACTGCACCCTCCAAAGCTGACGGTATAGATGCTGGACTGACCGATCATGGGTATTCAGTAGAACGCAGAACACTAGAAGTCGATCCCAGTGAACTAGAAGACGATTCAGAATATGACAGCGAGAGTGGGAGCGAATTCAGTGAATCGGAACCGGAGAGCAAGTTGTAATGCTATCACTACTCATTCTATATTCTACTGTAGCTTATGCAGCTAATATACTACATGGAACTACTGTGATAATTGATCATTAGCGCCACCATTACTTTCAGACCCAATCACTTCAATCAGCTTTTCATTTGACTCTCCAGGTCTTATTTCCACGTCGCGAAGAAAATCGTTGTCGACTATGAAACGTATGGCTTGTGACAGATTTGAGACGGTCATTCGTATTTCAGGAAGTAAAAGCTGGTACCTAGTTCAATATACAAAAAAAATGGAGAATGGCAAGAGCTCACGCTACGCAAAAGGCTTGCTTTGGGTGCAAAGGGATTGGGAGGTGGACCCTTGGGCTGACGAATCGGAGTTTGTCGGTTATTGGGAGGTTTCAAGCTCTGGGATGTTGTGGGTTTTGGATCATCGGTTTCCAGAGGTTGGATAGTGTTGATTTTGGAAGACGCGACTTCAGGTTCACCATCGTCGTCACTTTCATCGGACGACTTTGAATCGGACGAATTGACCGGCAAGGGCTTTCGTTCTTGGGGCACGCGACTACCGTTTCCATTATCCATCTGGCCGTCCTTGACCATATTGCCTCGGTAACCTGCATTTAGGCCTCCTCTCACATTAACCCTTCCTCTTCCTCTTCCCCTACCTCGATTACCTCTACCTCTAGTATTATCGGGTCCTTCTAATCTTCGTTTTTTAGAAAAGAGGCCCAACTCCTCTGCGGTCAATTGTCCACGAGCGGTAGCCTCCTCTAGCTTTCTTTTCTTGTCCTCTACTCGATTAGCAGTGGGCCAACGCTTTTTACGCTCTGCTACCCATGCATCGACAGCGTCTGGCGTGTCAAGAACAATCTTGGTGCCCTGGATGGGGATAGGCTTCCTAGAAATTGCAGGAAATAAAAAACAAGTCAGAACGAGTAGTTTTGTTCAAAAACGCACCCTTTGAGGCTAGGATCGGCGTCCCAATCTCGTGCCTTGTTCCTCTTTTCCCATCCAGGAGGATAGATTAAATGCCTGTCCATTCTGTGTATCTCTAGACTTTTTGCTGATCCGGTGAATGTACAATTTTTGTAAGTACACCGATTGTTTCCAGGTTGGTACCAAGTTGAGTTTGCAGCCTGAAAGGAGAACCTGTCCTTGGGGGCATTGTCATTTGGCTGGGACTGCAAAGGTGTAGCCGAGCCGTAGGTGGAAGAGTAAGTGTACCCTTCAGGAGTTGCAAAAGGCTGGGAAGCATAGTTCTGCATATAAGCCTGGGCATAGTGGGACGAGTACGTTTGTGCATATGGATTGTTCAACGTAGACTGTAGTGCAAAGCCAGTCGAAGGAACTTGAGAAGACGAAGGATAACCGTTTTGCGGTATAAAATTAGGTCGAGGTGGAAGAGACATTTGATTTTGTCATCACAACAAATCAGCAACAGCCTAATTATTCGAAGTATACCAAGAAAGTTGAAATGATTTACAACCCTACACACTAACCAGACCTATAATTTAGAAAATATATGCATACTTTTACTACTCTCATTCATAAGCACGCGAAAACAGTACGATATAGCCAACCAATAAAAAGGCTCTAGTAGTGGGCAAGGGCGAATAATACTTTCGAAGAGGCACAACGGGACAGGGATTTGCTCAACTAGGAGCAGCAAGACGTGCTAGGAAGCGGCATATAGGAACAAGAAAGAAAAAAGTCCGACGCAGAAAGGAGATAAGGATTGTTGTTGATACATCGTCAGTAAAAAAATTCGTCGATGGACTAGAAATGACAAAAGATTGAAACCATATGCCGAGACAGCCTAGTCCTGCAATTCCTGCTGTTGCTGGGACTCGCGGCCCACTCGTCGTTCCTTTTCATTCTCCAACTGATTGTACAGAAGGAACAGAGCCTTTTCGTTTGCTTCGGGGGTACCGACGATGGTGAACATCCTTTCGCCAGTCTCGTCGTGCGGAGCTTTGGCAATAGATATTTTCGAGCCCGAAAGTCGACGGATCTCGGTGATCTTGGAGCCACCGCGACCTATGATACAGCCCACCATGTCAGAGGGAATGGAGATGTTTTGCGTACGGAGGTTTGCGATAGGCTGGGAGGTAATGGAAGCCTGCTGCAAAGAGGGTGATGGAGGGGATGAGGCACGTCGATTATTATCGCCACTACGGCGAGGATTATTATAAGTTGGAGAGAAACCATTGGCGGAGCGCCTGGAGCCGGCCGCTCTGTCGTCGGTGCCGGGATGGTAAAGCACAGTACCCGTCCCTCTTTCCCAGTCTTCAAGAAGACACTTGCCAATCTCCTCGATGGCATGACCGATGGACTCGGGAGAGCCCTGCACCTCTACAATGCGCTCTGTGGACTGGGAGAGCATTTCTTTGGAGGCAATCATACGAGCACCAGAGCCATCCTGGATGTTTTTGATTTTGAGACCGTTGCGGCCAATGATAGTTCCCATGAGGTTATGGGAGATGAGGAGACGGATGGAAGTATGGGAGGAAGAAGGTGAGGAGGTGATGGGGGAGGTAGGATTCGACGTGACGAGTTGGGATATTATGTGCGTGTAGGCCTTTAAAATGGATGATTAGAGTGAGAACGAGCTTGAAAAACAGGGCAAACGCGCACCTTGGCGACGCTCTCGACCGAGCCGGTGATGGTGAGAACTCGCTCGTGGACACCAGGGATGACCTTGCTGACGCCAGCTTTGACACCGGTCTGCTCGCGCAAGTCGGCGACATTCCTGCCAGCTTTTCCAATGATGACACCGGCATCTTTGGTGCTGACCAGGGCACGAAGGGTGAGCGTGTCCTGAGGGTTGGGAGTCGGGGAGCGGGAGTGCGGAGGAGAGGCTGATGAAAAAAGGGAAAAAAGGAAAAAAAGGAGTGAGCACGGGTAAAAAAGCGAGCAGAAGACACGGACCAGAGTCGGGCTTGTGGTCAGAGGATGACATGAGGAGGACTGGGGGAAGGAAGGGAGGGGGGATTGGAACGGCAGCGTCGACGTGGGCACTGGGTGAACTACTGAAACCAAAAAAAAACTTTAAGGCCCTTCTCGGCACTCTTTGCCGGCTCTTCCTTAAAAGGGCACCCGTCAATTCTGTTTTCTAGTTGAACAGCATCGTGCATGTCATAGAGGTACTATACTAGTCGACATAAATGTTACATGGTGCATACGACAACGAGGCAGCAAAAGAAATCCCCAGTTCCTGTCATTGTCTAGTAGCCAAGCTCAGTCAACTTTTGGAATGACGACGACGCGTCGCCAATTGCCTTCTGGCGCTGTTTCATAGCGGCAACCTGGGTCCTCGTTAGTACCCCGCTTTCTCAGTCAATACATGTACACAAACCTTGCGCTCATGGAAGGCTTGAGATTTGATCTTCCTCTTCTCCTCAAGACGGTCAACAACGTCCTTGTAGCCCCACCCAACCTCATGAGACAGACGCTACAAAATGCCAATCGTAAACTTTAATTCCATTTCCCGCACAGGAAAACCCTACCTTGACAGTGCAGTACTTGCGGCCCGGCTTCAACCTCAAAACTCGCAAAGCTTCCGGGACAACCATTCGTTTCTTGCGGTCATAGGGAGGAGGGATACCCTCGAAAAGCTTGAGGCGTTCGAGGGCAGCAGCACCACGAGCAGTCTTGTGGGGAGTCATACCCCGGATAGCACGGTACAAAATCTTGGAGGGTGCGCGGTGGTGGAAAGGACCGGATTTTTTGGGGTTGACAATGTGGCGTTTGTGGAGGAAGTTGTGGTATCGAAGCTAGTGCCATTGTCCTTAGTCGAAAAGAAAAAGACGCGGGGCAAAAAGGGAGACATACTTTGTTGCGGAAGAAACTGCCAGAAATGTTAATTTCCTCGCATCGAACGACCACAATTTTCTGGCCAGAAAGAATCTGTTTGGAGATGATCGAGGCCAGCCGACCAAGGAGATGACCCTTGCCATCAATTACGATGGGTGTCGAAGAGAAAGTGGCCATAGCGAGAGTCTACATATTCAGTCAGTTCTGACCAGTTCAAAACCAAAATTTCGAGAGACGCGAATGCACACCTTGGGAAACAGAAAATAGTGAGTTTTTGTCAACACGGAGGATACAGGGGTAGCGTTTACCTTGAGGAATTTGGGCCTATACCGTTGGATATGACTTGTACACAAATCCGTGACCACAGACACACAACGGAACTTTCCGGTCAACTGTACAGTTGAGGCTTGGGAATTGCTTACAAATCTTATTCCTCTCGTCTGGTTCGCACCTGTGTTCCTATTAAAGTACTACTACAAATCTTATCCCGCAAACTCGTGGCGGGCGACACCCCGGTAGTGTCCGGACAAATCTACAACGAACAAATCTCCAGAGTAAGGGTACTCGCTCTGCTTGCTCGCATCCCCTCCCATGCATCCACAGTGAGCAGTAGTGACATACAATTGATCCATGTTGGGTCCTAGAAATCAGTAAGGAACATGGTGCCTCGGCAGCAAGAACGTCATACCTCCAAAACAGCAAGATGTGACCCTTAGTACCTTTGGAAACTCAATCTCGACGTCGATAGTCCCTGCACCAGTGAATCGAACGATGCGCGAGCCTCCCCAACGGGCACTCCATATCCCTTCTTCTGAATCGATGCAAAGTCCATCGCAGAAGCTATTCGGAGCCAGTCCTAATGCCATAGCGTCCACCAATACCCTGCGATTGCTCAGCGTCCCGTCGGCATCGTTGTAATCGTATGCGTAGATGATGTTGACCAGCGAATCAGTGAAGTAGCTACAAGTCGGCGGAGTCAGCTATCTGACAATCACATTCAACGAACGCGACTCACAAGGTCTTGTCATCAGGACTGAATCCCAAACCATTAGAATCCTGTCAAATAGGGTTTCTGTACAGACGCTCACATCTGATCGGCGGATTGTCTCTTACCGTGAATGGTCCCTCGTCAATGACGACACAGCTCCCATTAGTAGGGTCAAATCGCCATAGCTTACCCGGAATCTGTTCATCTTTAGAGTAGACTGTACCCGCAAAGTATCGGCCTTGACGATCGCAAGTTCCATCGTTGAAACGACAATGCGCATCTTCCTCGGCTGACAGTGGCTGCGAGAGGTGTACGATGGATGACTGTGATAATACTGCAAATCCTTTACTCGTTGTGCAGGCTAACTATAGACCAGTATGCATATGATAATGATAATGGATCTTGCAATGACTCAACCACGTACCCCTGGTTTATCTCGCCTCAACGAGAGGCTGGTGATGGAAACCGGGTACGAGTCAACCGTGAAAGTACGGCTCTCGTCACCAATATTATAATGAAAGACCTGAGCTAGGACGTGAACAATATGCAACGCTCTAACAGGATCTAGTTACCTTCTTCTCCACAATATCGACAAAATGGAGGGTGTTGGTCTTCAAATCATAAATAGGGCCTAACAGAATATTGAGAAATGTCGATAACTCTCTCAAGTTGTGAGACGACCTTCGCCCAAGGTACAGCCGACACTAAGCAACGGCTGTTCAACCACTATCTTCTTGACAGAAGACATGAAAGTATTCAAGCTGAACGAAGAGAGTCGAGGAGTATAGATTGTAAGTGTTACAGAAAGGAGGTACCACAAATCATCCACAAGTCCTCATTTTAAATCACCGAAGGTTCGGATAAAAAAATGCCTGTATTTCTCGCCTATCTGGACAAAGAGCATACCTGACCTTTTCCCCTCATGGAATAACCAATCTCATCTATTAAAATGCTTCCCGCAAGGACGGCTGGATTGGTGGAACCAAAATACAATACGGCGATTTCCGGAGCGTAGCCATACTAATCATTGAGCTTTGGAGATATGAGCACATAGGTCCTATGAGAAGCACTCGGAACGACCTACCCGCTGGCGTTTTTGCAACATAGTCGATAGCTAAGAAAAAGCATTTCAATTGAAGCACGCAACCATCGTGGAGGAGACAACACACCTTGCTGTACGGTTTGAATTTCGTCTGCTTCCGCATCAGGAATCTCAATCGCAAACTCCTAAATAATGACGAGCAAGTGTCACACAAGGGATACCGAGACTGTGGAACTAGTTGATACCTCTTCTACAGCCATGACCACTTCGACGGCATCGAGACTGTCGAGACCGAGGTCTTTTGAGAAAGAAGCAGAAGGTGTCAGCTGCAAGAAAGCTGAATTAGGATAACATGACGCGCACAAAGGCAAGACACGCACCTTGGACTGGTCGACCTTCTCGAAACCCTTCAGCACATCCAAAACACGCGTCTGGATGTCCTCCTTGTTCAAGCCGGCAGCGGCAGAGTAAGCTGCACGAAGAGGAAGCTGAGTTGTGGGGCGCGACACCCTAAAGGCTTGCCTAGAGAGGAACGATGTTCTTGCTGCGACACGGAAGAGAGACATGGTTGTAGGCTAGATTCGTCTTGTGAGCTGGAAATTTCGATTGAGCAGGCGGAGTTTCAAAACAAGCGGTATCGTCATTGCCAAATAAAAGTCAACTTTTTCAAGTTGCAGAGGTCGACGCTTAACATGAAGACTTTTCGTTTGTACATAAATGATACTTGAATTTAAGTATCAATTTTGAAGGTGCTCGAGTCCCAGTGGTTCGGCGAAGCATCGACTGTCATAAGGCTCACTCACAAACCGGACCGCGGTCGTTGAACTACACTTTCGGGGTATGCCACGTGGGACCAAGACTCTTACACTCCTGACGAAAATCTACTTCTGGGGCCATGTGTCCAGGGACATTTAGAGCGCCCCAGAAACAGAATCTGCGATTTCGAACTTCGATTCGAAGTGTAGAAAGACTCAGAGAAATAAGGATTTGTTTCACGTGACATACCCCGAAAGTGTATTTCATAAATTGTCTTTTTCGTCCCGACCCACACTCGCTGTGCAAAATGAAGCATGGGGTTGCATTTAGGAAGTTTTCGCGCCCAACATCTCATAGGATGTTGATGTTGCGGTAATTACTGTTGGACCTAAATCTTTTCCTCCTTCTCATTCCGTTTCTGCAGAAATTTAGTCACGTCACTATTCGAACACGAACAAATCAAGACTACCTTGCCAAAAGCCAGAGATGCAGCTAGACTTGCGGAAAAGGTAGTCATCATCAAAATTCACCTCTTTTGATACTCACTGCGTTGCCAGATCATCACACTAGGCAAGAGAGGCGACCGTTCTGCGCAAGCTCGCGCATCTGCGTTCCTTCTCAAACCCAATTTGTTACCGAAACTCTTTGGAACATTCGCCGAGCGTTATTCTGAACGTCAAGGTGGCTACACCCGTATTCACAAGTATGGCAATCGTCCCGGGGACAATGCCCCGGCAGCTATCCTCGAACTCGTCGACAACCCTAGAGATCTTCGTTTCGAGATTACCTCTCGTGCAGTTGGATGGGAGCTTTTAAAGGAGAAATTCAAGACACAGAAGCCTGTGAACGTCGTTAGGTCTGGTTTGCAGGGCACACACAAAGTCGTCGAGTCGGAACAGAAGCTGGAATTTGGAGAAGCTGGTGGTTTGCTCAGGCCGAAGACCAGATGGAATTTGCAGAAGGTTTTGCGTTTCAGGAGTCCGGACGCGTCACTTCAACTAAGTGAGAAGGCCACAAAGTATGCGGTACGTCCTACTTTCATGTATCTCGCTGCGAATGATGTTGACTTTTCTTCAGGATCAACTAATGGCCACACCCCTTGCGTCCAAGAGACTGTTCGACCAGGTGGAAAAGAAGAAGGCGGTGCCCGGTAATGCAGAGGCTCCTATGAAAGCCGGTCAAGTTGCGCTGGGGGATACGAGGAGTGCTCTCCAGCTTTCTCATGGGGCTCTGGGTCACCAGAAGCGTCCCTCCCAATCACCCATTCTCACCAGCAACCTGTTACTTGGCAGGAAGTCTAGAAAAGTATGATATGCCTAATATTAGTCCCTTTGCATTCAGTACAAGCCAAGATCATCTATTGTTTTCCCAATGTTCTTGACATCGAACGGCGTTTCACTGCGGAACTTCAAACACCTTCATAAAACCGATTTAACAAAGCATAAAGGCATTTTATTTTATCAGAAAGCTGTCAAGGAACATTGTTCTATCTATTCTTGGGCCTCTGGAAAGAGCTCTCCTCTTTCAGAAACTACTGGCAGCTGTCAGATCATCTGCATTCAACCAATCTGCTCCATTATTGACTAAAACTTCCCAAACATTGTTACGTGCTTGGATTGGCCAAGCAGGTGTGTCCCAAAACCTTGCTTTTATGTCCCGGGAGTGAGCATCCTCTATGAACCTGGTGAGATTGGCGAGTTGTGTGTCGCTGATGTTACCAATGCCAGACCAACCAATGGCAACTTCATAATCCGTGCTGGCCATCGGAGATAATGTAGGATCATATGTTGTAGAAGGATCGTCGTCGAGCCCTGTCAAAGGCGCATCAAAGAACAAGTCTCGTGGGGATTGGGACTTGACCTTATCAAGAGGGGTGTTCTGCAGAAAAATTAAGAACTAGACAAAAGATATAGCTAAGATTCCTTACTCCCGTTCCGACGACAGTAATTGCGGAAGCTACTAGCGTGCCGTTTTGGAAAGTCGTTAGGTAGCCTTTTTGCCGCAGGGGTTCCAAAGCAGCTGCAACGTGAGGATATGTACTGCGAATCTATTAGCACTAGACGAGGATGTGTTTTTCTAGATACACACGCATTCCCATCCGTTTTCATATCAATGACTAGTTGTAGAGGAGTCCCACTCGAAGTGTCAAATACACCATTTATTGTGGTTGCGTTCGCATTGAAGGGAGTGTCCGGGTTTTGCGCACCCAAGATTCGCAGTAAAGGTTGAATATACAGCGAGTCGAGTGTCCTCTCCTGAATAAGGGCGGCCCTTTCGTGTCCGACCTATAATCCAAGTCTAAGTCGGAAGGCACGCGACAACCGAGTGGAAGATATACAAAAAGTGTTTCGCCAACCAGCTAGACGTCTGCCTCGACACTAGCAACTCCGTGACTTAAAGCAGTAAGCAAAGGGACATCACGCCAATCTGTAAAATGGTGAGCGATGGTCTACACACGGCATCAGTAATTTCTTACAGTCATTGTGTGAATGAATAGCTTTGGGAACTATTCCTTGGGAGAACTGAGTCGGGTATCGTAACAGCGTAGAATTGCTTGATTCCAGAAAGGAAATCTGGTCTTCTACACCAGGCCTGGCAAAGGTTAGAGATGCCGACGCGAACAAAGTGACCAGTCGAACGAGTAGAGTCATCATCATTCACGGTTGCGTGAGAGGAATTTGTGTCGAGCTACTTATATACTTCTCTCTCCAACTGACGCACGTTTATCGCCAGTATGGATTTGGACGGACGACTGTTGAATTTCGTATTCGTACCACCAATCACTGCAGCTTAGGCATGGCGAGGAAACCGAAGAGGACCGTGCAACGCTTGACACACGTTTTACTGGGCGTACTCTCGAGTCGGAGACTGGCAGGACCCTCACCAAGGCAGAATCATCTGAGTAGGCAAGGCAGGCAGAGAAAGAAGATCGATTCAATTGAGTATAAATTATAGGAATCATTAGAAAGCACTGATGTAGAGTTTCTCATTTTAGGTCCCCCGCAGGAATGATGGGTGGCTGTCATACATATTTATCAAGCTTGTAGAGGGTGCTTCTTCAGTCCTCTTTTGGCATACAATAGTGAAATATAACTCACAAATCCCCTGAACCATTCCAATCATGAGTCACTCCAGATAATCCGGTAGTCGCGCCATAGTTTGTCAACTACCACACCATCCACCGGCAAAGAAGAGTCCCTGTATGAAGAATTCGCGCTTGAGAAGAGGTGGGAAATGTTGCAGTGGATATTCCTCCAAGAACGAGCTCTAAAACGTTGAAAGCGGTCAGTTGGCGATTCTTAGTAATGAAGCAAGGGACACCAACACCACGTTTGCGACCTTGTATACAGAACCAGAACCAGTTTTAACGGCATAGCGGTAGACAGAGCCAGAGTCCAATATTAATGTCACTGATTCAGAGGGGTGCAGTAAGACAACAGCATTCGTATTTCGGCCATAATCGCGACAGAGCTGAATTGTCACAGCAGCGTCGGTATCATTGGAGAAATCGAGTAGGATTTCATAGCTCTGGATATGCGATGGCATAAGTTGGTTGACCACAAACGCACTGCGTTAGGGATGCTTCAGGGACTCGAAAGCGCAAGAACACAATGAGCAGACGGGATCGTTCCAGTTTTGTTGAGGTTACGGCAGGAAGTCTACACGACCAAGATGACCTTTTACAGGGCAGGACGGAAGCATAAGACAATGGTGCATTGGAACATATATGGGTGCCTCTATTGTCTATGCAAGTCTTTTTTTGAGAACTCGCGCAAACCACGAGGCTGTCAAACTGCTTTGACTAATACGATGTTCTTTCTCAAACTCCCATGTCGTCCTTCTTAGAATTGCCTATCGAAGTGCGCCTTGTAATCTACGGTCATTTTTTGGACAGTCATCGACGAGTAGCTAATTCTCAACAACCCAACAATTCACATTTTGCTCTGCTACATACTTGCAGGCAGATTGCAGTTGAAGCTAATCACCTGCGCTCTTATGTCTCGCTCACAGATGATTCTCAAATCGCCCGTTTCATCTGTGATGTTGGACAAGAACATTGTTCTTTGATCACACAGGTGGATGTTGCTAACGATACTCGAATGGTCATGCCTCCTTCCCCAAGCCGTGTTACTGTAAGGTGTAATTCTGTAGATGCCATGGAAGCGAGCTTATTCGATAACAATAGTTGGTGCCTATTTCAGACTTGCACCTTGCTCTCCGGAAGCTGATAAATTTGTCCTGTCTCCGTGTCTTTGATGCCTCCCGAAGAACTCGCCCTGCGAATTACTTCGGTGTGTCTTGTTTCTTGGTGATACATTTGGCCTTGTATTTCTCATCAAATTAGTTCCTGGCTCGAAATTTTCCCTGCAGTTTGAGCGGGCTATGTTCCCGTTTGGAGCGGTGCCTCGCCTCGTTTCTTACGAACTTTTCCTCGTGCCTTCAACGAGTATACACACCCTGTTCCAAGTCACTCAATCTATGCACATTCGAAAACTGCGTTTATCAGGCGGTTGCGTGCTATATCGGGGTTCGACATTTCCTTCTTTGTGCCATCTGACCATCCACGGGGTCACAGGACACTATCTTGATCAACACATGGAGGTAGGCATGCGTTATAGTACTTCAATAACCATCTCATTTCTTCTTACTTTGGTAGGAACATCTGACAACCTCTCAACTGGAGACTTTCCAATATGACCAAGGAGATAGACTGGGTTTCGAGCTCAGAGATCCTCATCTCGTCTTTCTTTCCAAGTCGGCATCTACGTTGACCAGATTAGTTCTTCTCGGTTGCAGCAAGATTTCAGGTGCAGGGTTGTATGAATGTCTCGAAACGTTATCGTCTCTGCAATATTTTGCACTTTCACTCACTACTGTGCATGATTTGCAGGCCGAGTTCGTTTCTGCGTTACCTTTGTCTCTGATGACCTTAAAGCTACGAGTGACAAATGCTCCCTATTCTCAGCCTCTCATTCAAGCCGAGCATAATCTGTGCGATATTATAGAACGGACCGTAATTTTGAAAAATCCCGCACCACAACTTGTTTATCTCGATTTACGATGCGAAATATTGCTTGCTTCTGAACGCAACAAACGATGGGCGACTGCTGCAAAATCAGCACACTATCTACTGAGACTGGGACCATGGGAGAAGGACGAAATCATATAAAGGGCCGATTCATTATAATAAGTATATGTATTTTAAACATATAGATGTCCGATAAAACACAATGACGTTCTACGCAACAGTACAGTAAGTAGGTCCTTTGAAGTCCTTTTACACGTCTCGGTAACTTTGGCGACGAGGAGGCTGAGCGTCCGAGTAACCCTTGGGTTCGTGGACGGGCTGCGCAGCCATAACGTCTGTCATACTAGTAGCACTAGCTTGTCGCCCATGTGCATAGCCACGGTCTAGAGAATCATCCGAAAGTCGTGAATTCCAAGGATCGTTACGAGTGTTCATTGGAATATTCTGCTCATTGAGTGCATCGTATTTGGCATGATCCAACTGCTGTCCGGTACTGTAAGAAGAAATCACCACGTAAAGGTATACCTGTAATCACAGCTTCAGCAATGCGGTGCCTGATCGTAACTAAACACTCACATGCACAATGGCTAGTAGAATCCAAATGCCGCCCATGATACCAACATCAACCCAAGGGAATATTTCGCAGAGAGTATCGCCTTCACTTTGGAGGGTAGAATCCTCCGTGTTGAAGAAATCCGACAAGCAGTCTGACTTGGCGGTGTTATGTCGGGCAGCCGAAATGATAATCCAAGCGGCACCGAGTGCGAAAGCTGCAATAGCAGCCAGCGTATGCAAACTGATATACCGACGAAATAGAACCGGTTTCTCCTTTGTATGTCGAGAAACAGTTGGGGTTTTTGTGTTTTGAAGAGATGGTCTAGACTCACCCGTGCGACGCCAATGAATCCAAGCACTTGGAGAGCCGCAGCAACCAAGCAGACAACACCAAATATCCACGGAGCAAAAGATGGTGTTGCAGCACCAACGACTACAGCAATGATCAATTATAGGGACATGTCTGGGACAAGAAGACACACTAGATGGAGTGGCCATTGCAAGGATACCTATAACAAAGCCGGCTGTAAACTGTTCCAGTAGAGTGGCATATATTCCAGCGTTAACAACTGGTATAGCACAACTTGAAAGGATATTAGCCCTGCTCTTCAATAATGATTAGATCGTGCTGACCAGCAATAATCGCGAGGCTTCATGGTGGTGGATACAGAGAAAGAGACAACGCGGAGCGCAGCGGGCAGAACACAGCCAATTTCGTCACCATGTCCGCAATTAGCTAATTAGCTCCGTTCAACTCTCGTACCACCACTATCATGCTATGTCTCTTTCTAGCAACTTTCTGCCTCTTCAGTGTCGCTTCTGCTGGTGCTCTCCAGCAAGTCGCTATGCAAGCAGACTCCCCGATCAGTGTAGCCGGTGGTTGGAGCTGGAAGGACTGTGGTACGTATGAAATAACCTTTCGAGTACTCTCCATTCATGCGTCACAGGCAAAGATTCCGACGCAATAAAAGTCAAGTCCATAGAGGTCTCTCCCGACCCACCTCAAGCTGGAAAGGATTTGACAGTGACAGCGATTGGGACTGCATCGGAAACTATCGACGTGCGTACGATAAACGTCTTGTGCAAGCGTGTACTCAGTATGAAATAGGATGGCGCACTTGTTGAAGTCACTGTCAAGTTGGGGCTGATCCAATTGCTGAAAAAGGAGTTTGATATTTGCGACGAGGCGTAAGTGAACAATCGGTCATAACCCGTGTTGATAGTCTGACTGGCCCCAGTCGCAAAGCCAATGCCTCCATTCAATGCCCTATTGAAGAAGGAGAACACAGAGTCGTCCAAACCGTCTCTCTACCCAAAGAGATCCCTCCCGGTCAGTTTCCTCAGAAGACAGGGAGCTATGCTAACTCTCTTCTAGCTAAATTCAAGGTTCACGTCGAAGGCTGGACCGCAAACGAAGACGACATGCTTTGTCTCAATCTCGATATTGATTTTATGAACCGCCTCTACAACTGGTAGTTGTGATCATGACCCTTCAACGATGCGCTCATTCACGAACTCTACTTTTTACTGTACATATTGCACTCATATCTTGGTTCTGCTTGAATATACTAATATAAGTGACGTGCCTCGATACCATTTTCCTTTCTTCCTACAAATGTGATATGGTTGATATTGTGTAGCATTATTCATCTTCAGCTACTACCAATAAAACTTCGCAGTGTTTTTGTTCAAACCCTTCGGACATATATACAGTTCTTGAAGGTCATTACCAGTGCATCGTTTTAAGGGCAATCGAATTGACGTAGCGGTACAGGATTCTGAAAACTAGCTAATATCAGCATTTTCGAGCGATTCGTTTTATTCCCTCAAGTTGGCATGATATATTGTAAAATACGACATTCCGTTTCTTCATCTGGATCTTGAAGCCTGCACTTCAGCAGCATGCCTGATGAAATGTTAGATTGTAGCTCCAGGCGGAGATGGAAAACATAGTGGGTATACCTGAAGATATTCCATACTTGCGTTTGATTTTTGTATATCGTAAATCCTGAAGTCAGACCCATCAGCTTACATATTCGACCTGTTTGGTTGATGCTTTACCGTCGTTGGGGGATGCACCATCGATCAGTTCGTCTGCATATTTGAACAAATGATTGCCGCCATGTTCCTGTAGACCCAACATGCCGAATTGCCAGTTCATGATCCTGGATTACATTTCAATAAAAGCAACCTAGTCATTAGGTTTGCACGAACCCACTGGTGAAAAGTCAGCTTTGTGAAGAAGAAATTATGAATAACCTTACGCTGTGTGAGTATCCAGGGCACGTCCCACCCATTCTGGATAGACTGCAGTCTTGTTGTCTGTTTGAAAATTTTGAGAAACCGTGACTATGAAGATTAGCTTCCACCTACCGAGGCCTAGCATGCCAAACTCTTCCAAGATCACAGGTTTCCCAATTCGTTGTGCGGCTAAGAGATACATAGTCAGACGGTGTATGAACTGCGAGGATGAAAACTTCGATTTACACTCGGCATGAAGAGATATCCAGTCCAGACCCCACTGTTGCATGGAGAAGTTAGAACCGGGGAAATCGACATTGGAATACCAAAACTGAGGATATAGGTGCTAGATACCGTGGAAGATGAGTCGGATTGCCTCTGATTGAAAAAAAAAACCACATATGTGCCGAAATCAATGTTTTCCAGGGTGAGGTCCAAGTCGAAATCCTCACCAGCTAATTAACAATTTAGATTTGCATATGTACGTGTCTAAATGTGACGGACCTGCTCCATTGAAGTTGTTGTCGTTGGCCAAGTCCCCAGTCGCGTTCCGCCAGAAGAATTGACCTTCGCCGCCAGTGGTAATCTGCGTGAACTGTAAGCAGTCATCAACACTCTGAAACGGAAGGAGCTACCAGATGATGAGGATCCCTTTGAAAAAGAAGATCAGCATTCAACGGCTAAGGCGAAAAGCAAGAAAAAATTTACAGGCTTCTCACAAAATCGGATTGTTCTTTGTACCATTGATTGAGTAGTTCAGTACCAGGAACACAGGCTGGGCCGCTTGGAAGGTCACCAAGACATCTAGCCTCGTTCATCAGTTCCCAAGCAAAAATAGTGGGCGAACTTTTGTATCGATTTACGATTGTCTTCACATAGCGCTCTGCGGGCCAGTCAATTACGCGACCAATTTGGTGTACGGCAAGGAGCGATATACTTACGATAGGATGCTACTATGCGACGGTCGCTGTAGAAGACATCGTGAGTGCTGCCTTCACCCGCTATCCAATTAACGTATAGCTCAGATCCCTATGAGATGGTCATGGGCACTGGCATTCACATCGTAGAGTGGAACTCACGCCGTATCCAACCCTATAAAACTTGTCAGCCAACATGTTTTCCGCAAATTTCCTCAACCCACCAATTATTTGTAAATGCGAGGATGACTTTGATATCGTGCTCAGCTGCAGTTTGAATGACGAAATCCAACCTTTCAAGACCTTGGGGCCCATCGTTCAGGACCCATTCACTGCTGTTCCAAACCTGCAGATAAAATCACTCAGCATGTGAGACTAGAATGCGCGGTACGGGCATACTTGGTAGTAGGTCAGCCCACTATCGATAGCACCAGCCAACTCCGAACCATTAATAGCATTGAAACCCTGAAAATGCCTCTGAGCCTTTGCATTCATTCATACGGAAGTCAGATTTCATACCCATGTACGAAGAACCTTTACGCCAGCTCCTTGCATCTCTGTGAAAGTGGCTCGAACATCCTCTTTTGATGTCAAGAGGGGCAGCCACTAAGTCTAACCGTTCTTGTGAGTTCATTGAGAAGTGAAGTGTATTCTCACGTATGAATTAGCACCGACAAAGGCCTATCGCAAAGAGCAGCATCGTATATTTAATACAAAAAAACGCAGTGAAATTGCGAACTCACAAATGGCTTGCCATCCAATTCAAACTTGGACCCTCTTGTTGCAGCAAATCCAGGCGGAGTCCTTGAGCCAAACGCAATGCTTTGGGCATCGTATAACCATAGATTGGACAAGAAAAGGAAGACGGAGGTCAGAAGGTATCGCATTGGAGGCTCAAACCAAAAACCGTCAAATCGTTTACATTTGAACCCTCTTTAAATCGGAAAATCGTCGGCATTTTTTGAAGATGACCTGGCAGGGAGGTCACAAGAGAAGAAAGGTAATAAAGACCGTATGGACGCGTTTAACGGAACGAAGGTCACAGTTCCTTAGGGCGGTAGAAGACGGTCCGGCTCGTACGCAATTACATCACCGTCAAAATTTTCTTGTTCTCAACACTATGCCCAAAAGTTCGAAGAAGAGAAAGGATAAGGCTGCTGATTTCACCGTACGAGCTCCGCTTTACGTGTGTGATTTTTGACTGATTTGCTCTAGAGTAGAAAGCGAAACTCAAACTTGGTAAAGGAAAGCAAGCCCCAAGTAATGTAATCGATACTTCGTTCAAGGCTCGCTGTATGTGCACTAGTAGTCGAATATTCCGGTTGCTCAGACATGCAATGAAATAGCCATTGCCCTTCCCTCGCAAAGTATCTCCGTAGTCAGAGACGATGACACGCCAACGACCAGGCGCAGACTCACTTTCGAAGACTTGATCTCCAACCTCAAGCACCACAACGCAGGTTCCAGACGAGGTAAGTGTGTTTACCTCGTTTCTAGAAGACTTGATACTTAATTTGTGTTTAGATGCAGCCTTTGGGCTGAAAGAGCTGCTCGATGGTCACTGGCAACTTGCTGAGGAAGTTCTCCCAACACTTTTGAATGCCACGATCAAACTCATTTCGGACGAGGTACGTCCTTGGGACCACTCTGGTCATGGTCTCTAATGCTGCCATAGGATGTTAGTGTTCGCAAGGCTCTCATAACTTTGTTTTCTTGGTTATTACCGAGGGTCTCGAGGGTGAGCACTTAGGTTAACATGCAATGAACGGCTCGGACCAATGTATCTACTCTTCAGGACATCATAACGCCGCATGCACCACTTCTCCTTCTGTTCACGACTTCAGCGCAGACGCACATTTTTCCAGAAATTCGCGTCGACGCGGTACGATTATTGAATGTCATGTTGGAATACATCCCGGAGATTATTGTTTCCGGATGGGATTGCAACGACACTCATGGCAGCCGCATGCTTGAAGGATATCTAGGGATATTAAACGCGGGGACACTAACAGGTGATGCCGAAGGTAGATTCAAATTCCTAAATGACATATTACGCGCGAGTTGAATGTGTTTTATGGAGGTCCACCAACCGCTACCTCGACTGCTACAGTGATGTTAAGTCTTGGCGTGTGTTGTTTTACTTTAGTGTCCGGTTCTGTTGCTAATATCTCTCACAGTCCAAGCTTGTGGTTTTGCAGTCCTTATCGCGCTTTCTTGAAATCGCTCTATCTTCTACATCTAATACTAATCAGTCTCGAAGTTGGTTTCTATCGTCGGCATTCTCCACCCTTCAAGCATATCACGAATTTGATAACCTTATTCAACCTTCGTCGTCCAAAAAGCCGGAACATTGTCATGACTGGTCGATAGATGCCGAAAATGACTTTCTTGACGTTGGTTCGTCAAAGTTGGCACCTTCGGGTTGGGATCTCCAAGACCTTTCCACTGCACCTGAGCTCCAAACTTTTGAGGACGATGCTAACCCGTTTATTGCGGTAAGTTACAGCAAGTAATTGCAAAACTTGTTGCTGAGTCGACATTTCTAGCGTCTCGCGAGGACCTTACATTCCACTTTAATATCTGCCTTTCTAGACTGTGCACCAACGGTCTTTTCTCCTAGTTTATCCCCCCCAGAGACAGAGATGGATGTGATCGTGGCCGTCACGCAAATTATACACACTCTTTATGGATGGATGTTTACGGGTTCTGAGCCTGTTTGTTATCGATTTATTGCCATGACATGTAACGCTCATGTCAAGTTTAGCTTTCACCTGGTAGCGTTGAGGAACTCAAGGCGATACTTGGACATATGTCGCCGTTTTTCCCCTTCAGCCCGAGTGGCCGACGTGACATCAAGGTATGCATTATCAGGCCTCGGATACAGATCCTTTATTGAAGTCTTATAATAGATCGAAAATGCATTCCAGGATCTTAACCTCAAATATTGTGATTTGTTATCTCGTTTAGTGTTATATTCTCAGTCAAGTACGGATAAATCGACAGCACGCACGGGAAAGGGTGTGACATCGAACGTTCATCAATTGAACACGCACGAAAGACTGTGGGCTCAGTCCGAACGGGTCTGTGATTACATAGTAAAGTTACTGGGTGGAAATGAACCAGAGCACCATCTAACTCGTCCACTCTCTTCGGCGTCCTATAATCTCCTGCTACCCGCAATTTGGTCACTGATGAATTTGTCACATCAACGCAAGGTTACGGAGACCTCGGTAAATGTGTGGCAAGCCACCTTGAAGCATTCTTCTACCCTGTCATCCAAATCTGCGCTCAAGCGTTCTACATCTGATTTCGTTGCCAGGATAGTGCTGGTATGTTTTGTTGTTGATGCAGATTTCAATCCTTATATATCTTCATTTCAGCTGGAAACGGACGCACAATACCGGGGAGACTTCAGATTAGGACGTAATGAGGAAAACACGTTGCTGGATACCTGGGTTACGCATCTCCCCAAAGTATTGTGGGAGTTGGGGTCGAGCAATGAATCAGTATCGGAGACAATCCTTCTATTTTTGCTTCGTCTCATTCAGCGAAGGTCGCAAATAGTACAAGACAAGGTATTTATGTTTTTCTCGTGGGTAACTGGCCCTTACAAAGGTTTCCAAAACAAAGACTTTGTCTGCACTTCAGACTCGATTTGTGCCCTATTTTAGTGTCACGCACGCAGTCCGCGGCCAAATTCCGGGACCGTATACCAAGCTTTCAAGGGCAGGACCCGCTCCTTCTAGACCGAGACGTTTGGCACTTGACTTGGCAATTTTGCTTTTGCAGCAGTCGGGAGTGTCTAATGCCGCGCTCATCGAGGCGGTAGAGTTGGTAGTGAAGGATACAGCCGAAGAGGATTACTGGTGTCAGTTGAAAATGCACATCCTTTCAATGTAACTTGGAATCCATTTATTTAACCACTCTATGAGACCACCAGTATGTAAGCAATAATGATAGACGTCTGCCAAGCAGGGCACACAATGGCATGGACTTGCCATACCCGTTCCATGACAACAGAAAAAAATATATGAATAGATGACAACAACATTATCCCAGGCTCCTGATATTTCACCTTGCTTGCAAGGAGGGCACAACGCCTCCCGGACGTCGGAGGATGTCATAATAAACATGAAAGGAAAGAGGTATTATGGATTTAATTCCACACCCAAGTCATTCCCGAGAGACGACCGACAGAAAAGTCTGCCAAATCTTGGAAGGCGGAGGGTGAAAAGTCCAGGTCTGTGAGTGCACAGCCCTCGCATCTGTCGGTGATGGTGACAGTGGTGGATTTGCCTTGATCTAAAATAATGAGTGTATCAGTAATGATGGCGGGAATAGATTGCTAAAATACTCGCATGAAGCTGTAACCCGCATACCACAAAGAGGGTTCGAGTTTGGATTGACACCATTATAGCCACTGAAATAAACAGGTCGAGAAAGACGGACAAAAGCGGCCGCATGAGAACTTACGGGAAGGCGTCAAACAGGAGATGAGAGACAGCAGCTATGTGGTCGGTATCAGAGTTGGTGATACCACAAGCTCCAAGACCAGCTTTTGATTGACGAAATTCAGAAGAATGCGCTGGATCAAATATCACAAAGACTTACTGGAATAGAAAGTTCCTGGACACGAAAAAATAAACATCAGCTGATATTCGGTGATGGTGGGAATCAACTCACCTTGACCAGTCTGGGTACCGGTCAAAAAGCTGAGACCAGAGCTAGAGCCAGAGCTGGAACCAGAGTTGGAACTGGAACCAGAATCTTGGGAGGTGGTAGGTGCAGCCTCTTCGGTTGAAGAAGTGCGAGTGCGGGCACGGGTGGTGGTCGGTTCCTGAGTGGTGGCCGGCTGCTGGGTGGTAGCAGGCTCTTGAGTGGTGGCCGGTTCCTGGGTGGTAGCAGGCTCTTGAGTAGTGGCCGGTTCCTGGGTAGTAGAGGGTTTAGGTTCCCGTGTAGAAGAGGGAGCTTCAGAAGTAGAGGTCTCGACCTTCACAGTAGAAGGATCTGCTGCTACGTTGACAGGGACAGCAGAAGACGACGGAATCGACGATGCGGTGGGGGCAGGACGCGTCTTGCAGCGCCTAGACAAAGAACGACGACTCCTTCTCACTGGGGCTTCGTGGGCCAAAGGCACAACGGGAACAGGAGCAGGTTGGGCGACTCGTGCGGCAATGGCGCGGTGGTGGTTGGTGATGCCATGGGGAGTGGCGAGCGCGTTGACGCAAGCGAGGGCGGAGAAGAGGATAACGACAGACTTGAAAGCCATGGCAAGGAGGGACAGGGTAGAGAGCGACCGGGTTTTATACCGTTACGAGACGAGGAGGAAGAGGGAAAAGGGAGATGGTGGGAATTAAGTAAAATTTCCGCAAACTTTATATAATTCTATGAAAAGCCCCCTTTAGAATTGCTGTGCCTCGCGTTTTCAATGCGCAGTCTTGGAAAAATGAGATAATCTCGCCCTGATCGCAGAAAATTATCGATCAAAAATTTTACAACATTAAGTACAACATCGTGTTCATCCTGAGCCTGCAGTTGCGGCATACATTTTTACAAGTCCCATACTGCTGGTTTCCGCAAGGCTCTTCGCGTATGCATCTACTTGGCCCAATAACAACATGCTATCCAGCCGACTTGGTTCCGGAGGTATTTTGAACAAACGCGTCACATCCTCCTCTGGCAACGGAGCTAATCCCTGGGCCACTCGAGCAATATTTTCCTCCTTACGTTTCGCGATATAATTATCTGCGCGCGTTCGCTCCCGTGCGATTTGCCGGGAAAGGTATGCAAGATTGCCCTCTTCTGTTCGATAGCTATCCAGAGCTTCACCAATTTGCTCCAAGTTCTTTGTCAGGCCTCCTGTGTTTAGATCTAGCACGGAGAACGATGGCGCCAGTGCGGAGGATGTCGCCGAGGCTATCGTGGGGTCCGAAAGTGGTGAAGGAGTTGTCGTGCCGAGTTGTCCGAGGAATGAGCTAAGAAGTGGGTTGGTGCGGACTCTGAGAGGAACTTCCTCCAGGATGGAAGAAAACGTTAATTGATGGCTGGCGAGACTAGAGAATCACGCAAGCAATTAGAGAACCGAAACGATGCCGGAAGCTGTAGACGGACCTGGCAGTATTGAAGTTTGTTTTCTTGTAGGCATCCAAAAATGAACTTGTCAGTCGAAACGCGCGGAAGGACGCATTACCACGCGCAGTCTGAGAAATATCTTAAGAGGGCATGAGGCAAAGAAATGTCACGGTGAAAAAAAAGTCAAACAAACCATGAACGACAACGACTCCTCCGTGCCTAAGCTTTTCCTGGTGAATCGCTTGTGTATCCACTAAATTTTGATTGAAGAAGGCTCCAAGTGAAGAAGCTTGATAAAACCCAACAACGTTGTCGTCCGCTTGCACTTCCCTCAGAGAACGAAGCATCGATGCTTGGTAACGAGCTGTATAGCCTGTTTAGTAACATGTCTTTAGAACTTCTCTTTTTGTACATACCTACAGACCTTGCAGACTTTTCATCTTCGTCTCCAGCATGATGGGGTAGTGGAAAAGAATTGGAAACTTCCAAGGTTCCGTCAAGGTCGATACCCAACAACAGACCATGGGCAGTAGCAGCTGTAGCTTCTCGTGCATGTTTGAGAATTTTAGAGACAACCTGGTAATTTGTTCAGATATTTAAGGATTTTCAATAAGACCCTCCACACCAAACCGTCGAGCTGTACTGAAGTTAACGGAATTTCGGCTTCGACATCAATAACTTTGGACATTGAGGCAGGAATAGCTTCATATGTGGGTTGGGCAGGGGCTGGTGTTGCACTAGGGGCTGGAAGCGAGGCCGCCAGTGCGGCGGCCATGGAAATAGAGGGCGTGGCCATTTCGTACGACGAGGCTGGCGATGAGGACGAGGAAGCGAAAAAAGTTGAAGCTCTTGCCAAACATTGGGATGCCAAATAATGAGGTAACTGTAATCCGCCTCTTCGTTGCCAATTGCAATATTGTTACATTCCAGACTTGCTCTACAATGGCAGTCTCTCGTGCAACGAGGATATCTATCCTTCTCGCTATCGACGTCCTTTTCTTTTTTGTAGAACTAATTGTTGGTCAGTACTACTCTTTCCTTCCTTCTTCTCAAAGCTCATCCATTTACAGGATATGCCGTGGGCTCACTCGCTCTCGTTGCCGACAGCTTCCATATGCTCAAGTATGTTGCAACAATCCAAGTCTTTGCTATCTTACTCAGTGCACCTTCAGTGATGTCATGAGCTTGGTTGTCGCTCTGTATGCCATAAAGGTCTTTTGCTTCCTTTCCAAAGCGCATTCTTATTCACGCATCTGTTTCTAGCTCACCTCAGAAAATGCTGCAGACTCGCGTTACTCGTACGGTTGGCACAGAGCCGAAATCTTGGCTGCATTAGTGAATGGTGTCTTTCTCCTTGCTCTCTGTTTCTCCATCTCCTTGGAGGCTTTGGAACGCTTTTTCAGCACCCCAGGTACGTTTATACATCTCATACCAACCCGTTCGCAATCAACTGACCTTGATTCAGAAATCTCTAATCCGAGATTGGTAGTTATAGTTGGTTCTCTAGGTCTTGCATCTAACATTGTGGGTCTCTTCCTCTTTCACGGTAAGGCTTGACTGTCCCATTTCATCGCCGAAACCCTGAACTTGTCTGTAGAACACGGCCACTCCCATTCACACAGCCATGGGCACTCCCACAATCAAATCGAGACTCCCAGTCCTGTCTTGGCATCGGGAGAAGCAACCCCTACGCAAAAGATACCTGTTCGCCGTAGTCGCTCTCGTACACATTCTTTATCCCACTCTGGATCCTACTCTTCTCTTTATGGTCACCCTGCTGCCACCCGTGCGTCCCTTGTACAGACCGCTCAAGATTTAGCATTTGCTCGCTCTCCCTCCCCCTCTGCTCGCCGAAATAGCACTTCCATGCCAAATCTTTCCGCGGAAAACAGCCTTGAAGATGATTCGGCTACTGAGGTACCTGACGCCGACCATGACGGCCCTGACCCTCACGTCTCTCAAGCCAATGAAAACACACCCCTATTACATGCCAATGACAGCGGACAGCATTCTTCCAGCGGACATTCCCATTCTCATAGTCATTCTCACTCAGGTTCAATGAATATGCACGCCATTTTGCTACACGTCCTAGGTGATGCCCTGGGGAATGTCGGTGTCATTGCCACCGGCTTAATCATCTGGTTCTCGTCCTGGAGCTTCAAGTACTACTTTGATCCAATAATCAGTTTGGTAATTACTGCCATCATCTTCTCCTCAGCACTGCCTTTAGGTGAGTCTTTCGAACCGATCCTTGACAGTGACATTTAACTCTGTTTCTAGTTCGCAGTGCTTCCTTTATCCTTCTTCAGGCAGTACCTCCGACAGTGTCTCTGGAGGACGTCCGTACTTCAATCCTTGACGTTGATGGGGTCCTGTCTTTACACGAACTGCATGTATGGCAGTTGTCCGAGACAAAGATCGTCGCTTCTGTGCACGTTCTAGCGTCCAGGAAGCATGATTTTATGCCTATTGCAGCCAAAATTCGACGAGTCTTGCATCAACGCGGCATTCACTCTAGCACCATCCAACCTGAATACGCCAAAATTTCTCGTCCAGAAGAACAACTCAGGGTTTGTTCCGTCTCCAGACGACTTAAACATGAACTAACATTACGTTTGTCAGACCACTGAAGAAACTTCGTGTCTTATTGTTTGTCCCCAGGACAGGGAATGTGACCCCAGAGAGAACGCTTGTTGTCGTGAGTTTGAAATGTTGCTGTCAGGCATGACATCTATACGTATTGACCATTGATCTAGCTCCCCCTTCATCAGAAGTCTGAACTCTCATTCTGAACTAAATGCAAACACGCGCATGCAGCTTTTTAATGTTATTAATCTGTATAATTTACATTCCTACTTCCATAAATACAGGGAAATTAGCCGCGAACGATGAAGAACCCAATTTTTGCATGAGTGTTCTGCTGGTGGAACTATATCTTCTTGCTCGGAGGTCTGCTGCCAATCTCCTCGCCATCATTGAACTGTGGCTTCCCAAGACGGGACCCTGCTTCCCTGTGAGGCTTCTCCACGTCATTTCAAGATGGGAAGCAGCGGCGAGAAGCGAAGAAATTAATGTCACCAATAGTTCGGTGCACGTTGTTTGTTCTGTTCCTTGCCTTGCGTCAATGTTGGCAATTAGTGCGGGGAGAACTTTGTGGAGAAATAAAGGAAGAAGTGGAGGAGTGGTTGAATCGCGAGGAACCGTCAAAATGAAGATGGCCACTCGTCGACTGCTGTGAGTCTCCCCAACGTTCGCTGACGCAACCAATTCTGTCCATAACAGTTGAAGGAATTTAGTTGCAGGTAAGATCCGTAGGCAATGCTCAATGTCTATAGAAGGAGCTTTCCCTACTCGGGCCATTTGGAACGCATGTTGAATGATTCGCAGTCCATTTTCTTCGTGTAAAGTAGCACCCGTTCTTGCACTAAGGTGTCGCAAACGGTCTGTTGGGAGAAGTAAATTTGAACTCAAACTTGACAAGACGGAAGACAATACGCACTGGCTTCAGGTGAACCAATAGCGTTGGTGACCACCTCCTGAAGCCGTTCTCTACTCGCAGTCACAGGCAATGTGTCTGGCTTTCCGTCCTTGTTGGCAAGTAGGGCTAATATCTGTGACCCGCAAAGAGAGAGAACTGGGCGTGGGCAAGATGGTGATAAGAGCAAAGTTTGTAAAACATCAAAGTGTGCCGAGGTGTCAAGGCTGTGTATCCATGTAAATCGTGAAAATGCAGTGTTTGCAAAAGACTCACCGCTTTTGATGAATTTCGTGTATCAAAGCCTTTACAACGCCAACCAGAGTCCAGTTCAAGAGGGGGTCCATGAAATACATTACGCCGTTATTGAGCGTCTCCTGGTCAATCTTTGATTCCATCTTCATCCTGATTGCATGCACAAAGAGGGTAGCTGCAACCCTTAATAACTTCTGAGGAGGAGTAGAGCTGATGTGGCGGTCAGCTAACATCATTGGCTGAAGGGCAATTTCCAGCCTACCGCAAAATAGTATCTTCGATACCTTCGCTACTACTGTCAAAGAGTGCTTTGAACCAGGTCCTAAAAGCAGTTGAATCTTCTGGAGAGAGATTTTCGAAGGCCAAAATTTCATGTGTCGTTTTCAAAAATTTAGCAGATAATTTTCGATCACCTATTAGGAAGCTATCATCCCGAAGCTGCTAATCCATGAACGACATAACAGGAGAAAAAAGAAGACATCACAAACATTGTAGCGAGCTACTACCAACTGCAAGAACAAAACTACGTTGCCAAGATAACCGACGGCAGTTTGAGGATCACCTGAATCGAAGAGTAAGCAAGTCGAGCACGAATAATTAGTCGGATTGTACTTGCCAACGGTCTCGCAATCATAAAGCTCCAAGAACAGCAGTGCTTGGGAGATCAGATCAGGAATATTGACATGTAGAGTCAAAATGTCTGTGGAATGGTTGTGAGAATAGAGTGCCTTGGTTATGTGGCTGAGGGATTCGATGTCCAACTGCGTCGTTGCAGATGAAAAGCGCTGAAGAGGGAATGTTAGATATTCTCGGTTGTTGAAGGCTGGTTCGTCTGACCTGGAAGATGATGTCGCTGAAAGTAGCATGACTTGCCGGATCGCGCCAGACTCTATCCAACCAAAGTTTAAGATCTTCTCCGTTCTCAGGTGCGAGCTTCGATTCCATATAGGACTGGAAAGGGGCGTTGTCTATCAAGTGTCGAAAAGTACAATGTTTGGATACTAACCTCGAGAGAGGCGCCATTACTCTGTGCTTCCATCTTTAAACTATTTGTATTGTCATTTGAGATCCCACTGTCCATTCCCAAGACAAATCGTTGATCTATCAATCCATTCGTCCAAAATTCAGCCAAAAGACATCGAGATAGAGGTTGCGTTCTGGAACAATGCTGATTAGATGTTCCATTCTGTAGGTGAGGTCAATGCTTACACAGATGAATCTGGGAACTCTTCTGCTACAGACAATACGTTGTCGCAAAGAGACAGTAGATCATTTCGCCGACTGAGTGCCGTTACTGCAGCTTGCATCGCATGTCGCTGGAAACGAGGTATTATCTTGGTATAAGAAAGAAGAACGACCAACTTACCCATTCAGCCTCCGTAGTGGTACCCTCTGCGGTCACTGATTTCTCGAAAGCAACTAAGATACGTGGAAGCTAAATTTGATATGAGCTGTGTTAAAGTGCACATCCAAATATTCCATACCCTGCCGATTGCAAAAGCCCTCCAGAGCAAGGCAGAGGAAGGTAGACTTTGTGATAAGCACAGCAAGACAGCGAGTAGCAGTTGCGTATAAAAGACTGCAGGCGTCCAAGATGACCATCTGAACGTCGCGACAAACAGTGCAACAGGGTACACTGTCCCCGCACCTATAGTCCCCGCTCGACAAAGCATCTGCACAATCAATATCAATGTCAAGCTTTTTATAAGATAGACTCACTATGTGGTGCAAAACAAGACTCAGCGTTATCGTATCTGTGTTGGAACTCGAGCCGACTATGTCACCCTTTCCAAAGGCCAGTTGCATACTATGCATCATTTGAGCCTCTCGGGCCACCTTTACATCATCTCCGACTATAATACTTAATGTGAGCGCGAAGCTTTCCAGCGATTGTCTCAGTTCCGTCGTCAGCTGGAAATTTTGTATGATATCGCTGACGTCTGCAAAGTGAACCATTGCTTGTGCGGTGGGTATTTGAGAGATGTCCGGTATGCATGACAGAAGAACTGTTGCGAGTATTCGATCAGTGCAGTTCTAGTAGCACACCAGGACTTACTGAGGACGAGTTCAGAAGAAGATGTAACGAGTTGATGAAAATGAGATAATGGAAGAGAATGGGCAGTTCGGAATAGTGCAAGTGCATCTTGAACAAGCCCCAATATTGCAAGAGAAGATTGCCCATACACAATCAGCGAATTGTCGCTTCTATCTGAAGCGTAGTGTTCGTCTAGGGCAATTCGGCACAACGCGTCCAAGGTTGCAGCATTGTGGAGTTCCGGGGAGCGAGCAGCTTGTAGAAAGGTTGAAACAAATACAGCAATCGAGATCAAGCCGTTCTGGATGGCATACTTGAGATATTCATGCAAAGCAGGATCTCCGGGATAGAGCCTGTACAGTACAAGGACAGAATCTAAAGAAGTATAAAGCCATAGAGATACTGAAATAATTCTGATTTACTGACTACTTATTGCATTTTCTGCGACCTCTTGGCTCTCTATGATATTGGCGTTCTTCGACAAGAAAAGTCTACACAAGCTTGCCCACTACAAATAAGTGAAGTCATTTTGGTGAAATAAAAGCTAATAAGTCAAAAAGGACTGACTTTGGAAGCAGGCGTACCGCTCTGAAAACAGTTCCTTGTCAAGTCAGAAACAGACATACGCGTAACATGCAGGAAGAGAACAACCACTTGTGACGCGCGATGGTTACGGCATGTTTATGAATAAATCCTTCATTAGCGTTACGCGTAACTTGGAACTCATGAATATGATGCAGTATTATTATTCAATCTACACTATTGTATATATATCTACGCTTTAGACCTTTGCAATTAACCTACGCGTTTCCTGAGGAGTGAAATGCAAAATTACTGAAAGAACTTTGACGAGATTAGGCTGGAATAACTCTATCAGTAAGGAGAAAAGATCGGACGCGCAGAATACTCACTCGCATTTCTTTGTGCTCGAGGAACTGCAGGATCACGTTCCGCAGATATTCTAGATTGACTTCCTCTTCTTTGTCACCGGGCGAGGGAGATTCACTTGTTGATGGGCGGCCACTGGGAGGAGACGGCGTGCCAGATGGTTCTGGTGGTGTCGAGTCGGAGCGAGAAGACCAGAAGCCCACACCACGATTCCGCTGTCGGTCCAGTAGTGCAGCAGAAGACTGTACTTTGCGAAGTTCCTCTCGTAGAGTCTGCGAGAACTCGTTACCACGCGGAGATGAAATATGACTTGGCTCACCTTGGCGTTTACTCGTAATTGATTTTCTCGGGTTTTGCTTTCTTCCAAAGACCTCTCAAGCATCTCTATTTTTGATTCTAGCTCGGCTTCTTTAGACTTGTGAGAATGCTAGAAAAAGGATGAGCCAGAACGCTAAAATTAAACGGAAATATCCATACCTCTGCATCCTTCACTTGCGCAAATTCCGTTAACAATTGAGCAGTTCGGGTTTGGTTCGACTGAATCTCTTCTTGAAGAGCCAATATCTGAGACTTGAGTTCCCCAGCAACATCCTCTTCCTGTTCTTTCGATTTGGCTGCGGACCCCAGCATCTGCTTTAGCTCCTCAACTTCTCTCTTCTTCTCGCGTAGGATCCTTGTCCATTCCGTATCGCTCTCACTACGCTCCTTCTCGACATTCTGAAGCACCCTCCTCAAATCAGCCAGTTTAGCCTCGTATTTGGCTTCAACGGCGGACATCAATCGGGCGGTATCCTCGGAAGTCACAGAAGTAGCGGGTTTGCTCTGCTCTCTACGGGCTTCATAAAGCTCCTCTCTTAGCAACGCAACTTGGTCAGCGTATTCCCTGATCTGATGTTGCATTTCGGTGTTCCTATTCTGCAACAACTCGACCTGTTCTTGAGAAGATTCATACTCCGCTTGACGTAGCTGCAATTGGTCAAAGTAAGAGTTTTTATCGCGAGACACGGCCTCTAACGATGCTTCAAGTTGGGAGATCCGGGATGTCTTCGCATTGAGGGTTTTAGTATGTGCACTCTGTAAAAATGTCATTAAACTTGAAACGGGGTAGCACAACAAAATGCCATACTTTGGCAGTAACAGCTTCCAATTCGAACTGAGAACGAAGTGCTAAAATCTCCTTCTCATGGCGGTCTTTGATACCGGCTAGTTCTTTATCAAACTGAGCCCTCAGACCTGTAATAGCCACTTCTCTTTCTGTGTTTACAGATTCGATCTCTTTCTGCAGTTTAGCCTTTTCCGCTTCCTCTTTCTCTCGCTGGGCGGCCTCCTTTTCTCTAATGGTGGCAAGTTCTTTAACAGCATCCTCCCTGTCCTTTTCCGCCTTGACGAGTTTCTGTCTGACGGTTTTGAGCAAACTGATGGCTTTAGTACGTTTTTCTTCCTCTTCCTTCGCCATCTCTTTTGCTTTCGCTACCTCTTCATTCAAGCGATTGATCTCGGCCTGCCGCTTTACTAGATCATCTTCGCCTTGGGTAATGGAGCTTTGCGAAGCGGTCAGAAGAGCTTCTGACTCTTTGAGTTGTTTTTGGAGAGCCTCTATTTGTTCGGATTGGGATCGCGACTCTAGTCGATGAGTGTCTCGTAGCTCTTCGAGCCGATCCTCTTGTCCTAATAGGAGAAATCAGCAGAGTTATTGTAGATTCAGCATATATGTACCTTCCAGCTTCCCATTTAAGCGTTTAATTTCTTCTTGAGAAATCTAGTAGGTGTGTGAGGCAACAAGTCATTAACGAGAGCCGCGAGACTGACCTCGACCTTTGCCGCCATATTTTGAAGATAGCTGCGAAGACCATCGCTGTCCTGGAGGGTCTCTATCGGTGTAAGCTCGCGAAGCACAGAATCTGCCGCCAATTTTTCGGCCTGAAGTCTCTTGAAAGATTTAGATACGTCTATTATTTATCATGGTTAAAAAGAGTACAGCATCAGTGTTTTGAGACACACCAGAGAATCTTTGTTCCACCAATCTGAGCCTTTCCTGCAATTCCTCTACGTTTGACCCGTTGGTAGCAACAGAAGGGATGGCATTTTCATCAATGGACACCATTTTCGGTTCCTCCGTTTCGCCATTGGAGGTAGGGAGATCGACAGGTGATTCCTCTGCATTTGAATCGTCAGCAGCAGGCCTTATTTCGGCTGACGAGTCTTCGTGTCCGTCTGCAGATGAGGATCTTTTGGTTAGCTCAACCTTTGCAGGATGAGTTTCTGCGGATTCTGGTTGCTCGAGTTCAACAGATGAAGGTTCCGGCTCAGCTACAGTTTCTTCGTTTGCCTCCTTCTGGCTGTCGTTGCCATTAGATTCCTCTTTCGATGACTCCTCGGTAGTAGATGTAGACAACGTGGAGGCACTTGTTTCGCCTTCGTCCCTCTCTGGGTCTGTAGAATGCTCGGTTTCGTTGGCAGACTGTTCTACAGGGGCAGCGTCTGCTAAAGGTGTTATAACAGATGGCATTAACACAGCAGAGGGTAAACTTTCGTCGATAGAAAGAGAGACGACCGGTGAATCCGGAAGTGGTGTGGAGGATGGTGACAGTGGATGGTCAAGTACCACCTTCATGGGAGAAGGTGATACTCGAGCTGATGAAGTAGGGGTTGTCGCATTGGAAGCCTCGCCACGAGTGTGAGTAACAGCTCGAAGTCGTTCCTCCAACGTAGACTTGGGTCTGTTTTCGCGAGGACTAGGGGTAACAGGAGATTTGGCAGAGGATGGACTCGCGGGTCGATGTGGACCGAAGGATTTGCGCAAGTTGGAGAGTGCAGATTCTGCTAATTGACCTGGAGAAGCTGCTGAAGGAGACGCAGGTCTTTGGGAGTCGATGGATTGCGAACGCGGATTGTGACCATTTCCACCTCCTTCAAGATCCTGGCTGTTCTTCCGGGGCGGAGGGGCAAATGTCTCGACAGCTTGTCGAAACTGGGAAAACATAGAGTATTGCGTTCTAATACAAGAACGACTTCAACTAAGACGCGTGACACAACCACAGCCGATATTCGTATCCAGCCACTTATTCATCTATAGGTTAAAACTACATATACACGTATATATGTGAGCAAATTACGAAGACAAGTCAACCTGCTTTCCCTTGTCCGTACTACTTGACCCAGTATTTTCTACAGGAGAAGGTGTCCGCACTACAGCCGCAGGAGACGAATTGCCTGTAGGTAATGGAGTCGAAGAAGGTGAGCCGGCCAGCTGCCATGCCGGTATCGACGGTCGACCAATTGCTGGTGTTGTTGGTGTCAAGGTGGACGCTGTAGGACCCCGACTCAGCAAAAGAGCTTTGAGAGATTTAAGTTCCTGTTGCAACTCGGCAAGCGACTGCGTCTGCGTTTCCTTGTTCTTCTCAATCATCTTTGAACAAAAGTTAGTGGTGAAAGGAACAGGTAAGGAACAACTGGGTTACCTTGGGAAGCATATCCCGAATGGTGTTGATTTCATCCCGAATTTCTCGCATCTCGTCTCGAGTCCTGACTTCACCTTGACGCATTTCGGACACGACTTCTTCGACGTCTTTTGTAGTTTGATCAACCTTTTCTCTTTGCTCTTCCACAGCTGCTTTCACTGCAGCTGTTTCGGCCTGTATTTCTTTCAGTAGTGCTTCTGCCTTGTCAAATTGTGCCGTCAGTGCATCGCGATCCTCTTCGTAGGCGGTAGAATCAGGTGGTTGGAGGTGTGGAGATAGATATTTCTGGAACAGCATTAGTCTCAATAGCCCTCAGGCTTACTCGGAGACGGACTTTGAACAAGGACACTGCTCCATAAACGACACTACCAGAGATAATAGCAGTAATCTAAATATTCACGTTAGTACGCGAACGCGGGTTTTAGAACCAAAACACACAAAGTAATCGCGCCAGTCCCAAGTATTGGGGGGTTGAGCATATGGGTTATACGGTGGTCTGTACACGGGAGGCTGAGATGAAGTAGCTTGCCGGATGGCAAGGTCAATCTCAGTCGGAGTTAGACCTTTGGCTTCAAGAAACTGTATTCTTTGTGCCAGTGGGGATGCCTGGGACTACAGAAAAGGAATTTTGGATTTGCTGAGGTAGTATTAGGGCAACAAATTACCTTTGGATCGGAAAGAAAGGCAACAGCACTGTTAACGAGTTCTTGACGGTCGGACATGTTGGACTGCAAGCGATGTAAGGACTTGCTTGTGAATTTGTCTCACGGCAATTGCCGGTGCCACGGCGGTCAAATTTTAGGCGACTGCTTCAACCTGGTTCTGCAGACACTTCATCACAACCATGTTCCGCATAGCTGTCTGCAAGGCTGCAGCTCTGCCTAGCTTCGCGTCCGTTTCTTGTATGTCTTCTTTCTCTTATCTACAGCGCGTTCTCACTTCTTTCCAGCTGCCTTTCCCCGCTCCCTCGCCAGGCCAGCACTTTCCTTCAACTTATGTACGTATCTTACTTCTTGTGCTGTCACCCTGTTCATCTCTTCCACAGTCACAAAGAGAGGATATGCCGAAGTCTACACCCGCTCCAAGCCTCACATGAACATTGGGACCATTGGTGAGTGTTGTCATCATCAACTCTTCTTGCTGCCTTCAACTTCATCCAGGACACGTCGACCACGGAAAGACGACACTCACCGCCGCCATTACAAGGGTTCTGTCCGAGGCAGGCGGAGCCACCTTCACTGGCTACGACCAGATTGACAAGGCTCCGGAAGAAAAGGCTCGTGGTATTACCATCAACTCGGCTCACGTCGAGTACGAGACTGCTACACGTCACTACGGCCACATTGACTGTCCTGGACACGCTGATTGTACGTCTATTCTTTCACTGCTGTCCTCTTTTTCTTCTTCTCTTACACCAAGATAGATATCAAGAACATGATTACTGGAGCTGCTCAAATGGATGGTGCAATCATCGTTGTTTCTGCTACTGACGGTCAAATGCCCCAAACTCGCGAACATCTTTTACTGGCACGACAAGTTGGCATCAAGAGATTGGTTGTTTTCATTAACAAGATTGACATGATTTCGGACCCGGAAATGTTGGAACTCGTAGATATGGAAATGCGTGACCTCTTGTCGACTTACAACTTTGACGGAGAGCACACTCCCATCGTCATGGGCTCCGCTCTGGCTGCATTGGAAGGTCGCAATGAGGATATTGGCGCTACCAAGATCAAGGAGTTGGTTCAGGCATGCGATGACTGGCTCGAGCTCCCTGCCCGTACGTAACCTTTTCTCCTCTCTACTAATCCTCACCTTTCGGTTACAGGCGACCTTGACAAGCCCTTCTTGATGCCCGTTGAAGGTGGGAACCATCTATGACGTCTTTGGGACCTTTCATTCATTTTTCGTAGATGTCTTCTCTATTTCTGGACGTGGAACTGTTGCTACTGGCAGGGTAATCCTTACCTCTTTGAAAACTAATCATCTACTGACGAGAGTAGGTCGAACGTGGTACCGCCGTCAAAGGAACCGAAGTGGAGATTCTCGGAATGGGCGACTCCATCAAGACTACCCTTACTGGTATTGAAATGTTCCACAAGGAGCTTGACCGGGTCTGTATAGATTATCGAAGAACAAAACAATTCCATATTGATTGAGTTCCAGGCCGAAGCTGGTGACAACATGGGTGCTCTCCTCCGTGGTGTTAAACGTGAACAGATTCGCCGTGGTCAAGTCATCATTCAACCCGGATCCATGAAGTCGGTCAAGAAGTTCCGCTCTCAAGTCTACGTAAGTTTTCTTCAGCTAGTCATTGCATATCCCTCGCTGATGTATACGCCTCTGCAGATTTTGACCAAGGATGAAGGTATGACTTCTCACACACTGTGGAGTACCGCTCCTAATATCGTATAGGTGGTCGTTACACTCCTTTCATGCAAGGTTACAGACCCCAGCTCTATCTCCGTACCGCTGATGTGACTGTCACTCTGAAATTTTCTGAGGGAACTCCCGATGCTGAAGAAAAGATGGTGAGAATCATCGCACATTGAAGGGATATGTTCAGTGTTCTAACTGACTATAGGCTATGCCTGGTGACAATGTTGAACTCGACTGTGAACTTTACTACGATCTTGCTTTGGAAGTTGGTTCTCGGTGAGTCTCTTGATACATCTCAAATGAAATAAAGTTAACGTCTATTCTAGATTCACCCTTCGTGAGGCCAACAAAACCAGTAAGCTTTTGGACCATGCTACTTGATTTTTTCCACTGACGCTTTGTTTCTACAGTCGGCACCGGTGTTGTTACAAAAATTTTGGATTAATCGTTGATCTCTGTATTACAGGAGAGATTGATCTACTACCGTCATACTTATCGTACTTACTTGCGTCTACCCAACTCGATTTACTTTTGAAGTAGAGCAAAGATAATAACTAGCTACGCAGCTACAACACACTGACATGCCTGGTGTCTAATCCTTGTATTTGTACATAGTTAAATACCTAGAGGCAACCCGCACAAATTAGATGTGCCAAAATTGAAAGACTTCCTTTGCATTTCGAACAACGCAAGAGCCAGACCTTTCCCGGAGTAACTAGACGCGGCTGAATGGCGGAGTTCCGATAAACGTAAAATTATGGGTAACAGGAATTTTGACCTTGTTCCAAACCACCCTCATTGTACCGATGCAAGCAGTACTAAGGCGTACTCATCTCCTTCCTCGCGCATTCCCTCGCAGCTCTGTTCAAAATTCACGAATTTGGGACAGGCCTATTTTGTCCCGGACTATCGTTAGTGAGTAGATGCATAAAGCTGGTCCCATGTGTATCTGACTACTCTTATTTGCTAGCAAAACGATACACTGAAGAACACGAATGGGTTTCCTTCGACGATTCCAATGGAATTGGCATTGTTTCCATCACTAACCACGCACAGTCTGCTCTCGGAGATGTCGTCTTCGTCGAACTGCCGGCAGTAGGTACAGAGGTCTCGCAGGGTGGTAAGTTCAACAATGAGGTCTCTCAAATGCGCAGAAATTTTACTTTTTGTCAGATCAAATGGGAGCGGTTGAGAGTGTTAAAGCCGCTTCGGACATTGTGAGTTTCTGTATATCATCGGACGCGTTTTTGCTCATTGGTTATATTCAGTATGCACCCGTTTCTGGGACAGTAGAGGCAGTCAACGAAATCCTTTCTTCAGAACCTGGTCTTCTCAACAAGTCTCCCGAGGACAAAGGTTTGTCACTCTCACATCGCCGTAATTTCGTGCTCTCAACTTTGTATAGGATGGCTCTGCAAAATCAAGCTTTCCAACCCATCTGAGGTGAGCATACTTGGTGCACTGCTGCTTACTCCTTGCTAATGATGTGCTGTAGATGGAGAAGCTGTTGACAGAGGAGGAGTACAAGGTCAAATGCGAGGAGTGATTGCCAGGGCACATTAGACACTATTAGCCATAAAATATAGCTACCATCCACCTAGTTCTTTAGTTTACGAGCCGTTTCAACACGACTACTAGTATTTGGGTTTATATCCTTGAGTAGCTGACAATGATTGATAGGATGAATTAAGCAGAGGTTGTCTACGAAGATGTACTGCTGGAGGGTTCGTATTTGTATTGTTCTCCCCGAGCTTCCATTCTTTCTTTTGCTTCACGAAGAGCCCAAGTCTGAATACTGAAAGAAACAAAAGTCAGAAAAAATCCTCCCGGCACAGGTTGACCTTCGCACCTGGTATCAGGCTTGTAATACATCATCACTGCAGCGACACCCATCGAACCGAACATTCCAATGTACCAGAGATTCTCCCAGCTCTCCTTTACACGTTTCTGGCCCGGTGGAGGCGGCTATAAAGGCAGTGAGATATGAGGGTGGAGAGCGGAAAGACAGGCCAGTAACACCATACCTTTTCGCCAAACAGCAAGCCAGATGGCTCATTATAGTGAGGAGAGCCAGATGCGAGTCGCTTTTGACAACTTCGTATAGGAAGTCCTGCCCGTGCCCGTACGACACGCAGAGGTGATAGTGTTAACATGAAGGGAAGAGTGTTGATGCGTAGTAAATATTTGCAAGCCTGCCTACGCGTGCCAACTAATCACAACAAAATCGACTTGCAAAAAATCAAGTCGGTTACTTCTGCTCAGCTCTAAATCATTTTTATTATTCTAACATTAGGATAGCCTCAACAAGTTTTGAACAGTATTTCATAGTCGACGGCTTCCTCTTCCTCCCGGTCCTCCGCTGCACCTTCAGCTTCAACTTCTTCTAATTCAGCATCAGGAGAACTGGGATCTAGAGTAAACCTTCAACAATGCAAAGGTTCATTTCATAAGACAGAACGAAAGAGATATTATAAGAAATTCACCCTATAGCTCTGTAGAAACTCCGGGCTTCAGAGTTGGCTACGAAATCACGTTCAGCAGAATAGTACCAGGAATCGCGAAGGAATCGCACCGAGAAATACAGTCAACATGATTTTCTCCATTCTCCATGCAGTCCCTATGACTATGTATACGGGTAAACAGACGTCAAGTAGTTCAAAGGGACCTTTGGACCAACCTGATAGTGAGTTCATTAGATACCGTCCCAAGTTTTGTCTCTTCCAGGAGGAGCAGATTTGAAGTTCATAGCTTTCTGTAAATCAGTAAAGGAAAATACCGGAATTGAGCAGCATTTTACCAGTAGAGAATATCAACGCCGTCTTCGTACTCGAATCTGAACATACAGAAGCCTGCGACTTGCTCCACCTGTCCAGATGAGAAAAGAACGATGAAACGCGAAAGGGGATCGAATAATTCTTTTCGTTTTTGCTCTGGATCCCACCCGAAGGAGGATTTAGTGTAGCTTCGCGACTCAAGACAAGCACATGCGTTTGTAAAGAAAATATTTCCTACAGTTCAAACATGTTTTCTTCAAAGATAGACCAGAGTTTTTCGCGCAGGGAATTTGAGAGCTCCTCCGCCGAATAACATGTCGTTCTATATCTGAGAGGAACCTGTCACTGAAATGCCTAAAACATAAAGAAATGACTAGCGAACGCGTCCAAGTGTCCATTAATTTTGAGCTGGATTTCCGATGAGTTTGCCTGGAGGAAACGGTTTTTTTATTTGAGTCTTCTCAATACCTATATGTTGCATACCTTGTTGGCTAACCTGACGCCCATCGAACCAGTAGCATACATGGTTAGCAAAATAACGGTTACGTAATTAGTAAACTTTTTTTCACCTCTACCAACGTGCAAAGATGAGATTGGACGCTACCGACCTTCGATATGTTACTTCCGACGAGTTTCGGGTATTGACTGCTGTGAGTAATGCTTTGATCAAAGAAACTTGACACCAATCAGTCGATTAGGTAGAAATGGGATCCAAAAATCACGAAGTCGTTCCAACTCCCCTCATTGCTCAAATATCTGGCTTGCGGAATGGAGGTGTCAATAAATTGATTGGATCGTTGGCAAAAAGAAATTTAGTTTCCAAGGTTCAGAACTCAAAATGTGGTTATCTGATGCACATTCTTTCGCCTTTCGCTAATGCGTTTGTCAAGGGCAGATGACGGATACCGACTGACATACGGAGGATACGACTTTTTGGCTATGCGGGCCTTATCTAAAAGAGACTCCATGAATTCTGTAGGAAATCAGATTGGTGTTGGAAAAGAATCAGGTACAATTGTTGCCTTGCTATCGGTGTTGCAACCTGATTTTTCGTAGACATCTACATCGTTGCCAATGCTGAAGGAAAAGAAATGGTATTGAAGCTCCATCGGTCTGGAACTCTTCATTTCCGAACATATGGCTGTCTGACGCTTTGAAATTCCAGGCTTGGCCGTATTTCTTTTCGTACTGTCAAGCAAAACAGAGACTACATGGGTAAACGAAGATCTGCGTCTTGGATGTATATGTCTCGTCTAGCTGCACAAAAAGAATGGGCGTTCATGAAGGTGTGTCCTCACTTCTGGTCGAGTCTCACCCTTAATTATCATTCATTTAGGTCTTGTACGAACACGAGTTCCCTGTACCGAAACCAATTGACCAAGCTCGGCATTGTATCCTCATGGAATTCATCGACGCTTATCCCCTGCAAGTCTTATTGCCATACGTCTCTTCCTTGAAGCTAACCAGCATTGTCTTTTCATTAGTCGTCAAATAGCCGATGTACCCTCACCTGGAAAATTATATTCTTCGTTAATGGATCTAATCGTGCGGTTTGCTCGGGCTGGATTGATACACGGAGATTTCAACGAGTTCAACATCCTAATTCGGCGTACAACAGGAGAGCCTGTTGTCATCGACTTTCCACAGATGGTTAGCACTTCACATGAAAATGCAGAATGGCAAGTATATGTCAACATTGCAGGGCCAGGCCAATCTGACTGATGCTTTAATATAGGTATTTTAATCGTGACGTAGAATGTATAAGGACATTTTTCAAACGGAGGTTCCGATATGAAAGTTCATTGTACCCGAAGTTCAAGCGCACGGTTGCAGATGAGGACACAGAGGGTGAAGGATTTAGGCTTGACGTCGCAGTGGAAGCTAGCGGATTTGGTCGTAAAGATATGAAGACTTTGGAGGAGGTAAATCTTGCAATCTGAATGTATGATAACGTACTGACATCACCTCAGTATATGGAAGCAGCCAGGGTATCGGACCAAGAAAGGGACGATGACGAAGAGGAGGACAGTTCTAGCGAACTTGAAGAAGAGGAGGAAGAGGGTGAAGAAGAAGTGCAGCTTGAAAATGATGTGAATGAGGGAGAGAGGCTCGAAGACGCGGGCGATGACGAAGACTTGCGTCAAAGTCGAATCGCTGCAAAGGCAGATGTCGGCCCTCCAGATTCTTCGCCTGAATCCTCGATAAGAGACTTATCGCGGTCTCCGCCGAGATCGAGATCGTTCTCTCCTGCTCGCGGAGATACGCCAGCAGCTTCAAAGAATATCAAAGAGATTGTCTCTACAAACTTAGAGAAATCTCGTGCCCGTGACAAAAAGAAATACCACTCCAAACGAAGCACACGACGTGCGGGCAGACCTCAAGGAAGTAAAGCTAAACAGGACAATCGAATAAAATTGGATAGCGGTTGGGAGTAGATATTAGAGTACCGCATCCTTGTTTGTACATTGTTTGTCATTCCAAGTCTTTCACTCTCGTCGAACATGGACCGTGCAGATCTCGAAACATACCAAGTCCAGCTTTCACAGGTCGAGGTTGCTCTTTCTGCGGACCCGGATAACGCTGAACTCGCCCACCTCCGCTCGGAATTGAAAGAGCTCATCGATCTCACGCAAGTCGCTCTTGCCCAAGCAGAAGCAGCCGCCAATCCCAAAGCCGAGTCATCTCGAAAGTCATCTGCCGCCTCTCCAGCTCACACATGGTCCGCCGGAGACGAATGCCTCGCAAAATACTCTGCAGATGGTGCTTGGTATCCTGCTCGGATAACAGTAGTAGGAGGGTCGGCGGAAAACCGTGTGTATACCGTGGTTTTCAAAGGTTACAATACCACAGAACCTGCAAAGCCGTCGGATCTTAAACCTCTCCCTCCAAGTTATCACCAAACACCGGCGTCGAACAAACGAAAACTTACGAAACAAGAGGAGGAGGAGAGGGAACGAAAGAAGAAGAAAACCGAGAAAAAGCTGGAAGCGAGGGCTGCCAAGGCAAAAGAGCAAAATGCTAAACAGGCATCCTGGCAGAAGTTTGCAAAGAAAGCGGAAAAGAAAGGTGTTCAGATTGCTGGTGTTGCTGGGACGAGTATATTCAAAACTCCTGATAATCCTTTGGGCAAAGGTGCATTTTTTTCAATCGCCCCTACTTGTTCTATTAACTCATCCCCATGCAGTTGGTGTGACTGGAAGCGGCAGAGGAATGACAGAAGTAACTCCCATGGGCAAGCATAAATTTGTCGCAACAGACGACGACAACACATAGGTGCGTCGATTCTTTGTTCTCGCTTGGTTGTGTCAGGTCTGATGGACCGCAGTCAGAATGTTTTTCACAGAAGCTACCGTCATACTAGATAAACACATGCTTTGATGGATGATTTAAGCCTACGTATTTTTCTTTCTGTTATTGTTGTAAATCAGTCCCTCACCATCTCCATTCCGACACCATCACGGCAGCTAGATAAAGTTTTGACGAATTGAAAACCGTGTTAAGTCGCGACCCTTGTGTTTGTATCTTATTCTCTTGCTGATGTGCCTCCCAAATGCTGTAACTAAGCTGCATTGATTCAATGCACCCGTTAGTCTACTTAGTGGATCATGGATTAATCTTGTCGCCACAACTGCGTGCTCTATTATCTGGATGTAGTAGAGGCATGTTTGCGGCGTCTTGACTCAATGCGAGGATCGTACCCTACCTTTCTGAGCTATGTAATCCATTTCGCGGGAAGAGATCTTCGACAACGAAAACAAGTTAGGCAGCAGAAATTGCTGTTGGCGTTACTTGTGGCGAGCTCCATGCAATTAACACTATCTACGAGATCTGGTAATCAAGTCTATTCAACCCATTATTTGGACGTTTTTGCATCAACTCTCTCTCCAGATTATCGTTTGCCCTTTGCAATTCGAGTAACTTTAGTTTCGTTTGCGATGCTTCATGCTGCAAGGTCGCTACCATACTCTGGCAAGACGTCATCATACTCAGCTCAGGCTCGTTGGGAAAACCGAATTAGGAGCAAACCTTGGCCGTTCTGGAATTCAGGCCCTTGAAGGGCTCTAGTTGATCAAAAGAGACAGGCCAAAATCCGAGACTGGGATTACTTTTCAGCGAAGCGTTATAAACAACGACCGATGAAAACTTACTTCAACAGCTGTGAATGCAGTTTATCCACATGGTTTTCGAGACTAGCTATGTAAATTGTTCGTCGTTGTGGAGCTCCCATAGTCGATCTGGACCAGCATCAGGAATGAAACACGTAAAGTAGAGACTTTCACTGACAGCTCCAAGGTGCTAAAGATGGACTTTTCGAGTGCGTGATTCCATATTTTCCGACGCTTGGCTTCATCTTTCTTTGCGTAAAGCCTAGCATAGGGATGAAGGATGTTTGACCGAACCGCAGAGCTCGTCGAGGTACTCCGTGAGCCAGACTCTTGAGAAGGAATGTCGCCAGCAATGGAGGGGATAGAGACTGAGATAGAGGGGTCAGGTTTCATGATAGACATGGTGGAAGTTCGAGAGTGAGATGACGATGACGGGTCGGCGAAGGAAGGGATCATGATGACCGAGGCACTGAACCGGTGAGGAGATTTATTATATTATATATAGAGGATACTGTCAATTTGGGGTTCTCGAAGACGGCGGGCCCGGTGACTTCTGTGACGACCCAAAAGGGTAGACTTAGATATGATAAGTACCAGCGAAATATCTAAACTGTAGTTGTATACATTGCGTGAGAGAAAAGTGAGATTGTGAGCACGATGAACAGACTAAAGGAGCAACATGGAGTACAAGAGAGAATAAAGGCGGAGAACAGGTGCAATAGAGAATGCGCTGAAATCGTGGGAGGAAGGAAGAGATCAGTAATAAACCTTTTTATGTCGATGTCGATTCTGTCGATCCAAAGCTTCTGAACAAAACCAAGCCGGAGAGGCTTTAAAAACCCGAGCCCGCTGGCCCTCAGGCGACCAGCAAAATGGACCACTGGTCTCTCCCCCTCCATGCGCCCACTCCTCGATCAGGCTCTTTGTCTGCCTTCCCCGACTTCGAGCCCAATTTTTCTCTTTCCCCTCCAACTGTGGCGAGGAACGAGCCTATGCCTATGCAAAATACCTTTCCGACTCCTAGCGAGCTGCTCTCTGAATTGAATGGTCCCTCGCAACCTAGCACGTCCGACGCCACCAGTTTGCGTATTGGAAGGGGAACGCGTCGCGTGAGTGATGCGAAATCGAGTTCGCGCCTTGTTCAGCCCCCTGAGACGTATGTGTTTCTGCGACGGCAGTTATATTGATTAAATTTTGAACATTCTCTAGGGATTCGATCTCATCGCATGAAAAGAAACGACAATATCTCGAATGCCTTGAGCAATATGTCATATATCTCCACGACCAGCTTAATCTCATAGGCGTAGAACCAATCGCCCTCGAACGGGTTCACGAGCATAAAGGTCTCAATAGTCAGTCTATCAGAGTAGGTTCTCTTTTTTCTGGCCAATATCTCGTTTCGAATGTCCTCTAGACGCTTCTTGTACATATGGAAAATACCAACCGAAAACTCAATGCCACAGTTTTGGAAGAAGAACAGAGGGTAAGTGATACGGCACCTTCGGGATGCTCTACTCATACCATCGTTTCGATTGCGAACAGTTTATCAATCTTCGAGATGCTTATTTGCAGCGGGAAGCTGCAACTGCTTCGACGAACCTTTCGGAATATTCTTATACTCAAGAGCCTCAGCCTCAGCTCTACGCTGGCAACTTGCAGACGACTGCCTAATATGCTTCAGCTTTTTGTTGTCTCATCGCTTTGTTACTGCTGCTTTCTTGTCGCTTACCGCACTGTCGTTTTGCTGTTTTTGGAACATATCATACCTTTGTAATAATGCACGTCGAAATGTACTTGTTATATTATGCCAGCATTCGAAGATATACAATAGACATTTACACTGTCCGACTGATAGAATTTACGACTTGCAGAACTTTAGATGTCTTGGTAAGGTGGCAAATCCTCGTCATCTCCCTTCTTATTTTCTTCCTTGCTAGGACCTGGGGCAGGTTCACCTCTCAACAATCTTTCCCTTTCTTCCCTCTCAAGTCTCTTCTTCTCCTCTTCAGCAGACTCATAATGCGGCGCGGCGGTGCCACTGCCGCTTGGAGTTGCTGCCGTGCCATCGTTATAGGCTTGAGAATAACCCGCTGCTAATCTCTTCTTCTCATCCTCCGCACTTTCCCACTTCGATCCACTAGAAGCTGCCTGTCCAAAGCTCGGTGTCGCTTCGCTAACAGCGACACCGCCCGACCGAGGGCTGGCCGTTGGAGACGCCGCTTTGACGTCATGGAGGGAACCACTGGCAGGCCCTGGTCCTGATGCTCCGGCTGAGATGGGAACACCAGTCTCAGCTACCGAAGGCGTGATACCGGGCAGAACTGAAATGGGCTTCTTGGGATCTGGGGCAGATATAGGAACGGGAGAGGTAGTCGAAGGTACACTCGTCGATGACACGGATGATGTCGGGATAGGTGCTGGAGATTGGTTCAGATTTAGAGGGTTTATTGGAGGGGACGATGAACTCTTCATCGGCGGAGATGAAGTTACATCAGCAATCTTTGAAGATTGTAGATGTGGCGGCGGTGTGACTGGAATGCCAGGATGTGTTGCATCCGAGCTGATACTGGACAGCTCACTAGCATGGCTTTCACCAAAGCTACGAGTGTCAGATCGACTAAGATCGGATGCGGCAGATTGAGGTGGCAAGTTAATATGACCAGTCTTGTAATTGTCCAGGGCTCTTTGAAGGGAAGCGCGTGCGGCTCCGGTAACCTGGGAACCTGTATAGGGATTAGATTCGGATGGAGGCTGTCATTTAGAGTGATATCAGCTACTGTCGCTGAGGTGAACAAATTAAGAACACAAACTCACTACGGCAGGAAGTGCAGAGCACACAGGGAATGCAGCTTGAGATAGTAGCACCAACTTCTCTCCGTATTCACGTATCGCTTCCCATTTGAGCTATTTCAAGACATCAGCCTCGTTCTTTGTTGATCGATGTGCACAATACCTGTTCACTTTCACGAATGCCCTTCCGTTTCAAGAGCTCAACCTCTTTTTCTTGAGAGGCATCGTCCGCTTCAGCCTTCTTTATTTGGTCTTTCAATTCGGCCATCTTCTTTTCCATTCCTCTTTGATTATCGTGCTCTAGACGAGCAAGTTGGGTCTGCAACCCGGCACGAACATTACGTCGAGGAGCAAGGGCAGTTTCCGCGTCTCGAAGAGCCTTTAGAGGAGCCCTAGCAGCATCTAGTTTGGTCGCGAGCGAGCTTGATAAAGAGCCATGAACAAAGTTGAGATACGCGAGTCTATCGGTGACTGACGCGATGTTTGAGTATATGAATTGTTGTCAGGAGTGGCTAAACCCACCATCTTTGAGGTCTTCGTCTTCAGTTTGACCCCAGGTGTAGAGTTCCTTGCTCTGTGCCTTTGCATCGCGTGCCACACTGTCATAATCTAAAGAAACACCTTTCTCTGCAGTGATGATCTTCTGGACAGGTGAAGTAGAGCTATGGATAGATGAGAGCGGGTAGTAGAGCTAGGAGAATCTACTTGCCCGTACTGTTGGCCAAACGCCCTGATCTGGTGCTGGATTGCCTCAAAAGCGTGCGATTTGTGCGCAGCACTCTGACCTTGAGCGGCTTGGTTGGCTGGGGGCTGAGTGGCAGAGTCTGGAGAAGTGGGTCTAGCCTGAGAGGGCAAGTGCTGGCCAGCAAAGTTTGTTGCCTTATCAGCAATCGAGGTAAGAAAGCTTGGAACTGGCATGATAGAGGTGAGGAAAGAGTGGATGATGATGATGTCATGTTACACAGTATCTCAAAACTAAAAAGCTGTGCATAGATGCTCGCTACCTAGCCACACAAGAAATCAATCTCATACTATAATTTTCTTCGCCTTGCCCTTCTTCTCTGAGTCCAATCATACTATGATCTTTTTGGCTTTGCCCTTTTTCTCTGAGTCCGTTTCTTTCTCCTTCCATCTGCTATGATACGACATTCTAACGCTGCTATTGGGAAGCACGAAAAGCGTCATTCGATGACGTTCTTTAGTGCATCTGGTCTGTTTCGATGGTGTCACAATGGAATGAAGTTAGATGAGGACTTCGAGGCATGCGCCTCGAAATCACAGTTGGACGCCTAGAAGGCATACTAGTTGAATGAGGGCCCCTGTGTACAGTGGCAGGTACAAGTCCATTTTCTGTCAACGAGAAGAAATGTATTAAAATTGTGACTTTCTTATTTCCAATCACTACATATGAATTACACAAAAAGAATATTTTAATTTTCAGTATTATATTTCAAACATAATTTAGAATGAATTTATTTTCAAAATATTACAATATTATTGAAATACACAGGTGGAATGTTTTATAATGTGCATGCAGTAGATGTAAGTTTCTAATTTTGAGGAGAATATATTAAGCACTATATCATAAAATTGAGAATTAAAATAGATGTATAGTAGTCTCATCCCAAGCTCTTAGAATATCTCTTATATCAAATTTGTGCCTGACTTGTAGCATTAATAAAAAAAATAGATGTACTGTAGATATTTTACAATAAGTTGAATAGCAGCACATTATGGAATGCACAATCTCCCAACTTAATTACTTTTTATGCATTATATTTCTCAAAATCCCCCACCATCACTCATAAACTTTAATCCAAGTATAATACCAAAAAATGTTCTCAGATTGATCTGAATTATCAAGTATTAATCAAAGTTATGGTTAGATATTTTTTTAAGTAGATGTTCATGATTTCTTGCAGTTGCTTTCTGAATTTAACCAGAAACTTGATTTGAATCAGAAGTTTGCAATTCCTGGCAGCAGGTAATTGATCTGAGAGGCACATCAGCAAATTGGCAAGTTTATAGAGCAGTATAGCCTGGTATAGAGTGTATAGTCCTATGCTCTCTATGTCATTTTAGGATGCATAGAGGAAGGGGGGCATGTGTTTCTCTATACCAATGTATAAAGAAAAATGGGCTGTTCTATACACCACTTCAATATTCTATACTACTTCTATACTATCTATGCTCATAATTCCAGATTGTGCATTGGAATAATAAATTGGTTCTATATTGCAACAAAGTACTAATGACAGGACAGAAAAGTGTACATAAACTGTTGTAACCAGTTACTATACTGTGCAAGTAAAACCCTCCACTTGTCACTACACACACTTGGTTGTACATCCACGGACCAATAGCTCAGTTGGTTAGAGCAAGGTCACCAGTTATGCCTAGGTCCTGGGTTCAATCCCCAGTTGGTCCAGTCATATTTATCCTGAGATCAAGTCACCACAACATAAACCAGTCTATACATCTCTGCACTTAAATCCCACTATCATCCCAAATACTAACCCTCAACCTCAATGCCCCATTGAATACACCTTCACAAAATGTCTGGAAGACAGACAGCACAAGTTGTACTGAATAGAGAAGAAAAATTTGTTATCAGTGAATCTATTAACATGCAGTGACTATATACACACCTCATTTATTGTCTTGTCGTCATAAAGCTGCATGAAAACTTTATATGGAAGAATAATAGTTAGCCAAGAAAAATAAGCTACAGAGAGAAACATACCAAAGGAGGGCTATACATACACAAATACCACAATGCCCAATAACTTAACTTGGTTCACCTCAGGCAGGACATATATAACACAGTTACTCACTGAAAGAGAAAGATCACTTGCATGACATATTGAACTAAGCAAAGGTTGGGTGGATGACAGGGTGATGGGGAGAAAAGAAGTAACAAGCATTGTGAGAGCTGCAAGTTGATCAACAAACATTTAAAACTCTGCTTCAAACTGACCATGTGACTACAGCACCACCTGTTCCTGACTGTGGCAGTACTCTATACCACTCCAATTTTCTATACAACTGTTCATCCTTCTCACTTAAGAATTGTTGTATAGAGATTTCAAGATTCTATACCTACTATACCTCTATACCCTCTATAAACTTGTGAAATTACTGATGGCACAGATATAATCTGGCTAAATCTCAAAGTAGATAATTCATGAAAATGGCCTGAAGAAGTACTTATTGCTGTTTTTAACTCCATTTTATATTATATTTTGCAGTCCTTACACTTTACATTGATTTAAACTGCAAACATAAACTGTAAACATAAAACCTAAGACATTCCTGGGCTAATTAACTATTTACAGGGAAACTTGTATAAGTAACAGAAGCAGATTATAAATTTATAATGTACTAAGATTTTGACTACAAATAGACAATTATTCCCATGGGACCATTTAACTCTTCCACTGGCCAGGCTGATGTGGGACACAGCCACAATTAAAATAGCAGGAATTTCCTATGGGACCAATTAACTGTGCCATCAAAAACCAGGGATAAAGAACTCATCCTCTAAAATCAGACTCATAATAAGGAAAATGTTTGGAGGGTTGGGTTGGAACTGCTTAGCGATCAATAGTTTTCATCTATATCAGCTGTTTTCTTGATAGTGTATATCTGTATAAGTACAAGTGCAATCCAAACTGGATACATTAACACATCACAAAGGGAAAAAAAAGAGGGAAAGAAGAAAATGAAAGAAAAGAATGAAGATGGGAAAGGAGTCGTGATCAATGTTCATTCATGAGCTTAGTAAGACATCTTCACCCTTCTCATATTCAAGCTTTTCTCAGTGTCCCTGATCCAAGGACTTGGAGTTGTAATGCCAGGTCAACTTGGTATCTGTCTGAAGTGGGATGGTTCATGTTTGAAGTGGAGGAATGGTCAAAATGGCATTTTTCATCAAAGGACTTGCCTATTGCATTTCGCGGGTGTCTGTAAAAAGATGTCTTCACCCTTCTCATATTTGATCAAGCTATTCTTGTGAAAACTTGGTCCTAGGACTTGGAGTCATAATGCCAGGTTGACTTGGTATCTGTCTGAAGTGGAATGATCAAGATGGCTCATGTTTGAAGTGGAGGAACAGTCAAAATGGCATTTTTCATCAAAGGACTTGCCTATAGAAGTGGTCAAATGGTGTTTTATGGAGGAGTTGCTGAGACACTGCCTATTGCAAAGACTAGATGGGTATATCTTCTCAGTGGAATTCTGCAATCTTCACTACTAGCAATAGGATTGAGCATGTCGCAAGATGCTATGCCTGTCTGAGAAGAAAAGTGGTTGTCTGGCAATGATTGGTCAGAAGGAGTATGTAAAGAAATGAATTGGGTGTGATGCATTTAGAGTTCATACCAACTTTTCACTGGGACCCACAAGGACCTATGTTGCATTGGGACAGAGTGCAGACAGATTGATCAAATTTGGATCCAGGGACAAGGTCAAGCAAATCCCATTTGTGAGATCAAGTACCCCTCAAGGGATGTACAAAGATACCACCAATTGCAAGACAGTGTTTGTGGCAAAAACAAGTAGTAGCTCAAGCTGTACTGGTATAGAATGTTGGGTAACAAGCTGGAATCTGGTGTGTCTCCAAAAAGAAGCACTAGATCATGCATTTTGGACATGAAAGCTGAGGCACTCAAAGTGAGTCCTTGGAATTTCTACCACTCACGCTTTCTGAAATCTTCCCTGTCTCTCTGTTATGGCTACCAGCCATTCACAACATCAGAATCTAAAATACAAATATCATGCTTCTTGGACAGGTACATATTCATTTGTATCATTGGTTCACCATGCTCATGGGCTCTCAATTTTTCATGCCTTTGCCCTTGTATCATCCTTATTTGGCCTTGCAGGCTTGTATATCTGTCACCTAACATGCATATATGCATCCTATTCATATTTGTATTCTCCTTTCTGGCCTTGCATCTTCACACATGTGCTACATTTGGCTACTCACAATGTTCCCTTAGGAAAATCCGATTGACATCTTTCTGAAGTATGAGCAGCAGCATCTGACAATCAAATCATCAAGCTCTTTTGACTTGAACATTACTCTTGTTGTCAGTGACATGCCCAGATATAGAAAAAAGGTGCTGTCATAGGTAAACCACTTTGATCACATTCCCATATATTGGAAACTAGTAGATTTGCAGTTTGTAGCCTCAGAGACATGGCGGATGATATCAAGAATGCTCTTAAATGAACAGGCCATTGGGCTTCTCACAATCACTTTGACCTTGTCTACCCAGATATGCTTTGGTCACTAGATGATAGACAAGTCCTTTTTGACCTTGGTCTTGTCAATGGTTCCACCCTTGCAATCAAGTTGACTTTACTTGGTGGCAGTCAGAAGTGACCAAATGACATACCACCAGGTAAAGAAGCAAAAAGGACCAGGACAGATGTTCCTTCTCAGACCCACTGTCCCAACAACTTGGAGGACATGTTGCCCTTGCCTCCAACTCAACCTGCCTCTGTTTCCATCACTGCCAAGGCTCCTTCATCTTCTTCAAGCTCTTCTTGCCCTTCTGATGCATCCATGGACACCATTGTCTCTTTTGCTTCAATCCAACCAGCAGCTTTATCCTTGATGAACACCCTCATCTTGTCTCCCTTGACCAGGCCAGTCACCTTGTCAAAAAATATTACCTCTTATCCAAACTTCAGCCTTGAGAATGCAGGGGTTACTTGCTACCTCAATGCTGTCATTCAAGCGTTATTGAACAGCAAGGTGTTCATGGACAAACTGCAAGATCATGCTGGAAGTTGTGACACTGCATGCAAGTTAAAATATTTCACTCATGGAATATTCTAATAATGCATGCAATATTTTCAAAATAATTTGGTTCTAAAATATTTCCAAAATATAATCTGATAAATTAAAATATTCCACCTGTGTAATATTTTGATTTGTGTACAGTGTGAGTCTCTGCTTGTTCTTCAATTGATATGATTTAACAATGACTATTCTAATAGGTCTAAAAGGCAGTATTGAAGGTGTTGATTGTCTAAGATGCAGTCTCTGGAGGCTTTCAGAGGACTTGCATGCTAGAAGACCCATCAAGCTGCAGGCCATCCTCAAAATCATCCAAAGTGCACTTTCATTGACCTGGTGTAGATTCTTCCTAAGCAAATTGCAGGTCATCCTCAAGAGTACCCCAGCTTCAACTTACATCAACAACAAGACGCTGTAGACTATCTGTTGTACCTACTTGAGCATCTTGCCCTAGAGAAAAAAGAAGACAGTGTCAAAGGCTGTATGTTTATCAAGCAATTGTTCCACAGCCAGCTTGCTTCAAGAGTTCAACACAAGTGTGGATATGATGTCACCATGGTGGATGAAGATAAGCTATGAAGACTGATAAACATGTGCAAGCTTCCCATTTTACAATCCTGATCATAAGCCCCAGTAATGAGCCTGGAAAACGGCTAGGCTTGAAATTCCGCATTTTAAGGGTATTTTACTACTCTTAACCAATGCAATAGGCTTACAAGGGCTATAGTGAGTCCCGAGCTGTTAGCCAAAGGGATGTACTTGCATATCCATCCTTAAGACTTTAACAGAGGTCTTAAGAAACCGTATGGCATTTAGAGATTAGAGGAACGCTACCCACCCCCTAGTCTGAGTGTGAAATCGAGTGAGATGACTATGGCTCTGTATTGGGAACCAAGTTATCATGGCTTGTAGGGAACACTTGACAAAATTACGACCTTTGATCTCGCTCTTAAGGAGTTTTGAACGACTCTTAAGAAAATGCTACTACTTTACAAGTACATTGCCAACCCAAGGGAAAGTCTTAAAAACATCCTTCAGACCGATGTATCATTCCTAAGAAGTATTGCACAGAATTGTAATGCTTAAGAAACCAATGCTAAGTGTGGCAACAAGTGAAACACACGTCGGATATCGGAAGAAATCTCAATCAAATTCAAGAATTCCTAAAAGAACATGATCGACAATGATTGACATGGTTCTTGCGGGAATGACAGTTTATCTGTACTCTTATGACAGGTTGCAACATCTTGAGGCAACTCTGTAACGATTGCTCAGTAATTCTACTGCCCTATGACTTTAGAAGTCAAATAGGACATAACAAATTACTCAAGATCAGAAAAGTAAATCGACTTGCTTAAGGCACTCCCCAGTAACTGAAATAGTTGGCGGAGCCTTGACAAGTATGCAGCTTGGTCATGAACAAGCGAAAGTGATGGTACTTGGCAGATATAGAACAACTATGACCTGCTAAGACACCGGAAGTGCGCAATATTATCAAGCAAGGGTGCATTTGACACTCACCTGGATGGATGGAAGCGGAAGGAAGGCCTTAAGACATTCTATCTTACAAAGGCAGCCGCTCCAATAGTCAAATATTACTAGTCATACTTTGGATATGGACACGGATACTTGCACATAGCCTTAAGATATTACTAGTTATGCCCCAAGAAAGGGAATATGTCACAGATCTGTTACGATTTATGTTTTTGTATTTTTCTTATCATTTTCTCATAGAAATACTCCCTACTCAGTATATAAGGACAGTATGTAGCTGATGAAGGACTCAGGAGAGCTAGTAGCCTGTATAACATCTCTAGAAGAGCCAGCTGAAACTTGCCACTTGTGCTTGAAGCTGCTCTTGTGTGCCTTCAGAGATTAATACTGCCAGTTTGCTAGTATCACACTCGGAGTCCGAGATAACTCTGTAAAACCTTTCTCACAATCGATGCTTACTTGAGTTGTGACTTCTGTTGTGTCTTAAGTTGATCACTTCAGGCCCTTTCTGTTGTACAAGGTGACAGGGATCCTTGGTACAGTGGGACCGTAGTTTTCTAGTTGATTAGTATGAGTGTGGAACATCAATTAGTCCTAATTGGCTAGTACGAGTGTGGAACATCAATTAGTCTGATCTAGCATGTATCAAGTGTGATATACTCTTGGTTAGAACCTCTTAGGAGCATAGTGACCACGATCTACCCGTCTTAAGAGTTCTGCTGAGTTGGTTTTGTGCTATCTCAGTGCTCTATTTTGTTTTGTGCAGTATTTGTGCATAGTACTTGCTGCATCAGACCAAATAAACCTTTGTACAACCTTTCATTGAAAAGAACTAGACAAGTCATTCAGTGAGCCTACTTCTTAAGAGAGAACATTCACTCTTAAGGAATCCTACACAGCAGTTGAAGTTGATTGCTGTCTCTCGTTTAACTTCAGATTTAAACAAGTTCTGTCCTCCATACCCATTTGCACCCTTTCAGAGCTTTTAACCTGTTAGGAAGCACTAGGCCCCACCAGTGGCAGTAGTTGTTTTAGGTCTTAGGAGTATTCTTAAGGTCTTTAGCAGCATCTCCAGAGAGACTTAAGTTCTAGAGTCTTTCAGTCCTAGCAGATTCCAAAGCCCTTCACCAGGATCACCAATTTGCAGGGTTCACTTGAAAGGTTCTGTGAACCAAGTGATTAGATTCCAGATGTTCACAGTCTGTGTAAGAGTTTTTCTGACTGTAAAATCTACAAGCCTAATGTATTCTTTCAGCTGTAGGTTTCCAGGGAAAGTGAGAAAAGACTACTCTGTTGCTAGCACACCAGCAATTCTTATTTTGCTGAGCCATTTTGGTGGGACAGACAGGAAGAGCATGAAGGACATTGATTATTCTGAACATCTAGACTTACACCCATATATGCAAGCAGGCACAGTAGGGAGCATCTATGAATTGAACAGCATAATCTTTCAATCTTTCATAGTGGTGCTCAGAGGGATAATAGGCACTACTTTGTGATTGTCAAGGATAAGGCTGGTTGCTGGTGGAAGATGGATGATGATTGCATCTGTTGTGTATCTTCACCTGCCTATGCAGGTGCTCAAGTATATGGTTTGGTCTATCATAAGATCTCATGTGCCAAACTCATTCCTGAAGCCGATGTTGCTCAGGCTCATGCTCCCCTGTTTGGTCCCTCTGCCATGTCAGACCCATGGGATGATGCCATGCAAGTTGATGAAGGTGTTGTGCAAACCACTTTTGATATAGTTATGAATGATGTTGACAAAACTGAATATGACAATAACTATGATAACCACAATGACCACAACAACTACAATGACCACAATGACCACAATGACCACAATGACCACAATGACCACAATGACTACAACAACCACAATGACTACAACAACCACAATGACTACAACAACCACAATGACTACAACAACCACAATGACTACAACAACCACAATGACTACAACAACCACAATGACTACAACAACCACAATGACTACAACAACCACAATGACTACAACAACCACAATGACTACAACAACCACAATGACTACAACAACCACAATGACTACAACAACCACAATGACTACAACAACCACAATGACTACAACAACCACAATGACTACAACAACCACAATGACTACAACAACCACAATGACTACAACAACCACAATGACTACAACAACCACAATGACTACAACAACCACAATGACTACAACAACCACAATGACTACAACAACCACAATGACTACAACAACCACAATGACTACAATGACCATGATAACTACAATGACCACAAGGGTGATGAAGCTCAGGAAAGATCCTCTGAAATTCACTGGTACCATTACTTCTTTTGCTCTGTTTGCACTCTCTGGTGCCGAACCCTGCAACTCCAAAAAATCCCACTGGGATTAGTGGATCTGCAGCTGCTAGAATGGAGTGATTTCTGTTGTGGTGCTTGTGTTATGCATGATTACCACAACAGCCTTATAGTATGGCCATATGGCTGGGGCCAGTTGATGAACAGGAAGACAGAGTTGCTAAACTCTAATGATTCTTACATGACCACATTGCAGGATGACCCAATAGGAATGACAATTAGAGCATTGTTGGCAAGCACAATAGCACACTGGGAGATTCCGTGTGCTATTTTTGGGGACATGCTGTGAAAGCTACATGTTTCAAATGTAGTTTTGCGTTACAAAAATGTCTTAGAAGGGCCCAACACTACAGAGTGGGATCATGATGCCAACACTCTTTACATCACTCTTAGAGCATTTCTCTCCAGCCCTGGCAACAGCTTCCTCTGTTCAGTAGTGTGGTTATTATGTCGAAGAGGATTAGATCCTCACCAACTCAGTGAGGACCAGATCAGGGAGGAGATTCACTTGTGGTTGCTATATCTGCAAGGCTTGGACAATAATATACCTAGCATTTCTCATCTCTGTTGTGTGAGTTGACTACAGAGGACCTGGCAGAGGGTCATGTTGATCACACCTGGGTGACTGGTCATGTATGAAAATATATCCTGCGTTGGATGAATCTGTAAATTTGGCTCTTTGCAAAACCACACCTTTTTACTAATAGGAAACTACAGGGATGTTGGACAATTGGACCGGTATACAGTAATTCACCACTCTTATGTACACCAAAAATGAATGTTCTATATTGTTTGGTTTCAGCAGACTATCTATCAATTTTGGTAAGGGAATATGGTAGAATAACATCTTAACTATCTGTATGCCAAGTTATATGTGCATACGATAATATGGTGTGGAGTAGTGAGCTGCACAAGTGGATGACTCGAAATCCAGCAAAAACCAGTCATATGTACAAATGTCACACTGTCACAAAGGTCTATTTTCTTTGCTTCAACAATAATCTGAGTCCATTTTGTTGCTGATAATGAATTATTAGTCATTTTTAGTGACAAAGGAAAAAAAAAGAGGCAATAACGGGGGTGTAAGGATGCAGTAAGCCTTCTGAGCTGTTGTTATGCTTTCTGTGACAAATGTCACAGCTGGTTTGACAGCCTGACATACCCTACCCAAAACACTTTTTCAGATGTATCAAGCCCAAAACTTGTCCCCTGCACTTATGATTTTGCATGATCACTCTTATTGCTTGTTTACACTATATTCACTAAAAATTCTCGAGGTTGCAGAGGATTTCCTTGATGTAGAAGAGAATTCTATTTTTGGACAGTTGTACAAAAAGTCATCATTCAGTCCCTGGGTAAACAGGGTTGCATAAGAGACCTCTTCTCTGGCTATTCCATATCTCCCAACCATGTATCTACTTTGCCAAGCCAGCCCCTTATGTGTATATTGTCCATGGCTTCCAGAAAATCATTCTGTACAGATGACTGGTGGTGTTTGGAAGACCAGTGAATTACTGTAGAAGAAAATGTTCTGAAAATGCACAAGGTCAACTAAAAGCTGCAGAGGAGGCACTAGATTGTGCTTTGCAGCTTCTTATCACAACAATGGTCCATGATCTTCTGCCTTTGCGTCAATTTCTCCTTGAATCTTTCTGTATACAAGCTGCCTTGTATTGGACTTGGCAGGAATGGGTGGAGAAAGTATATCTTTTGGGAATGGAAATCAGATGGGCTGACAAGGCTGGGATACATGCAGTGGGTATCGATCCATCTACTGAGCAGTTCAAGCAAGATTGCAGCCTGCAGCAAGCCAACCTAGAGTAATTTGACATTGTGAGTAAGTCTACTGCCCTGGCATGTGTCACAATACATTCATAAACAGAATCTTCCAGGGCAGATCAAAGAACAACATAAAGAAATATGGCACATAAGCTCTATCAAGGAAGGCTACAGGCAGGGCATGTTGTGGCTGAGCTCCTGTTTAAATATGGATGATTAGACTCAGTGTCTCAACTGCGAGTGTTGCATTCTTCAATATACATTGATCTGAAGATTGACCAGGGCTATGGGGCCATTGGGGCTGTTGAGAAAAACAAGGAGGATCTGAGAAAAATAGTCTGGGGCAGAAGCTTTTACAGTATGATGTTTCTTATTGAATTATTTTACTGGAGGATTGATCATTTGTAAGAGTGTCATCACTGCACAGCTCTGTCTTGGAAGAGCCATCACTCTGACCATGAAACAAAAGAGCACAGTGTGAACAGGTGCAAGTTTACCTTGGAACAGACCAAGGCACTACAAAAGGCCTATACCGAAAGCCAGTATCCTTCCAAAGAGGAGAGGAAAAGTCTGGTTGATGAGCTGAAGCTGTCTGATTCCCAGGTTGACCAATGGTAAGCTTTTGTCTGTTTTCTCCTAGTTTGCTTGCTGATGTGTCTACAGGTTCACACATAAATGTGATCAAGAAGGCACCACCAAACATGGAACCTTCACCCTGGAACAAACCAAGGCACTACAAAAGGCCTATACCGAAAGTGGGTATCCTTCCAAAGAGAAGAGGAAAAGTCTGGTTGACAAGCTGAAGCTGTCTAAATCCCAGATTGACCAATGGTAAGCTTTTGTCTGTTTTCTCCTAGTTTTTTCCTAGTTTGCTTGCTGATGTGTCTACAGGTTCAAATGTAAACACAATCAAGAAGGCATCACCACAAGTGGACCCTTCATCCTGGAACAGACCAAGGCACTACAAAAGGCCTATACCAAAAGCCAGTATCCTTCCAAAGAGAAGAGGAAAAGTCTGGTTGATGAGCTGAAGCTGTCTAAATCCCAGGTTGACAAATGGTAAGCATTTGTCTGTTTTCTCCTAGTTTTCTCCTTGTTTGCTTGCTGATGTGTTTACAGGTTCACACATAAATGTGCTTCCTCCAAGAAGGCCGCCACTCCTGGCACCAGTCCCATTCCCAACCCTGCTAAGCTGTTAGCTATCCCTGGACCATCAGCTGCTCCACTGCTTGCCTCCATTCCTGGTCCCAGTTCAGCCTCCACAGCTGCATCAACCTCTAACTGTCATGAATTGGTCTTGCTTCTTTCACTTTCATCATTATTTCCACTACCTTGGTTCTAGATCACAGATTCCAAGACATATGGTTTCCATCTTTATGATATATCATTCTCTGATTGACAGATCATATCTGTTATTGCACATATTGACATCTCTTAGATACATAATTATCATTCTATGGTTATTTCCATCAGTATCTTCTGATCTACCCTTGTCTTATTGTACTGTTTACATATATATATCATGGCTCTGTAGATAGGCCCCCCAGCTTGACCTCTTGTACTCTGCACACTTGTATTTGCCCTATAGCTATGTTGCTTATTGATATTTCTTGCTGATTGTGTAGCTTCCTGACACTAACCCAAAACCAAGGAATACAAAAACATGCTAATAGGTGTGTAGTTGATAGAAGGTGAAAACCAACTAAAACCACAAGTAGTGTGTAGTTCGGGTGTGTTCAAGTATAAAAATACTTTGAGTAGTGAATTTAGAAGTAGAGCCTTCAGAGTGAATGTCTGAGTGAATAACTAGTACCAAAGGTAAACTAGTAGGACAGTTCTTTTGAATACAATGTGTTTTTAAAGACAAAAGTCTAAGGAAATAGCTTTGGGTTGTGGTAGTAGCTTTGGGTTTTTATAACAGCTTTGGATTTTTATAACAGCTTTGGGTTTTTATACAACTTCAGATTATTGTAGAGCTTCAGATTGACTTCAAATAAACTTCACTTTGCATTGGTATGAACTTTTAATAGAGAATATGCTTCAGTCGTTGCTTTGCTTCAGACAAAACTTCATACTTCTTAGCTTCACAAAAAGTAATTTGTGCTCTGGACTCTTCTTTGTATTTCCCCCTGAACCAACTAGAGTACCACTAGTAACTATAGCTTTAGGAGGTAATCCCAGAGCTGAGTATGTATGGGTGACTGGCTAAGCTAGCTAAAGTACCTACAGTATTTATGGATTCAGGAAATATTAGATAAGTAAAACTGTACAGTTGTAAACCATGCTTCAGCAGTGAGTCATGTCAGAGTCGACACCTTCGCATAACTATATCACATTAGCTAAACATTTGTAAAGGGGTAGACTTTCCAAAGCTCATAATAGGGCACAAGCAAACGCCTTCAGAGTGTAATGACCATTATAGAATCAATCCTTTGGTGAATGGAATATGCATAGGGTGCTAGTATAGCGTACCCTAGCATAGAGTTATGAACTGCTTAGGCATATTATAGTAGGAACTAGACCATCACACATTTGGTGCTTTAGTTATAACCAGATTATATCCAAAAATATTGGTTATAACTGGAGTTCACAAATGTTATAATATTGTCAAGTTTTCAACAACATCATAGCAGATTATAGCTAGATTATAGCCAGTTATAGCCAGTTATAATCTGGCTATAATCTTAACACTAGAGAATTATGACCATATATAATCTGTTTTAATCCAACTGTAACCCTAGTCAGTATTATAGCATTTGTGACCTTGAATTATAACCAGTTTGTTGGATATAATCTGGTTATAACTAAAGTGCCAAATGTGTGACGACTATAGTCCTTTGAATATAATAGGGGAAACACGCAAATTAGTCTGTAGAACTATGACACATATCAATGTGGATCATTACCAAAGGACCTTGATGATCATGGAGGAACAAGTGCTAGGTTGTGTTGACCCTTTCTTGTAGTTACCAGCTAACAATTTTCCATTATAGAAATCTCTGGTACATTGATTACTATAAGGAGACAGCGAAGATCTTGAAGTCAGCCCAAATCACCAAACAATACAACAAGTTATCCACTGAAAGGCAGTAGGTGAGACAACTTGCTACCCTACCAAGAAGGTTTTAACAAATCTGTAAGAATACACAAAGCAAAGTAGCCAAGCATTGCAAAACCAAAAGGTCAAACAAGAGAATCTGGAAGCCACCCAAGGTACTTGTGTTCTCTTTTTGGTTTCCATGGACTTATATTTTCTAGAAGCAGCAATAGTGACATCCTTGTAAGGTTTGTACTTCTGCTTTTAACCTGCAGCAATCTAACATTATATACACTACAGAAACAACACAGTAGCAAAGGAGATGACTGGGGCATTAATTGGTAGGTTTCTGCTTCACTAGACATGCTTCAATTACTGTACCATTTCAATCAATTTGGCACCCCTGCATTACTGTTATGTCATAACCAGTTACAATACTGTGCAAGTAAAACCCTCCACTTGTCACTACACACACTTGGTTGAACACTCACGGACCAATAGCTCAGTGGATAGAGCAAGGTCACTAGTTATGCCTAGGTCCTGGGTTCAATCCCCAGTTGGTCCAAGTCATATTTATCCTGAGATCAAGTCACCACAACAGTTATGCATGAAACAAAATTTTTTTTGTCACTTGGGAAATTTCTCCATTATTCAGGAGAATTTTTTGTCAATTTTCATGCAAAAATGCCTTTTTTGGGCCAAAATGTGATGTGACTTGGGTCTAAAATTTGTCACTACCCATTTCATACCATTACTTGTATTACTTTTTGGCAAATTTGAGGTGGTCTGTTATATGTTACTGCCAAATTGATTGAAATGGTTATGATCGCTGTGCATCCCCAGGCTTTGGATTGCAGCAGACACTGTGGGGGTCTACAAGGTTGATAATCAACCTATTGCATCAACCTAAAAGCAGGTACAACTTATGCAATAAAGGGTTGATTCTTAGGTTGATAGCCAACCTATCATGGCTAGGTTGATTTCCAACCTATTTTGGCTGAAATCACCTCCACAAAATTATGACAATGCTAGACAAATAGGTTAAATATCACCCAGCTTCAAGTCACTCTGTAACCTACACAACCCAGTGACATTTCTGCTCTATACTGTCTGTATTACTGCACAATTGTTACAACAAGAACCATGTCTATTGTTTATTGAATAAAGCCATACACATGTGCACAACGGTGGTACATACATACATATCTACCAAACTTGCATACACTCATGGTACACATTACCCTCCAGCCTAATTCCTAAACCCCAGTATTTTCATGCCCTACAGGTATTGCCCAAGAATGTGACTGAGCACTTGGTGGAAGCATTTGATGTCTTTGCAGAAGAGTCTTGTGGAAGAGTCTTGAACAAGAATTTGACAAAGCAGGCATGACAAGTAGAAGGCCAGAATGCCAAATTGCATTTGAGGACTTTGATGGAAGTACATATTGCAGTTTTGAGGGACTTTTGAGGTAGCAGTTGCTGCAGAAAGGGGACCATTGACCTTGAAATACATGAAAAGCTTGACATGTCACAGAGGGCTAGAAGAAAGAAGTCAACTGCTGACTAATAATCTTTACAGGTCCCATAAGCAAGTCTCGGTCATAGCAGTGAATGGTCATGGCTCACAACTTCTTTATGATATTTTGTGTGCAATTTCGAATCCTCAATTTTGCTATAAATCTCATAATAGGGATATCAATAAGATTATCTATGCTCCCAAGCAAGGCTAAAGAATTCAACCTAGTACTCAACCTAAATTAGAGCATCAAGGTAGGTTGAAAAATGACAGGGTGGAAAAATCATCAACTTACTAGTGCCAAAAATAGGTTGAAAGTTCCTTTTCAGCCCAAAATAGGTTGATCAGTAACCTAACCTATCTGCACAGTGAGAAGGGTAATGCAGACATGGCGGAGGACATGGAGTTGACGTTTTCATGGACTTAGTGTCATGGTCAAACTATGTTTTAGACCAAATGACATGGAAAGTAATCTAGCAAGGAATACACAATTAATACGACCTTTATACATGCTCCAGTTCACCTAAGACATCTCTAATTGCAACTTGGAATTTTCTAGTATTTTTCTAATAATTTTCATTTGCTTCCTTTGCTTCAAAACTTCTATGTTTAATCTCTTAACAGTTTCTAACCCCTATCTTGAATCCTATTATGCAACAATAGTTACTCATATCTTACATCACCTAAACACTTTTACACTCTAACATTTTATTCTACAGTTCCCACCCTTGATTCAGGCCTGATTATTGCCAACTTGTTTATGCTCTGCATTACATGAACACTTTCATGCCCTGATGATTGATAATATTACACTTCCATATTCAATTTCCATTTTAGGACATATTACCTTTCCAATTTTGGTTGTATTCCTTCTGATCAACTAGCCAGGGATCATAAGGAATCTAGCACTTACTCTGACCTTGAATGGGTTAATTGCTGATCTATCCTTATACAGCTTAGTTTGAAGGCTAGCATTTACTCTGACCATAGATGGGTAAATTTGAAGGGCAGAATTTAATCTTGTATAGGTAAATTCAGTCTGTTTCATTTACCCTGAATTGGGAATCATTTAGCTTACTTTAGAAATTCTCAATCTAAACAATAGTAGTAGTAGTTATGTAACTTGAATTAGGTAGCTCAAGGGGTATATAAGGAGCTTGGAAACAGGCCCTGACCCCAAGTAAAATTTTACACCCCAGAGTCCACAAGGGATTCAAAGGCCTTACTTCACACTGCTGTTTATACTTAAGTACACAGGTGCTTAAGTCTGTTTGTCTCTTCTGTAGCCAAGTAACCAGTCTTGCAACAGAACTCTGCTGATACTCTTGGGAATTGCTTGCTTGCTTACACAGGTAATATACAGCAAGAATTCACACTTACTGCTCACTCTTACTCTATACTCTCCCTCTCTGTTGACAAGTAACCAGACTTGTAACAGTACTCTACCTCTGCCATCTGAATAGGAACCTTGGTTTGTATAAAGAAGTAACACTTACTTCTAGGTATTGGATAGTTGTTAACTAGCACAGGCTTGTTGATAACTTACTTGGTCACTGGTCACTGTTCTACTTTGTTTAGGTTATTACTAGTTGTCAAGACAAAGTACTCACCTACAGCTCATCACAATCTACAGAAACTTAACTCTAGCTACTGTAGACTACTTGATACACCTATCTCTATTGTCTTACATTCTTGATATAAGGCAGTAGATACACCTCGTTATAATCTTCACCTCAGGAGTGATAAATACATCACACACCTATTTGACACTGTGCTCTCGAGCATACACAGACTGTTAAGGAATTTCCCACAAACAACTAGGTGATCGCTTGCCTACAGAATATTCATTCATAAGGACTGCTACACCTAGGTTGACTAGGATAGCTTTCTTAAATAGTTTATAACTAAAGAACCTCTCCTAGTATCGACATTAGTAGTGATGGATACACTTGACTCAGACTTTTCCCACGACTCCAAAAGACTCAGCATTTTGTGGATCCAGACAGCATCTGAATAACACTTAAGAGAGCTCATTTTGTAGGCATTTAATAGGGCTATCTGATGAAGGCAACCCCAATATGATTACTTTGGTATACAAAGAGTTATGGTGAATATAGTTGACATGACTCCATTGACTCAACTAAATGACTCTTCTGCTCTGTGCCCAGAAAGAAGACTTTGGCCCTGATTAGATTCAGCTCTAAATCAATCTTATCCATCATAGAATGGAACAAAAATACCAAAGCTGAAAGAATTTCAATGGTAGGCAAAATAATTTTAAATGACTCAGTCATTTGCCATCACTAGGACTTAGTGTATTTTGAAAGATGTGATTTGCATTTAGTGAACAGCACGGGTTTCACGGGTTGCCATGGGTTGCGGGTATGGGTTCGGGTACAAGAATCCTGACCCAAGCCAACCCGTACCCGTGAACTGGACCCGTCGCAATAAAAAAGTAGCTAGATTTAATTAATACATTATATTTTCAATGGTCAGTTTGGCTTAATGGTAAGTTTAATCTTAATTTTACTTGCCTCTGAGAGGCTTCAAGTTCAAACCAGCCGTGTTGCGTGGCTCTGTAAGCCCTTGAATCCTTAAAAAGAAAGGTTAGTGGCGGGTAACCCGCCAGGACCCGGACCCGTATGCAAATTTAGTAGACCCGTGAGAAAACCCATACCCGCCACAAGGGTCGGGTTTTTCACGGGAACGGGTACGGGTCAGCTCAAAAGTACCCACGGTGTACCCGTGCAGTTCACTATTTGCATTAGAATGAAAAAAAAAAAAACTAGATTTGACGACAAAAATGATATTTCGCCATAAAATTTTAAAACTGAAGAAAAGTCATGATTTCGACTCCTCTCTGGTGTGAGCGAGTACAAATTTATTATCTACACGTGACCACACCTCCAGTACATCCACCTGAAAATACGCATCTCTCCTTCCAGTCTAGGTTGCTACACTGAAAAGCCTCCTTTCTTGCCTTTTTTCTCAAAGCTAGAAGAATATACTTGCCCGTACTGTTGGCCAAACGCCCTGATCTGGTGCTGGATTGCCTCAAAAGCGTGCGATTTGTGCGCAGCACTCTGACCTTGAGCGGCTTGGTTGGCTGGGGGCTGAGTGGCAGAGTCTGGAGAAGTGGGTCTAGCCTGAGAGGGTAAGTGCTGGCCAGCAAAGTTTGTTGCCTTATCAGCAATCGAGGTAAGAAAGCTTGGAACTGGCATGATAGAGGAGGATGATGATGATGTCATGATACACAGTATCTCAAAACTAAAAAGCTGTGCATAGATGCTCGCTACCTAGCTACACAAGAAATCAATCTCATACTATAATTTTCTTCGCCTTGCCCTTCTTCTCTGAGTCCTTGTGCGACAGAAACTCGACCTCGGTTGCCAATGGTCCCGCCAATTTCGCCGAATCGGGATATCCCAGCACACTCGTCTTGAAGTGACGCCCGACATTCTCGATCCGTTCTCGCAAATTGTCTTCATCAGACGCCGACGGTGCCAGCCGCGTCCATATCGATAATCTGTAAAACTGAGGGCGCGTCGAGACGATGACACCTGTGATTAGGGAGCTGGAGGGCGGGGCAGAGGGGTCATCTGAATTGTTCAAGGACGCGTCAAAGGTTTCTCCAATTGCAGCCAGCATCTGTCGTGTTACGAGTCAGTATCGATGCAGGATGAGGTAAATGATGGACGTTACCGTATAGAGCCACATTTTGTCTACGTTTGCCCGGTTTTTGTCTTTGGGCAGCTGAATACTCCATTTACCACCATTCTTGTTTGCTTCGTCTTCCCATGCTGGAATGATTCCCTCCTTCGTTCACCGTTTAGCAAGCAGAGTAGGCCAAGTAGAGCACAGCTTACTTTAAATAGATAATAGTTGGCTTTTTGGGGGAGCTGTGATGGAGGAATGATGTTGTTATACAATCTAGGAACATGCGGTCATTAGGTTGCATGGAAATAAATGAGCAAGTGGAACTCACCCCCAAAACTCTTCAACGCTATCAAAGCTAATGACGCGTTTGATATCTTCCATCCAGCCTTGAGCAGCAGCAACGCCAGGAGTCTGCGGCAAGGGAGTCTGGGGCATGGCGGAAATGGGGGTTTGAGGAAGATTACGATTCTTTGTAAGAGGAGAGTCGAACCAGAGGGTCCATGAGGAATACAGAGGATGCTGGGAGGAAGGAATGAAATTATTCAAGACGAGGAGAAACGGAAAGGGTAGTCACCTACTTTGACGTTGAAGTTTTTAGGATCACTGAACACTGTTTTGATGCCTTCTGCCTGGGCTTCCATGTTGACTTCCTGAAGTTCACCGAGCTCTGCAGAGTCTTCATCGACGGGATGGTCTGCCATGGCTTCCCTAATGGCTGCACGACTTGCATTGAGGGCTTGACCGTGAAGAGAAGAGGTCATGGCTACAGTGAATGAGGGTGAAATGGAGGGATGAGGGGTTTGAAAGGAGGGTTGCTGAAATCGTAGGGGGTTGGTCAGAGTAGAGATCTTTTTCTTACCAAGTTCCCATGCCTGCTTACTTGCCGGCCGGAATCACATAATTTCTTTTTGCCTCCTACTCCCATGCATCCCTTTCATGCAAAACTCGTCGCTGCTGCCACAGGCTCAACTATGACAGCTCTTACCAGTGAGTCCAGCAATATTATCTCTTGTCTCTCGTCTTAAATCCCCCCAGTGACCCCATTTGACGTTGTCAAAACACGGCTTCAGACTCAAAGACCGGAACCCCGACCCATGTTTCCTCGTCCTCCTTACAATTCTTGTTGCCAACCCTCAGGGCAACCGTGTGTACGCAACATGTCGTCTATGGCACGCTCAATAGCACAGGAAGAGCTTGTCTGTGTTTGGGATAATGGTGTATTTCGTACAGAAAGAGTTAATGGCTTTTTCGATGCAGTACGGCATGTATGGCGAGCAGAGGGCATCCGCGGGCTGTGGAAAGGAGCCGGAACTACTTTGTGAGTCAGAATCGAATACCTATACGGTACCTTGCTTATTTTTTCCAGGGTAATCGGAGTACCTTCCTCGACATCATACATGCTTACATATGACCACTTGCTTAACGTCGTGTTTCCTCCTCTCCTACCTGCGTCTGTTGTTCCCCTCGCATCTGGAATAGCTGCTAGAAGCGCGATCTCTACTCTTGTCTCACCATTAGAACTGGTCCGCACAAATCTTCAGTCAACACCTCCTTCGGCCGACAATCCCCATACACTTCGGTCCGTGTTAACGTCGATACGCGGTTTGGTAAGAGCACAAGGTCCTTTGGTTTTATGGAGAGGTTTGGGTCCCACTCTTTGGCGTGACGTGCCTTTTTCCGGTATATATTGGGCAGGATATGAGAGTTGCAAAAAAATGTTCGCACGTAGGGGGCATGAAGGTGCCTGGGTCGCGTTTATCAGCGGTGCACTCAGCGGAACCACTGCAGCGTTATTAACTTCTCCGACCGATGTCATCAAGACTCGTCGACAAGCTCTTATCATGTCTTCGTCTTCGACAACCGCGACTTTTCCTCTAGTGAAGCAAATTATACAGACGGAAGGTGTCTCGGCTCTTTTTGCTGGATTAACGCCCCGAATAGCCAAGATTGCTCCTGCATGTGGTATCATGATAGCCTGTTTCGAGGTCAGTGTTCTCTGTTGGGCTTGGACTTGCACTGACATTTTTGCAGGGTGTTGGCAGATCCCTGTCACAAAACTAGAACCTTCAAGTTTATAGATTCTGTAGCCTAGTCACTTCACGGATTATTATGCACTAGTAATTGTATCATACATTCCAGGTATACACCCCCCAATCTATGTAGATAAGTGTCCTCGGTCGTAATAGATCGTAAATCGTCATGGTGGCAAAAAATCGACACCTAACCTAATCTATTTAACTGCTTGTTCGCAGATGAAAGCTTGCCACCAACGCGGTCAACTTCATTCGATAAATCATCCAGCATCTCTATCTGAGAACCGATTTCGACTGAGATTGCCTCCCCGAGGTGCCTTTGCCGCTGAAGAATTGTAGTAAGCTGAGCAAGCTGGTCATCTTGTTGTTGCATTTGAGTCTGCTGGAGCGTGAAAAGTCCACGATCATCCAACGGGCGCGTCTCCTCTGTTTCCTGAGGCTGCGAAGGTGCACCAAACACACGAGTCACTCTCGTAAACGTGTTTCCTCCCAGTAACGCCTCGCGATCCGAATTGGGTGCAGCAGCAGCAGCCACGCCAGCTACTTCCCTTGTCGCTGCCTGTCTCGAAACAGTAACCATCTTGCCCAACTTTTCACAGTCATCCTGTAGTCGTGCGACCATATCCGTCCTTCTCTGCAACTCTCCTTCACTCATGCCACCCATAGCCAGTTCCTGCAAACCCTTTCCCAAATTCCCAATACGAGACAGCACACCTGCGAGATTTTGCTTTGCAGCCACATTTGATTTATGCGAGGCATTAATGTCACCTTGATCAGACAAGGCTTCCCGTTTATTAATGTCTGCTCGGACATCCCGGAGTCTGGTTTGAATTTCACGGTGCTCGTCGAGCCAAGATGCAGATGTAAACTGGCTAGGGTTGGGGGGTCCTCCGACGACACCTGCCTGTCTGCCTATAGGTACTCCGAGAAACTCTTTAAACGCAAATGTCTCTCTCCATTTATCCTCCTTGGCGCTGACTATAGCTCGGAGATAGGTCTCGAGGCCTGTTTTGCGCTCTTCGAGTAGTGCAGGGTCACTATGTGAGCGAAAGACGGAGAATTTGTGTTTGGGTGGGAGAGGACAAGGTGGAGGTGAGCCGGTAGATTTAGTCAGTTCGATATTGAGATCGTCGAATTCCGAGTAACGTCTCCACATTGACCATGAACGCACATGAGCTTGGACGTCTATTTGGTATACAGTGTGAGGTTTGGGATCTGAACGCTCTTGAAAGCCTCGAATGTGAACAGACTGGATGGCGGTCATGACGAAATGCGTTGTTTATGCGTGTTTCAAACGTGCTCCTAATAATTCGGGTCACGACTACCACTAGCTATCACAAAGCGTGCACCAGAGCTATAGAGCCATCCCATGACGAATCCAAATATCTTCCATCCTATTCCCCTTCCTTTGAGGAACCGTACAAAACCCGGAAATACATCTTCACTGATGTCATCCATCGTCACATTGACATATCCTATACTCTTCAACTGCTCGACGTAGCGATCCATCGACACCCCGTTCTCCAATGGCATCACTCTCAAAACCGAAAATATCAAAAACCTCCTCCAACTCGTCAGCTCGGACGCATCCAGACAAATATCTGCAAGGGCAATTCTTCCTCCAGGAGCGAGACGTTGAAATGATTGCCGCATAAAGTCTTGACGAGTTTTAAAGTGATAGGCACAGTCCAATGCTAGGATGACGTCAAAGACTGCCGCAGAGTTTGGGTCTAGTGGATGATTTTTAGTGGCAGAGTTTGCTCGGAACACGGCGTCGTCTTGGTACAGAGCAATATCGACCTCTTTGACCTCGAGGCGAGAGACACGTTCTAGGGAACGGGTGTGGTGTAATGAAAGACTTGTTATGCCTTTGAGACTTGAAGGGCGAGGAACAGAAGGATCAGAGAGCAAAAAGATCAATGACTCGCCGGTTCCGTGTCCGACGTCTAAAGTGGACTTAATGGGATGGTCTAGAAAGACATGGACGACAGACCTAGTACCCTAGACCCTGCTCTGAGATCTGCTGCTTGAACGAGTTTTAGTGCCAGTGCTGAAAGCCTCTGTTACTTTAGCTATCGACTCGAGAGACCAGCAAGTACCTCTACAAGCTTTGGGAAATTCGGACGTGCCCCTCCAGAGCCCCATGTTTAGCCATTCAGTTTTGGGAGGTGCGTCACCGGACTGTCTATTGAAGGCTAGGTGGAATAATCCATAAGGGTCCGACCGAGGCTTGCAAAGCATCCAGATAATCCCAAGGAAAAGAGCAAAGATCACGAACAAAGACATGGTAATGCGTGAGACTATTACAATAACAATTCCAAAGCAAGATGACATCTAACGATACAGAGCATGTAAAAGTATATGTGGATATATATGAGGCTAAGAGGACGACGAGGCTTCGGGAGCAGGTGGTTCCGCAGGTACACCAATGACATAGCGCAAGACATCGCTCAGAGTAATGATACCCAGTAAACGACCCTTTTTACCGCCCTTCTTTTCTTCCTCCTGCAAAAAGGTGTGAGTAGTGTTTCCAGTAAATGACGGAGACCCTACCTCTCCTTCGACGACGACCAGTCGATGTACTCTGCGTTTCTTGATGAGCTGAAGGAGGGTACCAAGAGAGTCGTAAGCAGTACAAATGACAACACCCGGGAAATCTGGGGACCGCTGGTTTAAAGCTTCGGATATGGTGAGGTCAAGGGATTGGTAAGAGCCTGAGCGAACTAGGGTCTACAAAAACGATGAGACGAATGCAAAACACAAGGACGAGTTACATACAATGACATCGACAGTTTCGTACAGGTTGACGACAATACCGTTCTCGTCAATGATGGGTACTGCAGAGATGGATAATTCAGAGAACTTGTGAACGACGTCAAATACGGTGGTGTTGAGACTGGCGGTAGCAATGGGATAGAACGGATTATCGGGAGGATTATCGGGTGAAACATAGGTTCCGATCTTGAGCTTGCGTAGAGGGAGATGAAGCTGTTGTATTTCCTTGGAACACTGGGCAAATAATGAGCAAGGGCAACGAAACAAGAGGACGACATACGTTGATCGATATGAATTTGAGGAGCCTGTATTGTGTGAGGGTCGAGACGATGACTTCATGCCCAGTCTCAGAGTCGTAATCGAGGAGAGGGAGTCGGCGAGCATGAGTCTGGACGAGGACCTGGGCCGCTTCGTAGAGGGAACTGGACGGATGCTTGCGGAGCAAGGGTGGCGGATCGACACCAAGACTCTTTTCAATCTCTGAGGGAAAAAGTGAGCAGCGAGAGCAGTGAAAGAGACAACACGGACCTCTGAGAGACTCGAGACGGAAAGTTTCAACATCGGCTGCGGCATAATCGTAGGAAGCGGTGCGGTAATAGTGTTGAATGAGATGGATAATGTCGAGGACGGTGAGCATGCCTGCAAACTCGGACTTTTCGCTGTTCCAGAGCGGGGCAGAGACTACGCTGTTGAGGAGCATGCAATGGAGAGCCTTTTTGACGCTGAGCTTTGTGTCGAGAATGATAACGCGAAAGCTGATTGGAAAGGCATCGTAGCAGATTCGGCCCTTGAGAAAAGCACGGATGGAATTGAGGGCTAGATGATGTGCATCTGTAACCGGAGGAAGATGAGAAGGTGCTCGACGACGGCCAGTGGTAGAACGGGTAGAGACATTGCGTTTAAGAGATTGGGGTGAAAGGCTGGTCATTGGAAAACCACCAAGGGGCACGTGCGCTTGCACTTGCTCTCTTTCATCATGTCCCCAGCTCCCGATACGTCTCCCTGGCTCATTCTTTTACCTCTTCTCATCGTCCTCGTCTCTCTTCTCTTTCTTTTCCTTCTATTTCTCATATGTGTCCTTCTTCTCCGACGACGACGAGGTATCGTCCTTCGCGACCACGATGGTCCCACCGACATGGCCAGAGAAGAACTCATCGAGAGCGAGGGCGGCTTTGACCAGATCGAGTCCAGGTGGCTCGAGTCTCTCACCGACGAACACACTCGTCGTGCCTATGCCCGTGCAAGAGGTCCGTGTCAGCATTCGTACTACCTTGTATTCACTTTGATCGGTATCATTAGACTTCCAGCTCCAGTATCTCCCAAACTCCCTTCCTACCGACATTACTCTTTCTCAGTTTCTCTCAATACAAGAAAAGGGCGTTTCTGCTTGGTCGTTTGAACCCGATTATGAAACCGTCAACTCGCTTCTTGTCCACGCACGGACAGAAATCACTTTCCTTCCCGACCCCGCTTCCGCATCTTGCGTCCAGTCAAATCTTCCTCTGCCCAAGCTCAATGAAGTCTACTATTGGGAAGTAAAGATGTTTGACCTACCCGAGTCGACAAATGTTGCCATTGGTTTAGCAACCAAGCCGTATCCCACTTTTCGTCTTCCCGGATGGAATCGCTACTCTGTTGCTTACCACTCGAACGGTGACAAGTCTTACAACTATCCCTTTACCGCTACATCTTTTGGCTCGTCTTTGAAGGAGGGTGACGTATTGGGTGTTGGCTACCGTCCTCGCTCAGGCACCGTCTTTTTCACTCGCAACGGTCGCAAGACGGAGGATGCCTTTACTGGTCTCAACCGCTGGAATTTATTCCCTACTATCGGTGCAGATGGTCCCTGCAGTGTCCACGTCAATTTGGGTCAGGCTGGTTTCGTTTTCGTAGAGGCCAATGTCAAGAAATGGGGCTTGGCTCCCAGTGTGGGAACGCTGGCGCCTCCCCCCGCATATGGCAGTGAACGAGGTAGCATCTTGTTGGACGTCGGTGGCCGTGTTCGTTCCAACCCAGATAACTCTCCAAACGGTACTCCAGGTGCTTCGTCACCAGTTCCCTCGTCTCGCGGTTCACATCGTTCCCGGCGTCCACGACAAAGTACTGGTGATCCCATCGTTTCGTCGCCGTTACGAACATCAACTCCCATCACACCGCCGCCGCCCATCACGCCGATTGCCGAAGAGCCCAACCCTACAGATGCCGGTCCTTCCAATGCGAGATACATCTCGCCAACCGACCTTCCGTTCCATGCTCCTCCGAATACCAATCTTCCACCTTCTCCAGGGCCAAGCCAGGATTCGGACTCGGTATCACGTTCCCCTTCACCCTCACCCTCTTCATCTCGGTCGCAGTCTCCAGAAGCAGGTGCGCGAAACCCATTTTCCACTCCTCGCCATCTGCGACGATCTCTCACTCATATCGCCGCCTCCTTGTCCAACTCAGGATCAGAATTAACCTCCCAGGTGCACCCTCCCCCTGACTCGCCTATGAGTCCCATTCCTCCTTTGACACCTAATCAATCCGATATCCATTTGCAGGCCCTTCCTCGGTCCGATCACCAACGAACGTCTAGTATGGGCAGTCAGACAGACAGGCTGGATGGATCAACACCACCATTGTCCAGGCGAGATCCTCCTGCTTATTCTCCTCTAGATGCTTTTACGTATGCAGAAGGAGTTCGTATAGATCTACCTGCAGAAGTCATTGCCGCTGCCCTAGAGGGCAATGCTATCCCCGAGAGTGCTATCGGTCAGAGGAATTCAGGTAGTCGGAGAAGCAGAAGACGTTGATATATATAAGTAGTGAATGTTGAATATGGTTCGTCGGTACTCGATATATTTATGTTGTCGTTCTTATACTTGTATCCTATAGACTGCACAAGAGCTTTCGGTCCAGATGTTGTAATAAAGAACTCTCCCTGCTTCGTACGCGTACTGTCCACTACTCTATTGTACACAGATCTTTCCATTCGTGAAATGATGATCTCTTAATCATTCCTCCCGTCTTGACCCCGCAAAGGATGTCCGAGCTGGTCACGGCCGTAGTCTAATTACAATTTTAGAACTGGAAACATTTGAACGAGTCGGATGTCACTCACCTAAACATTATTCGCTCATCACCTAACCGACCAAACTATTTCACCGCTGGATATCTCGGATCGACGCTCGCTTCCGTTGAGCGGCTCCATGATTGTGTCAGCTCCGTATTCTTGTTGGTATGCGAGTCTGGACTAGGCGGCTGGAACGACACTCTCGTTTGCTTGCTTTCCCCCTCCTCTTCGACTATCCCCGTATTTCCCTTCTCGTTTGGCGGCTCTGGTAGGCACGTAAGCCCAAGTCTCCTCAACATTCTCCTTGGCCACTTGGCTAGACATATCCACAACACCAACGCGATGATTACCAACCCAATCACAATCCAAACTCCTATAAATCTGTGCCCGAAAGAGGTATCGGTCATGGTAGCCTCGTCCGCAGTCCCCGTTGTCCCATCTTTGGGATCAACGATAGCCATGGGCCCAGAGTCCATATCTCTCTTCATCAAAAAGAAGTGGTCGAAAGGGGGAATAAACATGTCCTAAGGAGGGATGGGAGTTGGTCGTAGGAGGCGAGAAAAGGCTCTAAACATCGTTTCAGCCGAGGTGGTCTTAAATATGCACTCTAATCGGGAGAAGGCAACTAGCTCCACACTAATTGAGGCTAATCGAAACCGTGGGGACAACCGATCATTTTCATGAATTTCATCCGTCCGTTTTTGTGATCACATAGATAGCTTTGGCATACATAAATGTATATAGAGTATAACAGTGGCGTACAGAATTCTTCTATTTTGTTACATTTGGAATGTTCTACTACCCGTCTATGGTTCAAGCCTCTTGGGGTCTCGCGGGAACAAAGACGCGCGACGAATGTTGCCTAGCTTCAAGAACAACATGAGAACACGTTCCAAGCCAATACCACCACCTCCATGTGGTGGGCAGCCCATACGGAAGGCGTCGAGATAGCCTTTCATTGATTCGGGATCGACGCCTTTGGATCGCATCTTTTCTGCGAGAAAGACGGGATCGTGGATACGTTGAGCGCCAGACAAGATTTCTTCACCTCTCATGAAAAAGTCGTACGAGTTGGAGACGGTCTTGTAAACAAGCCGTGAGACAAAGACAGGGTGGGATAAACTGAAATACTTACCGGGTCGTTGGGGTCAGGCATGGTGTAAAACGGACGTAGCTCCATAGGGAATTTGTCAATGATGAAATAGTCGGTTTCGTATTTTGCCCGGACGATCCTTCCAAGTCTCTTTTCATTTTCCGTGCTAAGACAAAATGAGTGTCTGTTCACAAGGAAGAATGGACACCTACTTGATGTCATCCAATTCTTCTCGGGCAACGCCGTCTTCAACAAGCAGGTCGACTGCTTCTTTGAACGAGAGTTTGAGTGTACCCTCGGGTCCTTCTCTCCACTTGAATTCTTCGCATGGGAATTGCTTGCCGACAACGTCAATCTCCTTGTTGTATTTTTCGCGCAGGCCTTTAAAGATGCTCAAGAAAAGTCCATCAAGAAGTTCCATAACTTCATGATAGTGTTCTTCAATTGTCATCTCGAGATCAAGACCCATGAATTCTGTCATATGACGGTGCGTATTCGAATCCTCTGCACGGAAGACAGGTCCGATTTCATAGACACGCTCAAAGTCGGCGGCAATGGCCATCTGTTTTGCGAGCTGGGGCGATTGAGCCAAAAATGCATTGCCTGGAAAGGTTGAATAAGATATAAAGGAGCTCAGGACGCGTACTTGCCTTTGAAGTAACTGACTTTGAACACTGAAGCTCCCGATTCGGTGGCTGCACCTTGGAGTTTGGGACTGTGTATTTCCATGAAACCATTTGAACTTAGGAATTCACGGAAAAGATCCCCGATTGCTGCTTGCAGCTTGAAAATGGCTTGATTGGTTTGTGTCTGGGAGCAGGGTCGTTTAGTGTATCGAGATAAGGTAGAATGAACGCTTACTCGAAGATCGACGACTCGGTTGTTCAAGCGAGTGTCCAAAAGGACGCGATTGAACTGACTGTCGGAAGCATCGATCTCAGCGTCTGGACGATTGGCATCTTCGACAGTAAAAGGCAGTCTTCCCTCGACTCCTGAGATAAGGAAGAGCTATGAAAGATTAGAGATCGAAAGAGAAGACACGAGAATAAATACCTTGGAGACGTGAACTTCGACGTCGCCGACACTTGCACTCTTGATTGGCTCAGGGGTCTTTTTGACGACACCTTCTACCAAAACAATGCTTTCAGTGGAAATACCGGCAGCCCACTTGAGCATTTGTTTGGAAATCTTTTCAGGAGCGATCATTAGCAGTGCTTGAACAGAGTCGGTTCGTTGACGGAGATTCAAAAAAACCATTTTGCTTCCTTGGGCACGAGACGTATGAACTCGGGCACGGAGGAGGACAGTTTCACCATCGCGGGACGATAAAGAGGAAATTTGGACACGGGGACGGTTTGGCCTTGATTGTGATTGATGAAGAGGCAGAGGTCCGTAAAATTCTTTGGCAAAGTCCTATAAAGATACAATGATATTGAGCACCTTTTACCGGTCAATTCAAACATACGACTTCAGCAGCCTCTTTTGCAGCAGCTTGCTCGGCCATCTTTGCGGCCTTTTCTGCGGCTTTCTTTTCCTTTTCCAAGGCCTTGGCGCGTTTCTTGAGTTCGCTTTTCGAGGGAACAGCAGAAGGGTCGCCCGCACTAATACCGAAGAATTAGCAGACTGGGGTAGATGTGAATTGCAGAGCTCACGGTTGCTCCGTGGAAGGGGGACTGTTGGTAGGCTCTGTAGGGTCGGACATGATTTATAGTGAGCAGACGAGTCAGCGAGAGTCAGTCTCGACTTGTCTCGAGTCAAGTCTAAATATTTTATCTGATCCACAGTGTCAAACCCCAGACTAGGGTTTAACAATTCGGAAGGGTCGGAAACATTTAATCCGCCATCATCCGTTTCCCTTCAACCCCACATTATGCTTACTGCCCTTGCCCGTCGTTCCACTCCCTCTGCTATTCGCACTCTCTCCAGCTGGTCTGCTGTTCCTGCTGGCCCACCAGACCCAATTCTAGGTATGTTTTATTTTACCACCGCTTTTACCTGCTTTTCACCCCCGCACCGCATAGGCGTCACCGAGGCATTCAAGGCGGACAAGGACCCTCGCAAAATCAACCTCGGTGTCGGCGCGTATAGAGATGAGAACGGTAAACCATATGTTTTGAACAGTGTCCAAAAGGTGTGAGAGCCGGGTCTATTTTCGTCGCGCTTGCTAATTACTTGCAGGCCGAAGAACTCGTCGCGGCCTCCAAGCCCGACAAGGAGTACTTGCCCATCACTGGTCTCGCCGAATTCAACAAAAACGCCGCCAAACTTGCTTATGGAGCTGAATCTGCACCTCTCAAGCAGGGAGCCGTGAGTCGCGTCTTTTTACCCTGCTGCTGTCCTCATGTCCAAGTCAGGTTGCTGTCACTCAATCCATCTCTGGAACTGGTGCTCTTCGTATTGGTGGTGCTTTCATTGGACGCCACTACCCCAAAGCCAAAGTCATCTACCTCCCGACTCCTTCCTGGGGTAACCACACTCCCATCTTCCGTGACTCTGGCCTCGAGGTTCGCGGCTACCGATACTTTGACAAGAGCACTGTCGGTCTCGACTTTGAGGGCATGAAAGCTGACCTCAAGGTACACGTATCATTGCATGCTAAATGTTCCGTGTCTAACGTGAAGTTGGTTCTAGGCCGCTCCCGAGCACTCGATCGTTTTGCTCCATGCATGCGCTCACAACCCGACTGGTATCGACCCTACTCACGCCCAATGGAAAGAGATCTCGGACCTCGTCAAGGAGAAGAACCTCTTCCCCTTCTTTGACATGGCTTACCAGGGATTCGCCACTGGTTCCATCTCCAACGACGCGTTTGCGGTTCGTCACTTTGTTTCCGAGGGTCACCAAATTGCCCTCGCACAGTCATTTGCTAAAAACATGGGCTTGTACGGAGAACGTGTTGGTGCCTTTTCCCTTGTCACTGCCGACCCCGAAGAAAAGGCACGCGTCGACAGTCAATTGAAGATCGTCATCCGCCCCATGTACTCCAACCCTCCTTTGCATGGTGCCAGGATTGCAAACGCTATTTTGAGCGATGCTGCGCTCTATGCCGAATGGGAGACTGAAGTGAAAAGCATGGCTGACCGCATCATCAGCATGAGAGAAAAACTATACAACATGCTCACCCATGACTTGAAGACTCCTGGTGAATGGGGTCACATCAAGAGCCAGATTGGCATGTTCAGGTAATACTCGTCACATATATGCGCTATTATACGCTTATCCAACGATTTGCAGCTTCACTGGTTTGACTGCACCTCAAACCAAAGCCTTGGCTGAAAAGGCTCATGTCTACATGACTGCTGATGGTCGTATCTCAATGGCCGGCCTCAACGGCAAGAACATTGAGCACTTTGCCACCAGTGTGGATGCAGCTGTTCGCGGAAACCTGTAAGACGGCAGCTGCTGTCTTTCAAAAGTACTATGGACGTTACTGTAGATAATGGCTGGATTTAGTACTTAGTTGTCCTTTTATAGAAATGGCTCTGGAGTAGAAAAGCGTGTTTGTGTGTATAGGTGACTTTTTGTCTTGAACCACCATGTCGATTCCTGGAGCATGGCCCGCAAGTCGGTCGCAGACACCAGACATTGTGCAAACACCTCAGTCGTCTGCACCCTCGACGCCTCTCAGCGATCTGGTCTTTGCATCGTCTCCGACATCTTCCAATCTATCTGCCCGCCATCCAAGGGTTGCAGACATATCTCACGAGTACAGCCGCTCATCCGCAGATACAGAACTAGACGAATCTCGCCTTTTACCTATAGGTACTCCGTCGCCCACACCTTCTCCTAGCCCATCTCCCATGTCAAGGAAAGGCTGTTATATTCCCCGCAGACAAGCTGCATCTGGTCAGTCTTCCCGCCCACGAGTGGCCTCACTACCACTACCCAGAAGCACGACCAGACTTTTGGATACAGACGACGCGTATACTATGACTACCGACGCGTCTTGGACCCTGTCATCGACTTCGTCAATCCGCCATTCCTTTCCTGCTGTTCCATACGAGACTCCTGCAGAAAGTACTTCCGCTACTTATTTATTGCACCTCGAACTGCCAAAGAATCCTCATGCCGACTCTGCACCTTCCAACGATGAGGCTCCGTCTACAGAAAACCTACGTACAAACGCTTTGCAATTTGCCACGGACATGATGTCTACTTGGAATTCGGAGCACTCGGGCAGTCGATTTATGCCCAGAATTCCAACTGAGGCTTTTGTCGATGATCCATCTTACTACGAAGATCTGCATATCCCGAAGCCTTCCTCTCCTACCTCTCCGAGATCAAAGAGAGTTCTTGTCAAGATCAGAAGATTTAGCTCAAAGATGAAGAATGTTTTCACTTCTCAGAAATCTCCAGAAATTGGATGTCCTGTCGTTCCTCCTGATGGCGACTGTACTGCTGCCGTCACCCACATAGTCGACAGAAGGGTTAGTGACCAAGCTCCTGTTGTATATGTATGTGCTTCTCATGTCGTCTTAACATATTTTGACGTCGTTGTAGTCCCGTTCGTGTAGCCGACGTCGGCCCAGTCTTACTCCTGAAACATACACTCCAGTTCTTGACACAAGCGGTCCTACATCTCCAGTCTTTTCAGACGCGATGTCTACTCCTCTATTGACGAATAGCCCGTCCCGATCTCAAGAGACAATCGAAAGACAGATACAAGCATACTTGAAGCCCAAGACCTTGGCCGAAATCAAGAACGACAAACGACGCTTCTCCTTCAATGCACTTTCGAATATCACCAATCGCGTCTTTTCAGGTCCTTCCTCTTCTGCAAACACAGCTGCACAGAGCAAGCGACCGCGGTCTTCCTCCGCTCTGCTTTTGCCGCCTGTACAAGTCAAACACCGACAGGATCATGAGAATACACGAGGTCGTCGCGACACTCGCGCGATTCCTTCTCAGACTTTGCATTCTTCTTCGATTATCCAGAAACGGCATTCACAGCAACATGAAAGATACCGCCAGATTGATAGCATTCCAAGCCCTCTTGAGAGAAACAACCAGCGATCGTCTCTTCCACCCCTCTCCCAGTTTGCTTCAGGTCTCACACAGCGGGGTTCTTGGGCTGATTATCGCAATGACTGATTGAAGGGCATGTAGCATGGTTATAGATACAAATACAGATTCACCATTACCCAAGGGTTGTATTCTTATATGTCAAGGTCTTCGTCTGGATCGTCATCGTCTATATCGTCTGCAGAATCTGGGTCGTAGAGTATTGCCCCTTGTTGGGGTTGAGTAGTTTGACCTAGTGTACAATTGACCAATGAAGAAACTGAGGGGTATGAACTCCTTACCTTCGTGTGCATACGGCAAAGGAACCCGCGCTCGAGACTCTTGCTGAGAAGGAGTAAGCTGTAAGTTGAAGGATACGTTCTGAGTAGGATCTGAGGCCACCTGCGAAGAGTTGTCAGCAGTCGTTGGATTCACACAATAAATCAAAGACATACCTCGGCAACGACAGTTCGCTTCCAGATACTCTCCAAGCTGCTCAATTGTTCCAGAGGGACAGCAACTGATTGGGATATTTGCCAACCTTCTAGAAGACGTTCGGTAGCTCTCCGCCTTCCAGAAAGATCGCTTCCTCCTCGAATGATCATCTCGACTACGACGTCACCGAAGGACCCGCTTCCTTCCCCTCCAGAACCATATATAAGCTGCTCACTATCATGTATCCGCTCGCTGATGGGTAGAAAAACTCCCCAAAATTTTGCTTCAGGAGATTGCGGGGGAGGGTAAGTGAGGTATTCTTTCGCGAGATGTAATAAAAGAGCTGGAGGGTGGGCGATAAAATGTGCCAAGGATGGTGAAAACGAGGTGGATTGGAGGAGAGGGAGAATCTGACTAGGTGCGCATACGTGCAGAATAAGTCGGGATGGATCTGTACGAAAGCTGAGATTGATATTTACAAAGGAAGAAAGATTTATTAAACATACTAGATCTCGAAGAAACAAGGCCCAGGATTGAACTGAGGAAGCGATATACCTCGGGCACAGATCCAAAGTCTTCCACGAGCGTATCGACAGAATCTATGATTATATCTAGAGCTTGTGCTTCGACTAGAGAAAATTCGTTTCCTCTTGATCACTTTTTTTTGGAAACGCAACTTACCCTCTTTTATCACAGAAAGTATTTTGGAACAAAGTTCAGAGTTGTCATCGACGTATCCCGGGATCCTGTCGAGATAATCGTATACTTCGGTGTTTTGAGATGCAGCTTTGCTAACGAGGTTTGCTGGTGCATGTAGAAAACAAAAGAGAAGGGATTTCTTCCCCTTGGAATTGTTTACATTGAGTATATGACGAATTAAAGACAAGGATGATTGAGCAACTGAGGACTGGAAGAGCAACAGGTGTTGTTTGGGTCCTGGAAATTCGAGGTTCGAGTGCAAAACAGACATTTTATCATAATTCGTGACCGCGTCCTATTCGAGTACATATGTAACGCTAAGTACTTATGCCACAGATTATGAATTCCAATCACTTCTCTCCAGAACGCGTCTCTCTAGCTGCCAACCTAGAATTCCGACGCGCTGTTGTCTTTCAGCGAGACGGAAACCTAAATCACTCAGCACTTTTTGTGCATAACGCGTAAGCTCAGAAGTAGTAGTCTCGACTCTTTGGACAGTAGGATCTGAATTGAAGACATGGCGGATTGCATGCTCCAAGAGGTCCTGCTGAACACCCGCAGCTCTGTAGGGCTCTTCGACATAAAAGTGCCGAATGATAACAGTGTCCGAAGTACGATTGGCTTCAGGTTGATACGCATCAACTGCAATGAGCCCAACAAAACGGTCTCCATAATCAAGAATCCAAAAACCAGAAGAAGGCGACTGTGCATAGTGCCCAGAAATGTCGCTGAGGTGTGCATTGCGCAAGACTTGCTGCGATAATTCCTCGAAGTAAGGGCGATTGATCCTGTGTACCTTTAGAGCGGGGACTGCATGTAATATTCGGACACATACCAGTCGACTAGAGCGAATATCGGAACGGCTACACATGCAAAAGCTGGTAAAGGACTGAGATAACCCAAATATCCATGATCTACTTTGGGCCACCACTGCATGTACTGAACAAAAATTGAAGACAAGGCAATCCATATGGTAAGAGTGAATATATGAAAAATGCCTTGAAAACTGTTGAATGGTGGAAAAACGTTTGAAAAATAACAGAACAAACCTTTGGTATTGGCGACAGCTAGTAGTTCCATATTGCTTTTTCCTATAGCAAAAGTGACATCTTTGGTGTCTTCAGGTCTGAACGGGCGAATTTGGGCTACGAGCTCAGCCATTTGGTAGAGTTGGGCTAAAGAAGACCATGATGATGGACAGCAACATTTACTTTGACGGTAAGGGACGCACGTGGGTCGACGATCCTTCAACTGAAATGCTCATCTCGAAGACTTTCCACGACGTTCAAGTGCCCTCTAAGCAAGGCGGTCGACCCATAAGAATATATGTTATTTCACCTGTCATTCAGAACTATCCGCATGCCAAGTTTCCTGGTGAGGCTAAGGTTTACTACGTGGTACTTGAATTCATCCTTATTCAAACGCAATCAGGCGTGGTAGTCTTCAGGTACGCGTAATCTTACCTTGAATGCGTTCCAGTTGATGATGCTTGACGTGATTAATTATGAAGTGAAATCTATCAAGTCACTGGTCCTGTTGAACGCTTCGCTGGCCAGATCGCTAGTCAAGGGTATGTCGTAGGTATGACCTATTCCTTCTTGCATTCCGCGAGTAGTTCATCAAACTGCTGTGCGAATATAGCCTGTCCCTCGAGTTTTCACGAATTTGAAGGACCAGAAGCCATTCCTTATGACGTCGAGGGTAGCTACTGTTACTTCTTCTCCCAAGGACAGAATTTGAGCGTCATCCCAAGGAACTGATCGAGGAAATAAATACAAGGTCATTTTCTTATCTACGACTTATATGAGTCCCTCATTCTTTTTCAGATTGAAAAAGAGGTGTCTGCGTATGACGAGGTATGAGAATTGACAGTCAAAACCTGTACTTATCGACATTTTGAATCTTAGGATGCAACCCTCTCGATAGATCTCTTGACGTCTCTTCCCAACTGCAATGGTCGCATCGCAGGTGTGTCTGTTGATCTAGGGTGCGTCTTCAGTGCGATGTCCTGAAGACAATGACAGCTACGGGAATGTGTCTCGGTGGTCATCTCGTAAGTTGGTGCTGCTTCCTCAAGAACGTTCTAGCTCATTGGTTTATCGAAGGCGTTCCGTGTAAGACTCCTCCAATGGCTCCGAAACGGTCTTCGTTCACCGTTTTCTGTAGGCTGCATTCGACTCACGCGTCCTCTCGTCCGTGTGCTTCTTTGCTACTGATATTCATAGCGCAACTCTGGGCAAGGGCAAAAATGACGATTCTTTACAACGAGTACGCAAAGGTGATCTGACTGAAAAGGGAGAGCTGGTGGTATGTGCAATCTGAAGCGACTTGATAAGACACTGAGATTCTGATTTCTAGATGATTTTCGGCAAACAAGTCAGCCTATCTTTATTGTGTCGTACCGCATGAGACTACTGACACCGAACAAGGACACACATGTACCCCGTGCAGGACGAGATTTGATTCGGAAAACTCTCGAAGACGCGAATGTTGCGGTATCGGTAAAATGAAATTGTGATGCTTTGGCAGATTCGAACTGATTTGCTTTTCGCACTCCAAGTTCCTCGAGGTGCAAGCGCAACACGCCTTTATTCGAGACGAATCCTCGAAAGGCCGCTGGGACGCCGCACTCACTAGATCTCTCTTCAGTTTCATGATGGAAGTGTTTGAACGTACCGTTGGAAGAGACCTTGGTCCTCGTGTTGACGACAATAAACCTCTTCAGCATGTTTGCTAATTTCCAAACGTTTGCATATCTACAGATGTAAAGTAAAGGTACAAATCATAACAGGGACACGTTTATGGTCTATTTACAACAAGAAATCGCCCTTCGTTTCCTTTAACAAGAGTTTATATTCCGGTTGGAACTAGAGATAATCGATTGTGAGTTTCAGACCCAGCGGAACAAATGATTTTCAAACTAACGTTAATATAGGTGTTCTCCCACCATTGGATGGTCTGTGCCGTATAATCGGCGTCTTCTTTAGAAATGATTGTCTTGGGGATACCGTTCGCCGCGGCTGCTTCAGTGAGGAGCTGGACCTGACATTGACGGTCGAGAGCAGCAAATAAGTAGACGGCTTCGTCCACGGTCTTACCCACTGAAGAGTGTCAGCTCGGTTGTAGTAACGTATATTTTGAAACCTACAGGTAAGCAGACCGTGATTCTGCAGAATGCAAGTCTTCGCTTTCGGACCGAGGGCTTGAGCAATCTTGTCTCCTTCCTCCTGTGCCAGGACGATACCGCCAAAGTTTTGATAGACTGAGATGTTCTCATGGAAGAGACAAGAATCCTGGGTCAGAATTTCAATGGGACGACCAAAGGCAGACCAAGCTTTTCCATGAAGGGAATGACAATGAGCTGCGGCATGGACGTCAGGTCTGGCTTTGTGGATGGCAGAGTCTGTAAGGAGTTAGTCGAGATTACACTCATATCAAAACTATTCAACGTACGGATGTGGAAGCCTGCTTGATTAATGGGCAATTGCGCCCCATATTTGCTGACATAGCCATCTGGTCCCACAAGAACAAGCATAGATTTCTGCAGACGATGGTAAGCACCTTCTCAGCTTAAAAATTGCTAAGCGCTGACAGTGATGGCTGAAAAGTGCTCGGCGAAAGGGTTCATCCAAAAATGATCAACAAGGACTGGGTCACGACTGAAGGGGTGGACATGTTAGTGATCAATTCGGAGACGCAAATGATAGTAGCTAGCACAGACACGGTAATGTGCCCAGATACACCCTCCCCAAACCCAAGTTTTCCCCAGTATCGAAAAGCTGCAGCCATGTGTTCCTGAATAGAAAATCAGTTCCAATTCGAGCATCTTGAGCTCACGATGACCTTGATCCATTCTCGTTCTTCATACGGACTTTCGAATTTTGGCACAGTTGTGAGCTCGATTGTGCCTGGTCAATACGCATGTCAGCAAAGATCATGTCTTGTAAAAGCGAGCTTGCCCTGCTTATTTCCTCGCCAAGTGCGTCGAAGTGGGTTGCCATTGAGAGCTTGGTGATTTGTTCCGTTCATTATCGAGTCGTTGGATGCAATTACTGACAAGCACGGGAGCCTCTTAAGTAGTTACCCGGGAACGGTCTCACTCCCCATGGGCCATGAATGAGAATCAAGCTTGCCCGTGGCGAGTTCGACAAATTATCCCCAAAGCCCTTACTACCCTTTAGGGTTATTACATAGGTCCTCCACTAGAGAATTCGACATGGCGTAGCGGAAACTTTCCTATCCGGTGGCAGTGCTTGTGATAAGTAGAATACGGCAGTTGTACATATCATATCTCACTCTAAACTTATCTCAATTGAAATTTATGCGTTGGCGCACATACAAAATACGTCGACCAGGGGTCAAGCCTCTCCACCCCAATGGCTTCTAGGTTCTTTGAAGCAATTCGCATCCGATCCAAAGAGACTGATCATGAAGAGGCGCGAGGTGGAGAGATCATCAAAGCATCACCAGATCTTCTTCCAGTACTTCCGTTACCTGATGGACCTCGAAGATGGGGTGCTTTCCACCTGTCAGGTTATTGGATTGCCGAGGCATTTGGTTTGTTTTTTGTTCCAAACAATGTGCGTAAGCCTAACACAAGTTTGCGCTATGTAGGCATCAGGTATCTTGCGCTGTCTCGAGTCAAAATCCCTTAGTTCTTACTTTTCTCTCAGTCAATATCAAGTAGCATCTACCGCCGTTGCTGGAGGCTTAAGTCCAGGAGCGACTATCGGTGCCGTGTTCCTGGGCCACGTTCTTGTCTGTGAGCGACTCAAACCTGGTGTAGTATCCAACTTTGCTTACGGACTTTAGCGGTTGCGTGTGCTCTGAATGGTTGGACCGGTGCTGTTTATGGCATCAACTTTCCAGTATATGCTCGTGCGTCATTCGGAATAAGGGGGACTTCTGTTGCGGTCATTTGTCGTGCTGTTGCAGCTATAATTTGGTGTACGTTCGTTTGCAAGTATCCTGTCCGCGAAGCATCTCACGAAATCTCTACTTAGTTGGTACTCAAACTTACCAAGGTACTGCCTTTCCCCCTTGAATGACTCGTTATCTTCAAACTTATTTGATCTCCGCAGGGGGACAGTGTGTCGAGGTTGGTCTTTTTTAAGTAAATAAGGAAAACAAGAAGATAATTGTGTCCATATCCAGGTGATGCTCAGAGCTATCTGGCCCTCATTTACTTCATTTCCCAACCATCTGCCTGCCTCAGCCCATGTCACTTCCTCACAATTGTTATGTTTCTTGTGAGTCGGTCGATTGTTCCGAAATTTGATTCTGATAGAAGAGATCAAGCATTTTCTATATCATCCAACTTCCCCTGCTATGGATACATATCTCCAAGCTCCGTTATCTGTTCATGGTCAAAGTTATTCTAATGCCTATATTTGGGCTTGCCCTTTGTCAGTCTAATATTTCAATGGTTGTTCCTGCTCTAACTTTTATTTCAGTTGGTTGGGCTGTGGGTTCCGCGCGGGGTTTCGGACCTGTGTTCAGCCAAGGAACAAATCCAACGAGTTCTCCCGCAGCCATATTATTTTTCTCAGCCATGACTTCGGCGATAGCGTCTAAAGCAACACTTGCACTTAACATTTCTGTGATTTCTTATGCTCCAACACTGGTATTGTTCCGCTGACCTCTAAAATTAGGACTTTACACGGTATGCGAGAAGTCCGAAAACTGTTGTCTGGACCAATATCCTTTCACTGTCGATTCCAGTCACCCTCTGCGCGTTCGTAGATTTGCATCTGTGTTCTACTTCCTTGTATTGATTCTCAAATAGTATTCTCGGTGTCGTCGTCACATCGGCTGTTCAAGTCATCTACGGGGTGACGACTTGGAACCCCTTACAAGTTTGTTACTTGTGGGACAACAGGGCAGCTCAGTTCTTCACCGCTTTGTGTTGGGCACTGGCCGTTATCGCTACTAACATTTCTGCGAAGTGAGTACATTTGTAATGCCACAACAACTGACGGCCAATCCTCCCTAATGCAGTTCCACTGCCGTCGGGAACGATCTCACAATTCTTCTCCCTCAATTCATCAATATACGTCGTGGCCAGTACATCTGCGCTATTCTCGGTGTTGCTGCATGTCCTGTAGGCATTTCCTTTTTTATCGTTTACTCCATGAAACTAACGTTCTTGTCAGTGGATCATACAGAACTCTGCCGCATCGTTCACGTCCTTTTTAGGAGGATACAGCATCTTCCTCGGTCCGATATGCGGTATTATCTTGACGGATAACGTATGTCGTGCTGCTAATTCTTGCGAAGTGTGATTACTGAAGCGGGTTACGAAGTTCATTCTCCGTCGTGGTAAGCTCGAGCTTGCTCAGTTGTACTACAAGGGTTCTGGCGATTATTGGTATTCTGGTGGCTTCAATTGGCGCGCCTTGGTCTCGTTTGCGTTCGCTCTCGTTCCAAACTTGCCTGGGTTTGCCGGTAAAGTCAATGCTAATCTTGGAATTCCCCTAGGAGCAGAATATCTCTTGTAAGTTCCCTCATTCAAAGTTGAGATAGAAGCATTCAGTAGTTTCTAGCTCCGTCGTTTGGCCTCTGGGTGTGGCCGTTTCCGGCGTATTTTATCTGATACTCAGTTTTGTCTTTCCACCTCAAATTACTCCGCGCCGTGGCGTCGAACAAGGATCTAGTCCTACGGACTCGATGAATGAAGAGAAGGTTAGCTCGATCATCATCTGAGCGGAGGAGGCTTAAGGCAATGTACTTTCTTTCGTTCATTAGTGTGTACCTAGATCTTAAGCAATCAAATGAGAACTGGAACGGTTTTGAATTGGTCCTCCGAGTCAAGTTCCCCGTGCATTCATGAGGCAAACCGGAGACCCTATCTCCCGAAATCATTAAATTTTTACTAACTCGATGTCCGCTTCGGAACTCGATGAGCCCAAGATTCCACTTTCTCCGTGATTAGTCGAGAATCAAAATAGATATATCGCCTTCCGATTTGACGCCACAACACAATAACCAAGCCTTATCGAAATACATATTGAACCTGTTGTCGCTACAAAACCTCCGGTGGCTCGACAACGCCTGCGCGTTCTACAATAACACCATAATGTTCGGGCCGTCTGTGCTTTTCGAACGCAAAAGTCCGAGTTTTGCCTTGCCTGAAAGAAAGTCGATCGGTCAATGATTAGTATACTGTCTACAGATTCAGCCTCAGACATACTGGCAGGCATCCAAGTCAATATCGGCGACAATAAGTTCATCCCCATCTGTCTTGTTTTCCGCCACGATGTGGCCTTCCGGGTCAATAATCATACTGCCAGTTATCAATTCAAACTTTCCATCATCCCAGCCACATCTTGCTGCGGTGATACAAAACGCTAATCTGGATAAGCAAATCGGATCGAGTACTGTAAAGGGATTCAACTTACTCGCATTTGTATAAGCATTGGCTTGACATACAAGTTTATGGTGAAACTAATCCTTCGTGAGCAAGCAGAGAGTATTCCTAGAAGGAATTATAACCTACCAGAGCATCTTGGCGAGCGACATCTCGGTCCATATTTGGATCAGCGCCCCATAGTTCAGGCGCCCAGGCAACAGTATTCTGATAAGTCCAAGTCAGAAAGCCGAAATAGAGATGGAGCTAAAGAACGTGCGTATCCGATGCACATAATCTCCACGCCTTGCAAACCATAACAACGCCAACCTTCTGCCCATCTACGATCATTGCAGATCAGCATACCAACAATAGGGCTTTTCGTTCCATGACGAAGGTTAGGTACACGGAAGGCTTGAAAACCAAGGTTGCCGGGTTTGAAGTATCGCTTCTCAAGCTGATTGGTGGTGTCCGGATGATCATTGAAGGGTTCTTGCAGTAAACGTCATTTAATCGGCGCCAATTCGAAACGAGTGCAATAACTGACCAAAGGTGCCAGGCAAATGAACTTTTCTATACTTGGTCAGTGCCTGCCCATTCGAGACATACGAAGCTGTATTGTAGTTTCCTTCAGGACTCTTCTCTGCGTACCCTACCACAACATCTATTCCAAGTTGAGAAGCCCTATCAAAGAAGGGTTTGACGTTTGGAGAGCTTGCGATTCCAGTTTCCGCATCCTCCACTTCGAAGAACGAGTCGAGCTCCGCCTCGTCATTGATAAGATAGCGAGGGAAAAAGGTGGTGAAAGTGATTTCAGGGAAGACGACAAGTTTGACGGATTGCTTATCTGCTGCTTCGAGCAAAGCAATGAGGCGAGAGAGGACCTCAGATCTAGGGGCAGTATTACTTTGGTCGGAAAAACGGTCTATTCTTCCGACCTGAGCAGCCGCAACGCGGAGATGGCGAGGCATGACGGTGGTTGTAGAAAGAGAAGCGATGGAATCATTTGTTCTGCGAGCATTTTTGTCAACTGTCAACTCGAGGAAGGTTGGCCGATGGCAAAAAAAAGTTTGAGTAACCGGTGACGCTACTACTTCAGCCGATTTCACTTGGCCACGCGGAGCTCTTAATATCTGAAATCTGAAATATTCATTCCCTTAAGAGCGAGAGATGCTAGGTTGTCCTCTAGTCCCCTTCATTTTATTGTCATGTTTCTAGACTTGGATCTGATAGTCCGCAACGGAATTGTCGTCACTGCTTCTGACCAGACCGCCTGTGACATAGGCATCAAGGACGGCAAAATCAAACTCCTCGCTGCTGGTATTCCTTCGCAGAAGGGATGCAAAGAAGTCGATGCCGAGGGAGGCTTTGTCACACCTGGTGGCGTAGACAGCCATGTCCACATAGCTCAGTCGGCCGCGAAAGGATCTGGAGCCCGCTCCGCCGACGATTGGACAAGCGGTACTAGAAGTGCTCTCGCTGGTTTGTTATTATCTCCCCCTACTGGACGTTATTCTCATTAATAAACCCCACAGGGGGTACAACTACTGTGATTGCTTTTGCTGCGCAAAATCGCGGCACCTCCCTCACAGACGCCGTCACTGAATACCACAAGAAGTCGGACGATTATGCTGTTTGCGACTATAGCTACCACCTTATCGTCACGGACCCAAATGATGTTCAAATGCACACCGAACTACCAAGGCTTGTCAAAGAGGGCATATCATCAATGAAGGTACTTTCCTAATATTTGGTCACTTCAGCTCGCTTACGAGGCGCCAGATTTACATGACCTATGCAGATCTAAAACTGAACGACGGTGAAATATTGAACGTTCTTTTGGCCGCTCGTAAATACAGGGTCACGACCATGGTACATTGCGAAAACGCAGATGTGTAAGTGTTTCCCAGCCATCCCATGCGGCTGTTTTCCCTGACCTTTTATTCCATCAGAATCGACTGGATGGCTAAAAACCTCCAGGAACGTGGTATGACCGAGCCCTGGCACCATGGAACATCCCGGCCACCGATTGTTGAATCCGAAGCTACCAATCGTGCATTAGCCCTCGCTGAATTAATGGACACCCCGATGCTGATCGTCCATGTTTCGGCCCCGGAAGCTGTTAATATCATTCGGCGGGCACAAACCCGTCTTCTGCCTATATATGCGGAGACTTGTCCTCACTATGCTACTCTCGACGGATCCGAAATGCGGAGAGACGGTTTTGAAGGTGCCAAGTGTGTCTGCGCCCCTCCCTTGCGCGACAATCCCAAGGACAAGGAGAGGATCTGGGAGGGTCTTGCAAATGGAACATTCACCGTCCTCTCTTCTGATCATGCGCCGACGTGTTTCGATGATGACCGAGGCAAGAAGGTGAGCCAGAAGTTGTAGATGTTTCCGGGCTTGCTCCTCAACCTTTATACAGCTAGGATTGATCAGGAATCCGACAAACAATCCGAGAGGCAACTTCGTCACGATTCCAAATGGCTTGCCTGGCGTCGAAACACGCACACCCATTCTCTGGAGTGAAGGCGTGCTAAAGGGTCGTATTTCCCCGCAAAGATTCGTCGAACTGAACTCTGCAAATGCGGCAAAGTTGTGTAAGTTTTCGGGCCCGTTGCTCCCATATGCATACTGACCTTTGCACTAGATGGAATGTACCCCCAAAGTAGGCTTTTTCATTTTTGCGTTAAGCTCAAGCTCAATCAATGACAGAGGGAACTATACAACCTGGAAGCGATGCTGACCTCATCATTTGGCGTCCTGAACATAAACGCGCCCCCCACAAAATCGAGAATTCCAAGGTTTGTTGGCATCCAAATTGCGGTTGTACACCTATTGAGAATACTTCTAGTTGCACCACGCTTGCGACTATACTCCATTTGAAGGTATGGTTCTAGAAGACTGGCCCCGCTACACGCTTCTTCGCGGGAAAATTGTGTACAACGGTGAAACCAATGAAGTTTTGGCTCAGCCTGGCTCGGGTAGGTTCCTGCAGAGAGGGCCAAGCACGCTTCCGTAAGTACGTCTTCTTTGCAGATCGACGCGCCCTGATATGCTGTACAGTGGACCCCGAAACCAATGGCTGAGTGAATGGCGGCCAGAGTGAAATGAACTATAGATGTGTAGAACTACCATATACTTAGTGTACGATTGGATCACGTGAAAAGAAGTAGTGATTGCTTGGCCAAATCTCCTATCGACCATGGCGTCTCGGGCAGGACCTTCTAGTAGCAAGGCAGACAGCTCGTCCATTTCTCAGAGGGGCGAAAGCCCGCCTCCTGTGACTCTTGCCCGTCCATTCCGATCTAGAAAGAACAGACCTTGCGATGGTTGCGTGGGTATCAAAATACGGTCTCACAATATTCTTTGACTCATGGCGTGGCTTAGCGAAGGGCAAAGACCAGATGCGCCATATTGGAAGTTGGCACACCATGTGTCGAGTGCCAGTAAGTCTGTGTCTTGGTGCTGTGAGACTCTTTTAACCCGGTTCCAACCCCAAAAGGCACACTCGTAAAAAATGTACATTTGACGAACAACCTCAAGAACGCAAGAGACCAGTCAAACGCTCACTTTCACCCCAGCAAGATTTGACCATTGATACAGCCAGTATTAACGCATTCAAGCGTTCCCGTACAAACGGTGTTACAGTCACTACCCCCACTCATCAAGAGCGCTCGGATGGTCTTTCTCTGGAAGAGACGCGTGGATATCATGTTGTTACTGCCGTCCTAACAGATGATCTATTGCCCGTCGGTGCGCGCAAAGCTGGATGTAAGCTGAAAACTTTAGGACGATATGCTATCTACTTATGTGAGTCATATATAGCCCAAGGAGATGAGCACATACGACAGATTTCTTTGGACGCAACAAAGCCCCAATACGTGATATTCTCCAAGACATCTCACAGTGTGTCCTATCATCCCTCATTCTCTACAAAATACTCATATACTACAGAACAGCGACCTCTTTCACAAGACCCTCTTATCGGTATCAAGTCTGCCTTATCTCTCCTGCAGCCTTCTCCCCATCACAGGGCCTTACTTGAACTCTATACCACTATCAGCAATGCTGCTTTCCCAATTCTACCACCGCCAAATCACGTATTTGCAAATACCCAGGCACCTCGCCCTTCATCTTTTGCGTATACCGCTGACTCACCCTATCCTCTCCCTCTCATACCCAAAATATTAACTGCTGCTCTTAATCATGCACCAAGAGGAGTCTATCGTCAGTCAGTGAGGAGTGTAAGAAAAGTTGCCCTCGGGTCTGATATCGTTGGTAGGTTTCGCATTGTATACTGCCAGAGATTGTTTTGATTTTATATTTGTCCTGGTCACTTAAAGATTCTGGTCTGCCTCGCAGCAGTTTATCAAGCATATCAGATGCGCTACTGGATATCTCAGCCCGGCCTACGGGATGTGCTGAAGATTGCTATATCACGTTGGCTAAGGTGCGTATAATTATAGCTTTCGATTGACCTCGAATTGAACTATCATTAGACGATAGCCCAGGCGCAATTGCTTGGTCTCCACATCGACCCTTCCAACTGGGGCATCCCTTCCTGGGAGAAAGATTTTCGTCGAGTATTATGGTGGGCTTTACGAGTGCACGATGGATGGTCAGTTGGTCTTTCCTCATGCTTGCAAAAGGCCTGATTGGCTTTCTACCTTTTAAAGGGCCTCTTTCCTAAACTCCCGCCCTTCCCACATTCAAATCAACAATCATTCTGTTCCACTTCCACTAGTTGCGCATATATTAGGTGCAACACAAGTGCATCGCTTCGCAAATCGTTCTCCTCCATCAAATTCGCCATATGCTACACAACACCCTAGCCCCTCAAATGCATCTCAAGCGAGCACATCATATCATCCTCAAAACCAAGTAAGCGCTGCCCAGGTGCATGCAGCAGCTACCTTCTTGCATCTCTGTCGGCTTGCAATCTTTGTCTCGAGGCTTCAAACACAGGTTTGTACGCTAATGACACCAAAGGATGAAAGACTTGGACGCGTCATTGATATTGAGAAAGAGGTTGAAGAGTTGTTGCAGGACGCACGAGAGATGGAGACTGGCGGAGGTGGAAATGCTCCCGGATTTGGTACGAGATTGTCATCTTTTGCTGTGGTGCGCTCTCACGCAATGCGCAGCATCTCTAATGACATGTATTTTCGGTTTCCGTTGCATGATTCGACGGATAGCGATAGAGTTGAGCATTGGCTTGGGTAGCCCGTAAGTGAGGACTCGAAGGATATATTTCTGTTGCACTGAGCGTGACTTGACCACAGCTTTACACCGGATCCCGACACCCTTGAGCGATATGCTCAAGCTGTTGACTACATATCCTCGTTAGACTCTTCTGATTTCGACGACTTTTGGCTCGTTCGTGAGTAGATCAAAAATATTCACAACATAATGCAATATTTACAGATTCGATGTAGATGTCGGGCATATATTGTCCTCCGTCACATCCTCGTTGATTCGGCTGAGTCTTGCTACCACCAACGCAGGACCACAGGAGTCGCCTTCAAGTCCGCACCATGCCCTTTTACAAGTTGATGCTCGCACGAATCCCATATTCCTCCTATGTCGTCTCAGACAAACCCTGCAAAATGCGTACGAACTCTACCACTGGGATCTAGCTATCTCTGCTCTTGCCAGGGCCGACAATGTAGCCGCCTGTCTCGAGAATATCGACACCGAGTACGACACTGTTGTAAGGGCCCTCAGAGGGACGCTTTTTGGGCGTCAAGTCGGAAACGGTACCTCAACTAATCTTAATAACGGAGCAAATTGGAATATTGATTTAAATGTGTTTGCGGGCCTAGACTGCACGGGATTTGAGAATATTGAAGGAACGGTCGGTTTATCTCCTGAATTTGGATTCACTTCGAATTGAGGCTCAAAAGTAGTCTATGGTATTTATATGTACATATATTTTATTACAGATTATGAAAATCGTTTGATTGGGTTTGCCATGGCTAGCGTGCCTTTCGTTATAACGCCAACCTCTAATGCTATCTGTGTAGATCATGGCATCTCGTCCACTTCTTATCTGCGGGTTTGGTATCATTGGCTTAACTAGTGCCATTCGTCTTTTGCAAGCTGGTTATCGCGTAGTTGCTGCAGCTGAACATCTTCCTGGGGATCCCTTGACTGCTATATATGCTTCAACTGCCGCTGGAGCTCATCACCTTTCCTTTGCTGCTGATGACGATCTGCGCCAGCAAGCTCTTGACAAGAGAACGTTTGAAGTGATGTGGGAGGAGGAACAGCTTGAAGGAGAAGCAAGTGCACTGATGCGTTTGCGCCAGGTCGAATACTATGCTACCGAGGGAGAAACTCATATCAAATTCTACGAGTCCATGCCGGATGTTTGTATTCCTCCTACCTTCTACCTAGTTGTGCTACCTAACTATACATATTTTTTTTCAGTTTCGCGTTCATTCAAAAGATGAGCTCAAGCCGTTTGCTGCGCATACTGTATCATTCACTTCGTTGACTATGGATACTGGTCCCTACTTGAATAAGCTAGTCAAGATCTTCAAAGACTTGGGAGGTGTCGTTCACCGGAAAAAGCTGAATTCTTTACACGATGCATTGGAGCTTGATCAGGACCCTCTCGCCATTATCAACTGTACTGGACTGGGGTCTCTCAGGCTTGGGGGTGTTATGGACTCGGAAATGTTTCCAGTGCGTGGGCAGGTGGTCGTTCTTGATGCTCCTTGGATCAAGGAAGGGCGAACCAGACAAGTAGGAAACCTGGCAGGAGGTGAAGGTGGTGAGAGAACGTATATTATCCCTCGGCGCAGTGGACAGGTTGTTATTGGCGGCACGAGGGACTATAATGACTGGTATGTCGAGCTTCACTGTGTTCATTTCAAAGAACCCATGTTTTTTTTTGAAGGAACGGGGATCCTGTGCCAGAAACATCGGTCGACATCAAGAGACGAGCGCTGGAGATATTCCCTGAACTTGTACCTTCCAAACTTGAACTGGGTCGTCCTCCTGTTCCCGAAGATCTCGACTCTGTCGTGATCCGAGAGGTGGTTGGTTTTCGACCAGCGAGAAAGGGTGGCCTCCGTCTTGAAAGAGGTCATGACCTCAATGTGGAGGGAAAACTAGTACCTGTTTTGCACAACTATGGGCATGCAGGTGCTGGTTGGCAGTCGTGCTGGGGGTGTGCTGAGCAGATTGTTAACCTTGTCTCGAAGATTACGAAGTGAATAGACGAATACCCTAACTTGCAGATTGGTTACACACAGAATTAGGGCGTGGTGTACCCATGTAAGAGTACAGGGAGTTCTCCCATTGCGAGCATTGATTGTCATGAATACAAAAACATTGTGAGGATGATGTAACAGCGTGTAGAGAATACCAATGAAATAAAAGAAAAAGAAAAAAGATGAGGGAGTGATACAGTTGGTGTACGTAGTTCTACATCTATTTACTTCTTCTTGGCGGCCTTCTCGGCAGACTTTGTCACTGGCGAAAAATGAGCGACGTGCAGCGAATAATAACAAAGAAAACTCACCCTTTCCACTAGACTTGTCGGCCTTGTCAACAGACTTGATGATACCGACAGCGACGGTTTGCCTCATGTCACGGACGGCGAAACGACCGAGAGGAGGGTACTCATTGTAGGACTCAACACACTGGACATGTCCGTCAGTATAAATCCACAAGACACAAAGAACTGGAGAAACGCACCATAGGCTTGGAGGGGACGAGTTTGACAATGCAGGCATCACCAGACTTGACGAACTTGGGGTTGTTCTCAAGAGATTTACCAGTACGACGGTCAATCTTCTCGATGAGCTCAGAGAATTTGCAAGCAATGTGGGCAGTGTGACAGTCGAGGACGGGAGCGTAACCGGCACCAATTTGACCAGGGTGGTTGAGGACGATGACCTGAGCGTTGAAAGAAGCGGCTTCCTTGGCGGGGTCGTTCTTGGAGTCGGAAGCGACGTTACCACGACGGATATCCTTGACGGAGACGTTCCTACGGAAAGAGGTCAGATAGATCGCACAAAACAAATAAACTCATCACTGACTTGACGTTGAAACCGACGTTGTCACCAGGGACACCCTGCTCGAGCTGTTCGTGGTGCATTTCGACAGACTTCACTTCAGTAGTGACGTTGGAAGGAGCAAAGGTGACGACCATTCCAGCCTTGATAATACCGGTCTCAACACGACCGACGGGCACCGTACCGATACCACCGATTTTGTAGACATCTTGGAGGGGGAGACGGAGGGGCTTGTCGGAGGGACGAACGGGGGGCTCGATAGCATCGATGGCGTCGAGGAGGGTCTTACCCTTAACGACACCACCCTTGGTCTCCTTGGTCCAACCCTTGTACCAGGGCATGCTAAAATGTTTGGTCAATTTTCCCACGACATTAAAAGAAGACTAAATGAAAAACGCACTTGGAGGACTCCTCCAACATGTTGTCACCGTGCCAACCAGAGATGGGGACGAAAGCAACAGCCTTGGGGTTGTAGCCGACCTTCTTAATGAAGGTGGAGGTTTCCTTGACAATTTCGTTGAAACGGTCCTCACTCCACTGTAGAGCTTTATCAGCAAAGAAAACAGCGATCCAATCGAGATAGGACGAACCTTGGTGGTGTCCATCTTGTTGACAGCAACAATGAGTTGACGGACACCAAGGGTGAAGGCGAGAAGAGCGTGCTCTCTGGTCTGACCATCCTTGGAGATACCGGCTTCGAACTCACCAGTACCACCGGCGATGATAAGAATAGCACAGTCGGCTTGGGAGGTACCAGTAATCATGTTTTTGATAAAGTCACGGTGACCGGGGGCATCGATGACCTGAAGCAGTGCAGATGAGCGCTTTGATAGTTGATAGATGAGCGGCTGTACTCACAGTGACCATGTATTTGGGAGTCTCGAACTTCCAGAGGGCGATATCGATTGTGATACCACGCTCACGCTCAGCCTTGAGCTTGTCCAACACCCAGGCTAAAAAAAAGTTTAGATCAAACCGATCAGACCGAAAAAAAAAATTGTCAGTACGCACCATATTTGAAAGAACCCTTCCCGAGCTCAGCAGCTTCCTTCTCGAACTTTTCAATGGTACGCTTATCGATACCACCGCACTTGTAGATCAAGTGACCAGTGGTGGTGGACTTGCCGGAATCGACGTGTCCGATGACTAGGAAAAAAAAAAAAGGCAAGATTGAGAAAATCAACGACGATCAGAGTGAAAAAAAAAGGACATACCGACGACGTTAACGTGAGTCTTGTCCTTACCCATTGCGGTAGATTTCTAAGGACACATAGTTAGTAAACCGAAAAAGCGAAGCGAAAGGGTAGTGTGAGGCATAATCGCATCTCCATCCGACGCGTATCGAGGAATCCAAGGAAAAGCAGACGAGATGGAGATGGATACGAAGCAGAAGGACGATAAGAATAGGAAAAGACTTACTTTTGGTGAGTGGAAGTGAAGAGGGGAAAGTGGTGGTTAGAGGTTAAGATGAAGGAAGAAAATTTTTGTTGAGAATCTCCATCCTTTATAGGTTGGGCACCACCAGATCAAATCGATACATTATCTGATGGCACAAACAAACGGCTTCGGCCCGCCCATCGGTCCCATATTTGGTAGTCTCCCCGCTCCCCCATTTTTTCAGCGAGCAATTACAGTTTGTATTTGTGGTCGTGCTACAGTTGTCTACATCCTATCGATGACATTATAAGAGACTGAGGGATCGATGGCAATCAAAGACGAGAAAAAAAAAGGTAAAAGTACAAGTGATCTACATCGCCGGTTAGTGATGGCCCGATAGAATGCACACAGTGGAACATCGATAGAGCTTTAGTATCGAAACCACCACGTTTTTGGCGTCAAAATTGTGTATTGAATCTTACCCTGTGTTCGAGGGTTATGGGTTGGCCATTCCCCATCCACCATTGCCAGATAAGAACCGTGATTGCATGACTTTTTCAAAAGTTGGCCGAGCAGACACATCCACTCGTAGGCATGCTCGCACGAGCGCCGCTGCATCGCCCAATGCACCGCCCCCGTCACTCTCCTCGCCCTCGTGCTCTTTTCCATCGGCGCATCTTTCATCCAATGACATTGACGCGTTGGCAAAGGGTGATTCGAGCCCTTCTTGAGCTTCTGCCGCCGTCATGAATGGACATTCGCCTACAAGCAAGACATATGCAACGACGCCAAAAGCCCACACATCTTGCTCCTTGCCCTGATAACGTTCTCCTCTCAGGATCTCCGGTCCAGCATAATCTAACCTGCAGCGTAGATTAGATAACGACAAAGTACATGAATGTGGGGTAATAAACTTACGTGCCGCTAAACGAATCCCATCCTCCCTTTTTGACCAGACCAGAGCTCCCAAAATCAATCAGAATACATTTCCCGTGGGATCCGAGGACAACGTTCTCGTCCTTGACGTCGCGATGAACTGCAGACATTAAGATGGATTGTCGCAGACAAAAATAAACAATACGAACCGATACCATGGGAATGTAAGAAACTTAGAGCGTCGGCGATTTGTCCTAGGTATGTTCTAATGCTTTTTGGTGGAAGTCCTTGAGGAAAGCTCTCGACGAGATCGAAAAGGTCAGAGGAGGGTGGTGGTTGATTGGGGATGTGTTCTGGTGTTGATGAAGGAAGGACGAGATAATAATAGTGGTTGTCTTCGAAAAAGTCGAGCAGAGGACATATATTAGGGTGACCTTTGATCACCTTTCCTTCTATCCAGTCATCGTCGTCTACTTTAGGCTCTATTGGAGTAGTGGATGTGCTGAACCGAGATGGGTCCCATGGTCGTCGCGGTGGGAGTGAATAGGAAGTGTTGGAGATGGCTGACATGACGTATATCTCTATAGGGATGGTGCCGTACTTGGGATGCTTTTTCCAGCAGTCGGCGAGGATGCGGGACTTTATGATCTGCTTAATGACTAGGGGCGGCTGATAACAAGAGTTTGATAAGTAGAAAAGGCAACAGTCGAACAGAGCTCACCCCCAGCGAACCGTCTGCCCGTTTCTCTCGACCCCGCTTGACCAATCCATATGCACCCCGACCTATTTCACCCTCGATATGAAAGTCGGATATGCTCCGATCTCCCAGAAAGGATTCTTCGCTAGCAGGAGAAGGGGCTCGGGTGCTTGAAGCGACACTGAGGAAACTGCTGGTGCTGCCTACGCGGTGCAAAGCTGGGGGAATCATGGGATCTACGTCTGCAGGCTCTCTGGGAGCGATTGAAACACGGCCTGCAATTAAGGAGACTCGCTGTTGAGAGGAGCGTCTACGGGGTCGAGGAGTTGAGGGAGAGCGGACAGACACGGGACGGGAGGAATTTATAGAATGGCTAGGAGACGGTGATCGAGAGTGAGACGGGGACATGTAAATAGGCTCGGATGTAAGCGTCGCAGAGAGCAGAGTGGGAGTAGTAGTTGGCGTGACATTGGTAACAAGACGCATGACTTTTGAAGAGTCTGCCATTCCATTCGGTGCTTTCTTTTCTTCGACTGCTTTCGAGTCCTCTTTTTGCGCCGTCTCTGTTTTTCCAGGCTGGTCGTTCTCGTCTTCCCAGTCAAATCCTCTGCCAAACGAAGTCACACCCCAGCTGCTAACGCTAGAGCTCTTGTGGTGTTTGGGTTGCATTTGGGACGAGTTCCAGTCGTCATTGTCAAAGGCCAGATCTAGTTTGGACGTGGACAACATGCTAGTGCCCATCGCCAGCAGTGGTATAAAAGAAAGAACCGGATTTCCGTGGGATCGGTGACAGAACTAGTAGGGGGCACGTGCGTCAACCACTGCACCGAAACCATGTAAACTGTTTTGTAGTCCATCATACCAAGTACATAGCTTAGCTGTCCTGCATTTAATATAACGTGTTTCCTTTACTTGGCTGCTGCAGACTGATTGAAAAATCTCTTGGGCCGCGGCGGTACTGATGATGACCTCACTCCGTGCTCCAAGGCCGTTCCGACGTCGACAAGAGGTGTAACTGTATCCGGAAGGTCTTTCTCACGAATAACGGTGTTCGGGGTCTCTGCTTACCTCATCAGATCGGATTCGTTTCTTGTGTACACAGAAAGTCGTCCAACACTCGCTCGCCCAAAACTGTAAGTAGTGCCATCCTTATGCTTCAAGATTCCTCGTTTTGCATGCCCAGGGTCCTTTAGAGTCGCTCATTCATGGATTTTCTTCAAGTTTGGATGGATTTGGGGCTGGATGCTGCGAAACTCTGACGGATGACCCTCTGAAAAATTTCGACTTGATTCTAAACTCTCTCTTTTCCTAGACCGCCATGGCCGTCAAGATCCCCATCGTCAAGAAGCGCACCAAGCATTTCAAGTCAGTCTGCCGACCAGATATCTTTTTCTCGCGTTGACAACTTTCGTAGGCGCCACCAGTCCGACCGTTATCACAGTGTGAAGGAGGCATGGCGGAAACCCAAGGGTATTGACAACAGGGTCAGGCGTCGCTTCAAGGGCCAGACGCCCATGCCCAAGGTGCGCAATCCATACTTGTTTGCTATGAGCTTGTTCTCATAAGAAAATCTATAGATTGGTTATGGTAGCAACAAGAAGGTTTATCTATTTCCCCTCGATAATTCGCGTATTGCTCAATCCCCCAATCCAGACAAGGCATTTGCTCCCCAACGGCTTGAAAAAGTTCCTGGTTAGCAACGTGCGGGAACTTGATCTTCTCCTCATGCACAACAAAAGCTACGCGGCTGAGATTGCCCACAACGTCAGCAGCCGCAACCGCACTACCATCCTCGAGCGGTGAGTTTGGTCTACTTTTCTGTAATCTCGTGTTGAACCATTTTTTCAGGGCGAAAGTTTTGGGCGTCAAAGTTACCAACCCCGCCGCTCGCCTGCGGTCAGAAGAGTAGATACTGTCGTTTGCGTTGCCTTTTATTTCATGTATACATATGCATCATGACCATGCGCCTCATGTGAAAAACCCTTCTACTCTTCAGCAATCTCACTATACTTGTCAATGGTCAGCAAGCTGTTAGTTGACGTGTGACTGATCGATTTGACTTTGTACTTCAACCATATCGCGAATGTTCAAGAGTACCAAGACGCAAGCTCTATTGACTGTACCGAGAGTTTATTCACTGACTAGACCCCAGCCAGCGTCCTCTTAGGAGTGCTTCCCATGCCGGTTCATGGTACACTGACGATGGTCCATACAAATCTCCTACATCTCTAAGTCGATAATGACCGATTTCCCTAGGGTCTGTCCTCAATTCTCAACTATCCAGGTGGTTGGAAGCTGCAGAAACAGAAGCAGCCGTGAAGGGGTGTAAAGCAATCATAGCTCCGTCAGATCCAATTCATCCATAACGAGAACTAGCACTGATGGCCTCCCAGACACGCAGGATACGACTATTCTGGTCCTGCAGCAGCCTGGGCGTACAAGAGTATTGACACTACTGGGATGTGAGTCCTAAAGCTCTCTTCCTGGTCTGACCCCCCCTAATACACCTCCAGTAAACGCGTCTTTGTCCTCGGACCATCCCATCACCTCTATTTAGACTCGTGTGCTCTTTCAGCATGCATCGAGTACGAGACTCCGATTGGCAACTTGCCCCTGGACCTAGAAAGTACGGAGCAAACTCTGTAGTACAAGAGAGGGTCATTTGACGTCTGTTTTAGCTATCAAGGAACTTGAAGAGACGGGCAAGTTTGAGATTCTGGATATCCGGGCAGACGAAGCGGAGCATAGTCTGGAGATGCACTTGCCATACGTTCGGAAGATCTTCGAGGGGTACGAGTTTGTTGCTTTCGTTTATCCGGTCTCTTATTTCAGGTGTAGCATGGACATCAAGATTGTCCCGATTATGGTCGGCGCCATCCGCAAGGACAAGGAAGAATCATATGGTGCACTACTAGCACCCTATCTAACTCGGGAGGATACGTTCTGTGTCGTCTCGAGCGACTTTTGTCATTGGTAATCCCGTCTCTTTGTGTGCAAGTCCATATGTTCAAGCCTTCTGTAGGGGAACCAGATTCTCTTACACGTATTATTACCCAGAACCAACCCCTAGCACGGCCGAAGCCATCAACCTCTCTCGTTCATCGCGACCTTCTGCTAGTCATCCCATTCACGAGTCTATCAGCAAGCTGGATCATGAGGCTATGGAAATCCTCACAATTCCCCCTTTTACGCCCACGTCTGCCCATACAGAGTTTTCTCAATACCTATCAAAGACCAAGAATACGATCTGTGGACGTCATCCCATCGGTGTCCTTCTCGGTGCACTCTCCGCACTCGAGAAGGACAGAAGCACTTTTGAAACTAAATGGGTGAGATACGAACAGAGCAGTGCCTGTGAGACCGTCAAAGACTCGAGCGTCAGTTATGCGAGTGCATGGGTTAAATTTTAATCTGATCTGCCGGAACATCTTGTTGTAATTATAGCTAGCAAATGAATCAATGATAATAGTCCTCGAATCCCCACCGTCTAACGTCCCCGCTCACAAACGATGCATCGTCCAACCTTTTCGCTGACCAGCCCTCGCCGCCTGGTTTCCTCACCAGCTCACTCAACGAGCAACAACCTGGTCTTGGAGAAGCATCTTCACCCAACAAAGCCTGAACAAGTGCAATGAGCGGTGCAGCATGGCTCATGAGCAGGATTCTTTCGTGTTTCCCATTGAACGATTCTTCGATCTCACGTATCATATCCGGGATGAAAGCTTTGACTCTAGCTCGGATAACATCAACAGTTTCACCTTGCGATGGAGCAACCCAGACGGGTGGGGCCCAAGAGGCGCTCAGATCGATTTGAGGAAACTTCTTGGAGAGCTCTGCTGGAGAGGGAGGGTGGTATGCTGCGATACCTTGCTGTCCAGAGACATCCGAGTGCCATTCAGATAGGCCTGCGATGCATTAGTGCGAGTAGCTCTTGTAACAAGGCACCTACGATAGTCGATATAGATCGGAATGTTGAGAGCAATAGCCACGGGCTGAGAAGTCTGTAAACAACGAGCTAGAACGAGTCAGGGCATGATCAGAATCCACACGATTCTGATATTAACCGTAAGGAGATGAAAATATAGCTGTTGGCCTTGATTCCTCTGGTAGAGAGACTAGATAGTTTGCTAGATCTTTAGCCTGGGCCTGGGACGAGTGTTAGATTTAGAAAGCAGCCAAACTTGGCACTGACCAGCCCAGAATCTGATAGCGGATCGTTCTTGTTATAGCTGTTTGTGGGGTTTGCAAGGGGCGAATAGGAGCAAACGTGTTACTCACCGTTGAGAATCGTCTATCCAACGCAATCTAAATCCTATTTCTTCAATTAAGAAAGAATAAAACAACATTATAATCAAAACCCGCCGTGACGTGCAATGAGAATAGTGTCAATCATGGTGAAAGTTGAAATGAAAGCAGCAATAGGATGACATCAATTCAACTCTGTAGATACATTCACGTCTAAATCTAGTCTATAAACCTTCACAAGCTACTGGTCATGCGCACTTGCAGCCCAACAGGTGCATCGAGTTCGTTTTCCGTGCCAGGTTCTCCCGAATCATTGACGACCTGTAAAAAGAGATGAATTCCAAACTGGCAAGGACGCGATCGCAATTACCTTTCCATTCTCAATCTCGATATCCTCAAACCCCCAGTCCCTTTGAACACCCCCGGTCAAAAACTCTGCCTCTGCCAACCGTTTCGCTTCCCATCCCCCAAGCACATTCGTGGCACCTGGTTTTCTTACAAACTCACTCAACGAACAACATCCTACTCTCAATCCCAAATCCCTCTGTCCAAGCAGCTCTCTCGCCAAAGCTATAACCGTCGCTGCGTGGCTCACGAGTAAAATACGTTTATGTTGAAACTTGTTCTCTACATATGGAACGAAATGGACGAGAAACTCATCGATACGGTCGTGTACTTGTTGAACGTCTTCGCCTTTACGTGTCGGGTAGTAGATGGGTGACCAGGTTTCAGCGTCGATTTCGGGAAAGTAGGATTTGAGGGATGAAGCAGAGCCTGGGCGTGGATGTAAACCGGTCCCTGGAGATGCGGGAGAATACCATTCTGCAATGCCGTGTTCGATGTAGATTGGGATGCCGAGTGCATTTGAGACTGGTTTGGAGGTTTGGAGGCAGCGGTCTGGAGGGAACTAGGTAACCAAAGAGTTCTTTTTCATGAATGACGTACAGTATGGGGAAGAAAAGATGGCAGTTGGACGTTGATCTTCGGGGAGAGATAAAAAGTAGTCTCCTAGTTCCTTTGCTTGAGTCTAGACAAGTCAGTCGATGAATTGACGTTCATATTGGGGAGCATACCACGCCAAACGCGGTCAATGGGGGGTCCCGAGGAAGCCCAGTCTCGCTCTTCCTAGAGGTCGCCATCGATATCGATCAAGACGAACATTTCGGTGTCAATCTCACCAGGTTGTCGACACCCAATTCAATCTAAAGCCTTTTCTTGACGAGATGTAGAAGAGGAGAGGAGGGAAACATTCGACTCACCGTGTCTGGCAATGTAAATGGTTTCAAGCATAGTGGTGGTTCAAGTCAGGCTTATACAATCATTCGCTCTCCTTACAAACAACATATAGGTAAAGAAGGAAATACAGAGAATATAGGTTCAGATCATATCATGATATCGTGACGCATGGATTTTCAAGAGAATTGGATTGCTTTGTGTGCGATACGATGATCAAGAAAGGGAGGGGAAAGCAGTCTCGTCATCGACGTTGACCGTAGCAGCACTAGCACCATTGGTGCGACCATTGTTGGCTCCACCACGGCCCCGACCTCTGCCTCCTCCTCTGCCTCTGTCTCCGCCGCCACGACCGCGGGGTCCACCACGAGAGGGACGCTCAAAGCGGGCGTCGATCTCGAGGAAGACCTTTTCTTCCTTCTTTGCACGAGCCTTGGGAGCGGCTTTACCCTAAAATAGATTGTCAGAAAAAGTGGATGGTGAGTGGAGGGGAATACAGACCTTTCCGACAAAGTAGGCGTCTTCGCCCGACTTTTCGAGAGGGACGACGTCCTTCCAGATGTTGCCATCGGTACCTTCGTTTGCCTTGCGGGTTTCGAGTTTGGGGACACTGCCTAGTTCCTTTTCTTTTTGCTGGGCCATATACTGATCGAGAGTGAGGGTATTGTCTTCCTCTTCCTCGCGACGGGGACGGCCTTCGGGCTTTGAGTCGGGAGCAGAACCGTCAGCGGGAGGAGCATCGGAAGAGCCCCAAGCGTCTGCGGAAGCGTTGGCTTCAGCACCCCAGGTATCGGCAGCAGGGGAAGCGGCCTCTGCAGCAGCATCGACGGTAGCGATAGTTTCGTCCTGGAGTTCACGAGTGCCATCATCACCACCCCAGCCTTGATGGATCTTTTTGTCCGAGTCACTGGGGACCATTGATCAGAAAAGAAAAGAGAGAGACACGCAAATCGTACGTTTTACCGGTTGCACTGTGTCTGTCGAATTGCCTTCGACCACCTCGGGGAGCACCACGACCGCCACCACGGCCACGGCCACGACCGCGTTCGCCATCGACTGTTGAAGATGAAGAGATCAGATGATGAAAGATGTGGTCGAATGATCTACTTGCATTTCCTGGGAGCCGAGTCGGTAGCGTCCTCTGCGGGGGAATCCCTCACGGCGGACCTTGCACCACCACCACGAGCATAGTACTTGCCGCCCCTAGAGGCGGGACCACCACGAGATTTTTGAGCGGTGCCACGCTGGGGCACTGGGGCGGGAGGAGCGGACGCCTTTGGGGGAGGAGAGGCAGGACGAGAGCCTGCTGCTGCTGGGATGAGGAGGAAAGCTCGGTAGAGAATGGGGACATACCTTCGTCGAGGAGAGCAAAGGGGTTTCTTGAAGCCACCGACATTGTCGAGGCGTAGCTAGACTTTTCAACTTACTTTCTGGCTGGCGGTATCCTCGAGATCAGTCGTGTAGTGTGGGAAGAATGGACTGGCTCGGCAGCTGAGCGGCATTGCAAGCCACCGATTTGGACTGTACAGGTGGTTGTATAAAACACGAGTGGCAGACTTTGACTGGTCACACATTGTAGTACCAGATAATACATGTCTTCTCGTCTGAGCATTGCCAATCTCCTAAATGGTCCACAGCCAGAACAAGATCTTCTCGCTGAAGAGGTCGTTCTCGCTCCCCATCTCAGAAAGCAACCACCCCCTACACCACGCTATGACCCCGTACATGACCTTGGCAATCGCGCCAGACCTCCCTCCCCCGTCGTCGATGACACTGACATAAACCAGGTCCTCTCTGACCTCATCGACGAGTCTCCTGCTCCTGCTCCCCAGTCAGACACCATCGACGACGAGATCCTCAGTCTCCTTGATCCTACACCTGGCCCTTCCACTGCCCCAGCCAAAAAGCAAGCCGCTCAAAAGAAAAGGGCCAAGGTCCGTCCATTCTCCTCTCCTCTGCTTCGTGTCCACATGCATCTCTCTCTCCCAGCCCGGTCCCAAGCCCAAGCAACCCCAGCCTCCCAAACCCAGAGCAAAGCCCGGTCCGAAACCGAAACCTCGCGACCAGGACGGCAACATCATCCGCCCCTCTCCCGTATCCCGTAAACCTTCCAACAAGCAGTCAGCTGCCCCCAGTAGAGCCGTTTCAAACGCCGCCACTGCTTCTCGTTCCCGCTCCACCTCTGTTCTGCCCTCAACTGCTCCCGACCAAGCCCCAGAACCCGAATCCGAACAGCCAGACAAGGACGATGACAAGGACAAGCTTTATTGCGTCTGCAACACAAAGTATGACGAGGACAAGTCCATGATTGCTTGTGACAAGTACGACCTCGCTGATTTCCTCCCGCACCTGCGCGCGCGCGCGCTAACTCCTTTTCAGATGCGATGAATGGTATCATACTCAATGTGTAGACATCCCGGATCATCAGGTCGATCTCATCGATCAATTCTTTTGTCCGCCGTGCATATCCAGTGTGCATCTCTCTTCTAGTCTCTTTTCCGCGCGCTAACCGTTTTCTTCAGAAAACCCCAACGCTGACCTCAAAACAACCTACAAGACGCGTTGTCGTAATGGTCTAGAGCATCCCGACTCTACATCTTCCAAAGCATGTCACAAGCCCGCTCGTGCCTTTTCCAAATACTGTTCTCCAGAATGCGGCTATCAGTTTATCAGCAAACGTATAGACACCTTTGCCAAAAACGGCGGAAACAAGGAAGAGCTTTGGCACGCCGTCAAGAATGCCGAAGAGCGCCAGGGCTTGGTCAAGTGTGTCAAGGAAGATGGTTCCGTAGAGGTCATTGCCCCAACCAAGGGTGTCAAGCAGAAAGAAGGGGACAGGCTCGATAAACTGTTGGACGATATCACGAAAATGCGCGAGGAGATTGTTCGAAGCATGGATATCATCATGTGGAGAGAAAAATTGATCAACCTGGCTAGCGACAGGGCAGAAAGACTCAAGCAATGTGGGTGGGATCAAAGGTTGTGTTTCTCTGATGAAGACTGGGCAGAGTACGGCGAAGGCGTACTGGGTACTTATGAGGATCAGGCCATGGAAGTCGACGAGGAGGGTGAATGGTGGTGTCCCGGCGAAATGGAATGTGAACGCCATGCTGGGTGAGTAACATGCGTCCAACCTCTAGTCCCTTCTGACAGCTTGTCTAGATGGCCCAGCTTACGCATGAAGGAGCTCGACAAGGAAAGAGATTGCAAAGAGGCCGCACTTTACAAACTATCCTCCAAAGAACGCGAAATTCGCAAACGCATAGAAGATATCTTATCTGATCCTGTTAATCGCGACAATGACCAAGCCCTCGAGCCAGAGCCTGTCCAAAAGCGACCTGCCAATACTAGTAAAGGAAAGACCAATGGCGACGCTCCCAAAAAGGGTAGGAAACGAAAAGTGCCATCATAGAGGCTTGTATTTTTATTCTCTTGTTACATATTGATATTTGCTGTCGTTGCAATTCGCTTTGTATCATCTACTTATTCGTACCTTACACACTGTCGATTTTTGTGCTTTTTTTGTAGCCCTTTCTAGATGTCAGAATTCCGTGCCATTATTTACTAGGCTAGTGCAGAGTGATAGCGATATAGTCCCATCAGTAACCATCTCCCTCCCCTCCCTCCTTCGAGTACCCCTTTTGGTCGTAGAGAATCTGAGCCTTGACCTCTTCTCGTTGCCTCCTGAGTTCCATGTCGTGTTTATGAATTGGTTCCAGTTCGTGCCAGTCAACTTGGCGAAGGGGCACGTCGTCTTCTTGGTCTAGGTCCTACACAAAAAAAAAAAAAAAGTCTGTTAGTCCGAGTCGCCACTCGAAACATGGACTTGCTATTTCCCCAAGTAACACGACGTTTTCCCCTCGGATAAGAAAGAGTCCATGCCGGTTTTCAGCGAATGCGTTTCCATGGTATATCCGTTCAACAGTGTCTTCCAGGACGAGGTTTGCTGAGGACAGCATTAGTATTTCCAGAGAGCAGACGACACAAACGCACCAAACTGGTCATAGGATCTTAGGACGCCGTGCAGTTTTCTTCCATCTCGTAGTATCACCAACATCTTCCCTATACATTGAGGGATTCATGACATGACAGCGCAGGTAGGTTTAGGATAGAGCAGAGTTGGAGGATTGACTGTGGGTAGACGTACTGTCCACGCAATCCACTAGAGAGCCTGACGTTGTAAAAGGTATTAACGAGTCCATTTGCGAACGTGAAGAGAGTAGATGTACAAGAGCAAAAACAAAATAAACTATAACATCATCGCGTCTATTACTGCCACCAGCTAGCTACATCATAGTAGGGTACTTTTGGGTCTATGATACGTTCATGTCGTTGTTCTTATTCGACTTCCACAACCGACTGAGGAAAGAGTAGCAGTTTGGGCAGAGGTGGTGTGCGAGTTTGGGTGATCCACAGCCTGGACAGTTTACAATGTCTACAGGACACTAGTTAGCTGGATAGAGGTCAACGAGGATATTCACATACTGTGTTTGTCCTTGAGCCCTTTATTGGCAGCGCGCATGGCTTTCCGTGAATGCGAGACCTTTTTCTTTGGCACAGCGAGGAGAATACGGGGAAAGAACTCCTCGAACACGGATGCAAACGAGGGTATTACAGCGGGCAGCGAAAAGAATGGCACCCTGAGCGCATTGCGAGATTGAAAGAGGGCCAGAGAGGCCATGGATGTCAGTGACAGGATTAGAGTCTGGAAAATAATAATTTATTCTATTTGTTTGGCAGCGCCAACTTGCACAAGGACCACCAACTTCACTCAATGTTCCGTCTCACTCGTCCTCTCTTCCAAGCCGTCAAAACATCGACCGGAATCACTGGTCTTGCTGTCCACCCCAATCCCCTTCCTGCGTTGCAAAAAACATACGAATCTACACTCACGGCACTCGCGGCTTTGCCTGCAACGTCTGTTTACCGTCAGGGTGCCGAGGCACTGACGCAGCACAAACTCAATGTTCTCAAGGGGGCGAATGGAAATGTCGAGGCGGTTGAAAAGCAGTTGAATGAAGGGCAGATTGAAGAGTCGTTGGAGATTGCTCAAGACGAGTTGTCACTCGTAGGTAAGATGGCTGAATGGAAAGCGTAAGTCGCGTCTGGTATGAGATATATGGCGTTCATTTCAACATTTTTCTGTAGTTGGGAACCTCTAGAAGAAAAGAAGGCAGATTGGGAGTATGCAGGAACTCAGTCGCAAACATGATGAGGATGTATTAGATAACCGTAGAATATCGGATTTTCCTCTTTCCGCTGCTATAAACCCGTTTCTTTCCTGTCTCTTCCTCCAACGACCATGTTCACTCGCGCAATGTCGACCAAGGTCCCCCGCGGTCTCTCTGCCATTCTCCAGAAGAACCCTGACGATGTCGTTATTACTTTTGCTAAACGCACTCCCATAGGTCGCGCAAAGAAGGGTCAGCTCAAGGACTACCCCGTCGACGAACTCATGCACGCTCTCCTCAAGGAAACGTTGGCAAAGACCAAGATTGACCCTGCAAAGATTGATGATATCTGCGTTGGGACTTGTCATCCTCCCTCTCCGCTCTATGTCTCGAGAGCCGCTGCTCTCGCAGCTGGCATACCTTACACTGTCCCTATCAGCACTGTCAACCGTCTCTGTTCATCTGGTCTCATGTCCATCAGAAACATTGCTCATGCTATTCAGTCTGGGGAGACAACTCTTGGTATTGCTGTCGGCGTCGACAGCATGAGTCTCAAGTAGGCATTCGTGTCTTTGCCCTCGTCGTTCCTTCTAACCTTGTCTAGCCCCCGACCCACTCCAGAAGTGTGTGAGGAAGTGGGAAAGAACCCGCATGCAGATGATTGTCTCCAAGTATGTCTCTATCGCGTCTCCGTCGCGTCTTCTATCAACCTTTGTATTACTAGCCCATGGGTTGGACTTCCGAGATGGTTGCAGAACACTACAAGGTTTCCCGTGCCAAACAAGACGAATACGCTCTCATCTCCCACACTCGTGCGAACCAAGTCTGTACTCTAGTCTCCCTCGTGCTCCCATCTTTACTCACATGTCCTACTTTTACAGGCTCAAGCGGCGGGCGTGTTTGCCGACGAGATCCTTCCAATAACTATTCGCGGAAACACTATCACAACGGATGATACTATCCGTCCTGGTGTCACTGCTGAAAGTCTTGCTGGACTCAAACCTGCCTTTCCCAAGTGGGGCGAAGCCTCTACGACGGCAGGAAACGCAAGTGGTGTCGGTGACGGTTGTGCTCTCTGCGTCATGACCACCCGTGCAAATGCTGAAAAGGAAGGCATGGAGATTGTTGGAAAATGGGTTGCTAGCGCAGTTGTCGGTGTAGAACCTAGGTATATGGGTATTTCGCCCATCTATGCTATTCCCAAAGTGTTGGACTTGGTTGGCTTGCAAAAGGAGGATATTGATGTGTATGAGGTATGATGTCATACTTGTCCGCGTCCAGCGCGCGCGTACTTATGCATGCCTTGTAGATCAACGAAGCTTTCGCGTCCCAGTTTGCGTACTGTGTCGAGCAGCTTGGTGTTCCGATGGAGAAAATTAATCCCAATGGTGGTGCTATTGCTATCAGTCATCCCCTCGGAATGAGTATGTTTATGTTACTATCGCAGTTTGCGTTTCTTGACGTGTCTTTTAGCTGGTACTCGTCAAGTTGTGACTGGTCTTGCGGAACTCAGACGCAAGAACAAGAAATTACTGTTGACTTCCATGTGAGGAATGATATTTCTTGTTTTGGCTTGTGGCTGACTTTAATATTTTCCAAGGTGTATCGGAAGTGGAATGGGAGCAAGTGGTATTTTCGTCAATGAGGCCAGACACAAAGCTTCCAAGCTATAGTTGCATTTGTACTTGAAAAAAGATGGATCTAATACGAAGCAGACTTTATCATTCTCGCTAGTATTGCAAAAATCCAAGTGGTTTTCAGATGCTATTCACACTACGTAAATATCTATACAAAGGATACAACATAGACCTAGGTAAAATCATTAGGTTAGCCAGGCGTCAAAACATCGAGAAAGAAAAGACAGAAGAGGTATCAGAAAGTCATTCATGTCAGTAAGCCCCACACGAATGCAAGGATTAAGTCGACTAAGAGGTGCCAATGGTTGGGAATACAACACTCGTCATGAAGGATAAGAATATAGGCAAACACTCACCAGAAATGGACTTGGAACTCGAGAGTGACAAGGGTGAAAATGAACAAGACACGTTTAAGTAGTCACGAGTTCGGTGTTTGCCGCTGGTGCCGATTGGTACTGCATAGTTGATCAAGCGGCAAGCCACCGTAACGCAATCTGACTATACCGCGGCTCCGCTGTTTAGACATCCTCAAGCAGGTATATATTTCGTCGCTGTCCCCATCCCCATCCACTCACTAGTCGACCTTTCTTTAGACCTCAACAAAAAAACCCTCCGCCTCAAAAAAAATGGCCACCCAAATCAGCAAAAAGAGAAAGTTTGTCGCTGACGGTGTTTTCCGTGCTGAACTCAACGAGTTCTTCACCCGTGAATTGGCTGAGGAGGGTTACTCTGGTTGTGATGTCCGTGTCACTCATGCCCGTACCGAAGTGCGTCTTCTTGTACTTGTCTTCAAAATTTTCATTAGTAACAGGAAAATAAATAGATTATCATTCGTGCAACCCACACTCAGGAAGTCCTTGGAGAAAAGGGTCGTCGCATCCGTGAACTTACTGCTCTCGTCCAAAAACGTTTCAAATTCCCTGAAAACTCTCTCGAGCTTTACGCCGAGAAAGTCCAATACCGTGGTCTCTCTGCTGTCGCCCAATGCGAGAGTTTGAGATACAAGCTTCTTGGTGGTCTCGCTGTTCGTCGGTGTGTGGAGATATTTTCCAAATAGTCGCTCAATCTAATCGAGTCTGTAGTGCTTGCTACGGTGTACTCCGTTTCGTCATGGAGTCTGGTGCCAAGGGTTGTGAAGTTGTCGTTTCTGGCAAGCTTCGTGCTGCCCGTGCTAAATCCATGAAATTCACCGATGGTTTCATGATTCACTCTGGTCAACCTTCCATCGACTTTGTTGACTTTGCTGTCCGACACGTTCTCCTCAAGCAGGGTGTGCTTGGTATCAAGGTCAAGATGTAAGTCTAGGAATTCTTTTCATATAAAGGCTTTAATCTAATCGTTACTCAGCATGAAGGGCTGGGATCCCGAGGGTCAGATTGGACCCAAGAAACCTCTCCCCGACTCCGTCCAAATCATGGAACCCCCTGTGGACAAAGTCGTGTCGGAACCTTCCTCGGAGCAGCGCGAGCCCGTACCTGTCGCCGTCCCACCCCCTGCGGAGGAGAGTTACGCACCGGCAGAGCAAGGATACCAGGCTCCGGCCGACAGCTACGAGCAGCAGCCTGTATTCTGATTTCTTTCATGTCTTACTTATGTACCCGTACCTTTTCGCAATCTATGTGTCCTAGGGCAACATGCTTTCTTTATGCGCGTGTTGATACAAAACAGCTGTACAAAAATGAATGCAATCCAAGAACTCCGATTTACACAACCAACACTACTCAGTGATGCTACTGCCTGCCAACCCACCAGTAGGCAGCGTGATCGTCACTTGTCTGTTTCGAAGCAAGAGCTCATCGAAATCTACAGAAACGTCTACCGTTGATAACGTTTGTGAAGGATCTGCGACGGTAAACGTGCCAGTCTGGAGTTCGTAAATAAGAGCTATGTTGCCACTGGCACTGATCGTAAAGGGTCCAGCTTCTGATTCAAATCCAACTACACCACCGTTTTCATCCCAAAACATAACCATGGCAATGGAATTGTCTTCATCGTAGACTGCAGCAGCCTGACCAGTGTTTTGGATTTCCACAAGCTGGCGAATTCGACTTTTGTCAACGAACTCGCTAAAATTGGTACCAGGGTATGCAGTATATGATATCGGGATGCCAGGAAAGGCGTGCTGAAGCTTGGCAACAAAGAGGTCAACAGTAGAAGGAGGCTGCACAGAAATCCCTATCGTCGACCAGTTCCCAGTTCTTGGGCCGACCTCCAGGGACAGAACAGCTACATCGGGATCAAACGTATATCCTATCCCTCCGTGCCACAGAGAACTAGATCCAGTCGCATTCAGGGTAAACTGCCCATCCTTTGCTATACCGTCGACAAAGATATCTCCAGTATGTCGTTTCTGGTCGAGTACAGAATATACAGGAACCTGAGAAATGGATGTTACGTCGGATATCATGACATGTTGGACATCATCGTCAAGGAAAAAATGCGCCTTCTTCCAGGAAAATGCATCGGTAAACGGATTGGTGTACTGCATCACAGCAATACCAATACGGCCATTAGACACACCGCCAACAAGTTTTTCCTTCCCAGTGAAACTGGCGTGTCCACAGGATAAAGGTGTTGCTCCGTAATCGACAACGGTGCCTGTTTATCCTTCAGACACTAAGCTGTATGAGATAGAATATTCAATTACCAGGGATGAGTTGCCAATCCCAAGAAGCAGCGATATCTTCGTATTCATCTCCTTTCAGGTAAGTAAATGTCGCACCATCTGCCAGATGGAAACCAAAGGGCTACAAGGATCATCATGAGTCGAGATATGTTCAACGACAAAGACCTACGTTTTGCGAATTGGTGCACTCAGTATTCTTGGTTCGAGCAGAATACATCTTTACTGTAGAAACATAGGCACTTCCTCGATTGACCTATCACCCAGAGTCGATAAGAGGTCGAAAACGCTCAAGGTTCGACACACCATATAGTCATTTGTGTAAAACATTCGGTTTCCTTCAAGCTGACCAGCATTTGCGCTTGTGACATTACGGGATAAATGATCCACAAAATCAACCAGAGTTTGAGACGACCAATCTTGACCGAGTTGTTGAATTTCTGTGAGATTAAGGTTGATGCTTCCCGTGGCTCTAAGGACAGAATAAATAACTGGCAAGCGACTCTGCATTCTCGTACTCACTGCTGATCTATTACAGGAAAACTGATGAAGCGGCCCAAGACAGACTGGTTTTCATGTTAGCGGCTTGGTGAAGCGAACTATTCACGCTTACAAGGTCCCAATGCAATACACCAGTGATAGTATTACGAATGATCATCCATGCGTTGCCGTCCATGAGGGTTTCCACAGTTCGACGTGAGTCTTCGGGTGCACTGTATTGGGTATTAGCACCCTCTAACTCTAGTTGGACGACATCGGCAATGCTGCAAGCGAGACACAGGACATGAGCGACCGTCCAAAGCAAATCTGCGGAGTTTCACATACTAATCCTTGCCATAATTGCCGTTGTAAAGAAGACCTGCGTGTTGGCTGTCCAGGAGTCAATCAGTTTACTTATGTGACCGGAACCTGGAAAGAAAGCTCTCACTGACCCAAAACTTCCATCAGGACGGACTCCATCTGCTTTGGTTGCATTTCTAACTGCTACCTCCGCGTGAACTCGAGCAAAGGCATCGGTCAACAAAGAGGCATTCAGGTTGAGCAATGCATTGTCGATGCCGATTGCCGCAACGTCGAGGGTGTTTGCACCAGTAAGGGCTCCTATGCTCAAGACGTCAATAAAACTACGTTCATATGATCGCAATGTCATATGGCTACAAGCGTCTCGTTGACGCGGCGCAAGTGCAGGATCCATCAGCAGGCAGCTTTGGCCAACCTCCTCTGGAATGCCAATGACCTGGAAATTTCGACTTAGGCCAGGGAAAACATATAAATCAATGACACGCAACGTTGGAGAACCAGTTAGTGTTCCACATAGTTATATCGTCGGGGTCACAGGGACACACATCTGTACCACCAGAATCCAGGCAGGCAGGGTTGGTGAAATCACGGGCAAACCACCAATCCATTGCTAATGAGATTTGAGAGACTAGATTATCATTGTCCGTGAAGTGTTTTGCAGCACGAAGGTTGCTACGCCAGACACCAGCCATCGTTGCTTGTAAAATATATGATTGGAACAGACACGGTTTAGATTGGCACCGACACACCTATCCGAACCCAGTGATCTCGTGCGGGCCAATTTGCACGTCGCGCGGCGCAGCCAGTAGTGTAGTCAATATCAGGCCATTGGCCATTGTGGTTTAAGGAGTCAGTCCTACAGTTGGCACATAAAAGATTGTCACTGTCGTATCACGAATTTGGCACTGACCATGCACTGACGTTCGAGGTATCAGAAAGCGAATCTAATAAGATAGCCAGGCGTCGGTCGTATAAAGTATCAATGTCGCCTCCAGGCTCGTTTGCCACGGCAGTGGACTGAGAGTTCGTTGGGCTTGAGCTACGGGAGTTATGGAATGAACGGATAGTAGTATGACCGCTAGTAGATTGGATTGTCAAAGGAAGGCAGGCTATAGTAAGACCGATAGTAAAAATGATTCTGGGGATAGAGCTGTTGGCCATAATGGCAAACCAAGAAGGCTGAATTCATTTCGAAGCACACATAGGGTGAAGTGGCGTGAAGCACGCTGAATGGAATTTCATCACTAGATCGCGGAAATTCTGATATAACGTTGTCGGTATTTCGATACAGACAAATTCTGATCTGATAAGATAATTCATTCCAATCGTTTATCTTTCGCCGTCATTATTGCACCTAATTTTAAGGCATTGTGATTTCGTCGCCAGAAATGCACACCTTTATTCAATAACTTCGATAATTTCACCCCTTGATTATCATTTAAACAAGTGCTACATTGAAAGAACCACTCTCCCATTACATTCCAACCCGCTGGAACAACCATACCATCTTCTCAGGACTTGTAAGCCAGTAGATGTGTACTAATTTGAGCTGACTCGGAGTGTTTTCCATGATTGACGTGGGTGAGGGTGCATAACTGCGAATGGCTGCCATTCCACCAAAAATGCCTAAGAATAAAGATGAGGCAAATAATTTGCTATCAACGTAGTTAGGAACTCATGCAACTTCAAGTTGTACACTAATGTAGGTTTTCTTTTGTGACTTCGAGACTTGGGAGTGGTTTCCAGTGGTTTCCGCCCTGAATTTTACCCGTAGTCCGCAGTACCAGGGTTCATTCGCCCTGGGAATGAAAATATCCACAGTCAGGGATGATCTCTGTTATTCATGCACATGTCCGAGCCCATACAAAAGGCATGACTTTGTTGGTTGTCAAACGCAAACTCGAACTACCAAGTGCCGCCATTCCTCCCAACGTTGTCTCATTCTGGCGTAAAATCTTTGAGTACATAGTGAGTATCCTGAGCCTCTTGATTCATTGTATGCCCTAACTCAGGTTCAAGGTCAGCACTGAGCCTTTGACTTTCCTGATGACGGTTTGCATTCCACTGGTATGGGTCATCGTTCCTTCTTTTATTGATGATTACTCATTGCTTGTGCTTTTGCTGCATCTAGGTCCTCCGAACTAGTGCTAAGTCATTAACTCTCGTTGTACTCTTCTGTGCCAGCAATGCTTTGAAATCAGCTAACTGTTAGAACAATCATACAAATGGGTATGTTTGTATTCCCGCATCTATGTGTTGACCTATACTAATTCAATTCTACATAGATATGGTGGATGCAATGGCTGAGGTGGGGGGTAATTGAGCTTTATGTCGTAGATACCAATGTACTCTGTAGCGCTAGTCAAATAAACTTTGATTCCAAATAACAGTTTTTCTCCATTATCATCTTCCTTTGCGATTGGGATAAATTTGAAAGAGCTACCCTGCATGTATGCTCTCCTCAAAAGGTAGAATTCTGAGACGAAGTCGTCAACAGGAAAAAGATATGTACCAGATTAAAAAAAGGTAAAATATCTGGTCAGCAAAACCCAACGTCCATAATGCATTATAAGGCCTGGTAGACAGGTACAACTATTCTACCAACATTGCACCACTTTTACAAAATGGTAATCGCTTGCTCCCGTTTGTAATCCATTAGCAAAGGTCCCTCGATTTAGTGATGTTTCAAATTCTCTCATTTTAGTATAATATCCAAGACAAGTAAAGGATTATCGATACAAAGAATTAGGCTAATACATGATGCATGATGGTAAGGAAGTAATAAAGAATGTCCACTGTCCTATTCAAGTCCACACTAGTGATAATCTAAGCTTTTGAAGTCGTGACATTCAGTTTCGCCAGAGAGCAGATAACAGGAACGGCGTAGAAAGCGTACGCAACCCAAACCACTACATTGAATAAAAGCAACATATGAGCAAGAGGATGACCAGACAAAAAGACCTGGGACTCACTGGTGAACGCATTTCCATCACTGGCAATCAACTCGGGACCGTCGTTTCCTTGGCTAGAGACAGATCTGTTGAAGTCTTGGACTGCCTTGCCAAACCACATCCTCAAGATCAAGAAAGAAGATATCCCTAGCGAGAATGACGATCAAAATGCGCGCAACAATGAATGTCCTTCGAGACATACCGATGAAGAAACCAAAAAAGCCGATCCATGCGGACAATCGTTGAATGAGAGGTTTGTCAAGCTGAGCGGCAATCTTTTCGCCCATCTTGTGCCGGAAGGAGATCAAAGTGAAGGTGAAGAAGAATAAGATGGAGAACGCCAAGGCCACTGCGATAAATGCAGGTGAACTAGGAGGTGGGGCTGACAAAACAAGCTGAGGGGCATTTTCGGGTAAAACAGACAGGTCTGTTGATTATCGTCAATACTGCTGGGAGTGTGATTCCAATGTTCCTTACCGTATTCTGGCGAAAGGGATGCTACTGTGCAGTTTATATCAGCGTCATTATTAGACCGTGAGCACGAGCCTGTGAAGATAAGGTCAATACGAGAAGCTAGTGGGATATTCTGACAATCGCACCAAGAGCACCGAGGAATAGAGAGGCACCGTCTACTGCCTTTGCGTTTGACGCGTCAGTCAAGGCCGTCGAGGGAGTGATAGTGACTAGCGCAACGCGATCTGAAAGCATGATCACGGGGGCTAAATAGGCAAATAGTGACAGCAGAAGAGCTGTGAGCATCAAAACTGGTGCCAGGTAGAGGGTGATGGCTTTGGAGAGACCAGCAATCATACTGAAGGAGTGAGTTCAAGAGAGTGATGTTCGTAAGGAATTCGTCGTGGCTCGACTGGCGAGTTGGAAATCTATGAAAAAGAAAGGAAAAGAGAAACCGTGGATGGAATGGGTCTTTCCGATTCCTCCTTGACATCTTATAGGTATATTGGTTTCTAGCGAGATGCCGTCACAAAAGACTCGAAGGACAAAGACTTTGAGGGGCTTATTGTTTTACGTAACTTGGCAGCCAATGCTTTTGTATTTTCTTGGGATCTGCATACTTGGTCTTCTTGCCTGTGGACTTTGTTCTTCTTCGGAATCTTCATTCAGATTGTCGACACCAACAACCGAATTGTGTAAGAAAGTCCCCCCGTCGCTAGCATCGAGTCACAGCAAGTCATAGTACAAAGCCGCATACGTGAACCTATTATTGAAGCAAGCGAAGAGTGAAAAACGGGTCTTCTAAAAACAGCTTTTCAAGTCGTTGAGACAAGACGCATGCATGATGGGAGGTGGACCGGAAGTTCTACTAAGAAGTGAGCATGTATGTAAGCTGGAGCGGTATATCCCAATTTGGCACGAAAAAATTCGCGTCCACTTTTCTCTCATGTCTGAAGCTCTAGAGTCGGCCCCGGTTCTTGTTCAGCTGTCCCGCATCCTTGACCAGGCTCCCGAGAATCTTGTTTCCGGAGACAGAAACTTGCAGGATGCTGCACTAGAGGCTACAAAGTATCTTTTCAACCTTTGTGTGTATAGTATTCACTTTTCACCGATACAATACTGACGGGTGAAATCAACTAAAGCTGTAGAATCAGAGAGTACATCTTTCGCTCATATAAATCCACTCCTGAGTTCTTTCTCCCCTTCCAATGCTCCGCAGACCCGTTCACAGTCCCGGAAACGCAAAAGAAGTCCGAGTCCCCCTCCGCAAATAACTCTTTCACCCACCCCTCTACACTCTCTGTTTGTTGAAGGGTTCGATCAGGATCAAATATGGTCACAACTCGACAGTCGGACAGCGAATATCTGCCAAATGTTGGATCATATCCTTGAAGCTGACCCAGAAGACGAGGAGGAGGATCAGTTTCCTGAAGGTTTAGATGCACAAAAAATGCAGGGACTCATTGAGAGGCTCCAACGAGGAGAGGAAGTGGACCTTGATGAATATGGCATTGACGAAGCGACACTTGACGCTCTGCTGGAGCAGAGTGGCCATTTCGACGAAGATAGCGAAGAGGAAAGCGAAGAAGCCGAGGGCAGTGAAGGAGATGAGGGTGAAGATGGTGACGAAATGGCCGACGACGATGGAGAAATTGAGGAAGGAGCGGCATTGCGGGATGAATCGTCGGATGAGGAGGGAGATAGGCCGCAGTCTATGCTCGATGTAATATCCAACAAACGCGGTCGTAAGAAAAGCATCAGTGAATTGGACGACGGATTCTTTGACTTGGCATCCTTCAATACTCAGAGTCGAGAAGCAGAAGCTCGCAAGGTCTCAGACGGCCGCCTCGATGAATCCGACGAGGACGATGAACCTATAGACCTATTTGCGCCGGTCGACGAGGACGATATAGAAGAGGAAGAAAGTGAGCATTCTTTGTGCTATGAAATGCTGATAGATGACTGAACGGCGGTCCCTTGCAGCTCCCTTCTATAATGACTTTTTCAAACCACCCCGTCTTGGAAGACAGGCTGCCGTGAAGCGAAATGATGCTGGTTCAGTTCGTTTTCATGATGAGGTCCGAGTCAGAAAGATCAAAGCAAAAGGGAAGGGACAACCCGTGTCGTCCATGTACGAGGATGACTCTGACTCTGACCTCGAGGAAGAGGAGGAAGGAGGCGAAAACGGACCCGTTTTCATGGATGACGGCGACGCAGATGCTTCGGAGGAATCTGATGAAGAACATTCTTCAGTCGGCGGAGAAAGTGAAGGAGATATCGCTATGAACAATACTATTCAGAGGCTTCAAGACGACCTCTTTGCAGATGAAGATGATCTTCAGCAAGGTTCGGAAACTCTTATCGTCGGAGATATCTTGCTTAACCAAAGGCCAATCGTTTCATAGACTTAACCACTCACCAAAAACGGATGGCCGTTCTTAAGGACCAGATTTCTCAATTGGAACATGAAAATGTCGGCGAGAAAGACTGGGTTCTCATGGGCGAAGCCGACGCACGCTCGCGTCCACAAAACTCCCTTCTTGAAGAAGACCTCGATTTTGAAAGAGTGCAAAAAACTGTTCCTGTCATCACAGAGGAGGTGGTACAAGACCTCGAAGAGCGAATCAAGGCTCGTATCCTCGAGGATCGGTTTGATGATGTCGTCCGTGTTCGTGCTTTGGAAGACAAACCTTTCCTACCGTCGCGATTCTTCGAGTTGAAAGACACGAAATCGACCCAGTCGCTGGCCCAAATATATGAGGATGAGTATATCGCAGCTAGGGCAGGCGGGAGCACAGGCGCCATCGACGAGAAGTTGAGGAAAGAGCATGAAGAAGTGGAACGCATGTGGGAGGGCATCTGTAATAAACTCGATGCTTTATGCAACGCTTACTATACTCCAAAACAAGTGCGATCTTTTTTTTTTCATTGTGCGCTCCAAGACTAACTTCACTCTTATAGCCAAAAGCCACCATATCAGCCGTCTCCAATGTCCCCACCGCGTCACTTGAGTCTGTACTTCCTACCACTCAGTCCGCAGGGACGATGCTTGCGCCCGAAGAAGTTTTTGCCCCTACGTCTTCAGACCCTCGCACGCGAAGTGAACTCACACCTGCAGAAAAGCAAGCACTACGTAGGAAGGAACGTAAAGCAAAGAAGAAGACGCGTGATGCTCTCAACGTCGGGGTCGACAAGTATGCGAAGGCAAAGAAAGTCGGGGGAGTAAAGAAACAGAAGGAGGATGCTCTTAAGAGTGTTGTCAAGAGTGGTAAAGGAATAACAGTTGTGGGCAAGAAAAAGAAGGATATACTGGCCAAATCCACTGGCAAAAAGGGTACATAGTTCCGTAATCAAGTTGTAGCGCGTCTTCACTGTCAGGGTTGATTCTATTGAGACCGTGACCGTTCGTGTTGAATTAACACGTGAACCATATGTCACAAATAAACTTCCTCCTTGTTCAACCATCGCCACTCAACCATGGCCTCTCGAGGGGAGAGAGAACGGGATGCTAACATTGCCAAGTAAGTATAAATCCATATTCAATATGAAAATTCCTCCTCACCATGCCTTGGCAGAAATAAAGCCTTGTTGCTGGCCTTAGGCTTGGACAAACCAATGTTCGAGCCAAAAGAAAAGCGCCATCGTCCAGAAGTTCCCTCTAAGAAACGCAAAGCGAAAGAAGAAGACTCTTCTGAACCTCCACGAAAGTCAGCACGCGCAGAATCGAACTCGGACGAGAATGAACCAAAAACCGAAGGTGGGGATGCTGATACTAGTATTCGCCGTAGTACCCGCATTAGGGAGAAGAAAGATGAGGCAAAAGAAAAAGCATTGTCACCTTCTAGTAATGACCATGACTCGGAACCTAGGCATGTTAGCAAGAGAATACATGACCCGTAAGTTTAATTCCTTTCTGTGTTTGTTATTCATACCAAGTACCCCTTAGCAAGGTTTTTGGATCTATTCCTGGCGTCGATGTAGGAACTTGGTGGGAGAGTCGGGCGGCGTGCAGTCTTGATGCAATTCATGCGTGAGTCACTTCTTCGCATGCTTTCTCTTGTCCTGATTTTTAGTCCATGGGTCGGAGGTATCTCGGGCGGAAAAAAAGGCGCCTACAGCGTTGCACTCAGCGGTGGCTACGAAGACGATGTTGATCTCGGATACGCATTGTGAGTCTTCACCCGTTTATCGACGAATAAATACTTATGACGGAACAGTACATATACTGGCTCAGGTCTGTAGACTGGAGAATAATGATGCTCGGGAAGTCTAATTAGTTTTTGAAGGTGGTCGAGATTTGAGAGGCACGAAGACAAACCCTAAAAATGTTTGTTCCTTTTTGATTTTGTTTTCCGATGAGTGCTGAAATCCTATAGCTACGCACTGCTCCCCAGAGCTCAGATCAGACCTTTGACGACTCGGTATGTTCAAATGTGCAATGCTATTACGTGCAACTAAATTTATTTCGCAGGGAAATTTTGCATTGAAGGTACTTTTGAATAATGAATCCTGTAAACTGAGTACTTATATAGGACTTGGCAGCGGTCTTCCGAAACGAAAAAACCCGTAAGAGTCATCAGAGGTTACAAACTGAACTCACCTTACGCTCCTAGCGAGGGGTGAGTATGACTTATTCCTGTCTAACCGCTGTGAATTTACTGCGAACTCTTCAGCTACCGTTATGACGGCTTATATACTGTTGAAAAGGTATTTTTTGTCCTTGCAATTTACTGGATGCACTGAACGTTCCATACGTAGGCGTGGATGGAAAAAGGCTTGAATCCACACGGGTACCTAGTTTGCAAGTTTGCTTTCAAAGTTGGTGCTGAATTTTGCTTGTCAAGAGCTTTCTCAATGCCTTTTTGACAGCGCTTACCCAATCAGCCCCCTCTGCCTGTACGACACACTGAATCTGAGTCAACCTGAACGTGCTATTGACAGTCCTGTGATGATATCTGTTCGCATACCCTACACATTGCCCATGACATTGGATCCACTGCTCGTCTATTCTGTATAATCTAGCATAGTGGTCTGTTCTTTTGCCACGTATTGTATATAATGATCTAGAACTTGAAAAATTTCACCTTCAGAAGTTACGTAATTAAAGGTTTCGAGAAAGGAATGTATTGTTGTCGAAGTTTGAACTCGTCCCTGAGCATGAACTGATTCATATGGTCGGCGTTAGAAAACTGATGTCTGTCGTTCTTTCCTTCTTCCCTCCCCTCTAGTCGCTCGTTCGTCCCCCAAAAACCGATAAATCATGTTCTCCTTCAGTCTGTCGCTACGGTTATGTTTGCTCGTTGGACTTTCAAGCTCCCTCCTTCACACAATTCAGGCCCGCTCCCATGATTTTCAAGCCGGTCACCACCGTCGGAGCAATAAAGATGTCTTTCCTCAAACTGACAACTTTACGAATGCAGAGTCGGACATTTTAGAAAAACGAGGCGGTGACAAGAGATTTTCTTGGTATCAGACTGGCCAGTACGTGGCCTGTTTAATGTTAAAAAGGCAATTTGTGACTATTTTTCCAGAGGTGCTTGTGGCGGATTCAATGGACCAGATGACTTTGTGAGTGTGCTCGAGCTCTTCGTATTTATGAAGTTCAATGGGTCTACAGATTGTCGCGCTGAACACGCCGGTAGGTATAATCAGCTTTTCTCGAGGGACGTTGATCTCAACCTCGTCTTCCTAGCAATGGGATGGAGGAAATCATTGTTATGAGATGATTTCAATCTCGTATCAAGGGAAAACCGGTAAGTCTCGATATCTCGTTGTCTACCCTCCTTTCTGAGGTGAAAATCCCAGCTCAGGCACAAATCGTCGACCGTGTATGTTGATCATTTCATGCTAAGAGATGCTTCACTTTGCTCATTGATAAATCATAAGTGTGTTGAATGTCCCCCTGGTGCCCTCGATTTCTCCCATGGTCTCTTCGCGTACTTTGCTGGTAGTCCCGAACAAGTTGGAATTATTTATGGAGACTGGACGTTTGGCGCTGGTGAACCTTCACCTTCACCTGAGCCATCTACTACTCGGCAGCACACTCCCGATCCTACTCCTGATCCCACTCCGGAATCTACGCCTGAGCCATCTCCGTCTCCAGAACCGACCACATCCACTCATTCGACCCATCATTCCACAAGTGTCACTCCGACCAGTACTCCCGAGCCAACATCATCCACAGGTGCGCTTCATTTACCTCTCTTCTTCATACCCTGATTATCCCTAGTGTCCTCATCCTCTGCAGTTTCTCCTACGCCTTCTCAATCAGCTGCTCCTGAGGTTCCACAACTGTTCCAGTTGGCCAATACTGCCCTTATTCAACTCGGTGGTGTCGTGGTAGCCGGTTTATCTGTTCAATCTTCTAACTGAAGGGCACTTCAAAGACATTGTATACCCTCCCTTGTTGCTTCACATACGTGTTGTTGTTTTGGTTTTTGTTGATGTTATCGGGATTTCCTCGTTGAAGGAAGGTATTTACAGTGAACCAATAAATGTTATTTTGACTGGCCTAGTATCTGATTCATATTACGATTAGAAAGCAAGAAGTACAGTGGTATCATAGTGCTGGTGAACAAAAAGGAAAAGCAATCCCAATGAATTCTAAAAACCTGCTTTCTTGTGGATGATGTCTGGATCTTCTTGATACTCTTCGGCTGATACCCACATCTGTAAATGCAATTAGGTAGTTGATGGGTGATGGGGAAACTGTTTCTACCTTCTTGAAAGCATTGAGACCCGCAAGAATGGATCCGCCAATCCAAGTGGAATATTTCCGTTCCGGAGGGGCGTAGATTTTGATCTTGACATCTTTCAAAGCGAGTTTCTTTACTTCGTTGAGAAGGCGGTCACCAAAGCCTGAAGAAGGGTCAGATCACTGTCTAGACACGCAATGACAGAGAAAACGCACCCCTACATAAAGTGCTTCCTCCACTGAGGACAATATTAGAAAATAGACTTTTCCGTAAATCCAAGTCTACACGGTTGATAGAGTCAACGACGACTTGATGCACGCCAGCGTACTCCTGGCCAATCAACTCTGGGTTAAATAGAATCTCCGGAGCACGAAAGCGTTCAGCGCCAAGCTACAACGATAAGGAATGAATGCCAGCTTTGAAATCGAGCACTTGTCTGACCTGAACAACGTTGCCGTCGGGCAATCTAAATTCTTCTAAATGATTTAGTGATTCCTTCTCCTCTTTCGAAGGACTGAGCGCAACATAACAACACTTTTCCTTGATTGTTCGCACAATCTCTCGCTCCGCAGTCGTATGCAGGTGATGTCCCGACTTTCGCAGTAAGAGTTGCAAGTGGTCAGTGACGTCTCTGAGCGTGCATTAGATATGAATGGGGGGGCACATAAAAACCCTACCTTCCCGCAATATCTACCCGTCTAATAGCGTGAGGCATCGAAAAGCCTTCAAATACCGGAACTGCGTGCGTGACACCATCCCCAGAATCCAACACAATACCAGTCGTTCTACCTGAAGAATATCTGCAACGACTGAGATATATTCTAATTTCTGAGAAAAAAATACGTACAACGAGAGTACAGCTTGGACAGAGGTGAACAGGGCGGGCACATTGAATGTATCAAAGAAAATTTGGGCTGCGATGTCGCGGTTACTTCGGGGGTTTAATGGTGCTTCTGTCAACAAGACAGGGTGCTGCAGTACTCGTTTGAGAAGCCGTCAAAGATCGACAGAGTAGAAGACTTACCTCTTCGCTCAATGTCCCAAGCTCTTCAGCGTAAACCCAGCTCCATATTCGCTCCATGTCATCCCAATCCGTGACTATTCCGTGTTCCATGGGATACTTGATTTTGAGTAGCCCCCTAAACTCTTGCGCACGTCGTCCAATAAAAGTTTCGCCCTCTAGCGCGCCAGCCATTACGCGTACGTGTTTTGGTCGACCAACACTATACAATGGCACATACGGCGTCAATATAACAAGAACAGCGTTTGAGGGCAATCCTAACCATGAAGACGCACAAGGATGGAAAGAAACATTTCGGATGGTCTTGCCCAGCGAAGCCAGCTTTTATTGTTCCTGAACCCTTTGAATAAGGAGGTTTAATGTTTGACGACTAGAAAGAGAGAAGGTCACACACATTGTCTATAACGACCGGCTGGTTTGTAAGGACGTCGTCAAACTCTGCAGACATCCTTGAAGTGATGAAGGGAGGAGAAAGTAAATATACAAGTAAACCGTTACTAAAAACAGTCACAAATTAAGACTCCCTCTTCTCCATCATGGCAAAACCACTTGTCTTCAGTCTCTTGCTTTTTCTATCATTATTCGTGAGCTCTTTCAACACATGAGCTGGACAGTTTGCTGATTCCCACTGGGTTTTCTGCGTTTGCTACAACCCTTTGCTCAGACATACACTAACGCCGGCCTCAATAAATGGGAAGCGACCACCTTTTGCAAATGTACACAAGTCATGCACAAATTAAATCATGGCAACTCATCCTTCTTTCCACAGGCATATGTTTTGGATCGAACTATACCATAATTCATATGGATTCGACACTTGTGGATAACCCTGCTCAACCTTGCCTGACATGTACCAAGCAGTATTGTGTCAACCAAAATCTTGGTATATGCGCTGGAGCCTCTCTTGGTGAGTAATTTGTCTATGTATCAGCCACAAAGTACACACTTATACCTTTGGACTAGGCGACACAGATCCCGATATTGCAACTGGAAAGGAAGGAGATGTCGAAGCACGTTGTTTTCGTAGGCTGGCTTTTTCGACTGTTTCTCCTTGCTCACAAATGTTGATATAGAACGAGATTCCCCCCGAGACCAATTAGTGGTTACGCTTTTTCTACTTGTCGTTTTTGGTCTATTATTAGGTGCAGGGATAAAGGGCCGCATGGAAAAGGCTGGACTAGATGCCAACTGGAACGCCGGCAGGCGGTGGTGGGAGGTAAGTTCATTCTTGTTTTGTTTCAGCTGGGAACTCAGTGTGCGTGTAGGCTTGGCAGCCTAGAAGGCAGTTGGAAGGATTTGGGCTTTCACGTCTGGGTTATAGATCGCAACAGAATGGTAATGGGGACTACATACCTATGTCTGAATCACATTAGATGTATTGTCGCATTATGCTACTTGTATATTATCTACCACTTTTCGTTTGGATTGACTCCTAATTGGTGAGCCCTTCAAGCGGTCATGTGCTTCATGCACATTCATTGTTACAATCTTTTGCGTGCTTTACCAGACCAAGTCTTTGCCAATTGTTTTCTCTGCAAATGGACGCGGAATCATTCTCTTCTTATGGCGTCGTGCAACTGGCAACGCCCTGCCGTTTCATACCTTCTGCCTGCTGTCCTGACAAGGACTTGGTCTTACTGGTAACTCGTGCGGGGGGACGCGACAGAATGGGTCTTTGGACGCTTTCAGGAACCAAAACTTGGGAAGTAGACCCTTCTCCTTCCAGTGAACGGATTGTAAGCTGTGCTTGGAGCCCTGACGGTGCGTGTACTCGATTGATTCGAAGTGGTTTCTTTGACTTTGAACATAGGACAGAGTATAGCCGTGGCTCAGCATCCTCCGTATCTTGCACTTTATTCTCTTCAAGATGGTCGCGAAGAACGTAGTATACCACTTTCCTTCAACAATGGAGCAATCACTGGGGTGTGGTGGTTCAGACACGAGAAGGTTGTTGAAGATCACCCAGTGCCAGATATATTCCGAAGAAACGATATCATTGTAAGCTCTCACCGTGTCCTATGTGTGTGCGTGTCGACTCAAAACATTCAAGACAGCACGCACCCGCCAGCATCCCACTGTCACAGCACGCACTACAGTCTACAGCTGATATCATTTGCTACCGCCTCGGTCTCTCTCCCGAAAACAACTCTTCCACACGCCTCAATGACTACGTCCCGAGTTCCCACTACTGCGAACAAGCTGACTGGGCTCTTTTTAGAATGGGCTTGAGAAATTGCCCCGAGTTCATCGGAAAGCCCGAAAACCATAGCAGAGAGGAGAACGAGCTGAAGGACTTTCTTCACAAAATCTTCAACTATGTTACTTCACAGGGCAAGGCAAAGCTCTTTGCTCCGACTTTTGACTACGGGCCCTCTATGTACAATAAAGTGACTGGAAATTCCTATTGGAGGGTTGGGGTTATAACGCTCTCGAAACAGGCTTCTGGCCCGAGTCTCTGGCAAAATAGAGACATTAACGTCTTAGGCATCAGCAGCCAACCACTGGTTGATCAATGGTATTTGGTGGGGCTTTGGGACTCAGCCGCTGTGCTTCAGTTGTTCCGGATGTCATTCGTTAATGAAATGTCAGTTCTTGGGGCCGTCCGAGAGTTGATTCAGTGGGGCATCCCGTTCTTGACGCTGAAGCCATCGGCCAATTATCCTACCAAGGCTCACCAGCGACCAGAAGTCGGTGTTGGTTTAGGCTTTCGTTCACGCGGTCACCGTTTCGATGAATCCGAGTTAGCTGCCTATGAAACCGCCAAGAAAGATCTACTGTCCACTTCGGTAGGTCGGCTAGCTTTGATGAAGGGTGGAATAATCTGGAGGCTGGCGAAGGATCTGGTTCCCGTCAAGTCAGTCGTCAAAGGCCCTCCTCCGTCTGTTAGGACCAGCGGTGTCTCTTTTGGGAAGCTTAAAGGGTCTTTTCTATGTGATGAAGTCCTGGAAGAAAGCGAAGAAGACATTATCGTTGGCTTGTACAAGGTTGAAAGCGGTAAGTCAATTGCAGCTTTGTTTCCCTTGCAATCACTGAATACTTTACTCAGGCATCTCTGGTCAAAACGCAGACCTTTCATGGTGGCCAAAACCATCGGCATGGAGTGTAGGCAATCGTAACTTTGGCTATTGGACACCCGACTGCGAAAAGTTCTATCAGGACCGTCTTCGGGAGATCCGCTTAGGAAAGGCGAGGCCGAGATCAGCAACTGAATGGCATCAAACGCTCGAGAGAAGTGCCCTATCGGTGTCTGCATTCCATGGTAGCCTGGATCATGCAGCGATGCAGCTTTTAGACAACCAACTAGACAGCTATTGGGTTCAGTAGTTCGGGGCCAAACTTTTTATATCCTTCAAATGTATCACCAGTTAATGCAATCGTTCCATTATTTTCTTGTTAGTCCTACAGCTTCGCTGTGTTTAATTGTCTTAGAATATCCTATCCGGCAGGTAAGAATAAGTAAATCAACTATATCTCCGAGCTCAAAGCACCGACCCTAATGCCGACGAGCAAGGCTGACAACATCAACTAACAGACCTAATAATCAACGGGACTTTATTTTACAAGACGAGATAAGAAGCCAGCAAAAACATGGTCAAAGTAGCAAATCAATTCTCCCATTCAGGTACGGCCCTACAAATAATTCTCGGTGCTGGGCCCTGAGTTCTTAGAGGAAGGCGAGAAAACCCAGCCCCATACGTCTTCGTTTGCCACATTTTATCACCTCCTGCATGAGGGATCCAGAACAATCCGAGAACTCTCTTCCGCAGTTCTTTGTGCATCGCAGCTGCAGTTTCGGGGGTAGAGTCATTAGCCAAGTGCATCCACGTCCTCCAGTACAAGCATGAAGGATAGTTCTGGAGCTTCTCGGGGAATTGCTTTCCAGGTGGTGGGAAAAGATGCTTGAATGCCCGACTGAACTCGGTATCCGTGCGATCAACTTTATATTGGCAGGACAAAAATATGTCAGAAAGCCTTTTCTTCTTGTAGAGCTCTTCGGTAACCTCCTGGCGTTCCTGGAGCGTCAGCTTCATGTAGGACGGGCTGGTGGAAGACGACTGGTTCGGGGATTTAATGGTCATATCGTGGATAAATTGATCCCAGAGCCGGTCCAATCTAGTATCAACATCATCATCATCATCCATGATAACATCGTCATCCCTCTTCTTCTTCTTCCTCCCCTTCTCTTCATCAGAATCCTTTTCGACGTCGGAGCCATCATCTGTGGGTGGAGGAGGAAGGCGGTGACCTTGAGAAGCAAGATCAGATCGCTTACGCCGGTTCTCGGCATTGGGTGCAAAATAAGTCGCTGTTGAATGAGCTTTATTACCGATCACCCTCGTTTGAGCGATAACAGCAGAGGGAACAAGGGCAACTTTGTTGTATTTCACTTTGATCTGCTCCATAGTCATGCCGAAAAAGAATTTGATTGCACTTTTATTTAGAAAGGGACCGCCGATCCGCATTCGAGGTACTTCAACCTCGAGTTTGAGCCGGCGCAAGAATATACAACCAAATGGAATGTAAGGAACACCAGGTCCCAGCGTTTCGCCATCGTCATCTACAGTAGGTGTTCTAGAAGGCTCGAAAAACAGAGTGAGATGATCGATTTCGTCAAAGTCTGCATCAGAGACAGGAAGAACACCACGAGCTAAACTTCTAGATGCCGGTCCATCCTCTGGTCGCGAATGCAATGCATTGACAAGCCAAACACAAGCTGCGGTTAGAAGAAGAGCTTCTGGGGTGACTCGGAGGGCAGAGGGTCCGCTTGCTTGTCTCGTCAAAATTTCCTTGAAAGCAAGCACTCGGTATGCTCTAAATCCCCTACAAACAACAGTTGGATCAGCTTTATACTATGCATAAGGAACATATTTTACTCACCACCACTCGGAGCAATGAAATGCAAGTAGAGACTGGCGTATAGCATGATAATCAAAGTTGCGAAGAACAGAAGTGGCATGTTCATACGGGACCCGAACTTCTACCCGAGCATTAGAAGCGATGTCCTCCGATGCAGCGCTGTATACATTCTGCAGGTCGTCCAAAAATTGGGCGGGCTGCTCAGGACCCATTGCCTTGTTCATTTGTAGAACTTTTCCATGGTATCGACCGTGCGGAGCATAGGTAGCAGCCTTGTCCGTGGTGTAGAGTTGAAAATAAACCGCCTCGAAAGGGCCCTGGGCTCGGAGACCCGGAGTGATTCGACAGCCAGAGGCATGAGTCAAGTGACTCGCTAGGTCTCGTTGATATTTTGAGCTTCCAAGAGAGGTGATACGAATTGCTTTGTCCTCCGATATCTGCAGCGTGTCCCGAACGACACGAGTATGCCCTGTAGTCATCCATTGAAGGCAGTCTCTGTTACGGCTGACGAATTCTACACCAACATCAACAAACCATTCACCCTCAGTAACGTCGACGGTTGCTTTCTCCAGAAAAAGTCGCAGTGCGTCTGACGCCTTAGGGTTAGGGTTAGGGTTACTGGGTCTTTTTGGAGATTAGTAGGGATAAAGTAGGGACGAAAATTATAGCAGGGCAGGGACAGTGAGACCAGGGAAAAAGAGAGGGACCAGGGAAGAAGGGAGGGACCAGGGAAGAAGGGAGGGACCAGGGAAGAAGGGAGGGACCAGGGAAGAAGAGAGGGACTAGGGAAGAAGGAAGGGATCAGGGAAGAATGGAATGGACCAAGGCAGTCAGCACATTGTCAGACTGCAACAAAACATTTCATGCTCTGAGAATGTATCATCTTTGAATACAATTTTGTGTTTGTAAATTCTTATATTGTTTACATGTCTAAGGCAGTCAGCAGATTGTGCACTGAGGGTGTATCATCCTGGATGATACAATTTTGTTAATCCATATATTGCCTGCATTTTTGAGGCAGTCAGCAAATGCACTGAGGGTGTATCATCCTGGATGATACAATTTTGTGAATCCATATAATGCCTGCATTTTTGAGGCAGTCAGCAAATTGTGGGATTACAAAGATTTCCTATGCTGGGAATGTATCATTCTCAATGATACTCTGCTAGTGCATAATTGTATCTGCATATCCAGATGCACTACATATAAATATCATTCAAGGTGATATAATTGCTTGTGTATGAACACTAGAATGTATCTAAATTTAAAAAATAGTATCGTCGAGGACGATACACTTGTGATGCAATGCATCTGTGTATACAATAAATGCAGATTGCAATGGATCTGAATTTAAAAAATAGTATCGTCGAGGACGATATGCTTGCGATGCAATGCATCTGCGTATACAATAAATGCAGATTGCAATGTATCCAAATTTACAAAATAGAATGTAAAAAATAGTATCGTCGAGGACGATACACTTGCGATGCAATGCATCTGTGTATACAATAAATGCAGATTGCAATGTATCTGAATTTAAAAAAATAGTATCGTCGAGGACGATACACTTGCAATGCAATGCATCTGTGTATACAATAAATGCAGATTGCAATGTATCTGAATTTAAAAAAGTAGTATCGTCGAGGACGATACACTTGTGATGCAATGCATCTGTGTATACAATAAATGCAGATTGCAATGGATCTGAATTTAAAAAATAGTATCGTCGAGGACGATATGCTTGCGATGCAATGCATCTGCGTATACAATAAATGCAGATTGCAATGTATCCAAATTTACAAAATAGAATGTAAAAAATAGTATCGTCGAGGACGATACACTTGCGATGCAATGCATCTCTGTATACAATAAATGCAGATTGCAATGTATCTGAATTTAAAAAAGTAGTAGCGTCGAGGACGATACACTTGTGACGCAATGCATCTGTGTATACAATAAATGCAGATTGCAATGTATCTGAATTTAAAAAATAGTATCGTCGAGGACGATACGCTTGCGATGCAATGCATCTGTGTATACAATAAATGCAGATTGCAATGTATCCAAATTTACAAAACAGAATGTAAAAAATAGTATCGTCGAGGACGATACACTTGCGATGCAATGCATCTCTGTATACAATAAATGCGGATTGGTATCGTCGAGGACGATACACTTATGCACTGACGGTGGATAATATAATTAAATGTATTTGCATACCCAACTGATCCCAAATAGGTAAGATACCATTTGATATTAGTTGTGAATACAGATATATTTATATGTCTATATACACACAAAGTGTATCGTCCTCGACGATACACTTATGCACTGGCAGTGTATAATATTTGCAGAGATATTATACACACTTAAATGTATCTGATACCAAATAGTATACACAATAAGTACAATACTATTTGGCATCAGTTGTAAATACAGATATATTCATATGTCTATACACAAAGTGTATCGTCGAGGACGATACACTTTGTGTGCATATAGACATTATAGACATATGAATATATCAATATTCACAACTGATGCCAAATAGTATTGTACTTATTGTGTATACTATTTGGTGTCAGATACATTTAAGTGTGTAATATCTTTGTAAATATTATACACTGCCAGTGCATAAGTGTATCGTCCTCGACGATACACTTTGTGTGTATATAGACATATGAATATATCTGTGTTCACAACTGATGTCAAATAGTATTGTACTTATTGTTTATACTATTTGGTATCAGTTGAGTATGCAGATACATGTAAGTGTGTATATACACATATCAATATATCTGCATTCACAACTGATGTCAAATAGTATCATCTAAGATGATACACATTTATCATGTGCATTGTATCCCAAGTGTATCGTCCTCGACGATACTATTTGGTAAATTCAGATACATTCTAGTGTTCACACACAATCAATGCATAATTATATCATCTTGAATGATACTTATACCTAGTGCATCTGGATTTGCAGATACATTTAATTGTGTATAGATAGATACACTCTGCCAGTGCATAAAGTGTATCATCCTTGATGATAAACTTTGTTTGTATAGACATATGAATATATATGTATTCACAACTGATGCCAAATAGTATTATACTTATTGTGTATGCTATTTGGTATCAGCTGTGTATGCAGATACATTTAAGTGTATGATATTTTTGTAAATATTATACACTCTGTTAGTGCATAATTGGATCATCCTCGATGATACACTTTGTGTATATACACACAAGAATATATCTGTATTCACAACCGATGCCAAATAGTATTGTACTTATTGTGTATACTATTTAGTATCTGCATACACATTATACACACTTAAATGATACACATTGCCAGTGCATAAGTGTATCGTCCTCGACGATACACTTTGTGTGTATATATGAACGTCTCTGTATTCACAATTGATATCAAATAGTATTGTATTATTGTGTATACTATTTAGTATCAGTTGTGTATGCAGATACATTTAAGTGTGCATAATATTGTATCTGCATACGCAACTCCCAGTGATACTCAGTGGTATACACAATAAGTACAATACTATTTGATATCAATTGTAAATACAGTGACGTTCATACATACACACAATGTGTATCATTTAAGTGTGTATAATATTTTTGTAAATATTATGCACACTTAAATGTATCCCAATACCCAGCCGATACAAAATAGTAACTTCCAAGATGATACACATTTATTGCATATATCAGTCCAATGTGTATGCAGATACATTTCGTTTAAGTGTGGATAGATAGTGGATTAAGTGTATCGTCCTCGACGATACACGTTGTGTAGTATATATCAACATCTCTGTATTATACACACTTGAATGTATCTGCATATACAATTGATACCAAATAGTAACATCTGGTATCAGTTCAATGTGTATGCAGACGCATTGAAGTGTGTATAGATCCACACTGTCAGTGCATATGTATCGTCCTCGACGATACACTTTTTGTGTATAAACATATGAATGACAGGTATCTATGAGTGTATGATCTTTGACGATGCTGTTTACCATGATTGCTTAATGAGATTAAATTTGGTGAGTTTAAATTCAGCAACTTCAAGCCAGTGAGTTTGCTCTTCAATTTGGTGAGTTATATTCGGTGATTCTACATTCGGCAACTTCAAGTCGGTGAGCCTCAATTCGGCATCTTTCAGTCAGCAAGTTTGTATTCGGCGATTCTCTTAGTGACTTTATATTCGGCAACTCCAATGAGTCAACATTCGGTATCTTTTACATTCAGTGGTTGCTTCGGTGATTTTACATTTTTCCAGTCAGAGAGGTTACATTCGGCAACCTAGAGTTTACATTTGGCAATTTCAAGTCGGTGAGTTTATATTCGGCAACTTCGAGATTTTTGGTGCTCACGTGGCACTGACGTGTTGCGGTTTTGACAATGCCGTCTGCGGCATTCATTGATCACGAGTCAGTCAGGTGCACGGCTAAACACCTTGTCTTTTACTTTCATATCGCTATCTCTCATTCTCTTTACTCCCACCACATTCAAGCAATTTGGTTTTATTGGGTGCGCATTATATCTCAGGTGAATATCTATTTTGACTGTTTTACCGGCCGGGTTTTTTTCTTCGTGGGTTGACGGTTCCATTCACGAGTGCGTGGTGGAACCCTATCTCCCTTTGTTTCATGGGCTGGAGTAATATTCCATTCGCGAGTGCGCGGTGGAATTGCATTCATGTCCGTCAGTTTCTCATGGATTCAACCAGTCGTTCCATTCACGAGTGCGTGGTGGAATTTGCCTCTGCTCTGTATGCATACAGCGTAGATTGGTTATTTAGGATTCGTGGCAGAACTTCTCCATTCATGAGTGCATGGTGGAGCTTTTCTCTTCATTTCTGTCCCTTTTTATTCCTTTATGCATTTCATGCACTCGAATGCCAACTAATCCTAGGCGGCTGTAGAAATGGAATCGTTTTTGAACTCCTCGGCCCCGATCCCTTTCCGTTTATCACCAGACCAGAACGCAATGACCTACTTTATGCATCCCGTTCGGTCGGGCGAAGTCTGGTCATCGATGACTACAAGCTCCCTGCCAGAAAGCATTCCAAACGCTAACACTTCGTACATTTTACCCCGCAGTCTGTTCGAATATCGTATCCCGCGTTGGGGAAACAATAACTATCCGTATCTCGCGTTCTTTCCTCTTCAATATGGGTTTTATGGCCTCTTTGCTCGTTTGGCTAACTTACATCCCCCTGTTCCGGCGGGAATCCGCTATAAAATGCACTCGGAGGATGTTGTAAAAATGCAGAATCTCGAGGACGTTCTCGTTGATGTATGCTGGTTCCTCTGGAAGAGAGCTGGACTCAATACGGCGATCCAATACCTTTGGCTTCCATCGAGTGTTGGAATGGAGAAGAGCTATAGAGAGCCGGAAGGTGTTGAAAGGTGTAAATCCAGAGTTCAAACCTCGTTTATGTTCTTAATGGCAGCATGCTCTTTCGCAGTCGCACTGAACATGACGGAGTATGAGTTGAAGCATCCCGATGAAGAACCTGCATGGGCGCGAGCGTCTAGAGAGGTCAAGCAACCTAACCCGCTAAACCCTCACTGGCTTGCAGCGTTTCGTTCGTCAATTGTGTGTGATTTCACCCCAGGACTTAGAGCTGGTGTCTTTATTGACTCGGCATCTTCCCAATGGGCTTGCGCGTTTCCTGCTTTTGCGCGTGCTAATATTTCATTCTGGGTGCACTGGGGAGTGGACGCGCATGGCTTTCTCGACAACAAGTTCATGAAATTATACCAACCAAACGCCCAAATTGTGCGTATTGCACAGAAGAGAAAGCTAGAGGTGCCTGAGACCCAAGAGCCTGATTCCAAAGCACCAATTCTGTTCACTGGCTCTTATCAACAGAGGGGTGAAACGTATTCTCAATTTCATACCCGTGTGGCTCAGGAGGTGTCAGATTTTGCTAAATACGAAGAGCAGTCCGAAAAGGAACAACGGGAAGCTTGGACGAAGCAGGCAGACGCTGAGAACAGCAATCCACTGACTCAATCGCCTACAGTTGGACTCGCAATGTTTGAATGGGTCTGGTATGGTCCGTACATACTTCGTCGCTTGGTATCACATAGGGAATGGGCAGTGGTCTGGAAATCAGCTTCCCCGGAGCAGCGGCATTATCTCCCTCACCTCAATCAATGGGACATCGAACCTGCTAGTGTGGGCCAGTTTGGGGTTGGTTCTACTCAAAATTATGACTCCTACTTTGGTGGAGACGATGATGACGACGATTTTGGTGGAAACGACAACAGCGGTAGCATTGTACCTTCCTCGACCTCTCCGATTTCGGCTCCCGCTCCCACCCCTTCTCAAGTAGCCCATACCGCAGACTACAGCAGTGATGTCCGCGATATGTTTCAAGATTCACCCGCCAGCATCCCACTGTCACAGCACGCACTACAGTCTACAGCTGATATCATTTGCTACCGCCTCAGTCTCTCTCCCGAAAACAACTCTTCCACACGCCTCGATGACTACGTCCCGAGTTCCCACTACTGCGAACAAGCTGACTGGGCTCTTTTTAGAATGGGCTTGAGAAATTGCCCCGAGTTCATCGGAAAGCCCGAAAACCATAGCAGAAAGGAGAACGAGCTGAAGGACTTTCTTCACAAAATCTTCAACTATGTTACTTCACAGGGCAAGGCAAAGCTCTTTGCTCCGACTTTTGACTACGGGCCCTCTATGTACAATAAAGTGACTGGAAATTCCTATTGGAGGGTTGGGGTTATAACGCTCTCGAAACAGGCTTCTGGCCCGAGTCTCTGGCAAAATAGAGACATTAACGTCTTGGGCATCAGCAGCCAACCACTGGTTGATCAATGGTATTTGGTGGGGCTTTGGGACTCAGCTGCTGTGCTTCAGTTGTTCTGGATGTCATTCGTTAATGAAATGTCAGTTCTTGGGGCCGTCCGAGAGTTGATTCAGTGGGGCATCCCGTTCTTGACGCTGAAGCCATCGGCCAATTATCCTACCAAGGCTCACCAGCGACCAGAAGTCGGTGTTGGTTTAGGCTTTCGTTCACGCGGTCACCGTTTCGATGAATCCGAGTTAGCTGCCTATGAAACCGCCAAGAAAGATCTGCTGTCCACTTCGGTAGGTCGGCTAGCTTTGATGAAGGGTGGAATAATCTGGAGGCTGGCGAAGGATCTGGTTCCTGTCAAGTCAGTCGTCAAAGGCCCTCCTCCGTCTGTTAGGACCAGCGGTGTCTCTTTTGGGAAGCTTAAAGGGTCTTTTCTATGTGATGAAGTCCTGGAAGAAAGCGAAGAAGACATTATCGTTGGCTTGTACAAGGTTGAAAGCGGTAAGTCAATTGCAGCTTTGTTTCCCTTGCAATCACTGATTACTTTACTCAGGCATCTCTGGTCAAAACGCAGACCTTTCATGGTGGCCAAAACCATCGGCATGGAGTGTAGGCAATCGTAACTTTGGCTATTGGACACCCGACTGCGAAAAGTTCTATCAGGACCGTCTTCGGGAGATCCGCTTAGGAAAGGCGAGGCCGAGATCAGCAACTGAATGGCATCAAACGCTCGAGAGAAGTGCCCTATCGGTGTCTGCATTCCATGGTAGCCTGGATCATGCAGCGATGCAGCTTTTAGACAACCAACTAGACAGCTATTGGGTTCAGTAGTTCGGGGCCAAACTTTTTATATCCTTCAAATGTATCACCAGTTAATGCAATCGTTCCATTATTTTCTTGTTAGTCCTACAGCTTTGCTGTGTTTAATTGTCTTAGAATATCCTATCTGGCAGGTAAGAATAAGTAAATCAACTATATCTCCGAGCTCAAAGCACCGACCCTAATGCCGACGAGCAAGGCTGACAACATCAACTAACAGACCTAATAATCAACGGGACTTTATTTTACAAGACGAGATAAGAAGCCAGCAAAAACATGGTCAAAGTAGCAAATTAATTCTCCCATTCAGGTACGGCCCTACAAATAATTCTCGGTGCTGGGCCCTGAGTTCTTAGAGGAAGGCGAGAAAACCCAGCCCCATACGTCTTCGTTTGCCACATTTTATCACCTCCTGCATGAGGGATCCAGAACAATCCGAGAACTCTCTTCCGCAGTTCTTTGTGCATCGCAGCTGCAGTTTCGGGGGTAGAGTCATTAGCCAAGTGCATCCACGTCCTCCAGTACAAGCATGAAGGATAGTTCTGGAGCTTCTCGGGGAATTGCTTTCCAGGTGGTGGGAAAAGATGCTTGAATGCCCGACTGAACTCAGTATCCGTGCGATCAACTTTATATTGGCAGGACAAAAATATGTCAGAAAGCCTTTTCTTAGGGTTACTGGGGAATACTAGGGATTGACTAGGGCTGGAAATTAAAACAGGGCAGGTAGGGCTCACCAGGGCTGGGAATTAGAATAGGGCAGGTAGGGCTGACCAGGGCTGACTAGGAAGGATATAAATAACAAGAATTTCACCTGAGCATCTTAGAGGCTCTACTTACTAGACTCTGGTAACTCTTAGCAACTGACTCAAAAATATCAGAGGTTCAACCAGAGGATCCAAGAAGCTCTGATGACTCTGAGCAACTGACCAGAAATAATCAGAGCTTCCTGGAAGCTCTGGTGACTCTTGACCACTGACTAAAAATAATCAGAGGTTTACCAGAGCATCCAAGAAGCTCTGATGACTCTGAGCAACTGACCAGAAATAATCAGAGCTTCACCAGAGCATCCAGGAAGCTCTGGTGACCCTGAGGAACTGAACAGAAATAAACAGAGGTTCACCAGAACATCCAGGAAGCTCTGGTGACTCTGAAGTACTGACCAGAAATAATCAGAACATCCAAGAAGCTCTGGTGACTCTGAGCAACTGAACATAAATAATCAGAGCATCCAAGAAGCTCTGATGAGTCTGAGCAACTGCCCTGAAATAATCAGAGCTTCACTAGAGCATCCAGGAAGCTCTGGTGACTTTGAGCAGCTGTCTAGATTATCAGAGCATCCAAGAAGCTCTGATGACTCTGAGCAGCTGACAAGAAATAATCAGAGCTTCACCAGAGCTTCCAGGAAGCTCTAGTGACTCTTAGTAACTGACTAGAAATAATCAGAGCATCCAGGAAGCTCTGGTGACTGTGAGTAATTGACAAGAAATAATCAGAGCATCCAAGAAGCTCTGATGAGTCTGAGCAACTGACCAGAAATAATCAGAGCTTGACTAGAGCTTCCAGGAAGCTATGGTGACTTTGAGCAGCTGCCTAGAAATTATCAGAGCATCCAAGAAGCTCTGATGACTCTGAGCAGCTGACCAGAAATAATCAGAACTTCACCAGAGCTTCCAGGAAGCTCTAGTGACTCTTAGCAACTGACCAAAAATAATCAGAGCATCCAGGAAGCTCTGGTGACTCTGACCAGCTGTCCAGAAATAATCAGAACTTCGCCAGAGCATCCAGGAAGCTCTGGTGACTCTGAGCAACTGACCAGAAATAATCAGAGCTTCACCAGAGCTTCCTGGGTGCTCTGGTGACTCTCATCAACTGATTCAAAATAATCAGAGGTTCACCAGAGCCTCCAAGAAGCTCTGAACAATAATAGGAACTTTACCAGAGCATGTGAAATTTGACTAAATATATATATCAGTGGTTATTTTACTGCAATCAGATGCTGATCTACTAGTTCGACAATTTATGCCACAATAAATGAATCCTCTTCAATTACCCATTTGTGATCCCACTTGCTATTTAGAAAGATTGAATGGTGACAAGTTGTTTTGCTCATCTCTTGTGGTTTTATTTTTTGCAGTCTGCTATGCAGGCTGCCTGTCCAAAATTATAAGCCAGAGTTGAAGAATAAAACTTAGCATTATTCAATCTTTCTGAACAATGATAGCACACCTCATTTTGACTATTTATTGAGGACACATTTTGAGCACTTTAGTCGTTGAGAATCCACACATTAGAACATATGTATAATTACCTGAGCATAGTGGATACTTTAGTGGTTGAGTTATATCAATAGTTGAGTAGAGTACTTCTAACCAGTTGAGCCCTCTACTACCTCACATCTATAAGTATTTAGTGAGGCATAATAGCGTATGTATTCAATTTAACTATTTACTAGGGACATATCAAGTACTTCAGCATCGTGGATGCTTGATAGTGCATATACCATTTGTTTAGTAGTTAAGTTCTGTTTGAACATTTATATCAATGCTTGAGCAATATTATATGTATCACTAGCTGAGTGTATATGATGCTCAACTATTCAACACATATAAGTATTTACAGAGCAATAATAACTAAAATCCCAGATTCCAAATACTAGTCAAGTGGTTTAGATTTGAGGTTGGTTCATTTAGATGTATATACAAATAGTTGAGCCAAAGTTGAGCATCTACAACGCTCAACCACTTGACAAGTCTAAATAATAGTATATTCTTTTGACTACTTATTAAATACCTACTAGAGCATTTTAGATGCTCGACTTAGGGTTAGTGAACAATTGCAAGCTCATTTGAGCATCTTATTGGTTGAGCAGAGACAATACTTCAGCATAGTACATTTGAATGAGCATACAAACAGTCGAGCGTCTAAGACGCTCTACTATAAGTATTTGGTGAGCAATAATAAGGAATACTTGTATAAATACTTGAGCATCTCAGATTCTTGATTATAACTAAAATCTTGTATACAAATAGTTGAACGTCTACGACGCTCCACTACTCAGCATGTCTAAAGTATTACCAATAATAACATATATTGGTTTTTAACTAATATAATTCAAACTCATTTGAGTACTTTTATAAGTTGAATACTTTTATCAATAGTTGAGTGTAGTACATTTGAATGCGTATGTTAATTAGTGGAGCGTCTACGACGCTCTACTTGGCATTCTTGTATACAAATAGCTGAGCGTCTACGACGCTCCACTACTCAGCATGTCTAAAGTATTACCAATAATAACATATGCATATTTGTTTTTAACCAATATAATTCAAACTCATTTGAGTACTTTTATAAGTTGAATACTTTTATCAATAGTTGAGTGTAATACATTTGAATGCGTATATTAATTAGTGAAGCGTCTACGACGCACTACTACTATAAGTATTTGTTGAGCAATAGTAGGGAATACTTGTATGAATACTTGAGCATCTTATATGCTTGATTATAATTAAAATCTTGTCTACAAATAGCTGAGCGTCTTAGACGCTCAACTACTCAGCATGTCTAAAGGATTATCAATAATAGCATATGCATATTTGTTTTTAACTAATATGATTCAAACTCATTTGAGTACTTTACTTAAATACTTTGATCAATAGTTATAATCAAGCATCTAAGATGCTCAAGGATTCATACAAGTATTCCCTGTTACTGCTCATCAAATACTTATAGTAGAGCGTCTTAGACGCTCAACTATTTGTATGCTCATTCAAATGTACTACACTGAAGTTAGACATGCCAAGTAGAGCGTCGTAGACGCTCAACTAATATATGCATCCAAATGTACTACACTAAACCAAAATCTTGTATGAGTAGTTGAGCGTCTACGACGCTCAACTACTCGGCATGTCCTAAGGATTATCAATAATACCATATGCATATTTGTTTTCAACTAATATAATTCAAACTCATTTGAGACTTTTATAAGTTGAGCATCAAACACTACTTGAATACTTTTATCAATAGTTGATTTGAATGCGCATATGAATAGACGCTCAAACGCTCAACTAAACACTACTTGAATACTTTTATCAATAGTTGATTTGAATGCGTATATTAATTAGTGGAGTGTCTACGACGCTCTACTTGGCAACCCTAAGTATTAGTATGTATATTCATTTTTGACTATTTATTGATTACTATGAATACTTACTTGAGCATCTTAGATATTCAACTGGCATTGAGTGAACAATAACAGTGAGAACTCATTTGAGCATCCCATTAGTTGAACGGAGATAAAACTTTGATGTAGTAGATTTGAATGCGCATATGAATAGTTGAGCGTCTTAGACGCTCAAACGCTCAACTACTATAAGTATTTGGTGAGAGTATGTATCCATTTTCACTATTGATTGAATACTTGAGTACCTTAGACGCTTGATTATACTAAAATCTTGTATATGAATAGTTAATTTTTGTAGAAACTCAAGAGGCCTTACCAAGCTCAATACCATCGAACAGATACTAACAGGTGGATTGCCCTGTTCTCTACTCCAACTTGCAAAATATTTTTCCTCAAAATTGGCTTCTGCACATTCATTGAGGTCCATTGGACTGTACTAACATAGTTTTACAGTCTCCCAATCATGACTGAGCCTCCTGGAGGCCCAAAAACATCTCAAAGATGTAGGTCAGATGACTTACACCTACACTTCGCTAAGGTAAGCGAGGTTAAGCGAGGTTAAGCGAGGTGTAGGTGTAGGTGTAGGTGTAGGTGTAGGTGTAGGTGTATGTTTAAGCGAGGTGTAGGTGTAAGTGTAGGTGTATGTTTAAGCGAGGTGTAAGTGTAGGTGTATGTTTAAGCGAGGTGTAAGTGTAGGTGTATGTTTAAGCAAGGTGTAAGTGTAAGTGTAGGAAGTGTAAGTGTATGTCTAACAAAGGTGTAAGTGTCTTATATATACCATATAATGACCACTGAGGTGTATGTTTAAGCGAGGTGTAAGTGTAGGTGTATGTTTAAGCGAGGTGTAGGTGTAAGTGTAGGTGTATGTTTAAGCGAGGTGTAAGTGTAGGTGTATGTTTATTGAGGTGTAAGTGTAGGTGTATGTTTAAGCGAGGTGTATGTTTAAGCGAGGTGTAGGTGTAAGTGTAGGTGTATGTTTAAGCGAGGTGTATGTTTAAGCGAGGTGTAAGTGTAGGTGTATGTTTAAGTGAGGTGTAGGTGTAGGTGTAGGTGTATGTTTAAGTGAGGTGTAAGTGTAGGTGTATGTTTAATTGAGGTGTAAGTGTAGGTGTATGTTTAAGTGAGGTGTAAGTGTAGGTGTATGTTTAAGCGAGGTGTAAGTGTAGGTGTATGTTTAATCGAGGTGTAAGTGTAGGTGTATGTTCAAGCGAGGTGTAGGTGTAAGTGTAGGTGTATGTTTAAGCGAGGTGTAGGTGTAAGTGTAGGTGTATGTTTAAGCGAGGTGTATGTGTAAGCGAGGTGTAAGTGTAGGTGTATGTTTAAGTGAGGTGTAGGTGTAGGTGTAGGTGTATGTGAGGTGTAAGTGAGGTGTAGGTGTAGGTGTAGGTGTATGTTTAAGTGAGGTGTAAGTGTAGGTGTATGTTTAATTGAGGTGTAAGTGTAGGTGTATGTTTAAGTGAGGTGTAAGTGTAGGTGTATGTTTAAGCGAGGTGTATGTTTAAGCGAGGTGTAGGTGTAAGTGTAGGTGTATGTTTAAGCGAGGTGTATGTTTAAGCGAGGTGTAAGTGTAGGTGTATGTTTAAGTGAGGTGTAGGTGTAGGTGTAGGTGTATGTTTAAGTGAGGTGTAAGTGTAGGTGTATGTTTAAGTGAGGTGTAAGTGTAGGTGTATGTTTAAGCGAGGTGTAGGTGTAAGTGTAGGTGTATGTTTAAGCGAGGTGTATGTTTAAGCGAGGTGTAAGTGTAGGTGTATGTTTAAGCGAGGTGTAAGTGTAGGTGTATGTTTAAGCGAGGTGTAGGTGTAAGTGTAGGTGTATGTTTAAGCAAGGTGTAAGTGTAGGTGTATGTTTAAGCAAGGTGTAAGTGTAAGTGTATAAAGTGTAAGTGTATGTCTAACAAAGCTGTAAGTGTCTTATATATACCATATAATGACCACTTTTGACATATACAAAACCCAAAACTATATGCACATTATATATCACATTACATTTACATATAACTCTGCATCAAGTAACCCTAGCATCAATTTTACTCTTGACGCAAGCCATTGGCAATGGAATCAGTTATTAATCCAAATATCTCATTCACCAACACCAAGTCCCTTTTCTGCATCAACTCCCCATTCTGATCACAATTGTCCAGGAAATGTGTTAGCATCAATCTAATCTTCATGCAAGTATTTACTTTCTTCTCGTATCCTGCAAGTCTTGCTCCAGTGCTTTTGATCCTTTTTAGAGTTGGAATTGGGACCTCTTCATGAATTAGGGTTGCCAGTTCTAAACACATCTTCTCTTTCTCTGCCTCATCCTGTGTCCTGTTATAAGTATCATACCAAGCCCCAATTTTTGACTTGTTCTCTTTGTTCAAAAAAGATAATAGCCATCCTTCATCTGTGCTTTGAGCATGTTTCCCAACTAAACCCTTAGAGGTTCCAGCTGCCCCTATTGGCTTTGTCAACTGTAATGGTTTCTTCTTCCTTGGGCTGTTTTGTGTCTGTTGTCTGTAAAGAGCAAGGTCAAAACCCCTATACTCCTCAAATCTATTGTCTTCCGAATCTGCATGACTTTATATATGAATTGCTTTCACTCAAAAGTAATCAGAATCTAGTTTCACCTTCAGAATCTGTCCCAGATGTTTCCTTCTTTGCATTCAAAGAACCTTGATCTGGATCATCCTGAGTCAAAGAAGGATATCAATTGCAAATCAGACACAGATTTCATCCACAATCTATTCCCACCTCACCTCACAGTCCCAGTTTTCAGATCCTCCTTCACCAAACTCTTCTTTCTGTCCCCAGCCCTTCATCAGTTTTCTCTCTTTCAAGCCAAAGAAAAAGTGAACTCACATTGGACATTGCATCTGAGTGATCTATTGCAGGTCTGTAAATTGGGCCCTCATAAACTGGCAAAGGTTTTTTTGGAAGTTGAAAGTCCATCAAATCATAATGAGGAACTTCAACATGATCCTTCATCAATCATCCTGAAATTTCAAAAGAGAAACAAGACATACTCTTGGAGGGATTGGTATTTCTGCTCTGCATTGTTTGTACATTCTTCAAGTCATCTTCATCCTCTGTTTATCAAAAGTAGTTATTCTCCATGCAAGGAAAATATTGGGCTGGTAATCCCAAGGACTCTCTACTCACTTGGGTTTTTACCCTTGCCTTTGTCTGAGTGGATCATTAGAAGCAGCTTCACCAAGACACTGAAAAACTTACCCTTTTTTCCTACAGTCTCCTCAAGGGTTGCTATTATCATTTGTGCACTTTGATGATGGTGGATGATATCAGTCCCAACATCCTCTCCTTTCTTTCTCCTCATCTTTATCTCCATTCCTTCCTCTGAACTTTGCAGTATACCCATTCTGAGTGTCTTCTCTAACCAGACAATGTGTAGTTCACAACTGGAACTACACAGAGAAAAGAACTCACCTGTAATACGGTCAAAGGTGGTTGTGAATCCACTCCTCTTTTCATCTTTTTCTTCTTCATCCTCCATCTCCTCATCTGATGGCCCAATCCGGACTTTTTTCCTGGACACCCAAAAGTTCCACAAAAAAACCTCAGAGACAAGTTAAAAACAATACACACACCTTCTATCATCAGCCTCTGGTTCAGTCTCCTTTGATTTATGCAGCCTGGAAGTGATTATGAGATTGTGCCACTCATCATGTTCACCTCTCACCTTTTTTTCCCCAGACTACTGTTTGGCAATAGAATAGAACAATTTTCAACACGGAATTTGAATAGAGAATAGGGGACTTACCTCATTTGGTGTGCAACAGCTCTAATTTAGATGCCGATGGACGTGGGAGTGAACAAAGAATGAACGATCAACTGTAGGTCATGTGACCTACAGTTGATGTGCTAAGCCATCCCGATTTGGAACTTTCCCACGCCACCGCAAGGTGAATATATAAAGAGCGGTCAATTTCATCAATTCCGTGTTGTTCCTGCCCCATACTTGCTTCTTTTTTTTGATTTTTTTTTTCTTTGCTTACTATGACCCTCACGCAAGCCCAATTCGACAGTGCAAGGTCTAGGAAGACCGTCAAACTGTCTTTTGAGCCCAAAGAAAAAATCACTTTTTTTACAGACCACAAGTAAGTTTGGTTTCAATTACAGTTTCAATTTTTGTATGCTAACCCAATACCCAAGTGTTTTCATTGCCAAGGAAGAGAGTGTTGACTCTGAGAGTGTTGACAAGACTGCCTCTGGTTATGGAAAAGCAAAGATTATTGCATTTTGCCAGACTGCCAACAAGAAATATTTTGCCAAAATTCAGTTTTTCAAAGAATACAAGGAGATCGAACAGGGCCTTGCAAGGTAATACATATCTCAAATCTCAAGTGTCTCTCTTTTTATATTTACTTATTTCATATGTTACAGGAACCAAGCATATGTCGAGACCACTGAAAAAGCTTTTGGAGATAGAGAACTCTTTCTCTCAGAGTCGACGGAGATAATCTCCACGGACAGAATCGCTGGTATGTACTTAATGTCCAATTGAAAACTTCTACTGTCAAACTCGAATCTATTACCCATGGAGCTCTCCCGTGCGGTATTTTCTCGCATCAATGCATCCCTATACGAAAAACCGTAAAAATATCGTACTCCGGACCGCTCAACGATTCAAGTATCCCACATGACGCATGTTCCCGCAAAGCGACCTATAAGTTGACAGGATGAGAAAACTGAAGCCTCGAGATCTCTCTCCTTTATCGTACAATGGCAGGAGGCGCAGTCGTATCAACCAACCGTCGAAGAGCTCTCGCCGGTGAATCAGGATGGGTAACAATTTCCTTTCACTTCTTGCACGGTGTTCCGATTATTGATATTCGTTGTAGAAAGGGTTGATGCGAAACCGAAGGATCTTCTCCATGGCCGTCTTTGCTTCCCTTGGAGGCTTGTAAGTCGAATTATTTACAATGACTATTTTGTTGTTTACACAAATTTCCGTCGTTGTTAGACTTTATGGTTCGTGTATTCCTCCCGTAAGGTCGAATTAACTCTCATCATTCAATCCCTAGGCTATAACCAGGGAGTTTTCTCATCTGTACTTGCGTGAGTAACTGCCACTCTTAAGCAGTGTCTCAAGTGTCTTAATATATTTCCTAGTATGCACTCGTTCGAATCCCAGTAGGGAAACTCTTTGCTTGTCAACGTAACAAACCTGATTTGTATCCGATAGGAATGCTTCCTGGGTTGACGATGCCGGAAGAAAAGGTTGGTTGGTGGCTATATTGGAACTAGGAGCCTGGCTCGGGGTTCTTGTCACAGGTACTTCATTCGCTACTATAGCCGTTTTTTAGAATTCTCAAAATATCCCAGGTTTTTTGGCCGATGTTCTTTCAAGGAAATTTACTATTCTACTTGGTTTGTGGTATCCATTATCGTGATGGCGCTCTTCGCTCATTAGACTTGCTATAGCCGTCGTCGTTTTTTGCATCGGAGTCGTCTTCCAAACTGCTGCTCAAAATGTCTCGTGGATTATCGGTGGTAGGTTTGTGACCGGGCTGGGTGTTGGATCATTGAGTATGGCCGTCCCGCTCTACAACGCCGAGGTAACTTTACACCTGTCGATTCCTTGCATCATACATTGAACATTTGCTTTTAGATGTCTCCGCCAGAAGTTAGAGGGAGTTTAGTTGCCCTTCAGCAGCTCGCAATTACTTTCGGCATCATGATATCCTTCTGGATTGACTTTGGTACCAATTTCATTGGAGGAACTGGTGAAACTCAAAGCGAAGCTGCTTGGAGGGTCCCTCTGGCTCTCCAGCTTGTTCCTGCCTTGATTCTGGGTGTTGGGATTCTATTTATGCCATTTTCTCCTAGGTTTGTGCCAAGTATACCCTGTGAATATTTGCTGACATCTCATGATGTAGGTGGCTCGTTAACAAAGAAAGGGATGACGAGGCCTTAGTTGTTCTGGCGAATGCCAGAGGGCTTTCACCCGATCACGAGCTAGTGAAGATTGAGTTCTTGTACGTGCTCGAGTTCTTTTTTGGCCTTCAGGGTTGTTGAGAACTAGGCAGGGAAATCAAAGCACAACACCTGTTTGAAAGGGAGGTTTCTCAAGAGAAATTCCCTCAATATCAGGATGGTACCTTTGCTGCTAACTTCAAACTCGGAGTACATGAATATTTGAGTCTTTTCACAAACAGAAGTGGGTCGTATCATGCAAAATTCCCAGATATTTTTTGTTTAACTTCATGCAGCTTTGTTTTGGAGGACAATCGTTGGATCAGTGTAAGCCAGGTTTTTCTTGATGCATTCTTTTCTAACATTCATCTCGATGTGCAGAACAATGTTTTTCCAGCAGTGGACCGGGGTCAATGCTATCTTGTATTATGCCCCTTCCATTTTCCAGAACTTGGGACTCACAGGAAACACTATTCCCCTATTGGCAACTGGCGTTGTCGGAATAGCGTACGTAGTTTCGTTGTGGGCTCGTGATACTTTCTCAGTGGCCGTGATCTAGGATGTTCCTTGCCACCATTCCTGCCGTTATTTGGATCGACCAAGTCGGTCGTAAGCCGGTTTTAGTTTCGGGAGCATTCCTGATGGCCGCGTACGTGTTTTCTTGTATGCTTCCCTCTTATCATAGCTCACCATTAACCTCAAAATAGATGTCACTTGATTGTGGCCATCCTTACGGGGCTCTTCCAGTCTAATTGGCCTGCTCATGCTGGTAGGTGTTACATCTACTTTTCTATACCTGTTTCGTAATAAAATCCTATAGCCGCCGGTTGGGCTGCGTGCGCACTTGTTTGGGTTTTCGCTATTGGTAAGTCTGTCATTGGTCAAAACGGTCGTCCCGTATTGAACTGGAGTGTAGCATTCGGCTACAGTTGGGGCCCGTGTGGCTGGGTTCTGGTGGCTGAAATTTACCCCTTGAGTGTTCGAGGGAAAGCCATGTCCATTGCATCGTCTTCAAATTGGGTAAGTCTAAGCATTGGTAATATTAAATGTACATGTTCTGATGACTAGACGTTGCCAGATGAACAATTTCATCGGTAAATTCTCACCTTGTATCTCGAAAAGGAATGACTACTGATGTATTTTCGTCCAAAGTCGGACAAGTGACGCCTTTGATGATAGAACATCTAACTTTCGGGACATTCATCTTCTTCGGAGTCTTCTCATTGCTTGGTGGCTTGTTTATATTGTTCCTGGTCGGTGCTTTTCTTCTCTCGATAGTGATGCCATATCTGATTTCGTACCGTAGGTTCCCGAAACGAAGGGCGTCACCTTGGAAGAGATGGAAGAAGTCTTCGGAAGCACCGGGAAAAACTTGGCTGTGGAGGATCAAAAACGCCTCGACGCGATTCATCAGCGTCTCGGTCTTATTGACGATTTCAGCCCTAAAGACTCCCATGATGATGACCTCGTCACGAAAGCTTGATTCTCGGTCTTGAGTATTATAGTAGCGACGAATCTATGTAATCCTGTTTTGTACCATGTACTGTTTCTCACTATTTCTTTTTGGAGATGTTCAGTAATACATAACACCTGGTTTTTTCGAGCAAATGAATTTTTTGAATACACGCAGACGTCATCACATGACTGGTACAGCACGCGTCGCGTCCGGGCCAGTCAACAATCACGTCTTCCCTTTGTTACCTCTCTATGCTTGACATTGAATCACTTCTACCATGAATTCGATCTATCTCCAAACCTTGAACCCTGCTCAAGTCAAAGGTTCGTGGTTTGCAGCTTGTGGCTTGTGTTTAGATGGACGAAACACCATGAACAGCTGTAGGTCATGATCCTGCAATTCCACTTCAGATTTTGGCGGGCCCTGGAAGCGGGAAGACAAAGGTATGTTACATAGCTAGGTATAGAGTTATTCAAACTTTAACCAACGCGATTCTCTTGTGCCAGGTCCTAACATCCCGTATTGCGCATCTCATACTTCAACACAATTTAGCACCTTCTTCTATCTGCGCTGTGACATTCACCAACAAGGCGGCTAATGAAATGAAGGAGAGACTTACAAAGTTGATCGGAAGAGAGAAGGCCGCTGAACTAAAGATGGGGACATTCCACGCGTTGTGTGCTCTGTTCCTTCGGAGATACTCAAAATCCATTGGGTTAGAGGCGAATTTTACAGTTTGTGACGCAGAGGAAAGGTGTGCATCACTTGGCTGTTCATGTCGGCGATCGTTCTACTGACCTTATACAGCAAGAAGATTATAGCAACATTACTGAAGAAATATAAAGCCGATTTGGAGGCAAAAGACATTGTACTTAAGGATGGAACCGTACTTTCTCTCATCTCAAAAGCAAAGGCCAGGGGAATGTCGGCAGTGGACTTCGCAAAGGAGGCCAAACTAGCAGCAAAAACGTCCAAGTCCGGCGAATTTCCTTCCAGTTCAATATCCAACGACATTGATATGATTGTGGCGGAGATCTATCAAGAGTACGAGAAGATTCTGAAGCAGAACAATAGTCTCGATTTCGACGACTTACTGCTTTTTGGCCTCAAGCTTTTCTCTCGGAATGAACATGCTGTGAGTTGGTGCAAACATGTTTTTGTCGACGAATTGTTAGTCCACCTCCTTCACCTTTCACAGTATTCCACTGACACTACTCTCTAGCCAAGACACGAATATCACGCAATACGAACTCATGCGGGCCATTGCTGTAGCCCGTTGTGTCACGGTCGTAGGAGATCCCGACCAATCTAGTGAGTAGCCACTTGACTCGACGTATTTTCTTCCTAAAAGGTTGCTAGTTTATGGTTGGAGGTCTGCCGAAGTAGGTAACCTGAAGAAAATGCAGAAAGGTGATCATCTGGTCGTCTCCTTTCTTGCGATTAATCGTTTCTTCTCGATATAATTTAGACTTTCCGTATGTGGAGCAAATCTTCTTGGAACAAAACTACAGGTCAACCGGATCGATTTTGCGTGTCAGCATGGCTATTGTCAATCAAGGTGTTTTTGGGAGTTCTCGATGAATGATTAATATCTGATGAGTTTCCAGACAAATCTCGCATTCAGAAATCTCTCATTGCATCGCATCCAACTGGTACCACACCCGTCTTACGGTGCTTTTCATCAGAGCAAGCGGAGGCTACTTTTATTGCCGTGGAGATTAAAAGGATTGCAGCGCATATGGGTGGTATGCTTCGCTGGAGCGACTTTGTGATCCTACGTAAGATTCCAGTTGACTTTTCGTTGTTTTTATTGACACTATATAGTCCGTTTCAACGCCCTTTCGAGAACGATAGAAAGTGCGTTACAGAAAGAAGGTATACCTAGTCGTGTTCTCGGTGGACATAAGTTTTTCGAGCGATTGGAGGTACGGAATATGCTCCATCGCGTACACATTAGTCAATTCCGTTCCAGATCAAAGATCTTCTTGCGTACTTGCAGCTGATGGATAACCCTCATTTTATACCGGCCTTTACGCGAGCTGTCAACACCCCAAGTCGTGGTATCGGTGAGAAAGTACGTCCGATTCAGTTCCCCTTCTCCACATTCTGAATGAATAGAAATCGTCTACCTCCTGAACTAGACCTTGAGTGAGCTTCTCAGCAGATCGGACAAGAGCAAGATTTCTCCTCTGGACCTCATCGAGAAGATACACGATGGAAAGACCCCAGATATCAAGCCACCAGTCAAACGGAAATTGCAATCTTTTGTGACTCATATCCGTCTCTTGAGAAAGCTGGCAAATGAAGGCGCGTCGCCCGCCGAGTTGATTCGGCGACTCGTAGATGTAATCGAATATCAAAATCACCTTCGACAGACACAACCGGATTGGGAGACAAGATGGGAAAATGTCCAAGAACTTGTAACTTTTGCCAGTGACGTTCATGTGGATGCGCCTGAAGCATTATCAGACGGTGGATCAAGGTGACTGAAAATTTTCCTAGTGCTAGATTTTCGGTCTGAGACCTGATTAGGGATGCAACGCCTCTTCGTTTGTTCCTTCAGGCCTCTATGCTCTCCTCGGAAGGGGACCATCAGGGCGAGGAAAACGACAAAGAGGTACGCTATTTGTCTCTTGGGATTCCTTCCTTCGTTTATTCTCTTGTAGAAAGTCACCATCTCTACGTGCCACTCAGCGAAAGGTCTGGAATGGCCGGTTGTAATGGTTCCCGCAGGTGAGCTGATCAGTCTTATCTATTCACCTCATTGTCGTACTAACACTTATTATCTGTAGTCGAACAAGGAACCTTCCCATTCTATCGATCCGACGATATCGAAGAAGAAAGGTAAGAAGCTCAATGCTTTGCCCTATACCCTTTTGATTGACTTGAGGAACCATACTGCCAGGCGGTTGTTATATGTCGCATGTACTCGAGCGCAGTCTCTTCTATACATTTCTCATGTCAACCAGAGGAAAGTGGCAGGGGAGACAAAGGGAAAAGAACTCTCCACTTTTATCTCGGCAGTTACGAAGCAGAACTCTGTAAGTTATAGACTCGAATAACGTGGCGGATCTGATGTTATTCATTCATGCTAGTCCTTCTTCACTGATCAACTTGCCTCGTTTGCGCCGGCCGAGAGGGTTGTCATTTCCCGAGTATTAGATCGACCTGTGCCTTCCGATTCGGATGTCGCAAAAAACGTAGCAGAGTTGTCTGTCTTCTTCTGTAACACAATTTTATCTCCGTTAATCTTCTTTCATTTACAGCCATCAAACAATGAAGCATCGAGAAAGCGTCCCTTCCCAACATCACTTTCATGATGGTCAGTGTTCAGTCCCACCTGATCCAGAACACGTTGCGACCGCTCTTTAGGCCAACCTGCTACGTTTGCCAGACCTACAGCACATTCCCGTGACTCACCAGCCACTACTACATTTGCGGGTAACGTTGCTTTTACTAGACCACAAGCCACCCAGCTCTCCAATATCGCACCTATCCCGGCTCCGCTGGTGCAGCTCAGCAGCTCGTTAGACAAGCCATCGCGGAATCCAGTTTCATCAAGATCATTGGCCACTGTTCGGACATTTCCTGCCATACCTTCGGAGTACGGCATACCATCCAAGCTTATACCATTGCAAGGCCCAACAAATGCGTTCCGCCAAGTCCAAACTACTGTTGCTGCTGGCTGTTCGATGCCCTCAGAACACTCATTGCAAACGGTTCGACCCAACGCCACAGAAGTCGCGCAGTCTCTACTACCAACAGCCACCCTTGTGTCAACTGCCGGCGTGAAGAGAAGGCTAGGAATGGGCCGTGGCACTGCCGGATACACCAACAAGAAATTTAAGCCTCCATGAAGGGCCCTGGTTTATTTTCGATCACTTGCTTTCGCACAGGGACACTCTGGACTTTACATTCATCCTGTTTATAGAGACCGACAGAGTGTATTGTTGTATCTTGTACTGTATATACTGCTCGTCATCGATGGTGTAAGAGTCCACACGCAGCCGCGGGAGTAAGAGATCGAAAGATGGGAAGAATAGAGACCTATCTAGCAGTTGTGAACAAAAAAAGAGGTCAGTAACAAGTTCTCATGAATACGACAGAAGGATAGCGCGTCAGAGTCAAGATATTTTATCCGCAGTGCTCGAGGCATTGGAAGTCTAACATGCGATTTTGACCTGGCAAAATGCCCATCATCGCAATCAGAGAATGAAATGCGTACTCACCGGGTACAAGTCAGCTGGAAACAAAAACGATGGAAAAGCGTTGCATGAGCGCAAAAAGCGAATTTATACTCTTGGTGCTTACATAACAAACCGGAAATACCCGATTCCCTCAGCTGGACGCCTCGTGTGTTCAGCAAGGCCAGCTTCAAACAATGATGTATCCGAATAAATTCCCGACACATCGATTTCTTGTCACCAACGTACTATCTGCTTGCTTCCCGGTTTCTTTTTCTCTTGTTTTCTCTCGTCTTTCTCTTCTTTCATACGCATCGGATCCTTGTGTGTCGCTGGTTAACTCTTAACGACAACCTATCCAACTTCCGCACTTGTGAATACCATAAGACCACTGCACGAACATTTCCTATCCGGTTTTATCTTCCTGATTTTGATATACTTCCTGTCCTATATCTGTCAACCTTCTACATCTCCCAACGACCATGCCTATCACTTCTCGAAAGACCAGCAGGCCTATGGAAGGGCGTCTTAACGGGAAAGGCCCTGCTGATCCTATTACCCCCACTCGTATTACCATTCCGTCCAGCGAGTTTGACCACGAGTTCCACAGCGACAGGCTGCCTACAGTCTATCATGACTCTTCCTCCAATTCTAGGTCTCTTTCCCATGAAATCGCCGATTTCTCTATAGATGAGTCTTCGGTACCTCCCATAGAAGAAAGCCTAGACCAAGTGTGGGAGGCCATCAGGCAGAAAAAGGAGAAGAAAATGGCCAAAGAGAAACCAAAGGTACAATCTCTGCAGGAGCCAGAGGAGTTTTCTCCCATCGAGGGTCCAGAGATGGATATACCCGTGGTAGATCCTCCTCGACCAGAGAACAAGACTCTGAAAAGGCAAAAGTCATTGTGTGTTATACTTGTCTGTTCCTTGAATGTCATCATTAACCTGGCTTCGTAGAACTTCTTTCCGTGAATCCTCCGATGGAAGGACCATCATTGCCTTCATCGATGTGCAAGGAGTCGGGAAACAAGACGTCCATGTCAGTTTCCAGCGGAATCGGCTTGTCGTTTCATGGGAAATAGTGGATTTCAACGAGTACGAAGAAAGTGGTCAGATTGTCCGGGAGCGGATCGAGCAGAATTTCCAGAGGACATTCCCATTACCGGAAGGTACAAAGGTGAGGCTGCTTCTGTAATATCATATACTACGTGTTGATGCCTTTCATCAGTTCGAGGAAATTAGTGGTGCCATGAGTGGACGTAACCTGGTCTTACGATACCCCAATAGTCGATCCTTTAGGGTGGAGAACCGCGCAGCATCAATCCAGTCTTAACTTTGCATTTTTGTATATATGTCACATCGTACACTCTAATTTCATTGTAATGGGTCTTTTGTTATGGAAAGGTGTATCTATTTGCCGGTGCATCAGTAGCGAAAAACGGCGTAAGTCGTGTAAAGTCCAGACAAGCATCTACATGTTGACCCCACTTCTTAGATCTCAGCTCACATATTTGGCAATGCCGCTCCTCTGTCGACGATAGCAGCAAAGCCGTGCCAAGCTACATTTATACAAAAGCAGGCTTCCTGTTTGAACCATACTATATGAATGATTTTCAGTATTCTACGCAGAATTCCACCGTCGCAAGTCGAATCGGGATCCCTATAAACTTTATTCTTACGCAAGGTCTGGGCGCTAGCTGCTATCTAGACTCCATCTCTATTGCATAGGCAAACAAGCTTCAAGGGTTACATCTTCAATCAACAACGTGTTTAGTTAAAAAGGTCCACGCTGATGCTCATCCTTAACCTCATTCTCCATGTCTTTCACAAAAGTGAGCGAAGATATATGGCATTGCGATCCCGCTTCCGTCACGTCCACTCTGTCTTTCCAAATTTCGGACTCGAGTGGCTCGGCGAACTCTCCCTGTTGTGGGATGGGGTGGCAGTTTTGTGTATCTTCTAATAGTAAGGAAGGTGCGACACAACATAAAGCAACTATCACTCGCCTTTCTTTTGATCCCCAAGGGTTCATTCGTTTGCTCTCTCCTCGAAACCTGAAGATCTCCGTCAGAGCCGACCCTGGCATCGCTATCCCGAACAACTATATTATCCCATCGTTGGACGAGTCTTCATCCTCGAATCTCGAACTAGGGACATACTCGCACTCTGAGAACCAGACAGTAACTTTCCAAATCACCATCTACTTTCCGGAGGGGTTCAAGCTCGATTTCCCTCCTCGACTACCTCGAGCTGCCCCGTCAAATGTAGTTGATGTGATTTATGATTCCGTGAAGGGTAAAAAGGCCATCGATTGCGTATTCTACCTTTATAGTGCCAGCGCAAGAGGAGGCAAGGGTCAGATTTCCAAGCCTCGAGCCGTGTATGCAAACCTTGCCCTACTCAGAGGGCATTGCGACTATTTAGATGCTCGTGTGTCGTCAATTCTACTAATTGAAGCTGCCTGAAGCCGACTGATCTATCATTTGTACCAACTTCTATTCAGTTCTAGGGGATGGCTTCCAAGAAGCCTCAACAGTGGATCCCGCTCAGATTCCACCAGTCTCGTGGGGTTATGACTATGACTCTGACAGTGACTTTGAGGAAGACCTTGATGATGATTTCCTCGAAAAGCAGGTGGAAAATAAAAAATCTGCGAGTACTCAGAACGGCACGAAGTCTACTTCTGACGCTGATACTTGTGCCGATGTATCAACGTGAGCTCTGTGTTTATTCATTCAGATACACCTACTTATTTAATATCAACTATCCAGACCCACTATGGAAGTCCCAAAGGAGAATTCGTCATTTGCAAAATGCTCGCAGCAATTCAGTCGTTCAATGGTCTTGACGGGATTTGCGTTCCGAACGTAAGCCAGGATATAGACTGTAAGAGTTTTCGCTGAATGCTTGTCACTGTAGATGGAGAGCCTTAATATTGTATCTGTCGACTAAACGAATCACTTTCAGGAAACTTTCTTCTCAGCCCCACGACTTGCAGTACTTATTTGAATTCGACAATGAAGACGCCTGTTCTCCGAAGTCCATGTATAGGCTCGCAGATATGGTGAATGTCCTGTTTCTTCCCAGTTCCTGTTGCTGGACTCTTCTACCTCTAGATAGGATTGGATGATTTGAAACAGAAAGCGTATTCTGCCATTAAGATGTCAATTTCTCGATACAACGTTGTTGAAGAAGTGGTCTCCTTATTTAGTTCTCGGTCAGTGTATACGCAATAGTTTTGCGGTAAGATACTCACAAGCTACTGTGTTGTATAGGTATGATGGAGTCCGCGAGTTTGAGATCAATCATTTGCTTGAATGCGACAAGAAAGAATTCGAAAACTTTTGTCAAAAGCTATCTCGTGGAGAATTTGTTGATCACCAGTTGTCCGCCGTAGCAGAAATTTTGATGGCATTGAAACGAGTCGCACCCGTGAGCTCGCTTGGGTCATCACCAGAACCGGCGCCGGCACCTCCAGCAGGTAAGGTTTCTATCTTCAGTTTGAATCTTGGACATTGAACTTTCATCCACCGATATACAGAATCGCCCTTCGCAGATGCAACCCCCAAGCGTAATGCTAAAGGCGGCAAGAAGAATTCATGGGGAGCGTTTTAAGTGGGAGACGACAGTTTTTTTTAGCCGTAGAGCAAGATGTAAATTGTTGTAGTAAATTAAAAGAATGCTTCATACTTACTATGGTCAGGAGGGATAACGGCTAAAAAAACAAGAGGCAAAAGTCAAGGTACTTGTCTGTCCCTTGAGTGTCGTCGTTGGTTAGGCTTCATAGTACTCCCTTTAAATTCCATATCCTCCGATGGAAAGACAATCATTGTGGATGTACGAGGAGTCGAGAAACAAGATGTTCAATGGACTCAAATTCACAAATAAGAATATAAACTCGGGCACATTGCCGAAGGCGAGAAGGTGAGGCCGCTAGTGCTTTTGTTATTATTAACATCATGTTGACGCAATTTCAACAATTCGAAGGGAAGAGCGTTGCTTGGGTTTGTGCCCATTACATACGGTTAGACGAATCGCATTACATACTGACTTAATATTGCAGGCTTCACATAAACTAACTGCTTCTCTTCGACATGGTAGAAAAGCGGTATCTTTATACAGACGTTATCGAAGGGAACCACCTTGTTCGAATGGCCATTTGAACCATCGAGTTTCGCATGCGGCTTCTGCTATAATCCTTAGCGCGATAGCCCGAATCCAACCGGAACCCCTAGTACGAGCTGTTTCTACTGGATGCCAATTGCTATCTAGGCTATCTGTATTGCATCCGCAACTCGCCCCTCAGTCGTCGCTTGTTCAACCAACCAACGTGTTTTACCAGTTAAAAGGACCATGTCGACGCTCCTTCAACCTGTTCATTTCTTATGTCTTTCACAAAAATGGTTGAAGACACATGGCATTGCGATCCCGCATCCATCGTATCCACTCTGTGTTTCCAAAAATCAAACTCGAGCGACTCGATCACCTCTCCCTGCTGTGGGATGGGGTGGCAATTCCGCGTATCCTCTGACAAGACGGGTGCTGCACCGGGGCAGGCGACTCTCACTCGTCTTTTTTTCGACCCTCAAGGTTTTCTCCGTTCGCTCTCTCCTCGAAACTTAAAATTCTCGGTCATCGCTGACCCGGGCACCACTGTCCCTAGTAATTATTTTGTCCCGTCGCTGGACGAGTTTTCATCCTCAGGCGTTGAACTGGGAACGTATTCACACCCTCAGAACGAGACAATGACCTTCCGGATCACACTCTACTTTTCAGAAGGACTCAAACTCAAATTTTCGCATGCCCCTCAATCATCCCAAGATGCCCCGGCAGATATGATAGATGTGATGTATGATGCAGTGAAAGGGAAAGAGGTTGTGGATTGCGTATTTTACCTCTATAGCGCAAGTGCAAAGGGGGTCAAGGGCCAGATTTCCAAGCCTCGAGCTGTGTATGCGAATCTCGCTTTGCTCAGAGGACATTGTACCTATCTGGATGCTCGTACGCTGATAACTCTGTTGACTGGTTTACACAAGAAACTGACTGTTCCTTCTACTCTGTTCAGTTTTAGGAGATGGGTCTCAGGAGGCTTTAGCAGTAGATTCCTCTCAGATTGCGCCAGTCTCGTGGAACTACGACTATGACTCTGATAGTGACTTTGAGGAAGACCTTGAAGATGACTCGCCAGAAACTCAGAATGTCAATACGAACGCTGCTACCCCAGATGATGCAAACCCAATTTCTGATGCTGAAACTGTGCCTGGGTGTGTCTAAAGTTTATTCATTCAAAGACACCTACTTAGTAACAACTGCCCAGACCTACTAAGGAAGCCTCAAAGGAAAGTTCCTCGCAAGCCGTGGCTCCGACTAGCTCACAGCAATTCAATCGGTCAATGGTCCTAACCAGTTGTGCGTTCAGGACGTAAGTCAAGTTCTAGGTCTGGGTTATATTGAGTCCCTCTTATTGACTTCTGGGTATCTATCACTGCAGATGGAGATCATTGGTGTTATACTCGACAACTCAACGAATCACTTTTAGAAAGCTCTCATCTCAGCACCGCCGACCGTTAAATCAGCCCAGCGATCCTGAGGATGACGCCTGTTCTCCGAAATCCATGTATAGGCTCGCAAGAATGGTGAGTGCTCAATGGTATATTCTGCAAATTCTGGTTTATTCAGTTTCAGTGCATCTAGATGGGATTGGAAGGTTTGAAGAAGAAAGCCTATTCGGCGATTACCTCGTCGATTTCCCAAGACAATGTCATTGAAGAATTGGTTTCCTCCTTTAGCGTTCGGTCAGTAATCAAATGGTGCTTTCTTGTTATGATGAAGGTTTAACAAAATGACCCGTTGCACAGCTATGATAGGGTGCGCAAGTTCGAGATCGATCATTTCCTCGAATGCAACGAGAAAGAATTCCAAGCTTTTTGTCAAAAGCTGTCTCGTGGGGAATTTGTTGCTCATCAGCTGCCCGCCGTGGCAGAGGTTTTCAAGGCATTGAAAGAAAAGTCGGAAAATATACCGGCGGTGCACACGCCCAACCCAGCACCAGCGCCGACACTAGTGACAGAAAAAAGTTACAATTCCACTGTCTTGAACTCAATCTCCAAATCAACAGAGGAAACAAGTGTGTCCACAAGCAGAGGTACGCATATTCCTGAGTCGTAATAAAAAAGTGAGCTCAAGGTCAACTCTAGGCAGTGCTAAGAGTGTGAAAGGGGGGAAAAAACCTTATAATTAGGAGGATTGTAGTCGTAGAACGAAATATAAGTTGTTTGTAGTCGATAAAAAATGTTTTACACAAGTTGTGTTGAACAGTGTTGAAATTGGGGAGAGGGATAGCGCGCCACTGACACGTGGTGTTGGTGTATCGGACTTGTTGCGGACTTGCACTTTCTGAGCGCCGCTGGAAAGCCCCAGGTGAGCAGCCCTTGCAATTGTTTTCTTAACATCTCAGGCGTTTACAATCTCATTTACCATGTCTTCCTCTATGCATTCCAGCTTGCAGTCCCGTTTTACTCCTTCTACATTCTCTACTCCTCGACATGACAACAGAACAACCTAAACCGGCTTCTACTCCCGAACAGCCCCCTGCTCTACCTCCACCTCCTGCTCATTTTGCTTTACCACCACCGCCTCCGGGCTTTCTTGCTTACCCACCTCCTACTGAAGGCCAGCAGTCTGATTCGAATGGTGCACCGCATCCACCATATCCAGTCATGTATCCACCTGGAATGTTCTACTTTCCCCCTCAAGGTGCGCTATATGTCTACTTCGTCCTTTAGTTGCTCAAAATGCTTTCAGCTGCTCCTGCATCGACTCCCGCAGCAGCCCAGCGACCTAAACGTAAACAAGTCAAAATGGCGGTATGAGACATTTCTTTTTCTGGCACTACATACTGTGCTCATCTCTTCCCTAGTGTACCAACTGCGCTGCAGCATCAAAACGTTGTGATGAAGGACGGCCATGTGAACGGTGTAAGAAATATGGTACAGCGGACAGCTGCATTGACGGTCAACGCAAGGAACGTAAAAAGGGTATCAAACGGGGACCATATAAACGCAAGAGCAAATTGCAGACCGCTGAGGCTTCATACGGTGGTAAGTCTTCTCTCCTCCACTCACTCTTGCGCTCACCGCAAGTTAGAAGCAGCTGAAGGCAGCGGTGAATACCCACCACCTCCCCCCAATCCAACTACTACCGCAATATACGCTGTCGGATTTCCTCCTCCCGAAGGGTATTATCCTGTGTTCTATCCACCACCTGGAACATATCCTTTGCCTGAAGGTCAACCTGCTGCCGACGGTGCTCCCTCCAACGGACAACCTCCTCCCATGTTACCCTTCTATATTGGCGGCTTTCCTCCGTTTCCATATCCTCCTCCTCCAGGCACGGTCTTTCAGTTTCCACCTCCGCCAGGCGCTCATCCACCTCCACCAGCCGCTCAAACTGCTCCGACTAACAATGAGTCTGAACCACAGCAACCGGCAGAAAAGAAAACTGACGAGACGACTTGCGTAAACCCTGCTGAGCTATCGGATGCCGGTACTAATAATCAAAGCCAGGCTGATGGTCAAAACGAAGGCGGTGAAGGTGAAAAGAGGTCAACGCCGGCACCAACCGAAGGAGAGGCCAACGGCGACGATGCTGCTGGTTCCGACAAACAGGACGCTTGACAGGCCGCAGGAGATTGTGCCACTATTTCTTGAATTATTTATTTTTGATTTCGATTAAGAATTGTATATGTTCGCCTTGATGTGACTGTATAATATTACTTGACTGCAGAATACACGGGGGTGCATTTGGTATTCTCGGAGCAATGAATATCTACATCATATATTAACGAATTCCATAAGTACCAAAGAGCGTAAGGTATGGGAATACTGTACACTATAATACAATCGCAGTCTAGTTATAATATATGCAACGAATGCCCTCATAGCTTAGAATCACAGAGAGGAAGGCCCCGCCTGGGCTTGCTCCTCATCTCTAGGCACACCATACCCAAAAAGGTCTTTGCTAGCCCTAGATCTGCCTCGACGTTCTTCCTCTTCCTCTCTAGACAATCTTCTTTTTTTGCCCTTGGCACCATCTTTAACAGGTGTCTTACCTTTATTCCCGGCTCGTTCTCGTTGGAGAGGACTGCGAACCAAGGATGAACATACGAGCGCTGCTACAAGTATACTGCAAGCAGTAACGAAAATCGCTTTAGGGAATTGAGCTACAGTGCCACTGTATACCAGCCCAAATAACAAAGGCTAAAAGAAAAAGAAAATTAGACTTCACGGTCTGTGTGCGCAAAATAGACTACACACCCCGATAATCATCTGCCCAGTTGCTTGCAATACTGAGAGAGCTCCAAACAATCTTCCGATCCCAGAGTCCCCCTTTGGTTTGACACTTTCCTCTCTTACATCGGCGGCAGCATCTGCACCTTCTGGAGACTCGGACGAGGCAGCACCTTCAAGAAGTTGTCTAGCTTGAACGATGCATAGAGCTAAACTCTGGACAGCTGGTATGAATCCAGCTCCAAAACTGCTGAAACTGGAAGCTAGCACAAAGAAAATTTCGCTTCTTTGGTCAGCGGGACTGGCATCGGAAGCGATAGATAACATCTGGGGGTGCATGTTGGTAGGGGAAGGAGCGATGGACACTAGGAACTGTGACATGATATCGATGAAAATGCAGACACGCGTCAACGTGAGGTCGAAATAGATCTCTTGGGCTAGGTGTGCCTTGGTAGGTTTTGCGCCCTTCTTAGTCTTTGGCGTCTTGGACTGTGGTTTGAAGGTAGAGATGAGGGCTACAGATAAGATTAGCATGAATTTTAGATCTGTACTCTGCAGCACAATAAGTAGCTCACCAGGCATTACAAGCAATAAACAGACAGCCCGCAATCCGCCAACAAAAGATATGTAATAACTCAGCCTGTCGGCGCCCCAGCCGTATACGTGTTCAGCATATAGATATTTGATCTGGTAAATACCCTAAATCATTCAATCAGCGCTATAGTCAAAAACAGAGCCAGAAATATATACCGTAGCCAGCATAAATAAGAACATGGTCAAAGCCAAAAGTGTCAGACTCCAATCCCGAGTCTTCTTGATACCGTTACCAGTCGAAGTCATAATGACTGCCGGTAGGAACATTGACAGAGGGCTCAAGAAACGCGCTATAACGCTGACATGTTGAGGCTCCACTTCCTGATTTTGTTCAGAACCATTGCCATTAATGGTCAGCACTGTTGCGCGGCTCTTGCCTTTGATGCTTCCATGATACTGTTCAGCGGCTTTGGCTCGTTGCTCCTTGGATAGCGATTCCGGAAAGACGAACGTCACGAGAAGGAAGTTGATGAAAGAACAGCAGATTGCCAACCAGAAAACCTCTGTGACGCTCTTGCCCTGTGCACGTCATACACAGAATTAGCACAGGAATATTTGGGAACTATGTAGTCATTGATGCTGACCTGTCCATATAGGGTACCGATCCTGTCAAGACCAGGTATACCGTTCCTAATAATCCAGCCTCCGATGGTAGGACCCAAGGCAAACCCGAGGTAAAAGACACCAGTAAATCGTGAAAAAATCTTTGCGCGGGAGCCTGATGAGGTGCAATCTGATACATAAGAGGAAGTAGCAGATTGCAGAGTAGACCAGCCGCCTAGTGACCCTTCTATTATTGGAGCAATAATCAAAAGTTTGTGGCCATGGGAGGCTAGAGCAGAGCCTGGAGTTGCGACCAGGATGAACGTAAGATCACTAAAAGAATTTATCAGGTTTACACAGCCAAAGGGGATTTCCACATGTAGTAACGTACGTCAGGAATAAACCAAGAGTAGATAGCGCAAGAACCCGAGTACGTCCGTGGCGTTCGCTGAAGTGCCCCCACCACCCCGTTGTCAGAGCAGATAATAAACCCATTGTAGTAGTCATAATGGTTTGAAGACGTGCAGCGCCTGCTGTAACTCGGGGGTCGGACAAGCATCTTTGAGAAGGAAGTTTACGAGGGTCGTCTTCATTTGAACCATCATCGTCCTCAGGCGACGTAGGAGAAGCCACAGTAGGTAAGTCGATCGAAACAGGACGTATTGAAGACAAATGAGGGACTAGAGGGTCAACAGCAGGATAGGCGAACAAGGAGTCAGAATCGTGAGGTATTCGAGGTGCATTGGTGTGGTTATATGGATGGTGGTGATGGACCGCGGCACACGATAATTGTGTAAAGACTTCCACACGAGGGGCCAAAGTCATGCCACGCTAAAAGAAGACACCATTAGAGCTTATACATATGGGCGACGCGAGCAATACTCACAACCAAGGCACCTGTAATCGCGAATGGTACCAGCCTTATGTAGAGGTCAGCTTGCGAATTCTAACGAAACATGCTTGAAATTTCAGAATACGCACCATAGTGGTCTTGGACGATAAAAAGGTTTCTTCTTTCGAGGACGAAGCAAAGGATCACGTTCACCCGCGCTTGGATGCGGGGGAGATTCTACAACGTTTGCCATCCTCTACGAAGATGGACGGACAGATGGAAGTCAGCAAAAGAGAGATAAAGTGGGTTATAAAGCAGCTTAGGGCGTGGCATCATATATCTTTAGTACAATCTCAATAATTCACCTTCACACATGTCACTCCGGCCATTTTCGGCAGGCACAAATCCTCTAACCGTCACGATCATCGTCATGAGTCTAATTCTTTGATTGTGGGGACCCCGCAGTACTCTTTCCCTGCGGCGTACGCAAAGATGCAAACAAATCGTCTGTATGGTAGGGTACATAACTGCGATAATTTGTTACCATCTGACTAGTGCTAAAGTATTTCCGAGTACATATCTCACAGATCAGGATAACAAATCATTCAAAGTCAGCTGCGATAGGACCAACCCGGCGCGCGCTGCAATTTTAGCTATCTGCACCTCCGGAGACGCAGCTATCTTCGCAAACGTTATCTCGCTTCGGACGCGTTTTTTAAACTTTGAATTCATACCGAGGACACTTCTCTGGACTAGGGCTGTGTTCAATGTTCGTACAACGAATTTAACTCATGTTGGACGCGTGGATCCAATGTACGTGACTCGTCTGCGCATCGTGTTCTCCTCGTGACCGAAACATTGAAGTAATAGCCATCTGCCTTCTACACGGTCACCGAGTGCCACGAGCTGCACAGCAGGAGGCTAGAACAACCCGAATGATGTACAGGACATCCCGTTGCAACGTTCCCGTTTTCTGTTGGTCAAATACCTTAATTCGAAGGCCAACGCAAATCCCTCCTCCTCATCCCAGACTGACCCCGAAAGAACTGTCCTGTCTGGAACTGCGTATCTGTCTACTAGACACTAGACTCTGGGATAACGGCGACGAACGGTAGTTACCTCTGCGGAGCTTAGCATAACATAGCGTTGAGGCTCCAACATTTGCAACGGCAAGAACACCTTGTTGCAACGTTCGTTCGATTTTCTGTTCTTCAAACACCTTGCCTCAAAGGGCCAAGGCCGGTACACAGTTTTTCCGTTCCTTTACATCCACGTCCCGGGTCGAAACCAAAAGACTGTCCCACATGTTGGTGAAACTACTTTTGCGTCCTGTGTCCGCCAGATGGCGACTAGCTTTATGTATGAACCTGAAGTGCTTCAAACGGTGTCCCCTCCAAGATATAAGAATACTCCGAGTACTCGTGGTGCGATACCCTACAATTTCCGGGAAATCCCAAATGGACCTATGACTGTGTCTTTTGCAGCCCCAGAATGGTGACGACCAGAAGAACCCAATATATCGGCTTTCCCAGCAGCTTGGAGACAACCCCCGAGTCCGCTTCTGAGAAGTAAACGCAGCATCTGTTGGAACCCACTGAACGTATTCAGTGTTAATTTCTAGACATTATGTACACCAGCCTTAAAGCAGTAATACAATTTGAATTCATCATCCATTGTATGCAGCACGCTGACGAAGATCAGTTGAATGAATACACATATCTATGGTGTAAATCAAAACAGACTTCAAGATTATCCGACACCGCTATGAACAGTAAAGCTAGTGAAGACCGATTTACCGAACGGCGGGGCTTGAATGTAACTTGTAGCGGTACGCATCTGCTTAGGAATCGCCTCGGAAGCTAACCGAACGGGTCTGGAAAATTGTGATGCATCACTCCCCGTCGTATAGCGACTCTGGAGAATTATGACTCTCTTCCTTTGCAGCCTTGACGCGTGTACACACTCTCGATTGGGACTCTCATAGCTAATCATCATGATGATTCGTGCGAATGTCAAACCCCAGCTATAGCTATAAAAGCACAATCTCAGACATGTCTCGTTAAAAACAACCTCACTCTCTATTTCATCCTATCAGCTTTATCATCGACTAGAATTCATGGTTTCTAAGAGTACCAAGCTTGGTGGAACTGCGTCAGATGTTTCTGTGGCTCGGGTTTCGGTATGTGCTGCAGTACCTTTTCAATGCAATTTTCGTAACTGAGATTTTTTTGTCTAGCATGGATTAATGTCTATAACGTGAGTCTATGGTTAAACCGCACCCTTCCAATTCCATGGCTCATGAAATTGCATAGATGGACTCCTAATCCCGTTCCCGATGAAATTTGCTTTGAAGCAATCAAGGCTGGAGTCGATGCCTTACCTCCTGGTGTCAAGGCATTCCTCAATACCGGTGAGTTACTTGATTCCCAAATGTCGCGTTTCTCGGGCTGAAGTGGTCAAATCTCGTTATCAGCTGATTTCTACGACCAAAATTGGGGAACAGGCAACCTTGAGATGCTTTCGAGGTTCTTTGCGAAATATCCTGAATATGCGGACAGAATATTCCTCTCGGTCAAGGGCGGTGTCAATCCGGCGAAACATGGTCCAGATGGATCGTAAGTAGTTGTGTCTCCGACCAGTTCTGTTTTTCTTTCTTATTTACTCTGCTAGTCTCGAATACTTGAGAACGAGCGTCGAACGATCTATCAAGGGACTGGGGCCTCTCAAAAAGATTGACTTGTTCGAACCAGCGCGTATCGATCTTAGCGTTGGTATTGAGAAGATTATGGAGAACCTCGCCATCCTTATAAAAGAAGGCAAATTTGACCATATTGGCCTTTCCGAATGTAATGCGAATACGTTGAGGAAAGCACACGGAGTAGGTGTCGCGTTGCTGCTTACAGTGATCACACCTAATATCTGGGATTACCCTTTAGGTTTATCCGGTTACTGCAGCTGAGATCGAAGTCAGCCCATTCGAGTACGGAGAGAATCAGAAGCAGGTCATCGCTACCGCCACGGAGCTGAACATATCTGTCACTGCGTATTCGTAAGTTCTTGATTCTTTCCGTGCTATGCTCACATTTGCTGATTTCTGTGCCGGTGCTCAGACCCCTCGGACACGGTTTCCTGACCGGTCAGATTAAGAGTCCTGATGACCTTCCGGGTAAGTTGTCTTTTTTCTAGTTGGGAATTCCATGTCGCTGATGTGGCCGTGGTTTTCTACAGAAGGAGACATACGCCGTAACCTAACGCGCTTCAAAGAAGAGCATTTCCGCAACAACATGGCTCTCGTGGATGATATCAGAGCTATTGCAGAGAAAAAGGGTATTACCCCGGCCCAAATTTGCATCGCCTGGGTCGCTTCTCTCGGTCCTACGGTGATACCCCTTCCTGGTTCATCGAAGGCATCAAGGACACTGGAAAACTTGGCCGGTGGCGATGTTGACCTTACAGATGATGAGCTCAAGGCGCTTAATGAAGCAATTGCCAGGACGAAGATTACAGGTGATCGCTATTATGGTGGATCTGACGCGGACATGAACTTGTGGAACTAGGCAGCTAATACTGTACAAAGATGATAGAATAATATGTCTTATCCTTGAGTAGATTTGGAATAACATTCGTTCTTACCCTCAGAGCCTTTGCCACCTCTACTACTCTTTTCCTTGCGAATGATTTGTTTGTCCCGCGCCGCCACGGGCCAAACAACAGAGTTACTCTCTGCCGATGAATGCCCTATCACCTGCTACCTCTTGTACTCTGTCACAAACTCTGACATATCCTTTTTGCACTTTACGTTGATCATTACTCGCCAGAGTGCTTTGATGCATATCAACTCTGGGAATGGCCCAGTTTCGGCACTTATCTGTGGAGAACGAAGAAAGGCGTTCCTCAGATTGCTCACGACTCGGCCTTAGGCTTTGATTGATCGCAGCGCCAAATTGAACGGTATGGGAAATCGTCCAGCCTAGATATTATTATCTTATGTATTGCATACAAGAACTGTTAAGAATCCTCATAGTCATCGGTGCTGCATTGACAAGGAGCCAGATCTGACTCATAGATATACTATAGGTCGCGCGTGATCCACCGAGCACTACTTTAAGTCGCTCTACCATCTGCGGATCTCTTGACCGACCATCAATGTCTACTAACGAATATCGCCTCCCAACCAATGTCAAACCCCTTCACTACGACCTGACCATTCAGACCGATCTGGACAACTCCCTGTTCAAAGGCGCAGTCAAAATCAAGTCAGTCCAGAAATTGCTGCACGTTTAACCAAAAGTCATCTCTGAATCAGTCTTGACGTCAAGGACTCCACGTCCACCATCATATTGAACTCAAACGAACTCAAGATTGAGGAAGCGTAAGTCTTTTAGAAGTAGTAACTCTTTGAACTAACTATCTCTCAGTCATGTTCGTTCTGACGAGTTTAAGGGGAAATTAGCTGCCTCTGATATCTCTGTCAATGTGAAAGAGAAAAGAGTAATCTTTACTTTTCCGACTACTTTCCGGGCAGGGACACACCTTCAACTCAAGGTCAGATTTGCTGGAGAACTCAATAACATCAAAGTTGGGTACTACGGAATTAGTTATGAAAAGGACGGAAAGAATCAATATTACAGCCTGACTCAGTTCGAGGTACGTTTGTTCACCCCGCAGCAAGTTTATACTGAATTACCCCGCGTCAGGCTACTGAAGCTCGACGTGCATTTCCGTGCTGGGATGAACCGGCTTTGAAAGCTACATTCGATATCACTCTCATTTCCAAGGCCAATTGTGTTAACCTCAGCAACAGCGCAGCAATCTCGGATCAGGTCTTTTCTGTGAACGATCACAGCCATCTCGCTTTGAAGGAGGTTTTCCCGACTTTGAACGATCAGTGGAAGATCACCAAGTTCCAAACGACTCCAATTATGTCTACATATATCGTCGCATTCGCAAGCGGTCCTTTTGAATATATTGAATCTACCGTCACTCTACCTATAAGCAACACGACTGTCCCTCTACGTGTATATGGTCTGCAACATGGTTTTCCTTCTGTCCCTCTGCTCAATGTCTTTATAGCTACTACCAGTCATATTCATCTAGCACAGTTCGCGCTCGATATCAAAGCCAAGGTGTTACCGCTGTATGAGCGATTGTTTGACATCCCATATCCTTTACCGAAATTAGATACATTAGTGGTAAGTGCCCTGTCCTGCCTCACTCCCTCTAAACTGTTCACGGACAAACTTGCAGGTCCACGATCACACTGGTAAATGATCTTTCTCTCTTTAATCTTGATTTTAGACTCAATCTATACCCGAAGGTGCCATGGAGAATTGGGGCCTGATAATAGGCCAAGCCGATGCACTCCTAGTGGATCCCGGGAACGCTGCTACTTCCGCAAAGAAAACGGTGATCGAAATGCAAGCGCACGAAGTTGCACATATGTGGTATGTAGGAATTCATGCATTTACTGTAGATTTCTTGAAATTACATGTGCAGGTTCGGAAACATGACCACCATGGAGTGGTGGGATTATCTGTATCTCAATGAAGGTAGGAGCTGTCGATCATTTTGATTCTGGTCTTGTCTTGAACTACTCCTGCTAGGCTTCGCGACATTGGTACGCCTCCAATGATAAACGGGTTTTACATTGTACTTATCACTATTATGTGTATTGAGTTGGGTTCCCTTATCGCCACCGGTGGGTCTACATGTCCATAGTTGAAGTTTCATTTCTAACCTGCATAATCGTTAATAGAAAAGTAAGAAGATCCTGATAGAATACCCAGATATCTAATATCTTTCAAGGTTCTTCCCAGAGTATAGACCCAATGCAGACTTCATCGATACTCAGTTTACCCAAGCTTTGGCTCTGGACGCTAAATTATCTTCCCACCCTATCGAAGTTGCCTGTCCTAACGCAGAATCCATTAGTGGGTGAAATTTTATGCTTCTCTGGGGCCTCGCTGACCAAATTGGTTCTTCAGACCAGGTAACTATCGCGAACACCTCACACGACGACTCATGCCTAGTTTTGTCTAGATCTTTGACGGCCTGTCATATTCAAAAGCAGCATCAGGTATTGGCGTTTTTGCATCTACATTCTACTTCATATAAAACCTCATTTAGTCCTGCGCATGTTGTCTACCTATGTTGGAGAGGACAAGTTTTTCAAAGGAGTCTCGTTGTATCTCAAGGATCATATGTACGGTAACAGCGTTACAAATGACCTTTGGGAAGGAATTGGCCGAGCTACTGGTAAACATGACCGTCGCAGTTGACATACACTGAATTTACTGACGCTATACCCTCCTCAGGTCTAGATATACCTAAACTCATGGACAACTGGGTCAAGAAGGTGACTAGAGTCTGAAGGTATAGGGATTCGCTTTGTTCAGACTGCATTCTAGATCGGATTTCCTGTGGTAACAGTCACCGAAACGCCTAAAGGCATCAAAGTACGTCAAGATAGATTCCTAGCAACCGGACTTGCAGAGGGCAAAGACAACGAAACTATCTGGTGCGATTCTGCTTTGAGAAGGGCAAGCTCAAAAGCATTGATTCCGGTTTCATTTTTCAGGAGCATTCCCCTCAGCATATTGACTGTCGATTCAAGTGGTAAAACAACTATAGATAAGACTGCCCTCCTGGACACACGCGAGAAAGAAATTTCCCTCGACATTAATAATACGTTCAAGTTGAACGCGGGTACTAATGGCGTTTGTAAGTGTGTCGTTCATTATAAAGTCAAGAAGCTCTCTAGACCGACCTTTCAATCCAGATCGCGTTCTTTATACCAGTGAGAGACTTGAAAAGATTGCTGCAGAGGCTGCCAAGTCAGGTTCCTGCTTCTCATTAGAAGACAAGATGGGTCTCGTCAATGATTCTATGGCACTCTCTCAGGCTGCATTGGTAAAGCTGAGCAGTGCTCTTACTCTCATCAATGCCATGCGGCAAGAGGACGAATGTGATTACCCTCAAGGCATACTATATTTTATACCCTATCTGACTTCTATCAAAGATTTCGTGTGGAAGGGAATATCTAACGATCTCGCGACTGTAGCCGCTGTTTGGCGAGACCATACCGAGATAATCAGTCTCCTGAACGCATTCCGTCGAGTAAGCTCTCCTATGCTACATACTGTGCAGCACTTAACAGTCTGAGGTAGTCTCTGTTCAGTCCTATTGTCCAAAAGCTTGGATACACATACTCGAACGAAGAACCCGCCGACACAACTCAACTGCGGACCCTTGCTATTGGGGCCTGTACTGTCGCTGAAGATATGACGTTGGTTTCTGGAGCTTGCGAATGCGAGAAAACTTTGCTGATGATAAATGTTTTTACAGGGTAGTGGACGAACTGAGGAATCGTTTCGACAATTATATGAAGACCGGAGATGATTCCAAGATCCCGGTCGATTTGCAAAAATCAATTTATAACGTTGTAAGTCCGGTTTCTTCCTCGAGTAGCTGTATCGCTGAGTTGGGGCAGGCTGTGAGATATGGAGGACGTGAAGAGTGAGGACTCGTCATATTGTGGAGAATCATTGCTAACGTCTTGTTAGATATAACGCAGTAAAGGCTATCTACGAAAAGCCTGCAACACCCACGGCAGAAAGTGCAGCTATGTAATATATTAATATTTTCTGGGACAACGAACTGAATCCTCTACAGATCAGCATTGTGTCAGGCTTCAGACGACAGCTTGATCAAAGAAACCCTACATATCATGCTGAATCAGGCCCGTCATTCAGATGCGATATCCTTCTTCCTTGGGTTCTCTGTTAACACCAGAAACCATGCAATATTGATCGATACCTTCAAGCAGAAATATGATCAGGTCTTCCGTTCCTTTGAATCATATAGTTATTAAACTGACAAATATCTAGTTGTATGCACGGTTCCAAGATACATTTATCTTGAAATTTTTGATCAAGGTGCGTTATCCTGCGGTGATATTAGAACCCAATTTTTGAGGAACTGGTTTACAGATCGGCTTCGGAAGTCTTTCGACCGAAAAGGACTTGCAAGAAACCATTTCGTTTTTCAAAGTAAGCTGTCAATGCTAATGTTCACAATGATCCTGAACCTCGGTATGCGCAACAGGACAAAGATACCACTAAATATTCAATGAGTTTGGACCAGGCACTAGATGGTATACGCGCACGGATTGCATATCAAAATGTAAGTCATAATTGAAGATTGAGATGGTATGTTTGACCTTCAAGCCCTACTTGACAGCATTCGACGTCGGATATCGAGGCTTGGTTGAAGGAATGGAAGCAAAGAACTGTGTAGGACGGTGTACACGATGAATGTATCATGAAAACTTCATATCCAATCTGTAACTCGACCGGAGCAGACATCAGAAAATTCAGATTAGCACAACATACTCATACAGATCTAGCGAACCACGAAATCGACAACAAACACGATAGCAAGTACCGACACAACATTTATACGCTCCCTCTTCAGCTCAGGTTTTCATCAACCAAGGTTTGTTTGCCAACGTCCAGTCATCCAGAATCTTCCAAAAATGAGCGACTGTGCTCTTGTCGACGTGTCGACGGTGTTGGTCGATCTAAATAGCAGTCAATTCACAGTCGAGAAAGACGACCGCCGAGAAAACTACCTTCAATTCTGTAACATTCCAATCCTTAATCTTGTGATTTGGCGGGTCGTTTGCCCAAGAGACATACACTCCTTTGACTGCACAACAAAAAGATGTTAAGCATGGTCCCAAACGTCGACGAAAAGAAACGACAGACCATGATGAAACAAGATCCTGGGCTCGCTCCATTTGTATGGTCTAAACTGCCATGCTTGACCTGTAGTCATCACACAAATAACACGATCCCAAGCGTCTGCGCCGAATTTTGACAGAGCCTCGACAGAATCGACGATAAAGTACCTATCATATGAATGCGATTCATAAATAAAAAGCAAAAAGCAGAACGAAAATAGCCCACTTTGCCTGTGTACTCGACTCCCTCCCACTCGAATCAATGGTAGTTAGCTTGCGGTATATAGGAATAAGGTCATCTGGACGAGAGTTGCCTTCAGCTGTTGCGCGTGCGCGTGCTGCTTGGCTTTGTTCAAAGCTGGATGACAGTGGTGAGTATGGAGACGCGATCCGAATCGGCCTAAAAGTGCTCACGTAGATTCCTGAAGAAAACGCTTGACGTTATGCATGGTGACGAGTGCTGTGGGCGATGAGGAGATTATGATGATGGGGTAATTGTTGCCTGGGTCGAGCTACAAGTCAACCACGTAGAATAGTTGAATAGGATGAATGATACACTCACGAGCTTTACGAGCTTGCAGCTTGGGATCGGGTGTAGGCGTAACAGGAATTGGTGGGGCAGCACCAGACCGAGACGCCTCTTTTAGTTTCTTGAGTTTTTCAGCGTAGACTTGGCTGACAGAGGAAAAGTTCTGTATGCTGCGGTTGGTTTGGGGTGAATACAAAAAGCAACAGCACTCACGTTGGCTTTGAACCCTCTCAACACCGTACTTCTGTCCCTCAACTCTACTTCCTGTTGTCGAATCTTTTTGACTGCTTCACCATCGGCCGCATCGGGTACATAACGTCTTTTTTGTGGTGAAACAGGAGCCGTGGAAGATGACACTCCAGAAGGAGCAAACGCAGAACTCGAAGACTTTTGTTGGGAACCCGAAGGCAAGGATGCAGCAAACGTTGAACGAGGTGGCGTTCCCGGGGGCGTGGTTGACTCTTTTGGAGCTCCAGACGTAGAAAGAGACGAGCCTGTAGGAAGAGCACCCGCTATTCTGCCAGGCAGGTCATCCACGTTCCCTTCCAACCAATCGACAACACCTTTCCTCTCGGTGACACTGACGAATCCAGTTGGGACACCATTGTCACGGACTTGTTTCATGTATTCAGCGCTGGTCGCATTTCGGAGGAGCCAGGCGAGGTAGACGGCTTCGAGTGCGTAGAATTCGTTTGAGCCCTTGCGAAGACGCGTTGGGGTCGACTTGGGGAAAGACTGGGACGAAGGAAGGACAATGTGGGTTGCAGAGGCGAGATTTTGAGCTGGTGAGCCATCTGCAGCAGCGAAAGAAATCGAAGCCTTGGATTGGATGGCCGAGCGTAGACTGGACAGAGCGTCACTCATGAGCGCGTCAGGCAAAATAAATGCGTTTTATGTCAGCGCTTCTTTCATCTGTCTAGTTATCAACTTTTTTCCTCATTTTCAACTATTATCAATATAACCAAGAATAAGGACATCATATTCTGGTACTAGACTACCCCATCCCTTCTACACACCCTGCGGTGTCGGCTGCTGTACTGGCGCTTGCGAATCCTGCAAAAACGGTTAGCAACATTCAAGAAACAGCACCTCGCCACTTACCACTCTCTGCTTCTTCAATGGCCGCGGCCTTACACCATTATTACCCGCTTTCGCTCCAATGATAGCTTTCGGTGGTGACGGCACATTTGCAATCCCATTGGTCTGCATTCCACCTGTTGCCCCGTTCATGCCCACAGCACCAGTGGGAACCTCTTCTCTTGGCCTCTTTTGTCCTCGCGCAGCCGCATTTCCAGCACCAGCACCAGCGGCATTAGTCGGCTGTCCTCCAGCTCCTAATGAATTCGCGCTGAGTGGCGGAGCACTCAACGGATGAGGCACAGTCGGTGTTCCGGTCCGCGGCGTCCCTGCTCTCGCACCAGGTGGTGGTATTTGGACAGGGGTAGGCCTAGCACTTCCTGGTCTCGCGATAGCCGGTGTCGCCGTTGCTGTTGAACTGGTCGAGGTCGTAGCGCTCGTACTATTAACGGTAGAAGTACCACCAGTATTAGGGGGCCTTGGTGTTCCAGGGCCTCCTGTCGGCCGTGGCGTACTTGACGTTGCAGGCCGAGGTATTGATGCCACTGGCGGAGGAAATGAACCGGTAGCAGAAGTTGGTATCGGTGCTTGTATTGGATTGGGGTTGGTGTTTGATGTTGCGGCAGATGCAGCTGCCAAAGCTTGGTGAGCTTGCAGTTGCGCTTTTGCTAGTCGTTTGAGTTCTTTCTGTGAACATTAATCGCCGCAGCAAATGGGGATTCGTTAGATATCGCTAGCCGTAAGAAGAAGCATGCTACTCACCCGCTTTCTCCGGTCTTCCCGTGCTTGTGCTGATTCCACGACAAGAGTGCTCGTATTCCACTTGAGAGATTATCAGATTGAAGAAACATATAATAGAACACCAGCACGTACACCTTTGATACCCTCCAGACTGACTTGAAACGCATCCCTAAGCACCCCAGACGTAAAGATTCTGATATCATTCCTCGGCTTTGGCTCCATTGCCAGTAACGAAGCGAAGTAATCGTCTTTCCTCATCGAATGTTTCCCTGTGCACATGAGCATTTGGCTTGAGAACGCGTCCGCTGACACGAAAATACCAGAACATACCAGGCACACCCTTGATAAGATGTTTATAGCTGTTCTTTTTCTTCTTCTCGCCCTTCCCACCACCCTCTTCGTCATCACCATCCTGTCCATCCGCTGCGGGTGTCTGGGCATGTGCAGCTGGTGTTGAACCTGGAACCGGAATTTCTCTCCCTTTGCCTTTATCCACCGCTCCGGGTCCTGGCGTTGTCGGCGAAGCCGGACCATTTGCACCCATCTCTCCCATTCCCGTACCTCCTGCCTCCCCTGTCGTGGCGTAAAATGGCGTGACATACTGATTGTACGCTTCATGAAGATGGAATTGTCCTAAAAGGTCGTTTGTACTTTTGATATACGCAGTTTGCGAGGGTTTTACTGAAGAAGAGGAGTCATATGTCACCATGGTTGTATGAAAAGGTGAAGTAATTGAGGGTATTGAGTAGCGTAAGGAACGACGAGAAGAGTCGAATAAGATGAAAGAGATTATTTACGGATTCCTGAGCATCAGTATAAAAGCCATAGTATAAAATAGAGTGCAAGACGCACCTGCAGGGCGTAGAAACAAAGGAACACTCTCTCCTGTTCCCTCCGAGTGGTTGTTGTATGAATTTGACGCGGAACCGGCTATTGGTGGAGGCGAATTTCGTGGTTTGGAAGGACCTGCGACAGCGTTTGTGCTGTCCATAAGTTCGGATTGATTTAGATTGGTTGTTCCGTTTTGACACCGGCGACGAGCGCAGCAAGACGCGAGCAAAAGACAGTATCGTGGGCGGGGAAGAGAGTGTCGGGCGAGGTAGATGTCGGAATCGTCGTGGTCGTCGAGAACCAAGTCGAAAATAGTCAGCAAGCGGGCTCTCGCTTCGGTTCATCGCACAAACACCTGCAATTAATTCCCATATTCGGCAAATCTCTCCTTCCTTTGTTTTCTTCCGATTCCTGCGCCCCATCCATCAATAACCGTACTACCCCCATACACTCAATAGCAGAGGCCGAAAACCTCGAAGTTTTGGAGACAAAACTCACACTTCACCCTCGGTCTTCCATTCCAGTCGCACGTTCAGCATCTATCACAAGTTCCAGAATCGAGATCACTTGAGCTCATCGCTTCTGTATTCCTGGAAAATTTTTTTACAAGGACCGCACTTTTTCCGCTCTGCCTACTGGCGAAACTCGTACAAAATCCTGACATGTTCCAAGTCCAATCCAGATCATCCAGTGCCTCAATGACAACCATCACTCCAAAAGCTTCCAGGAGATTGCCAGCGGTCTTCGCCGAACACAACATGCGTTTCGGACCCAGAGTATATTAGTGACGCCATTACCTGTGCCTAGCGCCACCAACATTCGTATTCAAACTCTATGGCTGCTTTTAATGGCGAAAATGCGTTTAAAACTTGTCTCTTTCTCAACTTGTACATCTACCACTACACAACAATTATCTAGTTCCACAAAAGCTTCTCAAGCTCGGGTTGACCAATGTGACGATCGCCTGTAATCGTCGTCTTTGTAATTGCCTCATTAACTGCCTTGAGCTCATCATCTGTGAAAACAACATCGCCTCCAGTCAAGTTCTCCAAAGTTCGTGACGCTTTCGATGAACCGGGAAGTGGAATCATCGTAGGACCGAGAGAGGCAACCCAGGCGATACAAAGTTGGGCCGGAGTGATACTTTTCTTTTCTGCAATTTCTTTGAGTTTTTGTACAAGAACCATGTTATTTCGAAAATGCTCTTCTTTGAACCGAGTAAGGAGGTGGCGCATGTCTCCTTCTGTCAACAGCGGAGGACAACATGAGTACTATTGGGGTTTCGATCAGGAAAAAGCAACGTACCCGGAATATCATCGGGGCTCTTAATCTGGCCAGTAAGGAAACCATGCCCGAGAGGTCTGGATATCGAAACTGAAATCAGCGAATGCGAATACTGCATAGAAAGCAAAAACTAACGAATACGCAGCAACAGATATGTTCAATTCCGTGGCGGTAGCAATAACTTTCTTTTGGTTCTCTCCATACTCGAATGGGCTGACCTCGATCTCAGCTGCAGTGATAGGATAGACCTAGAAAATGGAATCTTAATCACCGACTTGTTCTCACGACAAATGATAATGCAACACCTACCGCATGTGCCTTCCTCAGTGTATTCGCATTGCATTCAGATAGGCCAATATGGTCAAATTTGCCTTCCTTGAGAAGAATGACGAGATTTTCCATAATCTTCTCAATACTCATAGTGGGATCAATACGCGCTGGTTGGAACAAGTCAATCTTTTTGAGAGGCCCCAAGGCCTTGATAGATCGCTCTACGCTTGATCTCAAGTACTCGAGGCTGTAAGGAAACAGAAGAATGAGCCTCGAGGTAAGGTGGAGCATTAGATGACATACGAGCCATTTGGAACATGCTTTACCGGATCCAATCCGCCCTTGACCGAAAGGAATATTCGGTCCGCATATTCAGGGTATTTCGCAAAAAACCTCGAAAGCATCTCGAGGTTATCTATTCCCCAGTTTTGGCCGTAAAACTCGGCTGTGATCAGATCAGCACGAGGAATGTGGTGTTTGTTTAGGATACCAACTCACCGGTATTGAGGAATGCCTTGACGCCAGGAGGTAAGGCATCGACTCCAGCCTTGATTGCTTCAAAGCAAATTTCATCGGGAACGGGATTAGGAGTCCATCTATGGAGTTCTATAAGCCATGCAATTTAAAAGGTGTTGTTCATAAGTACTCACGTCATTGTCATTAATCCATGCTAGACAACAATGTTTCAGCTATGAAATTTAGCTAGGAAGATACTACAAGACATACCGAGACTCGAGCAACAGTAACATCTGACGCGGTTCCACCAAGTTTGGTACTCTGAGTGACCATGGTTTCTAGTTGATGATAGGATGGAAATTGAGGTTGTTTTTAGCAGGACATGTCGAAAAGCATGCCTTTATAGCTAGAGATGATTGGTATTCAGGCTTGGCGGTTCGCACCTTGACCAAGGTATACACGCGTCGAGGCGGCGAAGGCTGCAAGCTGACGATTTCCCGCGAGACCCATTTATATGCAACGGAAGCCTCCCGTGCGTTTCGGTTGGTTTCCGAACTCCTACTTGAGCATCGAAAATTTACTACTCTTTGCCGTCTGGGTGTCGGATAAATTGTGCTTCACCAGTGTATTCTCGTAATCTTCGTCAGCGCTTCTACATATAACGACGATCATTCTACTGTAATTGAACGGTGCTTTGAAAAATTGCCCATAAATACTCATCCCCACAGATAGCCCGTCTCATGGTCGTCTACACCAAAGTAACGATCACCAGTAATCTCATGTTTTCCAATTGCCTCGTTAATCGCTTTCAATTCCTCCTCGTTCAGTTCGACGTCACCACCAGCAAGGTTTTCCAGCGTTCGAGTAGATTTCCTATGTAGCAATTAACATCAAGACTATAGCTTACACAAGGTATCTGCGACTCACGAAGAACCAGGCAGAGGAATCATTTTTGGCCCTAAAGAACAAACCCAGGCGATACAAAGCTGAGCAGCTGTAATTCCCTTCTTCGCAGCGATAGCTACTAGATCGTCAACAAGTGCCATGTTGTTCTTAAAATGCTCTTCTTTGAATCGCGTGAGATGTGTCCGGTTATCACCCTCTGGAAGCGCAGCAAGTGAATAATCAATAAAATGAGCAAGCCGTTAAACTCACCAGGTAAATCGGCAGGGCTCTTGATCTGACCAGTGAGAAATCCATGTCCGAGAGGACTATGATGGGTGATTTTAGCAGTTGTCTACGCATAGATTTCAGGGGAACAACGCACGAATAAGCAGTGATAGCTATGCCTAGTTCCGTAGCCGTAGCAATAACCTTTTTCTGGTTATCACCATATTCGAAAGGACTGACTTCAATCTCAACTGCAGTCACTGGATAGACCTAGCAACCTGATTAACAAAATACAAATATGCCAACTCCAATAGAAATGATGCATACCGTGTTCGCTCTCCTCAGAGTATCTGCACTACATTCTGATAGACCGATATGGCTAAACTTGCCTTCCTTGAGAAGAATAACGAGATTTTCCATGATTTGCTCGATGGAGAGTTTGCGATCAATACGAGCAGGTTCAAACAAATCAAATTTCTTGATCAGTCCAAGGGCCTTTTGGCATTTGTCTACGCTTTTTCTAAGGCCTTCTAACCTATGAAGACTTAATTAGATCGTGTTAATCGAGGCAAGACAGCTACTTACGAACTGTCCACACCTATATTCGGATGTCCAGCTCCCTTGATGCATAAAAATGTCTTTTCAGCATACTCGGGGTACCTGTTGAAGAATCTAGAAAGTAATTCTAGATTTGCAGTCCCAAAATCTGGAGCATAAAATTCGCCTTTTGTGAGAAGGGCTTCAGTCTATATCCATATACCGAAACCAGTCTATTTTTGACTTACTAGCATTCAATATTCCTTTGGTACCGGAAGGTAAAGCATCGACGCCTGCTTTGATAGACTCGAAGCATTGTTCATCAGGGACTGGCGAGGGTGTCCATCTGGGTAGTGCATTTATGCATGAGAAAGAGGGAAAGGAGAACTGAGAGATAAGACGCACGTCATATTCATCAAACCGTGCTAAAGAAAACCCAACCTTCAACTTCTATCGATGGCGAAAACAAAATGATTTACTTACCGCCACTTTACCAACGACAGCATCAGAGGCAGTCCCACCGAGTGTAATTGTCTGGTAAACCATTGTAAGAGGTAAGGTTGTAAAAGCTATTGGAAGTTCAAGCTGTAGGTTGGATCCTGACCTTGCATCTTCAAGAGTGGTCCTTTTTATACGTCAAGTATTGCCGAAGGAAAAGGACGTCTATAGGTACAATCAACGCATCCTTCACAGACCCGGAGTGGCTGCGTACTTGCAAATGGCATTCTGGAGCTGAATGTGAGTCTTCACCCACATCTTTCCGCACTGTTGGTCATCAGAATCTTTAAGTGGGTGTTGGTTATGCAAGGTAGATGACGTTCGAACTGGTGGGTCAATGAGCTCTGAATGCACAAACGGTACCGCATAAATGTTCTTGTCAATACATACTGTCGTACCCCAACGAAGTGTGATCTACGACTCCGAGGTACGAGCGCACCGAGTCTGCATCGTGATCTGCGTGACCTTCGGTAAAGGCCTTGGCAAGGAAAAAAAAGCAACTTGAAAAGGATGACTCAGAACCGGATCTCCGGATAATAAACGGATCCGTCTTCGCCGTCCACTACAACTCATAGATTTTGCTCCCTATTCTTCAGCTTATCCCGCTGTGATAACATCATCTATGAGCTTTTTAGTTGAGTTCTGCTAGGTACCAAAACGAATAGGAAATCAAAGCCAGCTCAGTATTTTATATGAAATACATTTGCTAACCTTTCTCCTGGAGCGGACGTTGTATCTGGAATACCGACCGCCACTATCTAAATCTAAAAGGCTGTTTCAGCGGTAGATATGGATGCCATTGTCAATTTATTGTCTATCCATATCCCAAGCCTCCAAGACATGATATGGTCAACAGAACGCTTAAACGAGGAAATAAACCGGGTCGATAACCTAGATGCATGTCCGCAACTCAAAGAATTCGTGAAAATCTTAGATGCACAACGGTGGATTTCGGTGAGCCTCTCCAGATATTTGATGCGTGTAAATTAAACATGTACTAGCACAAGATAGCAAATTCTCAAGAATACAAGTATGCAAAACATGCGTTCTCCGTTTTGGAGCCTGGTCTCTGGGAACGAATTTTCAACGAGGAGGAGATACACCCTATCGGCTTAGCCATTAGCTCGGAATCCGAATTACGTTGTGCGGGTCACTGGGCGAGTACCCTGAAGGCCGACGCAAACTATCATAGGAATGCAGAAAACGTGTCACCTTCGATCCGAGTTACCTCCTTCTGCAATACCTATACGAAGTATCCTTTCACATATGACTTGCAAGAAAGTTTCGCTTGGAAGTATGGGCAGTGGGTTGCATTATTCTTCTTAGTAGAATCGGAGAGAAACAAACTGATTACACAGAGATGAGCATCCAGATATAACGACACGCTACGTCATCGAAAGCACCGGGGATGTTTTCAAGAAGGGGTTCGAGCCAGACTTTTTTGTCAAATCTAAAGGGGGAACGGGTCCTGCCCTCATAGGCGAAGTGGACTCTAACGTTCAAGGAGAAGATGAAATGCGTATGATGCAATTTGGAATCGTCCTCAGCAAGCTCGCAGAGCTGGGAAGCGATGTTCCAGTCATTTGTGCGATCTATGTTCGGGGATCCTGGTCTGTGAATTGGAATTGTTTGTACAAAGGAACAGGACCACATGTGAGTATGCTGTCATATTTATTTTGAAATTACCACCTAAGATTTGAATTCAGCCTCTGGCATTTACGACTAAGTTTCTGCTCAATAAACCACGGGAGGCTGGGAGTCTGTTCCGGCGATTCTGGAATTACAGGGACTACCTTGCGGGTCGTGAAGGTTTTGAGCAGACGGAAGATATCACAAATGCAGTGAAGAGCATCCTGAAATTGGGGACCATGAAGACTGTTAAAAGTAGGACCTCTACTCATGATGCTGTTCCTGGTTTCCGAACACAAGGAGATCGTGACCATAATATGTCTGGAGGCAGTATCAACAGTACCCAGCAGGAAAACCTAGATGGCAGGAAAAAGCTGGGAAACAGATGGGATACTTCGGTGGGAGAAACGGCGTCGAAATTAGCATACAGACTCAAAGTCAGGATACCATATGTATTTTTGGGAGCCCCTAGCTCTCAGGAGTATGTCGTTCCAGAGCTTAACGTTTCTTTTGACGACGTCTCGTACTACAATGAGGTAGGTTTATGATCAACTGAACAGTGTACAAATTACTTACTCGTTGCAGCGCAGGAACGTGGTTGTGGCCTGGTCTGGGTCAGGCCAGAATCGCCAGATAGTCACCTTCTACAAGCGACTGGACGAAAATGAAGTTGTAGTGATCAAGTACTTGAAGTCTAAGCATCCCGACCAAGTCTCTCATTTAGTCATTCCAGAGCACCTAGTCGAGCTCCCCGGTGTTGTCATTGGGGTCTCGAAACCTGCAGGACGACGTCTGCAGCTCTCAAATCAGGGACAAGAGTTGCAAGTTGCAGCAGGAATGCTTAGATGTTTGCTAACTCTCCATAACCTAGACGTTGCTCATTTGGACATCAAACCAGGAAACTTTGCATGGGACGAAGAAAGTTCTTCGTTGTCTCTCCTCGACTTTGATACTGCCGTTATTGCATCGGATCACAATGGCGAGATCAACACTTCATTTATAGGAACTCCGGGATTTGTGGCCCCAGAAGTTGGTCGACGACCATATAACCCTTTTGCAGTGGATGTCTTTGCCCTTGGAAAATTAATCCGATTACTCTTGCGTTATGGGAAGGATTTAAGGCACGAACAGCAGGAAGAGCGACTAATCTTAGAACTTGCCAAGGAGATGGAAGAGAAGAGGACACCTGTATCTCAAATCTGGCGGAAATTCACATGTCGTTTTTCAAAGTATCAGTAGCGTATTTTAGTAATGTAGCCCAGCCTTCAGCGGTAAAGATGATGTCATTGTTTTCTAGCATCTAATGTACAACTCGTCCTTTTCACTATAGATCTGCCTCTTATTCCTCAGCTTGTCCCGCTGTGATCACATCATCTACAGGCAGTAGATAGTTAGGTTCCGCTCGACTTGGGAGAACAATCACATACCAATTTTGAGAACGGCCCGGACAAGTTGTGTTGCAAGCAAGTATTGCTGCCTCTTGGAGATTAGAGGGTCATACACAAACTGCTTCTTCATGTCTGCAAAAGCCGTACGAATCTGAGATCTCAAGAAATTTTCGGGACCACGAAAACGCACCATTTTCACCGCGGCCATTACAGTCAATACCCAGTCGAGAGTTACTTTCCTTGATTTGCCTACTCTTGACTTCGGTAAGGGTCTCTATCGGAGACAGCCCACTGTTTTCGGCGAGGGCGAGAGGAACAGCATCCAAAGCAGAAGCAAAGGCACGCATAGCATATTGTTCAATAGAAGGAATCTAAATTAGACACCGTCAGCTTCCTGCAACTGGCAGAAAAACTCGAGAACTGACTTCATCAGCGGCTCTGGAGACAGCAAGTGAGCAGCATATATCCGCCGCTCCTCCACCATACACGACCCGGTTGTCTACAACAAGGTTGCGAACGGCACAGATAGCATCGTGTAGCGCTCGTTTCGCCTCATCCACGATCTATTGTAAATGTTCATAAGTTGGCATCAAGGTGACCAAAGACAATACTCGCCATCTTGTTACTTCCACGAACAAAGATCGTTACAGCGCGGGTGTTGGCGCATTCTTCAATCACCAACATCTTGTCACGAGTAGTACCAAACGAGATTTCTCTCACAATTCCAGCCTTACCCAGCTTGGCAGCGGTCAGGTCTTCGAATCGGGGTACTATCCGACCTTGCGTGGCAATCGCGATGAGCTAGAGCTGTTCTCAGCAAAGCACACTAAGCATGAATTCAAGACATACCTCGATTTCTGGTCCTCCAACCCACCGCACCGCGGGCAAATCATTTTGCATTAACAGATGATTAGCCTCATCATCAAATCCCCATTGACATATGACCAAGTTGGCTCCGGTATCCTTCACCTTTTTGATCATGTCGGTAAACTTCTCCTTTTCATAATCCCGCAATTTATTGTACTCTTCCACGCTAGTAATGTCCAACTTATGCTTGGTCTTGGGTCGCGGAGGCTCAAATGGACATGTCAAGATTGCCAACTTGGCGTCTTGAACGGAACGGGGCATTTGTGGGTGCGACATGTCTTTGTCGATAAGAACACCTTTGATTAGTTTGGTGTCTGCAAGAGAACCACCAACTTTGCCATCAACCTTGATAAGATCAAAGGAAACGTCCCGACGCTCGAGGTCAGCAACTTGCAAAACGGCATCGACAGCGATTTGAGCGAATTGCTGGTGTTCTTTTGAAACACTAGAGTAGTTCGGTAAGAGAAATCAGATGAATCGCGAAGTTAGGTACATACATTTTACTACCCAGACTGGTCATGGCAGTTTTTAAAAGATTCTCAGTGTTATCTTTTGAAAACTCAACGCGATCAGAAACGCGATCCAATTCCTCGACCGCGACTGCACAAGCCCGATCAAAACCATCTGCAATACGGATTGGATGGATTCCCCGGTCAAGCAGGGCCTCGCTCTGTTCTAATAGAGCACCGGCGAGAACTATGGTACACAGTAAGCAGGAAGACATCTTCCATGTAAATTTGAGACGTACCGACGACACCAGTTGTACCGTCCCCAATTTCGTCATCTTGGCTTTTGGATAGCTGAACTAGGAGCTTTGCAATCTGATGTTCCACCTCCATCTGACTCAGAATAGTTGCGCCGTCGTTTGTTACAGTTATTTCGCCATCGGGAGATATCAGGATTTTATCGAGACCTAATTGAGGACATTCAGCATGATTTGAGTACGAAGAAACGGATGCAAGCTAACCTCTCGGTCCTAAAGAAGTGCGGATAATGTTTGCAACTGTCCTGGCCGCAAGGATGTGCGACTGAAAAAATTGAGATAATTTGTGACGGGCCAAAAAGTTGGGAGCGTACCTTGATTGCTTCTATACCGTGAGCTCTTGTTTTCTTTGCTTGCTCTCGGACGATGATAAAAGGACGACCATACTGCAAAATTATCAGTCATGTAAAGGATAATTTATCGACGCGATTACCTCGTCTGTGGCATAAACAGCCTGAGGTTCTGCCATGGTACGCGTCGCGGTGAAGATTCAAAATCTGAGTGTCACGCGTGACCAACTCCGGAAATGAGAACTTTGGAACCTTCTTTTCAATGCCAGAGCAAGAGTCGGTCATTACGAGTCGTTAAATTTGCAAGGTCATCAGTAAGTACTTGTAACTACGTATAACTACAGTATAAGTAATCGACTAGAGCATTAAATTACGAACGGTCCAGAGCAAAGACACCATAAAAAGAAACAGGACTAACCCTCAGGGTATAGATACATAGAGATACAGTCCACATGGTCTACTTCATACCTTCATCGTCTTGAAGCGATACCCAGATTCGTCAAACTACGATTGCTGGCCACACTAGCATCATAACTTCTCCTTGCTTGGCCCATGCCAATCCTTCCATCTTCCATTACGCTGTTCCTACCCAAAGCCGTTGAGCTAAGATTCCTCTTTGAATCCAACGACGACAGGCCCCCTTTGCCACCATAGCTACTATTATTAGCATGACTATTCCTCTTCTCCAAGCCAGCCACGATGGGCATGCTCAACCTTCGCATCCAACCCTTCGCCCTCTCCTTCTCCTTGACAGGCGAAGATATAGGTGAATTGTACATTTGTTTCGATGCATTACATGCATCGCATTCACAATAGGCTGCATGGTTCGAAGTGCTACTAAGACTGCTCGGCCTGCTGAAATCACCGTCCTCACTCCCTCCAGTTCTGGCGCCAGGCCTTGGCGGGGCAAGATGTGTAGCACTCGCAGAGTATTGTGAGTGTACTCGTGGCCTTACCGTCGGCGAAACAGACCTTTGTAGCTGCTGCTGCTGGAATGAAAGCTGCCGTTCTCTGGGCTTTAAAGGGGGGTTATCAGGTTCCTCGGCGACGGGACTATAACTTCGAACCATTGAAAGTCCATTGTCGTTGGGAGAGCGTGAGCCCTGTATAAGGTTGACGCGATCTCTTTCGAGTTCAGCCGCTCGCATTTGAATCTCTTGTTCGCGAATGCGAAGTGCCTGTTCCTTTTCTCGCAATTCGAGTTCAGCCATTTTGTCAATGCGTTGCTGACGACGTCGGCGAGCTGCAGCCTCTTCTTCTGGAGTCGGTGTAATGCTTGGAGACGGGAAAGATTCCAGCGGGGATCGATAAGCAGCAGGCGGGGAAGAAGTATCACGGCGAGCGGCATCAGCCTGGCGGTAAGAGTCTATGGAGGGGAGAGGTCGACCTCCGCTCGGAGACCTTGGTGACGCGGGTCTGTCGTATCGAGAAGCAAGATTATTTACACTGAGAGGTAAACGGGGAACGTCCCTAGGTGGCGGTGAAGATGTTCCAGACTGCAATGAAGAGTCAATGAAGCAATGGGTCATACAGGACACGGATCCACACACGTTACGAGAATAGCGATCCCTCATCGCAGCGACAACACTCCCATTGCTACCTGACCTGTCAATTTCCTTGGCCCCAACACCTGCCGCTGCACGCCCGGGATCCACTTGTTTGCTGAGCTGGTCCGGTTCATCCATCTTGCCAACAGATTTGACTGCTCTCTCTGCACTTTCGAAAGCTTCTTCCATGGTTTGAGATCGTGAAGGTACTGCGCGTTGAACGACTGGACTAGGAGGCCGCGGACTGTTGATTTCGTTTACTGTGGTTTGTGGGATACTTCCATCCTCTGATCCAGACTTTCCAGACACTTTGGCCTCTACTCCGTTTGGCTTTGAAGGGGACGGGGGAGTTTCCTCCTGAGCATATTTCTCTCGGACCCCACTTGGAGGGTCAGCGAACCTAACATTCGGCGAAGGGAAACTAACGTGAGAGGCAGAAGACGATGTCGACGGTGACTGAGACGGTTGTTGAATCTGTTGCCGTTGAGTCATTGCTGGAGGAAGAGGGAAATGCGTCGGGGGGGCAGGGAATGCAGAAAGTGATCGCACAGAACCATTGATGTCGTCTGACCACTTGCGCGGCGGCTCATAAGATGATGGCGGAGCGGATTGCTGTTTAACTTCTGGTTGTGCCTGGGATGGTAATGGTTGAGAAGGAGGCTGAGAAGGAGATGGTAATGGAGATGCTTGTTGGCTATCGTTTTGTTCCCTGATAGGATTGTTCATCTGGTCTACGACAGGTTGCAGACCCTCCTTTTGGTTAGCAGCGGGTACTACACTTCTCAAAGTAGCGTCGTAATCGACATCTGCCGGGGGATGTGGGGCATAGTCGATGTCGGGTAGATCTGGTGGTACCGAACCGGTCCATCCTCCTTCACATAAAGCTCGCCATTCACCCAGCTTTCCAATGGCGGGGGAGTATCGCCTGACACCCTCGCATGCACGCAACCATTCTGCATCTGCAACCCTGGCCACACAAGCGGCCAGACTGTAAGTAGTTGCCGTGTGTTTCTGAGTGACCAAGAGAGTATGGTTACTGTCGATAATCATTAGACGCTACAATTTCATGACAAGTCTAGACTCACTACTTCTCTTGCGAAATCTCGGGTCCCATCGCACTGATAAGATTTATATATCGAGCATGTTCATCACTTGCATCTCGAGCGCTCTTCTTGGATTTCTTCTCGTAAATTTGACCTAGAGCCAAAGCACGTTAGACTAGCCGACGGGAATTGACGAGCACATACCGGCTTGCTTTATCTTTGCGTTCGCAGCAGCAATCCGTTCGTCATGAGCCTTTTCTTCTTTCTGGGATAGCATAGCATGAGAAGCAGAACCCACACAAAAGTACAAGGAAACGCACGGCTAGTTTCTTGAACCATTTCTTCACCTCCGAGCTTATTGCATCATATTCCTTATCAGCAATCTTTGCAAACTTGGCGTCGACTTCACATAGAGCCTCGAAGATGTTTGCACTGGCATTTAGGGCATTTGCTAGATTGGGGATTATGAAAGGTCAATAATCGAACTATTATGACGCACCTGCTATTTCCTCTGTAACCTTCATTCCCGCCGTCTCCCTCAATGCCTTGGCCAGCTTCTTCTGCAGAGTCACCACAGCCCCCGCAGCTTCGCAGTAATCATTAAATACACTGAGCAGAGTTTCGATAGACTTGCAGGCTTTATGCACGTCAATTCGTTCAGCAAGTGGTTGAGAGGAAGGAGTGGTCATTGGGAAGGACGAGGATTGGCCCTCGCCTTGAGGTTGTAGTCCAATCTAAAGAGCTTCCAATTGTCAGAACATCCGCTAATTTCGAAAATAGAGATATGTTCGCACGAACTCAAGCTGTGCTCCTTGGCAACCCCTGTCCACACTCGCAAATTCGTCGGGCTGAGAGGCACAAAACGGAAGTATGACAGATTACTTTTTACAGCGAGCTGCTACACGCTCTACTCCAAATTATACACCTGGTACCTATACAAGATTTACAACTATTCATCACTTCTTTGATCCATCATCCCCGTCAGAAAGCTGAAAGTAACCACATGAACCCTAGATCTGCTGCAGAGTTGCCAATTCAGTCTTGAGCTTCTTCAAACCGTCGACCTCGGTTTTGATTTTAGCGTCAAGTTCTGCAGATTTGGGCTGGGACTTTAGCGATCGAATGAGATTACCCTGCTCTAAAATCTCTGCCTCTTTTGCAAGCATCTCTGGAGTCTTCTCACCCGTAAATACGGATGTCGTGTTATTCTTTGCCTTTCCTTTCGTTTTGGGTACAGCTTCTGCCGGAGCCTCTTTTGTTTCAACACCTCCAAACCGTTGCCGGTGTTTCTCCGCCATGTTGTCATCGATTCTCTTGAACAGATGCTCCGGCTTTCCTATCGTATGTCCGGCTAAGATGTCTGTAGACAAGACTTCGGGAACCGCACGAGCAGGCGCGTTGAGTTGATGCAAGATGGCCTCGGCAGTAGCGGGCATGTACGGATACACTAAAGACGACAGTACCCAAATGAGGTTGAGCGCACGAGAGAGGACCTGGGCACAACGAGTAGGATCCTCAGTCATGAGTGCCTTTCCGAGACCAGATGACTGCAGGTACTGGTTCCCTCTGTTGGAAATAAGCATGATGGTCTGTAATCCGAGACGAAGTTTAACGGCCTCCATAGCGTCGATGTAATCCTTGAGGAGGGTGTTGACTTCGGAGATAAATTCCGCGTCGTGAACATCGTTGGGCGACAATGGACCAGGTTCGTCTCCGCTTTCGGGGAGCACACCATTGTACTGGGAGGAGATGAATTTGAGCACTCGATTCACAAAGTTTCCGAAACTGATAAGAACGAAATGAGTGCCAAGACTTAACCACGGGGTGGTCAAACTTACTTGTTCAACAGAACGTTATTATTTGCGGTTATCTGCAGTTACACGACTCAATCGTAAGGCACTCGCGGTGTTGCAAAAAAAAAACGTACGCAATCTGCCCAAGAAAACATGGCGTCCGACGTCTCTGGCCTCGTCGATAGCAAATAATACCTCCATACGGACGGTGGAATGCCAGTCTCCTTCGCCTGAGGCCCGAATACACCTCTGTTACGACTTTTGGAGAACTTGCCGCCCTCGTAATTGAGATATTCTGACAGAACTTTTAGGTTAGGCAGATTTTGGAGGAAGGTAGCCTACATACCAGTAGTAGAAAGATGATGAAGAGTGGTCCAGTTGCGACCATCGGCCAGTTGAATGGACGGGAAGTATACAGTATGGAAGTAAACGTTATCTTTACCCATGAATTGGTAAAGGTTGACATTTTCAGGGTTGAACCACCATTGCTTCCACTCAGGAGTGTAGTTTGCAGTAATACTAGGATATCCAATGGGTGCATCGTACTGTTCACGTAAAAGTCGACCGTTAACGACCGGAAAACATTGCAAACGTAGCAACATACCCAGACGTCTAAAATAATTAATCAGCGACAAATATAGGTCGAAACCAGGGTATACTTACAAAGCACCTTTCCTGTCATTACTTCGTCTTCGGGTGTACCCAGAGGAGGAACCGGGACGCCCCATGTAAGATCTCGCGTCAATGGCGCAGGAATCAGTCCACCTTTCATCCTAGCATCGACTATCTCCCCGTCCGCATTTATAACGGAATTTGGCGACCACTTCCCTTTCTTCCAGGATTTTTTGATCCATTCTTCTGTCTTTGGTTGAAGAACGTCAAGCTTGAGGTACATGTGCGTGGAGGTCCGAGTGACGACGGTATGCGACTTGTCAATGAGGCATCGGGGCTTGATAAGTTCTATGGCGTCTAAAGTCCGACTGCAGCCATCGCATTGATCTCCTCGGGCATCCTAAAGACGAGATGAGTACACAGCGAATGATGGAGTCCAAGATGCGCACATCGTAGCCACAATGAGGACATGTACCCTCAACAAAACGGTCTGCTAAAAACCTTAAATAGCAGTGAGCTTCAAATTAAAAGCAACAACACATATCCATTCACTTCGCGCAATTTTCACAATAAGTCTGCTCCTTGTTTTGTGATTCTAGGTATCCGTGCTTTCCGAGGTTTTGATATATCTCCTGACATATTCTATATAGATGTCAGGAAACGAGCAGAGATTGCGGGATTGCTACGAACTCTGTGTGATGCTTCGTGGAGGTCCTCCCGAAATAGTCAAATCTAGGAAGCAACGAATCAGATTGAATATCGATCCAGTCAAAATACCACACACCCGATTTCAAACCACTCGTATGTTTCCTTGTGTAAAGCATGATACTTGTCGCAAAGCTCCTTGGGGGTAGCTTTGTCTTTTAGTGCTTGTGTTTCCGTTGCAGTTCCATATTCGTCAGTACCGCAAATGTAAAGCGTGTTTCTATTTCTAGTTCCTGCGTTCATTGTGAGCAAGGCTTTGAACGCGGCTGGCCACGATACATACGGTTATATCTGAGTTTTTTGAGATCAGTTTAGCGTCGGCAAGAAAACTGATGAGAAATACCTGCTAAACACGTCCGCACTCAGGGTACTTCCAATAATATTTCCTATGGGTAGATGAGAACCGATTAAAACCTCAGGAAAACTACCACCGTACCAAGATGGGGAACGTTGTTGCAATAGGGCAATGCGGAAGTAATGAGAACATTGGTTTCTCCTGCCTTGGGAAGACTACACTGGTTGAGCAATTTGGACTTCAGGACCAGAAATAAGTCTCACGTCGCAGGAGATCCTGGAGGGGGTATCACTTGCAGAACGCCGTCTGCAGATCTAATCTTTTGTGCCATGGAACAGAAAGGAAACGATAGCTTGAGACGATGAAAGCGAGTGAAAGCAAGAAAGTAATTGAGATCGAAGTGACTCGAAAAGATAACAGGTTGTCTTATCTTATCTTATCGGCATTGTCCGCGAAGGCTGTGGTGATTCTTGGTGAGCTCAGACGAATACGTGGGCGACGGAAAAAAGTCATACATTGCCGACGCGTTGCAACTTGAAGTGTGGATAACTAGTCTTCCCTAGGCAGACTCTGTAGCTCGTGGACTCGCTTACAATAAGACTCTCTCAGCCGTTACACAGGGCCCAGTCCATAATTCCTATCCATTCGACAACCCGCTGGTCAACAACCAAGCCCTTTCATTCAGAATCCCGCTAAACATTGATTTAGTTTGATGCTACCAGACCTTACTACATGGCTGTACCAAGAACTTGGGCTACATATACCATGGTTTGATATCGTGGAACAAACATCCCTTGCTTTGAAGAGCTATGTCTACCGCAAACCCCGCCGAAGTCGAGCCACTTCTTAACCGCGGCTACCTTGAACCACCCCGTCCCGAAACCGATAGCAGGTTGTCAAAACCACTGAAGCACCTCTTGCGGTGAACCGATTCGGTTTCCGAGTCATCTACAGCCAGCACTAATGAAATTTCTAGAGTTATACCCTTCCTGATCCTGTACCGAACAAGAGTGCGTCGTTGATCATCATAGGACCCTTCTTGGCTGATAACCTGTCTTCAGACTGAAGTCAAATTCGAGAATTCCGTTATTTATTCATGCAGGTCTCTCCAGGGAACAGCTTACCATCCAAATTCTGTGCTATCCTCTCCGTTTTGTAAGATCGGATCCTTGGATTTATCGACTGGTATAACTCCGCTTCTTGAAATCAGCCTGTATCCTGAGATAATTACATTCGCAGTGTGCACTATTGTCCATGTCATTGCCGTTGTCGTATCTGTTGGTTTCTGGGGCCGTCTTGGAGATCATTTGCAAAACCGGAAACCAGTCTTGTTAATCATTTTATCCGGTCTCCTGCTATTGTCAGTCCTGGTTCTTGGCCATTCATCCTGCTGAAACCATGCCTAGTGATCTCACAATCATCCTGGTGGTCAAGTTGTCCGTTCCTGAACCATCCGTCATTTGGTTGCTGTTTGAAACCGTTTACGATGGCCTGTTTGGTGGTTCTGCTGCTGTGTGTGCTCTTTTACGAGCTTATGCTGTAGATTTTTCTCTTCCTAAACAACGGTCGGAAATCTTTATCTATTGACTTCTATTGCGCTTATATGATTGTCATCAGAGCTGTATTATTCACGGTACTCCAAGGCTTTACTATCGTCGGTGATATCCTTGGCCGTCTGGTACAATCTTTTCTTTCCTCCGCTGACTTTCACTCACTCGACACTTCCAGCTATTCGTCTTATTATTTAGCTCATCACTATTCGGCGGCGATAACCCTGTATCAGCTGTTCGACTGGCTGTCATCGCCTTCATTCTATCAGCCATTAACATGTTTTATGTTGCAGCCTTCTTACCCAAAATCGCACCAAGACCGACTGACCGTAACGTCGCCAGTTCGAACTTTATCTTCACTGCACTATCTCCTTTCGCGACCTTTGTCTCAAGTGTAAAAATGGGATTAGTAGGACTAGCCACGCTTGCCTTTTCGATGACATTAGTGAAATATTTCCCTTCTTTGTTTGGCATAGAAGCACTAATGGGTACATTAAAATTCAGACTGATAGTTTTCGCAAACTGATTTTCCAATACAGATATGACCTAGCTATCCTTGAGGTACCGTATTCATAGTATCTAATCTGACCCGGTCTGACCAACCTATCTTTCGCAGTACCTTTTCATCGTCCTTGTCATCGTTCAAACCATTGGGACGTTTGTCATCGTACCTGGTGAGCTTCATCCGACACTTTCTTTCTTGCCTTTCGGCCTGATAAAGTTTTGCCAGTCCTGATCACCCGCTGTCGTGTCACTCGTACAACCTCAATTGCTGCATCCAGTCAACTCCTTGCTACTATGATTGGCTTTTGGGCGACTATTTCAAACCTCTTGGCTTTCATCCCCTCTCCTCACGGAGTAGTGTTTATACTTTTCGGGGTGTACATCCCTGCATTTATTCTTGACGGCCTTATGCCCCTTCTATTCACGATTGGGACCATGTACTTTGATGCTGTAGGAAGATCACGGGAGATAGGCTTTTTGCTGAGCGCCATGGCGGGCCTACAGAACTTTGGAGGTGTTTTATTTGTAAGTATTCAATCTTATAATTTCACATCCGGTATTCATTTTTTCTGCTAGAACTACATAACGGAGGAAACATTATCAGGTCCCAAATCCATTTTCCTGCTCACCCCTGGATTGCTTGCGATCACTACAATTTCACTTTTCCTTCTGAGGGGACGGGAAACTCCCGATCGGCATGTTTTGGTAGAGTCCACGGAAGAAACTTCTGCATTGCCAGCTCCCGCAGAAGAGGAGAACATAAGGCCAGGTTCACCAAGGGCTGAAACTTAAAGTATTCAGTGTACTTTTACAATAATGATGTAGTATCTAGTCTATACAAACTTTACAGAGGTGCGAATGCGCTCTTTCCGCCATCATGGATTCTTCTCCCCCAAAGTAAGAGGTGGAGCCTCTGCTCGCAGGTTTCTGCAAGTCCGACTCAAGCCAAACGGGGTAGTCGACGGGAAGCTAACCCCCACTGGTTTGTTCTTCGATGATGGAAATGGAAACTGTCGACCAAGTGAATACGTGGTCATTCAAGTTGTAGGGTTGTACCCATATGGTTTCGATCGCTGTAAGCTGTGTCCTCCCTGGGCCTGAATATTGAATATTGAATACTTTATTTTGGTTAAGTCTAAGGACGCGTCTTGGGCGAAGAATGAATGCTGCTTCAGAAAGACGACGTCAACGTGGGCGACTGAAAAGAGTCATACATTGCCGACGCGTTACTTACAAGTGTAGACAACTCTCTCTCGGCCGATACACAGGGCCTAGTCTATGATTTCTATCCATTCGACAACCCGCTGGTCGCTCTTCCCGCCAAACATTGATTTAGTTTGATGTTACTAGACCTTACTACATGGCTGTACCAAGGAATTGGACTACATATATGGTTTGATATCGTGGAACAAACACCCCTTGCTTTGAAGAGCCATGTCGACCGCAAACTCTGCTGAAATCGAGCCACTGCTTGACCGCAATTCCCTTGAACCACCACGCCTCGAAACCGACCACAGACTGTCGAAGCCATTGAAGCACCTCTTACGGTGAACCCGATTCGGTTTCCGAGTCGTCGCAGCAAACACTGACCAAGTTCTAGAGTTCTACCCCTCCTGATCCTGTACCAAACAAGAGTGCGTTATTGATCATCTAGGGATACTTCCTGACTGACAACTTGCCTCCAGACTCAAATCAAATTCTTCCAGAATTGGGTTACCTATTCATGCAGGCCTCTTCAAGGAACAATTTACCACCCAACTTCTACGCAATCCTCTCTGCAATACCCTGGTGCCCCCCTGTTTTGTAAGATCGGGTCCTTGGATTTAGCGACTGGTATAACACTTTCTTGGAATCAGCTTGGATTCTGAAATAATTACATTCCCAGTGTGCACTATTGTTCATTTCATGGCTGTTATCATATCGGTTGGTTTCTGGGGCCGTCTGGGAGACCATTTGCAAAGCCGGAAACCAGTTTTGTTGGTTATTTTATCTGGTCTCCTGCTATTGTCAGTCCTGGTTCTTCGCCATCCATCCTGTTGTTGAAACCATGCCTAGTGATCTCACAACCATCCTGGTAGTTAAATTGTCCGTTCCTGAACCATCCGTCATTTGGCTACTATTTGAAGCTGCCTACGGCGGGCTGTTCGGTGGTTCTGCTGCTGTGTATGCTCTTTTACGAGCTCACATTGTCGATTTTTCTCTTCCCAACCAACGGTCAGAAATTTTTACCTATTGGCTTCTATTGTGTTTATATGATCATCATCAGGGCTATATTATTCACGGTACTCCAAGGCTTCAGCATCATCGGCGGTATCATTAGCGATCTGGTACAATTTTTTCTCTTCTTCGTTGACTTTCATTCACTTGAAGCTTCCAGTTGTACACCATATTACTATCACTATTCAGTGGCGATCACTCCGTATTAGTTGTTCGACTTGCTGTCATCGCCTTCATTCTTTCTGCCATTAGCACATTTTATGTAGCGGCTTTCTTGCCAAAAACCGCACCAAGACCGACCGACCGTAATGTCGCCAGTTCGAACTTTATCTTCACTGCATTATCTCCCTTCGTGACATTTGTCTCAACTGCAAAAATGGGGTTAGTGGGATTAGCCACGCTTACCTTGTCGATGGCATCAGTGAAGTGTTCCCCTTTTCCCTTTGGCGTAGAAGCGCTGATGGGTACATTAAATCTAGAGTGATAGTACTCGCAAACTGTTTTTCTATAATTTCCAATACGGAAACGACCTAGCTATTATCAATGTATCGTATTCCTGGTATCTAACCTAACCCGATCCGACTAACTTTCCTTTCGCAGTACTTTTGGATCGTTCTTTTCACTATTAAAGCCATTGGGATGTTAGTCATTATACCTAGTAGGTCTTTTATCTACTTTCTCCCGCCCTTTGGTTTGATAAAGCTTTTCCAGTCCTGATCACTCGTTGTCGCGTCACTCGTACAACCTCAAATGCTGCATCCAACCGACTTCTTGCTACTATGATTGGCTTTTGGGCGACTATTTCAAACCTCTTGGCTTTCATCCCCTCTCCTCACGGAGTAGTATTTATACTTTTCGGGGTGTACATCCCTGCATTTATTCTTGACGGCCTTATGCCCCTTCTATTCACGATTGGGACCATGTACTTTGATGCTGTAGGAAGATCACAGGAGATAGGCTTTTTGCTGAGTGCTATGGCGGGTCTACAGAACTTCGGAGGTGTTTTATTTGTAAGTATTCAACCTTATAATTTCACATCTGGCATTCATTTCTTTTTTGCTAGTTCTATGTTTTCCTGGCAATAACAGAGGATCCACTATCAGTTCCTAAATCTGTTTTCCTGCTCACTCCTGGATTGCTTGCGATCACTACACTTTCACTTTTCCTTCTGAGGGGATGGGAAACTCCTGATCGTCATGTTTTGGTAGAGTCCACGGAAGAAACATCTGCATTGCCAGCCCCCGCAGAAGAAGAGAACATAAGGCCGGTTTCACCAAGAGCTGAAATTTGAAGTATTCAGTGTCCTTGTACAATAATGGTGTAGTATAGTGAATACGTGGTCATTGTAGGGTCGTACCCATATGGTTTTGATCACTGTAAGCCGTGTCCTCCCTGACTACTTTCTGTTGGTTCAGTCTGAAAATGCGTCTCTGGTGAACGATAAGTGCAGCTTCTCGTATTCAAGCATTCAAGGAGAGTGCATACTATGGTGGACAGGGAATTGCAACTCAGGCTAAAAATCGCACCTGGTGTCTTCGTTCCTAGCTCTATTGTAAAATAAAGTTGAAAATTCAATTCTTTGCTCTTCAAGAACCTTACTTGATTTTTCTTCAATTTTTAGGGCGAGTACTGAGTGTGTCGGGCGATGTCCGAGCAAAGACAAGGAATTGCAATTACCTATGTCACGAAGAGTCACGGTAAGTCACAGCCTGGCGCCTCCAAGAATCGGCACAGGTCTTGTCACTCTCGCGTCACGCTCGTTCCTGGGTTGTCTTTGTTCGGTTGCTATTTCAACCTTCTTTCCTCCTTACCATCTATAAACTGGCTTCTGACTTCATAAGATGTATATCTTGGATTATACGTAGAATTTCTTGCCTCCAGACCAGTACTTTATTGTAATTGAAGGCTTGTCACGCGCTTTTGCGTCACATTTGAGGTATATTTTGAGTACCGTTCCGTTTCGACACCACTTCTTCAACTTATTATTTGACATTCTACACCTAATATCAGTATTCTAACTTGAAAAAAATCCCTGAGGTCTAAAGTACTCGGGAAGGTATCAAAATATGCAAATTGCAATTCTCCATCAGTTGCAATTCCCTGTCCACCATAGTATCGCACATCAGTGATGGGATCCTCTTAAACGTCTGCCGCTGACCAAGACCAGGTCCGTGCTGCAAGGATTCAGGCTCATGGACCGCAATGGAAAGACTCGACCGTGACTCTTACGAGGATCTCACAGCCATTACTACCATGACTTAGGAGTGTTTTGAGTGCAATAATTTGGAGTCGTCGGGCGGCAGCATCTTTATGGCAATGTCTGGAGCTTCGGATCCGCAGGAAACTAATGTCCGTTGATTTGCGATTGCAGTGAAGACTACTCAAGGACTTTCGGCCCTTGCATGGTGGTCGACATCATACCCGCGTAATACGGTGCACCAAACTCCAAAAACCCCGCATACTACGACTCAGATCCGTCCAACATCAACTCATTTTATTTTGTCAAATGTCAAATGAGCCGCAACTTGCGGCATCTTGCAACTTTGCTGCACCGTATTTTGCCTAATGTTGATAAAGACAGATGTTGATTTCTATGTAAAGCGGCGCGACTACTTATTGCTACAAGACAGTTCAAGAAAATATGAGTACAGGAGATGCAGTTGACTAGAAAGCGCTAACGACAAAATTGCAAAGTTAACAAGAAAGCGGCGATAGTAATACATTATAACAACAAGAGACGTGACAGAAAATGCGTAAAAGTCTTTCACTCTGGATACATGAGCTGCATGTTGTCCAATTCTTCCTCTGTCGGAGACTGATCATCAATTCTGACGTTTGAGACGGCATTCTGAGGTTCGGCAGGGTTCGGGGTGGCAATAGCCATCGATTTCGGCAGCTCATCTACCGAACTAGCCTTCATGCTCAGAGCCTGCACCAGAGCCTTTGATGCTGTCATAACTCTGCGATGAGTAATCTGCCGTTTGGGAGATTTGACACTAAGGGAGCCCGAAGTAAATGAGGAACTAGTCGGAAGGGAGTCTTTCCGGGAGTCAGGGATATTAGGTGGTGGTGTAGACAGCAGCGTCTGGGATGGAATGTCCTGCAGAGGCTTGGGGGAAGAGGTATGGACGGTGGTAGGAATCGAAGATGATCGCGACTTCTGGAGCTGGCTGAGAGCTCGGTCCAAAACACGTTTAGTTAAAGATGGTAGTGCATATGGGTGGATCTGCACTGGTTGCTTTGGCATGGATTCACTTGATGTCAGGTATGCCTCTGTGTCTGAATGTGAAGTTTGCTGAATGGTGGTAGCTTCGGGTCCAGTCTTCGACAAAAGGGAATCACTATCAGACCCTGGCAGGAACACATCGTCCAGATCTGATGGCTGCCTATCCGGACGAGAAGCGGCATTGCTATATGGGCCATGAGCGTTCGACTCTATTGCAGCTTCTGAAGTCGGAGGTGTAGGGTAGGGATCATCATCGAGCTGAATTGTGACAGATCGTCGAGCGCTGGGACCAGAATCAGGCTGTTTAGACACTGATTGACGCTCAATTTTAGCAACTGCCTCGTGTACACGACGAGTGCCGGGCGAGTTGGAAAGCAGGTCTTTATTGAGAACCCAATCCTTCTCTACTGGACGGAGAGTGCTAATATCAATGTGCGGCACCTTGTCAGTATGTCGGCGACTGGGCTCTGGTGTTTTTGGAGGGGAATCGCAGAGATTTTGACCATGGTTCTCTGGTTGTGGGGTGAACAGGGATGGATCATCGCTCTGTTCTGCAGCTCTCAAGAAGGGAGGCGAATGATCGTGAAAGGGCGAAACAGAAGCAGAAGACGATGGTAAGAAAAGATCCTCTTTTGCACCCGAAGGGTCTCGAGGCCTGTCTGATTTGTTGGGACGTATCTTCTTTAGTAAAGGACGGTTGTCAGAATCAGAATCTATTCTGTTCCTCTTTCCAGAGTCGACAGGAGCAGAGTCTACTCGATGGTTCGCCTGCATAGGTTCTTTCAGCCTTGTCTTAAGACTCTTATCCGTTTTCGAAGCTTTTGTCGGGCTAGCACTCTTAGCAGAAGACGCGACACTGCTGCTAGTTGCTCCGCTATGTCTCTTCCTGACATCTTCGGTCGGGCTGTTTAACGATTTTGGACTTCTCGTAGTGTTATCATGAAGTTTTTCGACAGACTTCTGGGACGAGCTGTAGGTACGGATAGGTTTCTTTGAGGTCGACAAGCGAACATCTGATACAGGACGTCGTAGGCGGCGATCACTGTTGTCATCTGTATGGTCATTGTCGTCGTCAAGAAGATTAGAGGCCTTCTTTGAAGAACGTTCCTGTGGACGCTGTGATGGTAGGGATGCTCGTCTTGACGCTTCAGGCCTCCTAGCTTTAGGCTTTGATTTCGTGATGGGGCCAACTTCAATTTCGTCATCAGATAATGGTGACCGCTTGCGGGGAGCGACGGGCTGTATCTTTATGATGGGACTGATCTCGATGTCATCGTCAGAGAGCTCGATTAGTTCAACCGCAGAAACCTTGGGGCGTGTAGGTCGGGCTAAAGGAAACGTTAAGGTATGAAGGAGCAAGAAGGAGCAAAGGAGACATCGAGAGGTAAATTAGCCAAGCAGACAAAAAGAGAGGACGGCAAAGAAAACCTGAAACGGTCGCCTCATTTCGCGGTGAGATCGGTTTGGTTTTCGGCTGCTTCTGAGGTGTGGTGGTCAGTCGTGATTTGGTTGAACTGGGGGAAACGAGTGCTTTGGCAAGGGTTGACGTGCTACTTTTACGAACCAAAGGTAGACTGATCTCTGAAGGTGAGAGAAGTGAGCATGCAAGGAGAAACAACTCGAATAGACGCACTCGAAGACGACCCATTCTCAACCCGTGCCTTCTTACTGGGAGTGGGTGTCAAAGCGCTAATATCTGTATCCAATGCCCTCTTTTTAGTACGAGAGTGATCTGGGGAGCGCTTAGTGCTACGGGGACCGTCCAGCACCCAAGGAAGCTTCCCGGACAAGCTTTGAGCGGCGTCTTTTTCAACCTCCAAACGGATAGTCTTGCTCAACTCTGCCTTAGCCAAACGAACTCTTTCGTCTAGCTCGTTCTGACTAGGGAGGTTCGAGGAAGAAGTAGCTCCGGCATCAGCACGACTTTGTCGGGGAAGAATGGGTTTTGGTCTTGGTCTAGGACGGGTCGGGGATGTGGAAGGCAGAGTGGAAGTAACAGGTTGAGAAGATGGAGTTGGTTTAGATGCAGTGAGCTTCTGGAGTAAGGGTGGTCTCGAGGTTGAAGATTTCGGTGCTGTGAAAGTTGAACACAGTAAGCGCAAGAATCAAAAATGAAGGAACAGCCGAACTCGATATCTGTGTACCCTGCGTGTTGGGTTTATGTTTACTCAATGGAGACTTTAGTTCAGGTTTTGAAGAAAACAGCTCGTCGGATTCTTCGCCATTAGAGTCGTATTCTGTGGCAGGCGAAGAGGATCTTTGGGTAGCGTCTAAGGTCGAAAATGTACAGGTAATTTTGACAGTCAATCTCTTTTGATTGGCAATGAAATGGGTAGAACAGTATATAGAAGGTATGGAAGGTGTATACTGGTGTATACTTACCGGGGAACGTCGTCCATGAGGACATGAGATGGAGTACTGATAGAAGCTGCAAGGCGCGGTGGTCCGTGCACATCCGGTCCGTGAAAGGTCCAGACCTCGGCTTGCGGCGGCTTGTGTGGCGCATCCACAAAAATCTGTCCAGATGGCTCAAGGTATCGCATGAAGCTCTTCGATATTCATCGGCAAGTAAGGGGATGTAAAGAGCAATGCATTTTCTCCAGCTTTGCCGTTTCGGTTGATGTCATATACGATCTAAGTCGTGATATCACTCTGACTTCAATGTTTCCTCGGCGCACCACCCAATGCTCCATAGTCGAGCGTCAACGAAGTATATAAGGATCATGGCTTGAGGGCAACAGACCAGCATCAACCACTTCACAACTCACTTCAAAAACTCACTCTTGCATTTCCTAATCATGTCTTCTGGTATTAACAACCAAAACTTTGCTTCTCAAATTGAGCGCAACAACCAGGGTATCGTTGACGGCCGTCCTGAGGGTAAGCTTCCAGAAGTCCCATATATTCCTGACAGAACTAACAAAGATGCCCTCAGGCCAACAACCATCTGCTGCTCCCGTTACTCTCGACACCTACGTCGACCCCGACGCGTCCCTCCAATCCAGACATCCTACCCGGATGAACGCCGGCCAAAACCCTACTATGGATGCTCCACCCATGCCGGGAGCGACATCCGCCGAAATCGAGGCTGGCGTCGGTGACCACTTCAAACCCACCGGAGGCATGACCTCACAAGAACTCCACCATAACGGTATGCATGGTAGGAAGAGAGAAGGCGAGGGTGTCAGCCAGTGGGGACCAACAGGTCAAAAGAACGTAGAGTTAGACAGGTCAGAACGTGTTACTGGAAGGGACCAGGAGAGGTTCAACCAGTTCTAAGTTATTTTCCAACGGAACGGACATTGTAGATTAGATAGTCCATAATTGCACTTGTACAAAAGCAAAATTTGACGCCATTTCATCTGTTACTATCGAGTGTTGAAGTACGTTGGAACCTCACTTGACCGAAAGTTGGAACGAAATCCATAGAAAGCAATGTCGACGTCTGAAGCAATTCGACTAGAGCCATAATCCCAGTGGAAGCATCGTCCTCGTTCGGAAGCAGGGTGAGTTAAAATATTCCTAAGAAACCAAGGATCCGGAAGTGTAGGAATCCAATGGGGCGGGGTTAAGATTTTTGCGTTTGAAGACTATCGCCTGAATAAAGGACACAAAACTGTTACTCCAATGCACATTGCATGGTCGAGAGAAAGGGCTACAAAGCGTGAGAGCAACCTTCCGAAAATACTCAATCGGTCACACCGTGACAGCTTTTCCAAAAGTCGTCAATCCACAAACGCCTCAAAGACCCTCGGCATCATCAAGGTGTGTATTTCCCTCGAAACGCTGCTGGTACGCTGTTCTGGCTGTCCTAGCGCTTGCTAAAGAGTACTGGAAGACTTTTGGAAGGTTTTTGGATTGATTTGGTGATTTGGAGTGCTGGATGGGTAGATTTTCAGTTGGATGTACTTGGTGGAGCGTTGAAAATTTGGGCTAGGCAGGCTAGGACAGACCGGAGCAGCTACCATCGCACTTTTTACTCTCTGCTTGCCAAAACCACCTTCGTACTGACCCGTAATATCTGCATTCACAGACTTCTCCAATGGCCACTTCAAAAACCGCCAAGACCAGCAAGGCTGCTTCCAAGAGTACGTCCCTCCCTCGTTCGTCTCCCAATCACCCCAATCTAACCCTCTTTTCCAGCACCCAAAGATGCCAAGGCCAAGGCAGCCAAAAAGGCCGCTCTCCAGGGTGCCCACTCCCACTCTTCCCGCAAGCAGCGCTTCTCGGTTTCCTTCCACCGACCCAAGACCCTCCGACTTCCCCGTGACCCCAAGTACCCCAGGAAGAGTGTTAACCATGTACCGAGAATGGACCAGTTCAGGACGATTGTCTCGTGCGTTTTTTGCGTGTTCTGCATTTCATGCTCAGAAAGAACCTGATCTTCGATTCCATCTAGGCCTCTGAACACGGAATCAGCCATGAAAAAGATTGAAGAACACAACACACTGGTGTTCATCGTTGACATCAAGGCCAACAAGCGTCAAATCAAGGACGCTGTGAAAAAGTTGTACGATGTCCAGGCTGCAAAGGTCAACACTTTGATCAGGTACGTCTGCTCTATTCACCACCGCCATGATTTTCTCTGACATTGCTTTTGCTTTTAGACCCGACGGAAAGAAAAAGGCATACGTACGTTTAACACCTGACCATGATGCTCTGGATGTTGCCAACAAGGTGACTTTATTCTCTTCTTTCCTTACTATTCCGAGGCTGACGCTACCGTAGATTGGCTTCATCTAAAGGAGAGGTCTTGTGGGAACCGAGTTTACTGCTGGTCTACTATACTTTTTCATGTCAAGTCACGTATGCCTGCCTGCTTGTATGCCCTACACTATGCCTATCTTTGATGCAAGCCATGCCTACGTTTCCTTTGTACTATAAGTAGCGAGCAAAGCTCAATGTGTGGAAATCAGAGACCTTTTGGCCTAGAAACAGTTTAATGCATGATAACCAACAAAAACTTGAATTTTTTGTCTACTGTATGATGTCGACATAATATACCCAATGAAATAAGTGTATGTATGTAGTTGCAGACAAATCGATGCGAGAACAAAACGATGCGTGCGGGAACCGACATATGGTTTTAGAATACGTACTATAGCTATGGTTTAGATGTAGGCGGCGAATGAGGTTTAGACGAATGCGGGGAGTAGAGATGTGGTGTCGCATAGAATGAGTAGGAGATAGAGGTAGGTGGCGCCTTTGGTTGAAGAAAAGTGGGAGTAGCAGGTGAAGCACTGAAAACAGCAAGTAGGTATCGCAACAAAGCTATAGTCATAAACGAACCAACAATAAAAACAATAAAGAAACAGAGAAAAGGAAAGTAAAAGACGTCAGTGTACGTGAGATTGCGGAAATTGTGGACAAGACAAATCAAGATGAGGAGAAAAATTGATGTTGAAATGTAAACGAGAAAAAGATTGCAAGCAAATGATGGAAAGGAGGTCGATTTCGGATAAATTAGTGCCTGTGATGAGATGAACACTCGCTGAGGGACTATGAGATCTTCGGAGCATCAAACAGTTTCTTTGGTTTCATAGGTTTAGAATCATCGTCGGAGCCACACCCTTCCAACTCGTCGTCGCTGTCCAAGAGAGTCCTAGCCTTATTCTTGCCTGCTGTTTTTTTCCGTTTGCCAGCGGCTGTAGTAGGGGAGGTAGGATCAGGCCGACCGAGTGCCGCCTTCTTTCGGCGAGGCCACAGCACCCTAGGTGCGCCCCGAAGATCAGGCGTGTAATCTTCGTGCTCTGGAGGAAGGAGCGACCTGGGATCAGGAGACTTGGCACGTTTCTTTTCACGGTCGTAGTAGGGGTTAGGAAAGGTTTTCTTGACACCGCGACTAGAGGGTAGAGATCAGACAAAAGAAGAACTTGGGACTAATCAGATACTTACAATACGAAGGTCATCGTCTCCCTTTCTCGCTGACTGGGGGACGGCGATGCAGACTGAGCCACGTCCAGTTCATCGTCATCTACCGGCGATGAGAGGAAAGGATTGTTTGGCGAGTCTCTCATGAACGCTCCTTTGGATATCTGCGCCTGAGGAGTTGCCGGAGGAGTGGATGCCACCGTGACCGCTGGGCTGACTTGCTTTTCTTCTTCAATAGCAGGCGGAATAACAGCAACAGCAACCTTGGCGGCACGGGGCCTGCGGTGAGAGGGCGGTGGAGAGACAGGCGCAACACCAGTCGTCGATTGGTTCAACTTGCGTCGGAAGAGAAAAGGCACTTGTTCGTCATCCTCTTCCACCGCAACGGTGGCTGGTGCTGACAGCGTTTTGGAACGCGCACTGTCCGGGTGAGACGTGCCAGGTTGAGTTTTATCCGTCTGTGATCCTCCCTTCCAGAACGAGTCTTCGTCCTCCTGCACGTTGCTTATCCTCCTCCTCTTGTTGTTCCTTCGTGGTGCATCGTCTTCCTCATCGGTGCTTCTGTTCGCTGGGCTATCGGCCTCGCTGTCCTCATCGCTCGACCTGGTGCTCCTGGAACGGCGACCATTTTTCTTCCTTCGATGCTGAGTCCTTGGGGGGGTGGGCAACGAGGCAGTAGAGGCAGAGCGTTTTAAAGGACGACGGGGGATGTCAGGGAGTGTTACTGGAGACGAGTCGAGCATCTCGAGAGATTTGGATAAGAGACGCTCGAGTAGATGTTGATGGTGAGTAAGATTATGATAGCGTGAAATGAGTGAAAGTGCAGCAAGGCCTCGCGTCGGACAATGCCAACCTATTGTCTTCCAAAACAAACAGAGCCAAACTTCCCACGGCAGAAAAAAGGGGTATGTATCATGTTATGCTGAGCACGACAATGAAATCCCAGTCGAGACAGTGGGATAGATAGCATCAGACTTGAAGAATAAATGGGCCCAAATCCAGAAGATGTGGCAGTATTTTATTTGGGAGTGATCGAATAGGGGCTATTATGTGTCAAAACGTGAGTGTCACGGTCACAAGTGTTGTTCATGGCGGACATCTACTCGACCCTCCCGTTGTCTCCGAGGAAAAGACGCGTTTCTCCAGAGTCTGACGGTGAAACATATTCGCCCAAAAAGCTCAGAACTGCGTACGTTATTTTTTTGTTTATTTTGTACATTGTAATGACTTGTTCAGTCCCGCTACACCTCCCGTTACTCCGTCCAAAAAAGACCCGGCATCCAATGATCTGCCATCTCATTTGACGCGTCTAAAGGGAATACACAATGCTCTCCAACAATCCCTATCTCATGCTCTTGCTACGTGTGCTTTTTCTCCGTCCGAAACAGGAATTGTTCGGAATGTACTCAATCACGTTTCCCTAAACTCCTCTTCTGCACTCTCTACAAACTTCACGGTCGACGACCTTCGTCGGCTTTGCTGGATATGGGAGTGGGACGGCAAGTCTGCTCCCAAGATCGACAATGGCGATGACGAGGAAAATCCGTTCTTAAACGCGACACCTTCCAAGGCCAAGGACTGGTCTCGCGGTGGTATGGGAATTGTCATTACCCCAACTACACACTTTTTAAAAGCGGAAGGCAAACGCGTTCCCGCGTACGGTATCGGAATCGAAGTCGAAGTTGACTTGGACAAGGATCAGGAAGCTGGGATGGCCGCTGTTGCTAGATGGACCGCCGCTGCAGAGACGCGTCGGATTGAGTTCCAGGCCAAGCTGGCTGACTGGGCAAAGGTACGCTTTATCACATTCGTTATTCGCGTTGGTTTGACACTGTAGCCTAGATGCACTCCGATGCGACTCCCAGAATTCCCTTGGCTGATCTTCCTAAACTCAGCTTGCTATCCAAAACTACTTCTGCGCGTGTTTTGGGCACACCTTCTAAATCTTCATCGAACATCTTTCCTCCTACACCTTCCTCTCCTCAAAAATCGCCTACCAAACGCGTTCCAGGCGAGTTTGCAGTCCCAGAACCTATATCGCGACCCTCTTCACCTACGAAGAAAAACTCGGTTCCATTCCCCAGCACTCCGTCTTCTCGTTCGGAAAGACTTGCACAATTAATGACGCCTCAAAGTTCCCGCGTTAGCACTCCTTCCACTTCCTCGCGCTCGGAAAGACTTGCTCAACTTTTGACGCCCCGAACACCCCGTGTGTCTACAACATCCGACGCGTCCCTTCAAGATACTCCTCGTGGTCGCGATCCTTCCTCCGTGGCGCAAACACCCACCACTGCCCGTCGAGAAGCGTTATACGAGAGAATCCGACAACGGTCGTTGTCTGCTTCGCCTAGCAAAGGCAGAGTACGGAAGCTGGGATTAGGTTCAGACGAGACTTTGAGTTTAACTAAAGACCAGATGCTCAAACTCGAACAAGAAGAATCTAGGAAGAAGTTTATTCTGGGTAGGCTCGCGGGCGTTGCAGAGAGCGTTTGGATGTGAGTGACGATGTTTTTTTTTCATTTCTGTATTTTTGTTTATTGACGAATAAACAGGCTTTTTTCTGCACCCTCTACAGGAACGTCAACTCTTCCGACGACACGGAAGCGACGTGCGCTTCCTAGAGCAGACGTGACAAAAGCTATCATCAAATCGGCTTCTGTACCACTCTCGGCAGCTGAAGCTAGCGAGTCTTTGGATATGCTCACGAGGATGTGTCCATTCTTTCTCAAGGAACTTGATGTGGGTGGGAAAGACTGGTTGGAGATGCCTGCTTCGAGTGGTGATGCTGAAGGTGGTGAGAATAAAGAAGGCAAAGGGTTGAAAGGAAAGGGGAAGGTTGTTATTAAAAGTCCGAAGAAGGAAACGAATAAAGGGTTGAAGAAGGTGAAGGAGATTGTTCAGCGAGAGCTGGAACTGCTTCGGGATGAAGACGAAGATTGAGAGTGAGTTTGATTTGCTTGCGTGCTGGAACACTGCGTTTGGTTTGCTTTTTGCTTGTCTCTTTCTTGGATAGTTTTGTATCTTTATTATTCACAATGTAAGGTCTCTTGAGTTGAATGCTCGGGTGTCGAAGACTAAGAGGTGCTACAGATAGCTAGTAAATGTTCAGATTCTCTTTGTCCCCCACGATGTTCTTTCCTCCATATAGAGCCATCCTTTCTACATGGATGCCGATAAAACGGGGAAAAAAACTATCAAAGTGGCGATGAGACGATCCTTGGGCCGCCGAACGTACCTGAGGGACCACACGAAAATAATCCTTGTAGGCAGATCGCACCTAACATATAAAAGAACCATTGATGTGAAAACAATGCTATCGCTTTCGTGTTTAAAGGCAGAGTAAACGTCCGTAACTAAGAATATAGGTCAATAACGCTTTGCCTCGGGACAAAAGTCACATACCACATACCATGAAGGATAGACAAGCAAGTAGCCACGTAGAATCCCAAAACTAGTAACGGTGCAAGCCATCGGTCCTGCGGAACTTTGTCTAGATACAGAAGAGGAACATAGAGCTATAGATTGCAACCACGCCACGCTGAATATAGAGGGTACGACGGTAAAATCCCGATCGATGAACAGTGAAGCTACTGAAGGTGAGTTGTGGCTATTAAGCTTGGCTCTCTTCATCTGCTACAGTGTACTTGTCACTTTCCCGAGGGGGCCACGCATCCTTTCTACGTGGATGCCAATAGAGCGAAAACAAGATATCAAAACCGTCAAGAACATCCAACCCACGAAAAGGCCAAAGAACCACAAGTACGAAAATAATGCCATTGTTCTCGTGTTTAAAGGAAGTCCATGACTAAGAATATAGCAGGATGAGTCGCATACCGTATAAGTGACAGGCAGAAAGCCGCGCAGATTTGCAAAAATTTGGATATGAGTTTAGACAATGGTGGTCACTGTTGTCGATGAATGTATTCTTTCGGCGGCTAAAGACGCTGTATCATTCTTTTATTTTGAAGGAACTTGATGGGAAGGAATGGTTGGAAAGATCTGTCTCAAGCGGGAATGCTAGTGAAGGACAAAGAAAAGGGCTCTTTTTGTCCGGTAGAGAGTTCTTGTTCTGGGGGCACTGCTCAATTGGAATAAAAACCTATTAAATGGTACTCAGCGTCAATGATACCTGTTCACGGGTGCTCCAAGGCGATACGCTCTCAACTGACTACAATTAAGGACCACGGCAGAATACATCGACAGTCATTAGGAATAGGTTACAAGAATTCACTATATGAAAACACGCTCAGGAAGCTGGAGAACGTATAAGCAGGCTGCTAGTAGATGTTCAAACGGACGGACCTTGCCCCTTGACTTCCTTCACACCACTCTCTTCATCAACTACACCCCGCGTTCTTTCCTGAACAGGACCATGCAACCTCACTACTTGAATGCCAATAGCGCCAAACGAAATTATCACAGCATCGATGAAACGTTCCTTGGGCCACCGGAGGTACCTGAGGTAGCCCCTGACATTCTCGTCAAGAACACCCAACCCACGAAAAGAGTTTTCGTAGGCAGACTCGCACGGGATATAAAAGAGAACCGCGAGAACGAAAATAGTGCCGTCGCTCTCGTGCCTGAAAGCAGAAAAAACGTCCGTGACTGACAAGATAGGTCAAGGATACTCTGCCTTGAAGGACAAGTCACATACCATATAAGAGTGACAGGCAAGAAGCCACATAAAATTGCAAAAGTAAGGACGGTGCAAACCATCGATCTTGCTGAATTTTGTCTGGACACAGAAGAGGAACCAGTATCGCAAAATACAACCACAGTAAGCTGGACATGGAGGGTACGATGGTGTGGTCCCAGTCAAAACGACAGATGAAGACGGTTGAGTTCCACAATATGAAAACAAAAGAGAGAATATATGCGATAACCCAAATGATAGGAGAGCATTTAGACCTGGGTTTAAGTTGAGTGGAGGTAGTCATTGTGGATATGTGTAGTAGCCTCAACCTAGGGTTAGTACTCATGATTACGTGGTGGAACGGTCACGCAAATGTCATGGTCGCGCAAGCTCTTCGTGTCTGACGAGCGCTTAACCTTTCACCTTTCAACGATGGCATCTTACTGTTCTCGCCTAAAGTCTATCGTCGGCCTCATTAATTCCGTCAAGGTCCTCGATATTCTCATCGACCTCTCGTTCATCGCCATGCTCGGGTTGATTTTGACGGTTTCGCTCGTTCAGCCAGGGAGTCGACTGTCGCAAGTTCGCATCAGTCTAGCCGGTGCGACCCTTGCGGTGGCTGGATCTCTTTTAAGCAAATGCGCCAAGGCCGACACTGATCCTGATCCCGTTCCCGATATACTACTCCTTTTAGGCTGTGGCCTATTTGTGTCAAGTTGGGAAATGGGGTATTATGCCGGCAAGTACTTACATTCCTATTACACATACTCTTATGACTGATGAACCGCATAGTTTCCGACAACCTCACTTCAAAATACGTTAACCTCTTCACCGTAGGAATCGTCGCGTACTTTGTCTTCCTCCTATTCTTGAGGTTCGGGAAAGTACCTCACAGTCGGCTGGCGCCAACTATTAGCTGGGATAGAATTAATGGATTCTCCGTTAGTGGGTTGGGTTTTCGCCTGCCCTTCACTTGGATATCGGTGAGTTTGTTAATGTTTCTATCTATCGAACCTCATTTACAGCAACAGTCTCAGGCGGAAACTCAAGAGTTGAACAACACAACATCGGACTCGTAACAGTATTTTTTACCTACTTCTCCAGACTTCTACCTTGCGGCTTCGTGCGACTCCTCCTTCCTCATTACAACAACCTTAATCTTGTTTTAGTTTTATGTCATAGATCTGTAATACACTGTACTTTTACGTAGTAACCAATCTCGTACGGATACGGTATGTCTATAGTATTTTGTATCAGCGGTTTTCGAAATGTTAGACCAACATCTGAAGATCTGATTTTCCGCGCTTCGGGTTCTTATTTATATTACGTGCTGACCCTGAAAACCTAGCCGGCAGCTTTGTCGCTACAATTTAGCTTGGCACAAACGCCTGTCGGTGAAACATTCTTGTCAAAAACAAGAGTTTAACTCGTAGACAGACTCCCATGAGATATATAGAACCATAGGTACGAGGATAGCACTATCTTATTCGCGTGTAAAAGCAGAATAAACGTCGGTGACTGAGATCATAGGTCGATGATAAGACCGAGTTAATCTTGCTGAATTCAATTCTCTCGCAAAATGCAACCACACTGCTGAACATGGAGAGTATATATGACACGATCCCAGAGACAAATGAAGTCTCTCGAAGTCCGAAGTGTAAGAACAAGAGAGAATATATGTGATAACCCAAAATGATGAGAGCATTTAGATCCAGTCATTGTTGAGAAATTTGTCGTGCGCCTAACAGACAATAGTTGAGGCTTGAGCTTGAGCTATTGTCACAAAGATGTATCGCTCTTTTATTTCTAAGAGAACTTGATGTAGGTTAGTTGGAGATACCTGGCTCAAGGGAAAAAGGATAAGGTAGTGTATATGAACAGAAGAAAAGGTTGTCATTACGAATAAAGAAACCAAAAAAAAAAAAAGATCAGACAGAGACCCAGGCCTGCGCCTTCTGCTGCACGGGATATAGAATAACGACCATGGCACGAAGATCATATGTTGACATTCTGTTGCCATTCTTAATCTTGCTGACCCCAAAAACCTCGCCAGCAGCTTTGTTGCTGAGATTAGCGACGACGACCGGTGTCGTATCATCGAATTCTGCATGGACTCACGCGTGAGTATCGCGTCCAAAGTCTACGGAGAAATGTAGACGGACCTTGGGGAGTGATTTTAACGTTTGGATTGGATGCAAAAAAAGAACGGAAGAATGCGACGTCCATGTTCATCTACAGGTGCGTTAGTACATGTTGGGAATTGAATGGTGAGGGGACTGACCGAGAACATCATAGGTTGGATATCGTATTTCTCCAGTCTAATAAAGATAATCAGCATACATCTACTTTTTGCACACGGACACAAAACTCACCGAAGGCAGTCCTTTATTCTGTCGCCAAACTCTTTCTTGTTGAGGCTGCACATACCGATCGCGGTCGCTGCCACCTTTTTAGGTGCAGCCTTCTTCTTGGGCGCTGGTGCCACTTCACCAGCGTCTGCATTTTCCAATTTGCGCTATAGAGAACAACAATCAGCTCAAGACGAGCGAGTAAAGAGTATATTCTTACCTTGAGAGAAGTACCTGACATTTTTCTGTTTGAATCAACAACTGAAGACGCGTGAGGTAACGCGTCCGTGACACAAAAAAGTGCGGTATTTCCACGCTACTTTGGCTGCCACAGTTTACGGTGAAATCAAGGTAGGTGAATTTTAAGGGAAACAGCTCGCGAGGTGTATACAGTATAGTGAGCTAGCGCCCGAGTTGATGTGATCACCAGTGAGTGCCAATCTCTGCAAGCACATCCACAAGTGATAGCGAGTTTGAGCAGCACTCTTTGAGCGTGATCGGACGGACCGATTCCGACTCCGCTCCGTCCAGCTTCTTCAGCTCCGTAGTAATTTTGTCAGCTCACGTTCCCTCCTGCCGTCTACCATGCCTCTTCGCCAACGACTCAAGTTTGTCGCTAAATCTTCTGTATATACACGCCTACTGAAATCATTACAGACGGCTATGGAACAAGTTTTGGAATTGGCAGCCCGAACAACCTCTCGCAGAGCTTACTTTTCCAGCAGTTGCTCTAGGTCTTGTCATAGGATGTCTCTTGTGTTTCACAAATCTGTATTTCGGACTGCAAACAGGATTCATTAGCATGCAAGTCTTCTCCACCGTCAAAATCGTGTCTTTGACATTGAATTTCTCAAAACAGGATGTCGCTCCAGTCTGCCTTGATAGGGTTTCTCGTCTCCAAGATGCTCCCCACGCCTTTGAGTCCGCAAGAGATTATTGTTGTACAAACTACTGCGGTAGCTACGGGAACCATGCCTCTCGCAGCAGGGTTCGTAGGAATTCTTCCTGCATTGGGGTTGATTGACGAGGCGAGAGATGGCCAGCCTCCAATTCATCTAAGTTGGATTGGAGGAATTGGGTGGAGTTGTGCAGTGGCTTTCTTTGGGTGCGTTCTCATTTGGACATAGCATAAAACTGTACTTACAGTGATATAGGGTATTCCTTTCGCCTCCACTTCGGAAACAAGTCGTACGTGTTCCGTTTTCTACAACTCTGACCGTGTTTCATGGCCGAGGTAGATTATAGAAGAGCAGTTGGCTTTTCCGTCTGGAACAGCTACAGCTCAGCTTATCTCAGTTCTTCACGACTTGCCTCCTCCGGATACGACTGTACGCCAGCGAAGAGGGTATCAGGCCCTAGAAGACGAAGAAGTTCGAGCTACCCGTACGACACGTCAACAGCCTAGGTATACCGAGTCTACGCCGCTTCGAAGAAGTGTGGACGGGCAGTCAACGACGCAAGCTGGATGGCATGAACTGCTGTGGAGTTTTATCGCATCTGCGTTATTAACGGTGAGTTTTATATGTGCATCTTATCGTACAAAGTTTCGATTTCGTAATGTCATGTCTTAGTTGGCTGCATACTTTTTTCCGATTGTGTTTGCTATTCCTCTTTTCGGAAACTATTTGGCAGAAGAGTGGGCGTGGACGTTCACACCGAGTTTGTCTTATGTAGGACAAGGTAAACTCCAACTCTTGGGTCGTCTATTCCCAAATATTCATGCAACGGTGCAGGTATCATCATGGGCTTCCCGACCACCCTAAGCATGAATCTTGTCAGTTGGTTCTTCCATACTGCGAATATGCGTTCCGCTAGGCTGACTTATCGTATCAGGGTATGCTCGTTGGTTGGGGTATCCTCTCGCCGATATCCAAATACGCAGATTGGGCCCCAGGCGCGGTAACTGATATGACCTTTGGGGCGCGTGGTTGGATTCTCTGGGTCTCGTTGGCGATTATGTGTGCCGACAGTTTAGTATCCTCGCTCCAGTCGTGACCGAGTATGTTGTGGACGTTCTAGCCAAAAAGGTGTATCCTCGGTCTAGGAATTCAACAGTGAAAGAAGATCACGAAGTTGAAACGGAGGATCGTCTTGTTCCATATCGTTGGGTGATCATTGGGTGGTCAGCTTCTGTGGTTGTTGGTACCTTTTTGGTTTGGGCAGTCTTCGGACATGAAGGGATCAAGCCTTGGGCAACGTTCATTGGATATGTATTGGGAGGGCTGTTGAGTGTGTTGGCGTAAGTGTTTGTCTATCATGATGTTCAACACGCCTCTGACAGTTTCAAAGCGTTCGAGCACTCGGAGAGACGGACATCAACCCAGTTTCGGGATTGGGGAAGATCTCTCAGCTGTTCTTTGCCTGGATTCAACCGGGGAACATCGTCGCAAATATCATTGCTGGAGGTGTCGCGGAAGCTGGTGCCCAACAGTATGTCATTTTTGAACGACCTGCCTCGGATACTGACACCGTTTTATTGATCAGAGCGGGTGACCTGATGCAAGATCTCAAAACAGGCCATTTATGTGGCGCATCACCTAGAGCACAATTCTTTGGTCAACTTATCGGATCGAGTTTCTCCATCCTTGTAACTACTTCGGCTTATACTCTATATACGCGGGCGTACGAGATTCCAGGGCCCTCATTCCCTGCCCCTACTGCGTATGTATGGCTTAGTCTTGCGCGACTGCTTCGTGGGTACCTTTCAAACTACTTTCCTATTCATTGCTAACATTGTCAATTAGGTGACGGGCAACTACCAGAAAAGAGTGGCCTCTTTATGATGATCTTTGCCATCGTCTTTGGTCTCATAGCCTCTCTCAAGACCTATGCAGCTCGTCGTCAACTCTGGTGGGCGAAATGGATACCTTCGGGAGTTGCGTTTGCCATTGGATTTTTGAACACCCCCAGTTTCTCTATTGCTCGTCTGATCGGTGGTATTCTGGAATATGTCTTCCGTACGAGGTACGCACGAGATAGAAGTGATATTCGGTTAATCGTTGTTGCGAGTGGCTTTGTACTCGGGGAAGGTGTGACTAGTGTTATTTCCTTGGTTCTCAAGACGTTTGGGATTGGAGCTATCTCCTGTTGGGGTTGCGGTCATGGAATGTGTGGAGGATGCAAGGCTTGATTAGATTCTTGTTCTACTCTAGGACTGTAGTATTATAATGCTTGGCACTTTTAATTATAACAACACGCACTAAACACGTACTCGAAGCACGCAGAAACTTCTTGACACGTCGTCCACGTCAGTATTACGCATGACCGTTAGATTTACCACTGCCATTGCATTATATCATGTCTGACCAGCGCTACTTTGCTCTCTCTCATCAATGTCTCGTGTCAAGCTCTCAAGCATAAATGCTTTGACCTTTTATGCAGGAGAACAGACAGCATTTCGAAGGACGGAACCCCTGCCACAGCTCGTCTGTATCGGAAAACCATGTAGACTATATCAGCCAGAGGTGGTCCGATGCAGAAATATAGGCGGCCAAGGAACCGAAGTGGATTGGAAGGTATGTTTCTGTAGCTCTGATTCAGCCCGAGACTTTTCCGATGGAACGGCTTTCACTTAGTGCGAAGCGGATCTTCCAGAGGCTTTGCGCTTTGGAAAAGTACAGGTGAGTTTCCTAAATATATGTTCAGGCACATCGGAGGTTCATAGGTATACGTTAGGTATCCTGTGAGGGATGGAGTGGCCCAGGTGATCCATACGTCCTCAAAGGTGAGTACTCTGAAACAAGTTTTGAAGATCTCTGCTAAACTTGTGCTTAGATTCCTGTTCTCTGGAATATCGTCTGGTGGAGGTGCCTGCTGGTCTTCGAAAGTCGGATTCGGATTTCCCCAAGAGTACGCCAGCGTTTAACTTCGATTTACGTTCTTTGACCAACTCGATTTCAGCTAAAGATACAGATGTTTGGAACACCGTCTTTATGGTCATCTGGGTTGCCGTCCTTTTATTCATCCTCTACGCCTTTTTAAAATCATGCTTTCAACCCCGCGACCACTCCTCGAGAAACCAAAGACCCGGAGGTCCAACACGCCCAGACTCCAACTCAGGCTGGTTCCCCGGAAGTTACGGCGACGACAACTCGACAGACCCACCACCACCATACACGAAACATGCACCCAACCAAGGTGGCGAACAATGGCGACCTGGCTTTTGGACTGGTGCACTTATGGGAGGGTTGGCGGACCGATACTTGTTTAACCGGGCAAGACCGACGAATGATAATGCCCAGTATGCCCAAAACACATGGTTTAGACGGCAGTATGATTGGGAGCGACCTGTGACTGGTATGTTCTCTAGGCCAAGTCCCAGAACGAGGACATGGTCTTCGGATGATCGTGGTGAGGGACCCTCCAATCTAGGTAGTATGCGGCAGAGCAGTGGTTTCGGGGGGTCTAACGTTCGGTGAAGAGGGTTTGAAAATGTTTAACGATCTCAGTGTATTTCTTCCTTCATTACTGTATCTAATATCGACTTGGTCTGGTGGTAACATCTATTCGTTTTCGTCTGGGCAGGTCTGTCTGAAAACAACGGGCACTTCTTGTCTCCTTGGAATATCGACAAGATAACGAGGATGCGGAACTCGACCGAGTCATCCTACATACATCACCTGAAATAGCGTCCGAAATGCTTACTTATTGCTTCTTTTCTCTGCCACTGCATACTCATGCATCTCAAATCCGTTTAAAGGATAAATATACCACGTCTGGGACCTGCTGATGTCATGCAATTGATGTTAAAGTGGTTGATTCTCGGCGACAAATTCAAGTTGAGGTTGTTTTGAATGACTCTAGATTCCGGATAACAATGCGTTAAAGCGATCACTGCAAATTTAGCCTGGTACATTTCTATGAAGATATCGGCCGTCGAGTTAGTTTATGCTTCTCGGGAAAAGCTTGGTGAGGGGTTTTAGTTCATCTCAACATCTTGTTCACTCAACTCTGGGGACCTTACTTCACAGATTCAACTTCGGAAAAATTTAGTATATTACCCCTTGCTCGTCCTAAACGACGTGTCATGGGACGGAAGTCCCTCGGAAAATCGACGGGTAGTGCTCAGTCGAGAGAAAATCGTATAAAAGCCAAGCATTAAACCCTTTATTCCCTACCGATCCGCAGAATGAAGTCTCTATCTGCTCTCGTCGCAGTCGTTATCGCCATCTCGACACCCGTATTCTCCCAGTCCCCGGCTTGGGGTCAATGTGGTGTATGTTTTGGCAGCACTTGTCGCTAAGCTATTTTCCTAAAGAAAGACTTTGTTCATAGGGAATCGGATGGAGTGGCTCCACCAGCTGTGCTTCTGGTAGATTGACGTTGATCTGTGGCGTAGACTCCTGCTTAAAATCTTTCTAGGCTCGTCATGTACTGTCGTCAACGCTTGTAAGTTATAGAGTGCAACAAAGTGAATTTCACGAACTCATCAAATCGTCATTAAGACTATTCTCAATGTATTCCTGGCGCCGCATCACCTACTACATCCGCCCCTTCCGGAGGTAGTACTGGCAGTGGCAGTGGCAGTGGCAGCGGCACTGGTAGCAGTAGCGATGGCTCCTGCTCCGGAACAACCAAATTCAAGTTCTTCGGAGTGAACCAATCTGGTGCCGAGTTCGGTCAGACCAGCATTCCCGGTCTTTACAACAAAGACTATATCTGGCCCGCTCAAAGGTACGAACCAGAATTTTCTTTTTATCAATCTCGGTTTGACAAAAACTGTTTAGCTCCATTGACGTACGTCGCAACCTAATTTGCCTTTTTGAGTTTCTCTTTGAACAATTTCAATCTAGTACTTTGTCCAGCAAGGATTCAACTTCTTCCGACTACCATTCTTGCTGGAACGCCTTACACCACCCTCTACCGGGATCACCGGCTCCTTTGATTCCGCCTACTTTGGTAACCTGACGGCAGTAAGCTAGTCAACTTGCTCATTCGTTCATATTCCAACGGAAACTTCAGATTGTGAATTACATCACCAGCAAAGGTGCCTACGTAGCCATTGAGCGTGAGTCGCATCAAAGTCGTTCCTTTCCTATTGTATATCGACTACGCTTCGCACTCTAGCCCACAACTACATGATCTACAACGGTGCCCAGATGAACAATGCTAACAAGTAAGGGCTCTTACAGAGGCTTGAGTCTTGATATGGAAAGCTGATTTTTGTTTCTCTGCAGCTTCCAAACCTGTGAGTATTTTGCTCTTCTCGAATGATTGCATGAAAATTTGACGGTCAACAAGTCTGGAAGAACCTTGCCAGTCACTTTGTAAGTTCCGTTGTATCTGATTGAGAATATCTTTTACACATCTTTTTCAGGTGAGCAACAAGAACGTCATCTTTGGTCAGTAAAGATCCGGTTCGCTGTTGAAAACCCTTGTTCACATCCGCACAGACCTCATGAACGAACCCCATGATATTCCTGCCACGAACGTCGCACAAATGGTTGGAAAGCAGTCTCTACTGATATCACAAATGCTGATAAACCTCCAAAGATGCAAGCAGGAATTAACGGTGTTCGCTCTTCTGGCGCTACTTCTCAGCTCATTCTCGTCGAAGGAACTGGTAAGTGGGCCGTGGTCATCAATATTTGCTCGGGACTCATCTACATCCGTTATAGCCTGGACCGGTGCCTGGAGTGAGTGATCTCGTGCGCACACGGGACCGCATTCAAACCCTGTAATACTCTAGGTTGGACTTCCTCAGGCAATGCTGCTGCCTTTGCTAGTATCAAGGATCCCAACAACAACCTTGCTATCGGTCAGTGTCTGTGACCGTAGCAAAACATCTGACCCTGACTCACCTGTACGATAGAGATGCACCAATATCTCGACTCCGACAGCTCTGGCACATCGGCGACATGTGTTTCCTCCACTATCGGTGCTGAGAGAATCGCTGACGCGACCAGCTGGCTGAAGTCTACTGGTTTCAAGGGATTCCTCGGAGAGATGGGTGCAGGATCCAATCCTACCTGTATATCAGCGGTCAAAGGTGCACTCTGCTCCATGCAACAGGCTGGAGGTGGTGAGAATTTCCGTTATTTTCCGGCTTGAAATCAATCTAAAATGATCTTCCCCCACTTCCTCTTTCGCCCTCGTTATCGCTCCTGATGCCTCTACGCTCAAAATTAAGTATGGATTGGCATGTCCTGGTGGGCTGCGGGTCCCTGGTGGGGAGACGTACGTCCTTCTCTGATCAGAGTTTCGGATAGTATCTGATTTTTTTTTCAGTACTTCCAATCTATTGAGCCACCCAATGGTGCCGCAATTTCTCAGATTCTCCCTCAAGCTTTGAAGCCATTCCTGTAAATTAAACGCGATGCATGTCATGTAACACACGAGTGGGGAAAGGTCCATTGTTTGGGAATCGAAGGAGTATTTATAGTGTCGTAACTACTACGCCCAGTGTAAGCCAATAATATAATCTTCGTAATTATATATTCTGTCAGCATTGCGTACTCTACGGTATTTCTAAACGCCGAAATGTGTTTACGAGGCCTTCCTTGAAAGTTCTGCAAGATTTAAAGGGTACTCAATCGCGGTCTGCGCGTAAATATAAATAGCTGTTCAAGCTAGTAAATAACTCCTATAATTATTGACTACGCCGTGAGAGGCTTTATCGCTCGTAAGGGGTCCTCGAAGAGTCCTTCCAGTCCATTCTGATCACATTTAGACAGATAGGGTAGAACTCGAGCTATCTCTCAAATGCTATTGATGATCTCAGGAAAACTTGAAGGATGATTATTCTTTGGCCAGGTGTAAAGTTTCCCAGAAGCAATAAAATAATGGTAGATAGGACGTGGAATAAGGTAAGAGGTGGAGCAATGAGGAAAGTACAGAACTGACTGCGTACGCGCTGGCGCGGACAGAAACCTCGTATACATTCCCATAAGTAGAAATAAAATACCATTAGCGGAACTAGTACATAAATGAATATACATTATACAAAGATCAAGGGAGACGGCCTATGGCATGATGTCTTGAACGGACAAGGCCAAGTAATGTAACCGCTGTTAAAATCATCGCAGCGGCTACAACGAAGATAGCATTGGGGAAAGAGCCCACCGTTGCTCCATAAGTACCAGCAAATACAGAAGGCTGGAAGTATCAGCGTCAATAATGCTTTAAAGTTTCACAGGACATGTTTACCGAAATGACATGTGCGACAGCGGAGAGAACAGCCATTGCACCAAACATCGAACCGACTTCCGAGGTGAAGCCACTTGCATGCAGACATACTGCACCGAGAGAGTGTAGGGTCGGATTGGCCCCCGATGTGAAACTGGTGACACAAGAGAGCATGATGAAGATACTCTGCCAAGAAGTGGGTAAAAGTGCAATCAGCAAATCTGCTAATGCATCCACTGTGAAGAAAAATTGGCAGAAACGTTGGTCGAAACGCAATTCTTCTTCAATCGGTACGGGTTCACCATTGCGGGATCTAGGCTTGAAATAAGCTACAACGGCTGCATGGGAGTTGGTCAATTGTTGCAGGGAGCAAGAGCAGAAACCTACCGGGAACAACAAGTAACAGATTTATGGCACGAGTTATCCAAAGTAACGACATATAAAAGCCCAGCTGAAAGGTAATGAGACACTGGTTAGGCTTCGCAATGGGAAACTCCCACCTCATTGGTACTCCAGGCATAGGTATGTTGGCCGTAAAGGTATTTCACGGGATATATCCCCTTTAAAACAAGGCGTCAAGTTGAAAATTTCAATAACCCAGCGAAGACTTACAATAGAGACTAAGTAGATAAATAGCGCAGCCCCGACAAGTGTCAAGTTCCAGTCTCTACCTCTAAACGTCGGAAGCACGACATTACGAGGAGCGAACATGGATATCGGAGATAATAGTCCAGAAACAAACAGGGACAAGTAGGATTTGATGGTATCGGGAAGGGTTTTTCGCCGGATTCCTGTCATATCCTCTTCCACCAATCTTGTGTCGTCTTTTTGCAGCGATTCGGGGCATACCAGTGCGAGGTATACCAGCAGTACAATCAACGTCGAAGCACTCATGAAGAAAGGCAGATACGGTGAAAAATCCCCAATTGAGAGAATCAAGCCATTCAACTGGAACAAAATCATAAACGTGATCCATTATTACGAGATAGAATTCCTCACCCATGGACCTAGAGCCAATCCAATGAAGATGACGCCTTGCATGGAGGAGAATAAGGTCGCTCTCGAGCCGTGCCGAGTACAGTCTGCCGTGTAACTGAGGCAAACTCACAAAATTCGGATCGCGATCGAGAATAGACACACTCACGCATGCATGACTCCATTATAAGCAGAAATTCCACCTAGAATTCCATCCAGCACAGGCCCAACTACAATGAAGCTCTCTGCGTGATTGTAAAACGCTGTGTCTGTCCGTGTTACGAGTATGAACATTAGTTCCCTACGGGGGACGGGTTCAGATGGAAATCGCGAACTCGAGACCAAGATTCTTACACGATCAAAGCTCCGATCATTGTCATAAAGATGACTGGTTTCCTGCCGTGAATGTCTCCCCAGCGACTCCAAGGGCCCGTGGTTATTGCACTCAAAACGCTCATAATGGTGGTAATGGCTGTTAGATCCTCATCAGAGTTGAGTCTTCCCACTGCAGTTTATGGAAACGTACAGGCCTGAATCCTTGCAGCACGGGCCTGGACTTGATCGGTGGCAGACGTTGAGCATTCCATCTCTGATAATTTTAATGCACGACATGCAATCTCCTTGAACACTTGAACACGAGGGGCTGCGCTCATTCCCCGCTAAAGACATCTCTTTAAACTGAACCAAGATGAAGTATTCAAGAAGTAAATGACTTACAGCCATCGAAACCCCCAGGTATATGGGCACAACCCTACAATGACCACGTATTCATTTGGTCAACAGTTCCCATTTCCCCTCATCAAAGGACAAACCAGTAGGGGTTAGCTTCCCATCGACTACTTCGCTTGACTTGAGTCGGACTCGCAGGACCTGTGAGTAAAGGCTCCACCTCTGGCTGTGGAGAAGAAGAATCCATGATGGCGGAAAGAGCGCAGTCGCACCTGTAGAGATAGTCATTTCCTACAGCGGACGGTTATCGGCACAGTACTGTATCAATTGGTAATCATGTGAGTGGGAAAAGCGCGCCGTTATAGTCTCCCATATGTAGATAGCCATTTCAAAGTTCCAACAACAGCCAACAACGCGTACGGATGGTGGTTCACATGATGGAGAGTGGGAAAAACTAGGAAGTGATCTCAGACTTCAGATTCTGAACGAAAAGAGAACATAAAGAATATGAAAATGACCCGGAAAATTATTGCACTAGTACTAATATGATTTCCTACAAGTCGTTTCTTCATCGAATAAAACAGCTGCAGTTTCGGTGAATACTGACGGTCAAACCTCTCTCTCTGTCCCGCTCTCCACATCTGTAACACATTTCCCATGATCGGGTCCATCCTTCACTTTTTCGAAACCAAGCCGACATAAAAACATCCCGATCAGGGTAACAAAAGCTTCTCTGGGGCGCCGAAGATATTTGAGGTAATTTTTGACATCTTCATCGAGAAGGCCCAGGGAATCAAGGATGCCCTCGTAAAGGAACTCGCATGGAATATATAAAGTGATCAGAAGCTGGAGAACGTAGTAATTGTTTTCGTGTTTCAATCCATTGCAAGCTTCGGAAACTAGGTGGATGTGAGCAACACTTCATTTTGCAGGGCAGGCTATATACCATATAAGGGTACCAGGCAAGAAGCAAGATAGAACTGCAGAAGCAGGAGTGGCGCAAAGAATCGATTCTTGGGAACCTGGTCGAGGGACAAGAGAGGGGTAAAAAGTGTAAAATCTAGCCATGCTATGCTGAAGATAGAGGGTACGAGGTTGTGATCCCAATCAGAGCGGCGAGTGAATATGATCAAATGAAGAGCTATAAAAAGAAAGGAGAGGATGTAGGCTATGACCCAGAAAATGCGAGAGTATTTAAATCTGGGTTTGAGTTGGGTACTGGTAGTCATATTCAATGCTCTGAGGCTTACATGATTATGTATGAGGCGGACAACACGATCACATTGAATCCTCACAAGACCCTTGCCTGTATCATTATGGGCAGTGCCGAATCTCAAACCATCGCCTTCATTGAGTGTCAAACCACTAGAATCTAGACGGTTAATAACGCACTCTTGTTTGGTACGGAATTGAAAAGCACAGAACTTTAGAATGACCGAATCATAAATGTTTGCTGCGACGACTCGGAATTCGAATTGCTTTCACAATAAAAGTTACTCTAATGGGTTGGTTTCGAGATGGGGTGTTTCAAGAGAATCGTGATTAAGCAGTGGCTCAACCTCAGTGGGTTTGCAGAAGGTATATTGTGTCGAAGCAAGAAGTGGCCGCATAGGGGCCTATTCCGTCATATCATTGAACTACATAATCCTCCCGTGGTCTCCAGCCATGTAGGAACACCAAGGCACTCAAATGCTACCCAAATCAACACACGACGGGATTCCAAACGAGTTTGCCCACCGTGACTGACCGGCACTTTGTCGATTAGATAAAGTGGCTGTCAGTATTACACGCTTGTACTCTTTGCCGGCTTTCGTGTCTGCCTCTGAACAGACATTGAATTATTTTGAAGTGAGGCCACAAATTTTTAAAACAATACAGATCAGATTTTGTTGATTTTATTTTGGTGGTTTATTGAAGTAAAAAATATCATCAAAATATTGAAATCAACAAAATCTGATCTGTATTATTTTAAAATTTTGTGGCCTAACTTCAAAATAATCCACCATGTCTTATTTTAAGCTGCAACCAGCACAATGCTAAATATTCTCAAGCCAATAGATGAGATGAGGCTGCAAAGACAAGAGCAAAGTTTGCATTGGTTTAGAAGACTACTAGATATGGGTTTGTAAAAGACTGGAATTTCATATATGTTTGCTATGTACAAAAAATACCCTAAGATACATGTTAAACACTAATATTTGATGAATTAGTTGTGTTCTCTTCAGCAGGAGTTGGCAATGAAGATGTTTCTTCTGGGGGCTCCACCAAAGCATGAGGATTGGGAGTTTTCCATCCTCTCAAAAGGAAAAGTGAAAGAGTAGTGAAGGCAAGCAGTCCAGGGGTAAGCAGGAAAGCAGATTTAGGACCTGTTGATGGATCCTCCATGATTGCCAAGAAAATATAGTACTAGCAAATGGGAAGGAAATCAATGGCAGATCTTACATTATAAGAATGGATACTTACAGACAAGACACCTCCAAAGTTCTGTAAACCTGCCATAGCACTTAATAAAAAGCCTATCTCCTGTGATCTTCCTACAGCATCAAAGTACATGGTTCCAATTGTGAATAGAAGGGGCATGAGGTTATTGACAATGAATGCAGGTATAAATATCCCAAAAAGCATAAACATTCTCTCATGTAGGGAAGGGATGAAAGCCAACAAGTCTGAAACAGTTGCCAATAAACCAATCATAGTAGCAAGTAGTTGATTGGCCCTGAGACTGGGAGTAATATGATAATAGATAGTAAGGGCTGACCAAGTTATATCAGACTGAGGAGCAAGAAAAAGGTTCAGATAAAGATTTACCAGGTACAGTTACTAAAGTCCCTATGACTTGGACGACAAGAAGAACAATCCAAATGTATGCAGACTGTAGAAGAGAGAGTTAATCAATTCTAGTTGAACTGGATACAGGAGATACAATACATAGAGAATTGGAAGATCATTATGTTTGAAGTAGAAAAATAGTTTGTTAATACTGTCATTCTGGTATTTGTCAGTGTTCCTGCACTAAAGAAACAAAAACAGAACACTTTACTGATGTCATTGAAAGAGAAAACACAGCTAATCCCAGTAATCTCATTCTTGAGCTTGAAACAAACACCATAAAAGGAGACAGTGCAGTGAAAATAAAGTTCTGACTGACAAGGTTGCAGCTTCTTTGCCTTATAGGGAAGAAAACTGCAACACAAAATATGGTAATGGCTGATAGGATAAAGGGGATGATAGCTAATTGGACAACCAGTACAGGGTGATCACTACCAAACAGTGACCAGCTAAATAAGCCAAATAGCTAGAAGTGTCATAAATGAATCCCAAGTTGGCAAAAAAAAATAAAAACTTTACTAGGCCACCAACAATACCACTGAGGATTATAAAACCCTGGAGAATCACCAATGATATATCCCTGATAACAATCACATATGTAAGCACTGCCATAAAAAGTCAATGAGTGAAATTTACCAACCATTGACCAGGAAGGGAAAAATCTACAGCATAGGCTCGTAAAAGGGCATATATAGTGGCAGAACCACCAAGCAGCCCATTGCAAGCAGTGTCAATCAGCAACCAGATGGCAGGTGGGTCCTCAGGAGTGGACTTGACCACCAAGATGGTTATAAGATCACTATGATACATGGCATTAGCAGTGCCAGCAGGATGAATGGTTATGGAACCATGACCAACAGTAGCAAGAGCCCAGATAAAATGATCAACAAGACTGGTTTTCGGCTTTTGAAACGATCACCCAGATGACCCCAAAAGCCGATGGATATAACAACAGCAACAGCATGAATGACATTACGTGCTGCAAGAGAATTTACTTTAGAAAATGGGCCAGTTTCAGGTAAAGCACTTGTACCAGTTGGTAAATCCCAAGATCCAATTTTACAGGAAGACTCAGAGACCCCAGGGTAGTATTGAAGGGATGGTTGCGCAGCAGTTGGATAGTAAGCTATTCCTTCCAGAAGCAAACACGGATAGGCAGAGAAATTCTGAACAAATTTGGCTTTATCCTGGATATGTAAAGTCATCATTAAAAGCATCCTTACTAGATGGTCATTGACGCACTCTTGTTTCGTACAGAATCAAAAAGCACAGAACCCTAGAATGTTATAAGTGTTTTGCAGCAACTTGGAATTTGAATTGCATTCACAGTAAGAGGTGTTCTAATGGGTCGGTTTCGAGATGGGATGTTCCAAGAGAATCGTGGTTAAGCAGTGGCTCAACCTCAGAGGGGTTTGCAGAAGGCATACTGTGTCGAAGTAAGAAGTGTATATTCCGTCATATCAAACTATATAGTCCTCCCGTGGTCTCCAGTACAGCCATGTAGGAATATCAAGGCAGTTAAATGCAACCCGAATCAATACTTGACGAGATTTCAAATGATGGCTTTGCCTGCTGACCAGTGGTTTGTCGGTTAGATAGGATGGAGTAGCCGTTAGTGTTTAGCTACATTCTGTTTATACTCACGCTTGTAACCTTAATAGCGCGTCGGCTGTTTATGACTTTTTCCTTCGCTGGCTTTCGCGTCTGCGTCTGAGCCCAATTGGTGTCTAGGCAGTGGTGACCGTGATGCTCACCTGTCTGTTAAGTTTGTAAAAGACTACATAAAACTTAAATTACTTATACGTAGAGTAGTACCAAAGTACACCAAATAAGATACGTGTTCGGTTAAACACCAGCCCTCGATGAATTAGGCCGTACATTCTCCTCTTCTGCGGGAGCTGGCAATGCAGATGTTTCTTCCGGGGACTCTACCAAAACATGACGATCGGGAGTTTCCCATCCCCTCAGAAGGAAAAGTGAAAATGTAGTGATAGCAAGCAATCCAGGAGTAAGCAGGAAAGCAGATTTAGGGCCTGATAGTGGATGCCTTGTTATTGCTAGGGAAACATAGTACTAGCAAAAAGAAATGAACGCCAGATGTGAAATTACAAGATCGGATACTTACGAACAAAACACCTCCAAAGCTCTGTAGACCGGCCATAGCACTTAGCAAAAAGCCTATCTCCTGTGACCTTCCTACGGCGTCAAAGTACATGGTTCCAATAGTGAATAGAAGGGACATTAGGCCGTCGAGAACGAATGCAGGGGTGTACACCCCAAAAAGTATAAATGCTACTCCGTGGGGAGAGGGGATGAAAGCCAAGAGGTTTGAAATAGTTGTCCAAAAGCCGATCATAGTAGCAAGGAGTCGATTGGACGCAACAATTGAAGTTGTACGAGTGACACGACAGTGGGTGATCAGGACTGGCAAAGCTTTGTTAGACCGGTGGGCGAGAGGAAGCGTTGGATTACGACTCACCAGGTACGATGACAAACGTCCCAATGATTTGAACAACGAAAAGGATAATGAAAAGGCACTGCTAAATAAAGGTTAGTCGGGGGTCAGATCAAATACTGGGAATAGATACATCGATAACCGGGTGATGTACGTATTGCAAAGAAAAAAGTAGTTTGCGAATACTATCACTCTAGATTTAATGTACCCGTCAGTACTTCTACGCTAAACGAAAAAGGGGGAACGCTTCACTGATGTCATCGACAAGGCAAGCGTAGCTAATCCCAATAATCCCATTTTTGCAGTTGAGGCAAATGTTGTGAAAGGAGATAGTGCAGTGAAGATGAAATTCGAACTGGTAATATTACGGTCAGTCGAAGTTGGTGGGGTTTTTGGCAAGCAAGCCGCGACATAAAACGTGTTAATGACTGATACAATGAAGGCGAAGACAGCCAGTCGAACAGCTGATACAGAGTGATCGCCGTCGAATAGTGGTGAGTTAAATAATAAGCTGAATAACTGAGAGTATCGAGTGAATAAAGGTCAGCGAAGGAAAAAAAAAAGTGGTACCAGACCGCCAACGATATTACCAACGATGCTGAAGCCTTGGAGTACCGTGAATAATATTGCCCTGATGACAATCATATAAGCACAATAGAAGTCGAGAGCTAAGAATTACCGACCGTTGATTGGGGAGAGAAAAATCCACAGCAAAAGCTCGTAAAAGAGCATACACAGCAGCAGAACCACCAAAGAGTCCGTCGTAAGCGGCTTCAAATAGTAGCCAAATGACGGGTGGTTCAGGGAGGGATAACTTGACCACCAGGATGGTTGTGAGATCACTAGGCATGGTTTGAGCAGCAGGATGGATGGCGAGGAACCAGGACTGACAATAGGATGAGACCAGATAAAATAACCAACAAGACCAGTTTCCGGCTTTGAAGATGATCTCCCAGACGGCCCCAGAAACCAACAGATATAACAACAGCCACGAAATGAACAATGGTGCACACTGTGAATGTAAACGTTTCAGAATCCAAGCTGATTCCAAGAAAGCGTTATACCTGTCGCTAAATCCAAGGATCCGATCTTACAAAACGGAGGGACACCGGGGTATTGCAGAGAGGATTGCGCGGAAGTTGGGTGGTAAATTGTTCCTTGAAGAGGCCTGCATGAATAGGTAACCCAATTCTGGAAGAGTTTGACTTGAGTCTAGAGACAAGTCGTCAGTCAAAGAAGCGTCCCTAGATGATCAATAACGCACTCTTGTTTGGTACAGGATCAGGAAAGGTAGAACTCTAGAACTTGGTCAGTATTCGCTGCGATGACTCGGAGAATGAATCACGATCACCGTAGGAGGCGCTTCAATGGCTTCGACAGTCTGTGGTCGGTTTCGAGGCGTGGTGGTTCAAGGGAATTGTGGTCAAGCAGTGGCTCGATTTCAGCAGCGGTAGACATAGTGTTGAAGCAGGGGATGTTTGTTCCATGATATCAAACTATATAGTCCTCCCAAAGTCCTCGGTACAGCCATGTAGCAGCATTAAACTGGATTAGATCAAAGAGTCAATGCTTGGCGGGATTCTGAATGAAGGGGCTTGACCAGCGGTTGTCGAATGGATAAGGATCATAATAGGTCTGTGCAGTGGATCGGCTGAGAGAGCTGTCAGTGTTTGCGTCCCTGTCGGAGCGAGGGATACTCACGCTCGTAACGCGTCGGCAACGTATGCCTTTTTTTCCTTCGCCCTGCACACGAAAAACGTCGGCTTTCGTGTCTGGGTGTGTCCGTCGTCTGAGCCCAGCGTACCAGCCACAACTGGTGTCTAGGCAATGGCGACCATATGCTCGCCTGTCTCTTGGGACGCGTTCTGATGAGTCGCCGCGTGACCTCCGACAAAAGAGGCTCAGAACTTTCAACCTTGCTCCTCCATCCTCTGCCTTTCACTTGCCTGCTGAATCCGTCGTAATGTCTGCCGGATCTCTTGATAAACCCGCCAGCGAGTATCGTCTCCCGACCAACGTCAAACCCTCTCACTACGATCTCACCATTCGGACCGATCTCGACAATTCAATCTTTGATGGTGTCGTCAAAATCAAGTGAGTGCTTCAGTTTTCATAACGTGTATACGAAAACTCACTTGGACCAGCCTCGACGTCAAGGAGCCCACATCCAAGATTGTCTTAAACTCGAATGGCCTCAAACTTGACAAGGCGTAAGTCATCTGTGATCGGTACTGCTATACAGACTGATTTTCTATCAGCTATATCCTCTCGGGCGCGTCAAAAGATGAACTCGCCGCTTCTGATTACTCTGTAGACGAAAAGGACAAACGGGTGACCTTTACCTTCCCAACTACTTTCGACGCCGGGAGCAAACTCGAACTCAAAATTGGATTCGCCGGGGAATTGACTGACAGTATGGTTGGATACTATAGATCCAGCTACGAGAAGGATGGCCAGAAGAAATACTACAGTCTGACTCAATTTGAGGTGTGTCCGCTTGCAAATCCCGATGAATACTCGCTAAGTCTTGTAATCAGGCTGTCGATGCTCGCCGCGCATTCCCATGCTGGGATGAGCCTGCTCTCAAGGCCACTTTTGACATTACTCTCGTCTCCAAAGTCGACACCGTCAACATCAGTAATAGTGCCGCTATCTCGGAAGAAACCTTTTCTGCGAATGATCAGAAACATCTAGCTTTGAAGGAGACTTTCCCGCAGTTGGACGGTCAATGGAAAATCACCAAGTACCAAACGACACCAATCATGTCTACTTACCTCGTCGCATTCGCCAACGGTCCTTTCGAGTACATCGAATCCACCGTCAAGTTACCTCTTAGCAACAAGACCGTTCCTCTCCGAGTATATGGTACGCAAAGCAACATCTCGTCCTCTCTGTTGCTCAATTTCCGTCAGCTACTGCCGATCTTATACATCAAGCACAGTTTGCGCTTGACGTCAAGGCCAAAGTGTTGCCTCTTTACGAACAGATATTCGATGTCCCTTATCCTCTCCCGAAGCTTGATACTCTAGTGGTGAGTAAATCGTTAAAAGCCTCGGAGTGTCACGAATAATATAACTGTTTTTATACAGGCCACAGACTTCGACGCTGGTAAAGACAAATTCCTTCCTTGCGTCCCCACATCTCATTCTTCTCAGGTGCCATGGAAAACTGGGGGTTGATTACTGGCCGAACCAACTCATTCTTGCTTGACCCCAAGCGCGCAGATATGGCAGGCAAAAAGCGAGTCGTAGTCGTCCAAAGCCACGAAGTTGCGCACATGTGGTTCGGAAACATCACTACTATGGAATGGTGGGACTATCTATATCTCAACGAAGGTACGATACTCTCTGTCTCAGATTGACTTTTGTTGATAGAATTTTCTAGGTTTCGCGACATTGGTATGTTCTTTGCGGTGGACATGTTCTTTTGCTTATGTTGATTATGAAGATGGGCGAAGTTATTACTATCGGTGAGTTCCTCTATTGACCTTTCAGAGGTACATCTGACAATATCATTGGCAGAGAGGTGCATGCTTTCATCGAAAAATTCAGTACTGTCCTCAACATGTCTGCGTAATCTAGGGTCTTCCCCGAGTTCAAAGCAAACTCAGAGTTCATCGACGATCACTTGAACCGCGCTTTGGCTTTGGATGCCAAATTATCTTCACACCCGATTGAAGTCTCCTGCCCCAACGCAGATTCCATCGGTTAGTCGAATCACAAATTTTGCTCCCTTGATTCAACTAATTCCACTATATAGGCCAGGTAGTTGCGACTGCGTTCTCAGCATCGCCTTTCTAACTCATCATTTCCTAGATTTTTGATGCTCTCTCGTACTCCAAAGCAGCTTCAGGTACAACTTTTTATATCCCGTCTCCTTATCTCATGAATCCTTCCCAGTTTTGCGCATGCTTCTTGCATATGTCGGAGAGGACAAATTCCTCAAAGGCGTTTCGCTTTACCTCAAGAACCACATGTACGGCAACAGTGTCACCAATGATCTCTGGAAAGGAATCAGTGAAGCTACCGGTAAGCCTTAATAGCTAAAGTGTGTGGGGTCTTCGACTGCAACATGTCTGTTATAGGTTTGGACATCCCGAAGCTTATGGATAACTGGATCAACAAGGTAGATACAGTGGAAACTCCTGGTACCTCTGTTTGATATATTCTTTCAGATGGGATTCCCTGTCGTGACGGTGACAGAAACTCCCAATGGAATCAAAGTACGTCAAGACAGGTTCCTCGAAACCGGAATTGCGGAGGATAAGGATAACCAAACCCTTTGGTCTGTGATAGGATGTATATTTCTTCTATCCGCACTCTGACCTTGCATTGCAGGAGCATTCCTTTGAGTATATTGACAATTGATTCCAACGGCAAGTCCATCGTAGATAGAACTGCTATTCTGGACACGCGCGAAAAAGAGTTCCATCTCGACACCAGCAAACCGTTCAAGATTAACGCAGGGACTAATGGTGTTTGTAAGTCTGTCCTCGGATGCTGAGGTGTTTGCTGGGAAGGTTGACTCTCTGCTGCAGACCGTGTACTGTACACGAGCGACAGGCTTTCGAAGATTGCTGCGGAAGTTGCTAAGCCGAACTCGGTATTCTCCCTCGAGGATAGAATGGGTCTCATTAATGATTCTATGGCTCTTTCCAAAGCCGCGTTGACAAAGCTGAGCGGTGCTCTCACTCTTATTGATGCTTTGCGCCAAGAGGAAGAATGTATGTTCGTTTTGCTTGCCATAAGGCTTGACTAACCGGTCCGAAGATCTTGTGTGGAATGGGATTTCTGGAAATCTTGGAAACGTTGCTGCCATCTGGCTTGACAACGCTGAAGTCTTTGACCTTTTGAACGAGTTCCGCCGAGTGAGTCTTTCTCTTATTGACAGGAGCAAGATTCTCATCGCGATATAGTCGCTCTTCGGTCCTATCGTGAAGAAGCTCGGATATGAATACCCGGCTAGTGACTCTCCAGATACGACTCAGCTGCGGACTTGCGCCATTGGGGCGTCTGCCGTCGCCGAAGATATGACGTTTGTTCTCAGTCTTCACGGTGATCAGGACAGTACTGATATATCGGTAACAGGGTGGTAAATGAGCTGAAGAGCCGATTCGACCACTATTTGAAAACGGGAGACGATTCAAAGATTCCAGCTGATCTACAAAGGATAACTTATCGTGTCGTAAGTTAACAAGCATTCAAATTACTCATCCCGCTGATTTCGAGGCAGGCTGTCAAGTATGGAGGACGTGATGAGTAAATTGATCCTCTCTATCTTAATACATTTCATTAACCGGCGTGCCAGGTACAATGCTGTTAAGGCTATCTTCGAGAAGGCTCCCACACCGACGGCCAGGATCGCTGCCATGTAAGGATCGTCGTCGAGACACATCCGGAAAAGTATTGACCCTATCACCTTGTAGTTTGGCTTTGGGCCAGGCTCAAGACGGTGAATTACTCAAAGAAACCTTCAACATCACCCTGCGTGGCGCTCGTGACCAAGATGTTATTTACTTCTTCCGCGGATTAGGCAGCAACCGCAAGAGCAAGATGATGTTGGTGGAATTCTTCAAACAGAATTACGACGAGGTTCGTAAACTACTGATTAAATTGCTGGGCTTACCGGCTTACACACTGCCAGCTATACAAGCGATTCGAAAATACGTTTATGTTCAAGTACTTTGTTGAGGTATGGTCTCGTATACTCGAGTTGAAATCTCGTATTGATTAGGTGCAATCAGGATGCCTTTGGAGGTCTTTCGACTGAGAAAGACCTGCAGGAGACTATTGAATATTTCAAGGTGAGCACACCTCGACTCAAGATTGACTAGCGCTGACATTAGCTCCTACCAAAGGATAAGGACGTGACTAGGTACAAGATGGCTTTGAATCAGACTTTGGATGGTATTAGAGCACGAATAGCTTATCTTAAGGTTCGTTCCAATCTACATCTCTTACATTGATATCCTAAATGTCTCGGATAGCATTCGACATCGGATATCGAGACATGGTTGAAAGAGTGGAAGAGAAAGAATGCTTCGGCGCTCTAACATGTCATTCCGCTACATCCTGAATACATAAAAGTACTGATAGTCTAAATTATCCTTGAAAACCAACTTGTCTTGCAACATTGTACGGTAAAGTCTATCGTCAAAGCATCAATTCGGTACAACTGACGACTTCATCCCTGCTTGAGCTCTGAACTACGGTTATTGAGTTGAATTTACTTCATTGACCACTGCTCTGGATCTGCACTTGTGCTTCTTCAACCGAGAAGCAGTCGAAAAAAATTTGTGGCACTGCAAACAAGTCCATTCACATACTTTACCATGTTGTGTTACTTCATGACGAAGTCGATCATGTCGACGAGTAAAAGTCTCGCGACAGGTCGGCAGGTAGCAATCGAGGATTTCTTTCGGTCTCTGAGAATGCGTCTGAACATGGACCCGACAAGTGTATTCTGACTTGAATGTACGACTGCATGATGCCACAGGACACTCGATCCTCTTGGAGGTTTGGCCATCATCTGCTTTGGACGAATGAATAGAACTCGAAGGACCGATATAGCTCAAAAATGGACATTGACTGACCTGAAGTCTGAAAAGTCGTTGCTGGGGATTCAGCTGTGGACTGCGATGCTATGGATTCCAAATCGATCTCAGAGTCGACGGGAACGAATTCGGTATCGTGTGCGAAATCCCCTTGCATTTCTATGGCCGGCCAGTTTGCAAAGGCTTGGACCCAGGTTGATTGCGACAAATTGTTGGAATCTACTGAAGGTTTGTCAGAAAAGATCTTGAATGCAGCAACTTTCTCACTTATTTCTTCTCCGGCTGCCATAGGATTATTAACTAAGATGTCGGGTAACCAATTGGTGAAAGCTAAGAATGAATTGGAGATTGTGTGTTTGAATTCGGACACCGCGCTCACTGTCCAAAAAAGTTCCTGAACACAAGTCCAGTGACATAGAGGATTGATAGCCTTCAAAGAAAGGTATGTGTGTTAGTGGACTAGAGAAAAGAAAATGAGGAAGACAATCACAATCATTAGTGTTGTGCCACTCTTCAGTTGTATCTTGTGGCATGCCAAGGCCAACAGCAATAGTCTTGGGAGACACCGGCAAAATGTCCGTGATGGTAAGTGCGTTCTCGTCCACAGACGCACTCATTTCGTGCGTGTTTTGTGTTGTAGCTACCAGTGACAAGTAGCGATGCCCATCACAAGAGAAGAACTGAATTTGTAGCTGCAGTTGCTCGTTTACTGTATCTACCGAGGACTGAGTTTGATGGGGCGTAAATACAGGCTGAGGACAAAAACTATAAGAGGGTGGAAGGTCTTGATTTGTGTAGTCAATCTGGAGCTGGAACTCGTATAGTTTAGTGAGAGGAACGCATAACGAAGCGAGGGGTGATTGAGGCATGAATTATACTGGTCAGCACAGACTCGATCGGCTTTAAAAACGGAAACTGGATCGGAAATTTCTCGTTATGTCGTCCACCCGAGATCGGTCGGCAAACTGAAATTACAAGTTGTCCCCTGTCACGTAGGTCACACTGTCGGAACTTGAAACTTACACGGCGCCGTACGGCTGCAGCCTGTCTCTCGATATTGCCATATGTATAGAGACTAAAATACAAGATATCAGTTCACTATAGCTTGGACAAAGATTTCAAATCCAAAATTCACCCCTCGCAAGTATCACGCGGCCCACAGTCCTTAATTATTGCTCTAAGTAATAGTTCGTGGTTTTAACACAAAATTGTCACAGGGAAGCGGCGAGAGCAAAGTACTATGTTTCTTACGCTACAAGATGTGCTCGAAGCCTGAAGGTAAGGATGCAGAGTGCCGTCGGTGCCATAGAATTGGTGCTCGAAGCCTGAAGGTAAGGATGCAGAGTGCCGTCGGTGCCATAGAATTGCCGTTTGTCACGCTATATACAAGTTGTAATCGACCGGACCTGTAATTCCGAACTCAGGTTCGAATTCTCTTCTGCTGCATCCAAGTTTCCAATGTCCATCTATACGGTTACCGCGGGATTTGAAGCAAAAATAACTTTGGCCTATTTTAGTATCCGCGGACTTCTACGCCATTTTTTGATTCATCCGCACAGCGTGACGTGTGACTAGGCCAAATTCAACCAGACCCTGAAAGGCCCCAAGAGCTGGCAGCCCTCAACCTCTCTCAACATGACGCTGTTCCCTACTCGAAAAGGGAATAGGTAGACCAAAAAAAAAATCATCAAAGACGTGATTTTTCTAGCCAACATACAGAGAATTATGCAAACAGTATCAGAAACGCACTTTTTCAAAATTCTGGAAACGGCCGAACAGATTTCGCTTGAACTACGGGTGACGACTCCAATCTTCACGAAGAGACACAGGAGACCATGAGCTGCAAAAATGCATCCAAGCTTCAGAATCACTATCAAAATGATCGTTTGGCTGGAATTTATCTGTCTATCAAGGGGACGTCCCTCGGAATAGAAAGATTTTTAGCTGCAATTTCGGAAATAAATATTGTCGGTTAAGAAAGGTTTCTTAAGCGTATAGCCCCGAAACCAGTTACTTCAATCCCTCAAACCAAGAAAATGAGAGAAACACGCCGGTATGTCTTTTAGATCCACGTTGTATTATCGCGCACACAAACGTCTACCTATCCAGACGTCCTCCCGATTTGAATCTTTCTGAGAATACCAACTGTTTCCTCGAGCAGTCCGGCAACATTTACATTTCGCTTTACAAACATTCGAGGTGATCCTCGAGTTCTTCGGTACCATCTATGGTAAGCTATAAATATCCAGTTTCTTTTACCCTAATACTGCCGTAGAGTTTATCGACCCCGAAGCAAACCCACCTGAAGTTGGAGAATCGGGAGTGTAAACATTTATCTGGTGAGCGGCTATCTCTTACAATTCTAATGACCATTTTCAACAGTAATCTCGCTGTTGGCGGCGATCTCGCTAATGGTTTTGGATGCACTACAAACAAATCTAGAAGTTTCTAATCAGTATGTAAGTAAATTGCAGAGAAGAGAGGAACACAGAAGCAGAATACGAAAACGTTCGCAATCATCCACTGAATCGCTATAACACTGGCGAAGGTGGACCTGGGTGGACGTCCTGGAAGCGGCTCCGAGTAGCGGGCCGCCGGCCCCTTTACTTCGGAATCGCAAAAAATTTGAGACCAAATGAAGATACGCTGATTTTCGATGAACAAAAAACACTTCTGAAATCCAATGCGCAACCGAGTCTATGGAGACGGACGCCGTCAGACAACATCAGACTATGCAATTTTCCGCCCGCATATCCTACATCTTCTTCCCTCATTTCTTCATTTTCTCGTACAGAAATTATATGCCGAGAATCGCTATCGTCGTCTGAGAAAGATGCGACCAAGAGAAAAGAGCTCTGCTCATATGCGAACCGCTTGTTAGCTGTCGCTTCCATTTCAAAAGTATACCCCCTGTGTTCAAATACATTACAAGGTTTTCCCAAATTATAGTAAAGGAGTTGGAGGAGCGCTGAGTCTTGGCTTGAGGCCTGAGAATATCATCACCGATCGAGAGCCGGAGAAGATCTGATCGACGACCTCATGACAAAAATTTTGGTGATCCCGTATATTTGTGAAAACACTTAGACAGCTGTAAGACACGATTTTTATGAAGCGGTTCTTATGAGTCCACTACGATAGGATGGTGGCCATTGTTTCCTCTTTGTTCTGACTGCTCCACTCTCATCTTCCAAATCGGGATCAAGGTCCGATTTGTCGCTTGATTGGTATGCCCAATGGAACATCCAGTCCCATTCCTTATGTTACCTCCGCTCTTCCGCTTTCTGTATTTATGCAGTGAGTAAAGTTTTCACGTTATGGGTAGTATTGACTTACCCCCTCTTTTTGTTGCTTTCTCTTCTCCGCCATCTTCGTGTGTAGCTTTTTCTGGATTTCATCATGATCATTGCCTTCTGTGATAACATGTGTTTTGCCTCCACTGTTCTTCACTGGTTTTTATCATTGCTGCTAACGTCGCCATTGAGCCTAGACCCATCCTGTGTACGATACGCTACGATACGCCGCCTGTTCAAATATACTAATTTTACTATGCATTCAATGTTCTGAGTGTTCTTCGACTCAGTATAGGTTGACGTTGTCCTGCTTCAGGAGATTTAATAAACACTTCCGACAGCTCGCCAGAACACGGATAGGTCAAGCAAAAATTTGAACCTTGACCCATATCCAATCTCATGGCAAAGACAGTATTCATAGGGTACTTAAGGATACTTACTGTGCCCCACAACTCACGGGATTACGTAGCTACAACATTCTACCCTTTATTCGTCATCATATCAGTGTGTTCAGTTTCGCCCGAACGATTAGCGATTAGCACCTAACTCTTGAAATAGCCCCTGAGACAGTGTTCTATTAAGTAACCTCAAAAATATTTCTGACTGGTTTCTTTGCGACACTTTATTTCATGCATCAAATATCTGAGTGCCAGTTGCCAAGAATACTGAATACAAATCAGCCATCCACCGAGTTGCTCTTCCGCACGCCACGGTGACCTAAACAAATGACACTGAATAAATAACTTCTCCTGTTCCTGCATATGAAAACTGTCAGCACTTTTGACTTCTCGGCCCTTCGTACACATAATAGATAAGACAGAAGTCCCGAGAGGAAGCATTTATATTATCAGGGGAGTGTCCAGAGCTGATTTCGATGCAGTGTCTAGCATAAATTGACAAACAAACAGAATCTCCGTACAGCTGTTTATTTGCCGTTCAAATAAAATCTCGAGACACCTAGAGGTCTCAGGGTCAGTCACAGCAAAATTGAATTAATGAAAGCCAGTGAAGATTCATTCCATAAGACTGCGACGGAGGAAGGAAGACTCTTGGCAGTCACTAGTCATGAACTCCATTTGCAGCGATCCCGGCGGCAACCTTCAAACAGTGCTCGACTTCATACATGCCACACCTCTTTACGGATTGACATTTTGGGAACATCTATGTGATTAATCTGCGTCCATCCTACTCAAATCTGATGCAAACGAGTCTAGGACATTAAATCCGATCTGCACGGGCTGGCAGTCGACCTTCTTGAGTCTTGTTGAGTCTGAAGTTTCCATTTATTAGAAGCCTCAAGGTTGGAATTGATGCCAAACAAATAGGTCGCATCGGTACCGCTTCAAACATCGAGTGAACGAGATATATACGGACTCTCGCTCGTCTCTGGACACCGAACCGTGAATCACGAATTCTCTTCGAGAATCATTTCGTTTCAGACGCCAAGCTCATCACAAATACTAATGCTGAGATAATAATGTTTACTGAAAATAGCTCGCGTTGCGGCATTAGAGCTCGACTTCAGAAGTTTCTGACAGATATAGATTGATGTCCAATACTAGGAATTAGATAAATCCTTATTTGTCTCTTGGATACTAGTATGCATCTACTTATTTAAAAGGACAAAGTGTTATGTGCTCCCGATTGCTGGCGTTTGTTTGACCCACGCAAGGTTCAGATAGTTCTTCTGCATCACAAACTGTGTTTCTCCAAAACGACGGGGATCAGTGCCCATGACGTTGTATGGGAACCCGGGATCAAACTCTGACTGCGACTCGAGGAACTTGACCTGCTCCTGTGTGAGCTGAATTTCCAGTGCTCTTATATTGTCGCGCAAATGAGCCACCTTTCTCCCACCAACCACGGGAAAGACATACGGGCAACGCATGAGGCAATAGGCAAGTGCCACTGCAGTTAACGAAGCCCCAACCTCCTCCCCAACTTTCTCCAGTGCTGTTGAGATTTTTGCCTCCAAAGGAGATTGTCCATCAGCCGTGTATGACCTTACAATCTCTCCCTTCTGTTTCCTTTCTTCAATCTCAGAAATGTTTTTGAACCTTCCCTGGCCAACGGATCCCCAAGGCGCGATCGCCATATTCTCGCTGATGCACATGGGTATAATGTCTCGTTCCATATCGCGCGTCATTACGTTCCACAAGCCTTGGTAGATGACGAAAGGTGTCAGAGCATGAAAATTGGCGTAGTCATTTGCCTTCTGTACCACCCAAGCTGGGGCGTCCGATATGCCTAGATGAAGGACCTGTCCAGCACGAACAACGGCATCCAGAGCATGCATCATTTCCTCAATGCTCGTGGTGTAGTCCCACCAGTGAACATAGAGTATATCAATGTAGTCTGTTCGAAGCTTTTTGAGCGAGTCACGTAGGGAGAGTCGAAGAGATTTCGAATGATTCCCGCCGAAATTGGCGCCAATCGCATGTGGTGACTTGCCAACTTCATGCTGTTTGTGAGACATTGAGTACTTGGTGGAAATAATAAGCTGATCACGATTCCCCCGTTTCTCCATCCATTCTCCGAGCCAAATCTCACTCTGCTCGTCTTGGTAGTTGTTGGCAGTATCGATGAAGTTACCGCCGGATTCGTAATAGAAGTCAAGGAGCTCGAATGACTCGTCCTTCGAGGTTTGACCCATGAAGGCACTGTGGGCATCTCCCAAACTCATTGTCCCCAAACAGAGGGGGGAAACGCGTAAGCCACAGCGAGGGCTGAGGATACGGTAGATGCCAAGTGGTGACTTTGCTGATCCGATGGTAGCCAGTGAAGACATCGTCACTAAGGAATTGTGAGTTAAAGTGAGACCATCGTTGAGCAAAACGAATACCTTATTGATTCAATTGAGTCGAAGGTGGATAAGCCAGAGACGGCAGATCTGATTTTAAGGCTGGTGGAGAGAAACATTCGCACGAAAATGGTTTGCGGCCGGTTTGATTATTTACGTTAAGTACGAAGATCTATGTATTTGTATCGGAATGCTACCTAAGCAGTTGGTTCTTTAGGAAGGAGAGTCATCATCCCTGTCTCCTTGATGGAGTCATTCAGAGATCCGAAGAACCTCTTGCTACCAAAGCTCCATTCATAGTTTGCAGTCACCCAATTCCCTAATCCATGTACATACCACTTCAACTTTTCACGGACGGCATTGGAGGAACATTCAGGAAGATCTAGCATGGCATCCAAAAAATCCTTCCCACGTTGATTATACCATTCATTCACGTCATCCATGGCCTCTTGAACACTCAATCCCTTCTGATGCATAACAACAATCACAGCGTTGTGAATATCTCCACGGGCTTGTTCAACATTGAAAGAGACAACATCCTAAAAAATCGAATGAACAATAGACTTGGGTAGAAGCAAGAACGCCACCAACATTAGCAACTGCGACCATATCAATCGCTATCATCTCGAGGTTCACAATACGTGGATCAAGTAAGACTTCGTCGGGGATCTCAACTGGCAAAAGGATGAGATCAAAAGAAGGTTTAATTGCACCAGTGTAACGTCGGAGAGCCAAATAGTCGTCAATGGAGCCACGGATAATGTGGCTTTCTCTGTCTGCAGCCTCGTATAAAACCGCCTCGAGATAGCGCTCGTAGCTGGGGATGAAGCGACGAAGAGTGGTTTGGCTTGAACTTTCTTTTAGCTGCAACATGAAGCTAAAAAAAAATGCATCAATTTTCCGTACATGATAACAGGAAAAAACAACGTAAAAAATACGGACTCTTTGTGCAGTTGCCCGACTGGGTGTTCACCTTGAGGACGAGATTTGTCTGGATTGCTAAAATCACCTCATTTAGAGCACTACAAAATGGAACATAGGCAAAAATGGCTGACCGTAGTGCATCAAGACAGATATCGGAAAGATTTTTGACTTCATCTGCAGTGAGCTCGTCACTGATATCATCCACCGCAAAAAGAACATTCATAAGGTCAGCGGCGGGGCGTAGCTCTTCCCTGGTATGATAAGGGTATGCAAGAGAGGCAAGCAAACCGCAATTGATCTTCCTAAACCTTCTTTTGTGAGCCTCGCTGAAGAGCCCAAAGGACTCAACCCAATCAGCGCTGACAGGAGAGACCTCCTGATGCCAAAAGCTCATAGTGCGAGGGAAAGGCCACTTCTCGTGGAGATCCGGTAGCCGATAGATGACTTGAGTGGAATTTTGCTTGGAAACAGTCATTGCAGTGGTTTCTTGGTTTGGTTGCCCAAAATTTTTGCCCTTAAACCGTCTGTGTGCTAGAGGTGAACCCAAGTGATGACCGTATTCGTGGATTGCCTCGAGAATGCGGGAAATGCGGGAGATGCGGGCGTTTACGATTGTAATTGGCGCACTGGTCATTGAATGGAAAAAAAATCCAGTAATGCGGCAGCAGGCGTTTCTCGAAAATGGAATGCGGCGATAATACCGAGTCCACCACAAATTGAATTGCACGGTATAGGATGTCAGAGCCGGGCTGGAGATGACGATATTGATATCACAACTGCTGAAATTGACATAAGACAAAACTTGACGCAAGCAGAAAGAAACGGTGCTAATCCGATTAACGACATCGAATACACGGGTTTGTACCGTTATACATGCAACTTGATGTTCCAAGGACACGGGAACTCTTCAAAGGGCGGAAGGAAACCAGATAGAATAGATAAAGGTCGGAACATGTCGGGAAGCTCGGGTTATGTGTCTGGGGTTGCGCTGCTGTTAGATTCGAGAGACCACGAGCTACTTGAAACACCGCTGAACAAGAATTTGAAGCCAAGTCGATTTATTTACGGTTTACGAATTGCGTTGAAGTCTGGCTGTTTGTCATAAGGATCCGCCGTGAGAGCTCGAGTACGCTGTGAAGCGTTGCAATCACGCTCGCTGATGACGAACATGTACATACTTGGGGCAGAATCATCGCTGACCCCAACTCCCAACTTCACGGAACGCAACCCAAAACCACAACCATACCCACAACACTCCAATTAGGTACTGATCAAGCCGTATAAACACAGTAGGGGAAGGGCAAAGCCGGAAGATGCACGAGCGGTAGAGCACAGCACTGTACATTTAGTTGGCTAGCCCCGACGCCTTGACCCAAAGTCTGGCCTGCTAGAGCCTGCTAGTCGTTAAATAAAGAGTTGAAAAAAAAAGAAGCGTTACGAACAAAGCTTCGCAAACTCCGGCTAAAATTTGACACAACAATCTATTTGAATTTCGAGTTGTATCTACGAATCATCTATGCCTTTTCTCTTCTACGAATATCAACACTAACACCAACAGGGAGATTGAGATTCGTTGAAAACGAGAACCCGTTATGAACTCGGTCAGTGTGTTTCGAGTCCTTTGACAAATTCCACTCATATGTACGCAACAATAGTGCAACTACCGTCCTCAGCTCCCACATTGCAAAATTTCTCGCCGGACATTGTCTGAGGCCCATCCCAAAAACTGCCAATCCATTTTGACTCGCTGAATCTTGGTTCGTAAACCGCTCTGGATCATATATATTGTGGTTTGGGTACACATCTTCACGGTGGTGCGTCGCCGCAATATTGAACGACATTAGTGTTTTTGGCGGAATGACATAAGATCCAAGTTGAGTAGTGGTGTCGGCACTGCGGGGCAAGGTAGCGTTGGAAGGATTGTTCATGCGCATAGCTTCTCTGATGCAAGCAAAGACATAGGGCATGCGAGTGACTGTGTCAAGGTTTGGGTCCTGCGTCTCGCCTAGCACCGAAAGGACTTCAGCTCGTGCTTTTTCTTGGTATACAGGATGTTTGGCCAGGTAATACATTACGGAAGTCAACCCTCCAGCGGTCGTATCCTGCAAGGTGTGAGTCAGTAAAGGCTCTTTGAGAAGTTGTCTAACTTACATGACCTGCAATGAATAGGACTGTTACATTGTCAAGAAGTTCCTCACGCGAAAAATCTGGATTGGATATCATCCTTGAAATAAGGTCATCTCCCAGTGCTCCGCCTTTCTTGTTCTCGATAATCGTTCTCAGAGTATCTCTGAGCTTCTCCACTTTCAACTCTACCTGCCGCCGGGGGAAATATTTGTCGAGAAATGGCAAAAAGATATAAGGAGGTTGCATCAGAGCGTGCATTACCTCCCTGTACCCTTTTGCGAAAGGAGAGTCCGGTTTCATGACTGCTTCAAAATTGTGCCCCAAGACTGAATGTCCCAGAATATCCAGTGTTACTCTCTGCGAAATCTCGTCCCATTGCACTTGTTCGCCACCCTCACCTAAAAGATGGAAGAGGCGTTGCGTAATGAGGACGAAATCACTGAATGGAGGTGTTCCCTGTAAAGCCGAGTTCACTAGGTGGGAATGTCTGCGCCAGACTTCACCGACACTGAAAGCGAGATTGGACTTTCCAACGAGCTTCCAGATGAGGAGATCTTGAGGTGGTAGCTGTCTCACCCACACGCGATCCCTCAGCGCAGCCACACCAATCTTTAGCGTCATTTCAGCGATGATTTTTGATAAGTATTGCAACCAATACGACGCACCTCGTAGTCCATGACATGAACTACCCAAAATCCAAATGCCCAGACTAGAACAAGAGGGTGTCCATGTTCGTTGGCAAATGGAAGAATGAGACGATGGATCCGTTCGTCTTCAGGTTCCTTCGAGATGTAGCTCCCGAGTAACGCAAGAACGGGAACTCTCGGAAGATGTGCAAGACTTCGAGGAACAACGAAGATCTTGTATGCAGCCAGGAGGGCTATAGCAACAACAATCAAAGCGGGAATCATTTCGAAGACACAGAAAGGACCTAAAGGTCATGGCTGTTTTTTGTGTCTTCTGCTATTACTAAATTTATCGACTTACGTATACCTGACATTAGCGCCCGTCTTTTGATTGGATGAGCGCAAACCATTTCAAGCCCCAGCGTTAGTTCGCTGATGCGTATGCTTATTCCATTTGAAAAGTGCCCGCAAACCATAAAGATTCAAAAGCCATTCTTATATTTATGCATATGAATATAAGAACAACCTCGGTTTTTGTCCAGACCATCAATATGCTTGCGTTTGCGAACTTGGAGGGTCGTATTCTCGACATCTCCCCCGCCATGGCCACTCTCGCGACTGCTATTTCTACGCTCGTGGTTATCGCAGTCGTGAAATTGTTCAGCGTTCCGAGAAATTTGTCCCATCTTCCTACAGTTCCTCTTCGACCTTTGCTGTGGAGCCTTTTGATGCGCGAGTCTGAGGATGAGCGAACGAGAAATGTCATTATCGCTTTTGCTAATGCGCACGGATACCCAGTGGTTCTAGTTTGGACGTTTGGACTATGGGTCGTTCATATTGTCGACCATAAGGTACATGTTTGAGATCACACCCTTTCAAAACAGCAACTCATTCCTGTCTCCCTTTTAGGTTATCCAGATTGCTTGGAAAGACCCTGCATATATTCGCCAACACCCCTCACCCGATTCTCTCTTTTGGCGTTTCGTGGGCAAGCATAATATCCTATTCACCGATGGCGAAGAGTGGAAAATGCATGCCAAATCAGTACATGCTGCTCTTCAACGACCTGCACCTATCGCCGAGTTTTCTGCCATCGCTAAACGCCTTGTCAATTCGATCAAGTCTCACTCGGGTACTACAAAATGCGTTGCCTGGGATCAGATGGCTCAGAGGGTAACGCTGGATGTTCTTGGTTCGACAATTCTGGGATACGATTTTCGTGCCATGGAGGATCCCAACTCGCCTTTCGTGAACGGATACACCAAGGTTGTGCACTCACTTACGGAGCCTTTGTATATGTTCTTTCCTATCCTCGACAAGTATTTTCCTCGTCGCGTGGTTGAAAAAGAGATGCAGGCTTTACGAGAATTCTTCCAGCGCGTTCTTGACCAGAAAAGAAAAAACATTGGCGACGACGTCATCTCAGCTATGCTTCAGGAACCAGATATGAAGGATGTTGACTTGATTGACAACATGGTTGTCCTATTTATTGCTGGTCATGTAAGTCTCTTACTCTACTTCAATTGTCTCATTCGTTTACTGGCAGCTTTCGTCTAGGATACTACTTCCAGTGCTCTTGCGTCAGTTATTTATTACCTGGCCAAGTATCCTGAGCATCAGACAAGAGCGCGAGAAGAAGTTCTCTCATTGTTCTCTGGTCAGCAAGACCTCACCGCAGATGACATTGTCAAGATGCCATTCGTTGCAGCCTGTATCAAAGAATCAATGCGAATGAATGACCCCTCGAACATTACACTTACTCGTGCTGCTTCTACTGAAACGAATCTCGCCGGTTACTTGATTCCACCCAACACCCACCTGACATATGGCATTTATGCTTCTCATCATATGGAGAGGTTTTGGTCAGATCATTCTCATTATCGGCCAGAGCGGTTCCTCGAGAACGCATCTCTGAATCAACTTATCGTTTCCGCTTTTTCGGTAGGACCCAGAGCATGTCCTGCTAAAAATTTTGCCATGTGGGAACTAAGGACCCTCCTCACAATAATGTTAGTCGAATTTGAATGGAGTTTGCCCAATGAAACCATTCATGTCGACAAGCTGCACAACGGTTTTGCGTTTGGGATCAATATCAATCAACCTAAAGATCTTGACATCTATTTTAGACCTCGTACTTGATTACTTAGACCGTAGACATTCTAAATAAATGTTTTCTCGATGGCTAAGGAGAATCTGAGGAGAACCAGACAACGGTATATTTCTTACATTGAATTCAATGCCGCGCGGAACGTTCACACTTACACTCGAGTTTCAAACAACGCTGAGTATTGATTCTTGAACACTACTGGTAACTTTAAGCTTCACCAGCTTTCACCAGTCGCTATGTCAATATGTCGGCCCTCATAGTGGGTCACTTTCCTTCTTTGTATACCGACGCTAGACCATTTTCCCCAGATAAACAGAAGACGCCGCAGATCTCAGGCAATTGACCCTTGCCTTGGGTTTTACCCAACCTCTCTTCACGATCACGTAGATGACAAGATCAACGTTGTCAATCCCGATCCCAAAATACGAAATGCAGCCGAAGACTTCAACGAGCAGCAGAAACGCAGATTCTTGTCTCCCAATGCGCGCGCACCAGAACCACTAGCTTTCTTACCTACTACTTCTACAAACCACCCAACACAAGAACATACGCCAATTGCTGAGAAGGAGCCGTACAACCTGGATGAGACCCTTGAAGAACCCGGGAAGGAACCCGACATCGTTTCAGTTGATGCATTTCTGAAGAGCTATCGTTGTAGAAAATATGGCAAACGGAAACGCGAGACAGTTACCCAGAAAGACGACAATGAATCATGCTCTTCCACTCCCGAATCTCATCGGTCAACCAAACGAAAACGCGGGACAATGAATCGTGACGACGATAATGTACTTTACTATCCAAATTCCAGAAACCGTCGAACAGCCAAGCGAACTAAACCAGAACCTGATACCTGGAGACGGAAGCTACCACTTGCAGAACGACTTCTTCGAGCTTCGATACGATGCGGTGGAGACCCCGTAGACGAGCTTGTTCATCCTGAAGCCATCGAATCCCTTCCATTTACTACTCAACTTGACAGCCGACCTCCCAGAGACAAGCGTCGGAAGTGGACTCTTGTAGACTCTCATACCGCACCTTCCATGACTGCATCTTTCATTTCATCCAGGGAGAGAGACACGGTACAGCCAAATTCTGCCCAACGACCTCTTTCGAAATTGCCAAGTGTCTGTCATTCGTTTCATCCTATTCAAGGTAACCCAGATCATGCGGGACAAGACAAGCAGAGGCCTCTCGAACCATCTCACAAGAAACGAAAGCCTCTCAAAGCAGCTTTTCGCGTTTTCCAGTGTCCTCCTTTGACATTTGTTCCATTGCATGAAGAACGGTCACCTCCGAAGTCCACTATTACGCAGTACGATGCTTTACTGTAATACTTAAGGCGTACCTTTGATGCTCTTTCCAGGCACGATAAATCAAACGATGTCAACGAAGGTCTTGGAAACCCCCTTCCTCTCCTGCTTGTCCCGATCTCTGTTAAATCGTTTGACAATAGACCTTCCACTCTTGGTCGGATTTCTCAAACCTGCACTGACTCCACAGAACCAAAAGACATGCTGGGTAACTGTTTGGTCGAGCCGGAAATACGACCAGCCAACTTGGCCCCTGACGAAACTACCTACCCCCCGAAACCACTCGAAGACTGTAACTCGCTTGCTTTTCCAAAAGACAATTCCATAGATAATCGACCTGTATTCTCCATCTTTTCTCAACTGCAGAACCTTGAAGATTCTGCCCGGCCTGCTAGCACGCCAGCTCATCCTGAACATACGACTGCTTCGAAGAACGACGACAATCCATATTTCCGCCCTGCATCACCTCCTGCTCTTTCAGCTAGCCAATTTCCTGTCGGAGCAACTTGCCCGGTATCTTCCCCTCCTTTGTATCTCGAACAGACCGACCAATCATTTTCTCCTTCTCGCAACATCCCTGCTTCCGCAAACAGACCAGTCAAACCACTTTCGTCCTTCTTTGACGAGTTCCTTGAGAACATTCGTGCTGCTACGCAGAGCCGCGACCGTACTGATGCCAGTTCCTCTCGTAGTCATCGTCCTATCCGTCGCAGAGCTTCTCGCATTCACACCCGGTCCCGATTTACTTTTGCCCCTCTTACCCCTCGTAACCGTATTGAAACAGGAAATCTTGTTCAGCCTTCGCTTGGGCTGGTTCATAATAACTATGACGCCATGAATACAACAATTGAAAACAGTTTCGAAACGGACGTCATGTTGAGAGCCATTCAAGTATCTCAACACGCCGAACCTGATCATGTTCTTCTAACTTGCACTCCGCCTGATGAGGGTTCCTTACGCAGAGGGATGGCAGAGCTGCGTGCATTCTATGAAATGTCTTCCTAAATACTGTATTGGGTTGTGTGATGGATGTGGATCGACGTGTTGCTTCTGTAGTAGATAGGTATCGCCGAGGGACATGATGTGTATACAAAGTATTATGCATTTACAAGTTGTGCGAGTTTACCGCTCTTGAAGGCGGCCTGGGCATCGCTGTTTCCTCCAATGTGTCGCTTGTCTGGTGGAAATTAGAACCGGTCAGTAGATAAGCACTACAAAGAAGATCCAGACACGCACTGATGAAAACGCTCGGAACTGTTCTCTGACCCGTCTTCTCTGCCAAATACGACTGTATCGCTGATCCTTCATCAAGCATATCAAGCCTAAGTGTAAAATCTTGAGTCATCAAAGATCTCTTTCTGAGCAAAGCAGCGTACTCGTAGACCCTCATAGGTACGCTTGAGAAATTATCATTGAATAAAGACTTTGTAGCGTGGCAGTAGGGACAGTATGACTTGGAAAAGACGACAACCTTGTTTTCATTCAAAGCAGATTCTACCAAGTCCTTTGCAGCCATTGGTAATTGTGATGATGACGAGGAAAATGCCCGAGAAAACAGTCTAGAGAGCATGTCAAGTAGTCTTGTGGTAGTGGTAAAAAGCCGTGTTACGCATACAAGGGACGAATGAGTCACGTGCATTCGTCCTCTTCTCATTGACACCATCTACGGTTTCTACCCGTGTCTACGTCTACGCATTCTCTACAATGTCCTCCATGAAAGCGTACCTCGCAGAAAAATACATGTCTGGGCCCAAGGCCGATGCGATTTTGTCGCGTGTCCCTCAAAAGAAGAAGAAACGAAAGAACAAAGACCAACCCTCCACTTCGGTCTCTGGATTCATAAAAGACGACGATGCTGGCTGGGGAGATCAGATGAAGGATGATGAAGAAGATTTGACAGAGGCAGTCGTTGCTTCAGACAGGGCATTCAAGAAACGGAAAATTGTGCCGTCCGGGGAGGGAGATTCAGGCTGGATTACTCTGAAGGAAAGCGAAAGGATTAAGGAGGAGAGTCCACCACCTGATGCAGATGAACAGCCAATGATTGTAGAGGAGGAGGAAAGGCCGATGGGTGGTTTAATGACGTCGGCGCAGTTGAAGAAAGTCATGCCTCATAGGGTGGTGGAAAACAAAGCGACGGAGGAGGAGATTGCTGCTGCACAGGAGACGGTGTATCGTGATGCAAGTGGTAGAAAGATTGACACCAAGGCAGCGAGGGCAGAAGCGGCGCGGAAAAAGCGGGAAAGGGAAGAAAAGGAGGCACAAAAAATGGAGTGGGGTAAGGGGCTCGTGCAACGGGACGAAGGGGAAAAGAGAAAGCAGGAGTTGGAGAAGCTCCGAAATAAACCTTTTGCTAGGCACGTAGATGATGCTGACATGAACGAGGAACTCAAGTCCAAAGAGCTCTGGAACGATCCTGCAGCTGCATTTTTGACGGTGCGATATATAATGCAGATTTTTTGTGGCGTCACTGACGTTCTTGCCTAATCTTCTAGAAAAAGAAACAGAAAGGTCCTCGGAAACCAGAATATACTGGACCACCACCCCCGCCAAATAGGTTCGGAATCAAACCAGGTTATAGGTGGGATGGTGTCGGTGAGTGCCCTTTCTTCACTGCAGCAACACGTTTTCTAATTTCTCTACAGACCGAGGAAATGGTTTTGAAAAGAAGCTATTTCAGAATCGAAATACAAGTAAACGGAATCAGCTGGAAAGCTACCAATGGAGTGTTGACGACATGTAATGGTTTTTATATACGCTGAGCGCTATCATGGTCATGGCAGGTTTACAAGTCTTGTGAGCTTCCAATACATCAGCATTTGGTCCTTTGAATTCGTGTACAGATGCTTACTGCTCGCGCGACAGCCCTCCAGAATGACATTGATTGCGTTGGAGAATCAGAATGATGTGAAATTTGCCAAGCCCGTTGAAGCCGTTACTATTTGCTTTCACGAAACCTTCACGAACGTGCGCGGAAGGAAAACGCCCTGACCGACGCACATTGAATCTCTAATTCTAAGAAGCATGTGCTGCTTCTGTGCCTAGCGAACCATCCTACTTTTTTTTCGTAATTCCCTAATGATGAAATCCACTTAAGAGCTGTCAGTTCGATTCGGACTCAAACGCGTCCTTTCCCCTCCCTTTCGCGCTCAGGATGAAAGTCGCTGCAACAGGGTTCCTTGCCATTCTTGCCTGGACAGGATACGCTTCCGCTCAGCACTTCAAGAGGCTTGGGACGTGTCCCAAACTTGGCTGCGTTTTTCCTCCTCATCTAACCGACTTTTTCCCTGGACAACTTTTCGACATCAGGCTCGAAGTTCATGCTCCTGTAAACGGTAGCGAGGCATTTAATGGTGGTGCTCCCGATGAGCAGTTCTCTTTTTGTATTCAACATGAAGACGGACCGTGCCAGAATGTCATCGAGTTCTTTAACATGGCATCTGGGCCTGAGATGGAAAAATGGACCTTCTCGTGCGTTTTCAAGCTTGTATTCGCGTATTTCTGTTCCGATATATGCCCCCTTTTAGTTACTTTGAGGATCTCTTCGCTCAAGATGCCGGGGAACCGACTGTCGTTAACGTTGCCTCCAAGGCATACCGAGCGGTACGTAAAGAACTTCCTTCCAAGAGCGATTGTTCTTAACGCGCAAACAGCTTTCTCTCGATACCCCTGGAAACTATACTGCCAAACTTTCCTACTATAACGGTAGTGAGACCGTGGCACATTGGCTTGTCAGAGATTCCCCAAAGGAAGCCAAAGCGAAAAACGTTTTGTTATTCATTGGAGATGGTCAGCAATCTTTTATGTCCTAGTACATGCGTCTCTGATCATGAATACTCCGCAGGGATGACCCAGTCTATGATTACTGCTGCCAGATTGATTGCCCACAAATCTATCAATGGCCGATACCAGAGCCTCATGCAGATGGACGAGATGGAAGCACTTGGACAGTAAGCTATTATCCCTTCCATATTAGTCTCAAGTTCACCCACGTAAATTTGAACGCAGCCAAATGACCCACTCAATTGATTCATTCATCACCGACTCGGCGAACAGTGCCACAGCCCTTTATACCGGCAAGAAGAGCTCAGTCAATGCTCTTAACGTATACGCTGATAGTGTGAGTCAACTCTCTAATTATGTATTTCAAAATCTCAAGTTTGTATCTACGCAGTCCGCCAACTCTTTCGATGACCCAAAGGTCGAAACCATTGCGGAACTCTTCCGTAGGAAAACTGGAGGCCCCGTTGGAATGGTCTCGACAGCCTTCATCACAGACGCCACCCCTGGTTGGTGCTTTTATACCCGTCATGCTTTATTCGGTAACTGACCTGGCTATTCCGACTTATAGCCGCTCTTTGCTCTCATACCCGTGATCGTAAGTTGCTGTAGCTGTCTACAAGCTGTCCAAATCCTTAAATAGCTGCTGATATTTATTTTCGAAATCAACGCAGGTGACCAGTCAGCTTCTATCGTATTCGAGTATCTCAACGGCGCCGAGGGCCTGAACTCTACTTTGTCTTGGCCCACTAGCTGCGAAGGCCCTGACGTTATCTTCGGGTTAGTGTTCTTTTTTGACCCATGATGACGTTTTCCATTGTCTGATGGCTTGAATACCTAGAGGAGGAGCGGAGCAGTTTATTGCAGGTGAAGGATCTCCTAATGGAACCGACTTTTATAAGGCATTCCAAGCCAAAGGCTACAATGTTGTCTACAACAACACGGAGCTACAGGCATCTGATGATCGCACCAAGACTCTGGGTATCTTCTCGAGTAAGTCCCAACTACTGTTAGTCGTGTAGGATGCTGCTTGCTAACATCAATGTTCTAGTCTCGAATATGTAAGTTCGTCAAAAGATGTGTACTTCGGTATCGATTTATGTCCTTTCTATAGGGCCAAATGGCTTGATCGTCAGGTCTACCCCCAAAACCTCTTGAACCAGAAGAACTCTCCAACTGGAGACGGCACCGATGCTGTCGACCAGCCTGGGTTGAAGGAGATGACATTGAAGGCAATTGACATTCTGCAAACTCGTGCTGATGAACAAGGTACTGGTTGGTTCATGATGTGTGTTGTTTCCTTAGGCTAGGCAACTACTGGACTTGACCAACGTTGCACTTACAGGTCTGAAGCTGCAAGCATTGACAAGGTATGCCTCGGCAATTGTTGACCCATATCCAATTATACTCAAATGCTCTGTAGATGATGCACGTTCTGGACTACGACCGTGCCCTCGGCGAGCTGTTGGAACTTGATGACACTATCCGTGCAACACTTGCCCGTAAGTCTCACTTCGTGTTTTGAAAGAGCAAAAATGGAATCGACTGGACCTTGTAGACCTCGAGGAGATCGGCCAAGCCGAGAACACCTTGATTGTAGTCACGGCTGACCACGGTCATGGATTTGTGAGTTAATTTGGAGTCAACCCACCCTGTCCCGTAGCTCACAGATTCTGGTGTAGGATGTCTTTGGTGGCGCTGACACAAAGTACCTCGCTGCACAAACCACTGATCGCAAGAAGCGTAGTGCTAGTGAGTCATTTTCAAAACTAAGCGTCTGGATAAAGCATTCCTAACTTTGCGTGTCAGTTGGAGTATACCAGAACTCTGGTCTCAGTGGTTACACCGTCGAGAAAGATTCTTTGCCCAACAACAACACCATTGTCATTGGTGCTCAGGGACCCAATTTCCCAGTTACCTGGGATCCTCGTTATGTTTATGCTGTCAGTTGCTTGCTATGCGCTATCGGATGATCTCTGTTGACATCTCTTTCAGGCTGGCTTTGCTGCTAACCCTGACCAGTGAGTATAGCGGTGTTGTGCATTCGTGCAGTATCTAAAGTATTTATTTAGCCGTGAGGGTTACACGGTCAACAAGACTGGACCTCGTCTTCCTGCCACAACCCCAAATGCCGAGGACGATAATGAGGTCAACCCTGCTGACCAGCCAGATGGTAAGTCATCTCCATTCAACCTGTTGTACCCTTGCTGAGCTCGTGCAGGTTTCGTTGTCAATGGAACTCTTCCCATTGATCAACCACAAGGTGTCCACTCTTTGACCGGTGAGTCCGATGCCTATCCACCGACAATTCGGGATCTAATTTTATTTTTCAGACGTTTCCGTCTTTGCAAGCGGACCTGGCGCTGCCGCATTCAGAGGAGTGTGTGAGTATCCCAAAAAGTCATCCCTAGGCAAGCTATCTACTTATTTATAACTTTCCTATCACAGATAATAGCATCGACATCTTCTTCAAAATCGCCGACGTTCTCGGATTGGCTGCGGACGTGTCGGATTGTGACTCTTGAGTAATGCTAAATTGGGTTGATGAAGGGTGAATAGTGGTCAATTACTGAAAATGTTATTCTCATCTTGTTTAAGTACATGTAATACAAAGTGCATAACAGACTAAAGGTATTCCAAATCTGCATGTCGCACAAGAAGTTTATTTGATAGCATACATGAATGGGTATAAAGACGGATACAAAACCACAACCATATAAAATATTACAAACGGAATTCGTACTGATATATGTAAAGAGTTTAAAAGATTCTACATTGTCCATTTAATCCGAGATATCGATAACGTCCTCGGGATTCGTAGGTCTACTCATGGTACGCCGCCGGACGTGTCTATTGGACGGACGCGCGTTTTCCTTGTCGTCTTCATCCTCGTCGTCTTCGATAGTGATGATCTCTGTATCGATAGCCACTGAGGCTGACCTAGCAGCGGAAGAAGACTTGGCATGCAAAGTAGTGGAAGAGGACACAACTGAAGCTGGACCCGCAGAAGGTACAGACATGGCCTTCAAAGACGCAGCCATTTCGACAGCATCGAGATCTGCCAAAAAGGCTGGATCTTCAAACATTGAATCGTCATCGTCGTCAACGTCAAGAAACTCTGGCTCTTTGGATTTACCCTTGTTGGAAGATGCAGAAGCAGCAGGAGGTGCTGTGAATGAAGCGGAGCTAGTCCTTCCTTTAGGCAGAGGCCTGACCAACCTTCCTCTCGCGTTTGCTTGCCAGAGCGCATTCTCGTCTTCATCATCAGAGTCAATGATGATAGGCCCTTTACGAGTAGGGGAAAGGGGAAGGCTCTTCTTAAGCTCGCCAGTTCCAGACCCGGAAGGTGCATTTTCAAAGAACGTAGAGGTGGATGAAGGGGTACCGGAGGATTGGTTTGGGACGCGACGACGTCTCGGTTGATCCTCGTCGTCAGAATGATTATGTGCGTCAACAAGAGTAGAGGAAGGTGGTGGAGAAATGGCTCTGAGGGGAGATCGTACAGATGCCTGTTGCTGGACAGGTGCAGGGGGAGGAACGGGCGGCGCGTTTTCTTCTTCCGGAGGGTCAGGCTCAGGAAGGCTAGATAAAACGCGTTGGAAATGCTAAAAGAGCAACATGAAAGAAACTCACCCCATCCTTTGCCGCAAACTACGCGCGAATTCTGCACCTCGGGTAACTTCTCTTTCATTAATCAAGTGTCCTTTGACCGTAACGTGTCTTGGTTCCAAGAAGACGATTCCACGGCGGACTTCAACATTGTGGATTAACAACTGCAATTCAATTATGACATGCTGCACGCGACCCAGAATAAAAGCAAGTACGTACCTTGCAGCCTAGCTGAGTTTCTTCCAAACTCAATTCTGGAATCGAGCGATACTCCATGGCTTTGATTGTCGTTACTCCATCACTTATTTCAAGACGCAGCATTGACCTGGGGTATCGGGGTATAGGGCCTTCTCCCTCGACCTCAACATCGCCTTCACCTTCTTCTTGCTCGCCCGCAGCAAGTCTCTCCTCCCTAGTCTCCCTGACTTTGTTCAGATCATAAGCACTGACACCAATATCTGTTATTGACTCGACCTGAACGAGAATCGGTGGGCCGCTTAGAACAGAACAAGGCGTATTGTCATTCGCGACATTGATTGGAATGCCTGTACCGTGCAGCATCGAATCTCGAAGGTCGGATTCCAATAGTTGAACTTCGACTTCGCGGATGATTTGCTGAAGGTCGCTATTGGGGTCCAAGTCCCTTTCAGTAATGACCCAGTCGTAACAAGCGTCAAGCCACTCCTAAAAACAATGAGATCTATGAAAGAAATACACTTGAAAGACATGATTACTGGGTCTACGCGTGGTTTTGGATAATTTGCACTGAGCCAGTCGAGTATTGCTTGTGGTGGCATGATATAGGGAGAAAAAGACAAGGGAGAACAAGCGCAACGATTCGAACGCGCTTTGAAAAGCTAAGCAAAACGCGTAGTCACGTGGAATAAAGGACATGAGCTCTTAGTTGCCGTCCGGCAAAACCATTTTCATGCCTGCCAGAAAGAAAAACTCGACGACTCGTCTGCCTCAGAGTCTTCTCGAGGAAATCAACAAAAATCGTAATTCATTCCAACCTATAACTATTTGCTATTGACTTGTTCTTCGTAGCGAATGAATCCCACAAGCACCGGTCGAAACATCAATTGTCTCGCAAGGAATCTCGCAAGCAAGAGCGGACGGAACGAAAAAACAGACGGGTTGAATACTTTTCACAAAAGTTGAAGCGGCCAGCAGAGGAAGAGCCCGATTCATCTCCACAGCGCAAAAAGTTGAAGCTCGAGTCCCGTTCGCAGGTAAACGCTGCGTTGACAAAACCTACCCTTTTGGAAACCAAAGCCCAGCCTCAAAAAGAGTCCCCAAAGCAGACTCAGGCACGTACAAAAAGTGCTCTCGAAAAACTCGTGTCAAAAGCGGATCCCAAACCGAAGCGAACGCAAAAAGAGAAGGAAGAAGATGCATACATTGAATATCTCGAGTCAAAATTGGGCTATAAGAAGGGAAAGAGTGTAAAATATGATGACGGTTTGGATGGTATGTCTAACTTCTTTTTCTGTTTTGTTTCATGTTACTTGACCATGTTTCAGACCTTTTCGACTTTGCTTCGTCCCTGACATACGCGGTGAGCAACATTTCTGCTAGCTTTTTTCTTAGGTTGACTTTTGAACAGGGAGGCATTGGTGATGTTGAAGAGATGGATGCCGAGGAGGAGGATTTGAAGGGTGATATAGAAGTGGATGCAGATGAAGATACTGAGGACGGTGATACGGAAGTGGAACAGTCGGATGAAGAAGAGAGTGACGAGGTGGAATGGCAGGGTATCGGAGGATCCGAAGGCGAAGACGGAGAGGATGAAAAAACGTCCGAAGCTCCTGCGGAAGAAATACTAAACCCTTCAGAAGTTCCAGCAGCAGGTAGGAAATTGTGGTACATTCCGGCAGTGTTTATTCATCTCTGTTTAGCGACTCGTTATATACCACCCCATCTTCGCAATAAGGAAGGAGCGGACAAGAACTCGGAAATACTTATGAAGCTCACTAGACACTTAAAGGGTCTTTTGAATAGGTTCTTTACTCACTTTTGCCTTGACCTTTATACTCACACAATACCAGGATGAGTGAACAAAATATTGGCTCAATCGTAGATAGCATAGAAGAAGTTTACCGAAATCACAGAAGACATGGTTCGTCTCCCTACAAAAATTGTCGACTCAAACTAAGGCTATTTCTAGATGTTACTTCAACGCTAACGACTCTTATCATTGATGGAATATGTTCCCATTCTTCTCTGCTGGATTCTTATGTCGTTTTGTATGCTGCGTTTGTGTGCAGCCTGTACAAGATAATCGGGATCGAATTCGGCATGTTCATCGCTAGTCATTATATCATCAAGGAATAATTCTATTCTTTAGCGGCTTACTTCGTCCAGAACGTTGTGACATCCTACGAACAACACTTGTCCTCGTTGCGTTCTGGTCCTTCAGAAATAGCTACTGATGACAACACCCAGCCCACCGAACCCGAAGACAGGGGCAAAGAAGCTTCGAATCTAGTGGTTCTTCTTTCAGAGCTATACAACTTTCAAGTCATCTCCTGTGTCTTGGTATATGATATTATCCGGAGTTTATTGGAGGGAGAGGTCCACGAGTTCAATGTAGAGCTTTTGCTCAAGGTTGTAAGGAGTGAGTTGACGCCATCTACAACCCAAGTACGACGGAAGTCTGATCTTTTGTACACAGACTCTGGTCAGCAGCTACGGCAAGACGACCCCTCCGCGCTTAAGGACATTATTCAGATCGTTCAGACCAAGCTCGCAGGCAAAGAGGATTCAATCAGGTGTGTAAACAGTCGCCAACAATAGTTAACGAACTATCGACTCTCATCCTTTCTCGGCCTTTTCCAGCTCACGGACTCGCTTCATGATCGAAACCCTCAACAACTTAAAAAACAACAAAGTAAAACGACTCGGTACACAAAATCAAGGTGGTGAAGCTGTGGAGAGAATGAAAAAATTCCTCTCAAATCTGGGTAAAAAACGGCATGGCAAGTATATGATCCACTATTTCGTTCATTAAACCTGACCAATTTGACATCTATAGTAATGGCACACGAACCCCTTCGAGTTTCTCTGAATGACTTGCATTCCGTCGAAAGCAAGGGCAAATGGTGGCTCGTAGGTGCGGCATGGGGAGGCGACCCGCTTGTGGATAAACAGCAGGATACACCCAAACAGACTGAGCAAAAGACGGGAGATATGGCCAATAACCTGCTCTTGAAATTGGCCAAGAAACAGGGCATGAACACGGATATCAGGAGAAGTATCTTTGTCGTGCTCATGAGTAGCGATGTGAGTGAGGCAAGTTTGTCTGTTCGAAAGTTTTGATTGTAAAAATGTAATAGGATTATGTCGACGCCTGCGAGAGATTATCGCAGCTCAAACTTTCTGAAGTCCAGCAGCGAGAAATCGCTCGAGTTCTGTTACACTGTTGTGGAAACGTACGTAGTCGTCTCGTTTTATTCGGCCCAACTGATGAAATTCAACTCTGCAGGAAAAAGCCTACAATCCATACTACACACTTGTCTGTCAACACCTTTGTAGTTTATCGCATTCATACAAGATCACGGTCCAATACTGCTTGTGGGACTTCTTCCGCAGCCTGGGCGAAAATAACGTTGGAGGTGTCGAAGTCATCAAGAGTCTTAAGGAAAACGGGGGCGATGACGGATTTGACGTGAAATCCATTTCGTTAACGCGGATAAGGAATGTCGCGAAAGCTTATGCTTGGTGGGTTGCAAAGGATTGCGTGACTCTAGCCATTCTTAAGGTAAGTGGCGGTTTTTGCCTCAAAGTCAACCGAGCTCAATGCCAATCTGTAGCCTGTGGACTTTATGTTGCTCAAACCTCAAACGCAAAAGTTTCTCAAGGAGTTTTTCATTCAACTTTTCCTGAGCAGTCAATCGCCGACACCATTGATAACCAAACAAACCACTTCCCGGAACCGCGCTGCTGTGGAAGAGATTTTCATCAAAGCGTCTAGGGTCCAGTCTTTGTCAATGGGGTTGGTGTTTTTCCTTTCCCAGAACTTTTCAGAAGATGATACGGGCGAGCCGGACGAGAATATCTCCAAACTCGTAAAATGGGGAGTAGAGGTAGCAAAGGAGACCTTGAGGGTAGGAATGGATGTCATTCCGAACCTGTAGCTCTAATTACATGAGGATTTTATGATACATTACTTGTTCTTATGACCTTTGGAATGCGACACTGGAAACAATGCTACCGCTTTTTCCCCCAAAGGAAAAGGTGGGATGTTGGATGCGGGAACTGCGACGACTTTGATTAACGAAAAAACCGATGTATAAAGGAAATGATTGCTTACTGATACTTGAGGCCAGTCTCGTTCGTGTCAAAAGCTGCCTTCAGCTCATCCTCAGTAAAATTACAAGCTTCGATAGATGAGAATTTAGAGAGCAAGCAGAAGACGGAAACGCACAGGTGATCAAGAAAATTCCTCCTGGTTTCAACAACCTAGCAACCCTCGCCGGATATCTCGACGCTGGTGAATTCCCCTCTTCGTCCTTTACTCCCAACGCAATCGCGTCATAAGTCCCCTTGTCCAATAGCAAATCCCAATTTCTGAGCGTATCACCAGTCACTTTGGGGAGGACTGGCGGATCCTGGTTCAGGAAATCGCAAACATTGAACTGAATATCTCGCATTTCCCGTGTTGCAGCAATAGCCTTGGAGAGTTTGACGGCATCCGGACTGTAATCGACCCCAGATAGAGATTTCTGCGAATATCCAGCTTCTGCAAGAGCAAACAAAAGCGTTCCATTTCCGCTGCCAATTTCAAGAATAGAAAGATCTCCTGAAGGGGGTAAATTTTCTTCTGCCCACTCTACCATTTTGTTGACACTTTCCTCGCCGAACCTGTTTTTGATTTTCAAAGGAAAATAGTGAATAATAAGATTACTAGGATTGTCACTGCATTATGCACCAGATTTCGCCCTCATCACCGATTTCGCCGAAGTTGGCAAGTTCTTCCTCGTACACTTTGTCCCAACTATGAAGCTTGGTTGGCTGATTGCGCGTAGGCGACTGACAGCGATGCTCACTGCTCCTTGGTGCCTAGCTTTGACGGTTGAAATGCCATGCTGAAGATGCAAGAAAGAATGGACAAAGTCAGGTGTACGTAAGAGCAAAACTACATTTTTACATTTGGACTCCATTACCATCGACATAATCTACACAACCCTTTGCTTCCATTCCTTCAGCCATGCTTCAATGTCCGACGTCGAATGCTATCAAATAGGGCCCGTAAGCCCAATACATCACAGCCTTTCAAGAGAACTCGGAAGTTGGCTCGCTCAGTGCCGGCCAGACTTCACAACTCAGTGAAGGAAGTTTCGGCTTAAACATAACTGGCTGAATGTACTGTTCTAGCTACCAGTGTCTCTGTACACTGGAGGCTCCAAGCATTTTGCGTGATTGCGAACGATTAACCTTGGGAGGTATTCAGAACCAACTTGAATTTTGCTGCAAAGCCTGGCATCTGTGCCGCCAAGGATGCCGAAAACAGAGCTGCTTTACGAAATATTCAATAGGAACTAGTCAGAAAATTTGGTATCGTTCTATTGACTCGTCTTCACTCACTAGCCGTACTCATAAGTCAAGATAATTGAATGATATTGATTCATACTGTTTTCGTGTAACGTTGCAATCCTTGCGCAACAAAGGGAGACTCAAATGAAAAGACTTCAAATTTCAGTGAGCGATAAGACAAATAGACAACAGAGAAGAAATAGGATATAAGGAGCGGCAGGTTCGGAGACGGAGCACAGATACTATGAAAGGGACGTATGGAACAGCAGAATCGGAAATTTGAAACAATCAATATGTAGCGACACGGCATTTGACTTTAGAAAGAAGAAGGAAATCATATAGCACTGATGTATATCAGTTACTTTAGAACTAGTCTATTTCAGGCCACGAACATGGGATTTGCATAAAGGCCAGGTAGAGTTCGTCTTCAGTTCCGGGACCAAGTCGAGATTCTCGGTTTTACGGTCAGTGGCATCTGCAAACCTTCCTTCTCTCTTCCTACAATCATCGGAGCCATTGGAGCAGCCTGAGCCTTAAAGATTTTGATCGCCGGGTCGAGGGAGAATTCGAAAGCACAGATGAGACCTTCCAAGATGGATTGAAGTTCCAATAGTCTGTCATAAGTAAGTTGAAATCAGCATCGACAATTCAAGATAGACCACTAAGAATACAGTTATAACAGTACTTACGCAAAACGCCATCCGATACATCCTCTCACACCAGCGCCTGAAGGATAAAGGAGTCAGGTTACAAATTCACAAGAGCGACTTAAGCATTAGCGTACTGAAAGTCATCAAGTTAGCGAAGACTCCAAGTGTACCACCTTTCTTTCCATCCAAAAATCTTTCTGGGTTCCACGTGTCGGCATCTTCACCCCAGACAGACTTCAAGCTGCACGACGTCAAGTTTTTAGCACGAATGTAGTCGCTAGATAACCATAATCAACTTACCGATTGTAAGCGTAAACATTGATATCAATACGCTGGCCCTTCTTGACCGGTATCTCCATCAACTTATCTCCCGAAGCAGATATGATAGATTCAGAAAGCGGAATGACATCGTCTCTGTCTGGGAAACGGAAGAGAGCGAGAGAGGTCGGATAGAGACGGAGGGCCTCCTAATAAATCAGCGTACTTCAGCGAATACCAAAAACTGGGCGAAAAGAATCCTACCTTGATAACAGCATTGAAAAACGGCATCGAATCATAATCGTGCGGTGTAAATTGCTTATCCTCTCTGGCATCTACTTTTCTTTTCCTAACTTCCTGGATCTCCTCTAGAATCCTTCGCTGCTGTTCCGGGTGTTGGGCTAATGCGTACAAAAGCCATACTGCCGTGTGACCAGTTGTTTCGTGGCCAGCGAGAATCATCGTAGACATTTGTGCCAAAACTTCCTCGTCATCAAGTCGTTTCTTCGGATCTTCAAGGCTGTTGGAACGGACCAAGATACTGAGGATATCCTTACTGCCCTCTTCAACTCCCTGATGACCGGACGCAGCCTTTCTACGAAGAATGTCCTCAGCAGCTTTCTTGGAAGCTTTCAGCCAGTTATCCTGTAACTTGTCTTCTTTCGTCAAGACAATAGGCTCGTCCGGATTCAACTGTATCGCTTGCGTCAAGAAATGAGCAACGCAGCACTTTCCAGCGCACTCACCGGGTTATAAAAAGCGGGATCAACAATGAGATTGCGACGGAAGGCACGAACCAGTAGGCTAAGCTTTGATCTCTGAACACTAGCTGAGCTAGTGAAGGAGATGCATCGAACCAGTACTTGGAGTTATGGGTAAGAGAACACGTACAAGATCATCTTCATGATTGCTGTGAGGCGATTGTCGCTATCTTCCAGAGCTTGGAAATCGTAATCGAATGAGGTTTCGCCAATAATATCGAGCGTAAGCCTTGAGATCCACCGGGTCATGTCGACTGTTTGGCCTTCTTCCTTATTTCGATCCAAAAGCGAATACTGGTTTTGCCATTTGGCTACGAGCTGAAAATGTTGGGCATAAATTCTAGAAAGAGTTAAGACATAGAGTGAAAAATCACCCTTTGAGTCGACCTCTGGAAAACAGAAAGGTACATCTTGAGTTGTGAAGCCGAGAATGCTGGGTTGAGAGCCTTGCGATGACGTTGGTGCATGTTTCCTTGAAATTGCCAGACGGAGACATTTGATACGAGAAACCGCACATTATTGCGAGGCATACCTTCAGCCCAAACAATACTCTTCCCAAAAAGTCGTCTAAAATCATTTCTCGTATCACCAGCCTTGGGGTAATGGTAACTCGAGGCGTGAAAAATATGCTGAAGAGCCTTGGGATCCGCAACATGAAGAATGTCCTCCTGCATGCATCCAATCTTGAGTTGATGTCGCAACGATTAAAACGTGTTAAAACTCACCCCAAAACAGCCAGAGTACCTAAATACTGCCCCATACTCATTGGCCCAGGGATCTTGAAGTTTATTAGCCTCAAGTTGGTGGACGAGGTCGTATTCGTTGCCTTTAAACGTTGGTTTATACGAGTGGTGGTTAAATTTACCGATTGGAAGTGAGTAACCCAGATAATGACGGCATCAGTTGAGAACGACAATTTGGAAAAAAATACATACCAACGAGCCATGACGGCGAAGGCGGTCCACGAATGAATTTGAGAGACCTTTGTCGAGATTTGTACGCATAGTGCACAAGTAAAGAGGTGACAAAGAGAAGGCCAATGGTCATCAGGCCTTGGGCCGAAGACAGAATTTGAGTTCGGTGTTCAAGCTGCCAGTTCATTGAGTCAGCTTGTGGGTGCTATAAGTTTGGTTGTTCTTCGAGGTATAGGAAACTGAGAGACATAGGCTGTTAGAATGACCTTTAAAGCAGCGATCCACCTGGATATTGTCATCTGGAGTACGTTGTCTGGGCCCGAAACGGGGGCCATAGACACTATATTCGAAGACAAATCTCTGGAAAATCGATAGGGTCTAATTTGTCGATAGCATTCTCCGTGTGTTCTGCAAACGGTAATCTTTTGCGGCATGAATACCCTGCTATCAGAACTTCATGTCCGCGATCCATCGTGATCTGTTCACTGACATGAAATGAGCAGTGACAACTTACACGCTGTTGACTGACCTCCAGAGCATGTTGCGTAAATGAGGCTTCTTATTCGAAATCCAACGCTCGATTCAGCATTATCCTACCTTCATCGAAACGCATTCGTCAGGAAATTGCGGCCGCATTTGTTGACATCTTCGTTCTCAAAGAGCACCGTGCTTTCGAGACAGATGATGGGAAAAAGTCCAACCTGTAGTTTTGCAGATGAAACAGACTTACTTTAGCCCTTCCTCTCGGGTCAGAATCATTGTCTCTGAAGGCGCATCAACAACTGGCCTGGTGACCTGCGCCTTTTGAAGAAGACTTTTGGTAATTGCGTCGATATCTTCGACAGCGCCGAAAACCGACCAATCAGAGACTAACTGCCATGGACACCGACGAGCATGCTCAGGATCCTAAAAGCCGAAACATTGCAGCCTCTTCGTGCATATTGTTATGATGTACTCTATGATCCGTGTCCTGGGGAACGCACGTCGAGCACCTGTAGCCTGGTGTATAATAATTCAGTTGTTGCGGGATGAACGAGCACATACTTCGAATTGAGTCAGAGTGTGATATTGCCTTTCCCCATTCTTTTCATAACTGGTTCTGTAGTACCCGACCATTCACTGAATTCTCCAGTAAATTTGACCTTGAGCTGAAGTTGCGTCCCTGCCCCGAAGGTAGTCGGGAAAGTAAAGGTCGCCCTTTTTTCTTTCACGTTTACGGAGATATCAGAGGCAGTCAATTCCTCTTGAAACCCATCAGAATGAACTCGACTGGTAAGTAATTAGCTTCAATCATTGTTACATCCAAAGGACTTACGCTTCCTCAAGTTTGAGTTCATCCGAGTTCAATACGATGGTGGATGTGGGTTCCTTGACGCCAAGACTAATTCGCATGAGACGATTATTCCTTGAACATGCAGGGAGCTTGCGAACTAACTTGATTTTGACAAAGCCCTTGAACAGGGAGTTGTCTAGATCTGCCTGAATGACTAGGTCATAGTGACGCGGTTTGACGTTGGTTGGGAGGCGATGTTCCTTGCTGGTAGACATTGATTCAATGATTGGTGGTCAAGAGGCTCGTTGACGATAGAGTAGCTTTAAGTGATAGCTCAGTGGATCACACGCAATGCATGAATTAAAGGTCTTCGTCGACATGGCATTGATAGCCATATGATGTGGGGACTATTTATGCTGAAGGATTAAAATGAGGTGATGTCTACGTTGGATAACTTCCTGTACCTGCAATAGATGCTGCGATCGATTATAAAAGCCTTGATCATGATATGTAAGGCTAAGTTGTTGATAGTAGAAAAGCAATATGAAATCGTTTTCTTTCTTCCGTTTTTTTTTTCAGACCGACGACTCCTCGATGTTGATACATGTCACCACTCTAAATGATAACAAACGGGAAATGTCGTCGTAAAGCGCAGGAGATGACGAGGGAAACAGCGTTTACATGAAGTGCTTGAAATTTTTACCAGAGAACGGTAATATCATTCCTGTTTCAAGCGCTCTGGCAATGGTTGCTCTTTCCGTGGGCAAGCATACAGAAAGTTGGACCGGAGAGACCTTGATTTACAGTCAGAATCAGAATGAGGACCTGCGAGATGGGAGCCAGGTCGAGGCTCTAGTAAGCGAGGTACGAGCGCACCGAGTCTGCCTAGGGGAGACTAGGTCGAGGCGCGTAAACAAGGAACGCGGCGTCTATTGTTGTATTGGACCGGGATCACCGACTTGCTTGCAACTGCCATTGTAACTCAACTATAGTCACCGTCACAGCCTCATGTGAAGATTTAGGTTCGTGTTTTTATGGAACAAGAGGAATGCAATGTTTCTTCTCTCCCTTCTCCTGGCTAGTACCCCGGTTCACGCTTTCCTCGACTCGGTCATCGACTATGCGCCTTCTGTAAACATCGAATGCCCAGATATCACCAATACAAATTTCGTTCGCGAATTTTCTGCTTCAAATCAGTCTCTCAATCCTCAAGAAGCAGAATATGTCACCACTAGACTCAACACTACTATTGCTGAAGCATGGAAGGAGTGGTTAGGCAGCGGTGAACAACTAGGATACAATGTCTCATCTTTCCAAGGGTTCCTCCCGAAGATTGGATTATCACTCCCTGGTGGTGGACTGAGGGCGGCGCAATGGGGTGCTTCATCTCTCAGCGCACTTGATGCGAGAAACGAATCAGCCAAGGCTGCCGGCACAGGTGGCCTTCTACAGGTTTCATCATATCTCACGGGCTTGTCAGGTCAGCAATAGATGCTATTCATGTACAACCTCCATCACTGATCCCGCTGCCGCCACTGTACATTCATTAGGAGGTTCTTGGATTACCGGTTCAATATTTTTCAACAATTTCCCCGGTTTCAACGATTTGGTCTTTGGAAACGGAAATGACCTTGGAGGATGGCTTCTTGACCTTCCGTTCGCTACTCCAGATGGGACAGATATCTTTTCAGAGAAGAATCAGTACTTTTTTGGCAGTATTTTATGGAGTGTTATGGCAAAGGCCGGAACTGGAATGTACGTGTTTATTGGTTTTCAACGTGCTCTCCGTGCGTCTCACTACTTGCACGCAGAGACACCTCAATTACCGATCCATGGGCGCGCATGATCTCGTATCGATTCCTCAATCAAACTTCACGGGATAATATATTTACTAACGACACTGCCCATGGTGCTGGTCAGCTGTGGTCAAGAATTCCTGACATTCCCGCCTTCCAGCAGCACCTTCTTCCTGTGCCTATTTTAGTGACTGACTCCCGTCCCTCTGGTTCAAATGACACGAGAGTCCTTGGTTTAGACTCCACTGTTTATGAGGTGCGCCTACAAAGGCGATCATTTTAGTCTTACTGAGTCAAAATTCTAGATAACTCCGTTTGAGCTGGCTTCATTCGACCCAAGTTTATCGGCGGGCGCCAATCTGACTTTCGCGGGCACACACTTCGTCAATGGAAGGCCTAATAATGGTACCGCATGCGTCACAGGATTCGATCAAGCAGGATTCATGATGGGGACTAGTGCGAGTTTGTTCAATGTAGGCATTCACTTCTTTCATTTCTCAATGACAAGTAACTCATTGACCTACGCTAGCAAATTCTCGACTTTGGTCGCAACACAATCCAAGGATGGTCTTCTTCGGATTCGAATGGCCTGCTTTATGTTCTATCTCGTCAACTTGCAGAAGTGCGGACGCGAGCAGATGATGTGGCCAACTGGCCCAATCCTTTCCAGGGTCTCAAGCAAGACACTTATCAAGACTCCTCCGCTAATTGGCTATCCCTTCTTGATGGGGCTTCTAACATTGAGAACATACCTCTCGGTCCACTCTTTGTCAGGGAAAGAGGAGTTGATGTGGTCGTAACTCTTGATGGAAGTGCAGACACGTCACAGAATTGGCCAAAGTAAGATGAATGATCGTCTCGTATGCGGGACTACGAAGATCTGACTACGTCCGCAGTGGTACCGGTGTCATCTTCTCTAATCAACGTCAACAACAATTCCTCTCTGCTTCTCATCAGCCATTTCCGCCCATCCCACAGGATGCCCAAGCTTTCCTAGATACAGGTGTAACGCTCAGACCGACTTTCATGGGTTGTGATCCTAAGAATAACCCACCCGAATATCCGTTGATGTTGTATATCCCTAACACGCCGCCTTTCAATGGCGATGACCCTGTTGCGAAGTGAGTTTTTACCTGCATCTACCCTCACATGGAAAGCTTATAGCAATGTATCTAGTACAGCCACCTTCCGTCTGACTTACACCCAAAAGCATATGCGACTGTTCTTCGATCAAGTCCACAACAACACGCTCTCCGGTTTTGTTCCCGGCACTAATGATGCCGACAAGAACTTTGGAGTCTGTTTGCAATGCGCAGCTGTCGACCGAGTAAGATACAAGATCTCCAATCCACCACTTGCCCGATCGGATATCTGTCAAAAGTGTTTCGACCAGTATTGTTTTGACCCGCAGAACCCTCCATCGAAAGATCAGCTACCGAATAGGAAGTTTGATTTTGTGGATCCGGACCCACAAGGAGTAGATAGGTTAACAGGATTTTTGGGTAGAAATAAGGGTGCTTTGGTTGGAGGAGTTGTTGGATTAGCGGTGTTGATTGGTGTACTCGTTGCAGGATTGTGAGTATTCAATCTCTACTACAATTCGGTTTACTGACGCTTTATTTAGAATCTGGTGGAGGAAAAGAAAGGAGAAGAACAGACAAGGTGTCTACAAGCGCGTCAGTGCATTACATCAAGAATCCGATTATGATGTATGGAGAAAATCATCGAGCGGACAGCCTACACCATCTGGCCTGGAGAATCGCGAGTCCAGATATGAGGACTATGTCCGTCCAGAGGCATATGAGCTACCTTCGCACCGAGGCAGTCTTGTGCATTAAGATGATGTTGATGACGATTCTAATGACTTTGGACGTGCTGTGACATTTATGCCCATTCGTTTTCGTTTGCTGTCGCATTTTTTCTCTTTGCATTGCCTTGGGCTTTTTGCGTCGACAATTGTTACTAGTTACTACGTATACTGCTTACTCTGAATGCCAACTATGTACCTAATCTTGTTACGGACTTCTTTAGACTCGATAATCTTTTACGACTTGCATTTGTATCCAACGCTTATAGACCTAGGTGTTGCAGAAGTAAATTCCTGAACTTCGGCCATGTCTGACCCTCTTCTGAAAAAATCTAACACTTGTGCGAGAAACAAACTACAGGAATACTTTTATCTCTCCGGCGGGAAACCGGTTCCCGGACGAGTCCTTTATTAGATAGCACACGAAGGCAAAGCCCTTAACCAAACTTTTCACTATAACCGTGGTGCTGTTTTACCGGCACGTATCCTAGTGCTTCACGAGTATGAAGAACTTTGACTCATGCGTTTTCGATCTGCATCCAGAAGTGACCCATCGCCTTGACTCTTAGAGCGAAGCAAAAGCAATCCATTTGACGCCGACGAAGACATTGACAGTGAGACTCTGGAAAACACGGCTCGAAGTCTTTCAAGTTAGTGATTACCCAGGATAATGTCTTTGAACGAATTCATAGCCATGTAAGCACTATCTTTTGCTGTTCAGCATACCTTCAAGCTACAAGGGGTGCGTTCTAGCCACCAACTCCAACAGAATCCCCATTAAGACTCTCGTAGACCTTTACGGACTTGACGCATCTTATATGAACTGATGAACTGCTATCCAGCACTTGAAACAATATTTGTACCAAAAGTTTTACGAAATCCAATGGACCGTCAGCAAGAGTCGCATGATCGCATAACCAAGACGCGTTACGATGTTGGCATTCACGAAGGCGTTGTAGGCAGCTGGCCCGAGATGCATGCTCCGGACAGAGTTTGTTTCTTCATATGTGGAGGAGCAAGTTGTCAATAGGCTCGTTATGCAAAGTGTATCAAGAGCGGGGAATAATTCAATAGCTTGAAGAATATAACATAGCACTACAGATACATATAGCAGAAAGTACTGCGAAGATATATCAGACATTATATCCAGCGTCTTGCGCGAAACAAAAACTTACAAATAATCCAAGGCCCGAAAGCGTCTACGTGAATCATCTCCCTCCAACTTGCTTTTCTAACAGGTCTTTTGCCTCGTTAATCTTTGAAGCAAGATACGGTGACCCTCCTCTATCCGGATGGTTTGCAAGCATAATTTGCCGATGAGCATCTTTGAGTTTGAGCCGGAGTTGGGGGCCATCTCTGTAGAAACACAGTATAACATAGAACGTGAGTCGATAGATTCAATATCAAACAAAAAAAACGCACTTGAGCCCAAGAATCGCGACAGCCTCCTTCCTATCCATCTTTGCTTTGAACCCTCCCTTGGCCCATTGGTCAGCCGCGTTTTTGCCTGCCCGTCTAAGGAATTGCCTTCCAACCAAAGCTGCGGCGATGGCGCCTACTCCGACCATTACTGGGGTGGCCATGTCTTTCGTACAATGCTTAAAAGGTTTGTATGAGGTGGGAGGGAAGGAGAATTGAAGGTGTCACGTGGAGCAAAATTTCTTTGCTTTACGCGACTTGTGACAGCAACGACACGACAACGGTGCTACGATGTTCCCCACAGTAGCACGTCTCTCAAAAGCCTCACGAAAGCCTCTTACGACAAAAAGAGGAAACAAAGACTATTACAAGGGTTAGCACCCAACTTCATTCAACTAAGGAAAGGAATAACTAAGGAACCGATTCTTCGAACAGGAACGAGGCAAGCCTTCCTCCCAGGAGGTCTTCGAACGGGTGCTCCTGGTCAACATGTTGTCCGCGGAAAAGCAAAATATCGTCTCTTGGACGAAAAAGTCCGTGTGTTTGTTGCACCCCCTGTAGAAGAAATCGAGTCGTGCTCGGTACGTGGATTTCTCTAACGTCCATCATACCTAACGGTAACGATATCCGTTCTCAGTTGAAACCTTATGTCCATACCTCTGTCCGCCTTTCCAAATCCCAAGAACGAGCCGCATACGGCAAGTTCAAATCCACAAACGGTTTAACCGCGGAACACTACTATAAAATGTTAAGAGAAAACGCAGCAAAGAAACACCAAGACGCGTTGGCCATGGGACGGGCATTGAATTGGGGGAAGGAAGCGGGGATCATCGGCGAGGGCGCTAAGAATGAGAGTGCGTTGAATACGGCCATGGAGAGACTGGGGCTACGGTAGTAGGCCTAAGAGGAGGATTTCATCCTACTGGGTTCTAAACCGAAGATGTAGGCATGTACATAGCTTATCATTGCATAATTTTCACTGCACTAGACTCAATAACAGGAAATCCCAATGATCCAGGGAAGTGTCGGCTCTATTTTGAGGGAAAATGCATTTATTTCTGATGCTAGGACTTCCATTCATCGCCACTACTTTTTGTTTTTGCACTCATGTTTGTAGCCACCACATTGCAAACCTTTGTGAAAAACGTTCACATTCTTTGAATGACAACAGTCTACCAACAAAACCAACCGAACTTTCCAAATTAATTTGTCGTCCCAACATGGATTCTCAAGTTTGAGACAGGTTAATAACAATAATCAACCACGTCTGGATACAAATCAGGATTCTCTTCAAACTGTGAAATTTGAAACTCTGCTTCGCTCTCAGTTGAAGGCAGGCCCATGTTAATCCAAGCAGACTTCGCTTCTTCGATTCTCTTCAAAGGTACATCACCGTTTGGATAGTCTTTGTATATCTGTCGGAGGAGAGTAAGGACTCGCGAAAAAATAGGGAATGCTGTGATAGAAGGAAGGATGGCTTTTGGAACAATTTGATCAACGACGTTTTGAGGGGGCATATGAGAAAGTGAAACATCTCCTATATTCGATTCAGGGACTGCATACTCATTGGTATGAGGTGGAGCGGTAATGAGTATGGATTAATGAACATACCCTCCTCATATTCCGGCAAGGGCCAAAGAGCAGCATCAAATGCTGCAACATACAGATGGGGACAACCAAGTTTGGCTTGGTCAGGAAAGCATTTGTCAAGCTGCCAATCACCTGAAAAATGGCATTCATGGTCTATCATTTCATGTGACACAGTCAGCCGGTACTGGCCCGGGGCCTGGCAGATGATGTATGTTTCGTCAAACTCTGAGGTTTGTGACTGTGTATATTGGTGAAATCGTCCCAACATCTCAAAAATCACTATCCTGCCCAATATAATCTATTAATATATCGACGTTTTGGAATAAAGGATGGAATATACTTGTTGTGCTGGGGTACAGCGGAGAGGGGCAAGTCCAGAGTATTCCCGCAATCCTCTAGCACTAACATGAGCAGGTTGCATCGCCCGAGGATGGTCATGTCAGGAGAGTCAGCTGCATATAAACCGTATAATTTGGGTACAATCTGATCTTGGCAGGGAATTTTCGAAGACACGATAGAGTATGTCTCTGCTTCTTTCCTGAGATTTCCCTCAGCTTCATCTTCCCAGACGGCAAATTTCAAAACGACTGGAGTATTGTCCACAACTCCGCGATACAGAGCTGCCTCGCTAGAACTCGTGATGAAAGAGAGAACACGTATGAACAAACAAGGAAGGTTCTCGTTGCCTAGTAGAATTGGGTCGAGCAGGAAAGTGCGATTAGTTCTGTGTGCAAAGACGGCATGGTCTGATTGAAAAGGAGCGAATTTGATGTTTTCAATCAAGGTGTTATTTTCGAAGTGGATAGTAACCATGCAGGAGACTTGAGAGAGTTAAGGAAGAATGCCACCTTATTCCGCTTCTTGTCTAGTGGCACTGGGACAAATGACACGTGACTTGTCGTGTCCGAGCTTGAACTTAGTTGAGTAACTTGAGTTTTAACGGAGAGCTATCTGGACACGGAACATGTAGATGAAATTTGAGGACTATAGCCAAAAAATTGGAGAGGCTATAGCGGTATTACTTCTAGTCCAAGGTCTTGAGTCCGAGGTTCATCATACCCACTGTGCTTCTGTGATTCAATACTAATGAAAAATTTCCGCATATCGACTCATCGAGTCAGTGTGAAGGGATAGCTTAAGTGAAAGGACTCAGAGGATGCTGATCATTTAGGAACTGGCATGAAACAAGGGATAATAAACATGAATAAGCTCGAATAGTCGGGTCAAATAGCTAATAGCGATAATCAAACACATATTGGTATAAAGAGGGATTACTCTCAAAATGTGCTATTTGCGACTTTGCTTCGTTTATGGTCATAGGCAGACCCACACTGCTCCAAGTACTCTTTGCTTCTACTATTCGTGCCACAGGCACATTGCCATCAGGATATTCCTGGTGAATTTGCTTGAGGAGAGCATGGACTCTAGAGAGATGGGGTGCCACTGTTACCAAGGGAAGGACCTCTCGTGGTATAATCTCGTCGATAACGCGTTGTGGGGGCAAGTGAGGGAGGTTGATATCTCCAATCTTCGGTTTCGGGGCTATTTCTAGAATAAGGGAAATGGTATCACTGTCAAGGTATACAGTCGTACATACCTTCCTTGTCCTTCTTTGGCACGGTCCAAAGACCAGCATCATATGCTGTAGCAAGCAAGTCGGGGCAACCAAATTTCTGTCGATTAGGGTAAAATCTGTTAAGCTGCCAGTCGCCTTGAAATCGACACTCGTGTTGTTCGATGTTGTGCAGTGGGATAAGCCGATATTGGTCTTCGCCCATGTTGACGACATTACTTTCATCAAAATCTACAATATGGGATTGTGTGTATTGATGAAATCGCCCCAACAGTTTCAGAATTTCCACCCTGCCAAGATTAGGTATCATCAACGATTAGGAAAATGACGAGCGTACTTTTCATGTTGAGGCAATTTGTATAGGGGTTGGTCAATTACATTGCCGCAATCCTGAAGGACGAGCATCGATAAATTACAGCGTTCCGCAATGGGCCTGTCCGGAGAGTCGGCGACATAGAGACCAAATGACTTGGGGAGGATCGGGTCCGTAGGAGGTATTCTCAGAGAAAAAGCGTAGTATGCTTGGGCTTCCTTCCGAAGACGCTCCTCGGATTCATTTCTCCAGACTGCAAACTTTACGATGACTGGAGTAGCATCCACCATTCCCCGATATGTACTCCCCTGTTCAGTGCTCTCAACGATAGAAATAATGCGTATGAGTGAACCAGTGGGAAGGCATTCGGCGCCGAGTTCGACTAAGTGAAGCGGGAAAGAGCGACGCGTTTCGTGTACGAAGACAGCATGTTGGATTTGAGAAGAATGGAGGGCGAGATTTCTTACGAAGGTTTGTTCTTCGAACTGAATAGTAACGGACATACTCCATAGAAGCTAGGATACACAACTCGTCACATATATTGTAATAGCTCGAGTCATGGTCACACAACATACAAGTAGAATAGACAATATCATGATGTAGCAATACTCAGTAGGCCCTAACGCTAAGAATTCGGCATACGTATACAGCGTCTGCAGTGGATCCTAATGCTAACCCAAACCCTAACAACACTACCATCCTGAATGCTAGGAAAAATGATTTTGACGTCTCGATATATTTTCTCACGCCTCATAGCGTGAGTGTCCAGGTTCATCTTTCGTTTTTTCCTTATCACTTCAAGCTTCAAGCATCACGCCCTATCCAATTTTTTCACTTCTCCCTCTTTCAATTGTTGTTTTTTTCGCTTCCTCAACAAATCTCCTTGGGTCCAAATTCCCTCCTCTGCTCAGCTTGGAACCTGGTGCACTCTTTTCTCGCTTTCCCCAAGCGTCTGTCTCTTGATCAAGAACAGCATACCTAATCAAAGTCTCGTTCGTTAATTCCTCAAGAACGTTGTCTAGTCATGGGAAGTTTCCAAGTTTTTGTCGCACATATCTTCAATGATACGGCCAGAGGTCTATCCATTAGGCATGCATCGCTTCCTGCATCTAATGGAGTAATGGATGTCTCTCTTGAAGCGGTTGTGGATAGCTTGATTCAGTCTTTATACGAGGACAATGTCATCCAGAATTGTGAGCTTTATAGTCTATGCCAAGTTGTATCATTCGTCGCCATAAACCAGGTTTGTGTCCAAAGAGCAATTGATATGCACAATTATCCAGTCCAAGGAACAATACAAAAATGAAATAAGGGAACAACTTTTAGTAAACATAAGGAATGATCCTGTATGGAACCATCTGTTTGTACTTGTGCCAGTCCTCGCCGTACCTAAATGTTTAGTGCCATCAGTGACGCGTCACAATGAAAACAGGAAAAACATACTTCTTCTCACAATTCTCATCATCTCTCATCTGCCTATGAATCAAAAGAACAGCGAAATAGGTCACGTAAAAGTAAGTGATGGGAGTGTCGAATCCAGTGGGCAAGGACCACGCGAGAGCCATGAGGATGTCACCGCTGCAGTAGGTAGCGTGTTAGTCGAATTCCAGGTAGAGAATGAGAAAGACCGACAAGTAGTTGGGATGCCTAGACCGACCCCACCATCCAGTAGTCAGGAGCTTGGATCCCGATTTAGTCGTGAAGAATTTCAAGCCTGTCCAAAAATAAATATGTGGGATTAACAATTGAATGTTCCCTTACCTTTTGGATTCCTCCCATTCCTGAAATCATTCTTCTCCCCATTAGCACCACGGAAGATGTAAAGTCCCGTCGCATTCAAGACGACAATGAGAGCAGTAGCAACAGGTCCCAATTCAACTTGTTTGAAAACAAGGTATCGTGCTTGGAGCGAATAGACAAATGGAACCCACGCGAGGTCACCAACTGATAGCATGAACCCAAAGCCGTCTGTAGTGATGTCCATTGTTGTGAAGATAGCGGGCTGTGGGAGACATCATGATCAGCGATCATGATTGAATAGAGAAAACAGATGCAACGAACTTCGTTATACAACCCATCAGCAACATAACCAATCTGGAACAACAGAACGAGCCACATGGAATCAGTAACGTTGGCGAAACCACCACGACGGACGGCTTGTTCGCAAGCCATGCTGATGTCGATGAGGGCCCAGAGGATAAGACCTGGACGGAGTTCGTTGAAGGATTTGATGTCAAAGGAACCAATGGACGGGTTGAGTTCGCGTCCAATGTAGAACTGGAAAGAGTTGGTAAAGGGCGCGACAAGGAGAGGAATACGCGTACATCATAGATAAAGTTGCCAGTATTACCGCCCAGAGCGAGGAGTTTGCCTTCTTGGAAAGACATGACGTAGACAAAGATGGCCTGAGCGACGGACATGAGGACGGACGCGGTAACAAAGCCAATCCATTTTTCGTAGAGGAAAGTAAAAGATTCAGGACCGAAGCGGTAGATCCAGCCAGTTGTCAGACCAAGAGCAAGGAGGAACGTGGAGAATGCTAGTAAAGAAATGTTTTAGGAGGTGATGCGTGGATAGCGGTAGTCGTACCATTTATCTTGTATTTTTTAAATTGGCCATTGCGGAGAGGAGTGCCTTGGATGGTAGCACCTGGGAGTACGGCCCAGGCCACGACACAGAAAGCGTACCATGCGAGATAGATGAGAGCCGCTTGAGTGTCCCAAAGAGACTTCCACCACTGAGGCGAAGAAAGAGCTAACGTGACGCGGTCTGGGATTGTTTGCCATTCTGGTGGAGGACAGCCGCCTGATTCTTCTGAGCATCCAAAATAGAGAGCATAGGTGGTTATTGGGACGCCGAGTGAAATGAGCAAGGCGCCAGGAGGACCAAAGAACTCGTATTTTGTTGTACGCGGATTGAGGTTGGACTTGTCCACTGAGCATTAAAAAATGGCAGGATGAGCACAGTGAAAGAACAAGGAACGAGTACTACAAACGTTTTCGTGAATCTGCGTCGTGTTCTGACATGGTTGAGGTTGGAGAAATGGCGTGACTAATCATTCTGCTCTTCGTTAGGGGAATGTCATTGGCCCAACGTCTCGTCAACGAGCATACTCTACTCCAAGTACGGTATTAGAGAACAAAAGGTCTTCAAAGTGCATAAAAGCCGGCGCTCTCTTTGGTTCCCTTGACTTCGTCTCCTATTTCTCTGTTGGGAATGTTGGCCCAACGTCTGAACGAATTGGCTGTCTCGCACGACCAAGGCCTATTAGAGTATGTCCTGTTTTTCTGCTTTTTATCTGTTCTAATTGCTTGCAGTGATGACGAATATCGACTGTTACGCCAGGACGTCTTTGAACGCTACGCTGCAAACCCCGTTATCCCCGTCGAACTTCCTCTCGTCCCTACCGCAGCCACTCGCAAAAAACAGGTCGAGTTTGCCCCGGAACAGTCTCCTTCCTCTCTACCCAGCGACCCCTCCCGTTCAAAACCTTCCATCGTCGCCAACCTCCTCCGCAGAGCCACCCGCCGCAAATCCAAAGAGTCTCTCACTCCTTCCGTACAAGTCGACACTGCTCCAGTTATCAGTCTCAAACGCTCTTTTCTTCCCCGTTCTCTTACCCGAAAGTCTAGCTTTGATAAAAACTCGCTGTCTTCCTCCACCTCCCTCGGATCATCCAAAACTTTTCACTCGGGTTTCTTCTCCTCTCCGCCAACCTCCCCGCCTTCACTCATATCTCCTTCCTCTCCATCTTCATCATGGCCTTCTTCACAGCGAAAGCCGAGTTCAACCTTGAATTCAAAATCAGCCTCCAAGCTCAACGTTTCTACTCCCATGCTCGATCATGACATATTCGAGGACGGTGGTTTACATACGACCAAGGACATCCGTAAAGCTATTATAGACCTCGAAGCAGAGGGAAAACGCGTTGTCGAGGCGTTTGACCAGCTCGAGCAGTCTACTATAGCCAAAGTCCAACAGCGGGAACGAGACGAGGCTTATAAAACCCTGCCCTCTTCCTCCCGTTCTAATTCCAATCCCGATCACCAATCTTCTGATGCTTTCTACTCTTCCTCGTCTCTAGCCGTCCCAAAAAGATTGCGCTCTGGGTCGATAGCTAGTGCCAATAGTGCCCATTCCAAATCATCATACAACACTCCCTCTTCACCCATAAGTAGACCACGCAAACTTTCTGCGTCTTCCAATGTCTCTACATCTGCTGCTGGTCCTGGTCAAGGCTCGGCGGGTGCTTCGTATTCACACGGACACCAAGCATATGGAATAGGAAATAATAATGCCACGTCTCCAGGCCCTCACCAGATTAAACACAAGAGTTCGATTTCGTCCATTGTTTCGTCGCCTGGTTCGTTACTCTCGGTCGGGAGATCAAAGAGTAACAACAGTAATAAAAATGGTGGCCATCATCTCCTCTCGAGGAGCACTTCGCAGAGTTCCATGTCACAGCATCAGCATCAGTCCCAGTCCCAGTCCCAGTCGAAAACTCCGGGTAGCACGTTGATGAATAGGAGAAATGTTAGTAATCCTCATCCACCTTCGCACTCGCACTCGCATTCTTTATCACGTTCGAGTTCACACCAGTCACAATCTCGCTCTCATTCGAGATCTGGTTCGAGGTCTGGCTCGAGAGGTCTTAGTCCGTCTTCTTCCACCTCTGCACTCAATCCGATGAGGAAAGTTTCTTCGTCTTCTTCCTCTGCCGCGACGATGGTGGTGCTCGAACATGGAAGGATATCTGAAGTGTTACTTGAAGGTGATGGAGAACCAGAAATGGAACTCGGAGAAGAGGCACACGAGAAGCAAGAGGTGCTTGATGTCCAGAGGAGAAAAATGGAGGTTATAGCGAGGTATGAGGCGCAGATTGAGTATTTGAGGGCTAGGCTGAAAGGAGCAGAGTTGCATGAGAGGCTGTTGAGGAAGTGAGGGCTGTCTTGCCCCACCACTTTCGTTTTTTTTTTTCGTTTTCTCTTTTTTCTCTCGATTCTGGTTTTTGTTGTTTAAATACTTAATTATTTCTGTCCGGGTCTCTCTTTACACTCTTTCTCTTTTATCCCTTATTTCTATCTTTATGGATGGAAGCACCAACGATTCCCAAAAGATGTCTTGACGAATGCTTTTTAACGATATATACTTACAGGCGGAGGATTATAGGATTATATTTCATCCAGGACTTGCGCGCGCGCGCGTATCATCAGCTATAGGGCGGATGGTCATGGACTCGGATTTGCAGTAACCTCTTACTCTAGATTCTCAAACTAATAATTTGTTGGTACTGTTAGTTGGTACTTACCTGCGATTAGATTCGCATTGCATTGCTCGGTATTCTTACCCACTTTTTTACTTTTTACTTGGTACACACGTATATACTCGAGTACGACGAATTGAGTAGTAGTGCAGTAGGAAACAGATAATGTGTAGTTGTAGTAGCATTCAATATTGACATACTTGAGCCCAAGACACTTGATATTCGCATCGAAACCAAAAATGGACGCGTCGAGGGTTGGGCAGGACGGCTAACATGTGATTTGTCATCAGCGCGTCATTGCAGAGATTTTGCTTCCGGCCCGAGGGAACAAGAGGTTGGGGAGAACAAGTTTAGCCCGTACAACTAACAAAGGTACGTGTCTCGCCATTGCCATGATCCGGTCGTATTTCACCTGACAGCGTACATCTATCTACCTTTATATAGCCAACACTCGTTGAGATCGCGTACCGAGACGAGGACCAAGGTTTATAACTTACGGCCGTGCTCTAACTTGCGCTACTATTTCAAGGCTTCTGATTCTCAATTACCGCTATGGGCAAACCACTTCCATCTTCTACACTTGACAATACTCTAACCGTTCGCGACAATCGTACCGGAAAGACTTATGAGATTCCGTGAGTTGTCTTTCCTGCTTGCTTCCAACGTCGGTTAAGCCGGTACATTTAGAATCGAAGACAACTCCATCCCCGCTACCGCTTTCAAGAAACTCACAGCTCCCGCCGCGAAAGATGAGAGACCAGAGAACGAGACTGAGAAGGGTTTGAGGATTCAAGACAAGGGTTTCTTGAATACTGCTGTTATGAGGAGTCAGATTACTTATATTGATGGAGAGGCTGGAGGTGTGTTCGTTTGTTTCGCTATGCATAGAAATTGACTAATGTGGGCTACAGTGCTTCGGTACAGGTACGGCACTTTCTCTTTCACTAGTGAAGGTGTGATAAATGAGGAAACCCTAGAGGATATCCCATCGAAGAACTCGCACTGCATTCGTCACATTTGGAAACAGGTGTGTTTGTGCCAAATTTAGACCTCGGAAGCTTACTTTGACCTGCAGCCTACCTCCTCATTTACGGCTCTCTCCCAACCGCGTCTCAATTCAAGATATTCCACGATGAAGTGATGCATCATTCTATTGTCCATGCGGATGCAGAACAGTTTTTTAGGTCGTTCCGGTGAGTTGATCCTTCGAACAAAGTTTCATATCAATCGAGGTTATTCTGACCCTTTGTTTTATCTGAATGAATGAAGATACGACGCACACCCAATGGCAATACTCACTTCTGCATTCGCGTATCTTGGGTCGTATTATAGCGAGGCGAATCCTTCTTTGCAAGGTTCTGGTCGTTTATTGTCATTTCGTGATTACACGGGTATTAATGCGACACGCATTTTTTCAGGACAAACACTCTTCACCAAGGGCACTAAGGAATCTTTGGCTGTCATGGATAAGCAGATTTATAGGCTTATTGGCAAAGCTACTACACTTGCTGCGTGAGTTGTGACGAAACTTTGAGCAGCGGTATTATGATTGGCTGAGACGGAACATAGGATGGCCTATCGTGTTCGACAAGGACGGGAGTTTGTTACGCCTCCAACGGGGCTGAGTTATACAGGCTCGTAAGTTGCACTTTGTTCGGAGGAAAAAAACTAGCGATGACTGAAATTTGAATGATTCATTTAGATTCCTTTATCAAATGGATCATCTCGGACAGGAAGACTACCGTCCTCATCCCGTTTTGGAGAAAGCACTCGATGTTTTGTTTTTGTTGCATGCCGACCATGAACTGAACGCTTCCGCAACGACAGTCTTGCAAACGGGAAGTTCGCTCGTGGATCCGTATTCTGCGATTGCGTGAGTTTCCGTCTAGCTCTCACATGAATTTGCTGATGTTTTATGTTTCACGCAGGGCTGGATGTGCATCGTTGTAGTGAGTATAGCAATTCTTTACCTCAAACTTGTTGTGTCAAATAAGAAGATCTGACCGGTGCCTATTCATTGCCTGCTACGGTCCACGTCTTCAGCGGTCCTTTGCATGGTGCGTTGTAGTCTCTTTTGCTGCGAGTCTCACGGAAACAGTGCTCATCATTATTGGCTTCTATTTTCAGGTGGTGCGAATGAAGCAGTTATTCGGATGTTGATTTCTATTGGAAAGTGAGGAGCAACTCTTCAAAACATCGGAAGAACTACAGGCTGAACTGGGAATCCGCTTTATATAGGCCAGAAAATGTCCCGGCATTTATTGAAGCCGTGAAGAGGCGTGAAAAGGTTCTTTCTGGATTCGGTCACCGGGTCTACAAGACGGTGGGTGTTGGCCTAATTTTGTGTTCTGTGAAACAGAAACTAAATCGCATCCGAATGCTTCTAGTCTGATCCTCGCTCCTTCATTGTGAGAAAGACGGCTGATGAGGTTTTCAAAGTGCAAGTAGTCGTTTGTTATGTAGACTATTGGAGCGTGCTAAAGAAGCTAAATCTATAGGACTGGGAAAGATGAGCTACTAGAAACAGCTATGGCTCTTCATGAAGCTGCGATGAAGGATGAATATTTCATCAAGCGCAAGTTGGCACCTAATGTCGATTTTTGGTATGTTGCATTGTTCGTACTCGCTAGCAACCTCTTGTTCATTTTTGAATGATCTTATAGGAGGTAAGATGATTGCCACCAGCTGCCACCTGTCTAATCGGCGCCGATATTGATTCGTTTTCGCTCTAGTGGGCTTATCTACCGTGCCATGGGCTTCCCTCTCGACTTTTTCCCCGTGTTGTTTGCTGTCCCCAGGGTAGTGGGTTGGCTTGCACACTGGAGACAGGCAAGTTCAAACTCATTCATTTTTTGACATGAACAGCGCAATGACTGACAAGATGCGCGCAGATGATGCTGCAACCGGGCGGTGTGAAAATATGGAGGCCAAGACAAGTAAGCATATGATCCGACAAGCATCAATAATCTTGATCTCTGACACTTTTTCATCTTTTTCTTTGTTTTTTCCGCCTCGCGTTTTGCAACGCCCCTTAGATATACGTTGGGTCTGGTAAGCGTGCGTATGTACCGGTCGAAGAACGCGTGGCAGTAGAAGGGCCGCAAATGACGCCGTCCCCAATCGAGCATTCTGGGTGAGTGACAGTTTGTTTTGGTTTATGATGAGATGGTGACCATAGGGACGGTGCCCTGCCCGGGTTATTGCGGCGTGCTTTCTCCGTGTGTGATGGTAGTATCTCTAAACGGACAATGCTGGCCACTTTCAAAGGTGCAAAAGCAAAGTTGTAAGGGGCGTTGCACTTTGTAGAGAGCTCTTTTTTTTTTATTTCTTGTTCTCCTTTACGGTACTTGATCAATGCAATTTTTCTGTTTCAAAATGAAGAGGGGATGGTGAGCTTGGCCCGAAAAATTCAGGTCCGTTCGCTTGTCATGATGCCGGAATGAGTAAATGTTTTAGGCAGTCTTGATGGAGTTTAGATTTATTTGTACAAGATGAAAGAGCAAAAACGCCCATTCAACGTTTTTCTCCTCATCCATCACCTTCCCGTCTCCACCGGCTCCCTTAAATTCCTCTTCCTCTCCCTTACACTCTCAGCGAAGACATGTTCTCTACACTCGTTACCGTCGCTCTTTTTGCCGCTGCTTCCATTCGTGGTGTCGCTGCTGACCCCTTCCAAATCAACACTCCCCAATCTGTAAAGCAGGTCCGTCTGCTTTTTGTTCGAATTTTTGTTTGTGGAATTGAAGGCTTTGTAGTGCGAACCAGTTGACCTCTCTTGGTCTGGAGGAGTTGCTCCCTTCAACATTATCGCTGTTCCATCTGCTGATCCCTGCGCCGACGCTCTGTATGTTTGTTCGTGATCATAAAAAAAATCCCATTGTTCATTCTTTATACAGCCAGGACCTCGGTGACATTGACCAATGGACTAAGAAGTGGACTCCCAAGCTTCCTGCTGGTTCTACCGTTGTGTTGTCGCTCCTTGACACGACTGGTGAGGAGACATGGTCTGGTGAGGTGAGTAATTATCGCAACTCCTGTTTCGATCATATAATTAAGCCTTTTTCCTAGATCACGGTTGAGGCTGGCGATGACAGCTGTGTCCCTGCCGATCTCTTGGCTTCCGCCTCCTCTGTTGCTGCTGCTGCTTCCTCTTCTGCCGCCGCTGCTTCCAGTATTGTTTCCTCGTCTGTAGCTGTTACCGGCACTACGTAAGTACTTGTGCCTTTGTTCTTTGTGGGCGCGCAACTAAAACGATTTCATATAGCCTTACCATTGCTCCCTCTTCCACCCGTGCTGCTGCTAGCACTTCCAGCTCTGCCGCCGTCGGCCCCGTCGGTGCAGTAGGAAGTGAACCCTTCCAGAGCTCAAGTAACGGTGCCTCGCACACTACTGCGCCCGTCATGCTCCTTGGTGCATTCGCCGCCATCGCAGCATTCATCCTCTAATGAACATATACCCTGTTCTGGGTATCATCATACCCTTACAATTATCAACTCTCTCAATCTCCATCTTTCATTATCCGGATATAATGCGTGTGTATGACGTCCTGGCACTGATGCAGTTGATGCCAATTTGATTATTGACAACGCCTGTTTATACTTTTTTATCTCTCTTCTTGTTGGGCATCGAGCTGCTGATCTTTTCTCGTTGTAATGCTTGAATGTATTCTCTTTTGGCGCTTTGAGCTGGTGATCACAGTTCGGTGTCTCGTTGCGTATACAGAAATTTTTTACTTGCATGCGTGTCTTGGAATTGGCAATTTTTATTCAATATCTATACACTTTCCCCATCCATCCGTTCTCAAATGTGTTGGAATGTGCTACCTCGAGTAAGTATTAGCGTTACTAGTTCCTGATCCTCCGAACTCGGACTACCCCTTGCTCCTGAGTTTCTACCTGGGCACAAAAGGACAGGTGATAGAACGGGCGCGAAGCATCCTCTAGATCGATACCCCCTCCAACCCATCGCCCCTCTACGCCCTGTAAACCAACGTTCTTCGCTATGAGAAGATCCTGGCTCTCTTGGCCCTCGGGCATATCGCCAGAATCCATGTCCAGATGAGCTAGTTGCTCGACAGTCAAATAAGGTCCAAGGAGTTTCAACAACTCTTGATTCCCGTCGCTCTTGATCCATTCTCCGTGTGCATCGACGCTATCCCAGCCCGATAAGAGGTAAATTAGGGATGGATTGGCGATATTGTAGTAGAATCTAAGAGGATAGCTTGACCATGCGGATTGGCGTGTTTGGAGGAGAGCAAAGTGTTCGGGGATGGGAGATGTAGTGAGGGTGTTTGGAGGGTTTAGTTTGAGAATGGCAAGCTCGGTAATTGGCATTGTAAAATTGAGAGATGCGATTAGGGGTGGTCTTGAGCTGATTATAAACTGGGGGACGCGTCATCGATTGATTTTGGATGATTGCGTGGCCTTTCGAGTCAGATGGAGTACCGTTTTAGAGGACTCTAGCAACAATCAGAGCCACTTAGCGTAAAGAATTTAATTATAACAGGGCTTTGGAGGCGCGTTGCATCCGCGGGATTCAAGAAACGTAGAATCCCGACGCGTCAAAAATCTGCACTTGACTGAATACCACCATGTCCGAATCAAACGACTGGCACACGGTGTGAGCTACTCATGTTCAACTATCAAAATCCGATACGCTGATAGTATATCGAAAGGACGGTACAGATCCCCTTTGCATCTGCAAAACACGCCTTGATTGCAAAGCAAGCTATCGAAGTCGATGCAGAGTTGCAGCCTCAAGCAGTGAAAAGAACGATCACAGTAGAAGGAGAAATCCTCAAAGCGTGCGTCTGTCCGATCTAATCGTCGCTGCAGATTTTTGTTATACTAACGATGTTTGGTTTATAGTACGTTTAGCACACTAACGATCCGGCTAGCTCGTCTTACAGTAAACGCATTCCTCGAAAACGTAGATCTAGTCGTTCGTACGATACAGCAGTTTGGCCAAGATGCAGAAAAGACGTCTTCATGATCTTTTCTTTCGTTTCAATTTATTTGTTACAGTTATACAAAACACTTGTGCAAGAAAAAGATAACGAGGGTGTGGAATACAATCGTCTGGCTTTGAGATGCTCTTTCCTTTCTTCGTCTAATTTGCGCCATTTGCACCGTCCGCCTCTGCCGCCTCGCCGGCCTTCTTCTTCTTGCTCTTCTTGCTCTCCCGCAAGCTCTTGGTCAACAGTGTTTTGAGTTCTTCGTCTTCCAGTTCCTTCTCCGTCTTGACCAACTCTGGCTTATACCAGAGGGGCGGGTGAGTAATCAATGCAGGTCCATTGGGCAGGAGAGCGATGGTAAAGTGGTATGCTGCCACAAAAGTGTTTGAAGGAGTGTAACTGGCGAGACAATCAACATGAGAGGTTGTTAAGAAAAGCACTACTTACACAACTTCGTACGGCTTGACTAGACTGTGTTGGACAGCCTCTTGCAAGCCCATACGAGCGCGTTTCTCATCTTCAAGGACACGAATGTTGAAAGGGAAAGCACCGGCCTTTTTCTGAACTTCAGAGAAAACGGCACGAGAAGTCTTCATTTTTAATTGATAAGTAATTGTCGAATCTCTCTGATAGATCGTCGTCCGCGATTCTTCGACCCTGGCCTACATACGTACTCGGAGATCAGGAAAGGGAAAAACAGAAAAACAGATCGAGACTACTCACTTTGCCATCTTCACCAGAAGACACCAAGATATCGATACCCCACACTTCACCTTCCGCAAAGGTCACAGCCTCAAATTCCTTCTTCTGTGCCTCGCTGGGGTTGAGAATGATACGCTTCTTGCCATCAATGACGTTTTGCGTTTGCTGGCACGACAGCATACCTGCACATTCATATTCAATATTTCGTCCGAGCCGCCGGTCGAGAACAGGAACACACCTTCAACAGGTTTGCAATCCCACGCAGCAGCAACCCGTCCAACAACCTCTGTAACTCCCCAATTCTTATTGCCCGCCTTTACGGTACGCATCGCGATCTCTGCAGCAGTCCAAGCAGCCTTGAGGACATCTGCACGACGACCCGTTACCGGGTTTTCGGGGGTTGCGCCGACTACGATTGTCTCGGCGCTGACGGAAGCGAATCCATCGATATGAGCACCGATGTGAAGTTTGACTACGTCGTCTTTTTGTAGGGTTTGCGAGGACTGGGGGTCAGAGCTGGAATGTGAGAAGAAGACAGTGTTTGAGTTTGGACGTTTCACTTGTGAAATAAAAAATAGAGAATGAAAATACGCACGCGAGCGGTGAAAAGTGAGAAACGGTGTTGTTCACAGATACACTCGTAGGAAAAGCGATTCCTGGAAAGGAGACGGATCGAATAGAATCGATTAAAAAATCATCAAGATCGATATATGGTCTTTTTCTCCACATACCTTTGGATACACGAACGCCCTTGACGGGTTTGTTGTACACTGCTCCAGTGCCTTGTTCAATAAGCTTGTCACCCTCGACGCAAATGTCAATGATTTTTGCGCCCTCGACGCAGAGCTCGATGAGCTTTTTCATGACATTGTTTACGACATCTGCTGCAGTCTGCCAATAGCGGCGGGAGCGAGATTAAATTTGCGTCGGTAAAAAAGTGAAGGGAAAAATGGAAAAAAGGGCACCTTGTATTTGGTGAGATCAGCATCGAGAGTCGATCCAGCAGGCTTTTTTTCAGCAGCCTGAGCAGCAGGTTTTTCAGAATCGGACATGGTTGTAGAAGCAGAAAACTCGACAGTTGCGTTGACGTCGCGGGTGCAACTTGGTAGAGGGCAAACCTATTTTAGGCAACTCGACGTCATCTGACATCAACGCACCAAAAGTCAAAAATCCATTCCACCGTGAATGATATCTACATTAGATGTGGGTAAGAGAGCTAGGTGTACAATTATACTTCTCCATATGCATGCAAAGCTTGGTAAAGATATACTTCTGCTTGAAAATACAGCAATATATTGGGATAAATGATATGGCTTGGGAAGAAGAAATGAAGCACTGATGTCAGTCCAGAAATTGACGGGGAGGGGAATGATGAATGTGCGATCCAAATAAAGATGTGTATGAAATAGTAATCCGGTAATAAAGCAAAAATAATTGTCACGGTTTCCATGCGACAAAACCTCGTATCGTCCTGCACCAGTCCCCTGTGTTTTTTTGGGTATCTTCAAGAAGTTGGACATTGTTCCGCCACACACGCCAATCTGGACGTTCTCCTGGAGGCTCTGACCACTGAAACTGAGACATGACGTGGTCTCGCATCCCGATACGATCCGCCATGTCACTGTGGAGATGATCAGTGTCCGAAAAAAATGAGAGAGAAAGAACCAACTTTTCCCAATTGCACCATTCACGTTCAAAAGCTTCTCGAGTGGAAGATTTCATGATGCGGCCGTCTTTGGGACGGGATGTCACTGTCACCGCGACAGGTGGTAAACCGGGACTGTGCAACTTGTCATATTCCACGTAGATGGCCTCCTTACAAGCCTGGACAGTATTGACTGTCCTTGCTAGATGCATAGGAGCCCACATTTGTATCCTCTTGCGGGAATTATTTTCGAGATCTTGAGGCTTGATCTCGTCCGAATCTGATCGCCGTGCTCCTGTTTCTGTTGTCCGTTGAAATCCAAACTGTTGAGCAGGGTCAAGGTCTATGGACGATTCTTTGCGTGACGAATGCCCAGACAAAGGCGAATTGGGGGGCAAGGGTATTTGCAAGGACTGATGCGACACGACATTATCGAAGCACGACGAGAGGTAAAAGGGAAGGACGGTAATGAGTCGGGGAGGCAGGAACCTGCTGGAGAGCATGGCATCCCAAGCGGCCTTGAGTCTGGAGTGATCCTGAGGGTGACTCTGAGAAATATAGGGAGTGGCGGGCTGCTGAGGAGCAGGTGTAGGAAAGGAGAGATGGGTAGGAGTCTGTCCGCGAGAAGGAAAAGTTGACTGCGACTTGATACTAAGGGGTGATTTCGGGCTAAACTTGGAAGGCGCAAAAATTGACTGTGGAGACTCTTGTAAGGGCGAGAGACCGGATTTTTTGAGCGTGATGTCGGAGTGGTCGTCTATGCCTGACCAAATTGTCGCCGATGATACAGTATTCAAGGAACTCCGAGAGGATAGAGTGCCTGGACTTATAGAGTCCGGTATAGGAAAGTCGACAATTAACGGTGGACGCTCGGGTCGTGGACGGGCTGATTGGCAGTATGGAAAAATCAAATCTTCTTCGATGATCTAAGCACGCAAGTTAAAAATGCCCGTCAAGTGTCAGGAACGGTCAAGAGGTACACGAACCTCCAGAACGGCGCCAGATTTCATGACGCGGGAAATTTCCTAAATGAAGTGAGTAAGGCTAGGTGATCAAGATTAGGAGTGATGTACCTCGAGAACAAATTGCCACTTGTGATACTCCTTTAGTTGTGTTATCTTTTATGAATCAGGAGGAGACACTTACTTCATCTTCGGGGATGGCTAGCCCCAAGCGTGATACTCGGACAAGATCAAAGTGGTCCGAGGGGAATGGAAGATTTTCGAGACTGAATTGTGGAGAGATAAGCACGAGGGCAACGAAAAGACGCCTTGGACGCACAAGTTTCCTTGCTTCCAATGCAACCGTTTTGTTAGGTCTTTATACATCCCGAGCTTTTCGAACTTTGCGAGATTCGGTTGCCTCTTTACGAGGTCAAAGCCAACAATGATACTCGACTGGAAAGAGACTTGAGAGAAAGGATGATTTGCGAGAGGAGTTGTGCTCACCGGCCATTGCTGAGCAGCATCGAGAGCCCATACACCGGTACCGCACCCCAAGTCGAGGACCATTGAGGGAGGCGTCTCGAATTGGTGCATGGTAATGCCTTTGTAGCATGCCTTGAAGAAGAGATGGTCCCAGTTGTCACTAGAAAATAGTCAGTCTTGAAAGATTGGACGAGGTGCGCGACGGACTAGTCCTGAATGTCAGAGGGGTAGTCGAAGGGGAGGTCCTCGAAGGGATGCTTGTTGAAGGGGTAGGAGATCTCGCCTGGCCTGCGTTTGAAGTTGCGCTCCCTGAGGAGGAGAGCCTCTACGTCTTTCTGGGCAGGAGACATGGAAAAGAAGGACAGTAAGCGAAAAAGTGCTAAATAACCATCATGGAGAGAGGGGACTAGTATTGATTTTTAATATTAGACACGTGCTTTCTTCCTCCATGGCCTCCCTCGTCCGCTCAGCCCTCCGCGCCAGACCTCGCCCGTTCCTTGCTAGATCCCTTGCTACTCGCGAACGCGAGCCCTACGACATCAACACCGACCCAGAACCCCTCAAAGACTACCCCATTGCTCCTCCCACCAACCGCCAGTACCTCCCGCCAACCGGATGGGACGACGTCCAGGAAAGACGCAACTTTGGAGACCCCGTTCGCATCTCTTTCTCGCGTTTCTTGCCTTCTCTTACACTTTGTTCAGCTTCCGGACCAAGATGAACTTCTCTCAATGTGGGGTCCCGATATCCCACCGCGCGGCGTGACACCGAGCATGGCTCTCCGTCATTTCGCCCTCGCCGCTCTCGCCTTTTCTGGAATCTACTTTGTCGTCAAGACTGCTCTCACCCCCGAACCTCATTTCACACGGCGGGACTATCCTTACGACGGTCTGTCCAAGGAGCTCGGTGGTCTTGACGCCAACAAGGTCCGTTGTAATCCATATTTTTTCGTCACACAAAAGTGTTCTCATACGTTTCAACTTTTCACAGGCAAGAATAGAGACTGAAACGGAGTAATTGTCGACCCTTCTCTTCCACGCAAAGGGTCCTACGTACTGTACCAAAGAATCACGGTCCCTGACTATCGCGTACAATTTGTTTTTACGCGTACATCACCGGGTACTCCAACTCTAGATCTGCAAAAGAATGTAGACTTCCTTTCTTTTCCAAAAGAAAAAAAGATTTGCGTGTCTGAGATTTCCTTTTCTTGAAAAAGAAAAAAGGTTTGGTATCATATGTACCCGCATTCTTGCTTCCCTGTATCATTCCTATCCAAGACGTTCTCTTGTTCTCTATCAGGAGAAGAACCCGCCACAGGCTGCTTCCCTTTTGTCCAAACCTTTTTCTGTACCTTTGTCTTGTTGTTCCCATGTTCACTGTGACACACACGCGTCAAGGGTCCCAAGGGCTTCTTTCCTTTTAGCACGGCCTGTTCTGTCATATTGAGCACCCACACTCACTTGATTGCTGCTGCGTGATATCATTGCTTTTACGAGTTGACCACGACGCTCGGACGCCTCGGGGTCTCAGACAAATTTTCAAGGAGTTATTTAACTAGTTAATGGGTCGATGAATTACGATGCTCCTCGAGGCCTCCTTGTGCTCATGCTTCTGCTTGGGAAGCCGTAGAGATATTCAAAAGCGGGAAGGACAAAATTGACCGTACTTCTTTCTCAACTTCATACCGAATCTCTACTGTATTCGCCACACCTAAATTAATTATCTTCTAGTTTAGTGTTATCACCGGGAAATTACAAGTAAGTCCGTCTAAATTCTACGTTCACGCTGTACCCCAACAGCGCCCTTGTATGCAGGTCTAGGCTTTGGCCGAGGTCGTAAATTGACGGCGAGAGACGTCTCAGCCTCAACAGAGGCACCGTGCTCAAAAGTGTCTCCCTCCTCCGAAAAGTCAGAGACCTCGTCCTCGTCCTCGTCGTCCGTCTCCTTGGCCTTGCCTTTACCTCTGCCTTTACCTTTCCCAGCCTTACCCTTACCCTTCCCTGCACTCTTCGCCTCTTTCTGCTTACCCTTTCCTTTCCCAGTACCCACCGACTTCCTCGCCCTCTTCCTGGGTACCTCCTCTTCATTTTCCTCCTGTCCTCCTTCAGGCTCGGGCGTGGGCGTCACCGATCCACTCCCATTCTTCCTCTTCTTCTCTCTCCTAAAATCCGAAACAACCTGCTGCAATCTCTTACTCGAATATGCCTGCCGCTTCCTAGGAGCCAAAGTGCCACTGCCTCCAGAAATGTCAAGGAAATTATCGAGGTTGCCTTGTTTGTTTAAAGACGATGCCTATATAAAGAAAGATGTGTGAGTATCAATCATATATCAGAATAGAACACGGGCACGGGTGGGGTAGATGAATAAGTAGATAGATGGATAGACGTATACACGGTTAGTTGGCATACGGAATGAATGCTTCGAGCTCGAGTCTAACAACAAGCAATACCAATAGCAACAACTCACCTGTGTTCGTTTTCCCATCTTTCTAATAATGGGCAACAACAGGTCGTCTACCTTGCTCTGCTGCCATCCAAGCTCTTCGCGTAAAAACCTATGAAAATAAACAATGCATTCGTCCCGTGTGTGAAAGCAAAAAAGTAAAGAAGAGTAAGATGGGAAAAGATTGAGGTTGAGATTGATTAATTGTTGTGTAGAAAGTGCTAGAATGGTGCGCTCACTCTCGGAGGGCATCAAGATCCGGCAGGCCCCATTTAAATGGCTCTTCAGATTCGTCGACAGTGGGGTGATAATATGCATCTCGCTGTCCATTTGGATAGGGTATTGGTCACAAAGTAGTTTAGTATACTCGGCACTAGACAGACTCACAACTGCGGGATTCGGCCACTCCGGAGGAAGATAAAGATCCTTGAACTTCTTTTTCTGTACAGAAACGAGCTCGAAAGCAAAATCAGATAGATAGATGGCAAAGTACTCACAAATCTCTTACGAAACGCCGAAGTCTTCCCATCCTCCTTATCCTTACCCGTTTGAACCTTTTGCCACCAGTCTTTAAATTTATGAAGCCCGTCATCTCCTGGAAACTCTTTCAACAGCTCCATCGCAACGACAGGACCCACGCCAGGAAGCCCATCGACATAATCGCTGCCTAAAAGGTACGCCAATCTGATTAGAGTTCCTTGGTCCAATCCAAGCTCCCGACTGAGATCGCCTAGAAGGAAACACTCCACAGTCTTGGATTGATTGAACATATTTTTGAATACTCGTTGACCTCCGAACAGAAAGACATCAGAGTCATCCGTGATGATTCCATCGACTAGACCGAGAGACAACAACTTGGCGCATTGAGCTTCGGCTTCCATGGGGGCAGTGATGTAGGGTATGCCGAAAAGGCGCAGCATCATCTATGATATTGAAAGACCCAATGAGAACTCGAGCAAGTGAAGAATAATTATTTTTGATACGTACCATGATCTGAGTGATCATTTGTTGCGTAACATCCTCCGAATCCCGCATTGCGTTCTTCCTCTGTTGATCCAAAGTTCGTATCTCATCGTCAATTTCCCTCCTGACGTCGTCTATATCCCTGCCTTTGACCTGAGACATGAATCGAGCAAATTCACCCTCTTCAGCTATAGGATCAATCTCCTGAGCGGCGTCCCAATCTTCTATAGGTGAAGGAGGTCGTGGGGATCCTTCCCGACGTGAAAATTCATCGGGTGAGGGCGAACGGGATGACGGTTCATCATTTGGCAGGGTTGATGGAGGTATGATGGTTGCTTCCTTTTGAGATATCCGAGTAGATTTTTCGGTGCTTCTAAAGACGGGATTGACACGATCGCTATCGCTTGGATGGACCTCACCCACTGACTTTAACGGCCCCGGCGATCTTTCTGTAGATCTGTCCAGGGAACTGATAGTATCGCCATCAGAATCAGAAACGAGGGTTGGGTCTGGGCGCTGGTCAATGGATTTATTATTGTGTCCTTCAGGCAGTGGCTCGGTAACAGGTGGCACTTCCTCCATATCATCATCCGAGTCGGAAAGAGGCCTCGCTGGCTCTGGGGTGGTAGTCTGTTCTACAGTGGATGTCTCCATGCTACGGCTAGGTTGAAAGACAGATGTTCCTGAAGATTCAGGGACACTTTCGATACCGTTCATTGTAGGAACCTCTTCCATGTCATCGTCTGAAGCAAAAGTCTCGGCAATGGACTGAACAGGTAGGATCTCATCCTTGAGATGTTGAGAAAGCAAAGAAACTACAGGAGACTCTCTATCGGAACCAAAGTTCTGGACAGGTGCATCCACGTCGGAAGGCGTCAAAGGAGTCGCAAGTGGCACCGCTGTGGTCGGCACTTTCTGGGGTGTGGTAGTCTGAGATTTGGGGCGAGAGCTCAGCAACAAAAACGGCTTTCCGAAGGAAGAACCCGAGTCAACGGTCGACGAAGGAACAGGCATTTGCTCATGACTACTCTTAGAGGAAGATGCCACCGGTTTCTCGTCTAATGCGAAAAGTGCGTTGAGTCGAGCTTTGCGCTCCAAACCAGACGTAGACTTTGATTGCTGAGTCGATTTCTTATCCTCTAAAGACGCCTGTATCGCAAAAGCAAGGTCTCTGTCTTCGGCAGAAGACGCATCAACACCCGCTGAGGATGAAGGTAACGCAGAGTGGTCATAAGACTGCTGAATAGCAAAGGCAACATCCTCGTCCTCGTCTTCGTCTGGTTGGTGATCATCTCTCTCTTGCTCATCTTCCTCCAGATCGAACAGAGGAATATTTTGAGTTGCTTGATGATTAGAGGGAACGCTGGATGAAGCGGCTTTCTTGGGTGTATAACGAGTAGCTATGGCGGATAGCGCCATCTTACGTCGATAGTCTCGCAGATCTGGATCCACACCTGTGGTTGGTCTGAAAGTGACAAGTCAACGGTAGTTCCCAACGCATTTCAACCTGGGGCTCACATATCCACTTCCTCCATATCCATATCGTCGTCTTCGTCATCTTCGTCCTCCCCGTGATTACTATCATGATCTATGACGATGGGTTTCTCCCGAGTTCCTGTGTCTCGTATACCCAAGACCCAACCTCCTTCTGCCCCTTCATTCTTCACCAAAACATATTCCTTATTTCGCTCGCTAGCAATTCGGACTGGTATTGAGATATGCGCTTTACCAATACTATCCGTAGTGATGAGGAGTTGTTGTGTGAGCGCATTCCGTTGCTGGAGCTGTTTTATTTGTTGTTTGGAGAAGTCAAGCGGAGTCGGAGCTGCTCGCAGCATTTGCTGCAACCGTGTGTAAGACGTCTGACGAGACTTGAGCCTGAGGTCGCCAACAATTTCGTATTGAACTTCTGTGGGCAATTCTCTGAAGGCAGGAGAAGTGACGTCGAAATCCTCGGGGCGCATTTCCTCAATAAACGCTCGCAATTCTTCTTCTGTAGCCAAGCGAGGATCGGGCGCCGCTGTACGAGTGACTTTTGCAACTTGCTCCTCCAGATTTACATCAGGCAGTCTGTAGGGGTCATGGTCATAAAATTTCTTTTTGGGAGACGATTTGGGCTCCTGTGTTTGCTGTTTTCTTGCAGGTGTTTTAGGCATGTTAGGATCAAGGTCTTCCAGGTAAACGGTGTCGTCATTAAGCTCTACAGGTCCAGTAGGTACTTTGCTCTTCCCTTTTGAGGATCTGCGAACTGAGTTGAGCTAAGAACGTAAGCATCCAAGCCGAATTTATATGCGCACTGTGAACCCTTAGCATGTTTCAAGGCTTCTCTTCTCATCTGAGCTGCCAACAACTTCTCTGCAAGTTTCATATGACTAGCAGCCGCTCCAGACTTTTTCTTCCTTCGTTCGTTCTGTGGCACAGGTATTTTCAGCAAGTAAAGCGGTCCGGAGACAAACTGGCACTCACTAGTGTAGACCTTTTCAGCGCTGGAGCTCCACCGTCAAAGACGAAAACTGGTTTCATTCCGTAGAACAGTAACTTGCAAATCCTGCGAAGGAACCCCAAGACGTGGGCATTGACCAAAGTTCGACCATCCTTGGCTCGCATAGTGGCTTGAAACTGATAGATCCATATGCTAGAGTCAATGGCTACGGCTTTACCCTCCATTGTCTCCAGCCTATACGATAATTAGTTCGTCCAAGCTTAATTGACCACAGCCAAAAACTTACATGACGGGCCGACCCACTGGGGTTAGTAGATTCCAGAGTGATTTCACACCCATCGTTAGACAGCTTTATCAGCCTTCAGATGAACAAGTGAAATGCAGAGTAGACATAGAACTTTGAGTGAGTGGAGTCAAAGCAGAGGCAATACATTCGTAAATTAGTCAGACGCGTCCTGCGAACGTGAGCCTCGCGTCCGAGAACAGTCCGAGTCTATCTAGAGGATAACTACCCAAGCCCTCAAAGCACTATGTATCAGTATGTTATGGCTGAAAATCTCCATAAAGGACCTGTCTCCAGTCGATCCATGCCTCTTCACCAATGTGCGCGGCCAACTTTGCTACCAAAGATTTGGGAGCGACTTTCTCTAAAAAGTCTCTGCTACTGCATATTATCATCTTCACCTTGCACCTAGTCAGCATTACATTTATGCGTCGTCTGTCCTTCAAAAACCCGAGCTTGTCAGACGCGACAATGGATACAATGATGTAATCGTCTTCATTCCCCTGGAACGCGTCGATATTGAAGCACCTGTCTTCCCAGGCAAGACCTTCCGCCTTCAAGCCCTGTTCTATTACCCCACGCTGGGCATCATAAGGTGTCAAAATACGAAACGAACGTCCCGAAGCTTGCAATTTATGGGCGAGGCCAATGACGACTTTGACTTCTTGTTCATTCTATGCGAAGATTGACTTTACTTGATACCACTATTGGAAAACGACTCACCACTTTACTATGACCTCTCCATTCTTCCCTTCCTTGGTTAACGTCAATGAAGCAGCAACATTCAAACGAGTTAACGACATGTGCACTGTGAAGTTTACTGTTGTACACGCGTTGAGAGATGAAATCACCGATAGGAACGGGCATTCTATCTGTCAAAAAAAGTTTAGACTTGAGCGTAAGAATCAGAACACTGATTCACATTGTATATTGAGCATTAACATTTTCTTTATCAAATGTTTCTCTTCAAATACGCTATGAAGAGCAGAAATCTCATCTTGTCCATGAGGTGCAACTAATCCAAACATCGGGTCAAAATAGGGAGACATCTCACGAAGCCAAGGTACATACGCTGCATATTGTCTCCAATAAAGACTAGTTTTTCAAGGGAGTTTTGGAATAAATGCAAAACAGGCAGGTAGTCGCCGGTCTCTATTTGACTAGCTTCATCAACTAACATCACTTGAGGTGGGACCAATCGAGCAATAGAAGATATTCTAGATGTTGAAAGCATGCTGAGAGTACAAAGGATCACTTTTGACCCCTGCAATAGTCTCTCTGTCTGAAAGTCACCAACATCGAGCTCTTCTGATTTGATGAGATGGAATTGAACTTTGTCATATAGATGTTCGTGCCTGGAGAGAGATATGAGTCGGAGCTCGCCAAAGAATAAGAAAGGAGGGCACCAATCAAGATGGAATGTTGTTGATACGAGTATTTTGAAGTCGAGGAAACCAATGGAAACCAACTTTTCCGCCATATTCTTGACTGCGACATTTGATCGAGCCACTAACCAGACACATGGAGGGGAGGCAGATAGCATATAGCTCACGACTGCCGACGCGATACAAATTGTTTTTCCGCTCCCGGGAGGTCCTCGAATAATAACAAGCCTTTGATCCTCACGCATGGATAAGATAGATTCAACGGCCTTTTGCTGCGAATCGTTCAAAAGGTGTGATGGAGGATAAATGATGGGAATTGGTTTCGACTGGGCAGAATCGAGGAATGAACCAGCTTCAGGTTTTCCGAGATAGATCCACCGGAAAAATGGATGCTCATGAAGATTCGACGCTCGTCGAAGGATCATAAAGACAATCTGTCGTCTCAAATTTTCAGCTTGTGTACCTTTTTCTTTGCCCAATGTGACGACCGAATTGACAGTACTGCCGTGCCAAGAACTGTCAAGGTGGACCTCAGCCGCTTTTCCAGTCACCCTTGCTGAGGGTAATAGAATGGTCGATTCCTTGCCTGCTTTGGTTATGTTGACAGCTAGTGCCTAATACGTCTGTTAGCAGATAGCTCGGCATCCGTAATAGATAAACCAAACCTGATGGCCTGCAAGGTCAGCCACTCGTGTTTTGAACCGGGTGGAAAGAAGCTCCGCATTTCCAGATTTACCGATCTGCAAAGCTGACTCAACCTCGTTCTCCTTCCATTCAGGGCACAAGGAAGCTAATAAATTGCTATGGTGCATGCTCATGGCCAACACCAACAACACCTACTGCAGATCAGTAAGCAACCAAAAAGGATTGGAGAAAACATACGGACTTGGTTGTTTAGGGCATCAGCATGGATTCGGGGACATACTGCCAGCTTTGGTTTCATGTAACTCAAGGTAGAAGCATAATAGCAACTCCATGCTTGTATAGCCAAAAACTTGACCGATGGTTCTCCCTCATAGTCCACAAACACCGAATAAAAGGCCTTGTTGTATATAATAGCACCGTCGCCAAGAGCATCTATCATTGCTTGAGGAGAGTCACGGCTCCTTTCGCTCAGCCACAGCATATCAACACCTTGATTGAGGCGTAACCTATGATCCAAATACAAAGACAAAACAAGCTGGTCTGTTCGCAAAGCATACTTAATGGTCGTAAAGTCGCCTAGCATTTTTTGGAGAACTTTCATTTCATCCCAATTCTTGCCACACAGTACAACCAGAACATGAGTGGCCGAACCAAAAGCTATACGAGTCAAGCGAAGCTTGTCTCCAATAGCAAAAGATATCCCAATAGCCCCATCAACAATAGTGTCTGTGAATGACTTGATGATACTGGGTGTCAGGGCTGAAGATCGATATACGATGACCTGGAGCTGGCAGTCGACACTGCGGAACATTCTTGGATTGAGACTGAATGTGGTCGCATTATAGACAGGTGTTGACGGACTGGTGCCCGAGTTGGAAGATGATACAAGAGGATTTTCAGGTGATGATTTGGATAGATCCTGCTCGACGGGTAATACAGACATGTTGAGATTATGAGATTCGCAAGGGATATTTTGCGTGTTCGAGTGAGACTGGAATGTTTAAACGCCAGTGAGTGACTGTAGAGACTCGGACGTCGGATGGATAGTGTACACGCGCCTTTATGTCCCTATGATCGAGAAGTCAGCACTTGTAGATAACAGCTGTAGCCAAACAGTGAACCTACCTCTACCTATCTCTCGTGGTTACGGAATTAGAAAACAACTTGTTTGTAGTTGGAGCCAGGGACGCGTACTCGTAGCGCAAAAATTTACCATACAAATCACGTGTGCGTAAGTACTTTTTACTCCCAGTCTGCCGCACCGTCTACGCAATCCACGACATCGCAAGAGTCGATGCTCGTATAATAGCCTGGTCGGAAGCTAACCGAAGAATATGGATGAACGCCTAACACTATGTTTGGGAAAATAACGCGTCACCTTTTCTATGTGGTCTCCACCAGCTCTGCCGTCTCGACACGCGTTTACTTCTTTTGATTTAGACTTTGGAAAAATCATCATGACGGATACGTGTGAATGTCAATTTCACGACTATAAAGGCGACGAACCAAAATTGCCCACTTCATATCTCACCTTGAACAACTTATCAAGGACTTGCAAGCATGGTTTCTCAGAGTGTCAAGCTTGGTGGAACTGCATCGGACGTATCTGTCGCTCGAGTTGGAGTACGTATTATAGGATCTTTTTAGCTTCGTCTCTGATCTGAGATATTTCTGTGTAGCATGGGTTAATGGGCATGACGTGAGTGAAACTGGCACTCCATTCCCTTCTGATTCCATTGCTCATTGAATCCGACAGATGGACAACTAACCCTGTTCCTGACGAAATATGCTTTGAATCGATCAAGGCTGGTGTAGATGCTTTACCCCCTGGCGTCAAGGCGTTTCTGAATACAGGTGATTTCCATCCCTAATAATGCTTCCTCGTTTTTCCTTGTCCGTTTGAATGATCTGAATTCTTCTATTAGCCGATTTTTACGATCAAAACTGGGGAACAGGCAACCTTGAGATGCTCTCGAGGTTCTTCGCAAGATACCCTGAATATGCAGACAGAATATTTCTCTCGGTCAAGGGCGGAGTAGACCCTGCAAAGCAGGGTCCGGATGGCTCGTAAGTTGCACAACGTTTTGCCAATTCTTTTTAATTAATTCCTTCACTTTATTATAGCCTTGAATATTTGAGAATGAGTGTAGAACGCTCTATCAAGGCGCTGGGACCACTCAAACAGATTGACCTGTTCGAACCAGCACGTATCGACGTCAGCGTCGGTATCGAGAAGATTATGGAGAACCTCGTCACTCTTCTAAAGGAAGGCAAATTCGATCATATTGGTCTTTCCGAATGTAACGCAAACACGTTGAGGAAGGCACACTCGGTACGTGTTATTTTCCTGCTTTATCTTCGTGAAATAAGCTCATAATTGTCCTTTTTAGATCTATCCTATTACCGCAGCTGAGATTGAAGTCAGCCCATTCGAGTACGGGGAGAACCAGAAAAAAGTCATTGCTACTGCCACAGAACTGAACATAAGTGTCGCTGCATATTCGTGAGTTTCTTTTTTCCTTATTGATAATGCCTTTGTTAATTCCGGCTTCGTTGTTAGTCCTCTCGGTCGCGGTATCCTTACCGGTCAAATTCAAAGTACTGCCGATCTTCCAGGTGAGTGGTCCTTTAATCGAATGCTCAACGGAGTTCATTTTTTTCCCGTATGCAGAAGGAGATCTACGACGTCTCTTCACTCGCTATAAGGAAGAACACATTCGTAACAATATTGTTCTCGTACGTGACCTCAAGGCCATTGCGGAAAAGAAAGGTATCACTGTTGCCCAACTCAGCATCGCCTGGGTCGCTTCTCTTGGTCCTACGATGCTTCCGCTCGCTGGTTCGTCGAAAGCATTTCGAACATTGGAGAACTTGGCTGCAGGCGACGTCATCTTCACGGATGAAGAACTAAAGGCCATCAATGAAGCGTTTTCCAGAACCAAGATTACAGGCGATCGTTACTTTGGTGGGAGTGACGCGGATATGCATTTGTGGAACTAGACTAGATGTCATTAGCTGTGGTCTGTACTATTGAGTACTCGATACTCAGTAGCCCGTTAAATAAGTGAATTTAATTTGAATGATTCATCGCTGCCTTTTTGTCCCAGTGTCAGTGAGAAGTCGAGTTCAGAGAGCATCAAAACAATACCTGTTGCGATCCGAATCACGCGATCGTAAGTGCATCTGTCGTGCCATCTACACAAGTCTTGAACTTTGAATTGCAGCCCACAACATCGCAAGAGTCGGTGCTAATCTGCTCGGAAGCTAGCTGACGGGGACGGATAAACGCCGATATCATATCTTTAAGACAACGTGTCACCTTTTCTCACTATGTAGTCTCTGCCAGCTCTGTCTCAACTTCTTTTGATTTGATTTTGGAAAATCATCATGACGATACGTGTGAATGACAGCTTCAGAACTATAAAGGTGACGAACCAAAACTGCCCACACTGTATCCACCTCAAACAGCCTATTAAGAACTTGCACCCATGGTTTCTCGGAGTGTCAAGCTTGGCGGAACTGCATCGGACGTCTCTGTCGCTCGAGTTGGAGTACGTATCACAGGATCTTTCTAGCCTCGTCCCTGATCTGAGATATCTCTGCCTAGCACGGGCTAATGGGCATGACGTGAGTGCAACCCAGTAGCACTTTGTTCTCTTCAGAATTCATGGCTCATAGACAGATGGACAACTAACCCCATTCCTGATGAAACCTGTTTCGAATCAATCAAAGCTGGTGTGGATGCATTACCCCCTGGCATCAAGGCATTCTTGAATACAGGTGATTTCCATCGTCCTCGTTTTTCCTTGATTTAATGGTCTGAGTTCTTCCATTAGCTGATTTTTACGATCAAAACTGGGGAACAGGCAACCTTGAGATGCTCTCGAGGTTCTTCGCAAGATACCCTGAATATGCAGACAGAATATTTCTCTCGGTCAAGGGGGGAATAGACCCTGCGAAGCATGGTCCGGATGGCTCGTAAGTTGCGAGATGCATTATTAGTTTCTTTTGGTTAATTCATTTACTTTTTCAAAGCCTTGAATATTTGCGATTAAGTGTGGAACGTTCTATCAAGGCGCTGGGACCACTCAAGAAGATTGACCTGTTCGAACCAGCACGTATTGACATTAGCGTTGGTATCGAGAAGATTATAGAGAATCTTGTCACTCTTCTAAGGGAAGGCAAATTCGACCATATCGGCCTTTCCGAATGTAACGCAACTACGTTGAGGAAAGCACACTCGGTACGTGTTATTTTCCTGCTTTAACTTCGTGAAATAAGCTCATTATTGTCCCTTTTAGATCTATCCTATTACCGCAGCTGAGATTGAAGTCAGCCCGTTCGAGTACGGGGAGAACCAGAGAAAAGTCATTGCTACTGCCACAGAACTGAACATAAGTGTCGCCGCATATTCGTGAGTTTCTTTTTTCTTTATTGATAATGTCTTAGTTGATCTCGACTCTGTTGTTAGCCCTCTCGGACGTGGTATCCTTGCTGGTCAAATCCAAAGTACCGCCGATCTTCCAGGTCAGCATTTCTTTAATCTAATGCTCAACGGAGTTCACTTTTTTGCCATATGCAGAAAGAGATCGACGACGTATCTTTACTCGCTACAAGGAAGAACACATTCGTAACAATGTCGTTCTCGTGCACGACCTCAAGGCCATTGCAGAAAAGAAAGGTATCACCGTTGCCCAGCTCAGCATCGCCTGGGTCGCTTCTCTTGGCCCTACGATGCTTCCGCTCGCTGGTTCGTCGAAAGCATCTCGAACATTGGAGAACTTGACGGCAGGCGATGTCGTCTTTACAGATGAAGAGCTAAAGGTGATCAATGAAACGCTTGCAAGGACCAAGATTACAGGCGATCGTTACTTTGGCGGGAGTGACGCGGATATGCATTTGTGGAACTAGATGTCATTAGCTGTCTTTATTGAGTACATCTTGACAGTGGTAACAGACGTGAAAAATAAGTGAATCTAGGTGTTCGTGGTCGCAGCATCTTCGTTATGACGGTCACCCGACGCGTCTGGTAGAGTCGCTCTGTTACTTTGAATAACCTCCTCACACCAAGTCAGCAATATTGCTGCTTCATATTTTAAACCTCCCATAGATATTTTGTATCTCTTCAAAGCCTCGCTTATAATTTCTGCAGCCTTTCCATCAGTTAACCAGCTTGTATTCCAATCATCGGTCATCTCACAAATTGCAGTGAAAAGCCATTCTAGCTCGGATTTCCCTGCAATCAGTTCTTCCAGAAGCAACGATGTTCGCTGAGCAAATTGCACTTGACATTCTGTATATATCTTTGTTTCGTAGGAGCGCAAAGGACCCGCAGGTAGAAAAGATCCAAACACAGTGATAGAGGAGGGGGGTCGTGGTGAGGTGGTACAGATTTCAACATAACGAGTCATAGCAGAGAACTCCACGGACTGTAAATAGGCTGAGAAATCCTGTTCTCTATGGATATCTGGCATAGAAAGACTTGGTGCCAGCTCTTGGCCCAACATTTTGAGATTCTCCAAATCGGTGATGCCGAAATTCTCCAGATCCTCGTATTCTTCAATCTCTTCTCGATTCGCAGCTGTTTCGAACAGGAACCAATCTGCGAATAGTTCGACGAAAGGGAATAATCGATCGCGGCGGTTTTGAGTGGGTGTTTCCCTAAGCAGAAGTGACAAAGACTTCATCCATTTCTCGAATCGTTCCCGTGACGAGGGCCTAAAATATTGGAAAAACAGTAGTGTACAGAGCTTCCAAGGCGCCTCCAAGTACAGATAAGGTCCATTGCGCATCTCCGAGAGAATACAATTCCCGATATGGCCACCATGGTCTTCGTCCCACAGCCATCGCATTGCATCTCCTGCATTCGAGCCAGACCCCTCGGCTTGATCCATAGATCGACGCTCTATGTATATACGAACATAGGAGGGAGCTACTCTTTCTCCTGCGGGGAGCGGAGTGAGGTCTTGGCTGACAATGTAGTCACCAAGGAATGACAATGAAGCAATGAAGAGTTTATCCGTAATATCATCGCAGAAGGTGTTCCTCACTAAGACCCACATTTCATGGAATGGCCTCTGTGCCCATGAATACTCGGCGGGATCTCGCAAACGAGGGATGAAAGTATTGGGTCTGTTTCCAGAACAAATGGTGTTTACCATAAGTGAAAATTCGTGAGGGAGCATCCTTTGGGGAATAGCACGCTTGAGAAAGTCGCTCAAGATGAAGAGTCTCGCTGCCCACCAATGTGAGGGCTCTTGAAGGGCTGACATGGCTTGTCGAGCACGTTGCAGCGAAGCATCTGCATCCTGCCAGTGGATGGTCCTGCTTCTAAAAATGGAGACCAGATCATTGAGAGCATTGGTGAAGATGGGATTAGTAGAATGTGGAGGGGTTCCTCTGAATTCGTCACATTTCTCCAAGATTCTGCTCACCGTCTCGATCTGTTCTGAAGGGACACCGTTAGGCCGATTGAGGACTTCGGCTATAACATTGATATATCTCTGGAAGTTGCATAAATGGACGAGGAGCATTGCAGCACGAGCAGAAACCGCCAAATCCTGTTGCAGAAGTCGTAAATTTGACATCAACTCAGGAAGCCTTATTCCAAACCAGAGCGGTTGAAAGTCGTCAGCTTCAGGATGGCCTGATCCTTCGGATATGTGAAGAAGCATTAATGCCAGAGCCCAGAGAGCTTTTGGACAGGCCATAATAGCACGAGCGCGAAATACGGGTTCTGTCCAGGCCCCAGATTTCTCTAAAAGACTGGTAATACGGGAAATAACGTTTGAGCCGGAGGCAGCCGTGTCAAGTAGCTCTAAGATGAGGTACTTGTTAGCAGTGCGGACGCCATCGGGACCATAAACAACATCTGGAATAGCCTCAATGAGAGGTAAGAGTTCCGTGTCGTCGTTGATAGATTTCATCGTGTAACGCATCGCTTTGGAGTCACGATCAACAGAATCTACCAGCGACCTTTCCATGGTTGCTTCAATCAAGGTGAGATGTTCATGGGCAAATTGTAACTTGTGCTTCCGAAGCAATAGACCACTGAGTAAACGGTTCAAGATGCGCCATGTTGTACTGGAGAATGGAGTTCGATAAGGCGCATCGAGACGAATTAAAGGAACGCATGTTAGACCGATATAGACCAACAGAAACACGCCCAATAAACCAGCCATGACAAAGGTAAGAAGTCCGTTGACGGGAAACAGAAACGCGACCAATCCAGCGAAGAAAAAGACCAATGAGGTGTGAAGAAGGATGGGAATGATATCTACGAAGGCGTGCATTCCCAGATTTTTTAGTCCAAAGTAAGCAAACGCGAAGACTCTTGCGCGGCGGACTGGAGCGGGATGAATACTAGTCTTGTGAATGAAGTCGCGAGTCCACTGTTTAACAAATGTCGCTAACAGAGAACAGGCAAGGGCCAGGAATAGGGAGAGAAACCACAGAACGTTGCAAATGATCGACGAGACAGCGGGCGAGGAGGACGGCAATGTCACAGGTGGGAGGACAGTTCCATTGGACACTGAGGTCAACTGCTGAGATATATAGGTCAACACTTGCACCGTGCTTTCCGCAGGATCATCCTGAAGCGTTTTGTAGCTTTCAATCAGAAAAGAAGTCAAACTGGCTGAATATAGTGCGGACTGCATGGGTAAATAGGTTGAGAGTTAAACATAGCCAGACAAGGCTCACGAAGAGAAGCATCCCATCCATATCATTTTTCCAGCCTTCTAGCAAGTCCATGTCATATCTCTCTGCTTCTTCGATATAGACACTCCACAGTCTTGAACACGCATCGTCGTCTTCGCTTGACTTACGAATACCTGTAACCAACTTATAGTTAGCCGCATTGTTGAAATTAAATACGATCTCATACCATGGTTCACTTTTTGTTTGCCCTTGGTGTTCATTCTGGCGATGCTAAAGCCTTTTGATCTGTGGGCTACTGTGGTTAAGAAGATATCAATGTTTAAGTTCGGTGCCAGCAACCGCGGCTTGCCTCGTCCAATCAAAGTGATGGGACTGACAGATAGGCGCCTATAAGTATCTTATTTTTTTCAAAAATTTTTACACTTTTCCATTGCAGAAAATACATATAATTGAATCCCGTAGCTTATTGTATCAATATCATCCATGCCAGAATAAAATAAAATAACCTAATAAAACGTCAGTCACGACATAACAGAAAGCAAGAGACAACCACTCACAGTAAAGGGTAAACAGCTAGGAGAATTCGCTGGGGCTCAATTCTAGTGCCATCTAGGAAATTTATAGAAGCTGGAAACAGATGTCAGAACACAGAAAATAGCAAGTATGGTAATCTTGACGCACCCCATATACACCATCCCCATGCCAGCAGCGCAAGCGGAGCACGAACATAAATGACATGAACAAAGCAAGAAATGAGCGCTGCGATATCCAACGGCGCCATGCAATATCCGAGGACACATAAGCCTTGGAAAAAGGACCTGCATTGAGGATTAAACGTTATTAGGGGGCTACAAATGATTACAGGGACGCTGACACTCTTCCACCAAGAAGCTTTGCTTGAACAGTCACGGTGAGTGCCCCGAGAGAGCAAATGACGATCACACTGGTGAAAACGTTCAGGGCTTGACTAGCGGGTGCCTGAACAAGATTTAAAGTCAGAGATACCACGTGTAAATTGAAGCTACTTCTTACATTTATACTAAGCATAATACCTAACATAAGGCATAGGATGAATGGTCCCCACAAATCCCAATCTCTGTACAACGTGTCAATAAGAAGTTGAGGTAAATAAAGTAGGAGAAAGGACTTGAGAACTTCGCGACCGCTAGATTTCCGAGGATAGACAACCTGCACAAGCTTAGCATATATCGACATTAAATCACGCATCTACGCGTTCAAAAAGAAAATAAGTACATGCTCAGTTTTACAGAAGATAGGCAACGTACAATTGTTTTTGAAACTGGCTCGTCAAGGGTATCGACACCAGTATATCTAATAGTGCAATTTTAGATACGAATTCTTGTCGTATGGCATTTACACACCGAGTCTCAACCTGAACACCACCAATAGTTTGTCGCGCTGAACGAGGCGCGTTCCCACTAGATGAGCTTCCAATGTTCCCCGAAAGGCTTGCTGGTCCTCCATTTGAGGGAGGAGCAAGTTGCTCAGGCTCTCTAGCACGAATTTTGCCTTTGTCTACTACTGGCGTTGATGGCTGACTAGCGACCCCGAAACCTGGCATGTTTTCCTCGTCGAATTCATCATCATCATCTGTCACGACCATGAGAGGTTGAGGTCATAGAGAAAATCAAGATACTCACCGGCCTGAATGAATCGAGAGCTCGCGGTCAGAGGGGTTCTAGCAGAGTCCATTATGTTGTTGAAGTAAGTCGACACGTCTAACAGCGAGAGCCTAAGCGGTAGGTCGCTGACTAATTATATTCCCCTTTGGGCCAGAGTGACGCGTCGCCTCTACGCTCATCTCTTTCTCCTACTTTTACTTTTCGTTCTTGCCACCTTTCTACTGCACCAATGGTACATTTTCGTGCATAATTATTGCCCAAGTCTAACTTTCTGTATAGGGAAACGCACCGTCTGGAATGCCTCCTCCAGGGGCCAATAACAACTCGAACGACAACAAGGACAAGAAGAAGGATGATAGCAAGAAGAAATGGGAGCCTCCTCTTCCAACGCGTATCGGAAAAAAGAAAAGAAAAGGTCCTTCAGCCGCATCCAAACTGCCTCCAGTCTACCCTACCACACGGTGTCGTCTACGGTTATACAAGCTGGAGAGGATAAAAGATTATTTGCTACTCGAAGAGGAGTTTGTTCAGAACCAGGAGAGGTTGAAGCCCGAATCGACTCGCGAAGAAAAGAACGAGGAGGATCGCTCCAAGGTGGATGATTTACGAGGAAGTCCGATGGCTGTTGGGACTATGGAAGAAATCATTGACGACGACCACGCCATTATCAGCACGGCTTCTGGTCCCGAGTTTTATGTGTCTATCATGTCTTATGTCGACAAGGACCTTCTCGAACCAGGATGTCAAGTTTTGCTTCACCACAAGACGCAGTCCATCGTCGGTGTTTTGCAGGACGACGCTGATCCTTTGGTCAGTGTCATGAAGTTAGACAAAGCTCCTACAGAAAGCTATGCAGATATCGGTGGGCTGGAGAACCAAATTCAGGAGATCAAGGTTTGTCTGTATGTTTTTTTGCAGCGTGAACGTACTAACGCGTCGCTGAAGGAATCTGTCGAGCTTCCCCTTACACATCCCGAGCTTTACGAGGAGATGGGCATCAAACCTCCAAAAGGTGTTATCCTTTATGGTGTTCCAGGTACAGGAAAGACCCTTCTCGCAAAGGCTGTTGCCAACCAGACATCTGCAACTTTCTTGCGTATCGTCGGTTCCGAACTTATCCAAAAATACCTCGGAGATGGACCCAAGCTTGTCCGTGAGCTGTTCCGTGTAGCGGAGGAACACGCTCCGAGTATCATCTTCATCGATGAAATTGATGCAGTCGGTACTAAACGGTAGGCTTTTGTTTTTCCATATCTGTGCAAAGCTCATACGCGATTAGGTACGATTCCACATCTGGAGGAGAACGTGAAATTCAGCGTACCATGTTGGAACTTCTAAATCAGCTTGATGGTTTCGATACTCGTGGTGACGTGAAGGTTATCATGGCCACCAACAAGATCGAATCTCTGGACCCTGCCTTGATTCGTCCTGGTCGTATAGATCGTAAGATTGAGTTCCCTCTGCCAGATGTGAAGACGAAGCGTCACATCTTCCGGTTAGTCGGTTACTCTGCATATCACGGAAATGATCTAAACTTCTTCTCTTAGCCTTCACACATCACGTATGAACCTCAGCGAAGATGTTGACCTAGAAGAGTTTGTTATGACAAAAGATGACTTGTCGGGAGCAGATATCAAAGCAGTGTGTACAGAAGCCGGCCTGCTGGCTCTAAGAGAAAGGCGGATGAGAGTTACGAAGGCTGACTTTACCTCTGCACGGGAGAAGGTACGTCTTCAAAGTTACCGAAAGCTAATCGCCTGACTAACATCACAATCCAGGTCTTATACAGGAAGAACGAGGGAACTCCTGAAGGGCTTTACCTATGAGCTGTTACTTGTGCTATTAATGATTGTCCGACACTACTTTCTGCGTTTAATCTGATTGTATTCACTATCTTTGCGGTGTTGAGATTTCGGTTGTGTCAGAGGCTGAAGAAGCCGGGTATCATGATCTTTGTTGTTCGTTTTCACCTCAAGGTTCTTGGCTCACTCTTTAATATCTGGCAGGTTAATGAATGTCACTAATATCGCCAAATGATAAGTACTGTACAAACCGATCCCTCTATATACATATACAGCTAATCTCAAAATTGCTATCTGGGGTCCACGAATTCTAGAACTGATTCCAGGATGACTTTCGGAGGCAATAATAATCGTACTTCAGTCTCAACGATACCTTTATTCCCATCCTCTTGTGCTCCCCTGCCTTTCCGTGTTTTGCAGCGCAAACCTAGTTCTGTTGTACTCACTATCGAACCCGAAGAAACTCCATATTCCCCAAAAGTGTCCATCATCCTACCAGGATCAAAGATCTCGCCATGCTCCACAGCGATAATCTCAAAACATGTAGACATAATCTCCTCTTTCGTAACCTGCGCCAACCTGCACGCAGTCTTGGTTATCCTGCGCACGTTTTCGCCAAACCTTGCCCGCAAACCTTCTCGAGATGCCACAGACAACTTGTCAGTGTTCTGGCACCCCGCTATGAGAAGGATATCTGCAGACCACCGAAACATTGTTTCTGCCAGCTCGTTCGCTGAATAGTCTCGGAGATATGGATACATCGTGTGTATGTGACGGTGCGTCAACGCCCTCCATTTTGAGGACGATGGCTGAGGTTCTGGTGAGTTATTATGGTCTTATGAGCTTTCCGTTGTATTCAGAGTACGGAGAAACTTACCTGCGGCATACATGTGTCCGTATATTTGCGTCAGGATAGAGTCTGCCTTTGAGGGAAAGCCCATACAAAAGACAGACAATGCTCGTGCTACACATGTTGTGATACAACCTTGTAGCGCGAGCTGAACGAGGATCGGATCCTGCGAGTGGTCTCTTCCCGAAAGAATTTTGACCAAGTTTGGACCTAGTCTTGAAGCAGTGTCCTGTGTCGCTTGTATGAGTATTTTGGATGCCGAAGAGGGAACATTGTTGGTAAATGTGACGATCTCGGTGGCTGCGGCTGAGAATTGTAGAATCTCAGAGTTGAGATCGTGGATGGCCTGGAGCACCTGAGCCCCTGACCATGAATCTGTCCGTGTCATGAAGACATCGTTGGCTTTCACTAGAGCCGTGTCTTCATCGAAACCGGCTGCTCGCTGATCATCATCCAAGTTGTCTTGCAATTTGAACAAGCCATCGCCATCCATACTCTGCCGTCCGCTTTCCCCTCCTCTAATTCTCCGTATTTCGTCATCCCTGTCCCGCAAGACCTCCCTCGTTTCTAGTAGTGCCCGCTCCAATGCTCTGCATCGCTCCTCTAGTTTGGCAACTTCCACCCGAGTGCGATGAAGCTCTCTCTTTGTTTCATCTAGTTCCCTGCGCATCGAAGGAAGAATCAATCCTGTGGAAGACACACGACAAGGACATTCACTTTGCCGACGGTCCGCCTGATCCAGCCTCTCGCGTAATACAGCACACTCTCGCGTGAGTTTAGCTATAGGATCGACTGGGATGGGAGTAAGAGTCCGAGGGTTTTCTTCGTCTGAGCCAACGGCCGAGTTGATTGATGATGTTGGTGAACGAAGAGCAAAGAACTCGACAGTCGCGGATGCCAGTTCCCTGAGAGGAAAATTAGCGGTCAGCATAAGCGTAAAATTGACAAAATCAACTGGGGATTGATCTGATTTCACAACTGTCCTCGCTTTTCGGAGTAACGGCTTAGATATGGGGATTTCAGGTAAACTAATCTATTGTAAAATACACGGATATGTATGAAACTGGCAGTGAGCTGGGTTGGGGCTGGCGTCAGCTCCTTGCACGAGGCAGCCTCATTGGGAACACGCGTTTGTCGCATTTCTTTCCGAAGACACCCCTTCAATCTCTTACATTTGGCCACATTCATTCTTCTTTACTCGTGTACCGAGCTTCTCGCTTGGATCTCAAGGGCGTGGCTATCTATCGCAGCAGCCCACGTTCTTGATACTTCTACCTTGTCATCCTGTTCACTCTTCTACTACTACCATCTCATCTAATCCTTGTCAACGGTGCTTCAGATGAAGACCTCAGACACGCGCAAGCCATACACAGGGTCTACCCGATCCCTTGTCGTGGCGTTAGATATCGGAACGACATTCAGTGGGGTAGAACTCTTCACGCTTCTACTCCACCCAGTCCTTACATCTAATCTCTAGGTCTCATATGCAATCCTGGAACCTGGCGAAATTCCAAAAATTCATGGTGTTACACGGTACGTAGTTTGCAACGTAACTTGGTTCTTTTCAGGCTCATGTCGCGCTCAGGTTCCCTGGTCAAGAGCATATTGCCGGCAACTCAAAGATACCTACGATTCTGTATTATGACCATGAAGGAAGGATGATGGCTGCAGGTGCAGAAGCTGACACTTCGTCAGTACTATCATTAGCAGAGGACGAGGGATGGACAAAAGTCGAATTGTGCGTCAATTTGCATCTCTTTTCGACCGTGTCTCACTTAGACTTTGAAGATTCAAGTTACGACTACGACCGAGGACAATGAAACTCAATATGAACGGAATGAGAATGGCTCCCTTGCCTCGTGGAAAGACAGCAGTGCATGTATTCGGAGAATTTCTTTCCTACCTCTTCCTTTGCACCCGAAGTTTTATCATAGACACGCACGCAAATGGGGCATCACTATGGAAGACGGTCGAACACGACATTCAATTTGTTCTATCCCATCCTAATGGATGGGAGGGAGCGCAACAAACTAAAATGCGCAGAGCAGCTGTATATAGCGGACTAATTCCCGACACGAATGAAGGAAAGGCTCGGATACGTTTTGTGACAGAAGGTGAAGCTAGTTTGCACGCTTGTGTACTGAACGGGTTGGCGGCCGATGTCCTATCCGTAAGTTTCCTACTTTTTGCTGTCTTTACTGTCTCAAACACTTTGTTTGCAGAATCCAACAAGAACAGGCTTTTTAATAGCAGATGCTGGAGGAGGAACTTTGGATATAAGTTCTTACAACATTCTTGGACAACATCCACTGGTAATAGAAGAGATAGCACCTCCTGATTGTATGTTTTGCGTACTTTTTCTGGTGACGCGTCCTAAATGACCATTTTAGGTATATTTGCAGGATCCGTTTTCGTTAGCCGTAGGGCAAGGGTACTGTTCCAAGGTTTGCATCTCTGTGTCATCATCAAAGTTGAGCTCACGGATTGAATAACAGAGAAGCTCAAAAACTCGAAATACGGAACTCCGGATGCCGTCGACCATATCACCAAACGATTCGACGAAACTACGAAGCGGTTGTTCCGCGACAAGAAGGATCCTCAGTTTATTCCTTTCGGCTCGCCTTTGGACAAGGATCTTTCTGTTGGAATTCGTAGTGGTCAGCTGAAGCTTTCCGGGTATGTAGTTCTGCTCAAAGTTACTGGGAAGGCACTGCTCATGTCATCAACTATCAGAGAGGAAGTCGCAGAACTCTTCGAACCTTCAATACAAGGTGAGTTGAAATTGGTGTTATCGACTGCTATCATCAATTGCTGATTATCTCGGACCTCCCTCAGCCGCAGTAGCTGCTATCAAGGCCCAGATAGATGCTTCGCATGGCATGATCAAAGTATGAAATCTGCTCTCATTCGTTCTGACATTCGCTAAGTCTCTCGATATTAGTCTGTCTTCTTAGTGGGAGGTTATGCTGCCAGTGCCTGGCTTTTCACTCAGCTTCAAGAAAGACTGGCTAGATACCATGTCATTGTCAGTCGTCCTGACAGTCAAACGTAAGGATATCTTGTCTAGCCTCACGTTATGGTCTAATCTTGTTCTCTAGATCGAAAGCCGTGGCAGACGGTGCTATAGGGTTCTACTGTGATCACCATGTCTCGACAAGGGTATCCAAATTCATGTATGGTGTTGAATACCTCCGTGAGTTCAACCCTTCCGATCCAGAACATGCCGGAAGGCAAGATAGATTGTGTGAACTTCCGTCTGGTCCCAAACTTCTTCCTGATGCGTTCGACTGTATTCTCGCGAGAGTAAGATCAATTGTTTTTGTCTTTTGCATAAACTGACTATAAATGAAAATTTAGGGAGTGAAGGTCAAAGAGTCAACTGTCTTCACCAGAAAGTACTGTACCGAGCTGACAAGTCTTTCACTACTATCCGTATTCGAAGTAGAGATATGGTGCTACAGAGGTGGCAATGAAATCCCCAAGTGGATCATGCGACAAGCAGGTGAGAGGAATAACTACTTTCGTTAGGCTTCTTGTTGACCCATACGCGTCAGAGGACTTTTCTACGCTTTGTTTAGTCCGAGCTGACCTGTCGCCTTTGAGTGGTTCAGCTGAACCAAAGAAAGGAAAGCATGGTAGAACTTACTGGACCATCGTGTTTTCGGTCGAAATTCACTTTGGGCTCACCGAGTTTAGGGCTCGCATCAAATGGAACGATAATGTAAGTATATTCAGTTTGATCAAATTCTCTACTGACTTTTGGACTGGATTTACCACAGGGAGTGACCAAGTAGTAAGTTGATATTTTCTTGTTCTAGAGGAAAATCTCATATTGTTCTTAGCGGACCTGCATCGATCATTTACAATGAACGAGGCCACAGACTTGAAGAAGACGAGTCAGACGAGGGTATCCCAGAGGACGACATATTGACTCCTGCACCTTCTCGTTCTGGCCGTGACGTGTCACTGCCAGGATCCCGAGCACCTTCGCGAGATCCTTCTAGGAATGCCTATCGCACTCCAACAGTGACTGCACCAAGCAGCAAACGAACATCAACGTTGAACAGTGGAGATGTCAATGGTTCATACGATCATCCTAGGTCTGGTTCGGACGCAACACGCTCCAACAGGGCTAGCACTGCCATTCCTGAGCATGTGGAAGACTCCTTCCGCGGACGTTCTTCATCGTCGAGTAGTAAGAGCAAGTCGCGGGCGTCTGTCGCTGAAGAAGGTGCTTACAGTTCGAGTGCAAGTACCCGTAGCACTCGTAGTTCATCCAAACTTGCCGATGCTTTGAGCTCGGTTTGGGGAGCTCCAACGAGATCAAAGGATGTTACACCCATATCTTCGCCAAGGAAAGGATTTGAGGTGCCGGATTTTTCTACACCTTCCCAACCGCCAGCGCCGCCGGATGCGGCGCCTCCGAGGCGTGATCTACCATACCCTAGTCTCGACCGAGCATTGTCACCTCAAGTCTCTCGTAGTAGAGCTTCTCGCTCCGGGTCTCCCAACGCACCAGAAGCAGAACATGCCTCGGATCCTCCAATGCCAGGTTCACTTTCGATTGAAACAATACGCAGCAATGCTTTGGAGATGGCCAAGAGGAGCAAACCTCCCTCGCAGGTCATATCGCCGATTTCGTTCGATGAACTAAGTACCATGGCCCCCGATACGAAGCCCGTAATCGAAACAGGCTCACCTCCAACTGAAGGGCTGCTTGGAAGACTGGGAGGACTTGGTGGTTCGCTGAGTAATGCTTTCAATGGTGGTACTGGATTTATGTCTAGCATGTCAAACTTGCTCGACTCCGTTGGGGGCCAAGGTGGTGGGGCCACTGGACCTGCTTCGCCGTCTTCAGCGTCGGGTTTGACAACACCGGGATCTGGTGCCAGATCAGGTTTGACCACGCCTACGTCGCCAAACCCACCTCCAGCGTCTGCGACTCCAAAGTCTACCAAGTCCACTTCTAGGGTGGCAACTCCCAAGCCGGCGTCGACTCCCAGAGCAGCTACTCCGGCTGTAGCTTCACCTAAACCACCGAGTACACCTGGTTTGTCGTATGCATCAACTCCCACCGTTGACCAAGCCAAATCCCCAGCCAAATCACCTGTAACATCACCCAAACCCTCTGCTACACCCAATCCTCCTGCTTCCCCTAAAGTTGAGAAGCCGAAAACTCCAGAAGCATCCCCGAATGCTGGCTCCGCACCTCTCACTACCAATGATGCTGCCCCAGAAGCAGAAAGTACAACACTTGCCGCCGATAGCACAGAGAAAGCCAAAACACCTTCGGCATCGCCTAAACCACCATCCACTCCCAAGCCAGCAACGAGACAAAATTCTCGGAACGGTTCGAGAAACGCTTCGCGACGAGTTTCCTTTGCTGAACCATCACCTGAGGAGCAGGCTGCCGCCGCACCGACTTCCGAACCTGCGCAGTTGGAGTCTATATCGGAGTCGGCCCCAGCACCAGCTGAGCCACCTCAGGTCGAGACACCGGCACCAGAGACATCAGAACCAGCTCAACCGGAAGCTCCCCAAGAGTCCGCCCAAGAACCGGTTGTTCAGGCTGAACCCGAGGCTGTTGCGGAGACAGAAACTCAACAGGCGCCAGCAGTAGAGGAGGTCAAGGACGAAGAGCCTGCTCCTGCTGCCGTAGAGAGTGAAGCTGCAGAGGTTTCTCAGGTCGAAGAAAAGCCTGAAGAGAAGGCGGCAGAGGAATCTACCACAATGGAAACGCCAGCAGTCTCCGAAACAACTCCTGAAGCTGAACAGGCTCTCGAAACGCCCGCGGAAGGCGAACAAACTACAGAAACTGCAGCAGCGCCGACAGAAGAAAATGCCCCTGCTGAACCTGCTCCTGTAGCTGAGGCAACTACGGAAGAAGCCAAGAACGAGACTTCGGAAGCTGCTGAACTAGCTGTAGCGGAGACAGCAGCTGAACCACCTAAGGAAGCACCTGCCGAAACGAACGACGTGCCAGCAGGAGGTGAAGAGGAGGAGGAAGGTGACAAAACTGAGGGAGCGACCACAGAGGCGGAAAAGGCTGATGACAAAAAAGGAGCAGCGAAGAACAAGAAGAGCAAAAACAAGAAGAAAAAGAAGTAAGGTTGGATGGAGCGATTGTGTTGGATCCTGGATTTGCATTAGTATCTTCACGGGTTTGGGAGGTATCTTTTAGAGTCGTGCTCTGTATCTATAATTTGCCGTGTTTGAACAGTTATACCTTTTTGCTTGTTGTATCTCAATGTTCTAGCATAGATTCTAGGTAGTGTGCTCTTAATCGGACATTCGTTTCTTGGGTATCATCGTCTCGAAGATGGTATAAATTAATGAATGCATATGATACACGAGTATCAGTCAACAGAAACACCCTTGGTCCTCAAATCATTTTTCGCCTCGGAGATTTCCTATGAGAGGGGAAAAGGTCAAGACAAATTAACAATATCACGTCCTGTTGCGGCGCACCAGCAAAAGTTCATTATACGCATCTGGGCAGTCTCTAAATGTCACTAGACCCCATCCCAATGACCATAAAGAATAAGACCCAAAGGCTACCAGCAACCACCAGGGAAGCTGTAAAGGAGAAGATGAGATGAACGCGTGTCAAGATGTAGTTCTTGAACTCACGACTGGAAGTATTTGAGCAACTATAGCTTCGTCGACCAAGGGGACCTCAAACACTTGAAAGAAAAGAAGGAGATATAAAATAGAAACGAGGGCTGCGCCGAACCCTACTCGTTGTGCTCGGGTCATATCGAGGTTTTGGTGAGAGTTGAATTTAGATCAGACGCGACGTGGCTTTGACCACGACTCCAATGTCCACAATGTCACAGCCTTTTGTTCACACTCAAACGATCAACACTAAGGACTGTCGAGTTGCTTGAAAGAATCCCGTAAAAGCTGTCTGGAGGCTGTGAAGGACTTTTCCCATAAGTAGGTGCTTAGGAGCGGGTTACTCGCTATGGTCCAGCCCCAACTTCCTCTAGAGCTATGGCTCTATATTGTTCAGTTTATTCCCGAAGCAGTATTACGACGCCAATTGCTAGGTGTCAATAGGTTCTTCTATGAAATATCTATGGATTTGCGATATCGGCAAGTAGAGCTGCAGACACTCAAACCTGCAACATCCAAAGTGATTTCGAGGCTTTCGTGCGTTTCCAGATTCGTAGTCTACCTATATGTTCTGACTTTTCGGAGATCAGAGATCCTCATGTAGGAAAACGTGTTCGATCCCTTACCGTCAGTCCTGATTTCAGGTTCTACGGTCAAACGAGACCAGTTTCTCTTTTAAACCGCATTACTTCGGCTCTCTATTACACTTTTCGTTTGCAGCCTGTCTTCCGACCAGAGGAAGAAGCCACAAAGGCTTTGATCAATATTTTGCCCGGTTTAACAAATGTCACAACTTTTACCATCGACTCTCATTCCTGGGGACCACATTCTGGCCCTGACCTCCCCGATTTCCTGCAAACCGCGTGGTCCTCGTTCGGTAGTAACCTAAAGAAACTTTCTTTGCGAGGGCACGCATCGTCTTTTCATACCATCATTCAGTCGAAACCAAGTTTCCCTCTATTAGAGGAGTTATTTCTGGAGCTTATTGACAACCCTCTAAACCCTGACAGAGTCTGCGAAACCAAGTTAATGGTGACGGATGTCGCGCCGTTCATTAACACTCTTGCCTCGCAACTGATCACTCTTACTATATGGTCCTGGGGTACCTCGGATCTCTCAGACTTTTTCCTGAAGCTCGAGGAATTCCCTCTTCTAGCATCTTTCAATCTCCAAACAGCCTTCCCGAAAACATTCACAATTGATCCTTCCGGTCTTGCAAGATTCCTGCAAAAGCATTGTCCCACCCTGGAGCGTTTTGTGTTGAGACTCAACACAGCCCCTTCAGCTTTGCAGACTTTATCTGAGCAAACGTTGGGTCACTGGATGAAGGATTGTTTCGCACCCGTGACATTCAACAGACTTCGAGAGTTGCACATGTATCCCACTTTTCAATCCGAGGGAATGGGCGCGCTAGTGTTGTGTATTCAGCGATCACAGAGTACATTAACAAACTTGGTTGTTCGGGATCGTTACCTTGACCTTGGAGAGGTTGAAATGATAGTGACTTCACTTTCAGCGGGTCTTCAGTTCTTGCGGTTGAACGTGAAGTCCCTGACTCCAGAGTTGCTTGACGTGGTGAGCGGGCTATCTGGACTCAAATCATTGTCCTTATTCATTGGCAATGTCTCGTCGGTGGGTCAAGTTGACTGGATTTATACTTCCAATATTAATTCATTCTGTCAGGATTTCATTGGAGATATGGAGACCCGACTTTATGAGCATTGGAAGCTTGAAAATATCGGAGTTTGGCTCAGTGGATCATGGCTAGATGGCAAAGTAATGCGTTCCATCTCGCTTTCAATTCCATCTCTCACTAGTTTCTGGGGTACTGGAACTCTGGACTTGGAGGGATATAATGAACTTCAGTAGCTGATTCAAGTATTCCTTATTTAAGAGTTCGAAGTAATTACAGTCTAATCCTTGGATACAAGTACATAAAGAGTGAATAAACAAGTCCGAACGAAATATGAAAAAAATCTATGTACACTACTCGAAAAGACCTACGACAACCTTTTGCATTTTACCGTCACGAATGGCCTGAGACGTATGTCAGTCTACGGGGTGCATTTTAAGAGTACAACATTACCCACCTCATGAATTAAGGATATCTTCTGGCCAATGCTATCGTTTTCGCCCATTTCGTTACTGAATCCAGAAAGGTTGTCTGCGCCGTGCATCTTGATGCCTAACGTGACCCGGATGTATTCGTAGACCAGCTTTGTCTTGCCGAGATATGGACTCGCGGGTGTGGGTCCCTTTTCCCCGGAAAGATAACTCGCCCTCAGCTTGTTCATCAACTCGGTCGCGCGAGAAGACAAATTAGTACGGAACTCGGGAATAGAACGGAACATGGATGTGATTTGATCATTTTCCTGGGATCGAGAAGTGAAGTGTTCCACGAGTACAGAGACACAAGAAGATGCAACGGCATTCATCTGGTCTACTACATCCATAGTGCTGGTCTTGTCCAAGGTCTGGTCGATTTGACGGAATAGCCTGTTGCACATAGGCTGTTCTTCTGAGCCAAAGGCAGACCCAAATGCAGACTTTAGTGTGGAAGACAAGATGCCTTTTAAGCCATCATTCAATTCGCGACGGAGAGCACGAAGGTCCAGAGCTAAAGAAAGACTTAGCAATCAATCACATAGATAGCGGTAACGACTAGACCGACCTTGGCATAGAATGTAAAGATAAGTCGCAGTCAAAATTGACAAAACATCAAGAGAGTTGAGAGTTGCTCTCGCGGAAATGAGAGCGAGAGAACTGCCATCATAGGTTAGATGGATTACAAAACGAAGGAACAAATGCGACCTACTTGACTGCTTGGTTGTGCATCTCTGCGGACTGAATGTGAGTCGAGACGGGATTAGCCAAGTAACCCAGTTCGGCAACATAAGCAGCAGTAGCAATATCGGCACCCTTTGTGTGGTAATTGAGAGATGGATCTGTAGCGGCGAGTGAAGGAGGAAGGCCATGATTCATCGCCGGGTTTACGAGCTCGGTGCTTTGGGCAAACAAGAGCTTGCCGATATGATGCAAGGCCAGACGAGTCTTCTCCATTGCGTTAGTAATCGCCATGGCTTGGAAGTTGCCGCCATGGTGAATTTCTCCAGTGGACCCGTTGATAAGAGGGTTATCGGTGGCTGATTTGTCACCTTAGCATTTTATGCTTCAGAATTAACAATCAAAACTTACTCGAATTACATTCTTGCGTAACAGCAGCCAATGCCGAAAGTATATCTTCAATCTGAGGTCCAAGGAATTGCGGAGAGGTTCGTAGAGGATATCGATCTTGACGCAGGGAGTACTTGTCTTCCTCAAGGCCGACCTCTTCTTCGTGTGCTTGAGCGAGCTTACTGCCTTCTAGTAGATTCCAGATATTCTGGGCAGATTCCACCTGGTACGCAGGAATATTCAGATAAAAGAAAAACGACACAAATCCATTCCAAACTTTACCTGACCAGGATGAGGACGTGCGGTGGCGTGTATGAAAGCATCATATGATGCACGAGTTCCAGAAAGTGCTTCTGTTCCCATAGCAGTGCATACCTGGCTCAAAAGTGAGAGATGGACGGCTTCGTTCATGGCCAACGCAGCGACGGATGCTGAAAAAGCAGTTCCATTCAGAATACCCAAAGGTTCTTTGGAGGCGAGTGTAATAGGAGTAATGCTGTGGTCAGCGAGCGCCTTGGACGAGGGAACCATTTTACGTGGACCAAAAGTCGATGGCCCATCGAAAACACGAATGGAAGGATTGCCCACTGCAAATGCGCGTCGTTAGAGCTCGAGATGTATGCACGTGCGTGTTACGGACCTAGGGACCCTGCAATATAAGACAATGGCGATAGATCTACAATGTAAAGAGTCAAAGTTAAAAGGACGATCTTGTTTTCTAGACTTTTCAGGTACATACCTCCGGATGCAGAAATGCTACCTCGTAAAGGAACGACTGGTGTGATATTGGCGCGGAGTAGTTCATTAATCTTCTCGACGAGTTCCCACCTAGTTTTCCAATTTTAGAATTCGCGACAGGAGACGCCTTCTTTTTACATACCTTACACCAGAGTGACCACGAATGAGAGAGTTCATGCGGATAAGCATAGCGCCACGCACCCATGCTTCGGGCATGGTAGAGGAAGTACCGGGGTCAAGGAGAGGTAACGCATCAAGTGGTCTGATATCAGACGACGGGAGAATACCAGTTTGTTGATGTTGAAGTAGAGCTTTGCCCAAGAGAAGAGGTTGGTCAGTTCTTGTATCGGCTGCAAAGGCGAGTTAATGAAAACAGCTGGAAAAGGCCCGACGTGACGCACCACTACCGCCAAACCCAGTAGACAGGCCGTAAACGCTAGCCCCGCTTTCCACTTTTTGTGAGATCACTGCGCGGCTTTTGGCTACCCTGTCTTTAATATGTGGAGACCCGTCGAGCTCCACGGCGGCGTTGTAGCGAGCAGTAGCGGTGACTGCTGCAATAGAAAGGGTTTGACCGTCGACCTTGACTGCTTCTTTACCGTCCCTGGACAAGGCGTTAGCTGCGTAGGTCGTAGATAGGAGTGAGCGCGTATTCACCTGTACAAGTCGAGCTGCTTGTGGCTTTGTATAAACTTGGCGAGGAGAGTAGAGGAAGGTTGGGTAGCTGGTTGAGGAATGGTCGTCGCGCGAGCGTTGCCATTGGGAACGTCTCTGGTAGCTCTTCCAGTAACACTGTCGTTGAAAACCATTGTAAAAAGTTGGTGAAAATTGAGGTTAAAAGAAAGAAAGTTATTAGGAAGGTTTTATAGTTCAAGGTCGGATTAGATCCGTCTGTGTCAGTCACATTTTGCGATCGCTATACCGCTGCTATCAAGACCCTTTTTTGCAGCCTCCTTGATGTCATTGGACATAAGATCCTCCCGAAGACTCTACCCACGAAAAAGTCCTCTGCCCCGGCTTTTCGCTCACGACGCGTCAGTCTAAACGTCAAACCAGCGCCAAGGCGTGTCGTTCAATGTTTTCCGTGTTGCAGACCTCTTTTTTGGAGAGGTATCCTCGCCTTTCCACCCGCTTCTATCGCGTTCATTCGCAGGCCGCCTATACCCGAACGATATCTTGCAATTTGGCAATGATAGCAATTGAGGTAGGTTTGTTCCTGGCTTGTTGTGACCTTGATAAACAGTTACACAGTGGTGGTTCTCCATGATACGAGCCGGGAAGTAAATCGGAGTTACAGTTGAGGATTGCTTCCAATTTCGTATTAACAAAATCAAGATACACCCCATTACGATGTGGTTACACTCTGAGAAGCTATTGTGGGACGCCATTCAATACTGTGGTCCAACTGACAAAAATATGGTTGGTCAGACTGGAATCGTGACGTCGACATCCGCAACTTGCGGCCGTGATTAGACGCGTCAAGTTCTGCTCTTTTGGACGTGAGTTTAGCTTCTTTGTTCGTTTCAATCCCGAACTGGTGGCCGCAAATCTCCGACTATAAGAAATCTAGTCTTCAGAAACCCTCCTGTTCATTTCCCTTGTCTCCTTGTATTGTTGACATGTCTAACCGTCCCGCCGCTCATCTCCAGAACTATGCCAAAACCGACGCGGTCACCGCACTTGGACGATACAGGGTGCTATCACCCCACGCTAGTATTCGAGTATCCCCAATCCAATTAGGAGCGATGTCGATTGGAACCGAGTGGGGTGCAGGGATGGGCGAGATGACCAAAGAGTCTAGTTTCAAGCTTATGGACGCCTACTACGAGGCTGGCGGCAATTTTATCGATACCGCTATCAACTAGTGCGTGAGCTATCTTTCTCTAAAGATCTAATATCTGACTTTTCTTGTGCTGGATTGGTATGCAGCCAGAACAATACTTCGGAACAGCTGATCGGCGAATGGATGGAATTGAGAGGAAATCGAGATCAAATGGTCATTGCTACCAAAGTGAGTGTCAGTGTTTTTGTAGAGCATATCGAATGTCTCAATTTTCTTGTAGTTTAGCTCTCCTTGGAAGAGACACGATACATCTGTCGCCCAAAAGATCCATTACCTCGGAAATGGTCCAAAAAATCAACTGCTCTCTGTCAATGCCTCTCTCAAGCACTTGCGGACGACTTACATTGACCTACTCTACGTCCATTGGTATGTTTCGGTTCAAGGTCCCGAGCTTAGAATATCTGACGACGGCCTTTAGGTACGACTGGGAGACGAGCATCGAAGAACTGATGAACAGTTTGCACAACTTGGTCGTTGCTGGAAAAGTACTTCATCTCGTGAGTTGTCTTATCTCTCAAGTCTGTCGTAATTTCAGATATTGAGTTGCGAACGTGTTTAGGGGATTTCGGTAAGTCACCACTTGAATATACCTCTATCGCTTGTCTGATAAAACTACCAAGGACTCGCCAGCATGGGTTGTGTCTCGAGCCAATCAATACGCGCTTGATCACGGAAAAACACCTTTCTGCATTTATCAGGGCCAGTGGAACTTGACCAAACGCGCCTTTGAACGCGAAATTATTCCTATGGCACGCGAAATGGGTTCGCCGTCTTTAATTTGTGACCGGCTACCTTGTCTAATTGTGTTCAAGGTCTGGCTCTGGCGCCTTGGGATGTTTTATGTGGAGGTCGGCTTCGTAGCGATGCTGAGGAAGAGGCCAGACGCCAAAATCCACAGGGTGCTCGCACCGGTTTCACTCAAGACGGCAAATGGGAACGTAATGAAGACGAAAAAAAGGTTAGTCAAGCACTCGAAAAGGTTGCAACCGAAGTCGGAGCAAAGAGCATCCAAGCAGGTAGGGTTCTTATCGCGTTCCTTTAAACGTTCGTTGATGTCATTCATGGCAGTGGCCATTGCGTACCACCTTCAAAAGACACCCTATGTTTTCCCGGTCTTGGGTGGTCGCAGGGTTGAGAATTTGCTCAAGAACATTGAAGCCTTGACGATTTCGCTTTCGAAGGAGCAGATGGCTTATCTGGAAAGTGCTTTGCCGTTTGATATTGGATTCCCTCACTGGATGGTTGTGAGTACTCTTTTACTCTTCTGGGAATCGACAACTGATCTACTGTATCCTAGGGCAATGGTACAGAACCTATTGGAATGATTGCCAGCACCTGTCCAGTCGACAAGTGGCCTGTGCAGGAACCAATCAAGCCTGTCAACTTGTGATGAATTTTGAGAAGCCCTTATTACTTGTTGTACTACTAGATTTTGAAAGAATCAAATCATGATACTGATATTAACCCGAGTATGATGCCGACACGAATTTGACCCCTGACGCGCGCCTAACCGTAAAAAGTGGTCAGATCATGTTTGTTTTACGCTACTTCCCCGTTGTCACATCTCTCCTTCCTCCCTGTCTCTGGTCACAATGTCTAGCAAGGTCTACGAACCCCTTCTACCGCCTTCCGAAAAGAAAGATGCATCTCAGCCTCCATTGACACCCGAACAAACAAAAATGCAAGCTGATGTCCAAGCCCATTTCGTCAAACCTGACTATGTAGTGCCCGGTGTTGAAAAAGGCGAGCTTATGGAGGAAGAAAAGTTTTGGCTTTCTTACGAGTGCCAATTGAGGTGAGTTTGCATTACATTACTCCAACATACATACTTATTTGCCTTCCACAGATACCTACGCGCCACGAAATGGAAACTAGACAGTTGCATTCAGAGGCTGGAGGCTACCTTGAAATGGCGAAGGGAGTTTGGGCTTTACGGGAAGATCACACCAGCTTACATTGAACCAGAGGTGTGGTCCTTGGATCTAATTCCTTATTCATCTTGCTAACTTGGTACCATTTCGCCGCTTCAGGCAGTGACCGGGAAAGAGATTCTCTTTGGATACGATACGTATGGACGACCAGCTTTCTACATGATTCCTAGTAGACAGAACACGAATGAAGCAACGCGTCAAATCGAGTTTGCGGTGTGGATGCTTGAGAGATGTATAGACCTTATGGATGACGGTGTCGAGTAAGTCGCACTTTCTTAAAACTAAACCCCCAAATAACCAACCAAATGCACCTTGGCCAGATCCCTCGACCTCCTCATCAATTTTGCCGACAAGGCCAAGAACCCTTCCCTTTCTACTGCCCGAAAAGTTCTTTCCATCCTGCAAAATCACTACCCCGAAAGATTGGGTAAAGCGTTGGTGATCAACGTTCCATATCTCGTCAACATGTTCTTCAACATGATTACACCTTTCATCGACCCCATCACTGTGAAAAAGCTCAACTTCAATATTGACGTGGTCAAGGATGGTTTGTTTGAATCTGACCAACTTATGAAAGAGTGGTGGGGCGGAAATCAGGATTTTGGTGAGGCTTTTGTCGCTTCCTTTTTATGTGGACTGTTCATTGATGTCTGGCTATACTTGCAGAATACAAGCACGAGAAATATTGGCCTGTCTTGGTAGAAATGTGCGAAAAGAGGAAAAAGGAATGGATAGAGAACTGGAAAAAGCTGGGAGGGAACGTCGGAATTAGCGAAAAGGCTTACAAGACTTTCAAGGAGTCTGTTCCGGAAAAGACAGAGGCGTAGACATTGGATTCATTTATTTGCTAGACTTATCTTAGAAATTTCCGATAATAGTTGCGTTGCAGAGAGAAAAAGATACCATGTTATTAAAGAGCACGTACTAGTATCTGGGATGCAAAAAAGGTAGCTTTGTGTGAGAAAGCTGAAAAATGGGCGGTATGTAGAAAATCCAATAACGGTGGATGAACGCAAAAAAAAAACATATTGACACACTAGATTACATTTGCACAGTTTTCACCCATTCGGAAGCTCTGGCGATAGAGGCAGAGTGCTCCCTGTGATGCGCGGCAGATTTGTGGAACCATGCTACAACACGACCTATATCTATGCCATTGTCCTGTGAACCACCCTTACTTCTGGTGCGATAACTGCGGCGGTCGTTTCTACTCCCCAAAACCGTGCTTGTATCTGATGCAACTTCATCCCCTCCCTCATCCTCTCCCCCATTCCCATATTCTCCGTTTGTATCACACATTTTATACTCAGCAAACACCAGTTCGACAAGCTCCTCTTCATCCATCCAATACAATAGTGCGACGTTGCCGAACCAGAAGTCCATAATGGCGTGTGTAGGCCACTGCTCGATTGCTGTTGCAGGCCGGACGAGTTTATTGTCTGGTACACTCAAACTTTTAAGAGTTGAGTGTTCGGACGCATAGAACACTCTATCGAATGCATGGTACATGTATAGCAATTCGCCGGCAGGGTGTTGTTTGCCTTCTTCACAGTCTGCATGATTCCACTTCAAGTGTTCAACAGACAAGTACTCGTTGGGTACCTACAAAGCTTTAACATTGTCTCATCAAAATCATTTTTGAACTTATCCTCAACAAAGCAAAACCCCAATTGTAGGCCGCGCACAATTCATGGATCAACTTGTACAAAGTGATAATGTTCCGCGGGTCGTGGATATCAACTACAGGCTGATACATTGGGTTGTCGCTTCCCTTTTCATCCCTGGGGATCCTAGAAGTGGTTATGTCGCTTATATACTATTCTGCGAGGTAAGATACACAAACATGATATATTAGCTATCATTGACTTACACTCGAGTGTTTGCCCGAAGCAATAATGTGAGCACGGTCTAAAGTTCTACCAACACCAAGCTCTTGTCCTCGCCCTGAGATGATGCAGGTTCTATTGTCCCTTTGATCAACGGTGGCTTTGTCGCTAGTACGTTGACTTGGCAATGTACTGTTGGAAACTCTGTCATTGCAGCCGGCAGGATCGACTAGTCTGATTTCTACAGTCCAATAGCATGAAGAGTGATTCTAATTGCTGTCTTGGGAGAACTAACCTGGCTCGTCTGGGACAAATCTTATCATTACTCCTCTCGTTTCGTCCAAGCACGCTCTACGAAGATCATCGTCCTCACATTCCGTCCCTTCCCAGAGAAGTTTCCCGGTGCATGTCGTTATGCAGTGCATCACATGGAGTATGTATTTGACTGGAAAGTTAGTCACCTTGTCAATATATTCATATGGTATTTTGAGACTGTGGGTCTTCTGCTCGTTGTTTAGTTGTATAACAAAGTTGACTATAATACGACAGCGGTCTGATTCCTTCGCTGAAACTCGCTGGAGATTCTTGTTTTTTTGGATATACTTTCTGACACTCTCTTCCTTGAGTCGGCAGTCGGGGTACTTTGTTGCAAGGTTGGTGCCGTCCATGGCGAGATCGTTCATCTGTGGCTTCAGCGTCGATAAATTATTCACATACAGGCTAAACGGCGGGACTGCGGGAATGACCTGTCCAAGTTATGGAATTAATTGTCTGGAACTTCCGATAGAGGCAATATACAACGTAGATACGCCATAGGAGCATATCCACAAATCATTTCACGCAGTTTTTCATACAAAGGCGACGAGAGCACTCACCGTAAAAGAGGAGACATAGAAGACGGAAGGACTTGGCCGAGCTCGTCCAGAGCCGGCAACGTGTGAACTTGCGCCACAGACTGAGTCATACTTATGCCTCTGTCCGTGGACGCATCTTACTCTTGAAAAAGAAAACTTCAAAAGATAAAGAGTGCTACGACAACGATAAAGAATGAGAGAAATGAAACAGAGATGATGAAAGGAGTATACTGACTAATACGCATAGTATGCTTATGAATTAGAACTGCTTAGAGAGCGGCGTAGTATAGAAATTCATAAGCAAACACCTTCATCGACATCTCCGACTTACTTTCTTATGTGAAAGCAAAGAACGGTTGAGGTTGTTATCGAAACTCAAATATCCTTCTCAGGCTCGCACATGCACCGCAGCATCTAGGTGTTTGTATACATTTAGTTTCGATATATTCTTTCCCGGAATTGCATGGCATATCGGACGGTTGGTTTCTTGTAACTTTAACACTGTTGCCCTGGTCAAGAAACATCAGATCCAGGATCGGGCAATAATGATGTGTTCGCGTTGCCAATGATGGCCAGAGCTCCTTGGGAGAGCTGTCGCCATCAATTGCCATTGCCTGATCCTTGGATTTAATGCCTCCAGCTACATTTTGAAGTATTCAGTAGATAAAGTCATCAATTTTGACTCAATGCGAACACAGACGATTTAAAAACACAAATCTTGGGCAACCAAGCCAAAAACCACCGCAATGACTATCTCCAAGCACAATTCCACTCAAGTCATCTATCAGCTACCAGATCTTCACAAGAAGTAGCCTTTCCCCCGTACTATAAATGTTTGGCATCAGGACGTCTCCCCTGTCAGTGCTGATTGGGTTGAGTCCTTTGGGCTCTTCAGCGAGGCTCACAAGAGAAGGTTTAGAAAATTCAACTGTGGTTTGCTTGCCTCGCTTGCATATCCTTATCACACCAAGGAAGAGCTGCGCCCTGCTGCTGACCTTATGAATGTTCTTTTTGCAATGGACGATATCAGTGATGAGCTCACCATCGATGGAATCAGAAATCTTTCCGATATTTGTCTTGATGCATTACGGTCAGTCATTCTTGGCTATATTCTATTGTATAGTAATGCCCTAAATAAGGTGGTTTTAGCAATCCAGACAAGCCTCGTCCTCAAGATGAACACCCAGCTGGGCAGCTGCACAAAGAGTCTGATTTTAATCTTATTATCATCCACAGAAAATTGATACATTTTTCAGCTTTATGTTGCAGTTAAGGAATAAATCAAGCCAAACCACTCTTCTTCGCTTCATTCCCAGCTACGAGCGCTATCTCGAGGCGGTTTTGTGTGAAGCTGCGGAAAGAGAGAATCATTTTATTCGTGGTTCCATTGATGCCTATCTGGCTCTCCGACGTTACACTGGTGCGATTAAGCCTTCCTTTGATCTCATTCTTTTGCCAGTTGAGATCCCCGACGAAGTCTTACTCGACCCACGCATTGTGAAACTTGAGATGATAGCAATTGATATGGTCGCAGTCGCTAATGTTAGTGTTTTTACTCCCACCCAAGTCCCCGCTCATTCAAAATTTCAGGATGTCGTCTCTTTCAATGTCGAACAAGCCCGCGGAGATGTTCACAACGCTGTGATTGTTATCATGCATCAGAAGGGATTGAATGTCCAAGAGGCTATGAACGACGTGAACGAATGGTATAATCAGCGTGGGAAGGACTTTTTGGATGCTATGCTAGACCTTCCTGAATGTCCTTCCATTGATGTTCGCGAAAAGTTGAAGTGGTATGTACATGGATTAGGAAACTGGGTGACTGCGAACTATGAATGGAGCTTAGGCAGCAAGAGGTTCTTTGGTTCTCTGAATGACTCCATCAAGGATACGGGGATGATTACTCTCCTTCCTAGAGAACAAACTGCACTCGAATATAAATAACACGTTGAATAGATCTCATAATAATTGTTTTCGTGCTGAAAAAAATTCTGTGCGTAGTATTCCCACCAGATCTACAGATCTTCAAGCAGCTCTATGACGATCCATCTCCAGCGCGACAATATCTTCGCTGATGACTGCTGCATACTCGCTATGCGGTAAATATAAGAACACTACTAGGGGAACTTATTTAATAAATTTTGATGGCGTGTAAAGTAGCTTGATTTTTGGTCAATGTCAGCATGTTGTTTCAGTGAAAGCGTCTATCATGCATCTTCCCAACAAAAATAACGCAAGTTTTAGGACTGGCGAAAGATGAATCCGATCAAGCTTGGAAGGCCTTGACGCGCCTTACGTTCTTGAAATAGCTGTAAGTAATTGCCATGCTATTAGGGAGCACGTATTAGTACTGGGATGCAAAACAAGATAGCTATGTACATGCTAGTGAGGGTCTACTGGTCCTACATTGCCTATTGAACAAGATTACAATGTGTATTCACGCAAGTCGAATGCATGCGGAAAGAAGTGTGCAGAGAGAAAGATAGAAAGCAATAAGTAATTATATCTTGATCAACACCAGTACCTTGAAAAAAAGAAACTTGAAAAGATAGCTGAGAGCAATAAAGAGAGCCACGATAAGGATAAGGAATGAGAGGAAAAAAACCAAGAGATGTATAAAGGAAAGTCGTCAAAGGTCGTTACTTTAATTATTACTATGATGATGAATCTAAGACTTCCTCTGGATACGGCAGGGGTATTTCACCCATCTGTTGCCCATGCACACGGAATCGGTACAGGCAAGTGAACTCGTCTCTGCCCCAGTTGTCCATTATCCGCAGGACAACAATGCCAAAGTCAATACCAAGTTCCTTGACTTCCGGAAGTATAGGGAATGTCTGGACATATTGAGGGGAATGAATATTATATGTGAAGGACGCGATACGCATATAATTTTTGGGAAGGTCCTTAGGGTAATCTTCCTCAGGTGGTACTTCTTCCCCGTTCTGCCGTGCCTCTTCGCGCCTCGCCTCCTTATCCTGGAGCAACTGCTTGAACTTGGCGACATTGTCCCGACCTTCAATCATACCCCAAACTTCCATATGACGCGGTGCACTACGCATATCGAACGAAGCTTCGCTAGGAACATGGTCGATCGAAACGCTTTCAATGTAAGCCGGAGTTGCGAGGGCGACACCCAAGTTTCCTTCAGTTCCAACCATGGGCCAACAGTTGCCATTGTGGAGGTCGTGATGCAAAGCGGTAACAGGCGGCCTTCCAATTTGATATCCACCGCCAGTCAACATGCCTACCAACTGAGATCGAAGATTTGGAGGTCGAAGCTCGAAAGTGGGACTTGTTAATGAAGGAACGACGCGTGCACCTCCAGAGTACTGAGCAAAGTCGGGTCGGGCAAGGATATCTTTGCCATACAGTGATACGGCAGAGTCGACCAAGTTTTGGATAAGGGATGTAACATCCTGCCCGTCTGAGGATTTGATCGTGAGCCCCTTGTTAGAACCTTTGTTCCACCAGCTAGGACTTGATCCTGTCTTGACGGCATTTTTGCCCAACTCAAGGGCCTCTTTGACGCCGCCCTCGACAGAACCGACACGCTCTTCCAGAGCTTGCAGCTTGGCCCGGGCCTCTGCATCGCTACCTACCCGTTCGCCGTCGTCAGAACTCGATGGACGTTGTTGCAACACATCCACAACTTCCTTCAATACCAGCACCTCCTTTTGAACGGCGCCCAGCGCTCGTCGTTCCTTGTCTGCATCACCGACGGACAACTCGATATCCTTCAATCTGTTGATCAAATCCTTCCTGACCGCTCCTTCTAAGGATCCTAACCGACCAGCCAGTTCCATCCGACCCTTCTCGCCGTTCTCTGTCCGTATGCGTGACTGTTCGTTGTCTCGCGTCAAACTCGATAACGCAGCTTCAATTGATTGTAAACGAGCATTAAGTTCTGCGAGATTTTCCACGGGGACTTCGGGTACCGAGTACGAAGGGCCAGATGACCAGGTTGGAAGATGGAATCCTCTTATCGGATCTTTGAAGACGTAGGCTGCCAGTACGAATATGAGGGCAACTACAAGGTATGTAAGACCGACTGGCGAATGGCCATGTTTGACACGAGAAGCCCAGCGCATGGGTCTGAAGAACATGATATCAAATATCATTCCGAGTACTTTTCCTGCACCATGGAATAACATTGTTATTAAAGACATTCCCAATCGGAAGAAGGTGAACACAAGAGTCCCAAGCTTGGCACCGATGCCGTCGTTGTGCAGCGACGATGACGACAGATTTGCCGTAGAGTCGTCGAAAGTATTTTCGGGAGATGATAACACGTCATCTTCTGGTATGGACTGGAGGCCTTGCTCAACGTCAAAAGAACCATCGAGGTCCTGGGGCTGTACAGAAGGATGCCTTGAGACTGAACGCCGTACAGAAGTTGCACGCTGAGCAGATTGCTGCCCCAACATGTCAGCACGAACATAACGATCAACACATGTTGACGGAAACTCACCCGGTCCATAGGTATCTCACCGTCACTTCCTGGTCCTTCCTCCACTTCTTCATCTTCTTCTTCGCCGCCAGCGGCTCCTTTGCCCTTCCTCTTCTTCCTCCTCTTCTCAGCACCGACGACTGGTAAAGACTGCAGGGGCCCACCCGGGGCCTCTTTTTTCTTTGCCTTCCTCCTTCTCTTCCTTCCACCTTCTGAGAAATCATCATCGTCTTCCTCCGCTTCTACTTCCTCCTGAGTAGGTTTATATGCCTTGTTATCCATAGACATCCTGTTTTTCCGATGGACAGCCGCATTACTACGCTTGGCCGAAGCACTTTCCATCTCGTTCTGAAAGGCGCTCTCCTCAGCCGCATAATCATAGCTCCCATTCTCGTTTACAGAATCGTTTGCAGATGACTTTTCCTTGACCCAAAATGAGGCTTTGGAGTAGGCACGTTGAGCCATATCGACTACAGGGTCAAGGGGGCTTAGTGCTCGTGAGCTGCGATCTATAGACATGGATTGGGACTCTTCGCCTTCCGAATCGGGGACGATCCTCAAGCTAGAGGAGCTCTTCTTGGGCAGAGGCCTAGCCCGTGCATTGGAATTGGGCTTGGATGATGAGGAGTTGCGAGGGGGTGGTGGTGCGAGTCGCCGAGTACTTGTTGAGGACTGTTGTTGTTCATAATCGACGGATGTGCTACGAGGCACAGTTGTAGAACGGGAGCCAGAAGCCCACGCAGCATTGGGATTAGACATTTCAATACCGGAAGCGGCCTGGTGAAAGGCAGAGGCAATGAGAACGGATGTGTCCTTTACACTCCACTTGTCGTTATGCGGGGGTGAAGTGATAATCTTGGGAGCACCTGGTAGATGAGAAAGTGACTGCTGCTGTTTAAGTTTTGCAAAACGTGCCAAAGCAGAGTCGTCGTTGTGATCAAGGGTAGTAGGGTTTCGCTCACGTGGAGGCGATGTGGGTTTCGGGGGTGATCGAGAACCTAGAGCTGGAGCTCTGCATTTGGAAAGACGTGGTGAGAACGTGGACGCGACAAAACCAGGAAAAAGACAAACCCGTAGGCGTATGAGCTTGGGGGAATACGATGTGGACTTGGGGGTCTGTTTCCGTTGGATGGTGGTTTTCCGAGAAAAGTATGATGATCGAGACGTCTGCCTTGACCTAAAGGTGTGCCTGCGAATGACATATGCTTGCGGAAGCACCGTTAAACACACGAGGCCGCAGCCAAAAAGAAACGCGAGTAACCGAAAATTAACTGGGGGATGGTGGTAGTTGGCAAGTTCAAGTTGAGATACCAGATGTTTCCGCGACCGTCAGGACACGCGAATCTCGTTTGTATTTGTTTGTCTTACTCTACAATGCCTGGGTGGACAATGCACGCGACCTTTTGCCTTGTTCTCTGAATGGCCCATGTATATTCTGGTATTGTTTCTACATACAACGCAATGGAAACCTTAGACATACAACAATTAATTCTCCATTTCTCATTCAAGGTCTGCAAATTGGTTGGTAGCCTGCCCGAATCCGCAATGAGAACACGTTTTCAAGATATCATCATTAAATCATACCTCCACCAGCAACTTTGCAGTGCCGGTCTCACGAGAAGAGTGACCTGCGTCTGGCACAATGTGCAACGTGATCTCTGGCCAAACCTATATATGTAACAGTTCAACGTCGGTATCCCGTGTTCCAACCCAGATCATCCCTTACCTTCTTCAGGGCATATGCGGTCGTTGCCTAGAGAGCCATAAGCGTTTTACAATGAAGAAAGTAGGCACCGATTCATACCGGGCACACCACATCGTATCTTCCTTGGACCACGACGCAAGGAATATGACGGCTGAGGTCGGACAATAAATCAGAATCGGATCTTCTCGACGCAGAGCAAAACTGACATCTTGTCAATCTCTTGTTTCTCCAGCAGCTGTCCATCTCTCATAAAGCCCTATAAACACTGTAAGCAAAGCACGAAAGACACAGCAATAAACCCACATCGTTGACAAAGTAATGGTTCTCAATCCGAGCAAAGGCACTAACAACACTGGCATCAGACAATAATCCATAGCGTCAGATCAAAATCAGATCGACGGTTACTCACTTGGCGAATTTATCGTCCTCTGCTCTTGCAATATGTGCTGGGTCTACGTAAAGCTTGGAAGTTGCCATTCTGTATAACGAACAATCAGCCAAGCATTCACCAGCGCCCTGCAATACTTACTCCCACTTGGACCAAGCCTTTGCAGCATTCACGCTAGTTTCCTCGTCGGCGGAATTGAGCTGCGCATGATAGGCAAGAATCATATCGTGCCTTTCCGATTCTGGAATAGGAGCAACATATTCATCCCTAGAGCGTAACAAATGAGAGAAGCTGCGGAAAGACCTTAGATGTAAGATACGAACCATGCTTCTGGGAACAAGTTCGAAGCTCCTTCCTGGTAAAAGAACCTGAGTTCGCTGAGAAAGTTATCAGAGGGAGTTTTGCTTTGAAAATGAAAGTAGACGGGAAACCTCTTTCTGAGCGTAAAGATGCCCCTAAAAGTGCGGTTATTATTATCAGTCGCGGGTGTAGTTCTATTCTTGGACGAACCGCAAGACAAGACTCTTGACTCGGTCAGGATGCGCCTGAGATGGAAACAGGTTTAGATTGTCATGGAGTTACTCTGGTTTAGAGAGAATATGACCTGAGCGTAAGCAAGCGACAGCGTCGATCCCTACAAACATAGTCAGAGAGAGCATGAGAATAACCAAAATACGCACCCAAGAACCGCCGAATACATGCCATTTCTCAACGTTTAGCTCCTTTCGCAACTTTTCAATGTCCTTGACAAGATCCCATGTCGTATTCTCTTCCAAGCAAGCCGTGCTGAGCAGGTCAGATAATGCGTAAACTCGACGAAATTGGAAACGAAATACTAGTTTCTTACGGCGTGGATTTCCCAGCTCCGCGTTGGTCCATCAGGATGATCTAGGTGTCTTCAGTTCCAAGGCTGTCCTGTATAGCACGCCATTCGTACCTTGTACTTGTGAGGGTTGAAAAAGCATCTGTCTTTCTCGTCGCAACCTCCACCAGGGCCACCTAATTGACATTGATTTAAGCAGCCACAAAAAGTGTGAAAAGGATGCTCACCATGAAGAAATATTACTGCCGTATTGTCAGAGGACGGTTTGGTAAGAGAACTGAAATCGACGCACCTGGAACACCATCCGGGTTACCACAAATCTCGTAGCTGGCATCGTGTAAAGATCGCGTTCAAAAAGAAGAATCGACAGTTTTGACTCACTATAGCGTATGATACTCTGAAACTTTGAGAGTAGACGTGAAGAAAGGCTTGATCTCTGGATACATGATATTGTTGGGATACTATTCTTGGATCGCTTGACAAGATTGAGAAGGGCAGGGAAGCTGAAGCAGGTGGTGGTACGCGAAGAGAGCCAAATGAATTGTGACGTCACGACGCGGTCTCCCTTCTTCCTTTACTTAGACTTACTTGGACTACATCGATACAATCGAGCCATCTCTGAATCACTTTTCGACCAAGAAGATCAAAGACATCTTGTTCTCAAGGTAAACCCTGCCCATTTCATCATTGAACAGACCGGAGAAACCCCTATAAAGCCTATAATTTAAACACGACTAATTGAGCAATGTCCGTTGGCGATTCCAAGCCCCTTCTAGCGACGGAATCACATAACAAGGCGATGGGGGCTGCAGAAAAATACCCCGCCCTCCGCACCATGCTCCAAGAAAGGTAGGTAGTTTTTGACGTCATGCCAAATGCAACCTTAATGAAGTCACCCCACCTAAACGCTGACACAGCTCATACACTCGAAAATCTTTAAAGGATGTCCCGTTTCGTTCCGTTGAAACACCTTCCCACATACTACCATCATGTCTCTAGCTTTGCAATCACGATTCGCTATTCGTTCTGCTTCTCGCTCGGCTGCGCGTTTATCTGTGGCGGTTGCACCGCGCTACACGTCGGCGAGGCAAGTAATATACGTGCTAGACTTTCGTTTCATTGTCTGACATGGCAGTTTGATTAGGTTCCTGAGCAGGTTTGTTCACTTCATCTATACATATCTATTAGACTCACGTCAAATCTCAGCACGATGCATGATAACGACCCAGAGGCATGTTTCACTTTGAGATTCATACTTTTCACATTCTGAAACTCGTGCAGGTTTTGGAAACCGAAAAAAGACGCAACCTGAACAAAGAACAACACCGAACTTCAGCACCCTTTGGTGAACACGCACCAGGATGGAACGAGCATCTGGCTAGTGCCTCCGAGGCTCATGTCAAGGTCATTCACATCTCGCATGTCATGCGTCATACCATGCTGAGAATACAATCTATCATTAGGCCGATCGTGCACCTGCTTCCTCTGAAGATTTGACGAGAGATACCATTGACTACCTCCAACGTCGACACTCACCTGATGACCGTGGTCAATCGACAGAGTCCTACGCAAAGGACCAGGTTGACGGACCTCTTGGTGCTGCGTCCTATGAGACGAGAGAACGAATTGATGGTCCCCTTGGCCAGGCACAAACCCAGAAGACAGTCGAAAAGGACGTGCATGAAACAACTCGCATTTACAAAACGAAGTCGGTACCGACTGATAGTGAAGAAACAGTGAGTGGTTCGGTTGATGCGTTACATCCTTTTGACTCGGTGCTGTCTAGGTCAAAGCCGACAGAGGAGAAATATGAAAAATAGGAGAGAATGCGGCCGGTGTACCATAGTTTTCTTTTATTATCTTACTGTACAACTAGTCATGTGGGGTGTCAATGAGAAAGGAAGATTTATTATGTTGATACTTCTGAACTACTTCTTTTCAATCTTTTAGACTCGGCTGTCCATGTTGTGGAGGAAAAAGGAAAGCAAAGACTATGTACAGTGCAAAGAAGGAAGAAAAGCGTGCAAGACAATGAAGAAAGAATCCAAATTCTGAGAGGAAAAAGAGTATAAACGGTTGGGAATCCCGAATGTATATCTACGCATTGTATACAGTTCTTACAAACCATTGTCAGGACATTAACACGCAGTGTATGATGCAGATGGCAAGCCCTTAAAGGAGGAAAAAAAAGACAGACGGTGACGATAACGGAGTGAACGTCGTGTAGGAGCGTTGTGGCGATGGTGAAAAAGGGAGGTGGATTTTGGTAGCAGGGGGACCGATTTTTTAAGAGTGCGAAGCCGGGCGTCTCTCAATATCATGAGCTGATATACAGGGAATAGAGATATATTGTTGTTTAAGGGCAATTACTTTTAAAAAGCACAGAAGCAGAGAAGGTGGGTGACGTCAATATCAAACATACGGGAATAAGAAAGGAGCGACTCACCAGGAAATAGTCTGGTACACGTCGTGAAACCAAAGGTTCTCCTGCTCTCGGAGCAGGGTCGAATTGTAAACTAGCAAAGATAGGAGGAATTGTCAGCAGTTAGAAAGGCTAGCGAATTAGCACATACAAGCTGTATGACAGTTTTTCGTCTATCTCCATGATCGCGGCCTGATTACCACACCTATAACAATAGTTGGGCGCGCTAAATATGGTCACCACGTTCCTATCTTGACCCCAGCTATACCCTAGAGAATGATGCGGTCCGTGTTAATAGTTGATCGATGAAGATAGAATACATTGAAATACGCACCTTCCATAACCAGTTGATGAGCTCGCGCGACCAGAGTAAGACCATTGTTGTGGTTGAAAGCTTCTGATATATCCTGCCCGAAAGTATAACCCGCTCCACGGGGAGAGATACCCCACCCGCAACGATCGTCCGGGTCCGACCAGAGAAGGTCACACATAGGACCTTCGTGGGGTACTTCTTGCACTCGGTCAATAGAGCGAACATGGTCTAATGTGTCGATAGAAGGAGAAAGGCCGCCATGAAGACAGAATATCTGGATAAAGTTTGATTAGCACTGGATCCAGGTAGGTGCACACGACAAGGTGGAAACAGAGATGAAAGGTAGATAGTAGATACGGAATCAGGTATGAGATGAAAGAGAATAAACAAGCAAATCGTTGTATGCGATACGCTGTTGTCGGAAAGAAAGGGGAGAGTAAGTATACGCACTTGGCTATCAATCAAGGCAGTGAGGGGTAAGTAGTCGAAGAGGTCGGTGAAAAACCGCCATACGTTGGCGTTGCCGTATTTACGCAGGCACTCGTCGTAAAAGCCGTATACTTGGGTGATCTGTCGTGATTCATGGTTTCCTCGTAGAATAGTGACCCGGTCACGATAGCGGAGTTTCATGGCGACGAGCAAAGTGACGGTTTCGACTGAGTAGTAGCCTCGGTCAACGTAATCGCCCATGAAGAGATAGTTTGTGTCGGGAGAGTTGCCTCCAATTCGGAAGAGTTCTGAGAGATCGTGCTGGGAGACGTCAGCGACGAAAAGCTGATGAAAAAGATGGACAAAACGCACGAATTGGCCATGTATATCACCACAGACAGTGACTGGGCATCTAACGGGTTGTACGTTGGATTCCTCTATCAAGATCTCTCTCGTCTGACCGAGACGATACGGAAATCAGAAAAGAAAGGAGCGAGCCCAGTCGCAAATGCGTACCTTGTCACAAAGACGCTTCACATCCGCCTCGGAGAGTTGTTTGCATTGGCTGAGTTGTTCGATCCAATTGTCGATTTCTTGTTCCGCCATTATTGTAGGAGTAATTCACGTATTCGCTAACGGTCAGTCGAGAAAGGTTCGTGCTCAAAGATCAAGGTCACGTCACAAGTCACGAACTTTTTGGGTTGTTTCTGCTCTTTCGTCTAGGCGCCTAAACTCGACACAATCAGCGCGCTCTTCCCTCATGACCACTACAAAGCTGTTTAATATATGCAAAAGATCTTTCCCGAGCCTTCCTGAAGGCACTGGTTTACTCCTTCAATGCACCGCAACCAAATTGAAGCTGTGGCCTCTCAAGCAACTCTCAAGACGCCGGGGGAAACACGCATACCGGAAGGCTATATCATTGGCTCATTATGGTTGCCCTGTACCCATGGACATAATAACGCTATCTTTGGACTTATAGCGGGAGCTCCTGCATAAGCCGACACTTGTAATGCTAGGCCGCGCCATACAAGCCTTCTGTATGATAAGCCAAGCACAGAAGCTCGGTCTGCACAAGGTCAAGACTCAAGGAATTAGTTCAGCATGTCGATTACTCTGTTACGGCACGACTGAACTTTGATGACATCTATCTCTGCGGTGAATACAACTTTCGTACCGATTCTCATAAATACCGCTCATGGCCAATAAGTATCGTTCCTGTTGATAATCGCAGCGGTATACTTGTAGTTGGCGATCTGGAATTATGGTCCTCTCTTGGCCTCTACATCGAATGTTTGTCTATATCTCTGTATAGTCTCTTACTACGCATTAGTATAATGGTATAAATGTAACTATCTGAAGAAAGATTTATCGTCGCGTTATCAAGCTTACATCATCACATGTGTATCTTTTCATCGTGAGAACTTGATTCTAGAGACCCAACAGACCGCTCGTCGTCGTCGTCGTCAACCGCAAGCAAGGCTCCACCCTCAAAAACTCGCCATGTGAGTTCAGAATCTCGTTCTCTATGCTCTGAAGAGGGTCTGGTGAGCTTTCTGGGAAATTCTGACGGGAAATGGGCGAAGAAAAGGGTGGATTGGATGGATCGCATACGGATGTCGATTTTCTGAATTGTAGAGTGGTCGAATTAGAGGAAATACCGGGCTCGTGGATCTTTTGGAGTTGCTATAATATTGGGGAGAACGTCTCCGCTCACTACTCATGAATCACCTCTCAATCTCGCACCGTGCAATGCTGATTCTCTTGTCCATTTACAGCCGGAACCAGTGTGACCAAAGAGTTACAGTGTGTTTCATACCAGACTGGCGTCTCACTATCATTGACATTGTTTCAGCTTCCGCCTTATAATTCCTCAAGCCCAGCATGATTATTCCCAAAGAAAACCGTAGAGTTATCTACGAAAACCTTTTCAAGGGTGCGTTGCAATTGACCCAGTTTCAAAACAACAAGCTAATTTCTTGTTGTATCCGTCTCTATCCCTTTTACTTTTAATTTCTACACTCGATTCTACAGAGGGTGTCCTTGTCGCCAAAAAGGACTTCAACGCCCCCAAGCATGAGGAACTCGACGTTCCCAACCTCCAAGTCATCAAGGCTCTCCAAAGTCTGACCTCCAAGGGATACGTCAAAACCCAATTCTCGTGGCAGTGGTATTACTATATCCTGACCCCCGAGGGTGTCGAGTACCTCCGCGAGTGGTGCGTTCCCTTTCTATTGTTATTATTTTAATGTTCCTAACGATATATCGTTTCACAGGCTCCACCTCCCGGCTGAAATCGTCCCTGCTACCCACAAAAAGGCTGCTCGCCCCCCTCGTCCCGCTGCCGTTCGTTCTGGTGGCGAGGGTGCCTACCGTGCTCCCCGTGGTGACCGTGAGGGTTACAGGAAGAAGGAAGATGGTGCTCCTGGCGAGTTCAGGCCTCAGTTTGCTGGTGTTGGACGGGGTGCTCCTAGGGAGTAAGCGAGAGTTGGTGTGATATGATATATGATTCTGACGTTGGATGTATTTTTTTTCTGCTTGGAGACCATGAGAGCGTGTACTCTATCTATCCATTCCTCCCTAAATCCTTTTTACGTCCACGTCGTCTTATGATTATACATGTTGCCAGCTACATATGCCATAGGGAAGATGCTTTTTTTCTACTTTTTTTCCTTCCAAATAGTAAGACTGTTGTAACGCATCATGTGAATCAGTTACGGTTCGTGTTTTTGACCACCATATTGTCGCGTCTTGGGCTTGACCACATGTCGCAAGGAGAAGGCCAGCCTGTAATGATTCCTTCTGCCTTATCGACACGAGACTCAAAGGTTCTTTTCAGATTCTCCAGGCTACCCTACATGATCTGAGATACTTTACTACACTCCTTCGCGGTGTCCATTTCCCGAATGTTGGCATCCAGGTCGAGTTTCTCGTCAAATCTCGCGTCCTAATCTTCTGATTTTCGAAAGAGAGCAGTAATAAAAGTTACAGAGAGGGGGTTAGTGGTTATCGTGGAAGAAGCGCGAACACTCTTAGGTATGTTGGGGTTCATTCTAATCTCTGTCACGTACCGACTTGAGTAGGAACTTCCTACATATTTGCCGACGTGTTCAACGAATGGAGCTATCACCCCGATATTCCTCTCAAAGACGATGAAGACAACGAGCAAGAGCAGCAGGCAAATGCTGAAGAAGGGTATAACACGACCGCCTTTGAAATCCCTCTCAACACACTAATAGAATGCCTCAATATATTTGGCACGGCTGGTGGTTCTTTGTCAAAAAACGCCGGTAAACCTCGATGGACGAAATCTGGTGAAGATTCAGACAACGACAGTAATGCTGATGCCAGTCGGAACACCGGTAGAAGCCACAGATCAACTGGACGGACGATTGATCATTTTTTTGGTGGATCGGAAAGGACTACGAGTATGCGTATGACTTATATTGGACCAGGTTATCCGTTAACTGTCATAGTGTGAGCACTGTATTTCATCCCAAAAATCTTGACCTTGACTGGGACCTGACAGAGCAGAGGATTCATCAGGACCGACCACCACATGCGAAATATCAACAAGTGAATCGGAGGACCATCTAGATTTTCCATTTGATAATGAGCAGATGTAAGCCAGTGCAAAGTCTTGAAACTGTTTTTGACCAGACATCGCCTAGGGTGCTCAAGATCATCTTGAAGGTCTGATATCAAACATTTTCCAGAACTCCGGGTGCTGAAACTATAAACACAGTCATCATGGTTGCGAGATGCTCTTTCAGAACTGGATCCGTCCTGCGATAAGATAACTTTTGTCGGAAACCCTCCTGTTGTTCTGGACCCAAATGCTACTGCCAAGCAGAGAATGAAAGCACGTCAAGAGGGACCGCCCATCTTACGTCTCGAAGCAACTGGAACATTTGGGACTACAGAGGTTCTCATTGCCACTGTCTTCAAAAATCCACCTAAAAGTATTTGCAGATGGACTACCCGGACGACAAGGAAGTCCTTGAATCTTTTGAGTGCGAGCAACCTGTTCGTTTTAGGTGATTTTCCTTTTGCTCGGCCTCGGGATCTCCTAGTGATTGGGCCCTGCAAACAGCTATCGTCTCTCCTTGATTGCTCGAGCTGCGCGCGCTTTGCAAACTTCTATAAAAACTTCCTTGAGGATTGACGACGAGGGTCTCCTCAGTTTACAATTCCTGATGCCTGCCCCTTTTTCGAGGCATAATGCGAGGTCAGACAATGCAACGTCAAATTTCATCGAATACCGCGTATGTTCTGAATGCCTCGACTTGAATCGTTTTTTAATCCATATTTTCAGTGCTTGGCTATAGATGAAAGTTAGTTGGCGATTCGATGTCTCGAAGGACGACGGAAATGTACCTTATGACTTGCTGTATCTTAAACTTGAACATGTAGTGAACATCGAAGATTAGAAAGTAATCCGAGTTAGCACATTAATATTGTCTATCGCCTTGGGACAGTCTATGACAATGAAAGTGACTAGATAGCAGGCATTTATCGTAAATCATCGTAAGCATTAGCATGGACAGTGGATCACGCAACCGCTTCTGGAACCCTATCCTCTACCTTCTGTGCACCTTCTACATCACCGGAAGGTGTACGCAGCACCTCCATCCTCGACCGAAGCTCTTTGAGATCTCTCTCCTCCTTTTCATCCTTTTCAGTCCCCTCCGCCTCTCTGATCAGCTCTGCCAATTCAGCCTCAATCTCCGTCTCATCCACAACGTCATCGACACCAAGTGCAACATCTCCGCCTATGCGTACTGCGTCGTCGATTTCCTTTGCGTCGGCATTGGCTTCTGCCATAGCCTCCATGGTCTCGTCTATAGACTCCCGCTGAAGAGAAGGATGCGACAAGATGGCTCGGAGCGTTGCTGTAGATGCACTATACGAATTAAGGATCTGAAGAAAACGGTGTTAGTTAAGGATCGGTAGCTTTATCAACGGAGTGCAGACGAACCTCAACGTCACCAGCAGCAGCCTCCACGCGAATTAATGTACCGTCTAGGTTATCTAATGCACCTAGTCGCTTGGACAGCAAGTCTTCCAGCTGCTTTCTCGAACGCAAGTAGCTCATTGCAAGATTTTTGCGTTTCTGACGAAGAGCTTCGGATGCCTTGGAAGTACATCTTGAGAAGGCCTAGTCAGAGAAAGAGAGTTTGGAAGTGGACTATCACATACTGTTCAATCCTCTTGTGTATCCCATCAATCTGAGCATGAAGGCCTTCGACCGCAGTTTTAAGTTCTAGGATACCCCGGTCTACAGCTGTAATTTCCTTGGTCCGTTCCATGGAACCAACAGTGTCCAAAAACTTGATAACCTAGAACTACGTTAGCCATCATCCAGTGTTGCAGAAACGAAATACTTACTCCGGCATTCACCACGATTGCATCTTTATCTCGTTCCAAATACTTGAGCAACACCTTCATGTCCAGTTCACTCATCATCTCCGAAAACGGCTTCTCTTCCGTACAATCGAAACAGTCGGCAAACGTTCGTCTGAACCCCTCCAAGGTGTATAATCCATCACCAACGCTGCTAGCCCTTGCTCTCTGCTTCTCCAATATTGCTTCACCCGCACGCTCCAGCAAGTGTAAGATGACGTAGTCACCATACCAAGCTGTATCAGCTCTGGATGTGCTGCCTGATGAGAACACACTTGATATACTACTTGCCAAGCTGTCTTCGCCAACAACGCCTACTTGTTCCAGTGCCCACCAAAGAGGCTTTGCGACAGCGTAAGAGAGGACGAACTTTGGCACGGCCGAAAGGTAGGACAATACCGACTTGGACGAGTAGATAGAGTTGGGGAAGGAAAGAAAGGTCGCAACGGGAATCAATGCGGGAAGATTTGAAGATGAGGATGGCGTTACGAGTTCAGCCTTCGCTAAATCCAATAAGTTGAAGCCAACACAGTTTGAGATTTGACACTCACGACTACGGCACCCAGACCAATGGGCTTTCCAACGCCTTCAATCCTGTAGGCGTCGACCAAAGACTTCTCTGCATGTAGAACCACCCTATGTGATTCTTGGTATCCACAAAACACGTAGCTTTCCAAGCTTTTTCGCCACCATTCGATACTAGCCTGATATGAGCTAGGATCTGACTGTTTCTTTCTCGAAAGGTCGGAGAATAATGATTGTAGACGACGAGCAGATGCTTTGATGTATTTCGGTGTCAATATAAGAGTTGAAGTGGTCTGTCTGTAGGGGGAGGAAACGGGTGTTATGGGTGTCGACATAAAGGTGGTGGAAGAGCACGCGGATAGGATCAAGCGGATCAACTGTGACCTCTTTCATTCTGGATTTCTTGTTGAACAGCCATGACCTCAAATGGCTTGTTACCTGTACTGTCTGTCCTAGACCGGTGCTTCCCCGTTGTCAGGTCTCTGCGACAATATCTCGAAGATGTTCTCGAAGACAGCTTGGAACACGAAGTTGACTTCGTCCCCAATCATGAAGACTTGCCTTCATATCATGAGCTTGTTAATCTCACCTACGTGGCCATGCATTCGAATCCGTCGAAACGCTTGATGTATAATCTTTCCAAGGAAAACATGTCAGAAGTAGGTATCTATCAGCACATGCACTTTTCGTCCGACCGAATTTTTTCGTTCAGGTCATCGACGAAGCGCAGAGAAAACTTATCAGCAAGAAGCCTGTCAGGTCTAACATTTTTATTGATGGCTATAGAGAGGTCATAATTCTTCGTTGGACGAGAATCGCATATACTCAAGCACCCCTAGGCCTTTCACGAAGGCATTGTGAATGAACACATAAATACTATAGTGACTGCTCTGCAGGCAACCCAGTGGCAAACCCTTCTGAAAAGGTATCTAGTCAAAGTTAATGTTCTCCGAAACTGATTCTCATCGCTTGCAGGATCGGTACCAGTGCAATGATACACCTTCTTACTGAAACAAGCATTTTCGTACCTCTCCCGAATGATTGCTTGTGCCAGATGACAGGAACACCTCTCAACTTCCAAAAGACTATCAGTACCGTTCCAAGTGTTCCACAAAACAACCAAAAGCGAATTGCCGATGAAACTGGAGACGGAAGGCCGCAGAAACGTCCAAAACGAGATACAAAGCCACTGTAAGCTAGCCTCTGAAAAATACGGTAGACTCTAACAATTCTTTAGAAAATCGCCGGCTGATGTTGACTTCACCCTTCGGCGTTACCTTTACGCAAGGCCTAAGTTCATCCCAGGTACTAGATGTGTTCTTGTAGGGCTACCTCCTAGGCGTACGAATTCAACACCAGCATCCATTATTACCCTCAGCTGATTCCAGTGTCCTTTAGACATTCTCAACAAGTACCATCCTTCTTATAAATCAAATGCAGGTGATTACGACTTCCATTTAGGGGGTCAACAAGCCCGTCACCTCTCCAAGTATATCTTCCCTCGTCAATATGGTCTGCGGAGCGTCTTTGACTTTTCATACTCTCCAAAATGTCCAGATTTCTCCGATCGGGAGAAAGAAATCCAGGCAAGTTGACACAGATGATGAACGTTTCTAGTACGTTGACCCTACTGTCACAGAAAGCTGGGGCTTGCAAGACGCCAAAAAGACTGAAAGAAGTCATTTCTTTAGTAGAAAAATTGCTATGGAGACATGCAAAATGCAAATACAAGCTAATTTATGACAAGACATGTCCATCCAAGGTCTATTCTAATATTGTTTCAGTCGTACTGAAAGCTGATGTTGACAATTCGCCCAGTTGGCTGGGAATGATACTCTGGCAGATAGTAGCGTGGTTCTGGTATGCACTCTTCAGCTCTTCTCCACTTTTTCTCATCCCTTCATGATTTAGCAATTGATGTCAGAGAATGGTTCGCAACCCGTTCTGCAGACTCAGGTGCCCTTTGGGGACATTTCGCTGGACTCTGCAGGCAACTCTATTCTCGTTCACCCAAGCCAAATTAAAAGCAAGCCACGTTTCGCTGAATTTTGTTGTCCCTTGAACGAAGTACGATTTGCATATTTGCTCGCCACTTTTTGTTCTCATTCGCCACCAGGTCTACCGATATGTAGTTCTCATAACGAATGCAGTTATACCAAAGCGATTTTGGGGTAGTGAAGCCAACTTCAAGCTGATTTGCAAACGTTGGTGGACTCGACTTCTGTTCTGATTCGTTAGTTGAATGTTAAATTCGCAGAAATCAAGGCTTTTATTATGTGTCGCAAGCATGAGAGTCCCTCTCTTCACAACTTTTTACAAGGGTTCAGTACCTCCGCGTGTGAATGGCTTATGCCGCCTGGCGAAGGTACTGGTCAGTACCGAGTCACTGTATCCGACCAGTTGAAACGACGAGACTTGCTTGAAGACTTCATATACTGGTTCTTTGACTCTTTTGTTGGTCCTCTGCTTCGTGTGAGTGAATGTTATCAACTTGCGGCGAAGTACCTCTTTAATGACGTCTATCGCAGACCTCCTTCTATATCACCGATTCTGCCGCATTCAACTATCAGATACTTTATTTCCGAATGGACGATTGGCAAACGTTGTGTGCACCGTTACTGGATCGCTTGACGACAGAGACCTTTCAGAAGATACCAGAAACTGAAGCAATGGAGCTTCTCCGTCAACGCAAACTTGGGTTCTCGTTTGTACGGCTTTTGCCCAAGGAGACGGGGGTGCGTCCCATCGTTAACCTCAAACGAAAGCAAGAGGTTCGTTGCGCTGGTGCAAGAGCTGTTCAGGACTGGAGAATTTTGCTTTTTAGGATGGCGGCTCCTCTATCAATGAGATTTTGCGCGCGACCCTGGAGATTTTGAACTACGAAAAGGTCCAATTGTCTTCTGAACCATTTTTGGCCTATGCTGACATGGGGGTCTACAGGTCAACCAGTCTCAGCTTTTGGGTGCTTCAGTCTTTGGTCCAAGCGATGTATATGCAAAGTTGAAGAATCTTAAAGCAAATCTACGCCGGTCTTATGGGGGAGCCTTGTATGTGATCTTCATCCTCAGCCGCCATTGAGATTCTGAGTGTCGTAGGCCAAAACTTTACTTTGTCAAGGTTGATGTACGAGCCTGCTTCGACACCATTGAACAGACCAAACTCCTCGATATACTAAGTCAATTGCTTTCGGAGGTGAGAACAATTTCCGGGTGCTCAAGAATGTCCTCATGTTCTTTCCAAAAGGATGCATACTTGATCAAGAAACATATCCAGGTGAATCAAAGGCACGATAAAAGTTACCGCACGACTACAACCAAAAATCAAGCTTACCCTGCAGGTATGGCACGTCCATTTTACTGGTCTTTTACTGAGGACTGTCAGGTGAACATCCGCACTTTCTGAAATATGCAGCGGATTTGGCGAGTTGCATTCGCGACACTATATTTATTGATGCGGTAGCAGTCTTTCAACGTTAATATTTTGTGTATGCTCAACACCCAACTCTGTTAGGCTACCTGTGCTACGACGACAAAAGAAGAAATCTTAGAGCTGTTGGAACAACACATCACGGACAATGTAGTCAAGGTAAGCTTTTCTAAAGTCTTTCCGGCCCGTAAAGGATTTATATCTTCTATAGATCGGGTCAGAATACTTTCGTCAGATAGTCGGGATACCTCAGGGATCGGTTCTGTCGACAATATTATGCTGCTTCTTTTATGGAGATCTCGAAAAACGTTTCAAGCCCTTTACGAAAGCACACAATGTATGCTTATTGACTGTGATTTCCCCTCATTTTTATAACCTGACATACCGACAGCTCCTTCTGCGTCATACCGATGACTACCTTTTCATCACTCCTGAATATGCGGAGGCGAAGGATTTCCTAGATGCTATGGACAAAGGTCATCCCGAATACGGCTGCTTCGTTTCGAAAGAAAAAACCGTCGTCAACTTCATTTGTGACCAGGTTGACAACATTGCAGAGCATGGTACGCCGGGTCGACTTACAGGTGACAAATGGCTTACGACTCTGATTTAGCGATGCCTTGGTGCGGTTACTTGATTGATACACAGAATCTGTCTGTTTCTAGTGATTACACTCGCTATCAAACTCGTAAGTGGTCTGGGCCGGGAAAGATGTATTCTTTGTCTCAAGCAAGCAGCAGATTTGAGCGATCGGATCAACGTTGGGCGAGGTCGTCACTTTGGATCAGTTTTTCGGGCCAAGATGTTGAAGTGAGTTTTTTTTGATTATCGGACCACCATACTTAGTGTCTTCTGCAGACAAGCCAAAACCAAAGCGCACATTATTTATACAGACGAACGACTAAATTCAAAGAAGGTCGTCTATTTCAACATCTATCAGAATTTCTTGTTATGTGCTATGAAGATGCATACGTATATCCGGAGCTGGGGTCCTCATACCAGCGCTAATCACAGCTTCATCCAAGGTACGACAGATAATGTGATGTCCTGTACCTTGCTCACAAATCATCACCAATCATTTGCATTAGCCATGATAAAGCAGGTGATCCGCTACTGCTTTGTCGCGGTAAGCAAGACTGGCTCTAGTAAGCTCGCTAAACTTCATGGTGGACGTGTCACTGTTCAAGAACAAGATATCATATGGTACTATCTTTATCGTCTTCTCCCGATGGATCGCTGAGCATTGGTGTCCAGGTTGGGTACCCATGCATTCCATACAATCTTCTCAAGAACGCCTCAGTGCCATTCATTCTCTATCAAACGTCTCGTTTCTGAATTGGCTCTCCTGAAGCACTGGCGACGCGCACGGAAATTTCGAGAACTTGTGAAGGATGGCAAGGACAGTTTGGCCCATGTAGTCTACTAAGCAGCTGCTAATAGACACCGGTTACTTGTCGGCCCGAGCAAGTCACGTCACAGCCGAGACCTTTTTTGCTTCGATCGACCCGTTCATTTGTAATGATCACGATTATTAGACGTTTCGCCATCACTGTTGCTGCGCGGTATAATACTCGCCTTCACCACCGAATTTCCACATCAGTTACCTTCTACTCCTCACGACCATCCATCTCTCGCACACCTCTATCTGCCCCATTGAGCACAATGTCTGAATCTGAATCGACATTCTACACCCTAAAGGCTGAACTGCCCGGCGGCAAGGTCTTTGACTTTGCAGACTTGAAAGGCAAAGTCGTCTTGATAACCAACACAGCGTCGAAATGGTGAGTTGCGTATCACCCTTGACTTTTCCGTCTGCTCACAATCACCTGCAGTGGATTTACTCCCCAGTACACCGGTTTGTATATGTGTAGTTTTGCCTCGCGATCTAGGGCTGAAGTGGTGGTTTCCAGGTCTCCAGAAGCTCTATGAAAAGTACAAGGACCAAGGATTCGTTATTCTAGGCTTCCCCTGTAACCAGGTGGGTAGTTGTCGCGTTCTACTCGGCTCAGGACTCATTTATGTGTACTAGTTTGGCGGTCAAGAACCTCTGGATGATGCTGGAGTTGTCGAGTTCTGTACTCTCAACCACGGAGTAACCTTCCCGCTTATGAAGAAGTCTGATGTCAACGGAGACAACACGAACGAAGTCTTCAAGTGGTTGAAATCTGAGAAGGCTGGGATTCTGGGTCTCACGCGAATCAAGGTGTGTATATCGTCTGCATGTCCCGACTTGACCTAATCTTTGTTTTCATAAAGTGGAACTTCGAAAAGTTCTTGATTGACAAGAAAGGGAACGTCGTGCACCGTTGGGCCTCTACCACCACCCCTGACGCAATTGACAAGGAAGTTGCCAAGTTGCTGGAGCAGCCTTGACTGTGTAGGTTATAAGGAATCTAGGACATTCATTGTATTGTTATTCACTAAACGTCAAATACCTAACACCAATCCCATATGAATCTACGGTTTTTATGACGAATAGAGATTATATGTTATAATATATACAGCACAAAGCATCTATGAACCCAATTGCAAAGAAGTCTACCGTCGTTGTACCAATAGTGACAAGCGACGAGAAACTGCGTCATCCGAGTGATCCTTGACCGCGTCTAACCACCATTTTAATCGGTTGCGGGCGTCGCTGCTTTGAAGGCCCGTTGTTATACTGAAATGCTCGATTAAGTACAAGAGGTGAACATGCACGAGATTCGACACTTACAATCCTCTTTCTTCTAAAGCCTGGAGTACGTCATCGTTGCTTAGAGCAGTTAACAAGTCGTCACGAATTAAGAGCTCGTCATCTTTTTGAATGAAATTGAGGTGTCGTTGGATACGCCATGTACGTAGAAGGTCGTTGCCAAATGTAGGCAATCTCAGGATACTGGGAAGGTTTCCGTCAGTAAAGATCATTCGCGTAAAAATGCAACGCGCACCTGCACATAGCTGCAGCAGAACCGTTCCCTCTAAGAGCACCCAGCGCAAGTTTCCCGTCTTGAGCTTTACCATTGAGTTCAGCAAACAAGGTGCGATACGTGACTGACGCGTCCAAAGCTTTTATAGCTTTTTTCTGTTCAATGCGGTCGCGTTGAGAAGGTAGGATGCAGGTGGAAGGAAGCATGAAGGGGGCATAAATAGCTATAATAGGAATGACTTCTTCGAGAAGGACAGCCAGCACAAGGAAGGGAATGACTCTGTTCAAAAAAATGATTAGGACGCAAAAAAAGGCTGAAAAAGCGGAAGCCAGCGTACTTGTTCACGTCTTTCCTCTGCAGCTCGATTAGTCTGCCCTCTGCTCTGGTCAAATGTAATCCACCACTCCTTATTCTGCTCTTGATGGTAGATATTTCTTGCCGACGTGTATAAATCCGTTTTGCACCGCGAAAGTAAAATTTCTGCCAGGCAATGAATAAGCCGGAGAGACGATGAACAAGTAAACAGAACGCACAGTTAGCTCAATAGTAGAGTGAATAAGTTTCCTAAACCCGTTTGCATCCGGGGCTGGAGGTGCTAGTACACCCAGTGCTTCTGCATGTTTAATATCGTTCTGAATTGTCTCCTTTACCCCGAGCTCCTTGCGTGTATTTTGAGGAAGATTTGAAAGGTAACGGGCATGTAATATTAGTGGTCTGAATGAGAAAGGATGAGCGGGATGACACGTAAAAACCAGAAAACAGACCTTTGAAAACGAGCATAGTTGTAGATTTTCAGAGAGAGCATTGAATTTGGTGTGACTTTCCAAAGTCACGGTTTTATCCTAACGTTTCACCGTGTATTCTCAATCCCAAGCCACCGACTACGTGGAATTCGGTTGTATGTGTACCGATCCAGGAAGGCCGGTTGGGAAAAGGAATATAGATGAATTCCAAAAAAAAAGTCTAACTCTCGTGTGAGCAATCAATTCGTCACCAAAACGAGCATTCCTCGGGCCATCTTCCAATACCACCACTATTTCGATTATCCAACATGCCCTTGAGAATAGGATTCGGTACACATATGCATTCGGTCTCCGATTGGTCTATATGCTGATGTTGACCCTACGAAACAGTCAAAGAGCACTTTTCTAGCCCGCTCTTGCAGTTTGCAGAGGCCGATAGAGGCAAGACCTTCACTCTCATCGAATGCCCGAGTATACGGATTCCTCTCTTTACTCGTTATTGAACTAACATCAACTTTCAAAGGCGGTACAGGCCAGTTGATCACTAGACTCGATAAGGACGAAATCGACATTGCCATGTAGGTCGCTTTCGAGTGGATGTAGTAAATAGGGGATGCTGATTTGATGGAACAGTGCTCTTACTGATCCTCTCATCTCTGGTATTGCCAAAGGTAACCAAGCTTACAAACTTGTTGGGAGCTACGTCGCGACTCCTCTTAACTGGTAAGTGCATCGTTATAATGTCCTCTAGGTCGGAACCGAGAATATACTTAGGGCGGTCATTACCGGAAAGGAATCCAAATACAATGCCATCGCCGACCTTAGGAATACGACTATTGGTATCTCTAGACTTGGAAGTGGTAGTCAAACTATGGCGTATGTTATGGGATTCCAGCAGGGATGGTCTACCGAGGACATGAAATTTAAAGGTCAGTAATAGCTATGCATCAGTAGCAATTCTCGCTCACTGACGTTATAATATCTAGTCAATAACGATATATATGGACTAGTTGACTCTGTCAAAGAAGGCTCTACCAGTGCGTTCATGTGGGAATGGTTTACGACCAAGCCTTGGTTGGACAAAGGCGATGTACGATTCGTAAGACTTTCTCAAGCACCTTTCTGTTCCCCTTTTATCGCTAACTATCATTGGCGACATAGATTGGTGCAGTCCCTACGCCATGGCCTTCCTGGCTCATTGCTGCCAGGCCCTCAGCCTCGTCAGATGCCATGAAAGAGTTCTTGACTACTCTTACGACCTATGTCACCAAGTTTGACTCTGAAGAAAGTCGTGCCAAAAAGAATATAGCCTTCATCAGGGACAAGTTTAATTACAAGGAAGAGGATATTCAGGTAATCCCTCAAAGACCTTTACGGCAGTAAAGCTTACTCGATGATGTAGGCCTGGCTGAAAACAGTCAAATATCCCAAAGACTGTTTGACAATTGACAGCAAGGTGATCAAAGATACCCTTGAGTGAGTATAATCCGTACCTACACTGTTGTTCAGTTTCACTTAATATTTTCCGTTTGCAGAACTCTGGAAAAGGCTAGTGTCGTAAAGGCGCCGGCAGGAGGTTTCAAGGTTGAAGATTTCGTCAATACCGAGGTCGTCAAATTGGTTTCTGATACTCAGTAGGAAGAAAGGATATAGACAAAATGTCGAGAAGTACAATCTTTTTATGTCTAAATATGTACAATTTATATTGTTATACTGAGCAAGAAATTATTGTGATACAATGTGCTAGCAGCGACCCCCCATGTCAGTGACAAAAACTTATGCCTCGGCTGGCTTGGCTTCAGATAGCTTTTCCTCGATGGTCATGCCACCTGGTTTCTTGTTCAAGAACCCTGCAAGAGAATCAGGTCCACATCTACACCGTGAAGATCGACACGAGAACTGTACCTTTCAGCTTCTGTCTGTTCGCTTTCTCTAGCTCCTTATCGATGGCTCGGTAATGTGCGAGATCTTTGTCAACGGCAGCAGCGTCTTTGAAAACAAAAAGGTCAGCTCGATATTTGGAGACTTGAGGGTGAATGCAACACACCTGTCGGATTCTTTTCCTTCAACTCCAAGTAAATCTTCTCTGCCTTCTCGAAGAATCTCTGTTCTGCTAATGCTTTTGCTTTACGGTACATTGCCTTGAAGTTTTTATCGTTCTTTGCAAGAGCCTATACGTCGTATGACGATCCGTAAGCAGAGGCTACAAGCTTCAAGAAGGAATACGCACCTTCTCTGCCGTTTCCTGAGCGCGCTTCCAGTTCCCGTTCTTTATATGACAAGCAGACATGTTGGCATAAATCTTTTCTACGATCTCGTCGACCTATGTCACGTAGAAGAGTCATTTCTCCCGAGCTCGTATCAAGAGAGGACCGGAAACATACCTCTGTCTTCTCATTTAGAGCCTCCCCTTCCTTTGGTGGGGTCGTATTTGAGCCCACGAGACCAAGAGATTTCATAGCGCTCCTGCATAGTGCAGATACGAAGAATGTGGATTGTGAACAAAGACTCGGGGAACACCAAACTTACTTGTCTAGTCCTTGCAAGTACATCAAAGCCTTGTAGATAAGACATGAGATTATCGAGTAAGTAAGCACGCCACTCCGAGAAAGCAAACGAAAAATCTTAATTACAAAGTGGTATTGAGATAGAGCTGTTCATTCTCAGCATCAGAACTGTGTGCATATCTTCTCAAAATCGACCAGGGCGTAGGAGACACATACCAGTCTTGGTATCGCCATCCTTGAAAGCTTGATCAGCAGTATCCTTGTGCTTTTTACCAGTAGCAAGTTTCTCTTCAGCGGAAGCCATGTTTGTTTGACAGGAAAGGTAGTTAAAGACTCTTTAAAATATGGATTACGCGTCAGAAAGATATCGATGGCGCTGCAAGGTAAGGGGATGGAAATCTGAATCGCAGGGAAAGATTTAAATGCAAGCGATGAGCGGCTGTCACTGTAGGCGCCGCCTCGAGGTCGGTGGGGTCGTGACCATGCATTTGTTTGGTTCTTGTTTGCGTACCTACGTTACACTCGCGACAACGACTAGCGACCTCGACCAAAAACTGAACTGAAACCACCATGTCGATGTTCGCAAACATTGTAGGCTTCTCTTTATGGGGGTTAGCCTGTAGATTTGGACAGCTTGGGCTCCAGAAGAGACCTTTGTTTGAAAGTGCGTATATTATAATGTGAACGGTGTGCTGGGCTTATTATTGACGAAACACGCGTTTTCATCCATGTCTATCTATTGTCTATCCTACGACTGTTTGCAAACTAGACATGACCGGGCATGTCATTGCCATGGGTGTTTTCGGGTACGGAGGATATTGGGCGTGGAGATGGGATCAGAAGGCTGCTCAACTTATTGAGATGAAGAAGGCTGAGATTTCAGAGAACAGGAAGGAACGCCTGGAGAAAATGGAGGCTATGGCGGAGAAACTTGGATTAGAACAGGCTTCGAGCGAGCACTGAAGTAATTGCGTGCCCTTCCCGCGGGACGAATATCCAAAGTATGGCAAGTGTGTTTCCCGAATACCGTGTCGGGGTTTTTAAGCTCAACATTGATGTTCTATAGAATACTTAGACCCAGAGAAAGACATTGCCGGTGTAACCCAGGTTTATGCTCTGCAGCGGATTTGTAATTTTCACTCTGTTTTGAGATACCTCCATTCTATGGTGCTCAAGGTCGCCGCCGGTCTTCACGGTATGCTGTCAAAGCCTGTTTCCTCATTGCCTTGAAGAATTTGTAAAGCGTCGAATTATCGCACGAATAATGCCGTTTTCTCGTCTCCTGCCTTTTTAAAAGTAAAGTGTCGGATCCCCCCAAGAAAATGCCGTCCTCTTCATTGCCTTTCTGAAACATTGCGCCGTATTTCCCCAGTGATAAGATGTCGTCAAGCTTCCTTACTGCCTTGAAGATTTCCAAAATGTCGAATTATGCCGTCCTCTTTTTACCTTTGCAAGGGTCGAAGAATTTGCACTGCAAGCACAAGATTCTGTCAGGCCTACCCTTTCGTGTCTCTAGGTTGCGCAATGACATATCGTGTCACACGCACGGTAATGATTCCTTTGGCGGGGGTGCGCTGAACATACCAGACCGGTGGCTGAGCCAAAAGCATCTTACGTTTGGCATCTGAGATTCCCTGTATAGAGAGAGGGTAAATTTAGAGGGTGACTCGATCTGTATTCTGTGACTCGAGCTGTGTGATTGCTCCCATGCGATTGAATCGAAAATGGAGCTACTACTGCCCACGAGGATCACAACAGGTTGAATGGGTGTCTAGTTATGTGACATTCTTGGTTCTTCTCCAGCGTTTACTCGGCGACCTAACATCCCGACAAGCATGGACCCAGAGCAAGAAATGAAGGTGCTTGGAAGTTATACTTAACACACCATCAATCACTCATGTGCAGGTGAAACCCAGCAGCGGGAGATAGACAGACTTCCGATACATGCCCTCGGTCGGCGGAACAGCGCAAGATGGGATGTCGTCCATTTTAAGCAGTTGGCACCCGTTCTTCGTTGCTGCCTCTGACTTCGTTGGGAATACAAGGACGAGTGATATGAAAGCTACTAGCGTGATGTACTGCTGTTCTAGTATGTACTGCGAGTTGTTTTACGCACGGTACCGATGATGGCAGGCTCCTGGGATACAGTACGTAGTGTTAGAGAATCACTCCGGATTTGGCCCTTGGGGGGAAGATTTATTTGTGTGAGAAGATTTGGATGGATCTGAGATCTGGAGGGCTTTGGCGTGTGACGGAGTTTGAAAATTGACGAACAAGACATACTAAGGTACACGAGGCCAAACTTGTGTTTCCCCCGACAAAGACGTTTCTTCCACAACCACCATGAGCTCGCGACGTTCCAATCGCGTCTCCACCCTTGCCATCGTTCTTCCACGTCCTGCTCTTCCACGTCGCCCTTCTTCCTTGCTTTCCCAGTCGCCGTCCTCGCCCTGTACCCCCAGAAATTCCGGATGCGCCTCTCCCACATGCTATTCTTGGCTTCTCGCAGCAGGAAATAATCGCAAGAGCATGGACAGTTGGAATAGCTCGAATCAGGATGTAGGAGAAGATTGCGAGTCGGAGTGGAAGCCAGACCAGGTTTTACTGCTTTCAAGGGTGCGTCTTTGTATGGAAAAACTTTTTGTTCCCGTTTTGACCGCGTTTTTCCCCATGAATCACGATCAGACTCTCGACGCGCTTCCGTCTCATCTGGTTACACCGTTCAATGGACCCATTCCACCCTCCAATCTCCTCGATAAGATCGCCCGCGGCATCTCCAGTGCCAAAGGACCCGTTGAATGGCCCCATTCGCTCCGTGCAACGCGTGTCAAGCTCATCGAAATATGTCGTCAGCGTGCCAAAGAAGAGGCTCAGTCACCGATCAGGCTGGTTACAGACGAGAATGACGATATATCCTGCTACAACCCCGACAGTGACGTTAGTATGGATGGCCCCAACAGGAAAAATTCTTCGAGTCGCGTACGGCGCCCTCTCTATCGCCAGTCGAGTATGGATTTCTTGAATACGGAAGACCCCAAGAGCAACAATGACAGAATCACCCGGTTCGCTTCTTTCGACTCGCACCCTGTTTTCGTACTCATACCCTCTTTTTCTCCGACAGTCTCTCCACTCGTCTGCAGCGTACCGATAACGTTATTCCCAATTCTACCTATCACCCCTATACACGCACTCGTTCTCGTACTCAGACCCAGACACAAGCTCAAGCTTCTCGAGACCAAACTGACCGACGATCTTCCTCTCCTCCTCGGCCCGCACACGTTCCTTCACTTATTAGCCCTTCTACTCCCAGTTCTTCTACGCTCAATTCCCTCTCCTCCCTATCTACTTCTGCTGCTCGACCTCACTTGCTCCGCCGGGCTGCCTCTACACTTTCTACAAGTGACAGCTCTATGATTAGTGGCAGTCGGGATAGCATGTCCGAGCAAGACTCGAATCTTCTTCCATCTGTCATTCCCACTCTCGATCCTCGAGTCCAGCGTGTCAGACGTTCAGAATCCTTCTGTGCTCCTAGTCCAACCGCGTCGTTTGTTTCACCGACCAACGACGAATTTCCTTTCCCAATTGTCACTGCCCGAACACCGCCGCCTCATCGTCAGGCTTTCAAACGTGCACCATCCTACGGCACTCTTGCTCAAGAAGCAAGGGAACGGGAAAAGGAGCGACGAGCCAACGGTGTGTTGGATGCCGAGAAGGCAAGTCCTTGCCCCTCGAGCGATGAGGAAGAAAAGTCGAGGAACAAGAAGAAACGGCGAGCAGAGAAAGGATCGTCGGTAGCTGCTTCGTCGCCCTCGAAGACCAAGAAGAAATCTAGCACCAAGACTTCAGAGACCAAGAGCCCACTCAAGTTGAGGGCCGCTCCACCCGTACTTGCCAGCATTCGCCCTGTTCCCGAAACATCAGAATCCTCCCGTCCTCGTGCACCCAGGATGAATTTGCAACGCAACCCCAGCATGTTCGGGGAAGAGTTGCCTCATCTTCACATTCCTGCAGCATCGTCTACTAGTGCTGTACCACCTACTCCTCGACCTTCCGACGGTGTCGAGACCCCTCGCACCGTCAAGACACTTCGTCGTGTGAAACATCTCAGGGTGCCTTCCAGACGAATTTCTTTTGGAAGCTTGAGAGCCCCTCCCGGCGAGGATGCAGATATTGAGGAAGAAGGCGAACAAACTTTGGGGAGTGCTTTCCAGCTGGCTTGAGCGCCATTCCTAACCGTATACCCGGGGAGTCTTAAGAAAGCTCGCATTTAAATCTATTCTTGTATCAACATTAACATCCTGCTTTCTACCTTACCCCCCGGGGTTGAGCCCCAGTTTAATTATTTCTACTCGACACTCTCGACTTCATCTACTTCTTGAAGTGCTCTATCTTGTCTATAGCTCGGAGACCCACAAGGTCTTTCTTCTGATCCCGGTCTTGGTTTATTCCTGATCACTCTTTGTCGTTCCTTGTTGTCAAAATACTTGTTTCATTATCAAATTTGTGCTCTACCTACTATCCTTCCTACCTATTTACTCATCCTTTCTTGTCATTCATTGCTTCTCATCTTGCTCTTGATCCATTCTTGTACCATCACCATCTTCTCACCCGCATATTCACCAAGTTACACATTCCTTGTCTTCACACACTCTACACTCATTCACTCGCCTGCTTCTCTTGCTACTCTTACACATACACATACACTTCACTCGTTTCCAGTTTCCATCCTGACAAAGACACCCTGTCTCTACACTTTCCCTAGCATTCTAGCCAACAGCATTTCACAATCAAACTTGAACAAGCCTACAATCATTCCTTCTCAATTTCTGTCTCATTCACCTGGATCGTTCGCCAAGTCGAGCCTGTACAAGTATCTCGCACACATCCGTTCACCACAATCACAATCACATCTCATCCTTTATTCACACTCGATCATCGTACCTTTCCCGCCGGCTCCTCGAGGCTCTTGGGATCACACTGCGTTACCCATCGAATTCACCCTTCATCCTTCCGAATCAATGCGTTACTAGTTACTTATTGAATTGACGTCTCGTACTTGCATCCTTCTTTTGCTTCTTTGCACTTTGGACGTCTCTGCATATAGTTTATTCATTATTTCTTTTGTTCGGCTCAACCATCCCCTCTCAATGCTCTACTCTCATCCTGCCTGCATGCTATAGATTTCGACTGGTCGTTTCTGATGCTCTCCTCATTTCCGCTTTCGCTTGCTTGTTTTTTTGACCTCGTTCTCTATTCTTCTTTGCCTCGTGTATATTCTTTATTGCGCTATCCTTTTTCTTGTCGTTCTCAAAAACAAAAAAGTCCGGCGCTACCTTTCTAGTTCCTTGTACATACTATTTCTTTCTTGTCAGGAGTTGACTTCGAATTCGACTGGTCTTTGGGTTGCGGTTACATTCATCCACTTAAATTAATTTTTCTCCCATCTCTTTTTTCTTCGTTCGTCATGCTAGGTGCTACTCTTGGTACTTACAGTCAACATACGTACCGGTACTAATCACTAGCAATAAAAATACGGCGTTCTGCCGTTTTAACTCCAACACCCACCCAGACTCTTTGTCTTTTGCCGTTGATTACGGGCTTTGTTAAAAAAGGTATAGCAACTATAACTTGGCCCGGTGTACAAATCCCGTAGACGGGGACTTTGTTTCTTTTGGTTGCTTTGTGCTTTCCTTCAGGAGAAAGGACAAACGGTACGGGACAAACGGTACGGTATGTTATTTTGGGGTAGGATGTGAAAAACGTCAAGAGAACATGATATGTGCGCAGAACATGTACGTTACAATAGACGGCCATAATGAAAAAAATGACGGTATGTGTTTATGAATACATCCGCAGGCTAGTGTGAAATTTGGGGTAGTATTAGGCTGGGGAGTAGGCCCAGGAACAATGGTCCAAGATGACAATACCGCCGGCCCTGTAAAGCCCTGTAAGGGCACTTCCTAGGACTTCCAGGGACTTCTATCAGCCTCGAGGTGATTGAAGACGACCATCCGAAGTCCGTTTGTCGGGGTTTCACGGGACGGTTGGACAGGGTAAAAGGTCCTCGAGGCAGTCTTGTTTTTGTTGTGATCATACACTGGAACTTGAGAAGATCAGAAAGATCCGGTATGAGAACCAAATGAGAACAGTACGCGTTCTAATTCTTCTGATAAGTGTATAGGATTACAAGTATAGGTACGCACAAAGATCAGGCCATACCGTAAATCACAATGCGATCAATCGAGTCCGGAAACTAGCCAGACTTGAGGTTGTTCAAGGTTCAATGAAGATCCCGAAGATCCCAGGCTGGGGTTGGAGTTCGCCGTTGCCTGGGTTAATCTCTATTAACCTTGAATGTATTGTGTATAGTATCAAATTGAAGGTGATTGGTGTCGCCTTGGGAGTATTGATCTGGCGAATATTGTTCCTGGGTACGCAAAATTAACTGGAAAGAGGTTGAAGCGTGTTGAAACAGATTTGTAGCCAATAGCCGCCCGTCTAGGCAGTGGAGCTCCCGCCGTAGGTCATAGCAAGGTCATAGATGATGAAGAGAACCAGTCGTCATATTGTATGGGAAGATCATCCTGAGGTCAATTGAAAAAAAGGTAGGCCGCTAAAACCTTGAGCGCGGGGCTAACCATTTTCAGCAAAGTGGGCAGATGACAGAAACAAAGAAAGACGGAAGTCGACGCATAGCTTGAACTTGATGCGACATGTAGCAAGAAATTGAATGAAGCCCTACTCATAGGAGCTGAAGCTGAAAAAGGCTTGCCTACGCCGTTTATTCGCAGCCTTACAGTGGCCGCCGCTGCGCGCATGAAGACCGTTCAGACGAATTTACAACTTCTCGAGTTATGCACGTATTTTCGGGTCCGAACAGCGGCAGCGGCCGTGTTTGAAATTGGGAAATTGGTAGACTCTGGTAGGTGTCGAGGTTGGACTAGATGCAAAAGTAATCAACCCTTTTTCGACGTCTTGGTGGTAAGTTCTTGATGAGTTTCAAGATCTCCCACTTGGCATATACATGCTCACAGTCAGTATTGCTGTGGTCATTCACCAGCGCAGAACTCCGTGGTGTTGAAAGTAACGTTAGAAGGTTGAATGTTAAAGTCAGAAGTTGGCTACATGTAACGACTCCTGCCTTCGTGATAAATTAGCACCTAAAAACAGCGACATATGATAGACCGGCCTAGCTCACTTCAATCCCCAACGGAAACGCCTGTGTACGACATCAGAGTCATCTGGAGGTCACCTTCGTAAACTTGTAAAACCCTGGATGTGCTTTCCGGTAGAACACGGAACTCTCAGTGTCTCACGCGTGTCAAAACTCTGGGGCAAAGTGGAAAAATTGGCCACAACATCAGTGATAGCGACTAGTGTGTGATCATCCCGATCAGAGGTAAGTCCATTCTGTACGTACCACGGAGAGCAGGTGAAGCAGAACCTAGTAACAGGCACAGCAGCTTGAAATCTCTTTCAGTTGCCCTAAACAAATGCGAAAATAGGAAGAATCAGTAGGATTTGCGAAGATTTCAGGAAATATTGACGGAAACAGGATGAATCAGTCGGTTTTGCTTTCCATTTCCGTCAAATATTTCAGGACTCCACAAATTCTACTTATTTCCGGACCTGTCTCAGTCACCTGAAAAAGTTTCTTAGCTGCTGTGAGGAGGCGACGAGGTCATTGCTTTTGCCTCTGATTTGGCCTGCTTTCCGAGCTCGTAGGGCAGGGCACGACGCATCGACATATAATACCCGTTACATAGTATTGCTTCATTTGGTGAGATAAGTTGCAAGAATAAAACATTAGTAAAAGATAGGGAATAGATGCACAACGCACTTCGTATTGGGTCCCTTTCGGAGAAGATACCGTCTTCAGGCAAATGCAACACCTGCCGTTTCGTCTCATAATATCGGAACTTCCCTCGCCATCGCATGTTACACATCATGATACAGCTTCAACGTCAGCAAAAGCCCAACTCCAGGCAGTGGTTTGGGATAACTTTCCATTCGTGTCCCATCTTCTCAAAGTTCTCGCGTTCGACTTGATACCTTGGTGAATTTCGATAAGCTCCTGGGTGTATGGGATCGAAGATGGCGAACTTGGGTATCATTCTTTGAGAGGAGACGCTCAGTGATTGTTCTTAAGGACAGAGATGCTGGAGTTTTCCAGAACATGGGGGATACTTTCCAATAGATGCTTTGGCATGGTCGTTGGAACGAGACAGCTCTAGCAATAGCTGAATTTTATAGCTCGTCGTCAACTCGTCGTAGCGGTAGGTTGCACATCATCATGTCTCGTCAAAAAACTCCAAGGCGGCTGAAACTTCTAATGGCAGTAAATAGGAAGATGGCGGGCGACAACGTATAAATAACGCGTACTAGGTAATATGTAAACAAAACTAAAAACGAGAGACTGTATTTAACCTATAGTCCACGAGTCACCGCTATGCTAGGAATATCGAACCGTGCAGGAAAAAAAAGAAAACTAGTAAAAAGAGAGCGACGAAAAAAGCATGGATGGTATGAACTATGGTATGATATAATCTATCCCGAAAAATGTAGAAGGGAAAACAAGATGGTATCATATACTTTTTTTTAATCAAGACTTGGGACTAGCAGGCCGTGACGGACTACGAGCACCTTCGCCATTAGTAGGAGGTCGAGCCAACGGTGATCCACGACGAGCTGGAGATCCGCCACCTGATGCAAGGCCATTGGGAGGAAGAAGACCGTTGGGATCGTTCATCCCAGAAGGAGAGCCACCTTGAGGAGTAGCGCGAGGGTCAAACTGGGACATGCCAGTCATTTGCATACCCATTCCGCCCATTCCACCACCCATACCCATACCCATGCCGCCCATGCCCATCATAGGCATACCCATCATCGACATCCTAGGGTCATACATGCTCCCAGTCATCATAGGGTTCATAGGCGGTGAACCACCACCGGGCGAATTACCATTACCTCCGTCTCCCCCTGCTTGCGAACCAGCGGTAGAGAATGCCATCATGGCTTGCTGATATGCCTGAGCCGCAGCTTGTTGCGCAGCAAACATATGTTGAGGATTATAACCACCAGGCATCATACCAGAAAACCCAGTCATCATCGGAGTCAACCCTCCCATACCTGGCATGCCATTTCCACTCATCATCGGGTTCATCGGTCCCATTCCACCACCAGTCATCATCGGGTTCATACCCATCATCATAGGGTTCATGCCCATCATCATTGGGTTGAAACCAGGGTATCCACCATACATCGATCCACCTTGTTGCATTTGTTCCATCTGCTGCCTCTGCTGCTCATCAAACTTTCTCTGCCTCTCCTCTGCGACTCTCTTTTCTCGTTCTCGCTCCGTCAATGCAGCTCCAAGTCCACCTTCTCTCTTTCTCTCCCTCTCATGAGCCGAAACTGCACCGAGCAAGCCAGTTTGAGGTGGAGGAGGTTTGTTCGGAACGTTGATCAACGAAGCACCCGATTCTCTCGCAAGCTCCTCCTGTCTCTTGGCAGACCTATCTTGTCTATCCTGCATACCAGCAGACAACAATCCCTGCGGTGTAAAAGCCTTGGTCATCGTCTGCGACGGCGGTTCAATCTGGACAAATGTATCCTTTGCATTGCTTTGCTCGGGGACGGCACCAGGAGTGTGTCCAGGATCGAGAACCTGACTCCAAATGGTTTGTCGTGCGGCTCCAGGCATGGGATGTTCAGCTTGCGTGCGAAGTTGGGTTCCATCGTCGAAATAGGTACGTCTTGACTCAGGGTACTGCGACGCAGAAGGTCTACGAGGGAACTGTTCATCGCCATCGGCTAATATGTATGGAATGAATAAGTTGCAACGTTGGTCAGTATAACGTGTTATTGGACAAGAATCATTACTCACCTCCGGTAGCGCGACCACCGGGCGGAAGAGGCAACGTTCTGGGTGGTCTCAGGTGCGAATACATGTCTCCTCCATGCTGATGGTCGCCATTCAAATCCTCTCCCTGAGGCTTGAACGAATTACTAGATGAATTCCCTCCAGATGCAGGCTTGGACTGGGGCTCTCCATCCGAATCGACATCTTCATCGTCGTCATCATCCTCTTCCTCATCCTCTTCCTCCTCGTCACTACTCTCCTGCCATGCTCCAGCCTGCGTACTAACCGGCCTCTTCTTCTTCCCATTCGCCCTTCCAGGCCGATGCGCAGCTGCAGCCTGGGCAGCCTGCTGTGCTTGAACCTTTGCCTTTCTCTCTGCAGCTTGCTTGGACGGTGCAAACGATGACTTGTAGACCGCTGGTTCACCAGAACCTGAACCTGAAGACGAAGGAGGCAAGTTGACCTTGGGAATCGATTGAGCCGGAGGTGTAGGTTGTTGCGGTACATTCGTCTTTGTAGTCGTTGTCGTCGTCGAACTCGGCGCTGCCGTGTCGTTGATATCCAAATAAGAGAATGCTGCATATGCATCGAGACTATCATCATCCACAGGTGGTTGAGGAGGTCGAGCCATTGCAGCAGGGGAAGTAGCAGAAGCAGGTGTATCCATCCCGTCGTCGTCGTCTTCGTCCGTCTCAACGTCTTCTTCAGAGAGTTTTTGAGAGACCAAGTTGTTGCTGGCAACCTCGGTGCCTGTGAAACGGCTATTGGTCGCTTGTGCTTGGGCACGTGCACCGGAAGGTTTACGTCCCAAGTTGCGTGAAGAGCTGGGGTTCATCCGGTCTTCAGGGACTAGACTGCCTCCAGAAGTAGGGACATTGGCAAATGCCATGGGGGTTCCTTGCCTCACAACGGGGGATTTATTATTTAAGCTTGCAGAATCTTTGGAAGAATAAAGACTCGATGAACCGACAGGTGTCATTCTATCTCTAGAGGTAGGTCGCGGTTTATCTTCATCCGAGTCCGAATCATCGTCCTCTTTGATTGTCGAGGGCATCCTCCGGGTAGCGGGAGGACTTGTGCTAGGCCCAGCATTATCACCAAACTGTTGCATGTAAAACAGCGCTCCAGCTTCATTTGAGAGTGCGTGATCGTCATTAGACGCTCGACTGCTAGCAGGAAACACTGAAGGCGCTTGTTTGGGCGAAGACATCGGAGAATAAGGTGAAGTCAAGACAGAAGTACGATCTCTGGGGATCCCTGACGATCCCGCATTTCCGACGCCGAGCGAAGAAGAATAAGTAGATTGGTTTGACTGATTCAGATTCTGAGAGTCGGAGAGAGATTGTGCCGCGATAGACGCACGGTCTGTTTCCACGACGGAGAACGGAGATGTCAGGATGGACCTCGGGGAATGTGGACGAGCTGGAATATCCTGAGGTTGGGGAGACATTGGCGCAGAAGGTGGTAGAGCCGTATGTACAGCATGCGAAAAACTGTCATTTCTATCTATAGAACTCCTGGACAAGGACAACGAGGGACTGGGTCCTGTTCTGGGGACTGAGCCGGATTCAGCACTCCTACGGCTAATAGGCGGGCTAAATCTCGCGTCTTTTTGAGGTGTAGGAGGAACAAGTTCCACATGCCCATTACCCTCGTGCTGCAAGGATCTGCCAGTACTCTTTGGACTCGTTGAAAACGGCTGATCAAGAATCCCCTTGTTTTCATCCAAAATAGAAAGGGGACTCGATTCCTCGGGAACGGGTGATGTTCCTGGTTTCGCAAGAACACTATTTGCTTCGATGGAGCCTGGACGACCGTGCGTAAAGACACTGCTTCGTTCCGTGATTGGAGTAAGAAGCTCGCGATCCCGATACTCGACAGGCCGTTTTTCGCTATCAAAGCTAAGAGGAGGCAACTGAGGTCCAGCATTCCCAGACCCACTTCGAAGAGGCGGAAGTGAAGGAACGTCTGGCGCCCGGACAGGTTCTTGTTGCGTAGCTGGTCCTTGTTGATCTCGCATCTTGGTTGTGAGAATGTTGAGTAGATTGGAGCGAATAGCGGATGTTCGGTCATCTCTGGGATCGAGTGTTTCGGCTTGTTCTCTCTCGAGGAAAAGAAGCTATTCAAGGAAAAAACATGAGATTGAAAACATGTGTGAAAATGACGACAACGCACATCTTTGTGTGGACCAACTGGATACGCAAACATCAAAGATGCGGGATCACGAGGATCCCAAGTCCAAGCTTGTGGCCGTCCATAAAGCTTGAAAGCATCATGGAATGCTGATGGAATGATGAGTTGGTGCCGCCTCAAGAATGCAGAGCCACTCACCAATGACCCATTTTAGCATTTCTGCCGCGGGAGACAAGTTGCCCTCTAATTGGGGCATCACCAGTAACCAGCCCTCTCTGCTTCTCATAGACCCGGCAGTTTCTTCTTCTCCCAGTGTGCCCTCAATCTTGATCAAGGTGCTCCTCTGAATCAATTCCGGCCTTTCTGGGTATACAGCAAACGCCTGAGTGACATCAGACATTGTCAAAAGAGCCTTTTTCCTATCCCTAGGCTTCTGTCCAGCATACATGGTAATCATTGGTTTCGATGGACCAGCGTTTTGCTGAGGACCGTGATCTCGACCAAAGAGATTTGACATGCGTTTCATAGTCGTCGGACGACCGCCTGTTTGTTGAGGTGCTCCGCCATTAGAGCTGACTCGACCCAATTCGTCTGGAGCACCAGGTGGAGCATCGGCACCAGCACTAATAACCATCCATACCAACTTCCAATCGGTCTGGCCTGCAATGCGGATCCGGACCCAGCCTTCGAGGCGGCCGCGAATCAGCGTGGTGGGTATATCACGGGCTGTTTATCGATGAGCTGGTGAAAAAGCATAGAATGAAGCAGTACACACCGCTGAGCGTGATTCTTATCAAATGAGCAGTGTAGATTTCTTCGAGACGCGACTTTTCCCAAGCAGAGAGACGAAGAGCGGCGGCCCATGAAATGAGCGCTTGAGTAGATTGACAAGCGAATAATAAAAGATTTGACCCTGCAGTGTTGAGAGTCAATACGTTTGTATATCGTTGAGCTGGAGCTGTCGGAGTAGCAGGAACGGTCACTGATCCCAGTACCTGGACAAACTATAGAAAGCACGTTAAAAAGGGTATGCGGGGAATAAGAAAACATACTGCATCCATCATATTGACGTAGGTCGGGGGAACTTCCTTTCCCTGCTGGCTTGCTTCTTGGATCTGCTTCATATCCCAGATGCTGAGTGTTGTACCGCCGAGCTGAGCCCAGACTTCTGTCCAGCCATCGTCTTTGGCGGGTTTGTTGCCGTTGGCTTCTCGCTCAACTCTGCGGACAAGAGGACCGGAAAAGTAGATTTTGTGGGCATGGGAAACGGTTAGCTGGACTATGGATCTGATTTCTGGATGGAGCGGGGGAGGTGCAGGGGGTTGTTGTAGTTGTGGTTGTTGTTGTGGTTGTTGTTGTAGTTGGTGTTCTTGTTGGAGCGGAGAAGTTGGTCTGTGCTCTGCCTGGAACGACTGGCGGGGTTGTATGGGAACTTCCGCATTAGCAGAGGCGGAACGCTGGAGGGCATTGTCTGTAGTTGATTGTTTTCTGAAATTGGAAAAGAAGGAAGCAGTTCGAGTATGGGAAGAGGGATTTGGTCGTGGCTGGGGTTGGTCGGTGGACATGCTCTGTTTGAGGGGAGACGAGGTAAAATTGTGGGTCGGCCGAGTTTCGCGTAGTTCTTGTAGGCGAACAGGGGAGAGAAAGGACGTATTTCGACTGTCCCAGTTGGGCGTCGATGTATTCATTGAAAGAGTTTTACGCGAGGCTGTCCCTCTTCACGTGCAAGACGTCGTCATAAATCCGGCAACTACTACGGTATTCTACTACTTCTCCTTCCTGCGCTCTTCCACCTTGGGTGCATTCTCATACTCGTCAAATCCCAACGACTTTTGCACCACGTCTTCCTCTGCGTCTGGTTCCAGCATACCCTGTTTGTTTCTCCGGGCGCTGGAGTGGAGACACCGTCAGTGAAGCGAATAAATGACATTCAGGAGCGTACCGGAAAAATGTGTACGATAGCACCACAGAATCTACGTTCCTGCACGAAGGATCCTCCAGCACGTCCTTGTCAATGAAAAACAACAGCGGCATGTCTACTTCCTCTCCAGCCAAAAGCTTTTGCTCTTCAAAGCAGAAACATTCTACTTTGGAGAAATACGGCGCAATCTGTCGTTGAGATGGAAATCAACAGGGTCAAAAGAAAGCTGAAACCCGACATACCCTGTCAGGAGTGACATTATACGTTGCAATACCAATAATATCCTTGTTTGAATCATTTTTTGCCGTGTAAAACGCCAAGCTCGTTTCCCCAGGCAATACACTAATCGTTTTTTGTTGCGGCTTGAAAGACCACGGAAGCTGATCTGACCTGTCCGCGTTGAAATGAACTTTGATTCTCCGAGCGTTTTCCACGGGGACCAGACGTTCTGGATCAAACTTTCCCGTGCCTACGTTCGGAGTGCCAGCGAACCCAGTTGCCGCGCAAAACATCCTGTAAAGAGGGACAGCGGCGTAGGTAACGCCCACAGCGGCTATTATCTTTTTCGATATCAGAAAAGTCAGCATAAGGCAACGCGACATGCTACGTACAACGGCAGAGGTGTACATCAACAATGTCCTGTTCTTTGCCTTGTACATTTCTTCTCTAGATTGGAATTGCGGGCGTGTGCCTGTAGCCATCCTCCTCACACACGTAGAGGTAAACACATTATGAAAGTTTGAGCGACATCCTGAAAGATTGACCTAGACTCCGCATAAGATACATCTATGAAAGCATTGAGCAAACCTACACCGCGCCGAGCGAATGGTCGAGCAAAACAAAGGCTCATGGGAGCCGCAAGTAGGAAGAATTTCACGGGTCTAGACCGGGCCGGTGAGTACCGATTCTGGGGTTGGTCCCTGGACTTGTCCGCACTCTAACTACAACGCCGACCTCGAGGAGAATGTCTTCGTCCAAACCGCAAGCAACTTTGACGGATGCCGATAAAGAGATTGAAAAGCTCTTGTCGAAAGAGGCGTCAGAGTTCCAGAGGGACGTAGAAGTGGACAGGATCCTAAAGGCGTTTAAACTAAAGTGAGTGCGCTCGAGAACCCGAGAACGGAACTGTCAACTTCTGCTGCTTAGTCCGTATGATATTCTAGACATAGATGAATCTGCTACTCAGGATGACGTGAAGAAAAAGTATCGACAGCTTTCGTTATGTACGTTTGCGAGGTTTCTTTTTGGCTTATACTAATCCTTTTCTAGTTATCCATCCGGACAAGGCAAAACATGAACGTGCTCCGGAGGCTTTCGATATCCTGAAAAAGGTGTGTGTGTGCTTAGGAGGCTCGATTATACGCTCATACTCTACAGGCCGAATCCGAACTGTCCGACCCGAAGAAACGAGAAGAACTCGACGCTGTCATCAACCAAGCTCGTATTCTTGTTCTCAAATCCCTTTCTCTCCCGACGTCTACAAAAGATGATGATCCACAGCTCAAGTCACTACAGCCTCCTTTCAAAACACAGTTTAGAGCGCAGGCAAAGGAGATGTTGATCGACGAAGAGGTCAGACGGAGAAAGTGAGTCCTTACTATCCCTCTCCAACACAATGCTTAATGCAATCAGAGCAATAAAGATGAACCTCGCAAACGAAGGATTGGAAGCAAGGAAAAAGGACGAAGAGGTTGCAGCCAAGAAGAGAAAAGCAGAGGAAGACAAGGAATGGGAAGGTGCGTCTGTTTTTTTGTCTTGTAGTGTTCCGACTTTCACCAGTGCCCACGACAGCAACGAGGGAGCAGCGGGTGGACAGTTGGAGGAGTTTTGCGACCAACTCGAAAAAGAAGAAGAAAACAAAGAATGTAATTCTCGGATAGATAGAGTGTTGTTTATTACATGGAATATACGATAGCTTTGGCCTGTGTTTGTCAGAGGCGTTCGAGTCAAACAATAAGCGCGCCTGGATAGAGGGGAGCAACCAACCCTTGCCGTTCTTCCCCATCCCATACTCCCATTTTCTCTTTTTTCCTCTCTTTCCAATATCTTTATTATTTCTTTATCCTCACTCTCAAAAGTCGGCCATAAAGAAGGACAGGGCACCCAGGCATATTCGTTGTTGGTCATTTGAGAAATATCCTTTGGTGCGTCTTTTTATCTTGTCTCTACCCAATCTCTATCTAACTGCCCGTTTTTGCGCAGCACGAGTTGATGTTTGAGGACAACTCGTATTTGCTATGAGCACAAACGACTATGATTACGACGACTCTCGCCGGAAAGCTGCCCTGGCTTTGCTCGGCCTTTCTCCCACCAACATGCGTCCTCCATCGACTCCTCTGGCTCTCTCCAGCACGTCCTTGAGTCCGGGTCCATTGTCAGGCTCTGCGCCCAGCTTTTTGGCAGGCAGTTCAGTGGCACCTAGGAGGAGAACACCAACAACCAGCTCAAATATCTCGACTATAACCGCTGCTTCGACGTCTCAGACAGTTGGTAATGGGTCAGGAAAGGGTTTGGAGGAAGAGGGCTATGTGGGTCAGCCAACGTCCCCGGTTATACCACTCAAGAGAAAGCATCCGAGCAACTCGAACGAATTCTCCCAAACAGCTTCTTCTCAAACCCAGGGAAGAAGAAGAGGTGCAGGAAGCGGTAGTGGAAGAGGAACGAGTTCACGCGGTCGGGGTGGCAGAGCTGCGAGCAGTAGTGCTGCTGGTGCCGGCGTTCGTCATGCTTCCACAGATAGTCCACTCTCTGCAGGACCTAGTACACTGACGACACGATTTGATCCTGTGGCGCATGCTGGTGGCAGGAGGAGTATCGATCCAGACTCTGCTCCTCGGGATGTCGACGCTTTGTCAATGCACGCTGCGACGCCAGACCGGGATCAGGAAATGTCTACCAATGCTCAGAATGATCACGATGCAGACAATAATGCTGATTCTGACGCTGATCCAGACTCGGCAGATGCTATTAGGTGTATATGTGGTTTTACAAATGATGATGGATGGAGTATTGGGTGTGATGGTTGTGGTAGGTGGTGTCACGGGGTATGTCTGGGCATTGATGAAAAGGACAAGGAACGTCTCCCCGAGCGTTGGGAATGTTGGGTCTGTGATCCTTCGCTCGTGGTAGATCGAGAAAGAGCTGTTCGGTTGCAAAAAGCGAGACTGAGTGCGGGCAAGTCTGGTGGTGATGGAGATGGAAATTCGAGGCGAAGAACTAGTCCTGGAGTGGAACGCAAACCGAGGAAACCAAGTGCAGGAATGGGGTCTGTTGAGAATGGGCACAAACGGAGAAGACGCTCGTCAATAATTGCTTCGCCGGTTGATCGTCTCAGTGCACTCCCGAGTAATCACCACCATGTTGATCACCCACCTCATTCTGGCACTACCCCGCCAGGTGGTGCTCCTCACAGTAACGGCTCTGTAAATCAAGGTCTGGGCGAAGACACTATCGTTGACATTGACGAGCCTTGGACACATGCCTACAACGACATTACACATGATATCATTCCCGAGAAAGACACTCGAGAGAAGCTTCGACGACAAGCTGCGCAATGGCGAGGCGTCACCGCTATATCACCGGTCGTTGACACTCAATTACCTGATCCTCCACCTCAGCCCGATTATTTCCAACAACAACCGTATATTGCTACAGGACAACAGTACCCTCCATCATCTTCTCCGGTTACAGTACGCCCTTTAAATCAGATCTTGGATCCCAATCATCCACTTCCAGCTAATCTACCACCGTATTTACTCCGGCCACCGACGTACGCATTGCTTACTACCTCTCCAATACCCTCTTCATCGCTCATCGCACCATTTCCCAGTACTATAACATCTTCAGCGACGTATCTTGCTGATCCTCTAAATGCTTATGCTCACCTGGGTATGCCAAAGCCATACGTACATCTAATAGGTCCACCTTTGGATGTCGCTTTGGATGCCAGAGTTGCTGGTGGGAAAGGAAGATGGGCAAGGAGCGGATGTAGGCCAAATGCAGTTGTCCGACCGGTAGTGTGCGATGCTGCACAAAATAAAGCAAAAGGCAAAGGAAAGGAGGATGGAAAGAAACATGATGGTGATAATAGGCCGGAGACCCAGTCTGATGCGCAAACGCTTGCATTTGGGATATTTGCGTTAAGAGATCTCAAGGCCCATGAGGAGGTTGTGCTGGGTTGGGAGTGGGATGATGGGAATGTCGTCCATCAGTTGCCTGCGTTGTTGCAAGAGGAGAATATTTTTCCGTGAGTATTTTGCGTTTACTCGTTTTTCATAATCTGACTTGGAATTTCAAGACCAATGAATCTTCACCACTTTCGTTTGCAAATGTCTAATATCCTCCATACACTGTCGTCGACATTCACAATCTGTGCCTGCGGGGCACATGTGCGAGATTGTGCTGTACGGCGGATGGCTGAATTTGTTGAACGTGGAGACCGAGAAGAGGAAACTAAACGAGAGCAAGAACGGAGGGAGAAGGAACCTGCTGATGCTGAGCGTCGAAAAAGGCCAGAAAAGGACACATTACATCCACCTTCACCGTGGACTCCTGGACCTGGGATGCCTGGGACACCGTTCTCGGCGACGTCAACTCCGAGATTACCTTGGGATGCGTTTTCTGTACCTCCTAGACCGTCGTCGGTCCCTCAGGCAACGTCAATACCGACGTCTACTCCTACCGCCTCTACCTTTACTCTTCCTCACGAACGTCGTCGTAATAACACTGAAAGTGACAAGTCCTCAATAGCTTCACGCAGAGAACAAGGACCTGTAGATCTAGGTCCTCTCGTCGGCGCTTCTCGTGGATTCAAAACACGAGAACGCGTCCCTGGGAGTGGTGGTCTCAGCGGTGTAGAAATGGTCCCATCTCCTCAACCCGAATCAGGTCCCTCTTCATTACGTGTTGATACCCGTCTAGACGGCGCAAGACCCAACAGCTCGAATGGAACGCAAATACCTTCATTCATGGTCTCTCCCGCTTCTCCAAGTCCGAAACACGGCCGACGAGTCATTTTGCAAGGTCACAACGGAGGTCAGCCGTTGCAGTTTGGCGAGCCGACGTTGCCGAGGTTGGGATATGGATTGAATAAGAAGAGGGGGAATTTCTGGGGCGATGCCAAGGATAAGGGTAAAGGTAAAGCAGTCGAGTTTGAGGAGGTTGAAGTTGATGTGGTAGAGGACGAGGATGTTGATATGGATGCTACTGATGGTGCGTTCTTCAACACCTTCTAACAAGGGAATTTGCTAATTTTTTTTTGGTATAACAGGTACTCGTAAGAGCTCGACTTCGCATCCAAGGGCACGCAAGACTGTTGCGAGGAACAGAGTCAAGGAAAAGGACAAGTCTCAGTCGCTTTCGCCCTTGTCATTGCCTACTTCGTTGCATCCTCCTGATCCTGGTACTCCGAGTCTTGATGCTTCAGCTGTGGTTCCAGAAGACAAGATGCCTCCCAAGATGCGTAAGCGGTGGATTCATAAGGAGGCTGAGGCGTTGATGGCGTCGAAGGATTCAGCGAAGAAGGCGAGTAAGCCAGAGAAGGAGAAGGAAAAGACTGGGACGACCAAGAAGAAGGGTCTAGGAATTTCCGATGATGCAAAGTCAACGGGTGATGCTATGGATGTGGACCAAGTGATTTCTAATGACAAAGCTCGTAATGATGGTGAGTGTTTAGTTCTCAGACTCGGAACAGCTCTGATGATGATTATTTACAGGTTCCAAACTGTTACAGTTAACCGAGGAATGCTCAAACCTTCGGCAAGGGACATCTCCTTCCGTACCGTTCTCTCGCTTGTCAATACAGTCCCCAGATGCACCTTGTACATCCAACGTGCCAGCGACCTCTAGTCCTCGACTGCCTCCTGGAGAAGTTTCTTCCGGTGCCCGTAGTCCGCCGCCTGCCAAGAAGGCAGCAGAAGCTCCTCCGCGACCCGTCACACCTCCACCTCCGATCAGAACATCCTCCTCCTTCCTCGCACGAGTTCTCAACTCACCTGAACATTCGTGGGCACCATACTGGGGAAAGTCTTCCAGCTCGGAAACATCTTCGAGTAAGGAAACCGAGTCAACGCAGGTTAATGGTGTTTCTGAGGGAGAAACTACGCAAACACAACCACGAGACGATGGTGTCGCTCCTGCCGAAGCTGCAATCACCAAGGATATCAAGAAGGAGACTTTGGAGGCAATGGATAGTCGAAGTCATTCCACAGATGATGAGGATGCTGTCATGGATGAGGTCGAGCAGGATGAACTCTTACCGACCCCGATATCTCCATCCGAGTCATCTGGTGCTACACAGAATGAGGTTGGAGAGGCGCCCATGGATGTTGACCCAGAACCCCGAAGAGAAGCAGCTGCATCATCATCAGAGGCTTCTTCTCGTCAAGCGTCTCCAGCTCCTGTCATCACACTGAGTGTGCCGCGGCCCAAGTCGGCACGTGGTCATTCACCTCCGCCTCAAGTCACAGCCGATGTAGAGGTGACAGAGAATTCGGGTACTCTAGAAAGACCCTCTCCTGCTCCAGAGACAGATGCTACCGCTGGGCGTCCACAACCTGTGTCTGAAGAGCCTTTATGCGAGTCACCACCACCTGCTCAGGAAGTAGCCATGTCCTCTCCCCTTTCTTCTCCCGTTTCATCACCTGTCGAGCCCGCTGCTACACCTAAGACACCTCCCAACGATGCCGATACTTCTGTACAAGAGAGCTCTGCGCCTACCTCTGCTGACATTGTTCCTGAGCTCGTACCTTCCATATCTATATCTCCAGAGCAATCTGCCAAAGACATGCCTCCTGCAACACCACCTTCTGTCCTGTCTTCGCTTTCTCCATTCTCGTCTCCTGTGTCAATTGACGGTCATGAAGATGTCAAGTCACGCCCGCAGTCCCCAGGACAAGATACCTCTAACGTGCAGGCCGCAAATTCTGTGCCTATTCCCCCAAGGCCTTTGTCTCCTGAACCCGAGCCCGAGCCAGTTCTTGAAGTGACTCAAGTTGCAGCTGAGCCTCCAAATGAAGCTGCAGAGCCTGATCAGGAAGCAACGACTCAACCACCATTTTCAGAACCCTCCTCCAATGCGAATACAGAACCTGCGCAACCGTCTGAGGAACCACAGACTGCGGAGCCTGCTCCGGCACCGTCCAAAGTCAAGTTGTCATTGAAAGACTTTGCTCTTCGCAAGAGACGTATGAGAGAGGAGGAAGAGAAGGAACGTGCAGAAAAGGCCAAGACTGAAGCTGTTGCACCGGCAGAAGAGGTATCAACGTCAGAGAATGGCATCGAGGCCGTTGCTGACGGAATGGTCAATGATGAGGTGGATAACGCGAAGCAAGGGAAGGAGGAGGATGTGATGGAAGTCGTGAAGGAGGAGACTGTCAAGTCGCCGGTCCTCGCAAAGGCTAAAGAGCCAGTTGTACCAGTTGTAGAGACAAAACCGGCCGAGGAACCAACGATCACGAACCCGATCGTTTCTCTAGCGCCCGCTATGGTCAATGGCGATGCAAAAGGCCGACCACATTCTCCTTCGTTAGCACCCTTACCATTGAATATCCTTTCTGCTATTCCCGCCTTATCCCTCGCTCCTGCAGTTTCCAAACCCAGTAGATCACCTGCTCCTGATATCCTAATCCCGTCTCTTTCTCGAAAAATCCCTCAGCAGGAAGAAGGCGAAATCGACGAGGTTCCCAATCCTCCTCCTTCAGCATCGCTACCCCGTGCACACCCTTCTGTTCCTCCTAAACCGCCGACACCAGTGAAGCAACACAAGCTACCAGATTCTTCGCTTCCCCAAAATCCTGCTGTTCATCAACTCCCTCAGAATCCTATTAAAGCTACTCCTTACAGGCCAAACGCACTCAAGCATGGACCCGACTCTGTTGCAGAGGCACGTTCGCGTACACCTCCCACTCAACCTCGTTCATTCTCTGGTGGATACGGCGTGCAGTATCCTGCGCGATCTCCTCATACGCATACTTCCCCAATACCAACCACTCCCCGTGTACTAGCATCTGTGACGAGTCCTAGCAGTAATACTAGCAGTGTACCCAATGCTGTTACTGCTACTCCCCTCAGCTCTATTGGACGGCCACCTCCAAGTGGACCAAGGGCACTACGTCAGCAGGTTACTACAGGAAGGGTTAACCATCCACCGCATTCTATTCCTCGTGGCCCATCGCATGAGCGTGATCGAGATACTAGGGATTGGCCCAGGTATCGACGCTGAAGTCTTTGCTGAAAACTATTGTATCATTCTGTCTGTTTTTCTCGGGTTCCGATCTGTATACTGTTTTTTTTTATTCTCGTGCTATGACTTTTTTCTATATTTGCATTGCATGTCTCTCTGGGGTAGTCGTAGTTTTTTTCTTTATTTCGTACATAACGTTGCTTGTCTTTTGTCCCATGTGGTTCTCATACTTTCTTCTCATAGACTATGTGCGTATAATTGAGAGATCAAGACTGTCCTTGTACTGTAAAAATTGAAATTGTGAACGCGATAGAGGAACGTTGGAGTCTGACGCGTTGAGTCCTTGCAGTTGATCGGATTGCCTCGAGGCGTCCAAACCTTGTTTGAGAACGAGCTCTATCGATATGCTTGCCTAATTCCCTTCTCTCTTGACGAACCCTCGCTCTTTCGATATGGCTACTCCTTCCTCAGATAAAGCTGCGGCCGAAAAGGCCAAAGCTAGCGTGTTACAACGCGCTCTCAACACTTTTTCCTTGACCCAAAACCTGCTCACAGGCAGCGGCGTCCATAACCAGATCAATATACGATCGCTGAAGATATTCACCTTTCACGAATCCAATCTTACCGCCGGAATGCTAAAAAAATTTGCCGAATACCAAGGTCCATTGGGTATCTCGGGGGGATATGATCCACACGATCAGTCTCTTCGAGCTCTGGCTCTGGCTTGCGATGGGCACTGTCTCATTGTTGAGTTTGGAGAGTCCGAGATGAAGAAGTGGGGCAGTAAGCGTGACTCTGTCGAACAGACTGAGACCGATCAGGCGCAGGACTTGGAAGGACGACGCAGACTAGGAACGGTTTTGATTAGAGAGGCGGGTGTGTATGCTTTCGATATGGGACCGTTATCCATGGCTCTTTACCGAGACCTCGGTATTCGCATCACCAGTGGCGTCGACATCCAGACTGCCTTCCCCGACGAAAAAGATCCTCATCGACGAAAGACACCCGTCGATGCGATCAAGGCCTGCGTCGGTGACCACCTCAAAGTCAACAACAGTAACATTGTTGCTGTCTTCCAGGACCTCACGTATAATCGACTCGATACTCAGATGCAGTCCGAGGCACAGATAGTTCAACGCGCTTGGGTCTCGCACTATCTTCCAACTTTTGAGAACGGAGCCGAGACATTTGACCCAGTACCCAAAATCAATACTGATATGTTATCCGAGATTGTGGGTGTTTGACTTTAACATTTCTCACTGATCTAATCAAGCAGACAGACACTTGATTTCCTTGCTAAACTAGCAGGAGACTCATTCAGACTCAGTTACCTTCAACCGCTGAAGACTTCACACACATTTGAAGTATCCTCAAATGGTTTGGCAGGTGACATCAATGTCAAGTCAAAGACCTACAAAGGAAGGTTGCGAGGTGACCAGGTAGGTTTCATGTGTTTAATCCCAGATATTCTCATATCAATTATATTCAGGAAGTGACAGTAAAAATGAAAACAGCCCAGGGTGGCATGTATAGCATACAAGCACAAACTGCTGAGGTTGATGGAAGATCTGTTGGGATCAATGCTGCTTACTCTTATTCCCAAGACAATTCAACTGCTATGACTATTACTTCCACAGGCCGGGATGGTCCAACAACTGCTGATCTAAAGTGCAACTATCAAGTTCTGCGATATCTACAGGGTAATAAAAAAGCATTGTCAAGTAATCCTTGGGTCCAGAACATCTGGTTTCCCTCTCATGACTTGCTTTTAACTTGGCCCAAGGCATGGTCCTCCCAGAAACCTGTCAATTCTGTTCCTACATTTTCCAACTCAGGCCAGCGTCCTCTCAATTCCTCTCAAGCTCATGCTGTTGAATGCATGCTTTCTGACAAAGATGATTATAGAATTACTATCATTCAAGGTGTGTCTATTTGTTCAAGTTTTGAGAAATGTCAATTAATAAATTTACTTTATTAAGGACCCCCAGGTGTGCATCAACTTGTTGATCATCACATAGTGTTTGCTTATAGAAAACTATACCAGGTACTGGAAAAACAAGTGTTGGTGCTTTAAACATTGTTATTCAAGGCAAAAGCTCAGTCATTACCTCAAATAGGTTATTGCAAGTTTTGTTGAAACTGCCATTGCTAGTGGGATGTCAGGCATATGGTTGGTGGCTCAATCCAATGTAGCTGTCAAGAATATTGCAGAGAAGTTGGCAAATATTGGTTTTTATGACTGGAAGCTTTTGATTTCAAAAGATTTCCATTATGGTTGGCAAGTTTTTTTTTATTTATTTTTAAGATCTGGTAAATTAAGCTTCAATTTTCAGGAATGAACATCTGTACAATCAAGTTGTTCAAAGAAACATGCTTAGAAGTGAAACTTTTATGCAAGTCAGACAAAATCAGCTAGTTGGCTGCAAAGTTGTCCTTTGTACTCTTAGCATGCTTTCAAACCCTTGGATTGAAAAGAAGTTTTCTCGCTTTATTCCCATCAAGACTCTTGTGGTAGATGAAGCTAGTCAGATTGAGATTGGAAACTATATTCCTGCTTTCACTGTGGCTGCAAATACTCTTCAAAAGACATGCTTTATTGGTGATGATAGGCAATGTGAGTGATTCCCCTCTTTTTATCCTTTTTTTGTTTTCAACTCTATCAGTACCACCCTTTGGACAGGAGGACATTGGAACATTACAAAGTGTATTTGAAATTGAGCATCTAAGACCCTTTATTAAGTTCCTGGACACACAATGTGAGTTTTCAGTCTAATTATATTGGTTTTCTGTTAAGTTGGTAATATTTGCAGACCGTATGCCCCCACAGATTGGAGCTTTTATTTCACAAGAGATCTATGAAAATAAACTCAAGTCTAATCCTGACCATCCCATTCAAGATTCAACTATTGCATGTCATTTTGTGGATGTGAGTAATGGTCAGGAGAGTAAAATGGATACATCTTGGATAGTATGTTCTTTTTCTCTTTATTTTGCTTCTCTAAATTTTTTTAGAATATTGGAGAGTGCAATGTTGTTCTCTCTCTTGCAGAATATCTTCAAGGTCAGAATAAAAATTTTCGGATTATCACACCATATGATGGTCAGCGTAACCTGATTGAGAACAAGCTGAAGGAGAAGGAGTTGAAGTGGGAGGACAAGGTCTTCAATGTTGATTCCTTGTGAGTTTTCTGCATATTTATTGATGCCAGTTAGTTAATATTTTCCAATAGCCAAGGTTTGATTTTTGTTATATTTTACTTTTCACTTCAGGCTCTGATCCACTGATGCAGGAAATGAAGAAGACTACATTATCATCTCTGTTGTCCGATCCAGGGCAATTGGATTCCTTAACAATCTTCGTCGTACCAATGTTATGCTTACTCGTTTCAAAAAAGGTCAGATCATTGTTTCTTCAAGGAGGTTTTTGGGGGTAGATGAGAAGAAAAAGGAGGGTCCTGGTAGAAAATCCTTGGTGGCCAAGTTGATGGATTATGTTGATGGGAGGTTGGGTGATCAGGCATGGTTGAGCCCAGATGATGTGAAGAATGGTGAGGTCTTTGGGAGGAAGAAGAGTGTTGTGGAGACTGATGAAGAGGATTACTTTTCTTGATCATCCTCTTGTCATGAAGTGGCTTTTATCCTTTTGTTCTATCAGTATAAGTATGTGCTTGACATGTTATGTTGCCTACTAGTAGGCCTCTATGCAGTATTACCTATGTAAAAGTGATTCATCATAAAATTTTTGATTAAAAACCTTTCTCTAATATCATTATTAAGATTACAATCAATTTCTAAGGCTAGAATACTCTAGTTCAAATCTACTCCAGTCTATCCCTCACAGCTTGCTTCTCACATCATCACTTTCCTTGTTGCCTTCTGCATCAACACAAATAGCATGCATATCCCACAATGCACGAACAATAGCCTCCTGGAGCCTCACTGTTGAAGTTTGCACACTTGAATGCTTAGATTCAATACCAAACTTGATTGAATGTGGAGCTGTCAAATCTACAAAAACATGTTCACAACAACCAGCAACATGAAAACAAAAGAACACACAATTGATTCCATAACCATTCTCATAAGCTGCCCCAAATCCAGTTCCCTTAAACAATAACCCCTCACTTAGTCCACTTGTACTCAGGAGCCATTCTTGGCTCTTTCCATATAGAGGATCAGAGAACAGTTCAACGCCAGGGTATCGAGACGGAGACGCAAGTTCTTCCGGTGTGAGCATGTTTCGTAAACCCAAAAGATGTCTATCGATTCCTCGGCCGGTCATAGCCTCTCGTGTTAGTGAGGTGTGTGTTTGAAGAGCACGAAGCAAGAGGGCATGCTTCGACTTGGACTGGAAAAGATAGTGTCAGCACCGACGAGATGATAGAACAAAACGAACACAAACTGTCACGTTAGAATCCTCCATCGCCAACACCCATCGTCTGCTATCTGCACTCAAAGTCCGGATAGTCTCGGTACGTCCTCTGTGAAACATTCTCGTCAACGCAGTTTCGTAGGTTGCCGTGAATCGGTTTTCCTTTGGGTGCGTTCTAAACCAGGCTAGCTGTAGGGCGAGTTGGACGAACGCGTCAGGCGAGAGGCCTAAGTAAATATAATAAGTTTTGGTATGTATTTGGGAAATGGCGACTGACCAAGATTCTTGATGCAGTCGCTTCCAAAGCCTTCAAACCATAAAACGCTATCATCCGAGTTGGCTATCAGACGGTCTGCGCGGTCCTTGGCTTCAACGCAAGCAGAGTCGATGTGAGAGTCGGTTATCCAATCAAGTCTATGCCAGCCTTGTGATTTATCAACGCTAACTTGGGATCCAGTCGCGGCGAGCTCCTCAGGGACACTCTGTACGATGGCATATTCTCCGACCATGCTAGGAACTAGTGCATCACAAGGGGAATGCTCGCCCATTGCGCCTGCTTGACCCGATGGATCAATTATCAAGGTATATGGTTTATCAAAGAAACGATTCGAGACGTTCGATGAGGTAGAGCGAACAGAATGTACATGAGCATCTAGAGATCGTTGTCGGGAAGTTTGGTCATTGGACAGGAATGTCGGATAGTCTTCAGGAAGGACGCGTGTTTCCGAGTCGAGGGATACGCAGAATGAAGATCGAACAATAGTATCATGAACATGCCGGTTTTGAGGTGAGATAGAGAGCAGGTGGGAAAGGTTCTGGATTATTCGTAAGTGAGCGACCAGTAGTACGAAGACAAGGTCAAAACACACCTGAGCCCACGAATCCCGATCGTCTGCACTCAGGACTCCGATCATAGGTGCTTTGCCTTCTCTCTTATCTGCGTCATGAGCAATGCTAACCATTCTGTCTAAAATCTGAGATGCAGAAACGGGCTCTAGAATCCCGGATGTAGGATTGGGTTCATAGGCGCGTAGAGCATAGAACCAATTTTTGGCGATGACCACGATGTTTTGAGAAAGAGGGTCTGTCAATGGAAACAACGGCGACAGGATATCGCAGGTATCGTGGGGTATTCGACAGGCGTTGAATATTTTAGATACACTTTCGCGGAACCAGACGCCCGTTCGGGTAGTATCGGGGTGAATTTCTTGCCTATAGAGATATTCGTCTAATGAAGTAGAGCGCAAGATGGCAGACTTACGAGTCAATCTTTTCCTTTAGTTCCAGCGTACGGTGTGTGAGCCACGCAGCTCGTTTAAGCTGCCAGTCGGTAAATCCGGAAGGAACAATGGTCCTGGAATGACTCTCATCGTCGTACAAAACCAACCACCAGTTCGAGTTTATGAGAAGAGGAACTCTCCATTCCAAGTAATTCTTCAACCAGAAATTGTCGTCTAGCCAATTATTGGGGGATTTCCCGTCTAATACTAAAGAACTAAGTCATAAGAACGAACAAGCGACCTCCGAACAGACCTTTCAATCGTTCTTGACAAGTTTTCCCTATCCCTTTACCAAAGCTCTCGGCCCATTTTTCTCGTAAAGCATAAGCTTGCTCGTAAGGAATACCGGTTCGCAGTGATTCTTCTTGTAAATGTGGTTCGAGAGACGCGAGATACTTTGTAAGAGTTTTGGATAGATCCGGAACTGGTAGGCGCGGAAGCTGAAGAGGTTTCTTTTCTAGTTGCTGGTTTGCATGAACGGACATGCAGAAAGGACGGTGATTTGAAAGAGTCCGCGTTCGCGTTCTGGCCAAAAACATGGGGGAAACGGAAAACAAATTCCGAAATTGAGGACTGCCGATCGTGTCTGCCTGACGGCAGGCAACTAATGGCAATTGCTTTTAGTGGACGACACTGACAGCGAGCCAGTGCCAACTCACGAGTCCCTGGAGGACCACCATGATTCGTTCTCTGTTGTTGCTCGCTCCAGCTATCTACGCGGCCTATTACTTTAACGTTCATATTCAGGTGCAAGATGTTGCCACGCCTGTTCTCCTGCCGTGGATCAACCACCTCGCCGGATACTTCCAATCTGCTCAGGAAGCTATTTCCATACCAGTAGCGACAGATACGACATTACAACCGGAAATAAAACCTTTTACTCGGCACATTGTTGCTGTCGGTGACTTGCATGGAGATTATCCCAATGCTCTGCGTGTACTTCAATTTTCTGGTGTAGTAGACGAGAAAGGTGACTGGACAGGCGATGTGGACTTTTTCGTCCAAACTGGAGATATAATTGACAGGTGAGCACTTATCTCGTTTTCAATTTTCTCGTTCACAACAGCACAATTCAGAGGCGACGATACGATTAAACTCTTCGCCTGGATGGATCAGCTTCGGGCACAAGCTACTTCAACGGGCGGCGTCGTACTCTCACACCTTGGAAACCACGAGTGGATGAACGCTATCGGTGACTGGAGATACGTCTACCCAACAGAGCTAAAGACATTTGGTACCGTCGAGGCTCGTCAGAAGATGCTGTCCTCCGGTGTAATAGGATCATCCTGGGCTGCCAACTACACTGTAGCTTCGCGTTTACCTCTTCATCCTTCTCTCGGACCACCGAATACACCCTACCCACCTCAGCACGCCCTTCATCTCGAGAAGGATTCTTCCGAATTCGGTTCCGACCAGGACAGGTTAGAAGATTATGAAACCTCACACCTCCAGGAACATGAATTGGAAGCTGGAGTCCTTTCCCACTCGGCGCTCTCCTTTGTTCATGGTGGCCTTTCTCCTACCTATCCTAATCTCCAGCCGTTCCCTGCAAAAATTAACGAGCTGGGAACTTCGTTGCTGAGAAAATTGCAGAGAAGAAAGCAGCCACCTCCGCATCCTCCAAGCCCTTACCCTGGTCTACCTCCAGGTACGATTGACAACACTAGTCTTCTTTCTTTTCCATAATCACCTTGAATTGCTTCTGCAGATGCAACCCGTGAAGAACACATGTTATATGATGCGAACGGACCGCTATGGTATCGTGGCTGGGCTTTGGATAATGAAGAAAAGGCATGCCAAGACGTTGAAGAAGTATTAAAGAAGACTGGTACAAGAAGAATGATCATGGGTCATACCCCTAACTTCCATGTACGGCTTTCTCTCTTGCACGCTGCAGGTTTGTGCTCACGTTTTTACCTTACAGAACGTCGTCGCTCGGTGTGACGGGAAAATTATTATCATAGATACTGGTATCTCCCATGCGTATGGCGGTGCCCTGTCTTCGCTGTCCATACATTACACTTTAACACCCATTGTGGACTCTGAACGTCCAGAGAATGTGGGCAAGAAACAGAGGTGGATAGAAAGGGAGGTTGTTAGCGCATTGTATGTAGACAGGCAGGAGATTATTGCAGATGAAGAGAGGGAAGTTGTAGGAGACTTTGCAGGATATTAAAAGCTTTGCAGACGGAGCTGGATGGTGCGTGATATATTGAACGTTAATTTATTGATTATTAGATATTATATACGCAAATGTAATGCTTAGATATGCTAACATACAGAAAGAGATACATAAAAGAATCGGGGTACCGCTTCCCGGTGTGTTTCAATTAAGCACCACTACGACCACCGAACGGCAGGACCCTCTTTGATGTTCAATTCCAGCTGTAAGCCGTCCCGTGCGAGTGCTCGCAAAGAAGACTCAGCAGTAGAGCCGAATAACTGAGCCCAATCATTACCCTTGTACCGCGTACCCTCCAAGAGAATGCTCACTGACAAAGCAAAGCATTCCAGCCTGGTTCGACCACTGGGAAAATCAAAACTAAAGCGAGATTGCACCATTGAAAGTATGGCTTTGGGATCCGGCAGTGCAGGAAGCACAGCACGATATGTGTATCCATCTTTCGAGGGCGCGAAAGACGTAGATCCATCGCTTTGTATCATTGTAAGGTGAAATCTAGCCAAACAGGGTAAAATGGCTTCGTTCCTGGTGGAGATATCGGCAACGGTGGAATCAAATGATAACATCTCGAAAAGCTTGTCAGTCACATATCCACCATAGGCTGAACGAACGTTGAGAGCGAGGCTGATAACGGTAGGTGTCATTGAAAGAATTTCGATCAAGTCTAGGTCTGTCCCAAACCTTCCTGTCAATCGTAATTCTGTAAGCTGACAGGAGGACCGGGACAGCATGTCTCTGAAGACACGCTTCACTAGGGTCATCTGGTCAACGTCCCCGTACTGACTCGACAGATCCAGCGTGGTAAGACGCGGTAAAGTGAGGCTGGAGAGAAGATTGCAGCCCACTTCCATGGCGGTAAAGTTCAGCGTCAGGGAGTGCAGTGTATTTACTGGGAAGACATCCACGTCGAGATCGGCATCGTCAGGATACGCGTCCATGGTAAATGTTGCGTCTGAGAGGTTTTTGCAGCGAGCGAGTAAAAAGCGAACCTCTGCACAAAGCCTGCATTTTGTTACGACGATTTTCGACAAGGTGTTCAGGTTAAAAGGGAAGTAGGGAAGATACGAGTCAATCTGCAAAGATTGCAAAACTGGCAGGTTGTGCCATATGTGGAAGAGGCGATTCGATATTCTGAGCTCTCGATCATTCTGCCAAGAGACGGAAAGCGTGTGTAGGATTGGGAAAGCGGACGCGTTTAACTTGACGGAACTGTCGATAAGGTTCACATCAAGGACATCCCAGTGAAGGTTGAAAGAAGCGTTCGACCAGCGTGTATGAGCGTTGAATAATGTCATCAAGACAGACCAGCCATAAGAACTGAGCCGATTGACTAGCTCTTGTTCCCCGTGATCATTTAGTTTGGAACCGTCAACCCTAAGGGTGAGTGGGAGAGGCTCTGAACGAGCTAGGTGAAGGTCTACTAGAATCGCCACATCGTTCTTGTCATAGGTCAAATTAAGAGACAAATTCGACCACAACTTTGGTGTGGATAACACGACCTGCCGCCAGTATGAGCAGGTTTGAGACAGAGCCAGTGTGGTAGGAAAGACATGAGAGTGGGTAACGGACAGACTCGGTGAGTATAAGGAAAAAATCGTTGTAAGTAGCTCAACAGGGAGCTTTTGAGCAAGCGAGAGATGATCGCATTGGTCTTCATAGGTTCCTTGACCAGTGCGGTTCGTTGAAGGTCTAGACCTTGCGTCAAGATTCTCGTTGCTTGGCATTCTGAGAAAAAAGATTCTCTAACAAACTTTGACCTGCTGGGTAGAGTGAAAGTTAGAGCGTTTCGCATAAAACCGAAAGACCTATATGATGGAATTGGGCTCCGGGCTGGAGGCAACGAGTCTTGCCGGGTCTCGATTCACGCATGATGTCCAAATGGTTAAACTGGTCAAGCTTTGACCACACGTGGCTTACCAGTTGAAGTCTGACGCCGCAAAGCGGTGAGAGCGAAGAAGCACTTACTTACTACTTAATATAGTTCATTCTATTTACAGTATTGTCTGATAATGTGCTAACTTCCAAATCCAATCCCTCAGAGCACGGATTTCTTCCGATCAGTTGCAATTCCGAACACAGCGACACAGATAACTGCAACAGCAGATCCAGTGGGCTCCACCGGTACCGGAGTCGGGTCCAGTTTTGAACCGAAATTGTACCATTGAAAATATATGGACTCGGGACCTGGGAAAGGAGGAGTAACAGCTTGGAATGCAGGCGTCAGTCCATCATCATTGGGAATGAAGTGTCGCAAAAGCTTACCAATCAGGGAAGAATAGTTCTTTCTTGTGGGAAGATTGACTACGAAGCCGTCGACACCGGTGGTTTTTGATCTACACGATAGGGATTGGCATAGTTTATCAGTTACCTGTCCAACATGAAAGTGTTCAGCATTAAGAGAGGCAGCAGGAACCTTGCTATCAAGGCCTCGTCTATTCCGAACGGCGGTCCAAGTCGCAAACATGAAACAAGCGCACGCAGACATGTAATGTCTGCATCTTGTCAAGGTCACCTTGATAGACCTTTCCATCCAAGATAAAAAGTACGAAGTAGCGTATCGACCCGTAAAGACTGCAGGACAGGATGTTTTTTCAAAAACCCGAAGAGATGGTTGGAGACTCTAAGAGAGAGGGGTTATCTATGGTTCCCCATGAAACTGCAAGTTTGGAAAGACAAGTCCCGGGCCCTCATCTCGGAGTACATCAAAGTCCCAATTAGCTTTGAAAGAGCATGTATCAAAGTCAAGACAAACCGACTATAGCGGTTGAAGGTCATCTCGTCGTTCCGATGACAAGCAGAATCAACGGATCCGTCTTTGAATGTCCGGGGTAGACTTCCGCTAGTTTGCTGTTTCCTGTACATCCGATCCGGGGAACGCGCCGACCATAACTCTGTCATGGATAATACGATCTGGCGCCGGTAAGAGTACGTCTATGAAAGTGCCAAGATCGCAAGGCAAGCTTCGGAATGGGTAGTCAGGAGACCAAGGTGCATAAAGAAAAGGTTTTCCTGAGAGCCAGCTTCTGAGCAGGGAGTATAAATCGTCCGAGTCTATCGCTGTGAGTTTGCAACTTGACGAAGATTCTCTCCAGCTTGATAATTTCAGCTTCGTACAAGTCGCGATAGCGCTGCACCTCTTTTTGCCTCTACTAAACATACCCCAGTGTGACACAAAACGAGTCTGTCTCCAATCTATGAAGAACTACGTTCCATGTTTCTTCAGGAACACAAATCGCAGAGGCTGACTGTCGGATTGAACACGAAGGGTCATGAATAAATCAGACCTCAGAAAGACGATAAAAACATACAGAATCTCTGCAGCACTGTTTTTGCTATGGAAAGAGCACGACGTCGGTACCTTGGTCACATTTCCGTCACACCGCAAACAGCCAGCTAGGAGGCACCTGTCCAGGGCTTTGCCAAATACATCTCCGATATATACTTGAACCAGATAGCTGAGGGCATATACATGATGACTGTGGCGACTCAAAGAATGGTAATCATACTGCAACCGACTTTTTTTTTTCCGTCCCACGAACTTTAACTGACACCTCCACAAAATTTATCATTCTCGATGCCAATATTGTTCATCACCCATCTACCTTCTCTTCTATTCAACTTTCGAATACTCTGATACTTCGAATCGGTGCCACTCCTTAGGGTTATCAAGTTTGAAACAGTCGGAAGCCGAGCCAAGTCCGAGTGAGCCGCCTGTTAAAGCCAAGCAGCCGAGGCCTCTTTTCAAAAGTATATATGAACGTTGTTCACTGACAGCACGCGCAGCTACCTATTTTTCAACCTTTCATCATTCCAACGTTGCCGTAGCCACTCGTCATCCCACCGAAACGCACAACCAACCTGCAAGACACCCCTATTCGTCAATCCTTATTTAAACCCGTCGTTCTCAAACTTCTTCGTCTACACAACTACTTTACGCATGAAAATAATCATAATCGGCGCAGGAGTCGGCGGCCTCGCAGCATACCATGCTCTTCGCAAATACGCACCTTCTATCCAACTTCAAATCTACGAAGCCCACGCGTCCCCAACTGAAGCAACCTCTCTCATAGGTGGTGGTCTTGGCTTCGCTCCTAATGGACAACGTGCTCTCAATGCGATATCACCTTCAGCAGTAAAGTATCTCCAGGAACGTGGCTTTGAATGTGAAGAGTTTGTGTTTCGGAATCAAAAGGGAAGAAAGTTGGGTAGGATGAGGTGGGGTGGAAGACAAAGGCATGGGTTTGGGGAGATGATGATTGCGAGGGCAACTGTGCATGAGAGTTTATTGGTTGGTGTTGAGGATGATGTGGTTCAGTGGGGACGAAAGGTCAAGGAGATTCGTGAAAGGGAGAACTATGCTGAGGTGGTGTTTGAGGACGGGGCGGTTGAGACGTGTGATCTTGTCATTGGGGCGGATGGCGCATGGAGCAAGTGTAGAGAGGCGATATTTGGGCAGGAATATCAGCCAAAATACGAGTGAGTGTGACATCCTCAGCGAAAAAAAAAAGACACTTATGGATCTCGACTAGCGGCTTGACTGGAATTGGTGGGTTCCTACCACTGACGTCCCTTCCACCGGCATTTCAGGAAGGATTAAAGGCTGAACCGGTTACGATGACGTTCAGTCGTTCGGGTTTCTTTGGTTATTCCATGTGCAGCAGTCCCTCTTTGCCTGTAGAAGAGCAATCTATCCAATGGTGGTCGACATACGAAACTAGTACACCTCTATCTCGAGATACGCCTCCCCAGGAAATGCGAACGCAGCTGCTTAACCGCCATGGAATGTGGAAGTCGCCGCATGACACGCCTGGCTCAGCATTGGGTGTTTTTCTGCAGATTATCAACTTGGCTTGCGATCAAACGACCAAAGGAGACGATAGACGAAAGATGCTGATACTTCCGCGGTTTATGACTCCTCGTTTGCCATTCTGGACGTCACTGCACGGAGTTTCTGTCGATGGACATGGACCTGCTGAAGGCTCCACAGGACAGGGAAGGATAATTCTCGTAGGAGATGCACGAAGCACGATGCCTCCAGGTACATATTTTGATACGTCGTTGAAATTTGATGATAATCCTTTCACCTAGATTCTGGTCAGGGAGTATCATGTGCTGTCGAAGACGCACTAACGTTGGCCTTGTTATTGAAGCATTTCGTGGGGCCAAGGGTCACAGATGACGCACTCAACAAAGTACTAGCGGAAGGCGTCGAAAAGGAATTGACACCGGTTAATGATGCGGAGGCACTAAAAAAACTGGCCAAGGCATATGAGGACATTCGAGTGCCACGAGTAAGAAAGATACTTCGTTTCGCGAAACGAGGGGGTGATGGAAAGAGAGAGTTGGGCTTCTTTGAGGAGAGGATCAGAAACTGGGTTCTTTTCATCATGAGTGAGTATATTTCTCTTCTGAAGATATCCACCGGCTGACTGTATGATATCAGGTTACTGTGTACCCGAATCCATCCACGATGGTGCCTTTGGGTACAACGTTGAAGTTGGGGTGGATCGGTATCTTGCCAAACAGGAGTGGCGGTGGTAGCTTCTTTTCGGACTGATAGATAGTAAATAACGGCTCATGTGTTATGTCCGTGGGTGTTAAGTCATTTAAGCGACTTAAGCGATACTTAACACTTGAATAAACTTGAATACCCACAGACATAACACATGAGCCTAAATAACAGGCGAAGATCTTGAACTTTTTTTGGAGTGTTTTCGACAGCTTTGAGTGGAGCAGAACGCGACGCGTCACATGCACGTGTCTCAGAGCGATCAATGACGTATTTGATCAATGGGGCAAAAAGGATTTATACATGGATGACATCTGAGAAGCATGGCTACCCCAAACAGCGAACAGTCTATATATTTCGACACCGAGGTCTTCCACTCCTCCCACCACGAAAACATGTCTACTGCTCTCGATCCCAACCAGCCTATCCCCGGCACTCCAGACCAATCAGATCTCTCCAGGGAGCCCACTGTCGTCGGTCCAAGTGTCAACGGCAAGGCCACCAACGGCGTCATCGACGCACACGTTCCAGACGGTGAAACCTATGCTCACCCCAACGGTTCAGAGGGTTGGCTGCCCGCTGAGGACATCCCCGACGACAGCGTCGTCTCCAGCCCCAGACTCAATGGTACCGCTCGTTCGGGCTCTGTTCTCAAGAAAAACTTGAAGAGAAACTCGTCCGTTGGTTCTCGTGCCTCCATCTCTGCCTCTCTCTCGCGCGGTCGCTCTGTCAATGGAAATGGCCGAGCTGGCTCTATTGCTTATAGTCAACGTTCTGTCGGCCAGCGCAGCACCTTTACCAACGCAGACGGCAGACCTGTTGCTGGTTCCACCTTTATCAACGGTGCTGGCGTGACTGGACCCTCTGCTAGCGCCGTCGCTGATGAGACCTTGCACAAGAGAGCTGCATCTGCCAACGACGCTCTGTCTAACAAGGCAAAGAAGAGAATTTCCAAGATGGAAGGTGTGTAGATGTGTCGCCATCATCACCGCCCCGAGTAACTCATATCTTTGTGCTAACAGCGAAAGAAGGCAAACGCCTTTCCAAAATCATCAAAGAGGAAGGCAAAGTCGAGAAGAAGGCTTTGGGCGTTGCGATCCAGGAGTTGGCCGAGTTGCAGAGTATTCAAAAAGACGCGGTTAAGGTGCGTATTACATCCTCGTGTTCTTCATTTCTCATCATCTCACATGTACAACTATTTTTAGCGCGAAGCCAAGGCTCACACTGCTCATACAAAGGCCCTTGTTGCGTTCCAAAAGGCCGAAGCTGCGTATCTCGCTGCTCGTACCAAATACGAGACTGCTCAGGCCGAAATGAACGCCGAGATGGAGGTTTTGGAAATTGCCAGGGATAACGCTCGTGAAGCGACCGAGCGTATGCAAGAAAAGGCTCAGGAAATTGATAGTTTGAGAACCATGCTAGGTGTCGATGAGAGAGAAAGACAGGTCAAGATTGATGAAATCAAGAATCTGGGCAAGAAGAGTGGCAAGTCGAGTTTCTGGAGTCGTTGAGATTTCACTTTCGATTCATCTTACACCATTTGAGGACATTATCTTCATACCTTTTCTTTCTTTTGGCTCGTATTTTACGGATGGATGTAATCTTCGTACATGTATAGTTTGACAGGATCTTAATGTTCAAAATGACTTGACATGATATTAGCTTGAAAGAATACGTCAACAAAGATCAATTCTGCTTCAACTTGCAACACCTCAAGCCGCTAACAACGCGATCTGCGGTACTACAAGACAAACTGAGATCAAACATCCCTCCCTCATGTGGGTCATAGCACTGATCCCAATGCCTTGAATCGGTAGTGACTACATCTGTTGGCATAGAACTGCAAAGGCTGGTCTTCAGAGGCGGTAAAGAGGACAAGAAAACAAAACATACCCATCACAAGTAACCGAACAACCGTTCTGGAATCCTCCTTTGCACATGGAGGCAGAAGACGAACGTTCAGTATCACAAATGTCGCCGCAATCGTTGGCCATGATGACACCCTGAGTTTCCGAATTGTTATACATCAACTGTAAGACGTAGAATTTTAGTTATTGACAAAGCTCGAGTTACGAGACGAGACTTGCAGTAGCAACGCCAATTTCACCCTCTGCACAAATACCAGTAGTGTCATTGAGCATCGACGACATCCAGTCTGAAATTCCACTTGGGGTTGAGGTCGTATCACTAGTGCCAGAAGAACTTGTACTGGTGGAAGTCGTACTCGTGCCGTTGAACATCGACGATATCCAGTTTGAAGCGGTTGATGTCGAAGTGCTCGTGCCACTAGTACTACTGGAAGTTGTGCTAGAGGAACTTGTACTGGTGGAAGTCGTACTCGTGCTACTGGTATCGCTGAATATCGACGGCATCCAGTTTGAAATTCCACTTGCGGTTGATGTCGAAGTACTAGAGGAGCTCGGACTGGTGGAAGTTGTACTGGTAGAAGTCGTACTCGTGTCGCTGAATATCGACGACATCCAGTCCGAAATTCCACTTGCAGTTGATGTCGAAGTACTTGTGCCACTAGTATCAGAGGAACTTGTACTAGTGGAAGTCGTACTCATGCCACTAGTGTCGTTGAATATTGACGACATCCAGTCTGAAATTCCAGTTGCGGTTGATGTCGAAGTACTTGTGTCACTAGTAGACGAACTTGTACTGGTGGAAGTCGTACTCGTGCTACTAGTACTGGTGGAGGTCGTACTCGCGCTACTAGTACTGGAGGAAGTTGTACTCGTGCTACTAGTGCTAGTGGAACTTGTGCTGGAGGTCGTCATTGCATTTTCCGTGGACATGGTCGAGTACCCCCCGTCGAGGTGCACGACAAGAGGTCTCGACCTAGCCGTAGCAAGAAAAACGGCGAATGCAAGGAGGGAAAAAGTGAGCCTATAACCAGGCTGGGATTGTCTAGTGTGAAGCATCATACGCAGACCTTTTTGGTGACCAGCACGTTGACGGTAAGAAAAAACTCAAACTTGAGAGTCCTGGGAGAACCAGCTGCCAAAGGACAGCGAGACGTAGCAGACGCAGGTTATATAGTGGAGTTTTTGCAATTGAACCCACAGCCCATGGTCGCCCTCCAACTCCCGAGCCTCCCAATGTCTGTGTAGGTGGAAAATGATCGCCATGTTGACGAAAATAAAATTAGATACCACCGACGTCAGAAAGGTCATCAAGGTCTTCATCATCCGGGTTGCCCTTGCGCATAGTTGTGATGCGCGAAGCTTGTCTTTGATCACAGCGTCCAAGATTAGGAGGTGCCGCTATAGAGATACTAACGGTGGAATGCGGGTACTGCTGATATGTAACCACGGTCAACTGCAATATTTCAGCGGGGTTTGCCAGCAAAGCAGATCGTATAGGTAGATTGAACAGCCTTGAGAATATTGAACGAGGATGATTGTAGCATTTCGTCTCTTGCAGTGTGGGCAATTTTAGAACGTGTACTACGAGGCGGCAACGAATCAAACTGGACAGATTACTCACTTTGGATGCATTTCCAGTCCTCAAGTGCGTCTCAGTACCTTGAACCCCGTTTCTGGTGTGTGCGAGAGCAGCCCGACTTCCAGAATCCGGAATAGTTGCTACTGTACCCATTGACCAATTTTGAGACATCCCTGGCCTGGTGTACATGTGTAATTTTGCTAGGAATGCGATCTTTTTCTCACTCGTCCGGGTTTAGAGGATCCTGAACTTGAACAAAACTATGATGCAACGCGTCCTGTTTCGTCGATCATTCTCCACGTACCCCTCAAAAGCTTTTCGTTACACCCAACCCCCCTCTCCTTCATGGCGGCTGGGGCAAGGTGCTCCAGAATTTCTCGAGAAGAATGCAAACATACCCAAGAAAACGTGGATTATGAACGAGACAAGTTCAAAGTCGGTACAACGCGAATATGTCACGATATGGTAGTGGTTGACTTGAAGATTCCCGCAGGGACACGTATCGTATTCTGACTAGCTGCATTGTACCGCGACCTATTGCATTTGTATCGACATTGGCTGCAGATGGAACGCCCAATCTTGCTCCTTTCAGGTGTGCTCGACGCGTATATTTATGTATTCAGGAAATTCCTCATACAGAATCCATAGTTACTTCTCTATGGTCAGACCCTGCTTCTGCAGACTATCGCAACCTCTAACACGAAACAGGTCTCTCATAATCCCCCACTACTCAGTATATCCTTCAATCTGGGGAAGAGGCCCAAGGATAGTCGAGAGAACATTCTGAGCACCAAACAGTTCACGGTCAACATCATCAGCGAGCAGTTCGTGGAAGCTGCCAACATTACATCAGTTGAAGCCCCAGCATCAGTCGATGAATGGAAGCTTAGTGGATTGACAATGGAGCCTTCGGTGAGTGATTCCACGTCCAACAAGCGCAGGCCCATTAAACGTAAACAGACAGAAGTCAAACCTGCGATGGTAAAAGAGTCGCATATCAGCATGGAATGCGAGGTAAAGCTTCCACTCAAGGTCTAGACATTTCCACTCAGTCCTGCTTCATTCAGCTTCACTTTTCACACAACATTACCGCCCTCAACTCCTCAGAGGTAACCAACACGTTGGTCCTGGGCTTGATCAAACGGGTGCACGTCCGCAACTCCGTCTTGACAGAAGATGCGAGTCAAGTAGACCCCGACAAACTAAGCCCAGTATCACGACTTGGAGGCTTGACATATGCCAGATTGGGGGATAGTTTCGACCTCGCTCGTCCCTCTTGGAAGGCTATGCGAGAGACCATCGAGAAAAAGGACTAATAGGTATTTGGACATAAAGGTGTGTGTATTAGGGACGGTCAATCTGGCGCAGAAAATGCCGCAGAAATGGTTGCAGAAAATCTCGCAGAAATCAGCAAAGAAACGATTAAATAATTTCTGCGGAATTTCTCAAAACTGCGGCTTAGAAGTCGCAGATTTCATTTTCTGCGGCAGAAGATTTATTTACATTTATTTACTAGTATCCTCGATCTCTACTGGCTTGTACAACGCTTCCCGAGGACCTTATGGCCAAAAACAGTTCTGAACCTCTTCAAAAGCAGCGCGGAAGACCCCCTGGATCCAAAAACAAAACGCCAGCCGGAAAGCCTTCTACTCAGAATGCTCGGAAAAAAAAAACAGACGCCATTGAGCTAAGTAGCGACTCTGAAGAGGATGATAACAAGACTAAAAGACCACGAATTAAGTATACATGTCTTCCGTTTACTCCTATTGGCATCTGTTTAATAACTCGATTGACAGGTGGACAGATGACCTCACCGAAACTATGCTAAAGGAGCTCACCGACAACCCTGAGATCAAGCAGGGCCTCTTTCCAGGACCAGGAACTGTCGGAAAGGATGTGGATGGCAATACTGTCACCAAATCCAATACACTCGCCAAGGCAGACTACCAGTATATGCTCGCGGAGGCACTTTTTGCTCATGAGCGCTTCAAATACAAGGCAAGCTTTGACAAAGACAAGATGAACGCTAAAGGAAGGGCATGGTGGGCTGGAAAAATCAAAAGCAAGCTTGAAGAGTGAGCGGTATACATTTTCACTTTTTGAGACATGTGCTGAAATCATTTAGGCTCGTAGGGAAGGTGAAAGAATGCAAAAAGATGATGGGAGAGACAGGAGAGGGTTTGACCTCGGAGGAACAAATTGACATGTCTCAAGAGAATGCGTTGACGACAGCTTGGAGTGCGTTGCTATTTACTTTGTTTTAGAGTGCATACTGACCCGGAGCTATTCAATAGGCAAAGTAAAGAAGATCTGCCCGCAATACTTTACCCTGCTCCCTATCATCGGTGAACGGCCCAACATTACGCCAGTTGGTTTGGGAAACACAGATGAGCCCATCGAAACGTCTTTTCTTCTCAGCCAAAAAAAATTTACGCCTGCCCCTACAAGCGACTTCGACTCCGATAACGAATTAGCAAAAGTGGACTTTGGCGATAGCTTGGAGGATGAAGAGAGCAATATCTCTGATGAGGATACCTTGGCACTTGTCACTGCAGATGGTATGAATGAGAAGGAGGTGGAGAAACCAACAGAGGCACTGGATACTCACGGAAAGCGCAAGCACAGCGACATCATCACTGACGACGATATCAAACATCACGGTATAAAGCAACAACATGGACCCAAGAAGAACAAATCGAAAAAAGTCGAGAAGCCAGTTTCCGTAAAGAAGGGGTCAAACATGTTCGACAAGTTCGCAGAGGTGTCAAAGGAGGAGGAGAGGAGCCGACAAAAGAAAATTGAGCTGCAGCAGATGAGAGTGTCGATGGAGCAGGAGTTGGCCAAGGAGAAGATCAGAGTTGCAGGTGCGACCAAGGTAGACAGAGAGAGGATTCGTGCAGACTATGAGTTGAAGAAGATGAAGATGCAGCAGGAGCACGAGTACCGAATGTTAATGGCTCAAACGAACCGATACACACCCCATGCTTCTCACGACAGTGGGAACTACTCTCCCAGGCCTACACCACCAATCCCAGTCCAGATTGAGTTGACGTAGAGAGGGACTGTAAGGTAGATAGTTCGCAGAAATGTAGATAGCACGACAGAAATGAGCTGTCACGGATATTTCTGGCTCAGGAAGCCGGTCCAAAGGCGCCGTAAGATCATCACACCAACGCTTCGACCCAGACCTTCTGTCAACACTTCTACAACCTTCCCTCAAGATACCGTCAGCACCTCTGCAAGAAGGCTTCCTCGCATTGTCACTATCAACTCCTGCACTATCAATATCATGTTTCCGTGATCTTTACCTGTCATCCACTCGAAAAACCTCTATCCGAGGATCCAGTTTCTTTTTCGGAACCTCAAGACTTGATGCCCGAATCCAAACTGACTGTAGCATCCATGTTTTTGCAAAGCCAGAAGGATACACTACAGCATCTCATGCAGCAGTCCACACCAGTGCAATCCATTGTCAAACAGGAAGTGTCGGAACTCAGTGAGTCTCATGGACACGCGCTTCCGCATCTCTGTGAGAGAGTCTATTGCATGGGGAACTCCTCATTGAGAAATATGATCATGGTACGTACGCTACTCTCATTATGTTACTAAATTAATGACCACTCAAATACATGATGCAGCAGGAACTTCGTCGGCCGTTCTCACCCCAAAGTCTGACGGCTCATGAAGAACAACAGGTAAGTCTTTATATGCCGCAAATCATGCACCCACTCATGTAAAACAACTTAGATGATTGTTCACCGAATTCGTACAATAAACTGGCACCTCCGTCTACTCTCGCGAGACACTGTTCTCGACCAACGAGAGTACTCCCGAAATCAATATCGTAGCATTCTTCTGGAGTTGGAACGGACCTCTTTGCAATTGCTTTTGGAAGACATGGGTATAATGGATTGCTCGTGAAAGTCTATGTATTTCTGTTATATTCATACAAATTAATCTATTGAAGCTGTCTTTCATCGCTGCCATCATCTGCATCAACACGACGACGTTTACTTCCTGAGGTTCCTGAACTGTCCTGGTCGTTGGCTGCCCTTCCAGATGCCTTTTTCGCATTCTCGGCTCTTGTTGCTGCGGCCTTTTCTTTCCTCTTGACACGCTTTTCAGCCTCGGTGACTCGAAGAGCAGTTGCAAGTTCGTCATGCCTTTTTCGTCGGTCAGGATAGAGCGGCCGTGGGACTGTCATATATCTGGGAAGATATTTGCGTAAGCGCGCTGCATTGTGTAGCGCATGCATGTTGACAATATATCGTTGGTCGTCAACATGCTCGATGGTGGAGATAATACGATCAGATTCTTCCCGCTCTTGTCGTTGAAAGATTGTTCCGGTATTGCTGCACCCAGCAGCGCGACAGTCGTGCTGGACATTGATAATGAAATCAATACACTGCAAGAATCTTAAATCAGTGAAAAGTTGACGACGACAGAATGTAAGACGGTTTCAAACCTCAGGCAAGACCACATGCCTATCTTTTGGTTGATGAAGGACAGGCATCTGGTAGTAATGGTGCAGAGCTTCCGCAAGAGTAAACTCGGCAACTGTGATAAGATTCTTTCGGCCTGGTTCCTCACATTGAAGAATCTCGGATATTTGGCCGACGAAGCAATAATCCTTGACAAGCAAATGATTAGCGCTGGGCCAGCAATTGCAAAGACTAGGACCCACCCTTGAGCGCACCACAACCCAGGAACCAACACCACATAAATCTCCTGAACACGCAATGACATGTGTCCCGAGGATCCATTCACAATCTGACAACCGGAATTGTTCATTTCCCTTGGCCTCAAAAGCAGATGTCTTTTCTCCGGACAAGATTGTTTGTTTTTCTCGGCCTGGAACACGGACAGTTCCAGGCTTGGGGCCGTGAGGTGGTGTCCAACCAAGATGTTGCTGAACGATCGGATTTCTCTTCAACAGAGCAACGACATCCCGTCCAGCAGACTGTAAACGGCCACTCTGCATCCAAAACCCGCCGCAAAGAAGGTGCTTGACACGGGTCATCTCACCATTCTTCAACGCGATGTCACGGCTGGGAGCTTGATGATTACTGAGAACGGATGACATACGGAAAACGGCATTGAAACATTCAAAGACCTCCGTTGAAAAACGTACTGCAGGTCCGAATCTTCGTATATGACAAGGAATATGCTTGAGGAGATGTAACTTGATCTTCACAAGGATTTTGGCGGGGTCAATCAAAGCAAACGAATCCAGAACATTGTCAATCAACGTCTCAAGATCCTCCTATAAGATTAGTGGCAGTTAGCAAGATCCACTGGACTCCAATGAAACATACCCACTAACCAGATACTGTTCGAGATCGTCAATCTCGGCCACCCACAGCAATGCACCCAGCTCTCCGATGGCCTTAATGAGAGTAAATTGGTTCTCAGTTACAATATCTTGAACATGGAACACCGCCGTCTGCATCAGGGTCTTAAAATGCTTTCCAATTAGACCATTGCGATACTGCATCATGTATGCGGCACGAATTGGTGGAACCCCCAGCCCGTCAATATTGGTGCTTTGAAGGCGGATGGTAAATAGGTTCTGGACTGGCTCCTTCCATGATGTGTGAAGGTCATACCATGTATACTTCTCGTGTCCGAGAAGATATGTGTGCAGGTTTTCAATGGGAGTATCTTGGGATGGGTCCAGATCTGTGGGTATTGTTGCGAGCTGTCAGTTTGTGTTTGTCAATGAGAGGGTAAACGGTTCACATTTGGCGTCAAGCAGTGGATTATATGGCTGTTTTGTCTGTTTGTCAAGCCAATCCAAAAGCTCTCGGGATATTTCTTCACGGTCTCGATGAGGCTTGTCCTTTTTCAAAGCTTTTGCACGCTCGAGTAACTTGTTGATCCATTGTTGGGTTATCTTGTCGGTAACACCGGATTCTGTCTGCGCCGCTTCCACATGTGAGGCAACACCACGAGAAGCTAGAGTAAGCTGGTTGCGGAGGCTCTCGCGTGTTTCATTGGCAGACCGAGGTGTACCAACCTGTTATTTAGTGGAATACATCAATAATAACACAGCGGAAGATTTGACCAAAGCGGCATACATTATACATGGCATGATAACCATCGTCAGACTCCTTCACAGTATATGGTCCTCCAACGTGACAGATGCGACAAGGATAGGACCCATGGTGGCCGATATGGGAGCACTCTTCAGATTGTTGAGGATTATCTGCAGGAAGGTAGGGTACCTGTATCCGAAACCGGCATGGTCGTCCAGTTGCAGCATTATGACAACGAGCAGGCTTTTCATGAGTAGATCTGACAAGAGGAAAATTTAGCAAGATTTTCAAGAGATACAGATTTCTCACATACTCGACTTGAGCCATCACTGAGCCGAGCATTTCAGGAGCAGAGACATGGGGTGACGTGCCGACAAAATGAACATGGAATTCTTGCTGGACCAGTTTCCCTGGCAGGCTACCATTGCACATATAAACGTTGACATGCTTTTGATACTGTTTTGAACGGGCGCCTGAAACGTCATCTGCCCATACAGGCATCCACACTGTAAAGTGATCCTCATCTTCATCCAGCTCCCGAAATCGATTTGGCATTGCTGATGAGTATGTCACAAATGGCTCTGAGCCAATAATCAGTATATGAAATCATGATGATAACTTTTTTAAAAAAGCAACTGACCCGCAAATACAGGGCGTGCACCGCACAATTGGACAAGATCAGGATAATTCATCTCCAGATTGTTAGCGGGTATCCGTACTTCTCTTTCCACGACTACAAAGCCTTCTGTCCCTTCACGCACTTCCTTGCAATATGCATGAACATGTCCGTGATACATCACCCACATTGTCGGAATCACGAAGCGTCCATCATCAAGCAAAGCCAATTCATTGACGTAAAATCGCTTGTTGCCTTTCCGAAAAGACGGTGTGAGCTGATCAGGGTGCTCTCGCACACGGGAGAACTGTGAGAATTCAGACAGGGAGTGATCGTCGACATCTTCAGGATACAGAAGAATGTAAGGAGCGGTCTCAGGATTTTCAAAGTTCTGTGGAGAGAGCATGAGCAAGCGCATCAACAAAGAAAGGGAAGTTTGAGTATACCTTCTTGATGATATCAACGACATCATTCAGATAATAGATATCCCCACCCTGAGACTTATACTGAATACTCCGAACTCCACAGGCTTTGCGCAATCGCTCTTGCTCCTGCCGAAGACCTTTAAATGAAGGAACATCTCGAGGATTGCAGTTTCGCATCACCCAGAGGATCATTTTCATGTGGCTACTGGATAGACGTAGTCGTGGCAGGTTGTCAAGCACATCAAGTAAAAATGTCTGAAGCCCACTCATTGGTTAGAGTCCAGTGAAACAAAATAATTCTCAGAGTGACGTACTGTCTTGTTTGTGTATGGTGAGAAGTCTGACTGGTTGGGAAGACCTGTCAATATGCTGTGGATTTCGTCCTCGTCATATTCTTCATTGAGGCCTGATACAGAAAATCAATACATGCAAAAAGTACTCGGGTAAAACACCAACCCAGAGCTCGAATTTCATGAACAAGAGAAGGAACAGATGCATCTTCTGCTTGTCCTTCAAGCTCTTCTTCGAGTGCTTGCATCTTCAACTGCTCAAACTCTCGCTTGAGAGCGGCTTCATTTTGTTGCTGCAAGAATGCTGTGTCGTGGAGTGCAGGGAAAAGCATTTCACGTTCATTATCGGAGAACGTAAAACCGGGCTCTGACAGGTGTAGAAACTGTTCGTCCACTTCGCTCGTCGAAGTAATGGACGGGAAGTTGGACACAGTCACTGGTGGTACTGACTGTGATAACTGTATGGCCGGAGTTTCATACGCTCTGTTATAATTCTCGGTGGTAAGTAAAACCTGGGACATGGTACCGTTGTGAATAGGACTGGGTACTGCAGATGAGCGGCTCAACAGGGCTGATTGATGACCAGGATATGAGATATGCTTTGTCCAGGAATGCCGCTTCATCCACTTGTCTTTGCCGGCGGCGACAGTGCAAATGCGACAAGCAACATAACCCTTCTGAGGGCCTTCTCCAATCTCGCAGTCTGCCTTATTACATCAGAATCCAGATGAGATTTTTGGCATGAGCTGTATGCACTCACCCGGTCCAAGGTCTTTCGGTGGAGGAGCCATGTTGAGAATGTCAGCAATTGGAATAACTTGATGCACGCCGAAAAGAACTTGGAAAGAAATTCATTTGTATTTATTGCTGTAGAAACAAGGCTTGAGAAGTGTCGGGATGAGGCTTCGAGAACGTACAGACGGCGTTTCCGTTGAGTCAACTGAATATAGACAGTTTCAAACTCCGACCCAAAATTTCTTTTGCGCGAATCCTCTTCACTCTGTCGCTTTCCGTCGTCTCTGATCACTCCGTTCCTGGTTGCAAATCGCTGCAGGACAGCGGAAATGTCGTACTCATTGCAGGCCAAACTATTTGTAGAAACTCAGGATGGTATTTTAAGTACCTTGCTCCAAAATGTTGTCTCACCAAAATGTCCGACATTCCCCTTGTCAGCTCTCCCGCTTCCACTGTGACCTGGCCTTCCAGCCCAACTCCAGGACCTGTCAACCAGGATGCTCCTTTGACCCCCATGTCCAGTGCCCGTGCTCTGGTTCAAGCTCGTCGTGCTGCCTCGCTTACCAATCCCCCTGCCCAAATTGCCGGAGTCTCGCGTTTGTTTTCCGAAGTCCAAGAGGAGGAAAACGGTTTCCAAGGCTCATCTATGGACCCATCTTTTGGTGTCATTCCCGGACCTCTCTTTTCTACTCAGCTGCCTGGACAGATTCCAAATGAGCAAGCTCTATTAGTCCGTCTCCAGGCTCTGAAAAGGCAGAGGACTCTCTCTGCAGACTCTCAACGCGAATACGAACAATTTGAAAAGGTCTGTACTTACACGCGGCTTTATTGTCAATCTAAGTGTGCTAGCGTGCTCATCACCATTCTCAGGCTCTTACTCCACACGAAGGACTTGCATTCGTTCTTTTGACAATGTTGGAGACCAGGGACCTTTTGCGTCTCCTGACGCTTGCACAGGAATATCGTGCTCCTGACACTGTTAAAGTATGTTTTATGTGTATAATTCTGATTCCTTTCTGATTGGATTTGGTCCTTCAGACGACATGCAAGGATTACGCCTGCATTTTCCTACTCTCTCCTGCTCTTCTTCAATACAAATTGGACAAAAATGCGGCACCGAATGTTCTGGTACGTCGCACTATTCATTTCACCTTTTGCGTCATAAGTTGACGTATTGTCAGATGGCCATGCGAGAACTCGGAATACAAAATCTCCCAGACGCTTGCGAGACTGGACGCTGTGAACTAATTCTTGAGATCATCAAAAAGGCCATGACTGACTTCCGCCATCATTTGAAGGAAAAAGTAAGCCACCAGTTTATCTTTGTTGACGCACTACACAAACATCCGAACCTTTTTCAACAGATTGCCGCCTCAATCAAGTCTAATCAGGACATTGCTGCATTGACAAAGGCGTGCATTGGTACCTCCAAGGCTAAACCAACTGCTGGTCTCTTTATTCGCATTGCTTTCCTCGTGAGTCTATTTCAGATACTCGTAACATTTGTTACATTTTGCTCACACCATTTTCATCAGCGTTGGATGTACACGACTAATCCCAAAGCAACCGGCGACACTTTCTGGAAAATCGTCGATGAGCATCTCATCAAGACTCGTCGTGAATATCCAACCACGGCAGAACAACAAGAGTGGGTGATTGCCATGGCTTTTACTGCATGCAATACTGACCGTTAGCTCTTTCAGGGTGTTTGTTGCGCTTTACGAAGCTGACTTGGCACGGTTTGGGCAGCCCGACCTCGTCAATCATCCCCAAGTCTCCGTCAATGACATTGACTCCTGGATCCTCCAGGTCAATGCTGCAGCGTCTCGTGTACATGTTTAGTCGTAGTCCGTGAATATATATTTTGATGTACGCATTTTGATAGCAATAAAATTCGATCACATAGAAACACGATAGACACAAGGAACCTAGATATTCTCATTGTAGGAGGAAGAGCCGGCTGTGAATTATAAGATGCACGAGAAACATTCCTCAGAGGTTCGCGTGATGATACATGGTGCCTTTGAAGACTTGCATGGAGAAAGTACTTGGGTAGAGGGTCCCATGGTGGTTCTCGGAAAACATTTGAGTGACATTACCAGAAGATTGAGTAAGTATCCGACATCAAACGATTGCGAAACGATAGGGGATGTGAATGTCGTGCTCAGCTTCCCGAAGCGTCAAGCTGACACTGAATCAAAATCCCTGTGGGAACGCGTCAGCAACCTCAACTTGACATCCCTCTGGGTCGGTGGTGTAGCACCAGCTATGCGGTCCCTTCTCATGATCCTTGCTTTATGACTCCAGGTCCCAGCCGAGCCAGCAGTTCTTCTCAGTCCTCACTTTTCTTGGATGCTGGAGGTTCCGGATGCTCATCACCGTCATTTGGAATGGGAGGCCTGAGTCCCCACATGTTTAATCAAAACCTAACGGCACTCGGAGAGATGGAGAATGACGAAAATTTATATGGGTTGCAGCAGTAGTGTACTAGAAACATAGAGCTGTATAAAAAGTAGACTACTCCTGAAGTAGATGTGGTTTAGCTCGAAAGAGCTTTCTCTTCAATTGCTCTCGTTTCTCCCGTGCCGCACGAAGACGAGCTACAGAGATGCGTTCACCTGGTATAGACACAGGATCTTCCGACTCAGAGTCCGATGACATACCCTCAGCTAAAAAGGGGTCCTGTCTAACGTCCCAGTCCTGGTCGTACCCCCGTTCTTCAGCTTCGCATTCCATTGCAAAATTATGTATTGCAGCAGCAGCTACAATCCAGAATGTTGCAAAACGATGGGAATTGGAATCAGATATGTTGATACGAAGATTTTTGAGTGATTGAAAGCGTCCTTTGAAGAACCCAATGCTGTGCTCAGAACGAATACGGAGTGCGGAGATTTGTTTGTTGAAGACTGCATTAGTCTTTTCAAAGCGGTCTGGTTTCTTGTATGGTGCGATAGCCCACGTCTGAAGCTATAGCGTGTAAATGTCTTGGTTATGGATAAAAACAGAATGAATGGGCATACTGGATAAGCGGAATCGGCCCAAACCCATTCACCATCTGCCAATAATCTCTCATGGTCACTTGCTATCCGAGTTCCTTCAAAAGCAGTGGAATCATGTGTACTGCCAGTATGACCATATGCGATGTCGACAATTCGAAGGTTTGGCAGGTTGACAATCTATACAAAAGCTTTATGTTAGCCAGCTTTAAATAGGATATTATCGACACACCTGCACATTCAGTGAATAGCGACACTTTCGATCAAAATAGCTCTCTCCGTACCAATATGGCCTCGCATACAAAGGAACCAATGTACCATCCACAAAACACCACCCATTACGCCATGCTCTGCAGGAATGGTCTTCAATCCACTGCTTAGCCTCCTCCTTCTCTCGTTGAGTTGGCATTCGGATGCGCTCCTTGAGAAAACATGGACGGAGGACAGCGGTAATTGCTCGTTTAGTGAAAAGCAGTACGGTTCCTTTGGCAATACCAGCCCAATGCGCTATATCTTGGAGACTTGCAGCATTGCCGTCATGGCCCAATCGGTAAAGGAAAACTGCAAGTTGCTCCTCAACAGGTGTTTGAGGAGCACAATCCGAATGGTTGAACCATACACTATCATTTTCGAGCGAAGCGACCAGTTTGTCGAAGGTGTATGGTGTAATCCGGAGTTGTTGCCGAAAAAGGTCTGGTCGGGTGTGTTTCCATGTAAAGAGGATTTGGTTCATGAGCGGGGGGGGTTTGTCAATTGGTTTCCGAGGTTCTTCATAGCGGCGAGCATACATATCCCTGATCTGATTCATAACCCATCTCCTGGTACTACCCAACCGGAAATCTTCAGGATCAGAGTCTTCTGCATCCTCGTCTGTGTCTAGCTCCGACCATGCATACCCTGTTGAGAAATCCTCTCCATCACAATCCAAACTCGACTCCGATCGGCTCGACAAGGATTTGGTCCTAGATTGATGCAAGTCGAGACCTAGTGGTTCATTCTCTTCATCACTTGCTAAGAATGAAGCAGTCGATTCTGAAGCAGAGTCAATGCTCGTCAAAGACAAGGGCAACCGCACATGACAGCGGTGACTTTGTACAGCTGACCTGATCTGAACACGTTTCCGCTTCCATTTATAGAACGAGACGTAAGAACGAGCGAGCTTCTTCGCTCGGGCCAGGCGGCGCTCTTTGGGAGGCATATGTACAGACTAATAGAGGCCTGTTTGTTATAGCTGCTATGTGCAAACAAATATCATACAATAAATTTTCTGCAGTATGTTTCTTGCGGTCACAAAAAACGGACGGTCAAATTCTGCGCCGCAGAAGTGAAAAATAAATTTGATTAAAATCTGATTTCTGCGGCGTTTTCTGCGCCAGATTGACCGTCCCTATTGGGTGACTAGATATATACGGGATCCAAAGGGAGTAAATACAGCCCTGAAAGAGGAGGAATCAGCTGTGGTTCAATAGCGGAAAGAGAAAACAGCAGTGGAGGCTCAGCAATGCGAGTATGATGTCCGCAATCCCAAAGGTCGGACTCATTAAATCAGTATAATTTTTTTGAATATCATCGCCAGAGAGGCATAAAAACTAGACGGAAATGCACTCACTAAATTGTTCCACTACTTATCAGTTGGTCGGCGACAAGTCAAACACAGGACCTAAAAAAAATTTGCTTTATAAAGGCTAATTACAACTCCGCCATGCCGGCCAGCGGCGCGGCATCCTTCAAACGTTTACACTGAAATTCTCTTACCGGATCGATAATGACAGCATTCCGATACTACACCCTGTGGCGTTTAGAGTTTGTTCTGAGGAGCCTATGTTCTAAAGTCTCCATCGAACACGCGTTTTTGAAGCTGTAGGCTGCCCACTCGCTCTCAACAGCTTGTTTCCTTCCTGCCTTTCAGACCTTGGCGGTTCGTATACATTCTCTACTTCTTGACAGTGTACCGACCCTAAAACTTTCAGGAGATCATGGACATGGACTACAATACCAACATTGTTGTAGATCTTGCTGGGCTCCGACTTGATTCATCAACCAATGAACAGGCACCCGAAAGCCCTCTATCCGATACCCCTACTCTCGACGATCAAGCTTGCGGCCCTGCCTTTGACATTCGCGGACAATCCAATTCATATGTGTCAAATGACTACGGCTTTGAAACCACTTTTAAGGGTCTCTCTCTTTCCGACGCTGAGAGCCTTCAGTCTGATGTCCTGTACCTTGACGATGAGACGATATACCCCGATGTTGCCAACCCTTCAGAGCTAACTAGCTTGTACCCTACAACTTATAACGGCGACTCATACAATTCTGCTTCTAGTAAGGATTTCCTATATCCGAAATCTTTACACGTTTCTTACTCGAGCAGTCTGCTCCTCTTTCTCTCGATTATATTTTAGTTCACCTGATTATACCTGTCAAGAAGGCTATTCTGAGAATAGCTCTTTTCCGGAGTCGTCATGTGAGTACTGATTATTGATTGTACAGACATTGTCAGCGTACTCAACTACTTTTTATAGGGAATCCTACGCAGTCGAGCTCATATGGTCCTTTGTATCATGCACAGTTTTCAGAGACGCACGACTCGCGCTTCGATTTCTCTTCCAACGAAATCATGCCATTGTGTCCCATGCTCACACCAGATTGGTCGGCTCCACTCTTGCAAAACTACATTGACCACGTTTATCGCATGCAGTACCTACTCGCAGACACGAACAAGCTTTTCGGGATCATCTACAACTCTGTCATAAACGGGGGTGTAGCTCGCGAAGCGGCAGTTCTTCTCTCTGCTATACACCTGGAGGGCGGCCGATTTGCGCTCACTCGAAACGGTCCTACAAAGAATCGCTATATTGAATTATCGAATACATGCCGCCTTGTCCCTCCACAGGCTTACAACAAAGACCATGCTATGACTGCTCTACATGTCATTTCTGCCTTCCTCTTTGATGGAGGTCAAGGGGATTGGGAAACATGGATGGAAATCGCCATTGTATATGTTCGCTCCATTCTCGAGAACCGATTTCGTTTTCACGATTACCGTGATGCTCTTCTTACCTGCAGCGAAGAAGAAAACTTTGTCATCAAAACAGTATTCTGGTTCGACGTCATTGCAGCGGTGACAACAATACGACCTCCTCGTTTACAGGATGTCATCACCTATATCTATAGTCCCTACAACCAGAGCGAGATTCACGACACCGACTCGGGCTTATTCAATGGCCATAAGGAAAAGTTGTCGATGATGAAGGTTATGGGTTGCGAGAACCGAATTCTCTGGGCGTTGTCCGAGGTCTCAGCCTTGGCGGACTGGAAACAAAGACAGGCTAGGGAGGGACAGCTCAGCTATACAAACCTCGTTCGCCGGGCTAATGTCCTGGAAGTTTCTCTCGAAACTCCGTCACGACAAACATTTTCCGAGTCGGACAACACAAATGAAGATGCTCGATATTATGTATCCGAAATCTTTAGGACAGCCGCCATCGTCTACCTACGTACTGTCGTGTCGAATGATTTTTGGCGCGTTTCCGACGTTGAAATTGCAGTCAAAAGCTGCATCGATGCTTTTAGATCGTTTAACGAACACCAGGATGACATGAGGCATGCCGTAGTGCGCAGTACGGTCTTTGCGGTCTTCTTGTGTGGTTGTTTTACGAGCGTAGCGAGAGACTGGAAGGTACTCGAAGAATTTTTGTCTGGGGAAGGGTCGGTTGGGAACTGCAACTATGCCTTGGAGTTGGCGAAGACAGTGAGGGCACAACGGAAGAAGACTCAGCCTGTTCGGTGGAGAGAGGCATTGAATGAAGCCAGATTTCTTCTCGTTTAGGCCCGAATTTTACTTCTATATATCATCGTTCTTCACATTCTCTCGCTGTTTGAAGAACCTCGCCGTCGTATTTCCATCATCCTATACTTCATATATACTACATAGTACTTCCGCACTACCTATGAATGTGTCCCAGTTGACTAAACTGACACGGACTAACCGCCCAAGTGGTCGTGCCTTTTAAGAGTTCCCAAACATCTGCTCGATATCGGTCGACATTGACTTAAGTAAGAGCTGACAGTTTAGATGATGGCTGGGCATAACTATTGCGACATAAAAAAAGTCATCGCCGTTTTTGAAGTCGTTACATGCTTATAGCAGTGGTTGGTAAATCTTCCTATATTGAAATACGGTAGTACATATGTAATGAAGAACATTTTCATCTTATCGGTATTTATAACAGACAATGTGTATCCAGACTTTGCGATATATATAGATATCGACGTAATATGCAGAGACTATTCAATGGCGCATATCTGACCAGCTCTGGCAATGTATGGTACGGGTTGAGATATGTAGACATCACGACTATTATAGTCGAGTTTGTAGACCATCACAGTCTCATACTGGTCGGTAGTGCGTTCGCGAGAAACAAGGTCTCCAGGTTCCAAGACTTTACCATCTTTATTATCATTAATCTCCTCCTGGGTCAATGTGACACCTGCACGGTTGGAGATGAAGACTTTGATTCGATCCCCGGTCTGGTTCATGACATAGACCATATCCGCAGATTCTACGAAGGACAGAGTACGAGGAAGAACAGTCCTCGAGAGTCGGAGGGCAAGACCAACCAGAGTTAAAGTTGGGTTGACCTCGGGTGACCAGGGGAAGATGGAAAGATCGCAAACGTAAATACCTTCCCGACCACGGAGTTTGAGATCTCCATCCAAGAGGAATCGACGACTCGAGCCAGAACTAACTTTTGAGAGGGATAGTGCCCAATTCATGAGCAACACCACCCAGCTCAAGAGGCTTGAAAAAGTTATCGTCATTCCAATCATTGTTGTCATCAGGGTCAGTGGGACGAAGCTCGATATTCAAAACTTCTTTAACGACCCTGACAAGCTCTTTGGTGAGACCGCGAAGTTCTTTAACATCGGGGTCATCATTGCTGAATGGATGACCACGGCCAGCAGTGAGCACGGGTTCACCCTTGTCATCGAGTTCAATAGTATTCTTCACGTTGAGTAGAGTAGGCAGAATAAGAGCAACGATCAACTTAGGGAAGTCGTCATTGGTGAAATACTGGCTAGGAAGGAATTCGCGTGGAAGAAAAGACGAAGAATCAATGGCCATATTGACAAGGGCAGTAGTACCAGATTTAAGACGGACGTAACTCTGAAGCTTCATGGAACCAACTTTGTCGCGAGTGGAGGGATCAAGGTATCGGAAAGTAAACCCCCTGGCGAAGATGTCGTGATCAGTCAAGTGAAGCCCATCGTTGTTCTTAAGGTCACTGGTCATACCGCTGCGCATCAAGATTGCGGGGGAACCAACACTACCTGCTCCCAAGATAATTTGAGCAGTCGAAAGAGTTTTTCCAGAAGTGTCCTTTTTGAGGAAAATCTGGGTCTCACTGCCGTTGGAGTCTCGAACAACAACCCCAATAGCTCGATTTCCATCCTCATCCCAGATAATCTTGCGTACTTCAGTGTTAATAAGGATCTTCCAGTTGGGATGCTCGACGCAGGTACCATCAGATTTCCGATCCTTGCTCATAGCAATTTCGAGCAGTTTATCAATAGGGCTGTATGCGCCCTTGGCAAAGTCAAAGTTCTTGGACTCGGAAAATTCGGAAGCAATGCGTCCCCACTGCCACTGACATTCACGCTGGGTTTTGACATTTAGGCGCTCCATGAGATTTTGGTGGACGGCATTCGTTGTGGGAAGAGAGAGATCCATTAGGTCCTCAGCTTTCTGATACCAGGTGTGGATAAGCTCATCACCAAGCTGGCTTCCAAGTTCCTTGCGCAAGCTCTGATCATGAATACGAGGAACAAAGAGGCCCCAAGTAGCTCCACGTCCACCGAGATTGAACATGGGACCACCCTTCCACTCCTGGATCTGCTTCGGATCTTTGAACTTGTAATTCTCCCTGAAAAGGGCAAAGAACGTGTCATTCTGCTGTCCCCGATCTTCGCCGAAGCCAGATGGACGAGCAGCGTTCAAACAGTGCGAATGGAAAGGTAGGCCACCCTTTTCAATGACCAAGACGCTCTTCGCATTTGAACCAAGCCTGGAGTTGCTATCGAAGAGATCGCCTGCAATGACGCCTGCGCCCATGCCAGTGCCAATAACGATGATATCATATGCCTCGGTGGCTGCCTTCTGTGGAGTAAGTTGGAACCATAGCTGCTCAAATGTCTTGCCACTGGTTTCAACGAGCTGGAAGACGAAACGTTGGTTTTTGGCCTCAGTGACCTACTTCATAGATTAGACCGCCATTTTCATTAAGAGAAAGAACAACCCACGTCTTGGTCCTTATAGAAATGAACGCACTGCAAGAAAACATCCATCTCGTTGTCAGACATGGGAATTTCCACGGATATACTAGCAGCTGAAACCTACATTTGCGGAGGTATCACGACAATCCAAAACGTAACTTTCAATTTTGATTCTATGAAGAAAAGTCAGAAATAGCGAACAGAAAGATAAATAACCATACTTTGAGTACTTGCCGTCCGAGCTTTTTGTGATCTTCCAATTGGCAGAGGAACCCACTTGCCCTTGAACAAAACCATACCCCCAGTACTTGTTCCCGTTGTCGGTAGTCGAAACAAGACCAATGTCCGTGTCGTAGGCAGGGCGGATAGTAAAAGTATCCTGGCTTCCGGCAATTGGAGCAATGTTCCACTACAGAAAATTTTCAGTAATATATTGGTAAAAACGCCAAAAAGTATACCGACCTTGAACTGTATACTGGATGGTTTAGTCGACTCATCGACGGTGGCGAGTTGAACCCAACGGTCTCTGTCGGGTATATACTTCCAATAACGGTCTTTATCGCTGTCATAGACTTTGACGCGATAAGTACCGGCTTTGGTGGGTTGCGCAAGAAACGACATGAGGGTGAGCAGTAGGTTAGACAGTAACTTGAAGTACTTTAAGCGTCTATCGTTGTGACCCTAGATCAGCCAGATAGGTACTATCATACCTGACAGACCAAATCTTCCCTGTACAAAAGTAGTCCCTGTTCAAAACGATCCAGCAGCCCATGCAGTGGCATGCACCTGGTGGATCAACTGACATACGTTTTCGTATTCAGAGATACTAAGTTTCTCCATTGTCAGACAGCCTGCATGAAAAATTCCTAATACACCCGAAAGAGAGCGCTTGAAAGCCCTCTTCTACAATTGCGTTGGAAGAGTTGCGGCTGGTTGGCCTGAAATTACATAACTCTTTTTGACGCATTTAGCCCTCATCGGCTATACTTGGTCAGGCTCTGACAAGTTGAATTATGCAAGGCTCAACAAGTTCCATAGGTCTATGCTTGCTGTGGTCAAATGATAGATCTGTATACACTCGCGAGCGCCCTATTTCTTCTTCATGCACGCAATCTGGCACCTTGAGGCTTGCTAAGGATTCAAACGAACCCTAGTAGGTCTAGCATCTGGCGCCTTTGTGTGCCTCTTCTATCAGGGGGTGCTACCGGTGGCGATAGAAGTCGGCGGAGAGGAAACAGGGCCTTGGGTTCCTGTACCAAACGTTCAACTTGAACAACCATTTAAGTATCTGACCGTGTTTTGCTCCGCAGTTACAATCTAGCCTCAACATGTCTGACACTCAGAAACCTAGGTTCCTCCACAGACGCGCAATCGTACCTCGTCAGAGTCTCTTGCTAGGAGAGCACCCGAAAGAAGCCGACGGCACTCCGCTACCGGATCTCAACAATGTCCAAGGCGATGTTTATTTTATGTTTCCTAAGGCAAGATTGTTGACTTCTGAACACATTCCCCTCGCTAATGATATAAACAGAGATGGCAGCGCTTTTTGTTCTTTAAAATCACCAATGTGACTCAGTTTCAGAAGGACCTTGACACCTATGCTCCCAAGATCACCAGCTCTGCACAAACCGTGAAAGACCTCGACGAAATCGATAAGAAAGGAGGTGCTACTCTCGATATCGTTTCTTCCGGAATCGCTTTCACGAAAGCAGGACTCAAGACGATTGGTATCAAGAATAAGCTGGGAGATGCTCATTTCGACCAAGGGTCTCTGTTCAATGAAAAGAAAAAACTCGGTGACCAGGGCCAGTACGACAGTGTTTTTGACGGCGATGGTAATAACCATGGTGTTATCTTGCTTACCGCTGGAAGTAAGCTCGACTTTGTCACTCGTCACTCCGTTGTATTTACTGGCATGTCCACAGAGAAAGACACTTGCAAGACGAAGATGGATGAAATCCAAACCATCTTCAAGAATTCTATCAACGTTGTCACTACCTACGAAGGTCGTGTTCGTACAGGAGATGGCGAACACTTTGGGTGGAGAGACGGTATCTCTCAACCTGCTTTAAAGCAAGTCACCTCCCTCCCGTTTTCCTTTTTTTTCTCATAAATTCTTCTTCAGAGGTATCGGACACTCCAAACCAGGACAGCGTATCGTTAAACCCGGCGTTGTTATCTTGGGATACCCAGGCGACCCTGTTTACGACAACAAGGATGCAGTTGCACGTCCCGAATTCACCAAGAACGGGTCTTTCATGGTGTTCCGCAAGCTCGAGCAAAATGTACTCTTTCTCGAGGACTACGTCAACAAGAACTGGCATTCTATCCCAGCTGAACCAAAGAAAAACATTAAACTCACTGACGAACAGAGGAAGAAGCTGTTCGCAGCGCAGATGGTTGGGCGTTTCAAGTCGGTGAGCTACTCTGCGAGAAATTCTTTGGTCATAATTTCTGATCACTAAATAGGGAGTTCCTCTTGCCCTTTGTCCTTATATTGAAGATAGTGATTTCCTCGATCCGGAAAAGATCAACAACTTTGATTATACCGAATCTGAAGGTCGCTGCCCCTTTGCCGCTCACGTTCGCAAGACCGCACCTAGAAACTTGCTACCGGTCGTAGGCAAAGAGTACCTCGATGCTTCGGTGATTGTTCGCGCGGGCATTCCTTATGGCGACGAGGTTTGTGACCAAAGCTCTCAATCGATCTGGCATTGAAATGCTATTTTTGATTAGATATCAAAACAAGAACGCGATGACTGGAAGAAACTAACTAATGACCAGAAGGAGAACGCAGTCTGCCACAGGGGACTCCTCTTTGCTTGCTATCAGTCTTCCATCGATAATGGATTCTTTCGTCAGACTACTGGCTTTGCCAATAATGACTTTTTCCCCCTCACTGGCCTTGTTCCTCAAAAGATTGGTAAGGAGGATTTTCGTTGGCGCGAACATTCCTAATGTTTTTGGAATAGGTCAAGATCCCATTATCGGTGGACCAAAACCAGTCACTGGAACAACGGGGACGACCGATATTTCTCAAGATGGAGAGGTTACACTCAACCTCGTCAATAAGAACGGCGAAAAGTATGAAGTAGCTGGAGTTGCAAAGAAAGTAGTTCAATCTGCGACGTCGTTTGACCAAAAGTTCTTTGTTACCTCCCGTGGAGGTGACTATTATTTTGTTCCCAGTATCAGCACGGTGAAGAGTTGGGGTGCTGCCGCTCAGTCAAAGTAAACACGGTGTTGCTTTTTAAATGTACAATTAGGTCGTGGGAATTATCTGAGTCCAATATTTTGACATCTAGCGCTATTGCGTGAACCTTCCACTTCTCAACATACCCCGAAGAGCGCCAGCTTGGTTTTCCCTTCATCATCGCCATGAGGTCTTCTTGTCCAGACCTCTGTACTGGCCAAGTACTTCGGGCTTTTGTTCGGGCTCTACTTTAATGAAGAATTATACCCATTATCCGTCTGGCACTGTCCACGACGTGTTATTCTCTTCTCTTCTCTGACAGCGTCTTCAAGAGAACACATCATCGCACGTCTGCACGTCCACTACATACTTGTTGTTCGCTGGCACTCTGCGTGTACCAAAAGGATTCGGCGAGACTGCGGGATATCAAAATTCTAGTTCCCAAGTTTCTTGGTTCGGCTCTTCCATACAAGTGTACCTGTCTTCGGCATTGGGTTCTAGGTCTCTTATTCAAGCTTTTTGTCTATACTGTTTTTACTTTTAGTGTCTATGTTGATTGACTCTTCCGCGGAATCAATACTGGCCGTGCTATACATACTGCTATGCTGAGAGCTTGTAAACGTCTACGTGGGTTTATTCATTTGTCTCCCACTTGATACTGAATATTTATCTGAAAAAATAAAAGCTGTATTACCCTCCGAGTCACTCGCATCACTTCAATGCCCCTCATAAATAACGAGGAATGCGGGAGTAGACTATACATAAACCCAAGGAGACTGAAGCGGGACGCGGAAACCTAGTTGGTAAATAGTAGTATCCGAAGCCTCCGATGACCGGACCTGGATCTGGGTGTTGGATCTCCATACGGATCTGTACAAAATCCATGCTTTTACTGCCAAGGTAATGACTAGATCTGTTCCTTGTAAGTAGGTAATTGAATTTTTCGGGAGTTTGTAGAGCCCGAGTTCGAGTCTTGTTCGTCGCACTTCTAGGTTCTCTTCTTGGATCTACTGTTATTGTAGTACGCGTTGTATTTTACCTCACTAGGTCATGTCGACGTCAGCGTCCAGTCGGAACAATAAAGACGAGATGAAGCGGGGGAAGAGAAGAGAACTTGAAGATTAACAGTTCCGAGTAAGTAAAAGCATGCCTACATATTTTTTATTTTTTGAGTAATACTACGCTCCAGGCCGAATAATCAAACGATGACCCCCCTTGTTTCTTCCTTCCTTCCGAGCGACCGAACGCAATAATGATCACGAACGAGCTGCGCCGCTGCAGTAAGTAACCAGAAAGCAAGATAGACTTCATTTTTCATTTCGCTCATGCCGAATAACCAAGGGTCGGGCGACGAAACGCAACTTTTGAGCACGAATAACTAACGATATGTAGCTGCGCACACTGGCTCTACAGCCTTCCGTTGTTCTTTTTTTATCGATACCCGCAAGCGTACGACTGTGGGTGGAGCACTGACAATTCGAGGGTGGAGCTGCGCTGGAATAATTACTCTTTGTGTTTCTTGTCAGCAATCCCCCCAGTATAGTGTGAAGCCCCGCTTTGACATGTCATCGGCTACATTATTATGGGCGGCCTGAACGTTTGAACGTTGGCATGATACACAAGCAGAGGCGAACATCGAAAGAAAACGTTACATATGAGGTCGACGACGATGTCATAATACAGTACGCGAAAGAAGGGGGGTCCACGCCTAATCTCCCTTTACCTTTCTCGTCAAACTCCTCAACCTCTCTGCATTCTTTCTCCTCCTCTCTACATCCTGATCAACACTGGTTCTGCCCTGATTCCTCATAACACCCGCATTCATACTGGGTGCCACGGTATAAGTGCCCAAACTCGCTTGAGGAATCATAACCGCGTTCTTCCTAACCCGATTCTTATCCTCCTCTCTCGCCCGTGCGAGAATAGCGTTTAGTTTTTCTGGTCTATGTGTGGCAGTAGGAAGGTCATCGCCATCTTGAGGTAGAGTAGAAGCAATAGGGATATGTCTGTCTCTAAACGAGGCAGAGCGTTTGATGATGGGTCTAGACCAGGTAGATACAAGTTCGTTTGCAATACGCGCAACGTCTGGTGTGACGCGTTTGCATTTAGTGTAGAATAAAACTAGAGGACCCAATCCAGCTTCTTTGATGACGGATGAATCTATAAACTCCATCTTTCGAAGAGTGGTAAACAGCTCTCGTTGGATATTGAGTGTAGGCAACGACCTATCAGGTAGAGGTTCCAACCACCGTCGGACAGCTTCGAGGAGGTTGTTGTCAATAATAGACTGGGCTAGTGAAGCCTTGCGAAGAGTGTCCATAGCGTCGGGTAGAGCGCGGAGTTTGGCGGTAGCGGGGAGTTTTTCTTGGTTGGAGCGAATGTCTTCGTCTGCGGCGGTGATCATGGTTTCACGGAGACGGGCGACTTGGTCGTCTGCAAAAGAGTCGAGGACTTGGTCGTCGTTTTTGCGCTTTTTTGGACGGGATGTTTTTTTGCCGCTTTTGAGGGCGGCTTCGATGGCTAGGTCGATGCGGTGTTTGCTGGCTGCTAAAAGTGAGATATAGTGACAATGAAAGAGACGGACACTGACCCTGCTCTGGAGGCAAGTCGTTGATGTCGACGGTTTCTCGCTGCTTGCGCTTGGCGGTGCGTTTGCGTTTACGGGGAGGCGGACGTTCCTTTGTAGGTTTCTTGTATTCATCATCTGAAGGTTCGTCTGGGGAAGGATCACGTCTGACATCGAGGTCGTCGTCTTCAGAGAGCTCCGAGTCTGAGCCACCAAAGATATCGCGAGCAAGTTTGTCGTTGTCTGGCATTGAACCCTAAAGCAAGGTAATTGGAATCACTTGTAGTCCTAGCCCTAACCCTAAATCCCTTGAAATGAATTGCCGGCCGGAGATGAACGAGAGACCCCCTTTGATTACGGCATGCAAAAGGTTTAAAGTTGTCGAGTTGATGATGCAAGGGCAATGCAAATTTTGAGGCACCCCGCTCTTGTTTCCCATTTGCTCCCTTTTCTCTCCTGGAACGACTGCTGGTCTCTGCTCCATGTTTCTCGTCAATTCTGCTCTTTATTTGACAATGATGACGACTTTCGACATGCAGTCCTCGATACTTTTGTTCCTGGCTATGCCTTTTGTCGCCAACAGTCTACGACCGACGTTGATCCAATAGTCGTTTCTCTCGCTCATCTCAATCTCTTTTGTCTTTCCCAGCTTACACCGTTGCACGTGTATCCAACGACTGCGCTCACAACCACCAATCCTCGCAGTCTTGAACGTCTCGCCCGTCTTTCACTAGCCCATTCCCGATTCGTCCTTTTGCTCCAGTCCTTTGCTCACTCGTCCACAAGTCGGCCCCCAGTCGAGCCAGAACTGGACACATTACCTCACTCTCATTCTCGTCAGCTCGTCTTCCCTTATCCCCTATCTTCATCGTCTTCCAAATCTCCCCAATCCTCCGATCCCCGTCCTCTCCGAAAATCACGCAACTCAAATCCGCCACCGGCTCCGAGTCCGAACCCAAAGGCTCTCAAGTACTATTCCTCTTCATGGCGCAGATCACGATTCACCGAATCTTCCGAATCTGAAGAGTATCGTAAATCCTCTCTTTCCGTTACCACTACCGCCCCCGACCATCCATCATTCCACGCTTCATCTCCCCACGATCTCCTCCAGGCCACCTCCCGTCTCCGCGCCCCCATCCTCCGCGTGTTTGTCCCAACTTCTGATCTCGAGCACGCTGGAGAAGCATGCGAAGATCAGCTCGTTGCTTCCGGTCTCTGGGACCACCTCTCCACAGGCGATATCGTGTGTAATCTCGGTTATGTTCCTGGTACCACCACGGAACACACTCATCCTTCATGGCTCGTGTTCAATGGTTCCATTCTGGTTCCTTACACGCCTTATTTCCAGAGGCTGCCTATAGAAGACCCGATTTCGCTTCCTTCCCCGTTTTATTACGATCATATCCTCAAGGACGAGACGAGTATAAACCTGAGACTTGTTGTGGAAAAGGAACAATTCATCGCGTTCAATGCATCGTTTCATTCGCCACAACAACTACAACAGCTCCCATCGACATCATCCTCACCTACACCGCCAAAGTCGGCGTCGACTTCAGCTTCGGCTTCGTGGGTCTCGTTACCGGATGAACTACGCCCACCTGCTGCTTTGCCTTTGGGCGGAGGTCCTGCCTGGTCTCTTGTAAATTATCCTCATCCTGTAAGGAGTCCCACGAGTCCTGGTGGTGTTGCCATGGCTAGGAAATGGGCTTGGACAGTGAGAGTTTGGAGAGGTGGTGCTCAGGGTGGTCTGGGAACGGCGCTTAAATCGTTGGGAGAAAATGATGTAGAGGAAGAAGCAGAGACTTTTACGATGGGTATAGGTTGGGAAGGCGAGTGGATACTCGAAGCAGAGGGCACGAAAGAGGGTAGGGCATTGTTGGGACAGTGTTTGGGATTGATTGATCCCAAAAAGCAGGAAGAGGAAGAGAAATTAAAAATGGAATGGCAAGTTGTCAGAGAAAAGAGCGGTGGTGGTAAAGTCTGGTTGAGGTGATTTCCTCGCTACTCCCTTTATTCGCATTCTAAAAAATCTTCTAGACTCCTCAATCCTTCTCTCAGCCCTCAAGACCTCGCCAAACCCGAACCAACCGAGTCTCTCGAGCTACAAGAATTCGGCCACTTGCCTATACCCATGACTCGCAAGACTCCTCGACCCATGACCGCAACCTCTACGAAAACTTCCTTGTCAGCATCAGCCACGATGGCAGCCTCCATGTCCATGTCAATATCCAGTGCTGCAACGCCGAGGCCTTCGACTTCGTCCGCTCCTGGTCCTAGGATTTCTTCGTCTACAGCACCACGATCAAGATCACAATCACGTCCGTCTACGCCTCTTCGGGACACGGCTGCGTCTGCACCTGGGTCAAGAGCTGCGACACCTGCTCCTCCCTCTTCCCCTGCGGCGGCACCACCGCTACCAGGAGTAATCCGTCGACCTTCTGTAACGCGAACGGTCGGTCGGAGACCTTCACATTCTCGTGCGCATACCCCTGTTGCTCAGAACATTCCGGTTCAGGTACATCCTTCCCTGGGTCTCGAAGGAAAAGTAGATGGTTCTGGATCTTTGGGTACGGATTTCAACAACAGCTCGCCGAGGATACCTTCTCAGGTACCTCAAGCTCACGGACAGCAGCAGCAACACAAGCTGCAAAAACCCCAACATCCTCCACAGGCTCCTCAGATCCCTTCACCTCCAGTATCTCTTCCTCCGGCACTACCCCCGAAATCGCCTTCACAGAAGAAGAAACTCGTCAAGGGATTGTTGCACAAGAGTTCGAGTGTCAAGGGTATGGGGCAGACCTCTGTTAGAGCTGGGGCGTGATGGATTTTATTATTTTATTGTTTGCGTCGTTGCATCATGGACAATTTCGTTCTTCCTTACTTGCTTGCTCGCTTCATCACGCACCATTTATCGTACCATTCCAGCTATACACATAAACGTTGTTTTATCTATCTATTTTTACGAACATTTGGACTCGTTATCACATTTTATCCATCGCACGCATGTATCTATTTTAAATACATACATACATACATATGTCTACATTCACCGTACACATACCTTATATCCACATACATACCTACCTATTTCTACGGTCAGATCTAGACTTTCTTCTTTTTACCCACCTTTTCTATCGTATTTTACTGCACACAATGCATGCATAAAAGCTACATACTACCTACCTACCTACCTACCATTCGCAATTGTATTATTATTACCCCCGTTCCTTCCCGTCCGAATTTTCAATTTTGACTTGTACTTGCTACTCCTAGTACCTACTAATTAATACCTATGCATGTCTTTATCCTTATCCTTATTTATAGATCTACATCGTCCAAGTACCCTTTATCCTTGTCTTTATCTTTCAATACAACGATCGATATCCCTGTCCACCGTGACCTGCAGCCTGAGGAAAATGTTTTTTTTTAAAGTTCGATCCTTGTCAAAAACTCGTCCCTTGCCCCTTGTTATTCGTATTGAACCATTGAACCACCCCTTGTTCCGTTGACATTTGACGCCGTCAGGCGTTTTGAGGGTTTGCAATTGTTATACTAAATTTTTAATTTATGTTTATGAATTTCGATAGTCCCCCCTTCAAACTTCAAGCTTCACCCCGTCGTCACAGACACGGATTTTTTGGTAGTGACGAACAACACACACTCTCTCGTGAGTCTTCTACGATATACTTACTTATTCCGGCCGGCCACCAGGCTCAGTGCCTGCCTAGAACCTCTTCTTGACTTGAGAACCCCGCTATTAATCCGCCTACAGCTGCATATGATATAGTAGTGACATGATCGATATTAATCTACGAATCCGAGCCGTATTCGATTTGAATCACCGATATTTATTATTTATTGCCCGTGACATTGAACGTCGACTCTGGCGCGCGTGGAATGCGCATGTCCTCTGCGTAAGTATGTACCACCAAAGTAAAGTAAAAGAGTAATCGCTAGAACAGACTTGTCGGCTACTAGTCCAATGTGGTGCTCGGCATGAGCTTTGTTATTTACTTGCATACCTACTTACCTGGTCTGGTCTACTAGGATTGAAGCTACGCTAACCACCTCTTGACGCGTGGCGGACGAAAAAAAGTACATGTCTTATCTTAATTCTTGATTCTTAATCCTTCCTAGCTAACCGGAACGAACGAACTAACGAACGTTGACAGAATAGCCTTGCTTGTCGAGATCCAACTATGACTTTTAAGAAAGGACCGGATACACGAGGGAGAAACGAGGACGAGTGGTACTCATCTGCGGAATTTGTGGTAAAAAGGTGTACATGAGAATGGAGTAGTATAGTATTAGGAATGGACAGAAATCAAGTTTGACATCCATCGACAACCCCAAGAACGAATGCATCTGTTGGTTCAACGGTTCCTAGTGTGCAGAGACGAAAAGAGAAAAAGTGACGGTGCCAAGTACCGACAGGTTCGTATCGACTTGCCTCGTTCAACTCGATTTCCGGGATGCACCTGCCGGAGAACGACCCAATGAGAGATCTAGACGTCAGTGTACATGTCCCGCCCATCAATCCATCCATGGTCACCAGACGCCCACACAGTTGATTATTGAACATGACGGCGTCTGATAAACAATCCGGCCGGTAGACAGGCACCAGGGTGAACCTTGGTGGGGATTAGATCTGGAATACAAGGTGTTTAGAGACCGGTGTGATATGTTCGTCTTCACCTCCGCACAATGTCCGATGAGATACACCTATGTGTATCGTCGGACGGCACCAGAGTCAGGTATTCAACTCCCTATAGCATGATGCGGCCATCTCACACCGCCCAATGTTGTAAAAAATATGATGGTTGGACACTGGTTCTATGTACATGGATACTTACTTGATTGTGTCAGCGTCAATTTATGATCAGTTCTTACTATATCTTAGCACATGCGGAATGTATCACCCGTATCCCGAAACACTAGAACAAAAATAGTCAAAAGTTCAGACTCGACTCGGACAATAAGAGATACGATTCCTACTCAAGGTATAGACTTGGCCTCGCTCTCGCCCTTGTTCTGTTCATTTCGTTCAGAGGTGGGTCTTTTAGTCCAATGTCACCGGGGCCGGTGAATACGGTACCCGAACTGGGTGTAGGATTCTCCTCTTCTACACTGCTTGACACATAATCAAAGCAGCGCCAGTCAGCCAACAAAAGATATGATCGTAGCACGACTTTTTTAATACGAGGTGGATAGACAACTCCAAAGGATCAACAGGGTCAACGGAGAATCTGTCGAATCCAATTGAGTTGCGACGGACGTTCTCGATGTACATTTTCAACGACAGATTTTCGTCTTGGTAAGGAAACCGACTTTGCTTTGCAACTACCTGTCGGAACCGACGAGCAAGGAAAAGAGTCGTCGCAAGCCGAAAGAATAACTTGAAGCGGCCAACTGGACCGGAATGTCATCATTGAACACGCCAAAACGGAACAGAGATCCTAGTCCTGTTATATCACAGCGTGGCGAACGTTGGTGAGAACTATACATACGTGCTCGACTACCTATTGGTTTCAGCTTGAACTCCGGCAAAATGAAAGCGGTGTCGGACGAGGGGGTCTCTCGCTCCAAATTCGGTCAAGGAATGAATGATTCGGACGGCGAGGCAACCAGTAGAAAAAAAGACGTCGCCCGGGGTGATGTCGTTGATCAACTGCGGCAGAAAACTCGGATGGTAGGATGGCAGAAAGATATCTGCTTCTTCGTTCTATAATTGAGGTCGGGTCGGCAGTCCGTCATCTCAGCACACATGACGATGCTCCGAAAAGCTGTATTTCATTGAACGAGTGAATAAGCTCTCTTCCTCGTAGAACGAGTATAGAAAAGAAACATACGCGACTCCAGACGACTCCAAGCAGTACTCAGTCCTTACGACTTGTCCTATGGAAACGCATCATATGATTCGCTTTGTTTCTCAAGAATTGCAGGTTCAATGGTGCTTGAGAAAGTGATAATTTTCGAATCCTTTTGGTGCTGTGGTGCCCACATACCAGGCGTTTGTCATGCACGATTATTGTCAAGCGACTAGGGAACGGCAAGCGACAAAACTCTCCAGAAGGATGCAGACTGGTTTAGGATCTGAGGGTATACGAAGCGTGGTGAAGCGTGGCTCCCAGAGAACCATCGGAATGGCGGCAGAATATATTTAGCACAAGAGAACGAGCAATTCCAGGAGCCGTCGGCGTAACAATAAAGACCTAAAAGGTGAGCACAAACGAAATTGAAATGCTTGCTACAACTGCATATAGTAGGTTCTAAAACCATGGCACGATCAATTTTAGAGTGACGCAGTAGAACAGTTATAATAGCAGGGGAAACGGCAGTGTATTGAGAGAAATGACGACAAGGAAGACGTCCAGTCAAAAGTTTGAGGACCAAAAGTCTGGTACCCTCTCAATATCCAAGAGAGATTCTTTTCATAAGAGTATCCTGAAGTGATAAGCCTTCGTTCGTACCCTTTTGCTGCAATGTTTCGGGTATGATTTCATAGCTAACAAGCCAAGTCAGAGGTCTCTGAACGCAGAGCGAAGAATGGTAAAGAACACACGGAAGTAAAAGAAACTTACGTCTAACATTCTCCCAGGACTACAATGCCAGAATTCCCCGAAACAAAACAGTAACTGCTTGATCCCGATTAAAAATAGAACCTCTCATTGCCCTCTAGCCTAGCACACGCCTACTTATTCTCTGGCGTTCCATACAGGACCTTCCTGCCCCACTCTACAACATGTCTATCCGATTCCCTAGCCCAGTTATATAAACCCTCTATTTGTTCATTCCATTTGGCTTCAAGCAAGGACAAGAAGGGTTTTTCTGGTATGCGTGACGCAGCTGGTGGAGGTGCCTGAATGACGTTTGGTGTTTCGACGAGACGAACACTTTGTATATGTAGTCTATTGGTTCTTGTTAGGATTGTGCAAGAAGTAAAAAGAGATTGCTGACTCGTTGGAGAGCTGTCGTGTCCTGAAACCGAGCAGAAAATCAGTCGCGCACGATGCGTGTTGGTTGTTTCTGTGCTGACCTAGTCTGAATGAGATTTGAAAAGCCGTAGTATACCTGTTTGGATGAGATACATCAGGACAAAATACATGTATTGAACGGAAGAGTACCGACACCACCACCAACGAGCAGACCGGCGAATACTTGCGCCATTTCGAGGAGCGTGGTCGAGGACGGAAAGATAAAGTGATTCCCACGGTTCCCCTCAACTTGGTAAACCACCAGGCTGGTAAGTATGCCAGTCTCTGCGGCACAAAAGACCGCTATAGAAGAAGTGATTCATGCTATTGTGTCTGTGACCGGCCCGAGGAAAAGGCAGTTGGCGAGCATGTTCATGGTTCTGGTTGACCGAAATAGTTGGCCCGAGTATTTTGATGTGCGTTTGCATATTTCACTGTAATTACCGTAGACTTATGCTGCCTGTATCGCGTAGGTTATCCCGGAACCGCGTGCTATAGAGACCGTTCGTGACGCTTTGGAGAAAAACCGATACCGGAACCCGTTAGACGTGTATACGGACATGTCGTTGGTTTTTTGGAATGCACTTTATTACAACGAACCGGATAGTCAGATTGCAGATGACGCGCAAAAGTTGAAGGTGTGTGTTACCATTTACTTTCAAAAGCGTAAATGTTCAAGTTGCTTCAGAACATTCTAGACAGTGAATGGTCAAAACACGCTTTGATTTTACCTCAACCTCGATCATTGTCACCTCCACCCTCGTCTGCACAAAAGATACACAAACAAGCCGAACAAAAAACTGCGTCAGGAACCAATAAGCGGTCGCCTACTGGTGTAGCGAATTCTTCTAGGTCCGATTCACAAGCGTCTGCAACGCCAGTTGCTTCAACTTCTGCTTTTCCTACTACCATGCCTGCAGCGACTCCTACACACGCAGAACGAGAGGCCGACGCGATGTCGGATGGCCAGGGCGACGATGGCAATGACACTAATGACGGGATAGGAGACGGAGGCATGGAGGGAATGGAACGCGACGCTGATTCCGACGAGATTGTCAAAATTCTTGAGAGGAGCTTACCTCGGTGGCCTGGGTTTGGGGAATTGGGTTGGATGGAAGAGGGCAATAACCTGAAGTATGTGGAGTTGGTTGATATAATAAGAAGTCATAAAGACGTCGGGTGCGTCCTCGTTCTTCCGTTTGCACAATTAATGCTGATTATATTTTAGAGGCAACCGTCTGTCAACATCACTCGAAAATGTCCCAGACCAACTGATCAATTCGACGACAACCACTAATGAACCTTTGTCACTAAAAGTCATCGAAACGAAAGCTAGAGATGGCATGTATGCGACACCGAAAGCTTTCGATAAAGACATGATGCTACTTTTTGAAAAATGTAGAAGGTGGTATGAACCTGCTACCGAGTCTTATGGACGTGTCTTGATTCTCCAAGTGCGTTCTATTACATTCGAGAAGTCTCAAGCTGACCCTCTACCAGCGTCTCTATCAAGCCCTGACATCGCCAAATTACCCTCCTCCACCTGGGCCCCCCTACGTTTCCCCGACAAATTTCGCTGCGTTGAAAGCTGGACCAGGAAACGTTCGTCCTGTACACTCGCACTCCAGTGATACATCATCCACATCTCTAGGTGGCATTGCTGGTTCTTCCAAGCAGTTGATCACTGGCGTCACTACCCATCGAGTTCCCACTAAGGATAGAAAGTTTGTCGATGAAATCAATTATAAGGGTTGGTGTATCAGACTGGCCGACTGGGTTCATTTGAGCAATCCAGATGATCCTAGCAAACCAATCATAGGCCAAGTTTTCAGATGTTGGGTATCTGAGGAAGAGTCAGTTACCTTCTCTCACTTTTCCTGCATGAGGTTGATGTCACATTAATTTAGGTCTAAGAGAGGCCAAGCTGGTTTGACCGTGTCTTGGTATTATCGTCCAGAACAAACTTTCCACCCACCTTCTCGTCCCTTCTGGGATCATGAAATCTTCAAAACTTCCCATTTTGCGGATCATCCTATTCCAGATCTTATCGAAAAGATTGCCTGTCAGTTCACCGCTCGACATATTCGTGGCCGTCCCAAGGCACCTTACTGGTACCCTAGTTGGCCATTGTACGTTTGCGACTCTCGTTACAACGACAGAGACAAGGTTTTCGTAAGGATCAAAAACTGGAACTCGTGTATACCTGAAGAGATGAGAAAGCAAGAAGGTTGGATGCCGATTTACGGATTTGAGAGGATAGTCTTTCCGAGGAGGAATGCAAGTCCATTTTTGGGTGGCGGAGGGAAAGCAGCTGTCAAAGGGCCCGGCGGACTTCTCGAAGAACCGGTAGGAGACGAAAATGAAGGCGGCAAAAGTAGGAGTCGGAGAGGAGGAGGTGTGAATGCTGGAGACCCCGGACCCAGCAAAGGGCTTTTTGTTGGCAATGCCACGCACAATACCAGTAGTCAGCCAGGTTATGGATACCCTGGATTCGGTGTAACCGGCACTGGAGTTGCTTCGACGCTGCCTACCGGGCATAGTGCTGCTACTGGGTATGGACAGCCTGGGTATACTGGCTACACTGGATACGGCTATGCAACGCAGCAACAGCCATCGAAGAAACCGACTGTGGATCGTACCGTCTTAACTGCCGCCGGAGGTGCTGGTTTAGGTAGCAATGCCCAGATTGAAAAACTGAGCTCAGAGTTGAGTGAGTACCTTGACCCGATCGCTCTAATGGGATTTTTACGTCTAAATTTTTCTGCCAGCTCGCCATTTTGACCGTTCTCCGGAGACGAACGAAATGCTGTGGTTCGCTTCACCTCCTTCCAATACGCCAAAGATACCTACGCCGAAATACAGTCTCAAGTACCTCAGTTGGCTGGCGAGGAAACGGAAACGAGAGAGAGGTGAAGAAGATGAAGCTTTGAGCGGGAAGGGGAATGAAGAAGCGGTCGAAAACGGCATGGATGTCGATCCTCCTGCAGATGATGGTGATGGTTCTCAACCAGCAAAGCGGAGTCGCACAACTCTCTTACCGCTGAATGAGCCGGAGAGACCAAAAATCAAGGTGCAACCTACTGTCACGGAAATACTGGCGAGTTTTAGAGACGAGCTAGTTGCATTGCGAAAGGCGAACGGAGAGCCTGTACCTTGAACCAATTGTGTATTTCAAAATTCTTTGGTAGTGTACACTGTTCAGATTGTTGTCCATATAGTATTCACGTGTCGTAGTACTCTTTAACTCTGGCTTGTCTTTAGTGCGTAGCAGTCTAAATTTTGCCTTCGTTCAATATTCCCCCTGATACATGCTTTGTGTGCAAGGTACTTATCTGACGCCGTACTCTCCTTCACCAGATCGAGCAACTGAGGAGAATTAAAGTTTGCGCACTACATTTTATGCGCTTTGTACGATAACTGTGCAAGACATTACAAAAAATTGGTAGGTTAAACTAATGCCAGATTCGGATTGAAATCCTCTGGCCTTGCATGTATGGGTTAGACGAATCCTTTTCTGCAGTAACCTCGATGACGCCCTTGCAATACACCATCTGGGGACTGGTTGTTCCGTTCTCCTTCCCTTTCATCGACGGGTCTTTCTGTCCAGAAACCCAGGAATTCATCAGGGTCATCTTCATACTAGCACTCCCTTCCCCAACAGGCTGGACTACCGAACAGGTGCAGCGGAACGAGAGGGTACACGAGCGGTCTGATGATACCGGTGGAGATATAGTCGATTTATGGCTAATAGAAAGAGTAAGCAAATGGCGCGCAAAGCGAAACAGAAGAAATGCACTTGAATGAAAGGCCGCCAAGTTTGCTGATATCTCTTGCTACCAATGCTGCACGCCTCGTATTGTCAATTGTAGGGTCGGCAACAATCGAATGACCGCCATGGAAGCAGACACTGAGATTAGACGTTGAAGGAGATGTCAATTTGAACGCTTTGAGAGCTTTGTATAGATGCGACGCAGTCTGAAAATCAGGAATCGCAGGGTCCCTTTGAATGCCCTTGGAGGTACCGCTTTCGAGTCCATTCATGAACAGCTTCGCCCGTTTCCGCATGCTCTGTTGATCTCCAGCACTTTCCTGGTTGCGTTTCTTGGATCCGTTCTCCTTCTCTTTCGATTTCACGGCCTGCTTCAATCTCTTCTGCATCTCCCTCAATTTCAGCTCCTCCCCAGTTGATGGTTGTTCCTTGTTCTGGACATTGGTTACCGAGTCTGATTTCCAGTTCAATGAGTTCACAAGGGGATTGACGTTCAGAAGCTTTTCGCGCTGTTTCAATGCTGCTCTTTGTCTTTGGAGTCTAGCTTTCTCCCGACAGCTGGCACAACGTTTAAGGCCGTTCCAGTCTCTTATGTCTTTGGAGTCTAGCTTTCTCCCGACAGCTGGCACAACGTTTAAGGCCGTTCCAGTCGAATGCCTTATGGCACCCTTTGCATATAACGATGGTAGGGTGCGATCCTGCCGGTGGCATCTGTAGGAGGTAGCGATGAGTGTATCGGTTCATTATTAGATAAAAGGCGCGTATCTTACCGTCTGAACAGCTTCCGACATGATCTCTTCTCAGAACAGAGGATGCGTACGAGTGAGGTGAAAGGGAGAATCGCACGTTCAACGAAGGTTATTCAATTGTTCTCAACAAACGCGAGTGCATGATTCGCACGTGACTACGAGATACGCGTTATAGGCCACTATATAGTTATTTTACTTCTCCATACAGCTTTTGCCTGTAAGAATAGAATATCCAGAAGCTCTAAATTACTTGAGCGCGATTTAAACTGCTCAAAAGAGCTTCTCTAGAGGATCGATAACGGTACCCATCTGTTTGAATTCCGTTCTATCAACAACAGGCTTCCAGTAAAATTCCGCGAGGTACATACCTTCTTGACCACCTTGGGGAGCGTTCCTTTTTGGAATCCAACTCGGGTATTCCACTCGGGTCCCAAAGGCTGCTCCATTCGCCTCTCAAACTGAGCCTTGCTCGTGTAGGGATAAGGTAGATCTTTGACAAGATATTTTGCAGCTTTCTTGTCTTTTTTCTCGGATATGATGACATGACCTTTGCCATAGTCAGCACGAGACTTGGGGTCCACACCGGCGACTTTTTTGATCAGGTGTGGTTTTAGTTTCGCTTTGGTAGTACCAGCACCTCCCCACGAACCCTTGTATAGCACGTTCTAGTTAATCGCTGGACAGATGAATGCAGAGAAGGTACTCACCCAGCCTGGAAGTGTGGTATCGACCTCTTTTGGTGCGTCTGCAGCAATTTCGGCTCGTTTTGCGTCCTCGAATGCCTGTGGTCGACAGATGAATGCTTAAAGTGTAAATCCTGTTGGAGACACCGACCTTCACTACATTATCACCGGCAAACGCCCGTGCAACCAGTTCACGTTGTTCTATGGCTTGCACCTTCTTTCCCTTCCTGGGCTGCAACAACGCCTTTTCCTGTTCTTCAATTTCACTGTCAGCATCCGAGTCTTCATCAGTAGCCTCTGCGGAAAGGGAAGTTTTCTGTTTGCCTTTCTGTGTTTGGCTCTTTGACACTGTGTCCGTGGGGTCGATCCTGCACAGGCTGGGTGTCCATCTGAATTTCGACAATTGCATCGTCATTTGCTTTCGCTTTCTCTCCCAACGCCTTTCTAGCCTCCTTTTTGAGTTTGTTTTTCGACTTGGTAATCGCCGAACTCTCTTTCGCCACTGTAACCTCATTTTTCTTGCGTGGAGCTTTGTGCGACCCAGAAGAAGCCACGAGCCAAGGGTTGTCGTTTATATCCGGACGGTCCGTCGAAGAAGAGTTTCGGGGTTGAGATAGAAGAGAGCGAGAAGGCTCTCTGTTCTTCGATATCGAAGGTAGCAAAGGTATTGTCGGAGTTGTCGGTGAAGTTGACTTGAGTGTCGAGCTTGAAGCGTGGGATGCAGCGTCGCCACTATTAGACACTTGACGTTGGTGCTGTGGAGCAGTGAGACTGAGACTATTGAACAAGCACATTATGATAAACGACCGACCACATTTGCACCGGGTTGGAAAGTCATCCTCCCTCCCGCCCTTGAAACGACGACACCACTGTCATCTTGACTTGGATCATCATGGTTTTCATCTTCACTAACCGTTCCGAGATCTGCGCCGATTTCCCTGACAAAGTCATCCACCATCTTATTAGCTTCAGACTGCTTTCGTGCCATCGCGTCTTTCATAAACTTCATCTCGAAGACGCTCTTGCCTTTCTTGCCGACATTTTCTTCTCCTTGATCCTCGTTCCCGTCACGTAGTTCTCGCAACTCGTTGAATGCAGTTTCCATATCGTCATCCCCCCCTTCATCGTTGTCACTGTCATCTTCTTCCCCACTTTCCTGACCCTGAATTCTCCGGCGTAGTTTTTCGCCTCGGGCCAACATTTCTTCAATCTCAGCTCTTCCACCCCGCATGCCTTCATCGTCATCCTCCTCCCCGTATCCATTTCTGCTCTTCATATGTTTGGCCCACTTGCCCGTGTTCTTATGCTTCAACGTTGCCCTCTCTCTCGCTCGATCCTTCTCCATTCGCAGTCTCTTCTCTTCGTCATCCTCATCGGCATCTTCGGCATCTTCACCAGCAGCATCACGTTCCTTCCTCCTCAGCCGTCTATAGACCTTGCTCTTTATCTTTTTCACGCGTTTAGCTTTGACCTCCGCACGAAACATCAATTCTCGCATTCGACGAAGTTCACGACGACGCTCAGCGACTTCCTCAACCGAGAGTGCATTGGCTTTGAGCATATTTTCTTCGGTCTGCAAAATAGACGCCTCAGTAGTCATGTTTGCAGACGCCAATAATCTGGAAACAGTCATTTCAAGGTCGGTTGTTGGCTGTGTTGATGAAGATTCATTAGTATACCAACAGGTTGGGTAGGAAGTATCGGGGACTTGCCTTGAACTTGGCTGCTAGTTCCAAATTCGATACCTTCCCTTGAGGTTGAGCTTGTAAAGGAAAGCTCAAATGTTCTGCTTCCTGAATACGTTTCATGGTCGCGTTCCACTTGCCGACTTCTTCTTTCGTCTGTTCATATGCAGCTTCGCGGTCCAAGCGTTCTTGTGCACGCTGGGGTAAGGGAGCTGATAGTGTTTGTGGTCTCTTTTTGGAGGGTTCGCCCGCGGATGGTTGTAAAGCCTTGACCGACTTTTCAAGTGGCATGGTATCGGAAGAGGAGTCACCGAGAGGTGCAAGTAGATCCGTTAAAGTTAGACCTTTTGAAGGAACGATTATTTTGCAGAATGACGAGACATAAAATGACTACATACCTGCACTCTTAGTTCTGAATTCACTTTCAGCACCAGCCTCGGTGCGTTCCTTGATGATACGACGTTTCTTGGGTTGGGTAGGCGCGTCGCGATCGTCTTCCCCTGTCATGGCTTTACGCTTGCTGCCAGACGAAGGATCCAAAGACGAAATGAAAGTTTGCAAGTCGTCGAGTGCACCGACAGCCTCTTCCTCGGCATCAGAGAGAGAGATGGATATTTGATCGTCTTCGTCACTTTCGTCGTCCCCTTCAGACTTCGAGTCGTTGTCGTCTGAATTGGGGGACGAAGGTTCAGTGGCTTTGGGAGTGGTTTTAGGCTTTGAGACATTTGAATCTTCCTTCTCGTCGTTAGAAAAGCTAGGTGGTTCGGCTCTGCCGTCCAAAATGTCCAAGACATCAAAGAACTCGTCATCCGCGCCCGATTCCTCGCCCTCTTCTTCGTCACTGTCCACTTCACCCTCGTCTTCTTGCTGCGCGTCTTCTTCCATGTCTTCATCCTCGTTGAGATCCACATCAGCGAAACGAACTGAAGGTTGCTTTTTTGCCTTCTTTTTAGTAGAGGTCTTTTTCTTCTATTTTAATGTTGTATTAGTTTAGAACTCCTTGAATAAAGAGCCAATATTGTCACATACCCTGCCGGAGAAAAAGCCTGCATATCTATCCTCATCCTCCTCTTCAAAAGCAGCATCGCTATCAATTTCCTCATCGTCTTCACTCGCAATGCGTTCGTCTTCGTCATTTTCACCAATCAACCGAGCCTTCATTCTAAAGTCCTCGATGTCGTCCCCATCATCGCTTCCTAGTGAAGGCCCTCCTGCATCTAAAATTTCTTCCTTATCGAGGTCCAAACCTATCTTGGCTCTGCGTGATTTTTCCTGAGCAAATTCATAAACATCGTCCGAACGGGCCTCAGCTCTGGCCGCTTTTTGAGCATGTCGTTTGGCATAGCCGGAGGCATTGAATTTTTTGACAGCCTTGGTGGACTTTTTGTGATTAGATGCAGTAGGGGGACGTGAAGAATTCCGAGCCATGGACGACAGGAAGGAAGAATGATTATCCGCGTGGGTCCGCACAAAATCTGGACGCGCAAGATTTTGCTGACTATTTTGGACTTCTCACTTTACCATCATCAGCTCCGGGTTTCGACACAGAGCAAGTCATGTTTAATGTCCCTAATCAATGCTATTTCCCGTATTTCAGCTAGACCTCGACAAAATCTACTATCACTACGCTCTTTATCTTTCGAACACCGGAAGAGACCTTCCAGAGGCGGACAAAATTTCACCGACCGTTACAAAAGATTAGAGAAATCTCTCAGAGGAAAAGATGCTTATGCTTCCGAATCTGATGAACTCAGGCAATCTACTCTCACTGGGCCGACATCTGGTAATTCTTCGCCTGGATCACCTTCCTCTTCAGTGTTGTTCCATGGATTAACTATTCCGGACAAACCTCAAGAACCAGCGGACGATGGTGCGCTTATTACTTGTCATAAATGCTCTTATTTCTTCTGATCTCTGCCCCAGAATGTTGCATGTCAGGCTGCGCAGTCTGCGTCTACGATTTACACGACGAATCTCTTACCCTCTACAAAGAAGCCGTCGCAAAACTGACAGCTACGTTGACGAGTATGGGTGTCCCGGAGAACGAATGGCCTGCTAGTCTACGTTCATCTATTGCAGATTTGGGGGTTGAAAGGAAAAGAGATGTCGCTTTGAGTGCATTCGAAGAGATGGAGCGGCGATTGGCGGAAAAGCATGCTACGGCGGGTGTCAACCCCAGTTAGTTCATAATCTATCTACGCGTAGTCTGAAGTAATGACTTAATGCACAGTAGACCAAGAGCAGACACGATTAATTCACAATAGATATAGTCAAGTCGTCAAAATGCGAAGCAGGAATGCATGGAATGCCTCTGAAGTTTTGGAAGGTCTCCGCTGGATGATCTTCCCCAATCGTTGATCTCTTAGTGAATATTCTTTCATTGAGAGAGGGTTATTATGATCGATGCTATCTACGCACTGTATTTCTGCCGCGTGCAATTAAAGAATTATATCAGGTCTCCACACCATCTCTTGGGATGCCAGATTTCGAGTTCGTAACGGCAAGATCCTCGATGAATCAAACCTGCTAAAGCAACTTCTTGGGGGTCGAATCCAGGTCTCCCGGTAATATCCCATTCTTCAAAACCGGGATCCACTGGTATTTTCCGTCGTCTGATACTGTGGAAGAACTGTTGGCAGAAAGTGGCCACTTGAAGAATTACTACACCGACAGTGATCTTACCGTCGTTGGTGTCGAACTGTCGCTCAACTGTCTGGCTTCCATAGCCAGGCCACTGTAAAAGAAATATCGGCATGACAGTCAAGCTTGATCAGGTGTAGTGGCAGACTCACAGAGATTCTCACAAACATTTTTTTCTGGTAAGTACCTGGAAATGCCAATGCGTCACCATTTTCGAAGGTAGGCAAATGCCTTCCATTGGTAATTGCTCCGAGTGTGACTCCCAGCTCCGAAAAACCTTTCATTTTGAAGGGTATAGATGATGCAAGCAGATAGGTGCCCCCTTTGGAATCTTGGGCAAGCGGGCGATCTGAAGGGACCCGTGCATAGTTTGTAGGTCCAACGTAATGCCTCCCACCTGAGGGATGGGATGAGACAGTAGTAGGAGCTGGGCTAGCACCGGCCTGAAAGGAGTATCTAATTCAGATTGGATCAAAAATATGACAAAAAGGCTTACACGGGGAAAGGTAATCTGGATGTCCCAAAACCATTTCTTTGGAATCCAGAGTTGAGGCTGGAAAGTTCCTCCCCCTCGATTGATCAAACCTGTTATAACCAACTCATCTATTCTGAAGGTCCGGTTGACATTCCATTCCTCGAAACCTGGTCGTGGATGAGAGCCCTGAGTGTATAGTGAGTATGGGACCGTTGACGACGGGAGATGAAAAAGAATATGCATACCTTGATGCTTTGAAAGTAATCTTCTAGGAAGCTAGCAATATGAAGAAGTAAGCCTATTCGGTCCAGTTTCTGAGATTGGACACTTATATTCCGCTGAGCGGGCGCATAACCGGGCCACTATCATTGTAAACCATTGTCAATGAAAATTTCCATGAACAAATAGAGGCCGTACTTACAAATGCTACCAAAGAAAACGACTCGAAGTAATAAGTAAATACCGTGGCTTGAGCGTCTTCAATGTCTGCAAGATTTCCCAATGTCCACTTGCTTTTGTTCACTGTCTTCATTGCCACACCTAGTTCTGGAATGTTTCTGACTTTGAAGGTGATAGTTTCTTCTGTGGCGGTATTTCCATTGGCAACACTGAGAAGTTCTGGAGCAATCCTAAAATAATTGGTTGCAGGCCCACAATAATCAATTTGGCTGTGATGTGGTATAGCTGTGTTTCCTTGTAAATTTGGAAAATCGTAGGACATGCAATGGGGGGTCTTGGAACCAGCTTGACAATCATCCTTACTATTCCTTCTCAAGGGAACCAAGGCAGAGTTCCCCACATCTGACAGTGGGAGAAAAGGCTGAAACTGAGTCTGCTGAGCATGGTGGGTTAGAGGCGGTCTAAACATTCAACTGGGAGTTAAGCAAAACTTTGCTAAGCATAGCTATATGCGTACCCAGAAGCTTTGGAATTCGATACCCCCTTGATACTATACGTTTCAGGGGTAGTGACAACAAACTGAGAAGTCGAATTTTCGATAACGTTTGCTTGAGGCAAGTGATTTTGATAGTACGAACTATGCATGCTGAAGTATCAAGAAGCTGGTTGACGAATGAGCCGAGTTACTCTATAACCACTGTGATTTTATACAGGCAACTCGGTCAAAGCAAGGCCTTCATTGTGCTCAGCTTTGCTGCGAGTACAATGTCTCCGAGAGCATTTGAACACTGCGTGTTAAAGGACCATCGCCCTCAACAGGTAATAGGTCAAGCGGTCAAAAAAAGAGTGGAACAGTGAAACAGAACACCTGCCATTGTCCGACGTCGTCCAAAATTGACCACGGAGACGCGGCACAAACTATTGTCTGTTCAAGCAGTTCGGAATCGAAAAACATGAAAGGGGAAAACACGAACAATTATTCACGCGTCTCGGGAGCTCGGACCGACCATTCGTGCTTGATAACTAAAACTTCTCTTCAAAGCGTTGATACCGAATGCAAACATTCATAGCTGACCAGGAAGTAGGGATAGAAAAAATTCCGCCCGGAAAAAAGCTATGCATGTCTACTGGATCTCATGAACTCCTACTTTCTGAATTCCAGCACGCCATGCAACTCCGTTCGTGGGACAGGCCATGCTTTGAAGAGAGACGCTGGCTGTTTAATTTCGTCATGTGAAGGCCGTCTGACGAATCGCTCACTTCTAGGATGAGTAAGTTGCATGTATTTCAATACGAGTTCTTGGATTTAAAGCTTTGGCAATGTCTCATCTTCAGTCAGCATCTGCAAAGAACCCCCATGGCTCCTCCTTTTACCAAACCGCATGTCGAAATCTCTCCCCGTCGTATTCGAGTTCTCTATGGCGGTAAATTCATCGTTGACACTCGCAAAGCCAGGCTAGTGTAAGTACTAGAGAAATCCATCTATTCCTCAATTAACGGAGCTTTATATAGGTGGGAACATCCCTACTACCCCATCTACTACTTCTTGTCGTCCGATGTCCCTTCCGAGTTTCTAGACGCAGACACCAAGCAAACTACTCCCGAAGGGACTACTGTTTGCGATGTAGTTTCTGGGAGCCTTCGCGCACCCGGAGCCGCTACGATCTTCCCTGAATCGCACTCGGACAAGGAGATCGCCGGACTGACCAAGATCACCTTTTCCGCGGTGCATGCTTGGTTTGAAGAGGATGAACAGATTTTTGTCCACCCAAAAGATCCTTACAAGCGAGTGGACGTGGTGCAAAGCTCGAGACATGTTCGTGTTGAAGTGAATGGGATCGAGGTAGCAAACACACACAAGCCACGCTTCCTATATGAAACTAGCCTACCCATTCGCACCTACATTCCTAAGACAGATTGTCGACTTGACCTTCTAGTTCCGTCGACATTGACTACTGCTTGTCCATACAAGGTGAATAAAGTGCCTCGTACTATAGCTAGACATCTCACTCACAATACCACTAGGGCACCGCAAACTATTACAACGTCCTGCTCAGTAAGGATCAGAAAGTTGAGAACATTGTGTGGTGGTATCGAAACCCCAATTTGGAGTGCGCAGCCATCAATGGCTTTGTAGCTTTTTATGACGAGAAAGTTGATGTGTGGATCGACGGCGAGAAACAGGAGCGCCCAAGCACGAAATGGTCCTAAATGTATTGTTGTACTTATCAACCACTGAACGTATTTACTTGCAATTACTGCTTCAGGTCAATTGATTAAGTAGATAAATGTCAGTCACAATTAAAGGTTCAGAGGCATAGACACAGCAATAGAGAACGAGCAGCATAGTAGTATCAAAATCACTCTTCATCATCGTCATCATCATCATCAGCTTCTTCAAGCCACTGCAGTAGAAATAAATCAATTGCCCATTCTCAGTAGTTCTGTTGCAAAGACATACCTTTAAGAAGGGCTCGCTGGCCTTTCTGACTTTCTTGCTAATATCCTTGTCGACGTATTTCTTGCTGACGTGCGTGCCCCACTGCGTGACGACTTCTTCCTCAATGATGTCGGTTTGGTACAATGCCATGAGGATCTTGGGTACAGAAGAGATGAGATCAGGATGAGAGATGCCAACGAGGCGTTCGATCCCTCCCAAAAGTGACTTTTGATGTTTCTCGGAGGAAACCATCTAATATCACGATAGTTAGTCAGTATACAGTGAACTAGTAGAAGGGCACTCACCTTTGCAAACAAGGGCGCATATTTTGGGATCTCCTCCAAGACATCGGCGGAGAACAGCGTTTGCACAAGGACAAGCACAGTTTTGTGCTTTTTCTCAATGCTCAATTCCTCCGCTTTCTTGTACACAGCAACGATGAAAGTTTTTGGGTCATCTGACTCATCACGTTCTTCTTCGACCCACTTGCCGAGCTGAGAGTAGGGACTGTTGGCATCATCGTCACTGCCATCGTCGTCTCCGCCACCAAGTGAAGCACCGGCCATACTCCCTTCGAGAGCCTTGATGCGCTCCTTGACTGCCTCAGGTGACGTGTCAGCAGACCAATCTTGCTTTGCCAACGTGGTTTCATCGGTCAGATCCTTTGCCTCCGCCTTGATCTTTCGAGTCAGTTCATCATCGCTCTCGGCACCATTTTCAACGAGCTCCGCGTCATCACCATCGGGTGAATGGTCACCACCGCCTCCAACACCAGCAGCAGCATCACCTGTGCCAGTCTTCTTTTTACCCTTCTTGACTTTGATAGGAGGGTTCCTGAGAATGAACGTGGTCAACTTGTGCCTCATGTCGACACCGGTACGCTCGCCGCAAGCCTTGCAGTCCCGGATGATGTCTTCGCTACGACCCTGCTTGACAATGACGAGGTCGGTTTCGGGATTCTTGCACGACTTGCACAAGACGAATTTGTCGATAAATCCGTCAAGGAGCTCGCGGAGACGGTCGGCATTGTGAGCACCGTTAACAATGTAACGCTCGTTCTTCTCATCGAAAGTAGTCTGAGCACCAAGCTCGCAGCCGAAATATTTAGTTGGGTAGGTAGGCGGTCGGCTAAGAGCGCGGGCCACGTCGACCATGTTGGGAATAACGGTTTTGATACCATTGCCTTTGCCCTCGATTTTGGTGGTTAGAAGAGGCATACTGAGAGACCATACATCAGTAAGAGCAAGTGGACTAGCTAGAGTGGACCATTACACACCGGTAGCGGTAGAATTTATCATCGACATCACGACGGATGTTAACAATTCCTGCAGAAGCCATACTGGGCAGATAGTAGGGGTTTTAACGCTAGAAAACAGATGAGCAAGTCTGCCAAAAGTCGAGAAGAGGAGAGACGCACAAAACTGGGTGATTTGGACGAAAACAACACACTCTTATGTCTGGATATACTGATTGGCGGCCGAAGCATGAATCCTCTGCCTTGACAGAAGACTACAGTGGGTGAGTTGGGGGAGTGGGTCGACGAAATCGTGGAGGATGAACGGGCGAGTGAACAGCAGTTGTGAGACAAAACTGGTGATGTGGTGGTAGTTGCAGAGCAAGAGGCTTCGTAATACAGTACTAATACTTGAGGCCAAAAATTACGTCCGACCTCGGCTACACAGACGCCGAGCATTGCCGAAGGGAAAATTCACGTCGTTTCTTCCTCCCAGCTCATTTCCACCATAGAGGTACTACACAACGTACCAGTCTGAAAGATGATTTTTGTGTACACTATATACCAGTCGCTCATCGATATTATTTGTAGCTTGCTATGTAATAAATCACTCTGAAAGTTCCCTTCGTCATGAAGTCGCCAATAGAGGGCCGTTGTAGGGCAGCAGGAGTTCGCTCTGCTCTTTGAAATTCAGATGAGGCTGCGGTTCCACGCCGAAAGTGACAGTGAGATCACGATACGTGTCTGTAAAATGGGAGCTGTAGTTCATATTATGGAAATCTCTCAAACAGTTGCCGATCTGCTTGAAAACGAGCAGAGCAACCGAGCTATGGACTGGTTAATGTCTGTTTATGTTTACCGCCATGGATTGACTTACTTCTCTCCTGTCTTTTGGATATGACGAGACGACACCCGCTCCCAGATGACTCGCCGCTTTATAAATCTTTCCGTCTTGTCCGACGGACCTGAAATTAACAATCTCCTGGTGGCCCCGAGTCGGGTAGCAAGCCTTATTTTATAACTCTGCGCGTTCTCTTGTCGGTCTTGTACTTCTACGGAAAGCCCTTCTAATTGAGGGTTGAAAACTTTCAAGAACTGCTGAACATCTGCAGGATTTGCAAAAGAAATCAACTTTGTTAAACTCAGTCAGAGTAGAGTATTTAACGAATACACAATCTACGCACCACCAGCTTTTTGATTTTCTGCAAGTCAAGGAGGGGAACGGTGAAGAGCCATCCTCCAGTAGCATCGCCGATAGCCTTGAGTGGCAGTTCCTGGTCTTCCAAAGCGAGTCCTTTAATCACAACGGTATACTTTTCCGACGAGTAAGCATAGTCATTCAAATCACAAGGATCTTTTGTATAGAATACGTTTCCAAAGCTTTCGCCATGTTCTCTGAAAGCTTGTTTGGCCTGACCCATAGATATGTTTCAATATAATGAATATTAATGTTTGAAAGCGACGTACCTCCAACGCCTCCACTATTCCAGCAAAATAGATAGAAACCTTTGACTTTTCGCGGTCAATTACTATGCGCTCAATTTCTGTAGGCCCACACAGTTTCTTCACTTGATCCCTATACCACCCTTCTGTAGCTCGCGGTAAGAGATTCATTTCAATACCACGAGTGGCATCATATGCGCCTATAGACGCTACCAGACTAGCAGGCAGTTTGCGTTGCATCTGCGGTGATGCAAACTCGAGCGAAAGAGTCTGGCCATTGACGCGAATCGTGCTAGCAGTTTCCATGAATGTGCGAGCTGCCTGCGCGTCTATAAGGGAGAGAATTGCACTGTTGCTCTTTTGGTGGTACTGGATGTTTTCAATTGGTCCATCGACGCGTATCTGGTCAAGTAGAGCCGAAACGGAAGTCCCGGGAGGCAGGTTGGCAATACGGAGAACACGGTAATCTTCTGAGTTTTGGAGAAGAGGTTCTGTGGAGATGCATCTTCGAATAACAGAGAAAGTAAAAGAGTTGGTTGAGAAGGTGAGCCTCGAAGATGCCAGGCGTAACATTGTGAAGGCCGGCGATCATAACTCGCGTCACCTTTGTGGACAGCTCTCACATTGCAGAGTGTATTACTCGCTGAATATTGGAACTCTAAAAAATCCTTGTCACCGAGTGTTTATTAAATAAATACAGCAATCCAGCCTTGAGTATAGCACGATAAAAGAATGGGAAAGGACATAGTAATAACGTTAACACGGTGTACATGGCTCTACACTATATGAACAAGTCAAGGTCAGGCGGGTTTTAACGAAAAGGGATCAGAGAGCGGATCATTGCAGACTACGTAGAACCCTGTCTGTCATCTGGATAACCTGTATAGTAGAACTTTTAAGCGAGAAATTGACAGAGTAAAAAAGTGGATTACCTGGTGTATGTCCGGTCTTTCCTTGGGATCCAACTTTAGCATACCATCAATCAAGTCTTTCAATCCTTGAGAATATGCGGAACTAGGGTGTTTATACTGTGCATTTAATACAGCCATCGCTATGGAGCCCCCTTGTTCAGTTGTTTGGGTGTTTTCGAAGGGAGAATGAGAATAAGCTAGAGCAAAAAGGGTACAACCCAAGGACTGACGGAACAGACGAATTCAGAAGCAGATAGGAGCACCGCTGAAATGCTTCCGCTCACCCAGATGTCTACTTTTTCATCCAATGTCACTCCTGTCTTGACGTCGAAAAGTTCTGGAGCACGGTAGGCCATAGTGCTTTGCTCGGCTGCAATATCCTGAAAGTGGTCCAGTTATGGTAGAAATCCACATGAGTGGACAGAACTCACTTGTTGCAAAAGCGCTTGCGACCTGTTTTCAACGTGGATTCTGGCTTTGGTCGTACTGCCAAAATCCATTAATATAGGCGTTACTCCGTCATCTGCAATCATCACGTTTCTGGAGAAGATACCGCGTAAATAAATCTGAACAAGTAGAAAAATAAACCTCAAGTTCTCACCCAGGCTTTAAATCCCTGTGAGCGTATGGCACAATCTCGGTGGCCCCAGCAGGTGCATTCGTGTTCTCCTGTAAACTTTCCAATTCCTCGTCCCCGTCAAAAACAACATGATCTTCTGACTGGTGTTTTGGCACTAGCGGTTCACTAGCTGAATCCTCTCGGGATCCTTTCGCACCCTTTCCACCTCTTCCTAAGAGACTTCCTGAACCGCCATACGAGTAACCATCGTCACCATCCCCTTCTGGCTGCGGGAATCGCTCGTCCTCGTGGTCATCATGGTCATCGCCCGAGAGCCTTGAATGAGCTTGCCTGGAGGAAGAAGGATTGGCGCTGCCGTTGTGTGAAGCGGCATTGGATGAGGAAGGACCAACGGGTGCGCGATATGTATGCATAGCCCTGACGGCCTCACAAGTCCCTTTAAAGAGACGGACCATCTCCTGTTCCGGGAAATGCGTTCCATTTACAACGTTCGCATTAATGGCGTCTTGTAGATTACCACGCTGCCAGAAGTAAGCCAATATGTCCGGATGAATCTAAATACAGTGTCGTACCTTGTATAATGGTAAGAAGAGGTAAACAATTTTGCCCTCGCCATCGGGATCTTGTACGACTGCAGAGTCCTAAGTCATAATTGTAAGAACTATGGAATTGACTTTGGAGAATTACATACCAAAATTCTGATGATATTTGGATGCCTGCGGAACAATTCGCTGAGTCTACAGAATATCAAGCGTGTAAACACTCACTTGAACCGTCTATAAGCCTCGACTTCACGCATAGCCTCTTTAACGCCTTCTGAACCGGTTGGACATCGTATCTTCTTGAGAGCGAACTGACGCTGAAACACGAGTTCTAGATTAGCCGGTAACACGTATAAGTGCGTATGGGCGAACAGTGAACATACCCCACTGTGCTCATCCTGAGCAAGATATACAAATGAGAAGCCTCCTTCGCCGAGAACTTTGACGATGTTGACTAGCCAAGGATCACATAAATACAGGAAATCGGTTGACTAGTTTGCACTAACACGTTCGTCCGTTTATCTTGACTTTTGCAGACTGCTGGCAGAGACAAGAGGAGAGCGCCCAGATAGCATCTTTTGCTTGGTCTTTAAAGGTGTCAAAAGCCCTGAGGAACTGAGGAGGAAGAGCCATCGTTCAACGACGTCAAGAGTTTGAGAAAGGGAAAATATGAAATAAGGAACTGCCGGAGTGGAACTGCCGGCAAATTGGACTTCGTTTAGACTCGAGTAAATTTTATTCCACCTTTCAGACGTCAGTTAGTTCTCTACCTCGCTCCTTGGTCCCTTTCTAACACCACCATGCCCTACCGTATCTTGTCTGCTCTCATCCGCTCAAACAGTATCTTCCCTGCTCATACTTCTCTCTATGCCGGACATCGAAATTGCTCCTCAAGCTCCTCAAACGTAAAGTTTTCTCGACTGTGTAAAACGAGCTCTTTCAGGGTGTTCAACGTATTCTAGGATGCACCATCGGATGCAAATTCGCAACCCGTTGCGATACCTCCAGTAAAACGTCTTGCTATCTGCTAGTGTCTTCCTCTTTTTGTGTCCATGCCTGTAATTAACGTGTTTTTTGTACAGTGACCTGTATGGATGCCCGAATAAAGTAATTTCTTCCTCCTCTGCGAGTCTCTTCAAATACCAACAAATTTCTCAAGTCCTTTCAAGCAACTAGGCCTACAGGAAGGTGACGCACATATTATCCGTAATGCCGGGGGCATGGCGTAAGTTTCCCTCTTGTAAGAATTTATTAATATTCATCTATCTCTACAGTCGAGACGCGATTCGTAGTCTTATAATTTCCCAAAGACTTCTCGGTACACGTGAAATCGCGGTCTACCACCACACGGGCTGTGGGATGGTCACTTTCAACTCGCCAACTCTCAGACAAATGGTCAAAGATTCGGATCCCGAGACTTTCGCTAAGCAAAATAACGCCAAGCTTGTTGACGATATCGATTTCCTAGAGTTCGACGATTTGGAAGAAAGTGTAAAGAGCGATGTCAAATTTTTGAAAGAGAATCCGTTGATAATGAAGGGCACGAAAGTGACAGGTTGGATACATCACGTTGAGACGGGGAAGGTGCGTGTTGTGTAACGACGCTCTGAATGACCCTCTGATGTCTTGACACAGGCAACTCGTGTGATATAATGTTGTATAAATATTCCTATAAATCTCGATTGAACTTTTCTTTCCTTTGGCGTCATTGATTAGTCTTGAATCGCAAGCCTTGCTATCGAGTAGATGTTGCGGACGGAGTCTAGAGGGTCTTGGTCAATATAACGCATCTTGCACCTGACAGATCCGCCTTCAGCTACAGCCACTCAGGGGAGATCGATTTCAAGCTTCTCAGCTCTCACAGTACCTTTAGATGGTTTATGCCTTGTATGCAATAATCAACTCCGCGCTTGAAGTTCCTCAATTTTCCCGAGCTGTCACGACGTACAGTTAAGGAATGTTCTGCTGACTGCACAACTGAATTTTACTTCTCTCTGCTAGCCTCCACTGCTTCCGATGTCGAACGTTGGAATCAGGGGACTGCCCCGTAGCTAATATGTTCCGTTTACGCGATCGTACCAAGGCACCGTTCAAGGGTGTCCTGTTCTACGAGTGAACCCGTTGTGATTATTGGTAAGTTACACGAGAAAGCACTAATGCTGAGCTCTTCCTTCTCGCTCTTAAGAAATTCGTCACCTAACATTGTATCTGTAGAAGCTAAACGTTACCAGGCAACACTGACTACTCAACTAATCTCCGTTGCAGTGAAAATACGATCGTAATCGGGCTTCCAAGACGTAGCTCCTATCCTTCGTTTACGCGTTTTTAAGCTGCATGGTTGACCTTTTTTCTAGACCACTCTTAGTCCACCCCCACAAATCTTATTCTCAGAAATGACGACGGGTTTGTACTTTCCTTCAGTAGGCATTCAAGTGTTGATTTGCTTGGCCTACTTTCTCGGTACGAAATAGCTAATATACATTCTCGGCATTTTCCTGACGTATCTTTCTGATAGGTCTGACTGCGATTTCTCACTGCACATCTCGTCGTCTTGCGAGTGAAGACGTCACATCCTTGCCATCTATTCGGCAAATATCATGGCCCCGACTAGTTATTCTACTAGTCTTCATCGATTCCTGGTGTTTCCTTTTTGCCAGTAAGTAACTTTCCTTTTTTTTCTAGCAACACCAATGTTCAATGCAACACCATATAGGTGGCCTGGTGATATTTGGGATAGGACTTGAGAGCTCGATCTCAGTATGCAGGACGGGAATTTTTTTGTGCATTGTGTTCTATGCTTCCTCAAAAGCTTTGCTTTATGTGTTTTTGAGTAAGCAAACAACTTCAATATCCTCCCTATCACTAATGTTTTCCTCAGTCGAAAAGGTTCACGTCGTTTGGTCAAGCACACCCAACACGCCCCGTTTAAAATCGCCAGTCTACCTTGTCGGAATGGGAACCATCGTCCTTTATACCATAGTGGGAATCGTAATGGTTATTGGGCGCGTTTCTTATCTGCGACAAGAAGACGGATATTGCTTCATTGGCCTCAAGTTTTATTCTTCTGTTGCTCTGCTGTCTTATGATCTGTGAGTCACTGATACACAACCAAATCGAAAACCCCTGCTCATGTTTGACACAGTTACATTACTCTCCTTCTTACTGGACTCTTTCTCTGGCCTTTATTGCGATCCAGCTTCACAAACTCGCGTCTCCGCTCAGTGGCCCTTCGGACTATGATGTAAGTTTAAATCTCATATGGTAGCATGCAGAAATTCATCATACAACCTACAGTTCTTCATCAGTTGCCCTGGTCATGTCCACTGTCAACATTGCAGTCCTTGCCGCCTATCACGGAAACGAGCGCGGATGGATGTGTCTAGGATGCTGCACAACGGATGTGAGTCCTAGCCAGACCAAATGTGTTTCAATCTCTCAATTGTGTGCCATGCAGATCATCTTCAACGCACTAGCTCTGTTCTGGGTGACCAGGGACGCTCAATCTTCTATCCCATCATCACATCCCAACGCCCCTGCTGGGGGCCAAAATCCCTTTGCAAAAGAACAGACTCCTGCCGTTGTAATGATGAAAGGAAACAGCCTACAGGGTCCTGCTACTTCTGCAGAAGGACTGCAGGTCAAACAAGGCTTCACACGGTCCACTTCAAATTCTGCGAGCAAACTGTTGTTCAAGTTTGACCGGGTCGACGAGTCGGAACAGATAGAAATGCGGTCACAAGCGGAGAGTACGTTTCAACCTGTCGAAGTCATGGTGAATACCATAAGAGAGAGAGATGACGATTCATACGAGGTTCGTCAAATCAAAGCTCTTCCTGTCTGGTTTGTTTACTCATTGGCACCGACATTCAGGATTCTGAGAGTGTAAGGAAAGCTCCCGAAAATGTGTAGATCACCTTCTGGTTTTATTAGTTGTTCATACGGGCTCTTGAGAGAAAATGTACAATATTTGACGTGAAATAGGATATCTGGAATGGTACATCTTTCAAACAACTGGTCAGGAAGGCTGTTGAGACTCGAGGTTGAAGCTTTTACCGCCCCTTGGCGGAATAAAAGAATCGCGACACCATCACTGTATACGTGCAAGCCCGACCTATGTACAACTTCCGTCGTCTTCCGTGGCCGATAATTCGTTGGTCTCCTATTCACTGTTCAGCGATAACGCGTCCCGTTCATTCCCGACCTTTTCCTTTTCAGAACTTTTCTCATCGGAGGAAAGCTCCTCGGGCCCACAGCGCTTGCTTTATTCACCCAGTGCAATAAGTTTACTCCGCTATCGGATTATTTAAACTTGGACCGCGTACTTTGACCTTCGATGTATTCGCAAAAGTCTCAAGCCCCCTGGTTGACGCGTTGGATAGGTTTCAGATCTTCACCGCCCTCAAGGTCTCCCAATTACGTCGTGTGGATATGGTCTTTTATCGGCCCTTTTGCATGCCTAGCAGTTCTCCAATTGCTCTTTTTGTATTCCCAATACTTTGTTGATCGACGCGTTCCGTCGATATTTCCTAGCTATGTATGCCAATTTATTGCAGTTGTTTCTACTTCTGACTCATTTCTTTCTGCAGGCTGCAAGTGTTGTTCTCATATTTGGCGCAATAGAAGCGCCTCTGGCTCAACCCAGATCGCTAGTAGGAGGGTGAGCAGCTAACGGCAGAAATGCATTTCGACTTCATACACTTACGAAATGGACTACAGCCATTTTGTAGGTGCCCTCGTCGGGGTCTGCATTACGAAGCTGTTCCTCCTTCTACCAGCAGAGAAATTTCAAGAGCTCTCTTGGCTCGTCGTCTCTCTGTCTTGCGCAGCCTCTATTGTCTTGATGCAAATAACGGGAACCTTGCACCCCCCTGGAGGTGAACAAAGTTTAATTACGTCTTTGATTTGACTGAGCGGTGATTTCCAGGTGCAACCGCAATCCTTCCTGCTGCCGATTCTCATGTTCGGGATTTGGGATGGTATTTTCTCCCTGTCATTCTTCTATGTTCCATAATATCGCTTGTCATCGCACTTGTAGTCGATAACATCCAACGAGCCTACCCCGTATATTGGTTTATACCTCCCGTGAAAATGGTGACACCTGGTACACCAATCTTCAGGAAGACTCGGGATGGAGACCAGGATACTATAATTGAGGAGGGGAAAAATAAATCAGATTCGGTCCTTGAGGCCTAGAATGCAGATGCACACGTTTTGAGGTGTGTAAGTGAGATCTAAAGTGAGGTGATAAGACAGTGTTGCGACGAGTTACTTGGATTTGTTTTGTCCTTGTCATTTGCACCATGGATGAACATCAAAAAAGTACCAGTGTACGTAGTGTTGTATTATCGTCCAAAATCGGGAACTGGCATCATCCTATTCGACAAAAGTGGAATACACTTAACTACCAGACTTTATTCTCTTCACTTTTCCTTTCAGCGCCTTCGATTGACGCTTTGTTGGTTCCGCGACTCCCTGCATGGACTTGCTTACAGCAGACTTCGAATGAGACTCGTCAACTTTTCTTTTCTTCTTGGACGGTTGTTTTGAGATCAAATGTTCGTTTTGCTTCTTTCCAGACTCGGCGGCTTCGAGTGCAGGCTGACGAGGCACAGCAGTTTTCTGCTCTTGGTTTTTTTCGGACTGCTTCTTAGCCTTAGCCCCAGCTCGGCGCTTTGCGTGTTTCTCCTTGAGAAACGCAGATCGGGCTTTCTATGTAAAGAGTGAGATACTGAATAAAATCTAGATGCCGGCGAACCTTTTTGGCTGCTCTCTTGGAGAGACCTGTAGCAGAAGCCATCGATTTTCCAATAGATGGTGTAGAGGATGGCCCAAGTTTTTCTGTGATGTCCCAGGCATTTTCACTAGGATCCACATCTGCAGCCAGTTTAGAGAATTGTTTGAATCGTCTAGTATGTGCCTAACAAGATTTCAGTTAGCTTAACATAGTCCATGTAATACCAAATAAAAGCGTACATGCATTGGATTTTACATGCGTTTCAAACATTTCTTTGCTTTTCAGGTGTTTTCCCGGACAGACGATACATCCTTTGATTAGTTGAGGTTCCAGGGAAACGACGTAGAGTGGATCAAGAAGGGCAGAGTGAATAGGGATTGGGGGTTTTTCATCATCTTCATCCTCGGTATTAGATCCAATTTCTCCAGTTTCTTCAACTTCTCCATTCTCATCTTCTTCGACCTCATCCTCACTAGGTTCGGAATCAGGGTCTGATAAAGATTCATCCGAGTCTGTATCATGCAGTCCTAGGATCTCCTTGGTCTCTTCATCCAGGCCCATTTCCTCTTCCTCTTCCCGCTTCTTTCGTTTCCTTTCTACGCGCTTGAACATTTGTGGAGGAGACAAGTGAAGAGTACGTAACTCTCGAGGGCGCGCGTGACCAGCCAAAAATTTCGACGCGTCGACGTCTGTCAGTGGTTGTGCTCTGGTTCTGACAATCAATGTATGGACGATCTCGCACTCTCCTGACTCCTAGCACCACCCGCGCTGCTCGCTATCACGCAAAGTCTTCCAAGAAACGTCTTCCTCCTCGTCCACAAGAACCCAACCCTCGATTTCTACAGGATGCTAATAACGTCATAAACAAAGCTACTCGTCAGCCTCCAGGATGGACTCATACTCCTAGTTTACGGGGGGAAGAGAAACGTTTCGAGTCCAAAATAGCTGTCCTCAAACAGTCTGCGCCCAAGTCCATTGAAAAACAAGGCTACATTAACACGGCAAGAGAGCCTGGTTCCTATTCTGGACCCGCAGAGGAAGGAATTTCTTCTGACAAGACTTATGAAGTTGGTACTTTTGTAGAATTTCGACTGTGCGTATATTCATGAATCTTTGCAAATCGCTTCTCATGTCCCGATATAACAGAGAAAAATGGACTGCTTGTGCGGTCATTATTGGTCAAGTTTATATTGAACGCAGACACCACTTGATCTGTCTTACCACAGATGGCGAGGTTTGGGAGACCCAAAAAGACGATGTCGTATTCGAAATCCCAAATTTTGTGTCGCCTGATCTCGCCGAAAGTTGTGGTCCCGATGAAATTGCTGCCAACAAAAACCAGCTGAAAGCTCGCGTGGAGGTACTTAGGCATCTATCCAAATTCCTAAAGAGTGTCGACGACGCTGCCAATGGTATCTCCAGCCTCCAGCTCGATGTTTACTCTCTGTCCAAATCTCCTGATCCTCACAAGTGGGGTACAGTCACGACGAAGGAAGTTGCTCACCTTATGACTAAGAAGCCGAGTCTCGTCACTTACTTTGCGGCCCATCGACACATGATGAACCACCCACAGTACTTCATAGCCGACCATAATTTCATCGCATCGCAGAGATTCAGAGTTCGTCCCCAAGCGAACCTTGATCGTCTGAACGCGGTTAAAGACTGGTGTGCTATCAAGAATGGGCCAGTTACTTCATTCGTAAAGAAAGCACGGCAAATTCGCGATGCCCACCGCCTACTCCTTGATGAACGCTATCGAGAGTCACCTTCAAGGCAATTGGCGTCGCATTCATGGGATGATAATGATAAAGTCATTTTACAATTCCTACTCGACTCTCTGCGACCCCGCCTTATGAATCAAACCGATGTGTATGCTCTAGGAACTGGCTTTGTCTGTAAACAGGTCATGACCGAGCTCGAAAAGGTGGACGACACTGCTACTCACCAGTTGTTGATCGAGCTAGGTGTAATCGCGCCCTGGCAAGATCTGACGGACTTGCGTGAAGATCTAGACTTGGATATTGAAGGCACCAAGATGAAACGCTTGGACGCTGTGATTAGCAAGTCTTTTGGGCGTCCTCCTACCCAGGATTTACTAGGGCCAGAGGATTTTTATCCTTCAGACCCATCTGAATCATTCCGGCACGACTTTGGCGATATGCCTGTCTATGTTATTGATGAACCTACAGCATCAGAACTAGACGATGGTGTATCTATCGAGGCCATTCCGAGCGAGCCCGATGCCTTTTGGTTGCATGTCCACATCGCTGATCCTGCGTCTCTCATTCCGCCGTCTCACGTCTTAGCAAAAAATGCACACGAAATGACGGAGTCCGTTTACCTATACCATACCACACATCATATGCTTCCTCCTTCCTTGACGCATCATTCAGAATATGGATTGTCTCTAGGAGCGCTCGCCAAGGGTGTATCCAGACGGGTCTTGACCTTTAGTGCAAAGGTCTCATCCAACGGTGATATCTTAGATTATAAACTTAGGCCTGGCCTCGTCAAGAACATCATTGTGACATCTTACGCTTCCGTGGACGCTGCTCTTGGTGAGCGCACCGCCCTGCCGAATTTGCCGTTTGGAGACGTCCTTGCACCTCAACCAATCAAACCTCATAACGAATCCGATATCTTGCAGTTCAAGTACCTGCGAAGTATCAAGGACTCAATGGTGCAAAGGCGACTCAAGGACGGTGTTTACAACCATGACTTTGTTAATTCAGAGCTTGTTGACTTCAAAATCCCCTCTTTCACCACTCGGCCCACAATGGAGCCCGGCATCTTCACTGGTTTTCCTGAAGCCAAATTCGTGGCCAGGTCGGTGGAAAATAGTGACATTGGTGCGCATGCCATTGTGTCTGAATGTATGAAGATAGCTTGTCGTGTTGCATCGCGTTATTGCGCCGATCACAATATCCCGGTCCTTCGAAGGTATGCCACTCGACCGGTGGCCTCTTCAGACTCGGCTTTTCAGACGATTCTCGATAACCGTGGACCGAATGGCTATGTCAGTTATTCCATCACTTCGTCTAGACTCATCTCAGAATCGGTTGCCGGGTATTCGACCGAGCCGAGGGAACACTTTGGGAACGGTGTCGCGGAAGGAGAAGGTTATGTTCGGGCAACGTCGCCTTTGAGACGTTATACGGATTTGATAACGGCTTGGCAGATCCATGCGCATATACAAGGAAAACCGTTACCCTTTTCCGAGGAATGGATGAACGATTTTTGCGTCACTCTGAAAGCAAAGGAACGTTTGATGAGGCGTGCTGTTGGCCTGCATCAGTCTTTCTGGACTACTCTTTACATTCAACGGTGGATGAAACTGAAGGCGGAAGGCTTGCTCCGAGATAGGCCAGACCCTTTAGAGCGGCTGTTTGCAACGACGACTACATCTCCCCAGTCAACTCTCACCAGACAGTTTAGCGCTGAGTGTCTAGTGAAGAACCTCGGAATCAAGGCAGTGCTATTGGGAGTGGATGAGCACTTACTGCCTGGTTCCACCGTACCAGTAGAACTGACTGCCCTGCGTTTGGGTGTCCGACCCCAAATACAGGCTACAGTCAAGTTGACACAGTAATCGTTAGACAAGATAAAAAGTAGCTAAAAATCGTATAATATTGTAGATATTCAACCGAATCTAATCCCTCTTCACGATACATGTCCAGATTAATATTTTGACGTGGTTTTAAAATCCAGACTGAAGTATTGGCTCTAGGCCGCAAATGGTACGACTCTGATTTTTGCCACGCGAGAAATATAATTAGACGAAAAGTTTGTCGGCTAACTTTGCGCGGTTGGTTCTTCCCTCTACCATGTCGAACACTACCGGTCCCTCCATACCCATCGTTCCAGATGCGTGGGCTGGGTATCTGGCACAAGCAAAGGATCTCCCCACCTCTAGACTCGCTCTGCTTGCTTTGGTCAACGTACCAGTTCTCGCAATTGTACTTAACGTGCTCTGGCAATTGGTACGTGTCCTCGAAGTTTTTAGTTTTTCTTGCAGATTGAATATCGAATAGTTGATACCAAGACGCAAATCCGACCCTCCCCTCGTGTTCCACTGGATTCCCATCATCGGTTCCGCTATAGAGTATGGTAACAATCCTCTCAAGTTTTTCTTGACTTGTCGGGAGAAGGTATGTCTCTATGTGTATGGTATCTCATCATTCGCTCAAGGCGCAATAGTATGGAGATGTATTCACGTTCATTCTTCTCGGTCGTCGCGTGACAGTTGCTCTTGGACCTAAAGGCAACAACTTCGTTTTGGGTGGAAAATCGACTGTCTTTGGTGCGGAAGAGGCCTACACAGTGAGTCAGGTCAACGTATACAATCTCTCTACCTTTGACTGATTCATTATGTAGCATTTGACTACACCGGTCTTTGGAAAAGATGTCGTTTATGATGTGCCCAACGATGTCTTCATGGAACAGAAAAAATTCGTGAAATTTGGATTAACTACCGAAAATTTCCGCGCCTACGTTGGAATGATTGAAGAGGAAGTCGAGAATTTCCTCAACACTGATTCAGCATTCCATATTTATCAACAAAACGACATCAGTGGATGGGGACACTTTGACGTGCTCGAGTCGTTGGCGGATATTACCATTTTGACTGCTTCGCGAACTCTTCAAGGTAGTGAAGTTCGTTCCAACCTCGACAAATCTTTCTCCAAACTGTATAACGATCTTGACGGTGGATTTACCCCCCTCAACTTTATGTTCCCTAACCTTCCCCTGGAGAGTTACCGTAAACGGGATCTTGCGCAGAAGAAGATGAGTGAATTCTATGTCAGTGCTATTCAGAAGCGCAGGGAAGGTAGTGGGAATGTACGTCTCTTTTCTCATGATGTTGCCTGATTCTCATGGCTAATCTTTCGATAGAACGATCATGATATGATTGCATCTCTTATGAGCCAGACCTATCGTTCCGGAAAACCCTTGAGAGACCACGAAATTGCCCATATCATGATAGCCTTACTCATGGCCGGACAGCACACTAGCTCTGCAACAAGTTCTTGGGCATTACTTCACATGGCTGATAACCCAGAATTTGTGTAAGTACATTTTTACTGTCTCCGGATCCATGTTTCTAATTTTGCTACTAGGGAGGCTCTTTACCAAGAACAGGTAAAACACTTTGGCACTGCTGATGGTAAATTCCGCCCTTTGAACTATGAGGAAATGCGCGATCTTCCTCTTCTGGACGCTGCTATCCGTGAAACCCTTCGTCTGCACCCACCTATCCACAGCATCATGCGATACGTTCGTGATGACGTGCCTGTACCTCCCACGTATGCTGCCCCTTCAAAAGACGGCTCTTTTGTTGTTCCCCAAGGTCACTACGTTCTTGCCTCTCCTCTCGTCAGTCAAATGGACCCCAAGGTCTGGAAGGAGCCAACAAAATGGGACCCCTACAGATGGAGCGACCCTGAGGGCGTTGCCTCGCAAGCTCTCAAGACTTATGTTGACGGAGATGGCGAGAAGATCGACTTTGGATTTGGCGCAGTCAGCAAAGGAACAGAAAGCCCTTACCAACCCTTTGGTGCAGGTCGTCATAGGTGTATCGGTGAACAGGTCAGTCAAATCCCCTTTCTGTTTATGTTCTCAATCTCACGCGATGGTTTGTGCAGTTCGCATACCTGCAACTTGGTACTATTCTCGCAACGATCGTTAGAAAGATGGAAATTCGCATTCCAACCGGCGTCCCCGAGCATAATTATCACGTATGTCTTCCTACCTTTGATCTTTTCTTCTTCATTGGCTGAGTTTATTTCTCCAGACTATGATCACCTTACCGAAAAAGCCTAGGAACATCTTTTATAGACGGCGCCACTTCGACTAATGAACCATGGTGTTTTTATCTTATTAGAGGTTTCACGTCACGATTTAAAACGGTTTAGCATACCATTCAGACACAACTGTGTATATATACCCTACAGTTATCCCTAATAACACGAACTGACCGGACCTCATTGAGTAATAAAACGCCGAGACAGTACACATTACCTTAGGGTCAAGAATATTTTTCTTTCAAAAGAGAACCCAGGATCTGAGAGTCGATCATAGACTCCGATGAGGCTGGAACCTTTTTTCAAATTGCGATGCCTGAGACATTGTGGCAGGGATACATACACCTGATGAAGTACAAACGTTGTCTACTGCTCATCATCCTCATCACTCTCTTCATCGTCATTTATCAGCCCGACCACACCACCACCCTCCTTCCCTTCCTTCTCTCTCAGTACACGACCGGCTTCCTTGAGTTTTGCACTGAAAGCCTTTCTGGCGCCAGAGTTGGATCCGACGTCCCATATTTGAAGCTTGGCTTTGGATCCACCAGCGGCGACAATAAGGGGATCGTCTGGTGACCAGACCGTAGAAAATACTTTGCCCTAAAGTCACAAAAAAAGAGTTAGTAGAGATGACGAGCAACAAAAGAAATTTCCGTACCACACCCAAATCTCGTGAAGACACCAGGCTAACATTCTGTTTTCCGTCAGTTTCATTGACGTTCCAGACTTTGACTAGTTTATCTGTTCCCCCAGTCACCAAACACCCCTTGATATGGGGATTGACGTCGATTGAAGATGTAGCACCGTCGTGTGCGGAGAGGGTGAAGCGAGCAGGGGAAGGTTGGTCAAGGTTGGAAGGAAGTGTCCGTACATCAAAGTTGAGGACCAGGCCATTTTCAAGTGATACCTTTGAGTGAGAGACTCAGCACTATAGACAGACGTAAATCGATAAGACACTCACGTAGAAGCCAGATTCGTGCCAGGGATCCCAGCGTAATGCCTCAACGTCACTCCCAAGGAAGGCGCCGACACCAGAATCAGGCGAACGAGAGTCAAAGACTCTAATAGTCCGGTCATAACTTCCTGTCAATAATACAGTAGGATCCTTCTCATTCCAATGTACCGCTTGAACCTTGTCTTTATGGACGTCAAAACTTCGTATTGCGCCACCCTCTCCATCATTATTTATAGCAGGATCTTGACTCAAGTCCCACAACTTCACCGTCCTGTCGGCGCTTGCACTAGCAAGAAGGTTTCTATGTACCTTGTTCCAACTGAGTCCCAGCACGGCATCGACATGATAACCTTTTTCGGCGGTTCGGGGCTTGGTCTTTTTCTTCTTTTTCTTGCCAGTTCCGAGAGGTGTAGGAACATGCGCTTTTGTACGGTCAGGGCGACCCAGAACAGAGTTGGGATACATCGCTTCCACAATATCCAATGACCAAATTTCGATCTCAGGATCAAGGGTTCCGACAGCAATGTAGTTGCCAAACCCTGAATTTGAAGGATCGTTGTTGGATGAAGATGAGGCGGGAGGAAAGTCGAGCCACTCTAGACAGAGAGGGAAATTGGGAAGCATGAGGTCGTGGTGCACATAAAGGTTTTCTTCCGATTCTTCATAGACGTAGATCTCTAATTGAGAGATTTCATCTTCAGTTTTGGCAACAACGAGAAGGTTGTCGGTGGAGAGAATTTCGAGTTCTTCTCGTTCATTTTCAACATCGTCTTCCTATTCCAGAATAAGATGAAGTAAAAACACGAGGATCAGCCTGCAGACCTTCAACGTTACATAGGGATCCTCGTCGTTGTTCTTGTGGTGTGCCAGTACGTTGATATTGCTGAAATGTGCTAGCCCTGGTCGTTGTTAGTCGATATCTTGGGTAGATACGAGTAGTCATACCTCCAGCCTGTGTATTCTCATTATCATAGTCGTCTAGATTATATTTTGATAGATCATCATTATCCGCTCTGGGTTTTGGAGCTCCTTCATCTACATCCATAGCATTTTCGTCCTCACTTTACAAAATGATGGTATCTTGAGCAAAATGCGAGATTGCTAGACATAAAAAACTCACTCTACCCAATTTTCTTCATCGTCATCGTCCTCTTCTCCCGCACCGATTCCATCGTCGCCTTGCCCCATCGATTGTGCAGCCTCGTGCGCGCGTTTGAGTTCGTCCTGCGCAGATTCCAGTTCGACCCGAGCCAATGCACTAACTCTTTCAAGTTCTTTGTCGTCAAGGACATATTTTGAGGGATGTTGGGAAGAGACGCCCCGCCGCACCCAGGAAACGGCGGATATGAGGCTACTCATCGTGCCCAGTCGATCAAAAAACTGAAAAGCTGGAGAGAAAAAATTACGTCTCTCACGTGACCTTCGTTTTAGGGGCAATTTGGATGAACGTCGAAATAGACCTCGATCGCATTTTGACCAGTTCTTGGTATCATGAAAACATGTATATTTTACAACAGTGTAATGTTCACAATCCTGTATATGGTACATTTAGAGTACAGGGTATCCCAAGTCCTCTCAAACAACCCTTACATATCGATAATAAAGAAACGAAAAACTACTAATCCGATTGATTGGATGCAGGCTTGTGTACCAAGGTCTCTGATAAAACAAAGTTGAGCCACCGGTCCCCGTAAAAGAAAAAACAAGACCGTACCCAAGAACACCTTCCCAGTAACCCCCATAAAAGTCAGATCCAAAATATCATTTCTGCGCCGGGCCGACTCTGCGTGTTCTTCGATGACATCTAATTTCCGCAATGCATTTGATAGATCGTTGAGATGAAGACGAAGATCTTGATTTCGTCGACCTTGCAGCTGGAAACCGTGGAACTTCAAATAGTAAAAGGCGAGGTAGCTGTACCAATAATCAATGGCTTGAACATCGATGCACTAGACTTGAAACGCACCGAGCTTCCAATGCATTAAAAATCTTGCTGCCTTCTATGGGATCAACAAAAGATACCTGTCCATCGAATTCTTCGGGCACGGATACATGTTCAGGCCGTTGCGAGTACTCGTACATCCCTTCAAGTCGTAGAATTTCAACGTCAAGCTCGGTAATTAGAGCCTAGTCGACAAAAAATTAACAAACGCTCAAGATATTCAAGGTCACACGACACTCACTTTACGATGTTCTTCCCGTATCTCAGTCGCCCATTGCACGCTCAGAAAAACCATTCCGACCAGTAGAAGAAAGGTTATTCCCGTGCCAATATACAACCGCTTTCGTGCATCGAATTCCCACTTTTCGGCCAAACCGTATCCTACCAGGCCAAAGAAGATCCACATTGCTATGAGCGAGAACTACAAGACGTCATTGGTTGAGCGACCTTGTGATTCGCGGTAAAAGTACATACACGAAAGAACGTATACCGCCAAAAACGCTTTTTCGAAGACTTTTTAGAGTCTGGTGTTAAACTTGAGGATTGAGGAGGAGGATACAGGTGGGCGAATCCGAGCCTTTTGGAAAGAATGGAACGGCGAGGATTATTTGACGTGGATCCATAAGATTTACGGGAACCAGCTTCCAAGGGTGCTATAGACAGGTGACTTTGAGTGGACTTGGTGGAACGGGAAGGCATGAAGAAGAGGAAAGAGCAATAGGGGGTTTGTCTGAGATCGACTGACCACCCTCCTTTCCTGACATCACAAACACGAAGTTCAATCCGATGTCGTGAAGAAATCACAAGGCCTAGCGGAATTCCTTCATTGCGTATATGATGATCACATTTTGAATCTTCTTTTCAGCTTCTTGTCATCTGCGTCTCGCTTATTTGGGGCCTCCGTTTTGTGTTCTTGAATGAAAGTGAATGGTCATGGAAAGAGAAAGCGCGCCATCAGGTTGACTAAATTTGCAAAGGTTGTACTTACAGCGCCTCTAACGTGCCAGCTTCGATCCAAAGGGTATATGGTATTAAACGCTACTAGTGGACGTGCTTCCTACGTGTATACAGAACGAGACTTAGAGTAGGTAGTACTAGGAGAGATGTAAAATTAAAAGTACAGTCCATTGAAAACGAGTCCGAATGTAAATGCCAAATACATGTATTCAAATCAAGAAGAGTGCAGAAAGGACTGGTCGTAAAGCAAGAAAAAAATACTTCACACTCATCTTTAGCTAGTTTCAGCCTCCTTATTTTCGACCATACTAGACGTAGGAGAAGCTACTTCATGCTTCTCTTTGGGCGCGGTCTTCCCCAATGTCGAACTCGAGTCTCCGTTGGGATGGTTCTTGCTTTTCAACGGATTCAGCTTGCTTCCAGTGTGACTGATGAACAAGTCCAAACTGCCTCGCTCCCTCTCTCTCGATGAGTCACGACTCGTTGCTCGGCTGTTATTCGAAGACGAATCACTGCCCTCATCTTGGAAGAATTTCATCAGAGCTTTGATGCCTCCTGGACCCAGGCTCCGCTTGGGGAAGCATACCTAATTAGACGCCATTCAGTTTGGAATTGTCAGACCATTATATATCAAGAACACTTACCCAAACGGGATCTTCAGTTGCACCCATCTTGTGCCTAAACTCACTCTTGTTCAACAACTTGAGCTCCGTTGCAATAGCATGGTAACTGTGTTGCAGCATCTTCACCAGCACACCTTTGCCTCTCAACCCCGCTCCCTCATCGACCATTACAGAAGCCATCGCCCCAGCGCCAAACGTCACACTTTGTGCTCCAGTCTCACTGGCAGTGTCGAGTGCAGCGAGAACCGTAGCTTCAATAGTTCCAGAAGGTGCACCGGGGAACTCCAATGCCCACTTGACTTGATAACCGTGTTGAGGCGAAAGTTGAGTGAGGACGACCAGTGCATGGACAGTTGCAGGTCCGCTATGTTTAGCGGATTGACTGCTATCGACATCTGAAAGATCCCTTTTAGGTGTTGTGGCGTAAACATACGTTCGGTGTTCGTGATCAGTCCAGGGATTGAGGTCGGTGAGATGAACCTGTTTGCCCTTTTCACCACTCCTCCTTCCTGCTTTCCATTCTTCCATCCTCTGCTCGCATAGTTCCATAATCTCTGGCGAAGGAAGCTGTCCTTGTGTCAAGGACGTGACCTCGACACCTTCCTTCTTGGCGTGCCTAACCTTCTTCATGACATTTTGATCGGCGTGGGCACGATTAACCTTGGGGTCAATCCTATCTTCAGCCACACATGAGATACATCTCCACTCGTAACTGCCACTAAGGATTCCCTCCACCTCCCTGCACACCAAGATCCAAATAGGCTTCCCAATCTTCTCGGCCTTGAGCCAACTCAAAAACTCCTCAATAACTTCAGCATACTGCGTCTTGTGACATAAAGGATCACCGACGACGATGACGTAGTCTGATGTTGCGCGCGAATAGCCAACGGCGGCGCCGTTCCTCAAAGAACGCCAGATGGAATAACGATCATCGAGAGCAGAGGTATTGGAGGCATCACCATAGTTGGCAATCATTTGGGTGAAAGGCATCAGGGCCTCGACTTCCTCCATCGTCTGTGGTGGGTTGATAGGTAAAATCTCACCGGATTCTGTCTCGCGTCGAAGCTCCCCAATCTCCGACTTGATCCACGGTGGACAAAGAGTATCACAGTCAGGGTGTCTAAGCATGGGTTCGACCTCTTTGGGAGCAGGGAGCGAACGAGGATCACGAGGGAAGAGGGAAGCGAATCGGATGTTACCCAAGCTGAAGATGAGCATGAGAATTCGTTCAAGACCAATACCAGCCCCGGCATGAGGTGGACAGCCCCATTTGAAGCCCTGAACATATTCCTCGAGAGCTCCAACAGGTTGGATGTAGAGTGATTTCATGCGCTCGAGAAGCATGTCTGGGTCGTGAATACGTTGACCGCCAGTGAGAATCTTCAAAAGAGAATCAGAACAAGTCTTTCACAGAAACACAATCAACCTACCTCTTGACCACGCACAAACATATCGAAACTGTTCGTCAACTTCTCGTCCTCTGAATCCAACATAGCATAAAACGGCCTAGCCTCGGCCGGGAATTTATCCAGCACGTAGAAGTCCGTCTTGTACTTCTCCTTCACCAATTCACCCAGTCTAATCTCATCTCTAGTTCCCAGATCCTCGTACTCGCTGAGAGGCTCGCCATCATCGCCTCTCCATCCACTCTCGTTTAGCATACGGACACCCTCTCTGAAGGGAATGACAGGAGTTTCCTCTGTCCATACGAGGTCCTCGTGTGGGAAGGCCCGTTTGAGAACCTCGATTTCCTTCCTGTAAGATTTGTAGAGCCCAACGAATATAAACTTGAGCATTTCCGTAAGGAGGCGAAGAGCCTCGTGATAGTTCTTCTGAAGAGCCATCTCCAAGTCCAGACCAGTGTATTCAGTAAGGTGTCGGTGAGTGTTGGAGTTTTCTGCCCTAAAGACTGGACCGATTTCGAAAACGCGGCCCATATCGGCGGCAATGCACATCTGCTTTGCAAGCTGGGGACTCTGAGCGAGAAAGGCGTCTCTACCAAAGTACTCGACGGTAAAGACAGAGGCACCAGACTCTGTAGCTCCACCCTGAAGCTTGGGAGTGTGGATTTCTATGAAACCCCTCTCAGCAAGGAACGAACGGAAAAGAGAGCACAGGGCAGAGTTGAGACGGAAGAGTGCTTGGGAGGACGGGGTGCGAAGGTCTATGATGCGGTTGTCAAGTTTGGTGCGGTCAGAGATGGCACGTTTCGCAGAGTCGTCTTCATAGACAGACATGGGCAGGGTTTCGATGGGCTCAGCGATGATGTGGATAGATTCTATAGCCAATTCGAGATCATGAAAGGTGGCGGCTTTGACGGGTTCTCTAGGCGATTTAAGCTCGCCTTTGACGAGAACGATGGCCTCTAGGGGGATACGCTCCGCCCATCTACACATGTTGGGCGAAGCTTTGGTCAAGTGCTCTTCCAGCACACCTTGGACAGTGTACATTTGCTGACGGAAAACGTAAAAGGCAAGCTTGGGACTCATGGTGCGTTTAGCATGAACACGAGCACGAAAAGCTACATTCTGGCCATGACTCTTTGAAGAGAGTGAGGATATGTCGATCAGTGACGAGTCGTCCTTTTCCAAGTCGTCGAGGTCGAGCCGACCATATCGAGCACGAATTTCGGGAGGGTCGTGCTCGGCAGCCTTTTCTTCTTCCTCCCTTCGACGGCGAACTTGGTTTCTCTGCTCCTGCTTGTTCTGATGCTTGCTTGTTAGAGAAGACTGTGATGCTAGAGATTGGGTAGAAGCCGAAGTAGAGGGTTGAGGAGAGTTGGAAGACTGGTTCTTGTTGCGTTTGGAATCGATGGATAGTCGATTTTTGATCTTGTCAATGAGGACCGACATGGTCTATGGCTTGGAAAGGAAACGTGAAGTCAGTCGTGCCCAAGCCATGGTTATAAAGGATAAAAAGTTGTGATTCATTGACGTCATTTATTTCGGCGAAACGATACCTCAGTCGTGACGTCGACGCCTCAAGATCAGAGATGTTGGAGTCGTTAAATCTTCCTGTCGACGCTTTTGGTAGCCTTCTCCTGTGTCTGTCGGTACCGCTTGGAGCATTTGCAACTGCTCGAAAAACGCCAAAAAAGCATGCAAATCTCGCACCGTTGCAAACCCAAAACATATTATTCTGCCCTGAACTTTTTGGCAACTTGCGCCTCCATAGACCGTCATAGTTGCGTAACCCGATAACAAATCCGTCGAGCCGCACCATCTCCAAATGTGGTGTTTCGGATCATGCAGCTTGAGCCTGCAATTGCTGCAAGTGCCACCTGCTTTGACCGCTCAAAAAACCAACTTATATAGGCCTATTTTCACTCTACACCAAGCCATCTTTGATATATCTCTTTAAAGTGAGCGTGCCACTTTCACTTTTGCCATTTTCGCTTATTCTTTGCAGGCTACTTAGTATCATGTCTTCCTTCGACTGTCCATCCGAGGAGAATGCACAACGGGTATCACTCAGACGTCCATTATCAGATGGTTCTTCTGTTGCCGCTCGGATACGTGCCTTGGAAGCCCAATCCAAAACCATGAATGATAAACCAGCCCTCACCAATACCAAACATCGAGAAGAACGAAGTAAAAAGACCATGATCACGGTGAACTATGGTCAAAGACGTGCCTAGTCAAGTTCCGTTTCTCCCCTGACTTTGTCTCCTAATACGTACCCTACCAACACTATTCATTACCATTAACGACGCATAAGTACATGTACAGGTACTGGGAATCTAGTTGCGTTCTACGCAAGGTATAACGTCATTTCGAGCTGCGCACTGTCTGCTATCCTCTGGCAAGAATAGTCGGCCGGCGAGAGCGACCAAACGTGTAGCCCATGAGGCCCGAGGGTGCAATGACGATCCCATAGTGACAAGATTATGCAAACGACGACAACCATACAATCAGACAATATCAGTAATTAGCACCTCGTTTTCATGGCTGGTACAGAGCCTTCCTACAAAACCATCAAACACATGGTCAATTGGGACCGCTCCTAGATTTACGAGTTGTCCCTGCGATATCTCCGACCGAATCTCCTCATTGCTTTTAGAAAGTTGAACGTCATACAACCTAATGCCCGAGCCCAAGGAAGCCAATCGAACGCGAACTTGTTGACGTTCTTGAGAATAACACAGGCTACCATGTAGACTATAGGTGGGACGCTTGTGTTCTCTGTTCGCGGTGATCCTCGAGGTAATAGTTCCGTCCGGATGGAGGTTCACGTCAAAGACAATCAAGTCGACAGAGGAATACCCAATATTGAAAGCAGTGAATGTAAGATTCCGAGTGCTGTCAGAGGATACAGTTTCGCAAATCAGCTTTGGCTCAGTAAAAGCGATGTCAAGAATTCCGGAATGTGTTCGTTCCAGAGGTGCTCTCGACTCGTTTTCAAACTCATCCGGATACCGAAAGACTTGAAAAATTGCTTTGTTGGGGAATTGGGTATGCGATACGATAACCATATCAGGTAGGGTGATGAAGTCGGAAGACTGCGGGTTTAATGAACTTGTTTTCGAGATGACGGTAGACAAGTAGACGTACCCTTTCTAGAACATCGGGAAAACAATATCTTCTTCCAGTACCAATATGATACACAAATGGATGATCCAAGATACGGGGTGATAATAAGAAATATCCGTTTGGTGTGACTTCAAAAGAAGCTAGGCGAGACGAGCAAACGAATGAGAATACGGGGGATATAGGGTTTGCTTCCAAGGGCTGGATTTTCCATAGGGTACTAAAAAAATAAAAATAAATGAACACCTCAGTTGCCAGAATGAAGAGCAAACTCACTCCTGCTCATCTGCTTCTTTCGCCAGTACATGTGCATATTCATTGCTTGCATATCTCAAATCAGAACCAAGTAGCATCCTATATTTCAACCTTTTCTTGCTAACCCTCTTGTATGTTGGCTTATCCCAGTCGGCGTCTCTATCCAAATCGTACAGCTCGAAGGAAAAGGGGAGCCCTAAAAAAAGATATCTTCCTCGTATCAATTGCATATGAAGGATGTCGATGAGCTTGTTTGAACTCTCTGGACGAATTTTGCGGGCGGTTTTATGAATGGCTAGAAATGAACTACTCTGCGAGATTGTGTCCCATTCTACATCTAGCCTTTGCGCACGTACGAGGATACGCTCGAGCTCGGGTACTGAATGGGATGGAGACGGGCCAGGAGGAAGAAAGAAAGACGAGTTTCTATAGCTGGAAGTCCAGATAACATTTTCGAGTGTCAGATCACGAAGGTACTTGCAAGTCTGTCATTTTGACCAAGATATGTAAGTAGCAAAGGATAGTATGTTGTTAATGCGTACCTGCCTCAGCCGAAGAATGTCCAAAGGGTTCACTAGAGCCAGTATTGTGTAAAGGACATCGTCAGGCAGCGAACAAAAGTGAAAATCAGGATACATTGGTCCACTAGAGAGCGTCAAGGTTCAAAAGAGGTATGTTGCGATTTCACATGACCGCATAAGAATGATGTCAATGTCGCTCTGTCGCGCCTTCGAAGCGGTTCTGTCTTTCCTCCCGTTGAACTAGTCTACTCCTCCCACCCTTCATGGCCGAGACATCCTAGCAATCAAATCACTCATCAGCGACCTTTACGAATCGCTGTCCTGGATTCATCTTTCAATCCCCCGACTCTAGCTCGCTAGTATCATGTCTCGGTGAACTATGGTCAAAGACGTGCCTAGTCAAGTTCCGTTTCTCCCCTGACTTTGTCTCCTAATACGTACCCTACCAACACTATTCATTACCATTAACGACGCATATGTACATGTACAGGTACTGGGAATCTAGTTGCGTTCCACGCAAGGTATAACGTCATTTCGAGCTGCGCACTGTCTGCTATCCTCTGGCAAGAATAGTCGGCCGGCGAGAGCGACCAAACGTGTAGCCCATGAGGCCAGAGGGTGCAATGACGAACCCATAGTGACAGGATTAGGCAAACGACGACAACCATACAATCAGACAATATCAGCAATTCGCACCTCGTTTTCGTGGCTGGTACAGAGCCTTCCTACAAAACCATCAAACACATGGTCAATTGGGACCGCTCCTAGATTTACGAGTTGTCCCTGCGATATTTCCGACCGAATCTCCTCATCGCTTTTAGAAACTCCAACGTCATACAACCTAATGCCCGAGTCCAAGGAAGCCAATCGAATGCGAAGTTGTTGACGTTCTTGAGAATAACACAGGCTGCCATGTAGACTATAGGTGGGATGCTCGTGTTTTCTGTTCGCGATGATCCTCGAAGTAATAGTTCCGTCCGGATGGAGGTTCACGTCAAAGACAATCAAGCCGACAGAGGAATACGTAATATCGAAAGCAGTGAATGTAAGATTCCGAGTACTGTCAGAGGATACAGTTTCGGAAATCAGCTTTGGCTCAGTAAAAGCGATGTCGAGAATTCCGGAATGTGTTTGTTCCAGAGGTGTTCTCGACTCGTTTTCAAACTCGTCCGGATACCGAAAGACTTGAAAAATTGCTTTGTTGGGGAATTGGGTATGCGATACGATAACCATATCAGGTAGGGCGATGAAGTCAGAAGACTGCGGGTTTAATGAGCTTTTCGAGACGACGGTAGACATGTAGACGTACCCTTTCTAGATCATCGGGGAAACAATATCTTCTTCCAGTACCAATATGATACACAAATGGATGCTCCGAGATATTGGTAGATGATAATAAAAAATACCCATTTGATGTGACTTCAAAAGAAGCTAGGTGAGATGAGCTAACAAACGAGAATACGGGGGATATAGGGTTTGCTTCCGAGGGCTGGATCTTCCACAGGGTACTAAAGAAATAATATAAGTGAACACCTCAGTTGCCAGAATAAAAAGTCAACTCACTCCTTCTCATCTGCTTCTTTCGCCAGTAGATATTCATTGTTTGCATATCTCAAATCGGAGCCAATTCGTATCCTATAGGTCAACTTTTTCTTGCTAACCCTCTTGTATGTTGGCTTATCCCAGTCGGCGCCTCTATCCAAATCGTACAGCTCAAAGGAAAAGGGGAGCCCTAAAAAAAGATATTTTCCTCGTATCAATTGCATATGAAGGATGAGCTTGTTTGAACTCTCTGGACGAATTTTGCGGGTGGCTTTATGAATGTCTTGAGTTGAATCATCGCTACTCTGCAAGATTGTGTCCCATTTTTCATCTAGCCTCTGCGCACGTACGAGGATACGCTCGAAGTCGGGTACTGAATGGGATGAAGACGGGCCGGGAGGAAGAAAGAGTGACGAGTTTCTATAGCTGGAAGTCCAGATAATGTTTTCGAGTGTGAGATCACGGAGGTACTTGCAAGTCTGCCATTTTGACCAAGATATGTAAATAGCAAAGGATAGTATGTTGTCAATACGTACCTGCCTCAGCCGAAGAATGTCCAAAGGGTTCACTAGAGCCAGTATTGTGTAAAGGACATCGTCAGGCAGCGAACAAAAGTGAAAATCAGGATACATTGGTTGACTAGAGAGCGTCAAGGTTCAAAAGAGATATGTTGCAATTTCACATGACCGCATAAGAATGATGTCAATGTCGCTCTCTTCTACACTGTCGCGCCTTCGAAGCGGTTCCATCTTTCCTCCCGTTGAACTAGTCTACTCCTCCCATCCTTCATGGCCGAGACATCCTAGCAATCAAATCACTCATCAGCGACCTTTACGAATCGCTGTCCTGGATTCATCTTTCAATCCGCCGACTCTAGCTCACTTGGCCATTGCTAACGCTCCTAGGCCTGCTTTCGGAGATGATGACCATGTCGACTATGATGCAAAACTCCTCCTTCTGTCTGTCACAAACGCAGACAAACAGATCAAGCCTACAGACGCTACTTATGTACAACGCATCGAAATGATGCGTGAGTTTGCTGCAGAAGTTGTTACACGACCTCCCACTAGTAGTTCACCCAGTCCCCCATCTTCTCCAGAGGCCGGGAACGTTGCAGTTGCAATCATCGACGAGCCTACATTTGTCGGAAAGTCTAGGCTACTGCAAAGCTTTCTCCGAGAACGCATGAAACACTTTGTTGATGCGGAGAATGGCGACTCTCAATTATTTAACCCATGCGAGTTGACTTGTCTCCTCGGATACGATACCTTGGAACGATTTTTTGCTCCCCGGTACTATGCAAAAGATCCCAACTCGGATGCGAAAGTGCAGATGCATACCGCCCTTCGAGGTTTCTTTTCTCCTCCCCCAGAAGGCGATGGCTCCAAAATTGTATGTGCACGAAGAAGCCCAGAGTCCTATCCAAAGTCCGTTGTGCCAGCCGACACCTCGGATTCATTCACGTCTACAATCAATCAGTTTTTCGACGACTTGGCTGTGCCCATGTCAAACTGCGTGAAGATGATAGATATTGGCGAGGATGCATGGGCAATAAGCTCTTCTGATGTTCGGCGGGCGGTTGGAAGGAAAGACGACCAATGGACAAGTATGGTTAGTCCAAGAGTGAGAGAGTATATTCAGAAACAAGGATTATATCAAGAAGATTCCAAGGTTCAGAACAATCTATGAATGTCAATAGTTACAGAATAAGATTCATACTCGGAAACATATGCCCCTTTACACTGCCATTCTTGCTTCCTTCTCTACTGAGCAAATCTCCTGCACACCTTCCCTGAAGAAGACCACGTTGTAGTCAATCAGTCCCCGTTTCCCTTCAAAAACCGGCGTAGGTAGCAATGCCAGTAACACTAATTCCGGCGTTATCATATGATAAGTTAGGGTTGTGCCAGGAGTAGCAGGGTGGAGAGAAGTCGCAGCACTAGAATAGAACTTTTCCTTGGGGGTTTTTCTGGCTTGACCAAGGTTGGTATCAGGAGCAGATAACGGCTTCGATACAGGTGGAGCTGGTGGAGAAGATAACGGAGAAGGGGTGCGTGAATCAGTGCTTTCTGATTGTTTCTCGGAGTCTAAATTTGAGGACATAGATAAGGGCGTCACTGGTGTTGTCGAGGCGGCCGACGGTGGTGGTGTAGCAGTCGATGGGAAACGATGTCTGGCTGGGCTAGCCGAGACTGATCTAAAAAGGGCGTCAGAACACATTCAGCGGTGGTAAGAAGCCCATACTTGTACAGTGCTCCGAACGAATTTAACATTGCGAGGTTATCACAACACAGATTATGTGTTGCTGAATCGACAGGGGATGCATCTGTGGCGACATACAATCGTGACCGAGCATCGAAGAGAAAAGCTTTGGGGGATTGTGAATTCTAGGAAAAAGGGATGCTGTCAGAGTGGAGTCAAGTGTTCAATTACTGTGTACGTACCGTACAAAATACGTTCAACAGGTCCTCCAGATATGGTAAAGAATCTATGAGTTTGTGCAGGACCTGAGAAAACGCATCATGGAGAGAGTGGTCATGTATAGAAGTGAGGTGAAAGTTGAGAGGCAGCTGTTCGTATTCAGGCGATTCATCCAAAAGACGGTCGGTAACGCGTTCGTTGATTTGACGAAAGTTTTCTGTAAACTGTTGAGATTTATGGGATCCGAAGAGAAGCATTGGACACACCAATTTTATCATCTTCATGCAATCTCTCTGCCTTGTGAACGAACACCTCTAGGTTCAGGTTTGGATTCTGATGGTATGCTGCCATGATGAACTCGACAAGTTTTGAAATAGGTTGGTTGTACAAGTCCTGAAAAGATTTGTGAAATATAACCCAGAATGGAACCATGAGCAACTCACCCGAATGTCAATCACAAATATCAGAGTAGCAAACTGCGACAACGGCGCACCAAGGGATTCAACAGTGGTATTTCCGGGGCAGTCCCATATTTCTAACGGAATGACCGTGCTAATTCGAGTCGGCCCTGCAAGCCCTTGGAAAAACGTAGTTTTGAACGCACTCATACGTGTGCTTGACGATTCTCATCGTCGCATCCAGGTAGAAACATTCCTTCGGAGGCAAGTTGTTGAAAAGAACTTGCTGTATTGAGGTTTTGCCGCTTCTATTAGGTGTAAGACGTGTAAGACGACGTGAAGTGGTTGGGAAACGAAGTAACACTTTACCGCCGCAACCCCAACAGCAGTATCTTTGTCCTGACCAGCACTTCGCCTGCGTTCGCCATAGAACCCGTCTGCGAATTCGTCCGAACCGGGCCATTAGGAGTTGAAGTCATTGGTGAACGAATCGAAAAAGAAAGAGAATCCCACAGTGAGTGTCAACCAACGAGAGGCCTTCTACGACGCACGTTCGTCGCTTGCTATGTGGCCGTTGGTTTATATGTTATTTGGTTGTATGACGGAAGTTTATTGCAGTTCTTCTTCACCTTCTTCGACGATCTCTCGACAAGGCTAGCGCAGTACTGCGAGAATGAAGTTTGGGAGGAAGATCAGTGTGCGTCTACTCTGGTTCTACACATGGAAGATACCAGCACTAGACACTTGTGATAACAGAATGACCTGTACAACGAATGGCGTCCCTTCTATCTTGACTATAATGGATTAAAGCGGGAACTCAAGGTATGATTGAGCACCATGCATGCTCTATTATATATGCTGACGGTAATGACTCGGTTTTTGCCACCTTCCGTGACGACTCGTGTTCATTTTTTTCCCTTTCCCTCGACTGTTACGCAAATGTGTTTGTACATTTAACATCGGTATACTTGGGACATCCGTTACTCCGGTACAACCTGGTATCTAGGACCGTACCACGGGCCGTAGCTGGAATGCAGATGACGAACGCCAGTTCATGTTGAGACTTGAGCAGGAACTGGACAAGATTCACGACTTTCAAAAGGACAAGGTGAGTGGGAGAGATGTTCAGGACATGGAAGCTCTAGAATCTCGGTTTTGTTCGAGTACACATGTGTGCCATGCGTAGTGGTGTTCGTAGAGATAGGGAGAGAATTCTGTTATTCTCGACTCCTCATCTTCAACGGCAGCTGTGAATATGTACTCGCTTCCTCGAATTTGGGACATGATCAATACGTTGTTCTGGTTCACATTCGCCATTCCATCAGTTGTGTCTTGGCGACCCTAGGACTTGGCTTTAACGTCCTTGAATATGCTACTACCACATTACTCAATACTCCAAAGATTGACATGGGGATTTCCGAACTTATGCATGGAAGGAGACTGCGTCATCATGTCACTCAAAATTATCTTTTGAATGCAAAATTCTAGTGTGTCGTATGCTGATTCTGTGTCTAGACATCTGAACTTTCTCGGCGTATTACGGAGGCTGAGAAGGATGTCAAACGCTTAGTAGACGAAGAAGCAGATACTCGTACTCGTTCCCATTCACGCCAACCTTCCAACTCCCAAAATGGTCATAGCAATCAGCCTGTCGACCCGGAGTCCCAGCAAGCAGACGGTTACGAGCCCGACGGTGGATCAGACGACGACGACGATTCTGACGAAGAAGTTGACAATGAATCTTTTGACGCCCTCGAAGATCGATACCATGCCTTGGAGGAGGAGGTAGCGAATTTAGTAGCGGATGTTCATGACTTGGCCTTGTATACCAAACTGAACATCACCGGATTTATGAAGATTTTGAAGGTGTGATTACAAACAAAACTACTGAAAGTTGAACAATGTTTTGAAACCTTTCTATTGCAGAAACATGATGTATGTCGGGAATCGTTTGAATAGCCTGTATACCTTTTCACCGTATCAACAGAAACAAACCCAACTATCTCTCAAGTCTACCTTCATCCAAGAATACCTCGAAAAACGACCTTTCTACAAGTACAATTGGGACGCGCTCATCGTCAAGCTTTCGAAATTGTATGACCTAGTCAGAACGAGAGGACATCCGGTGAAAGGAGATTCCAGTGCCGGGGGTACCCAGAGTGCATTTGTCAGGCAGACGACAAAGTATTGGGTAAGTTTCAAAGCAGTCATGATCGGCGACCAACTAATACAAAGTTATGTAGGTCCACCCCGACAACCTCGTTCCTCTGAAACTAGCTATTCTGAGGCATTTACCAGTTCTGGGTACGTGGTGTTTGACAACAGCTATTTATGACTCAACCTGAATTTATCTTTGGTAGTATTCAACCCAGACAAGGAGTTTGAGCCCAAGGATGCTGGTAAGTCCTAAATCTTAGAAAAGCGCCCGGTTTATGAACGTCTGTGATAGCTATTTCGTCTATATATTTCGACAACGAAGACCTGGAACTTTATCTGGGACGGTTGGAGAAGACCGAAGGCGCAGAAGCTGTTCGTTTGAGGTGGTACGGTGACACGAATGTCAAAACTGTAAGTTTTGAAGCCTATGTCCTTTTCCTGTTTATCTCACATCTGTTTGAGATCTTCGTGGAGCGCAAAACCCATAGGGAAGATTGGACCGGAGAAAAATCCGTCAAAGCTCGTTTCCCCATCAAGGAGCATCTCGTCAACGCTTTCTTGAGGGGCGAGTATACCGTAGATGAGGAATTTCAACAGCTGGTCAAAAAAGGGAAGAAAACTCAGCAAGAAGTAGACTCAATGATCCAGTTGGCGAACGAAGTGCAGTATGCGGTCTTGACGAAAAAGCTGGTTCCAGGTGCGTGTACGCCTTTTTCAGCATTTCGTTGTGAGCTTATGATGATACTCTAGTCATGCGCACTTTCTACAACAGAACAGCTTTCCAGTTGCCTGGTGATGCCCGGGTTCGTATCTCCCTTGATACAGAGTTGAGCATGATCAGAGAGGATAATTGGGATGGGAGGACGCGTTCGGGAGACAACTGGCGACGCACGGATATTGGAATTGACTATCCTTTTGATCAGATAGATCCAGAAGACAAGGAACTATTCAAGTAGGATTATCTCCTCGCGTTAGCTCATTAATGCTGATAGTCTTTGATTTATGAAGATACGGTGTCCTGGAAGTCAAGCTCCAGACCCAATTTGGGCAGGAGCCACCACAATGGGTAACGGACTTGGTGCAGTCGCATTTGGTAGAGGCGGTCCCTAAATTCAGGTGCGATGTTCTTTGTTTGACCTTGAGCTTGTCCTGAGGGTTGTTTCAAGTAAATTCATTCATGGTTGTGCTACTCTGCTTCCCAATCGTGTGGATCTGGTTCCCTTTTGGTTGCCCCAAAGTACGTGTTTGTCATTGATAGGTAATCCAGCTGAACATCATTATTTCTGCAGTGGACACTGATATCCTCAAGCCCGATACCGGCTATCTTTCTGTCATTGAAAGACCTAGTGGTTCCTCACCCAGAGCATCCACCGCGGTTTCTTCGGGCGAGACGTCTCCCAAAGATAAATACACAGAACCTGTATCCGAGGGTGAAGAAGACGAAGACATGGATCTTGCTCCCGCTCGAGACGAAGACAAGCGAACTGGCTTGACTGGAGACCAGATTGCGGAAGCTGTCGCATATCGTGAGAAAATGCTCAAAGAACGTGCCGCAGCAGAGAAGCAGCAGTCTGCTTCATCCTCAAAAGGCACCTCTCGTGAGCGATTCCGAGATGAAGAAGCTGTGGAGGGAGATGATGAGGGAGACGAGAGGACACCCTTCCTGAAAAGAACCAAAAGCGGCACTGATTACTCTGGAAAAACTAAACAGAGGGTTTTATCTATCGATCCCTTGGCGCCGTCGTCTATGTTTGACGAAGAACTGCGGAATAGACTGAAAGGTGAAAGTGCGAAGAAGGGAAGACAGGTCTCAATTGAAGCAGAATCGCCCGACAACGAAAGGGGGAGTCTGGATGATGAGGAAGAAGATGAGAACAGAGCCACTACCTCAGAGGACAGAATTTTGTCAAGAAACTGGAGAGCTCCATCTGGGAAACGAATTTCTGTACCTGTGCGGGTGGAGCCCAAGGTTTATTTTGCGGCGGAACGAACTTTTTTGGCAAGTTCTTCTGTTAATTGTCATACACTTAGACTGACTGTTCACTAGAAATGGTTAAACACTGCGGTTTTCATAGGAACTATCGCTACTACCCTTCTCAATTTTACGAATCCAGAAGATTCGACCGGGTTGATCAGTGCTGCGCTATTCACTGTCTGCGCCTTGATCTCCATTGCCTACTCCGCTGGTATATTTGTGTACCGTGCAAACAGATTGAGGGCCAGAAGGGCCGAAGGCCTTTACTATGATAAGTATGGACCGACTATATTGTGCTTCGTGCTGTTTGCTGCTATCGCCACCAATATTGGAATGCGGGTAGGGGAGATGACGGCGGCAGAAGGTCATCAATGATTGATCTACTTATTTTTCTTGAAATTAAAGAGCTTTTACTACTTTCGTAGTCCTTATGTTTGGTTGATCAATATGTTTCAGTCGTTTTCAATACACACTTGCTTTTTTTGCGTGTAACTGTGTGGAGCGTGGTTGATCGAAGCTAATATTCAGGTAGCTGATTTTATTTTAGTCTTTTTTTGAAACATGGTTCAGGTTTCAGCAATGGAAAATGGCGGACAGTTGTAGTCTAAATAGCAGATGTTATTGATTGTAAAAAATGTACCTGGATACCATCTTCTTGTTGTAGATCATAGCTCGGCTTCATAATGGACGATGCGCCACAACCGACATTCCAAGTGTTTGCTACAGAGGCATCAATTGGGATTTCCGGTGAAATGATCTCCGGAGACACCCTAAAGATAAGTGGAAGGTAAGAACTACTTATGTCGAATTTGAATCACAACCATCAAACCATCACCAGACATCGACATCAACACCAAAGATGACAGCACCTTCTATGACCGCAGTGTTGCGCAACAAAACAGTAAGATAAGTATCTGCAGAACACGTGGAACCGACAGATAAGTAGTCCCGGACAAAAGGGTTAGCCGAGGGAAAAACTTGCACAAAAAGAGCGGTCTAGAAACGCGCATCCGATAGTCAGCTTTGAACACATTAGGGAGTTGAATCGTTGCGATTCTTCAGATGTGAAAGGCCGTTACGCGGGGCAGAACACGCTTGATGCAAAGAATAGAATCGTTGATGTTTCGGTAGAAAGTGGGTTGCTGGAGTTCCCAGCTCTCCAATTGCTCGTACTCACTGTCAACGACGGAGATTGGTGGAGCATGGTAGATTGTTCAAGCCGTCCCCGGTAGCTGGTATGTTCAGTGCAGAGATTGCACAAACGAAGCCCTGCACACTGGGTGATCCGTAACCGATTAGGACAACCCTTGAAAGTAGTACGAAACGAAACCGAAAATTTGGGGTTGAACGTGGAGTGGATGGGATCAGACCTCAGTTCCAAGCGGGGTAAAACTCGGGAAGAGCGGTCGTCGATTCTTGCGAACTCTGGAAGTGATTCGTGATTTTGCATTTAAATGGATAATTGCGGTCTTGAGGAAGCAGGACCAAAGGGGCTTCAGGCTCGACAGGTCAAAGGCAATATCCAAACGGGTATACTGAAATTTTCAGGTTAGTTGAATCGCGAGAATGAACGGCCAACTTCGCAAACGTGGGGAGCAGTTTCATCCAGGAAAGTGGCTCGCCATATACAGGGTGTATATGGATATGAGGTACTGTGCTGCACAATTCCATGAGCGTCGGCGAATCAAAAATACGTATTGACCATTGCCAGCAGCTTGTTGAAGCAATGTCTGTTACATGTTCTGTAGGCGAAATCGGAAGTGAAGACCGTCTGTCGTCGATGAATGAGTTTAGCGGAAGAGAGGATTTCTGTACTGTATACCGTCGAGGTAATCCGTATTATCCCAGAAACCCGAAACGAAGCCGTGTGGTTGGACCTCGAGAGTCGGTACACTGAGTTGGAAATCCGTTGTTGTCACCCGAAGCAGACTTAGAGGTAAAAATTTGCTAGCGCTGAAGCAACACTGTAGTTTCTCGCTTCTAACCACCTTGAGCACTTCGAAGGAAATGACTAACTTTCCAGTCAGTTTCTTCCAGGGGATTTCCCAGATCGAAAACATACCTTGCCACTGCCTACCGTAGAGCAGCCCATGATGTGAGGAAACGAGATTCCTCGTTTGTACAGTTTGCCTTAAGTACTGTTTAGCAAGAGCGCTCATGAGCTCATGAGCGCGACCTCTGTGTACTCTGGAGAACGGGACGCTGACGCTCACCTAGTGAAAGAGTGAATAGCAGAAGGTTATTCGGAAAGAGCTCATGACCTCGAGAATATAAAGGGAATGAACCTGTAGAGCGCCGTACTTATACGCGATATAAATCTTGGACGCGTCTCGCTCAGAGTCAGCGCTCGACCGTGTCAGCGCTGATGAGATATACTAAATGGAGATACCCTCAATTCAAAAGTCACGCTTCTCAGATGGTAGTAACGTATGTGCTACAGCCTATATACCGAAGCACTCGGGAAATACTCAGTTTCTACCTCTCTCGAATACCACCATCACTCTATCCTTTCTTTCAACTCTCTGACTAGAGCAGCTTTTTTGTCTTTCCAGCTATATCTTTCCGACCATCCGAATGACTGCAGACGCCTTCCGCTTGTGTTTACCGCACCCCTCGCTTATAGCCTGGCAGAAGGTAAAGACCTAACTTGAACGTTCCAGCAGCAAACAATCCTTGGTTATACCTTACTTGCGCACGGTCATTGTATCTTTGGTGAGCTCTTAAACCTCAATGAAACGGAGTTCATCTTACTGACCACCCAGTATTTTCGCCACACCTGAAGCACGACGGTACTTCTACTTCAGATGTGTGAGTACATGTGAAATGTAAGCATATGGATGGGTGACAGTCTGGATCAGTTTTGGTAAAGGGAAATATTGTTAATGTGAGTGTCATTACTTTTTCATTGTTAAAAGTACAACTAACGCATTAGAACACATACAAATAGTACACTAGAGAAACATATAAGACTAGGTGAGCGTGATAAGTTATGGGTATCCACAGGTCACTCAGTCTTCCCCAGCCATTTTTAAGATCATACTAGCAATATATTTAGGTTTCTTTCGCGCATGGTTTCCCGCCAGTCAACTGTTCCACCCTTTACATCACGGCTTTGCCATACCGCTTCCATAAGTAAACGGGTCCTCATCAAGTTGCCAATGTTCTCGTCTTGCGCCTGGAACCTTCCCTTGAGGAAGTCGCGCCTGCTGGAGTCATCCGTCATACAAGCCGCAATACATATAGGAAATACAATCGCTCGATCTGCATCAGACGGCGGTAATTGTCGTATCAACTGAACGATACTTTCCACTGATGCACCTATATCAGGAACACCTATGATTTGATCAGCATTGATGAACATAAGTTTCATCAAGGGAATAACATACCAGGGTTGGGATCGTTGAGGACAGTGTGGAGATAGAGGATAGCCGTTTCACGGAAAATGTTCCCAAGCATTCTTCGAACATCAGCATTAGGGAATGAGGCACCATTGTCGGAAATGGAAGGTTGAAGGAGGTTGGGATGCAATGGAGCTTGATCGCTCACAGAGGGATCTGTTGGGTGTTGGCGCAGACGTTGTTCGATATCATCGCCTCGCCGAATTAGCTCGCGATAGCTCAGGGTGCCTTTCCGGTGCTCTGCAGATTTCCAGTGCGCCAACGCGGAAACTTCTGCAATAGTTAACATGGCTTCATCGGGACAACCGGTGAGCAAATCCATTTGGAGCCCCGTAGTGCTTGATGAAAAGTTTTTATCCGCAGTGCCACTCCAAGGGTCTCGGCTAAGTAGCCTTTTGTACAAGGAGAAGAATTTTGGCGGGCGCATAAGCGTCAAGCTTGCAAAGATATCATTCCACTGTTTTGCATGTTAGTATGTGTTGCCAAGTTCAGGGGCCTTCAATCTCACCATCGTACATTTGACAGCGACTTGGGCTGCCGTATTCATACTTCTCAAGGCCGTCCTCGGGTCTTCTTCATTAGGAAGACCGATTTGCGCCATCCACTCTAGAGCCATCGCCAGGACGGGTTGCCAGTCTGTCGCACCGCCCGATAGTTGTGAGAAACAAACTAGATGTAGAGCAGCAATGACGTCGCTCTCGTTGTAACAGCCTCGAATCTGCTTTGCGTTTGCCAGTTGGAAGAATGCTTCGTCATAGAAGTATTTTGCAGCAGAGTGCTCAGGATGAGGGTCGGGTGCCTCAAGACCCTGGGCTACCCTCATGCGCTTGAAGTGCAAGCTGGCTAGAGCACAGACTGCATTTGTGACTGCTCCACGAGGCTCTTGCATGATCAGCTATAAACGGGTGAGTATTTATCTTTTCGCTGTTGATGTTGTACTCACTGAGTAGGTTACATTGGTCATTGTATTGCTTCCAAAGAGAAAATGTACTTTGCGTACATTCTCGAAATAGTACATGACGTGGTTTTCTTGGTCGGACGAACTTGAAGAGCCATGATTCATCATACCATACGCTGAGAGGGGAGAAGGTGGACGGATATCAAAGTTGAAGCCACCATGTGCTTGTGAAGATCCTGTCAACGACAAATCGAAGTCAAGACCATCTGTACTAAGGTTGGAAGATTGTGGGGAGGAGTATCGGAAATATGAGGCATCCAGGTTGAGACTGCTAAGGTTGGGATCGCTATAAGATGCGGCGGGAAGCTGGTGGAAACCAGAGTTTGAAGCACCTAGAAAGAATGAATACAAGTGAGTCATGCTTCCACGATCAGACTAAAATGTATTCTGACCGGGTACGCCGGGCATCAGATTGTGGCTTGAAGTTGCGTCTAGATACCCATTGTTCATTCCAAAGGTACCAAGGTCTAGTTCAAGACCAAGTGAAGAGGTAGATGGAGAGTGAACGGGGGCAGAATATCTATGGAATGTTTGTGGCCTTGCTGTCGATGGTGCAGAGGAGTTCGCGTTCGCATTCGCTTGTGCTTGTTGTGCTTGTGCTTGGAGCAGAGACGAACGAGGTTGTCCGCGAATCAATCCTGCGCGTGTTAACTGGGCTTTGATGTTGGCTTTGTACGCATCAACGGCTTGCTTGTCCTAAATAAAGATCAGAACATGTAAAAAAACACGTTCAGTGGGTCCACTCACCCGCATCCATTCTGGTCGTTTTGGTCCCCATCCTAGACAGTCAATGGTAAGGCGTATACATGTGCGGCATGAATCTCCTTCGCGTTGTTCATCACATTTCTGAACTTGCTTTAGCATTGATTCCGTTGTACGTCACAATCAATACACGTACCTTTCTGCGTAGACGGCAGGTCCTTTTCGATCGGACGAGTAAAGATTAGAGATGAGGCTTGGGACGCGTCTTTCGGATACTCACCAACATCCACCCTTGCTTGCTGTTTGTGTTCTCGGGAGGTCTATTGAAGTACGGTTTGGTGTACCGCGGGTGCTGCTGCTTCGTGATGGTGAATCGTATTCTTCGGGAGCGGGGGCCATGAGTGGGGATGCTTGTGTCAGTGGGGAGCGGCTGGATGAAGTAGACGGTGATGGGCTAGCACTGGGTGATTTGGAACTTTTGTAGGGCATGAAGTTTGAAGATTAGTGGAGGTGAGTGGACCTGAATAAGAAGCAGTCGATCCCGTTTTAAGAAACCGAATGCATGAGATTTCGTGATCTGTTCAGGGTTATTTGGAAAGGGTCCTATGTATGGGAAAGTGGGATGCGGACAAACGATCAGCGAGCGTGTTGGAAGGGGACTCCCGAAGGAGATGGACAGATGCTGAGTGATGGCTTGTAACCAGGGAATCGTGTAATTATAATGATGGCAAAGACACTGCATGCCGAAAGGCAATCTGGATTGTACAGGTACTTGGTATGATAGAAGTGATCGGCTTATTTTTCCTCTTTTTGACATTGAGATCTAAACACAAATCCCTCAGCCGACGACTCTCGCTACCAGGAGCCCTTATTCCATGGATGTCGGATCGACAAATACGTGCTCTTCAACGCAGTTTCGCTGAGGATTTTCCGCTAGTTTTGCAACCTCGTTGTGACAATGGAGTGTGATTACGACTTTGGAAAGAGAAGATGTTGATGACTCTTCTTCGACACTTCATTCATTTGCTTCTGAATCCTCTACTCTAACGATATCGGTACCAGTATTTCCTAGAAATTATGTCATACACCGGAGCCATCGTGAATATGCGCAGATTCCCCAGTTCCGAAAACTGGCCGGCACGCTTACAGAGCAGGAGAATCCCCATTAACCGCGAATACACCTACCTGCAGACTTCTAGCATGACAATTTCAGAGCATCATATGCCCATCCTTCCTGTTCAACGGTGAGTTAACCACAAGAGGCAGTGCCGGTCGGTGAACGTAAATTTCGGATCGTCCCTTTGTGCCTTCCATTATCTTATGTCTATCCACTTGGGATTTTGGCCAAAACCCTTTCGTTCGAAGCTTTCGGTGCATTCTTGTTCCAAATTGAAATCGGAGTTTCCTGTTCCCTGGTTTCACTTCTATCGGCGTAGATAAAACAATAACAATGGATGAATCCACCTTTTTTCGAGACGTGACGCGCTGCCAACGTATCCATGGCTGTTGAAAAGTGGATGAGTTGACCTTTCGTCAGAATGTAGCACACTCTGTCACGAAAAGTAAAGTATCATCAATACTACGACCCTCAGGGCATCAAAACCCCGGACCTCCTCCAACGGGGAAAGGTGGGTCAATCCGTTCGGGAATGATCTCTTTCATATACAAGGTCGCTAAACGATCAAACGTGTTTTCAGAGTTGCTTACTTACCCAGAGCTTACCTTACCTCGGATTTTCTTGATCAATTTCCGTTTTTCCCCGCCTAGAATTGAGGACTTTTGGTCAGAGAACGCTAAGACACTCCGATTCGGAAATGTGATTTCATACCTCCATCTTGGGTACTACCGTCGACCAAGGTGGAGAGGTCCGAACTCACGAATTCGAATCTCCTTGGGCAAGGTATTTTGCCCTCCGGTCTTGTTGGTGTGCAGGAAAAAGTCATTGCGATACATTTCGTTCTACGTAGAAAGATCAACTACAGCCTGGTTCTACAGCTTTCAAGTTCTGCTACATTTAACCAACCAGAAGCTGAAACTTCGCAGACTGTTTGCGTCATTTGCAGAGGACGGCCACAGCCACATGGACAGTTTCAACAGGATTCGTATGTAGGCAGTGTGAGGAGGCGTACACGTGTAGTTGTAGTTACTGTGGCTGAAAAGACGAGTATCGAATGGTTGTCAAGTGATGGGTCCTGGCTAAAGCTTCTTGAAGTTTGATGGATGGACAATGCATGATGGAAGACTAAGATTATGATGCTTGCTTTGTACTCTCGCAAAGGAAAACTCCTGAGCTACTTGTTCCGAACTCCCCGAGGAGGCGAGAAAAGTTGGCAGATGTAAATCGTACATGACGCAAATCTACCGATGTCTATAGAGCTAGGCCAGAAGCAACATTGACAAAGTTGGCAGAGGAAACTTTATTTCGACAGTATCCAATCTAGGGCGGGGTTAAAATAATACAAACTATGTATGTTATTTTGATGAAAGTACAAAAAGCACAAACGGAATGCATGGGTAAGATACGTATGTATTTGCTAGGATTGCCAGAATCAGTCCAATATTTCTCGCGTGCAAGAACGTGAAGCATGGAGTGCGAAAGCAAAGAAAATGCGGGAGAAGAAAAGTTGAATATGAGTTGAAAACTAAGCGGAACAATGATGGAAATGATGGAACGTGAAAGATAATGCAACAAAAATACAAAAACAGTGATGGATGATTGAGAAGGGATGAAAATGATTAAACTGATAGCCAAAGAAGTCGAAAAAAAAAACAGACGGAAAGATACAAAAAACGACATCAATCTTACACGAGAAGCAGTTGTTCTTTATTCAACGCCTTTCTCCACTGAACAGGTTGGGCTTTCATGCGTCCTGCCCTCACCTTTTTCATCAACTCGAGAGCATGCATGCAATTCCCCACGGTCCCTACCTCCGATGAAAAGTTCTGGAGTACTTCCCAGTCATTTTCTACATTCGTCAAACAGCCGCACAGGAAGACTGCAAAGACCGTGCTCCGTACAACAGCATGTCTCACGTCGTTTCGGTGCTGCATAAACGACTTGAAAGCGCTGACGCAATCTTTGACCGCTGTTTCAATATCGGAGACACGCCAGTGATCATCGTTTACGACAGTCCGTAAGTAGACTATAGCGGCTGTCCTGAAAATTTCGGACGCATAGTACCGGGCATCTTCTTCGACATTGTCAAACTGGGAGAAAGTTTGCTGCGACGGTGCTGCAAGCGATTCTTCGAGGACGTTGGCCCGGCGAACTAGCTCTAAAACGCTGCGTTTGCCATCCTTGTCCTGTCGCTGTTTCCAATCCGCCAAGGCTGAAATCTCTGACAAAGCCCACAGGATCCGGTTCTCGCAACCCATAATCTTCATCATCGATAGTTTTTCGCTGAAGTCAGATTGGGGGTCATCGATCCCACTCTGATTGGGATTATAAATCTCGTTAATAACATCGCGGAATTGAGGAGGACGCATTGTCGTCACCGCTGCGATAACGTCGAACCAGAAAACTGTTTTGATGATGAAGTTTTGTTCTTCATGACAGTGAAGAAGGGCATCACGACGGCTGAGGAAGCGCACATCGTTCTCGAGGATGGAGTATACATATAAACTGGCGACTCGCATCCAATCTTCCCATTCACCTCGGCCTCCGTCAAACAGGAAAGCAGAAATGATGTGCAAAGCAGCCATAGCATGGTCTTCGTTGTAGGCGCCCTCAGACAAACGGAATAACTGTAGCAATTCGTCATAACGTGTCCGTGTAGGACCCTCGCGAGAGAGGACACGTTGACCACCCTCCTTATGGATGGCAGACAGTAGAACGGCCGCATCACGAGCCATGCCCGAATTCTTGAGGTGCTTGAACAGGATCCTAGGAAGTTTTTCCATGTCGGCGAGTTGGTACTGCATACGATAGACAGATTCCATGTAGTGTTGCAAGAGAGGATCCGACATGTCAGGCATGAGCCCCTGCCAGGGAAAGTTTTCGTACTGGGGCGAATCGTAATCAAGCTGCGCATGATACAAAGAACCAAATGAGCTCGATTGAATAGGGATCCCTGCTAAGAGGGAATTGAGTACATTAACTAATACATGAGATTATTATACGACAGATCCTTACAGGGTACTACAGTGTTCGTGGCATTCGACATCAGGAAGGGGGTGTAACTCTCGTGGTAATCGCCAAGTTCTTGTTGAGGGCCTCCGTAAGGTGATGAGCTAATATACAGTTGAGAAGAGTGGGAGTAAACTGTTGTTATGAGGAACATGCAAAGATATAAGAGGAGGAATACTTACTAGGGGTATCATATGAAGAAGGACCAGCGCCATATGTTGCTGGAGAGTACAGGTCGGTTTGTTGTTCGCGAAGGTTGGATACATGACCATGGGGTGTCATGTCCTCGTCAAGTTGAAGGGTAGCCGATGAGGGGCTCTCAGATGGGGTATGGGTATGGTTGTATTCAGAAAGCTGGAGTGTCTGGTCTTGCTCGGGCGCCCGAGACCCAGAACCAGAATGTCCCTTGATCATGCCTTGTGATGCAAGGAAGGTCTTGATTTTTTCTCGTAGTTCTTGTACGTTGTTGTTCTCCTGGTGTGGGAGGTTAGCCATACATTGACGACGGACCACACGGAAAACGTACTCTGAGCCATTCTGGGCGTTTGGCACCAAAACCCAGGCACTGAAGGCGTAGACGGACACAAGTTTGGCAGCGACCATGATCGTCCGGCTGCTCGTCACATTTCTGTACGCCACAAAGTGCAAGACGACGATGAAAAAAGACGCGCAAATCACGAAGCAAGGGGATAACGATGGTCAGCAATCACGATGAAGCCTATCAAACGGACGAAGGAGCCCACCTTGCGACGAATTCTGCACGTATAGCATCCAGACTTGGCACGCACGGCGCCTTTGGCCTTTGGCGCTCCGGCCTTCTTTGGCGACGCGGACTTGGGCATAATGAAGTTGGTAGAGTAGTAAGAGGATGATTAGGATACACGATAGCGAATGCAAGGACAACAAGATGACAACAACTATTAGACCGAAAAAGAGAAAGGGAGTGCAGGAGCGGCCATGGATGGGCGTTCTTATAAAACAATTCGCGATAAAGACATTGTTACATGTCACACTTTGCATCTTGATCCAATCTTTTCCCCTGCTTTTTCTGTTTTCAGTGGACGGGAGTGCCCGGGGTCCATCACCCAGCCTCATCTCTCGTAAATCTCTTTCGAATCCCTTTGTTCTTGCTTTGTCCGCAATTCATACCGTGGTATGTCAACCGCGCCTCCAATCCTCCCTCCTTGGTTGCTTTTTAGCAGCTCTTCCAGCCGTTTTATCCCCCAAATCCCCGGCAGTACAACCCTGAAGTGAAATTCTGCTTTACACATGGACATGACCCACCCACCCACCTGAACTCCTTCTGTGAACACCGTCCAACTTATGTCTTTCCAGATAGGCTAAGCGCCGAAGACTCAGGACGCTAACCTGCGCTAACATCGGAGTCAGAATTTCTTCCTTCCTTCCGGGATTACCGGTCATTGTTTAATAACCGTTCTCCAGATGGCAAAATTGAGATTTTCTCGCGTCCTGAACGGCTCGGGCTCCAAGGACTTGTGATAGTTGGTTAAATCCGGGGTTGTACCTTGGCGGAGACGATCCTGACATGAGCAAGTACTTAGTTATATCTGTCTTGTATACATAGTTTTGATTTCACTTCCGAATGCTGAAAATGATTGTAAAAGATAGATCCTACATAGAATGGTTGATGGTCCGCACAAAGCTAAAATCAGCAGGGATGAAAATTATACACGAAGGCATTAGGAATGAAAGGAATGAAAAGAGGTCCAAGGAACACTCCGGTAACTAAGAAGATCATTAAAAAAAGGACCAACTAAAATGTCATTGTCGTAAGTAACATAGTCCCGAATAACGAGTCGTCACTTGGGGGGAACTACCGAGCCCACAGCTCCCTCCTTCTCCTTCTCGTCACGATTTGAAAAGCCAGATCCAGAAAGGCTCAGTCTTCTGACCTTTGCTTTGATTCCACTACTTCCACTCTGACCGGATGTCACCATGGAAGAATTGTTGGGACTGACATCATTGGAATTGACAGCAGGCATAGTCGCAGCAGGAACGTTCTTATTCGCATCCCCAGCAGCAACGCCTGACCCACGACGCGCTATAAGCGCACGTACAGCGCCCAACCATTTAATTTCATCCTCTTCGGTCGGAGCACAGAGCAGCAGTGTCCGCTTCGTGGTCACAATTTTGAACGTGTGTGCACTTTGGGGATCTTCCGATTCAGATACGGCGAATGAGGGTGAAGACACCGGTGGTGGATGTTGCCGATGGGGAACTTCGTATTCCAGGGCATCCAAAACATCAGCTAAGGCGAATTGTCGGTGAGGTTTAGTGTCCTGTATTAGGGCATTGAGCTTAAATGATTGACAGAAGGCAGGAAAACATACCATATGACTAGCCGAATACATTAGCTTTTCACCGGACAATACGAACCATCTCTTCCTCCAATTACGTCTTTTCGACCCACATTTCATCAAATAACCTGATAAAACCGTCTTTCCAGGATCTTTGGAGGCAGTCACAGTCTGAGATTTCGATGGAGAAGAAGCTACAACAGGACGAGTCTGTGACGATATTGATTTTGTTCTTTTGTAACCAGAAGGAGAAGCATCTTCTGAATCAGAAGATGTAGCATTTTGGATGTGTGATGGAGGTGATGGTGTTATGGGAGGTGGTGAGAAGTGGGTCCGGTCAGCACCCCGAGGTATGGGTATGGGAGCTGTTGAAGTTCCAGGGATGGCTCCAAGCTTTTGCCTGGTTTCTTCAATAGCCTGGACCCATTCCTGAACTTCTGCAGGCGTGCTAGCCTGAAGGTAGAACGTTCTGACAGGAGAGACAAGTCCAAATGCGTTCTCGTGCCGCTTCAAACTGACTTGAGTACAAGAATGCACATCAGAGAGTTCCAGCAAACGCAGTAGTTGATATTCGGCGGCGGTCTTGTAATACGCTAAATGGGCAGGCCGCAGCACAAACCAACGTTTCTTCCAGGTCTACAAAACAGACGTTGTCAGACTTTTGCGGGGAAAATCAGGGTCCACACCAACCTTTCTCCGTTCACCCTTCTTCCACAAATAACCGGCTTTAATGACTCCTTCATCAGCAGAACCCTGAGGATTTGCGGTCGACACATCTGCTGTTTTCCAGCCGCCTTCACCTTCATCATCGTCATCTTCCGAGTCCTCACCACCACTGCCAGACCTCCTTTCCGCGATAGACGAAAGTGGTTGTTGAGCACCTGTAAGAGAACCAGCGCCGAGCGAAGAAACCATTCCAGAAGGCGACAAAGTGTAGGGATCAGGTGTCAATATTGAGTCAGAGTCAGATTCTGTGCCAGAAACGGGAGGCACAGTTACTGGGGGTGGCTGTTACATGGTAACAAAATCGTCATCGATCCATAGGGCAATTACGGATGCAAAATTGATTTGAGTACCTTGCTTCTCGCAGCTGAATGTACGGAGAGTTTTCTGTGAATTTCTTGGGGTGAAGGAGGTGCTGCTGCAGGAGCCATGGTTGTCGACGTAGAACGTCTGTGGAGACAGTTCTAGACGCCAACCAACCGCGGGTTTCTGTTTGCTATACACGTGACGTATTTCTCAGTCTGGCAAAGTCTCGCGACAGAAGCTGGCTTTGATGAACACGACCAGCTGACAGTCGTGCTGTTGAGCTATCACACGATAACCATGGTATATGCGTGAGCTGCAGCGATCGTGCCGCGGTCCCGAAGGCGTGCGACGAGGAGAAGCTATGGATGGAATTGTGGGTTGTACAGCCTACAGGTTGAACAGAAAGTTCCAAAATTCTTTCCGCGGTCTATATATCAGTTTATATCCTGCAACTCTGGAATGTGAATATGCCTCAACAGCACTATTCTTGCATGTACACGGTATGCCGCAGGCGGGCACTGCAGCCTAGTCATCTTTTAGGGCTTAGCTGAATAGAAGATGTCCGGATTTGGACTTAAATGCGATCGATAAAAGGTTCTGAATACCTCTTGCAATACAACCATTCCGTCCACCAGCTTTTTCTAAAGAACATTCAGTATTCACCATGTCTCAAGCCAAATTTGACACTGCTGTTAAAATCGTTCAGAGCCTTCCCAAAGATGGCCCCATCAAACCCTCCACAGATGATCAGCTACTCGTAAGTGCATGTCATTAATACCGTGTATAGCGGGCTGAACTGCTTTTTCCTTTTTCACCCAGTTCTACAAATATTACAAGCAAGGTGGGTTCTCGCGTAGTTATCGTAGAATCGTTCAATTCAGCCCGCATCATAAGCTACTATCGGTGACTGCAACACTGCCCGTCCTGGCATGTTGGACTTTACTGGGAAAGCCAAATGGTACGTTGGTTCTGATATCTGATGTTACTTTCAACTCACTCTATTATCACTCAGGGACGCTTGGGACAGTGTGAAGGGCACGTCGAAGGAGGACGCCATGACCAAATACGTCGAGGCTCTGCTAGAGGTACGTGCTCTGCTCACCGCCTCGAATAGTGGCATCACTATCATTGGATGGACATCATCGATTAACTTTTTACCCGCACAGATTTTGAAGAAGAACGAAAATGAGGAATCCAAGAAATACATTGCCGAAATTGAAGCTGCTTGAAAGTGTCGTCGTGTTGTACCTGTCAAGAAGAGTGACATACGCGAAGATATTGTGTGTATTGTATCTGCATTGTAAATGTATATTTCCCCGAGCAAGTCGTCCGCTTCCAAGCCGTTTTAAGCAAGATATCTCGACCGAAGTTCTGGCAAAGCGTACAGCAATGACGCATCTGCTAAAAGGGTCCTGGAGACGCCGAGGCATGAATGCAGATCCTGTATTGATTTTTCCCTCTTCGAATTCCATTCAGAACCGAGGCTATCCCCAGAGGTCATTGCACTCACGCATTTCTGCCCTAGTAAACAATTAATCACTGACGCTGGACGGGCGTCAAGTCTTCTCCCGCTTTTGTGACGAGGACTCCGGACACCCATTTCCACGTGCCCCGAATATCTGCCTCGTTTTTCCATTTTCACCCAAAGAGGTTTAGGCGCCGTGACACTCCACCTCCAGAGTCTGCATCCAACCACGCGTCTTACGCGCCACCAGGTGCGTGTCAGCCTAAAGCTTGTTTTCCCTACACCTTCTACATAGCATATCACCCCACAAACTCCAAGTCCTCTATCTGCGTACAGGCAAGTATACCTCTTCCCAGTTTGTTTCTCTTTACATCCGTGCACAATAGATCGTGAAGATCTATTCCTAAAAGAATCTCTCATCAGTATGCCATGCTCTCAAAGCTAGTATCCTTCTGATTGAATTGCACCTCAACCGTATCATAGGTCCAACATAGGTCGTGCACTGTTCGTCGCCGTCAGGGCTCCCATAGAATCAAAGATCACAATGATTGACCATCGCATTTTCGTGATTCCGTCACTCCGTCTCCGATCTAATGCCAAAGGACACAAGAACCATGAGGATGTCGAACTCGACTATTTTGGAGACATGAGAAAGTGCTTCCACAGTTAAACACAAGTGCTTCTGGCTCGCGTATGTTCGAACCCCTAGTTGTACCGTGACCTCAAGTATTCCCAAACCCACTCGGAAGCCTTTATGTCCGACTTGTGTTTTTCCCTTTTTCTTCGATGGACCCACTCGGATCATTCGCCTGTGATTTCCATTTTCACTTTTGTTGGCTCAAACCCTTGAGACTTTGGATATCAGGTATGTCACGCCTGTAGGACCCTTTACTTGTATAACTGACGTCCAGTTCTTTAATTAATCAGGGACGGCCTCTTGTTTCCCCGAGTCATGCGAAGATAACCAAATATGCTGAAGATGTAGATCCATGTCAATAGAAGGAAATTCCGAGTGAAGCTTTGTGCTTCACTTCCGAGTTTGTTGCCATTTTCCAACTTAACTTGATTCGTTCTCAGACCATGTTCCCCGCAGCGCAGTACCCCGGTTGTTTCATCTCGCTCGTACGATTTCCGGTACCAAGTACATATGACTCATTCTAATCTTCCCCAGCTTTGACGATCGATGATATTACGCCACTTGGAGTCTAGGTTATGGACCTGACCGGCGACCGGCCAATGCTAGCAGGGTTCTTTGAATTGCAGACTGCATTGGCTAATGTTGAATACCATCATTGTATGAGGAGCATCTATCTACATGGAAACCTATGTAGGTCGGGTGGAAAATCGGAACTTATCTGTGATGTGACAAAGTGGGTCGTCTCGTATACTTTCGAGATTTTCTTTTCATGTGAATCCGTATCTTGTCCGTTCGCCTGTCTCTTTCTTACGGATTCATGCATTCCCAGGTCTACATCTGCCAACCTGTGCCTACTCGCTTACATCACGTTCCAGATGAAGATGTATGTAGTGGCCTAACCACAATGATACTGCCTCTGAAATTCAGTCTTCAAACCGTTTCACCTCGCAGTGTCCACTGCGTTCTTACGTCGTCGGACTATGAACATTGTTGTCAAGAAAAATTCTCTTTTGACCGCACCGAACTGGACTGATCTACAATTAAATATTATTATATCACTTCCAATCTTCAGAAGTGATTTGATGATGGAATTCGAATTGGTTGGTGTCTTCCTTCAAGTTGAAACTGATCATTCTCTCAGCGCACCTGATGTCGTACGACACAATAACCAAAGTGGTTCTGAAATCCTTATCCACCGTCAGGGCGTCCTAAAATAACGGTGACCTTCTTATTTCCGTTCCATTTCCCGGTTCAGAGCTGCTGTTGCCTGACCTGAACCGAAATCAATTATTATGTACCACGAGACATGGATTGAAACCTGATGGTTTGAAGTGCTGTTGTCCCGAAGTACGTCCCATACGAGGTTGGCCCTAAGTTTATTCAACAGTTTAGAATTTGTACACAAAAAAGAATCGGGTTTCCATGTACTGCGTCCGTTGCATTTCTCTCGCGATGGCCGATGTACAAGAAGACGGGAGTGTCATTCAGAATGCCTGCGATATTCAACGCTTATTTCATTGACGATCGCCTACCAATTCAGCTACTGGCCAATTTAGCATGATTTTTGGTGATCTTTTTCTCAGGTATTGCCTAACTTCGAGTCGGATCACTCGGAGGGAGTTTTCCAAAGGCCGGTCCAATAGAATCGTTACTCTTGGGGATATTTGTATTGCGAGTCGTAATGTGGATCCTATCGTTGCGCTGCGCGATATGTTCTCCTTGTTCTCCTTCAATTCAATACCCGACAAACGTTCAAAGGGAGTGAACTTATCTATATCCCGTCTCTATTCGCTGAACCTTCCGGCTGCATTCCGTGAGTCGATTGGAAACCTTTCCATTCACCAACAAGTTCAGAGTAAATCTGCCCTAGAGACACTAGCTCACCTTGCCGTCATTCATTTACTCTGGATATCCAAGCCCCTCGACCTTGGGTGCCTCCCGAATGTCCATAAAACGCTAAGCCCGTAAATAACCCGTAGATCAACTGTAGAGTTCGGGATACCGCATGGTAGATTATTGTTATCAGTCTAATTTTTTGATGTCCCCTATACACGTTCCAGTAGCAACAGTCCGCACTACGAGTTGTGGAATTCTGGACCCTCACTAGTACTTCTCATCAACCAAACACTCGGTTTCTACAGACAACAGTGACATTGGCAGTTCCGCCAATTGGCTGGTTGCTGCTTGTGGTTAATACGGTTTAGTAGTATGACTCCATCTGTGTTATGTCGACTTGCTATGAGTGATGACCCGAAAAATGCTAATCATTAAAGGCAAAGACACGATATTAATGATGGCGAGTTCCGCCAAGAACTGGTTGACAGTGGTTGACGACACAGACCTGCACCGATTTTTCATCTCCACCTAAACTGCAACGCAACCGCGACAGAACTCAGAAAGTTAGACTCGGAGCCTGGCCATAATTAGATTCATCAATCCATGAAAAGGCAAGTCGGTGTTAGGCACGTTTAGATCATGCTTGCCCGTACTAAAATACTGAATCGATCAGAATGCTAGTCAATATTCGACACCGCATAGCGATATATTCAACTCTAAGTCCACCGCGTTTTATACAACCTGAAAGGGTTTTGCACAACGGCTCAGCCTCACACCATATGGCGAGCGGAGGTAGAGAGAAGTCATTGCCTCGGGATCAGCGTAAAAAGCTATATTCGCGTTGATGATACAAAAAAGGGATAACGTTATACAAATAGTCCGTTGCAGGCAACCGTTAACCAGTCCATCAAATCAGCACTCGAAAAAAAGAGTAGCGTCTGGAAAAAGAAAGGTCAAAAGTTGACAATCGTGAATGTGTCGTGATTAGTCGTGAAGTAAAAAAGAAAGGCAACAAAGAATTGTCATGATGTGGCAAATGTAAGTTAATCTAGAAAAAACACGGGGTAGCGCAAAGATGGTTGTCCGTCTGGCATTTTGATAGCAAATGAAGCAAAGGATGAAAAGGGTTGACTGATGACCCACGAGCAAGCACTATACGATATTACAATAGAAAAGGTGACACAAGACCCAAGCAAAAATACAGAGAAATGGACTATGAGGTTGTCGCTGAGTCACCGGATAGTGTTTGCATATGGTCAGGATTGGCTACATAGAGACTTGGCCGAGGAACAAGCCCATAGTTTACAGATTTCCTCTTTCGTTCTTCTCGGTTCCTTGTATTGGCAGGAGCAGGGGCGTCATCCACGGTCATCTGTTCGAAGGCTCGCACGCGAGCAGCAACAGCAGTACCTGATATCCGCCTTGAGCGTCTTTCACCACTAGGAGTACTATTGTTCGATGAATTGGAAGCAGCAGATGATGGTGTCGGAATAGTAGGGGGTGAGGGGGTTGTCTTGGGTGGAGATGAGCGCAAGTCCGATACTTCTGCATGGACTTGTGCTGCCTCAGCGTTAGACATCTCCACCGGTGATGAAGAACTGAATGACATATCGACACCGTGAACGATGTCTCCCCTTCCATCCTCGGGCGACCACATCTCAGCATTACTATCTGCACTGGCATTGGAGCTTCCTCTCGTTCCGTGACTTCCCGTCCTTTCTCGCTGAGCCACATCCATGCCCGCCATCCTCTCGATGGCTTCAGAGTCTGCAGTTCGGAGCGACGACAAAGACTTGCCATGCCCACCTCGGTAGACCTTGGAACCATTACCTCTCGACAAGGCTCGTTTGATAGAATTGGAGCGATTGGATTTAGGAGATTCATTTTCAGGTGACGCAGAATGCTGGCTTTCTTCTATCGCAACAAGCCGCGGAGGAGGGTTAGGATCTCGGATTTCGGGCATGCCACCACCGCCGCGGTGCCGTGATCCACTCGCGCGCCTATCGAGGAAGTTGGTACGTGAAAATCGAGCCCACCATGTATCACTCCGGCGTATTGGCTGGTAATTCGATGAGTCTATTAGGGATGATGGTCGAGGACTGACATTGAAAGAAGATATGGAAGTGCCTCCAGAAAGGGTATCGAACGGACTGAGCGTTCCACCTTGTTCGTTGGAGTTGGTATTATGGGACGACATAGATGGAGTGCGATTACTGTGATCACTCTGGGAAATAGTACCTCGTGATGTTTCTGTAACAGGACTCAGAGTATGAGGCGCTACAGGGACTAATGTATCGATGTGAAGAGGTTGACTGGGTCTCGGATATGGTCGGCGAACAGAAGATGGGACCTCTTCAATATCGTTGTATGGATCTGGATCTGCAAAGGGATCGGCGAAAGGGTCACCATAGCTGTAATCGGTTCTGGAGCTACTATAGCTCATTCCTCTGCGATTGGATGGTCGAATGATCCCGCCGTGACCAGGAGCTGCCGCTCCTATGTATCCTGTTTCCCCATCTCGCATCATAGCAGCTCCATCCGAGAAGGGATCGGTTTTTTCTGCCCAAGGAGTCGCCGGGTTGCTGATATTAACATAGCTAGAGGTACTCGGTTCTCTGCTCTTGAGTCTCATAGCACTTCTCAAGGACCAAGAACTGCCACGGCGGAAGTTGTACCACGGTGTTGGGTTGAAGTCGCGAGTGTCTTCATCGGCTAGCATGTCTCGACGTTCTGGAGTCCGTCGAATAATAGCGAAACCAGCAAGTCCTGCAGGAACTGCTGTGAGAGCGTTGCCAAATTTGAATTTCTTGAACATTTTGCCCAAGTCGCGTTTTTCTCCGAATGCATGAGTGGACTCCAGACCTTGACCAAGGTGGGGACTACTACCTCCAAAGTTCTCATTCAAAAGCATGAATCGGCGCTCTTCATCGACAATGCGGCCCCGTCGTCGAACATAGTAGATAACCAATACTGCAACCACAAGAGCTCCAAGTACACCGAGAGTGGTGCCAACAGCAATAGCAGTCGTTCTGCCATTGCTATTAGAATTATTAGGATCTTGTGGATTGCCATCGCTGCCTCCTCCATCACCACCTCCATCACCTCCGCCATCTCCATCACCTGGTATCCCGGTAGGGTGTCCGCCGTGACCACCGGATCCACTGCCTGAACCAGAAGTCTCTGTCGATATCGGTATCGTCTGTGTCAAGGATGGTGAAGAAGGAGGAGTAAACGAAGGTGAAAATGAGCCATCGGAAGGATTGTAAACTTGCAAGGGGGCCGGTGAAGGTCCAGAAGCGCCATAGCCTAAAAATGACATTAGTCGGTACACGTGCGAGTGATAATAATAGCTCACCAAATCCGAAAATGACCTCAGAACCATACGACACGGCGAAATGATCTCGTCTTTGACCGACTTGGGACAGACTGGAGACTGGAGACCAGGTCAATGGATTCTGTGTCAGATCAAGAATCCATCCGTCACTGTATGTCGTTTGGAAGTCAGCAGTACATCCTCCTTGTATCAAGATTTTGCCACCGTCAATCAAAACGGCCGCAAAGGCTCTACGTGGAGAGGGAAGGTTCTCGGTAGAGACATCCCATGTCCCCCAAAAATAAGAAGAGGCTGTTGTATCAAGAACCCATATGGTAGAGAAAGGGACCAATCGATTGTTAGGCTGATCATATCCTCCAAAAACTAGCATGGTCCCATTGGGAAGAATGATAGACGAATGTCCTGTGATGCCACCGGGTCCATTATCACCAGGTAGTTGATTGAAAGAAGGACCATGGATGTCGAAAACATAGTGGTCTGAAAACGCAGTTCCTGATCCGTCTGCCTTTTCACCTCCTACAAGAAAAACGAGACCGTTCCTATTTGTAATGGAGGAGTGACGCATTCTGCGTATGGGCTCGTTACCCCAAGAGGAAGGCTCCTGAGTAAAAGCTGGATTAGAACGGTCCAAGACATCCAGCACCCATGCGGAGTCTGGACGGACAGTGAGGACCTGAGGCGAGTTTACAGATGGAAATCCACCGAAAATGAGCATTTGGGAAATGTTATATGCAGACATTGTGTGCCAAGCAACCTTTGGGCCGGAAGATTGAGACGAGTTTGAGCCGTCGCTGAGAAGTTGCCAGGGTGGAGAAGAGGCATCGAATGAAGATGAAAGTGGAAGGTAGAGAAGGTCGTTGTTAATCGGTGCGGTGGTGTACGAGAAGGCGTTGAACTGGTCTGTCATGCCTCCTTGGACATATAGAGCGTCATTTATCACAGCAGTTGCCTGACCCCATCTGAAAACCACTTGGAGCTGAGAGGACTACCATCTGCGGTGAAAAAATGATAATGTACCTTGGAGGCGAAGTGTAAGCATACACTGGTGCATCAAGAAACCGGAGCAAAAAGATAGGCAGTAGGAGGAAGCGCATGTTCCATATTGACATTTGCCAGAGGAGAAATTGAGGGAGATAGAAGATTTAGGCGTGTAGAATAGGTGGAGAAGAGTACATATAATTCGTGACGTTGATCGTTATTAGTTCGTGAGCAAAGATAGGCAGATGTGGAGTTGCAGGAAAGGTACGGCTAACCGTGGAGTGTGGCACGTGGTGGCTGTGCTGCTTGTGGCCAGTTGCCGACTGGTTCCTGTCTTGCTCTGGAATTCTGGCCTCCATTGTCAGCGCGTCAGCGTTCAACATTCTGAAGTTCGTGGCCGGCGCACTAACTATCATTTCATGAGTCTTAGGAACACGCCATGGATTTGCTGAACGTTTTCGGGTACTCAAGGCTCATAAGGATTTGACCGGCGGGGGTTGCCAACAAGTTGTTCGATTTCCAATTTTGCCTTAGCTGCGCCAACTGTGTGTGGCAGCCTCATCTAGGGTCAAGGGCGCTCCTCAATAGACTAGAGTTTGACCTTACAGAGCCCATGATGCCGGTTCATCTAATCATTGCATGCGCGGTGGTTCGTTATTGACCGGAGTTTTGTCTGCCCTGTTTTCCCTGGCATAGTGTGCGTTGTCAAGATCTGCAACTCAAGAAAACTCTGCAATTATTGTGTATGCCATTTTCATCATCTATGGATGAGCCCGGAACTTCATCAACGAGGGAGAAGATGACCTCCAGCTCTAGGATCCTCTCGTCTGTAAAAAGGGTTATGCGAAACTACTTGGACCGTTTCTGGGCTGTATACAACGTGTCCTAACACTCACGGTACGCTGCCTTGAAAATCGCTCAATTTCTTGACAGTTTGATTGTTCGGGGACCGAGTCGTTGCAATTCCCTCGTTTCATGGATCATTCACTGAACATTTCGCCAACCGGTATGTTGAACCGCACCCTCTCGCGCTTGCGGTTTCATAGGCTCTCAACGGACTCTACATCTCTCGGGGAACTCACGAAGGACCTTTTTGCAAGATCCACATCCCCTAGTTCCTATTGCAATGCGGTGAGCACGAAACCTCCACGTACTTCCATCTCCTGGTGACGAGTTCTAACTAGTCGCCAGCTCAAACTTCATTCTCTGGACGACTATATTCTGGCGTGGTGCCAAGTAGCAATCGGTATGGACGTTAATAGGTCGTTTGAAGGCACTTTCTCCCGCTGGGAGAAGAGATCCCTCAATTTGTGGATAATTTCATGCCGGGGTAGTCTTTTATGTGTTTCAGACAGAATGTGCGTGGAGGTGTGGATGCGCAACTAATACATAACTTTTTCCTTTTTTTCCCTCATGCAGCCTCCCTCCCCGAGCAGCTCCATTTCACGAGGCTGATGGCGAAATTTTCGGCTAGGATACACCCGCAGACTCCTGCGGGTTGTAGGTATCGCTGTTATGTTGCCGGCAGGTTGCAGGTTTCCAACAATTCAGACCTGCATATACTCAAGCTCATCCATCCATCCACAATAAAGTATCGACTGATTTGCATCTCTCGAGTTGGTACCTATTCACCACAAGCTCCGAGTCGATGAAGCTAATTTTCTCCATGAACAAGCTCTTTAGCTCTAGCATTTTCGTGGGATCGATCACCGACTGATTTTGCAGGGTCCTGTCGCCTCCGAGCCACCACACGTCCATAGACAGGGAAATTGACAGGAAATTATTCTTCCTACTTGAATTCAGACGCCGATGCATAATTACTTGAGGTAGGCGGTTATGATAAATTTGCACCCTTCAAAGTGCCTAGTCGAACGTCCGACTCGCCGCCGCCTTTAGGATCGTGTTCAGTACGCACTGTGCACTGTTTTCCGAGGCTGGCATTTTACTGATCAAAACACCAGGTCTCCACCATCAATTCAAATTCTTCCCTCAAATTCAGAGCGAATGTGCGATAATCTGAGTAAAACCATTTGCCCTGTTCCTCAGAAGCCAGCACTTGTTTGCCGACTCGAAGCGCAGAAGCGCGATACAGGGAAGCTTACGCCAGATTAGATGGTAAGGGGACTTGAAGGGCTCTCGAAGCTTCGCCATGTTTTGGGGTTCTGTTTGCACGAGTTGCTCATTCCATTGTACGCTTGACGCTTGTGTTCTCCAGGTACAGATCAACAATCGACTATTCAAGGCAGTCTCCCAAGGAAGATGACGCTGGCCAAAATGCCTGACACGCGTTAATCTCTTTACGTCTGGACGTCATGTTTTGGGTATATCGACAGTGCCGGATACCGCGTATCAAACGGAGCGACCGACAGGACTCGGACCGTCTGTGAATCTGCATGTTGGACTCAACCGCGAGTACATCGAGGGAATGTCTGGTGGACTAGGGTTCGAGCTGGTCGCAAGACGAATACTCTGCAATGTATATTTTCGGATCCGGTGGCCGGAAATTTCATGTTTTGCGCGAGGCGGATCTCAAGCCCAAACCGAAAAAGATAATGGGCCGACTCTAGGGCTCGTGTTCTGTGTCGAGCCTGAAAAGCTGAGGTAAAGGTTTGAAGCACGAACTTAGCCTTAGGAGTCTCTCTGTAGTAGGAAACAGCAGGATATTGCGGAGATTACATGAGGTTTACCGCATTAATGAAGTGCATTCAATGAATTCATGATAATGTGATAAGTTGGGAATATCTTCCTACTTATCAGAATGCGCTCCTCGGTCCAATCGAACCGGCCAGCTGCAGTCTTGTTGAAACCTCCTAGGAGATCTCGAATACGGGGATGTGGGGATTCGTCGATATCACACTTTGAGCCGCGAAAGGTGGAAAACGCTTCGGGCCCGCCATTTTGCAAGCAGACTTTTAGCCAGTTTGGAAATGACCGACTGTAGATCAAAATCTTAACCAAGGCAAAAAGTTCGACGATTAGCTTGGAACCCGAGGAAGCTTAGAAGCTTTTCATTAGGCATCTGGTCTGGTAGAACATCCCTATACTCGAATGTGGTATTCTTAGCGCAGTAGAAGCAGCAGCACTCGCAGGGCACGCCGTTTGCGCAGCTCTCAGACATTGCCTGAAACCGGACCCTGTTCTGCGCCACTCTCTCTCTCTCTCTCGCCATTGTTTGGTGGTCAACAATGGTGATCGGATTTTAGAGCGATTACTCTCAAGGGAAGGGCAGCTGGCACACACGAGGCGAATCTTATGCTGTCCGGCGATTTGCTAAATTCATACACCTAATCTCTGATTATTGATATGAATAGACCCTGAGGGAGCGTATTAATACACCAGAGCATTCGCAACTCTCGAAAGACCCTGGCACATCCCCTTCAGTAACCGACCCTCCCTTGTTGACGACCGACACTCTCCAGATGCACTCGTTCAACAAAACGAGACACGCAAACTCCCACTGGTACCATGTTCTTGGCGTTCGAAGCAATGCTAGCAGAGACGAAATCAAAGCGGCATACAGGAAGATGGTACGTTCTCCAGGTTCGTAAAACGGTAGAGGTTGCTGATTATTCCATCAAAAGTCTTTAGCATGGAACCCAGACAGACACATGGAGGACAAGAATCATGCAACAGCCAAATACAGCGAGGTAAATCTTCAGAAAAATTCGTTGCCAGGACATGTTTTTGAGAGGTTTTTAGATCAAGCATGCATACCTGGTGCTCATGCAAGCACATCCAGAGGAAGCCAGCGCCCCCCACAGGACTTCACGTTTATCCGAGGAGCACAGTCCAATTCGCACAACGCGTCCACCGCTGCGCCGCGCGACTACGCACCATGACTTATCTTCCGCGAGATCATCAGAGCACCCTACTCGGAGTTCGACCACGCAGTATAGTCCGCATCACTCTGCAACAAGATTGTCAGTAGATAATGCTCAAACTAGACCCCCATTCACTGCTAGGTCCACTTCATCTACCACTATGGGAAGTCTGTTCTCATCTCGCCATTCAAGCCTCGAATCTGTTACCACCGCTCCAAGTTCACCTACTCTGGTCCTTCGCGATCTCCCTAAATTCGAACCCGTTCCAAGTCATGCCCCTACTACTCCTGCTTCCATCATAGAAGTTTTAAATCTGAATAAACCTTCCCCATCCGTATCTATCAATCCTTCTATAACATCTCGACGATGTGATCCCATGTCTCCAGCAGGCTCTAAAGACTCACGTACACGGCCAAGGTAAGAGGTTGCATTCCAAACTATTACAGCCCAACTGACCCCGAACCTGCTGCAGTGAAACCGTTCCCCCAACACCCATCACTCCCAAGCAGGAGCACCAGAAACTGATACCCGAAGTAAATTATGACCGCATCCCATCATATGGCCCAATTTCCTTTGCTCGTGGATTCGGGACATCCAAAGAGTGGAGGTACACGCTTACCCTCACACTAGAAGAACTCTTCCATGGAAAAAAATGTCACTTTGTAATCACCAGACACATGCTTAACAAGAAGACTGTAGACGTACCCATCGAGGTAGAAGTCCCTCCCGGATGTGAAGCCGAAAGGACTATCACCTTTTACAACATGGGGCACGAATATCAAAAAAACAAATTTCAGGATATTGTCTTTGTTATCGCCCAGTCCGATCATGACGTGTTCACTAGGAACAATTACGACCTCGTAATGTCATGCACGGTACCCTGGACCGATACTCTGAGATACCAGGATGGTCGATGCAATGTCACCGGTATCGATGGACAAACTCTTTGGGTAAAGGTCAGCTGTCCAAAGAAGCGAGGTCGTCGGGGAAGACAGGTGATAAAGAATGCTGGGATGCCAATCCTGCGTAAAAACAAGGTCATTGGCAGAGGCAATTTGACCGTACAGTAAGTCATTCCATTTACACTCTTTGTGATACGCAGTGGGACTCATTCTGTTTTTCTCTTCACCAGCTGGGAAGTCACACCTCCTCCTCGGGCGTCTCGATGGCACGCCTTCAAGACCGTGTTTCGATGGACAAAGAGACGATAAACTTTCAGTCATTCCTTTTCACTCTCGATTTGATCCATGTATAACCTTAAGTGTATGCATACATAAGCTTTCCTCCCTTAATGTAGAAAACTGGACCTTCGTTACACACCGTATTCGTAGTCTTTGTAGGGTTAATGGATATGCGAATAAAATTATTTGGATTACATTCTCCGAAATCGAAAGAGACCAGACCACTGAAATTGAGACCGCAGATAGACTTTCTGTATCTGTATCGACCGAGGAGCTTGGCGTTAACGCAGGAAGGATAGCTGCCCAAATCATCCGAGCGATACGGCAGCCTGCCTTTGTGGGCACGTCTACCACGAGTCAAACACACGTTCCTTGCAGTTTCTGCGACAAAGAAGGAAACGGTGACGACGGAAGAGAACACTGCAATTAAGATTGGGCAAGGGGAAAGCAGAATCGTTGAATTGGGTGGCTGGATGATTAATGTCCCCGGTCAAGAGGCTTCTCGGATGTTTGCGAAACTGCAGCAGGGGAGGATTCTTCTATGGCGACTTCATTGGCAAGCCTCGATATCTCTGAAAAGGCTTCTTTGAGTCGATCAAGATCAGCATCCAGGCTTTCTGCTCGAGTTTTCATCTGGATGGAGGGATGAAAGTAATAACAAGGTGTACAGGATTCAGAAAAAGCTTCGGGGCAGAGAGGAGGATATGTCGTACTGCTGCGATTGTGTCACTGGCGGCGATGAGTTCATGGTGGTGGTTGTAAACCAAGGATTGCCGTTCGCTGTCGAGTTCTCGTATCTCTGTTCCGGGGTGTCATGAAGAGGCAATGCATACAATCGGAAAGTGGGCTCACCAGCTAGAATTTCATTCTCTCGCTTCAAGAGGGTAGGAAGTGACGAAGTCGTTATCAGCTGCTCATAGTAAGCTTTTGCGTCAAACACGGGTGAATCTAGAGCAGTGTCGTGTGGTAGGTAAAATGTGAATGATTGTTAGTTTGGCAGAAACACGCACCCAAGTTCATGGGATCGGTAGGTTTACCAGAAGGTGGGGGAGGTCCTACCCCGAGACCATAGTGCTTTCTTAACAGGTCTCTAGCACGAGTCTTGGGAGGTGTTGAGGTTGATGGTGTTGGCCGTCGAGAAGGAGCTGAACTAGCTGGTGCAGAATTTGCTTGTGTCGGCGTCGCTGGCGTCACTGGAGTCGGTGTCACAGGAGATAAAGGAGTGGCGGATCGTAGTGGTGAGGGAGGTGGTCGGGGGATCGAAGACAACCGCCGTGTAGGTGTAGAAGGGCTTGACATAGTCACTATGAAAGCTGTTGAAGCGCTAAATTTACGCGACTTGCTCGCGTCCAACTCTCCAACAGTCTACAGCTATCATCAAAATACAAAGCGATTCTTGGTTGTAATTAATAACATGCTACATACAGAAACACGACACAGAGCAGAGCATAACAAGGGCATAATGATAACACGTTTAGCAACACGATTTAGAGTCCAGTAAAGCCAGTCCTTTGTGGTCCATGCAATCTCAATCTTATAAAGAGTGCCTCTAATCTTCCCATCCATACATCTCCCTATCCCTCTTTGCTCTCCTCATCTGCTGCCTCTCCTGGTCAGAATAGGCCAGCCATTCGGTCGTCCCACCAACGCTTTCCACCAGTTCTTCCTCCCACTGCTCCTCCATTTCCAATTCCTTCTTTGTCTTCTTCCTCGGCGGAGGAGGTGGCAAAGGTGGCGGCGGATCTTTCCGATTGGGATGAAGTGGCGCAATACGCGAGAGAAGTGATTTGGATGATTTGAGATAAGGAGAATAGGCAGTGCCCGTCACGGAAGAGCGTTTACCAGACTGTGCAGGCGAGTGGAAAGGAGAACCAGGAAGCGAATTGACGCGTCGTATGAGTTCTGACATGGGTGTCGATTTGACACGAGGGGCAATGGTATAGCGAGAGGTAAGAGAGGTAGGCTGGGGTTTCTGTGGGTCTTCCTCGATGGCTGGTTTGTTCGTTGTTTTGTCGACAGGGTAAAGGTTTTCCTAGAAAGTAGGATGTTGACACAACAGAGGATGCAACTGCCATTGAGACATACTTTAGCATTGGTGCTGAGGCTCAACACCTGCTCCTGCATCTGGCTATCAGGAATGACTTCATTTGCAGCACCCGATGAAGAGGATGCTTGACTCTTCTTGCCTTGCGACTTGGAAGAATTCTCCTCAATATTCAGCTCGTCCACAAGCCCTAGCTCTTCATCGTCCGAGGTGACGACACGCTTCCCCTTTCCTTTGTCCTTACCCTTTCCTTTCGTGGTCGCTTTCTTGGAGGCATTTACATTAGGGTCGTTATCAGAGTTGGCCTTCTTGCTGGTCTTTTGTTTCTTTTTCTTCGGTGCTTCGGCTGGTTCTATGCCTCTACGACCATCTCCATCATCAGAAGGCGACTTCCTCTTCTCTGCAGTAGGAGACTGGACCTGTTGGATACTCTGCATTGCGTCAGAGTTTCCTATAGACTGAGGGACAGGACCAGGCTGTGTCCCTGGAATTTCATCGCCGAAAAGGTCTATTCCACCCCAGCCGACGATAGCATCGTTCTGCATGACGGCGCCTTCGTCATCGTCAACAAATTCGGTACTCTTGAAAATTTCTTTCTCTTTTTGTTTCCCTTTCGATTTTGCTTTATCCGTCAGAGTTTCTTTGGCCTTGGCTTTACCCTTTCCAGTAGTCGAAGGAACGTAAATAACGACATCGACTTTTGGAAGAGGTTTGGCCTTTACCTTTGTCTTCTTTTCCTTTGGAGCCTTTGCTTTGCCTTGAGATTTATCCTTGCCAGACTCGGCTCCTTCGACATAATCGTCTCCGTCGTCATCATCGTCGCCCTTCTTCTTGCGTGGCTTCCTTGGTTTCGTCTGCTTCTTAGCAGTAGAAGCACCTGCGCCGTCTCCAGCATTGGGAGGAATAGTGGGAGGCAACATCGACAAGTCGATGACCTCTTGCGGCTGCGGCGCGATTTCGGAAGAAGAACTGGCAAAAAAGGGCGGTGGCGGAGGGGGCATGTCAGAGCCACCATCGAGTTCGTCGACTTCTTCGACGCGTTTCTTCTTTTTCTTTCGAGATTGTACAGGTGATGGAAAGGGAGAAGATGAAGGAGCACGAGAAGAGTACGCGGGTAATGTGACGATGGGAGGAAGACCAGCTGAAGACGAGGGAGGATCGGATGGGGGTAAGATGGATGGGGCAATGGATGATGTGGGCATAGGTAAAGAAGGCTGAGGGGAGGAAATACGCGGCTGTTCTTTAGTGCGAAGCTTAGGCTTTAGCCTAGGTTTAGTTAGAGGTAAGCCGAGTTCATCCTCAGAACTCAGTTCAATAATATCTGAAGATAGAACATTGGGACGCTTTTTGGATTGAGTAGGGGGGTCTGAGGAAGCTTCTTTGGATGCAGAACGTGATGAGCTCGACTTGGCGTCTCTGGAGCGCATTTTGGCACGGTCAGCGATGCTCAAGATCATCGAGTCACCAAATGCACTGGAAACCGGAGCTTGAATTGAATCGCGAATAGGAAACAAGGTAGAGTCGGTAGAGATACTAGTGTTTGCAGACGATGTGCCGTCTGCATTACAGGCTGACTTGTAATTGGGTTTAGGTCTTGGTCGTGGTTTGGGTGCAGTTGGAACAGACGCTGCAGTCGCCGGTGCAGACGTGAAGTTGGAAATAGAGTCGCGATGTGGAGTATTTTCTGTGAACTGAGATACATGAGAAGAGTCTTGGGCCATGGCGGGAGCTGGCAACGCTAGAAAAGTATTAGCAAGCATTTTGTTGACGAGATGTTCAATCGCGTACCTGTCTGTTTAATCGGCTGAGGGGGTGGCAGAAGCATTTCTTCCTCTCCCTCACTATCAGCAATGACTTCGTCATCCATTTCTGGGTCCATCATGGTAGCTGAGAAGGAATAACACGAGGGGTGCAGGTGGTGGTCGAGATCAAGGTGAAGAGCTAAATGCAAGTCACATGTTCGTGACGACACGCGCAGACTTTGCGAATTTTTGCCGAGTAAACTCGGGCTTTTGCTGTCATGTTGCGCGCATCCAAAACTCTCGGACACTTGGCCAAAACCAGGCTTACTCCCCTTACTCTCCACAGATGTCTCTCCACTGAGCCTCTTCTTCAAAACCCCGACCACTACCGTGTTCTGCGCATAAGCAACCTTCCCTCCGGCATACCTGTTTCCACCTTGCTCGATCATATACGTGTCGATGGACCCATTGAAAGCATTCGCTACGATGAGAGAGACAACAGTGCCACATTGTCACTCGTGGACAACCAGGCAGCCAAGAGCCTCCTAAAAGAAACTGTCAACATCAATGGCCAGAGTCTGTCTTTTGAATATGCGCCGCCAAGTCTGCAGCGCAAACTCTCTGCGTCCTTGGTAGGGTCTATAGGAGGATTCTTTGCTTCTCGCTTAATTCAATTGGACCTACGAGAAGGCGCATCTGAGGAGTGGTATTCAGATGAAGTACAAAAGCTATGTGGACCTGTCCAAATCGAACGTATCACACTCGACAAGGCAGACTCAAAAGCTACCATCCACTTCACAGACCTCTTGGACGCTATCAAGGTGCGTGAATACTTTACACGCTCCTGTTGACGTCAAATAACGGTTACCATAGGCTAAACAAACCTTTATGGACAACGGCACACCTGCCAACAAAATCCATTGTCTAAAAGATCCTTGTGACATCAATACCGGCGAAGACGTCGGTGAAAAGTTCTCAGTCCTCGTCAAAGGCGCCGATCCCAAATTCCAATCCGTTGCTGAGGCCACTGGCGGGCTTTTAAACAACCTGCCTCTTTCAGGTGTATTCAAGTCCGCACCCAAAAATGCTATGGTGTGTTTCATATGCCTTCAGGCTGCCCGCTGCGATATCTCATCGCCTTCTCTGCAGATAATTGACTTTATAAAGTCTTCGGATGCTCAACGCTTCATTGATAGCTTCAGTCATCCTGAGTGGTCTGTTGAATTCGACCCAAGACCTCGAAACGTTCAGACCTATAAAATACAGCTGATCAACCGCCTTGGAGCAACCAGGAGACTCTTGCTTACTGGTCCTACAGACCAAGTCAGAAATTTCACTTCACGTACAAAGATTGCTCGCCATTCCGCTCAACGTCTCCATCAGAGGGATGAGGACCAGTGAGTGTTCATACCCAGAGTATATTGTTATGTGCTGATCGCTTTTACATCCAGATCTGCTGCTGTGATCGTGTTCAGCGGCATCAACTATTCCATGAGGAGCATGCACCCTCTGAATTACGATAAGAGGCTCTGGAAGGCTTATCCAGCTCTCAGCATTACCTATGCTGCAGAGCCGCAACCCGAAGCTTCGAAGATCTTTGAGCAAGAGAGTACGGATCTCCTGTTGCCCTGGACTGCACCTTCATCATAAAATGCAGTTTCGCACTTTTTCAAAAACACTCCGTAGTATCGGAACTCTAGAGATTATAGTCGTTGTTATAATGCTTTGTATACATGAACATAATAAACCCCTCAACTTGTTATTCGGAACGCAATCGGAAAGACCTGACGTCGGACAAACCTATATCCAGGCAAATAAGCAACTTCCGCTTCTTATCGTCCTACCACTATCATGGCCACCTCCCAAACCACAATCATCCCTCATAATCAACAGCCATTGATCACTCGAACTTATCCCGAGCAATCCGAGCTCGATACTCTTATCAAGAATGCTTCGGAAGTTCAGAAAACCTGGAGTAAGGTCCCATTAAAAGAAAGAATCGCAATCGGACGAAAATTCATGGTAAGCTATTTGAGCACCTCCCAAAGGGTATCTATTCACGCCGATCAGGACGAATTCCGCGGTATGAGCGAGGAGATCCCAATGGAATTGACGATGCAGATGGGCAGGTCATTTTCGCACATTTCTTTATTGCTTTACTTCAATCTCACGTTTTCAATGATTTACGCGACAGACCCGTTTCCCAATGCCCTGGTGAAATCCGTGGATTCCTTGAGCGTGCAAGCTACATGCTAGATATCGCAGAGTCATCTCTAGCCGATGTTTCCCTTGCAGACACCGACAAACCGGGGTTCAAGCGATACATCAAGCGCGTTCCTCTAGGTGTCGTACTCGTAATTGCTCCTTGGAAGTGTGTTATCCTTTCTCTTTTGCTCTGATCGACTTTAGACTGATCTATTTAAACTACCAGCTTCCCCTACCTCGTCTCAATCAACTCTGTCCTCCCAGCCCTCATCTCGGGAAATGCAGTCCTCTTCAAACCATCCCCACAAACACCTCTCACCGCTGAACGATTCGCACTTGCACTAACTCGTGCTGGGGTGCCGAAAGATGTGATCCAAGTTGTTCATATGTCGCCTTCCCTAACGACATTTACGATCCAACACCCTCTTGTCAACTTTGTGTCATTTACTGGAAGTGTTTCTGGTGGTCGTTCGGTTGAAGAAGCTGCTGTGAAGGCAAAGGGATTTAAAGGCGTTGCCCTGGAGGTGTGTTGGTGATTTTGTCTTTCATGGAAAAGGTTGCTGAAACAGATGCGAGATAGCTTGGTGGAAAGGATCCAGCGTATGTCAGGCCAGATGCAGACCTCGACTATACGGTCGCTGAACTAGTAGACGGTACGTGCATGTGATAACTCATTCTTTGTCCTGGACTGATACTTCGCCATAGGTGCGATGTTTAATTCTGGACAAAGTTGTTGTGCTGTGGAGGTTGGTACTGATTTCCATTGCCCTGAACATGAATTGACAGACCAATGATCTAGCGTATCTATGTTCACGAGTCGGTTTATGATACCTTTGTTGAAAAGTACGTTGCGATGGTCAAGGTGAGTCAAAGCTCATCTTTTGAACTATTTGTGCTCATCTCTGGTGATAGGGATATAAATTAGGCGACCCCACCCTACCTGAGACCAACCTCGGACCTGTGGTCAGTGTTGCAAGTGCAGAGAGAATTCGTAAGCAGGTTGCAGACGCAAGTGAGACTTGATTCTACTCGAACGTACCAACATTAATTCATGGCGTGTCTTTTAGTCAAGGCTGGAGCGAAGCCTTTAATACCAGAGGATCTCTTCCCTACCGCACAATCGTAGGTCCTAGTTTTTGAGGCGCAGCTTGTTCTGTGTTAACGTTAGCTGCAGTGGAACTGCATTCGTAGCCCCTCAAGTTCTTGTCAATGTCAACCACTGTACGTTGAACATTACTCAGTCGTTCTTCTTCACTAACTCGTATCCACAGCTATGGACGTGATGATGGTAACAATATTCTTATCACTCATGCTACAAAAACTAACGATGCTTGTATTAAAGGAAGAAACTTTCGGACCCGTCATTGGAATCCAAAAAGTCTCTTCGGATGAAGAAGCCCTGAAGTTGATGAACGACTCTCCCTACGGCCTAACCGCATCCGTCTGGACCAATGCTGCCGCAAATCCAGAATCCCAAGAAGCGTTTTTGAAGTTTGCCGATGAAATTGAAGCTGGGACTGTTTTCCTTAACCGGTATGTCTACTGTGTATGATGTGTGTTCTTTGTTATTGAGCTGACCAAACTTAGGTGTGACTATCTCGACCCTGCCCTTGCATGGACTGGTGTCAAAGATAGTGGAAGAGGTATTAGTTTGAGCAAGTTTGGTATGTGTCCCGCGCCATTTTAGACTTGAATGTTCGTTCTAATGGTATTATTTGCAGGGTATGATCAACTCACAAGGGCGAAGTCGGTACACATGAAGATCAAAACAAACTAAAATCTGTAAAAGGAGAAAACGATGTATAGATAGACAAAGTGTAACCAATAAAATGACCATTCGAATCCGTGAGAAAGAAACACGTCTCTTCCCCTATTCCGACGCCATATCGTCTTGTTCCTCCAAGCCATGCAAATTCAAGTTATCAGCGATCTTCACCTAGAGGTTGAACGGTCTGGCAGTGAGCCAGGCCTCGAGTTTTACCATTATGACATTCCAGTTAAATCTGAGCACTTGGCTCTACTTGGTGACATTGGTTGTACAATCGACGATAAATTGTTCGATTGGCTCAGGATTCAACTACGTCGTTTTAAAATTATTTTCTTCGTCTCAGGGAACCATGGCAAGTTCTACATTTTGGCTATCATTCATTCATTCAAAAATAATCTTTTTCATCAGAGCCATACAGATCGACTGTTGTGAGCGTCGTTTGCGAAAAATCATCCAAATAGCCATTTGACACGGATCTTGTAGGAAGAGTCTGCACGGCGCCTCAGCGACTTTGCCACCGAGTCCAACGCCAACTCATCTCTCGGAAAGTTCATCTATCTCAACCGCACCCGTTACGACGTCTCTGAAACTCTTACAATCCTGGGATGCACCCTTTGGTCCGCTTTGAATCCCGAAGACCTCGACATCTTGTCCTGGTCCATCACCGATTTCCGAAGAATCGACTCTTTCAATCCAGAAGCGTATTCTGCTCTACACAGAGGTGATCTAGATTGGCTCAATAACACAGTATCCTCCATCGCAAAAGACGAGCCTCATAGAAAAGTAGTCATTTTCACTCATCATGCTCCTACGAAAGACGGCACAGGCAATCCAAAGTTCAACGATGGTCCGACAAACTCTGCTTTTGCTACTGAACTCTCGTCAGAACCGTGTTGGGATAGCAAGGTCGTTAAGACATGGGCTTTTGGACATACACACTGGTGTTGCAATTTTGAAAAGGGGGGTATTATGGTGTTTGCTAACCAAAGAGGGTATGGGGATGGGGCTGCGGGGTATAATGTAGAAACCGTATTAGATTTGTGATAGACTAAAAGTAGAGACAGATCAAATAGGGGTTATTTTAGATTTCCTCTCTTTCATGGCTGAATTGCACATAGATCTCTCCAACATCAAGCAGCATCCATGGCCGGCTTGTTTCTCTGCTGCAGTATCCAAAATTCTTGACAATGCCAACATTCCCAATTTTATCTGGGGTGACCTCTTGAATCGTTGGCGCGGTAACGCCCACCTTCCACAGGTGAGCATTTCCATCCTCGCTTTATATGATTCCCATGATTGAGATTTACATCAGATTTGCGGTTTCGTAGTACCCACAGAACTACTCGATAATGCAGTATCAGCAATCGAAAAACATAGACTCCCACTCTGTCCTTGCACGAGCACGTCTCACCACGCAGACCCAAGTTCTGACGTATGGCTACCAAAACACTTTGTCATTCCACTGGGATTTGGTATAAAGCAATACCTCTTCTTATGCCCTAGCGATGCACTTCTCGACCTTTTACCTCTTACGCCGTCTCATCCCAACCCTGCCTCACTCGAATACGATCTATTTAGAGTTTCTCTCCGTAACCGGTTTACACCATTCGAGATATATAAACCTGGCGAGCAGCTACCTTTACATTCAGACAATCTCGATGACACACATCCACTCAAAGTCCTCACCGCCTCGAGCTTGGTCAAAGCTCTAATCCTACTAATGATCTTTTCACCCCCTGAACGCCAAGGTGTAGATTGGGAATACTGCCAAATGCTCAGTTTTTTACGGGTAGACATGGACCGTGAAGAACAACAATTGCATTTCGGATCTCAATCTATACAGCGTCTTTGGGATAGGTATTCTCTGGGTGATAGTAGGCTGAAACGGATGCTGGAGAATGAAGTGTATGCAGAGTGGAGTGTTTCCATGGGTAGAGAGAACAGTCGTACAACGTCAATATGAAAACGAATGAATTTTTTTTCATGCAACGACATCCGGGTGAGCACATGCAGGGGTGATGACTTTCGTGAATCGATTTGAACCTTGAAATCGAGATGTGTCTACTTTGGAACCAGGGCTTCATGATCAGATTGTTGGTAGATTCCCGATGGCAGAATCGCTGAAGGGTATGTAACATCATTGTGGATTTCCAGAAAGAGTCCAAGTTACAGAATAATGTCCGCACAAAATTCTGCCATTCCAAGAACTGGCAGTCGGACATTGCGCAGTGGCGGTTAGCGTCAAAAGTCGGTCTAATGGTGGGTATAATCAATACTTGAGCGACCCTGACCGAGGACTGGCCGTTTGATAGATGAAAAGAACTGAGAAATTTACAACGTTACATTTCTACGTTCTCAGCTCAACCCGACTTGGAGCACACGTACTTTGTTTCATGCCATATTGTCGGGGAACTTTTGCAGCGAGATCTGCCATTGACAATAGAAGTGCTTCGACTTTGATGAAAGAAGCCGAATAGAATAGACAATAGTATTGTATTTTACAGGGAGTACGGCGATCAATACACGACAATCTACTAGTATGTAAACGGTACTGAGCACAAACGACAACGACGAATGATTGAGGGTACAGGTCAAGTGGTGACACTTTCGCTTGAACGAGTTTGTGTCTAGGATTGAAGAACGGCAACAAGGTACGAGGCCCTTCGGCAGACAATAATACCGTCGTCGTCGGAAACACGCTTCCTCGAGGCGAATCGAAGAGACATCGCTTTTTGGCAACATTCCAATCCTGCTTTGATGCCCATCGTCCACTTGCACTTGTTCCTCACATCCTTTACCACTCAAACTCTCCGTTACACTTGGTAAAGAGGTAATCCTTGCCATTGACATGGATGATACCATCTTTGAACGTCGATCTCCATTTGTTCTTGACGCGAGTGACCTGGAAGGAAATAATGATAGTAACGAATAAGAGACAGAAAAATTTTCTCCATCTCCCACCTTCTCATAAGTACCTGCGCAGAAATAAGTAAACAAGTTGCGGAATAAAAAGAGAAGAAAACATACAGAATAAAATATCCGTATCCACCCCAGTCCCTTCCTCCTGGTTCTCATCCTCATCATCAATATCCGAGTCGTCCAAATCACTATTGATAGCCTCTGCATCCGCATTACTCGTACTTGCTCCCGACTGTGAAACCTGGGGTAAAGAAGGATGGTTTGACCGAGGTAAAGGTGGAGGTGTATGAGAGTCCTCGTCGGAGTCTTCATCATCTTCAGAGGGACCATCAAGCTGAGGAATGCGTCCTCCAGAGCCTCCACCACCCGAATTCGAGTTGGCCGTTACTGGAGTTGTTGTTGCAGGTCGTGGTTGGGGTACAGATGTGGATGAAGTCGAGGCAGCGGTTGGCATTGTCGAGTAAGGTCTCGCTGCTGTAGCTGTAGCTCCGTTTGCACCATTCTGAGCAGTCGTTGCGGTTGTTTGTGGAGGGCCAGGTGGAAAAGAAAGAATACCCGTTTGACCTCCTGGAGCAGGCGGTCGAGAGATGCCGTTGAGTTGTGGACCGGCAAGAGGTGGTACGGCGTAGACCATTTGGTGATGCGTTGGGTTTAGGACGTAACGAGGATCCAAAGGTTCTGTTTTTACGCCAGACGCGTGCGGATGGGGTGCATAATGAGAAAGAGTAGGTGTTGGTGCGTACGAGTGTGCGCCAGGAGGTGCATAGATAGCATGAGGATGTGAAGGATAGGGCTGATGCTGAATGGTAGCTGCAGTTGGAGGAGGAGCCACTTCGAAATCTGCGACTCTAGACTGGATGACTTTGTTCTCCCACTTGCGCTGCAGCTCTGCTAAAATGTCTTCTGATACGTCAAATTTTTCGAAATCTTCCCGGACAGCATTGATCACATCATCTATGACAGCACGGTAAATGGTAGGAACTATTTTGTTCGACATTTGTGAGAGCGACGAGGACGGGAGGAGAACGAGGTGGTGGTCGGGTCAAAGATGTCGCGATCATGTGTGACTAAGAACACGCAAAAAAGATTCAAAAAATCGTAAACCGCGTTAGATAACTTATTTAACAACTATAATAGTTCGTCGTAAGATAGGTAAGCTCATAACAAAGCGTATAACAATAAAAGCGTTCATCGCATCGATGTCGTGTATGTAAATTAATCGTCAATCAAGCCCACAGCCTCAAGCCAACAACTACCAGCACTGACGCCACCCACCAACATCCAACCATCGAATGACTGTGTACTGCACCGTTCCCAGGGAAAAACAGCGGACTGGGACGAAGAATGCCGTCTGGTGACGGTGTAGCTGTGACCACAGTAGTGAATGGGTGATTATTGACAACAGCGATAGGTGTTGCTGTAGGCGTAGGTACGATACCACCAGTAGTATACGCACGAACGTAGGATACCTCAAAATATGCATCGTTGTAGTTGGAACCAGGTCCAACGACATTGTCCGTGTACTAGACGAAAAATGAGTCTACGCAAAAGTCAACGAAAAAAGGACGGACGCAAATGTTCGTTGGACCTTTTCCACCGCACGACGGGAGCCATGTCTCTGGCAGGCCACTCCAGATCCCGCAGAGGGTTATGTCCAGCACGAGATTTTGCGGCGTAAAAAATTCAGTAATATTACAAGAGGTCGCCAAATAACTTGCAGAAGGAGCGCCAAAATCAGACACGTCTATGGAAGAGATGGAATTGGAATTGAGAATAGAAGCAGGGATGTTTGATCGCTGTAATACTATTAGATTCTGAAGACTTGCGGGAGTGGAAGACGCTTACACTCCAGAACCATATGCTGTAATGCAGAAAAAACGGTTAGTACCAGCAACACCCGGTCATAAAACACATACAATATCCTGTCGATTTCGTCCGGTCAGCACATACTCAAACACCAGTCTATACGACTTACCCTTGAACATCAAATTGCGTAGCCCAAACTCCGCCTCCCATTGCAGCAAACCCAGATCCAAAACTGTTGGGTTGCAACTCTCCCACAGTACACCCTGAAGGCGTAGAACAGTCACTCTCCAATGTCTCACCCATCTGATTCGGTGGCGTCGTATGCATGCACCCAGAAGTCGTATGTAATGCCATTTGGTTATTGGGCATAAGGTTGATGGCTTCCATGATACTTTTTCATCAAGATCGAAATGAGTCCATAGAGCATTACAAGTAAACGCTGCACTTACTCTATTTCACCATCGTCCGGCCAAACAGGACCCTTGGTCCAGAACGCTAAAAAAAGGTTTCATTAAGGCCCAGATCTTGGGAATGAGAAGGATATTCACCTGGCCACACCTATATAAAGAGGTTATGAAAATGAACACCGGGCCCAAGAAGCACTCACCGAGCACCCAAATGGAATATGACGCAAGTCTATAATCCAAAGGCTTCCAACTGCATAGGCGTCCTTCGAGGTAATCCTTACCTATAAAAGTAATCACAAACAAAGTAAGGCGGGTCGGTCTCAAGAAAGCAAAGTGCGCCACGTACCGAATTTCGTTTCTGCAGATCCTGCACAAAATGCGTATTATCGACCTTGAGAATCGCGTTTCCGGCAGAATTGACATAGGCTAGACCTTGAGAAAACGCGTCGGCTTCGCTGAGCCAGTTGACATCGCCTATAATGAAAGAAGAGGAAGCCAAGACGGAAAACGGTCATGGGTTAGTTTTCACAGAATAGATCACCGTGGCGCACCAAGGGTCAAATTATCCCAACTTCCATAAAAATCCCACTCATCAAAAAATGTAAGACCAGAATAGTCTCGGACTAGGTCGTATCCTCTAGTCCACGACGGTACCTGCGCTAGAAAAAGGCACAGGGCATACGCAGATGCGAGGCGAAAAGAAATGTACATAGTTGTACAGAGAAGCCTGAATCACGAGCGGTTCATATAGAAGGGGGGTAAATTGAGGCGGTACGGCTGGATGGAAGCAACGTTCCAGGGACTTTAAGTAAAAGTCGGGAGGCGAGTTTGTAAGTGAAAGTGGACCGATTCCGAAATCCGAGCTATGCATGAAAAAGGTGGCAACCACGAGGCGGGCTGGATGACGTTACTTGTCCATCTGAACGCCATCTATCTATAGATTTTTGTGCAAGTGGAGCTGCAGTGAGAGATATCTAGAGATAGGTGAATGGCATCTTCAAAGCCAGACAGAAAACGCTTGAAGGACGCAGGACGAGCATTGAAAAATATTGAGAATGGTTGTTGCCGCGGAAGAGAAGAGATTAGATTAGATTGACGCGCCTTGTTCTGAATTCTTTCGACTCGACCACCATGCAAAAGGACGCAGACGGATTTTATACCCCAGGTATATCCCAACTATACCCAAATTCAACAGATATTCAATCCATTCGCAGCACCCGCAAAGGAAGAGACTCCTGCCGAGTCAAAGCCAGAAGAAGACAAGGAAAAGCCTCAGGGTCCAAGTACGATCTTTTTTTCTAAAGAGAGAATCCTCAAATTCTGACCTCGTGCGCTTCAGGTGCCAATAGTGAACTTATAAGCTCTACTTTCGAAGTTTCCGTATGTCAATCCGTCTGATCTCATTCACCTCATTATAAAACTTGCGATATAGGTCACTTTAGCGGACCAGCAAGCCGATGTCAATTCACCGCTATACAGTGCAAAAACTTTCGAGGAGCTTGGACTGTACGACCTGTTGCTCCAATCCTGAATACATGCTAACACTCTGAATTCCCTAGACACCCAGATCTCCTCAAGGGTATCTACGAAATGGGCTTTTCAAAGCCCTCCAAGATTCAAGAACGCGCTCTTCCTCTATTGCTCTCCAATCCGTGCGTCTATCCCTCACTATACACGTTCTACACGCCAACCTACCTTGTTACCTTCCAGCCCAACCAACATGATCGGACAATCTCAATCTGGAACTGGCAAAACCGCCGCCTTTGTCTTGACCATGCTCAGTCGGATCGATTACACCAAGAACACGACACAGGTTCATTCTCTTGCATTGTTTTTATCCTTATTCCCCTCACACATTGTCCTAGGCCGTCTGTCTCGCTCCTTCACGAGAACTCGCGCGTCAAATCATGACCGTCATCAATTCCATGGGCAAGTTTACCCAAGTTCAAACCGAATACGCGATCAAGGACAATCTACCAAGAAACGCTACACGAATTACCGCTCATATCATTGTCGGAACTCCTGGAACGATGACAGACCTTATGAGACGTAAAGTTATCGATGTTAGTGGGATCAAGGTGTTTGTGCTTGACGAGGCGGACAATATGCTTGATCAAGATGGATTGGGCGATCAGACGTTGAGAGTGAAAAAGTGCGTCTTGTTCTCTTTCCTTTCCTATGACAATTTTTTCTAATCCAGAGTGGTATGAAGCCTCCTACCCCGTAATCAAGTCCAAATTATCCTCTTCTCCGCCACATTCCCCGACCACGTTCGCTCATTCGCTTCTAAATTCGCACCAAACGCAAACAAGATTGAATTGCAAAAGGAAGAACTCAGTGTTGATTCCATCCGGCAATTCTATATGGACTGTAAAGATGAAGAACACAAATATGAGATTCTTACGACGCTCTACACCCTCCTTACTATTGGACAAAGTATCATCTTTTGTCAGCATAGACATACGGCAGATAGGATCTCGCAAAAGATGACGGCGCAGGGACACAAGGTTGCTTCGTTGCATGGTGCAAAGGATGCAGCAGAGCGTGATAAGATTATTGACAACTTTAGGGATGGGAAGGAAAAAGTCCGTGTTAACTGCATCGATATATGGCTTGCGAGCTCATCCTCGACTTTATGTCATAGGTTCTCATCACGACCAACGTCATCGCTCGTGGTATCGACATTCTACAAGTCAACATGGTCGTCAACTATGATTTGCCTCTGATGAGCGAACGTGGTGGTGGACCATCCGAGGACTCTAGGCCTGATGTTGAAACCTACATTCATCGGATTGGTAGAACGGGTCGTTTTGGTCGCAAGGGCATCTCTATCAACTTTGTGCATGACCGGAAGACGTGGCAGCAGATGGAGCAGATTGAAAAGGCGACTGGGAAGCAGATTATGCGGATCGAGACAAATGATTTGGATGTTATGGAGGAGGTTTGTATCCCTTTTTGTATTGGTTGTGTTGTTTCTGACTTGTCCTACAGAAAATGAAGAAGGCACTCAAGTAAAGAATTATATGTTCGCTTGTATCTAGTGTAGCTCTCGATTTTGTAAAGAACTTTGTACGATTCAATTCATCCTCATACCAAAGTCAAAATGAGTCCAAGAAGAAGTCTATAAGATTATTTTTTTACTGTACAAAAACGAATACGACAACAACGTAACATATCATGATTCTAATGCGTAATGATGCGAGTGCGAGCAATGCAAGGTAATGGAAACTACAACTAAAACCCGAATACAACAATTTATGACCTGGTGGCCTGAGCAAATGCGATAGCAACGTTCTATAAAGACAAGTCAATACTCCGCACGTTTAACTTGCATAGAAAGTTGTACTCACATCAGAGTGACTGAGAGAGATCAACACCTTTGAAATTCCCTTTTGCGAAGCCTGAGCCTGAGCATCTCCGTGGAGCTGGACGACCGGCACACCCGACTCGCTGTCGTTCAAGATCTCAATGTCCTTCATGGCAGCAGCAGCGCCCTTCGACTTGACACCAAGTGACTTGAAGACGGCTTCTTTACCGACCCATCTAGCGGCAAATGAAGAAGCGGGGGAAGGTTGTGAGCGGCAGTAGGCAATCTCGGCATCGGTGAAGTTGCGAGACACAAAGGTGGGGTTGTGAGAGGGAACGGAAGAGATAAGTTCTGTAAAGACTTTTAGTCAGGTCATCCGCAAATCAAAAAAGCTAAACATACCTTGATCAACACCAACACCTACAAAGTCGCCTCCAGCGCCGGCAAGGGTCTTGATTGCTTCATCGGCAACCTTGACGTTCGCAGTGTCAAGAGGTACTTCCATAGTCTGCTTGGGCTTGAAGGTATATGAACCAGTCTTGGGATCGGGGGTAGCACGAGCCATAGAATTCAAGAGGACCTTGTCTTCAATGTCAAGGCTATAAGGAGGCCTCTCCTTGATCCTGACAAGGTTGTTCTTGATCATCATCTCGCTCATGGTTTTGTAGGTGGTGAGAGAACGTGTGTTGTTACGCTCCTTGTAGGCATTGTAATAGTCAGGCTCGAGAGCGCCGAAGAGAAGCCTTGGATTGACGACGAGAGCGATACCACCGACTTGACCGAAACCGAATGAAGACTGGACAGAGATAAGTAGATGAAGTTAAAACGAAAGAAGGGACCTACCATGATACCAGCGCGGATGCCGTCAGTGTGGATAGACTTGGAGGGGAACATCAAGTAGTGTCGGTGCTGGAAGTGGTAGTCGATGTTACTGGAGGTAATCGTTAATATTTAGACGAACAATGAATAACAGCGTTGACTTACTCGGCATTCCTGTTACCTGGGACAATACCCGTAATGACGGAGTCTAGAAGACCAGACATCTGCCAGGCAGCAGAACCACCCTTGGCGTGACCGAGAAGACTCTTTTGGGCCATGATGGGTACGGCGTTGCCCGGAGTACGGCGCATGCTTTCGAAGATGGTGTTCCAAATGTGCGTCTCGTTCTCCTCCTGAAGAAACAGTCAGATACACAAGATTCGAAGAGGACAAAAAATGCTTACATTGGCTTTTGTGCTAGTACCATGAATGGACAGGACACCAATGTCGTCAGCAGACAAGCCCCAAACAGCGAGAGCACGACGCAGGGGAGAGACATGAGGATCATTGCCCTCGAGCATGCCATACATAGCGACAGCGTGCTTCTCTTGTCGAACAGCTTCCTCTTCAATGCTCGAGACTCTGGAAGAGAAGTAGTCGTCGTCCACTTGTTCACCGGACTGTTTACGAGCTTCGATTTCGTCTCGCAGTTGAGCGTGTTCGTGTTCCAGCCATTGTGAGATCTGGGTGCGACGGAAAGCAAGTTGACGGGATCGGTATGCGAGGTCCAGGATAGGAAGAGGATGTTTGGAGGGAACTTCTCTGGCAACAGTGAGTGCACCTCTACCAGGAGCGGGGATAGAACGTCCAGCCTTGTCGCTAATAGAATACATGTTAGTTACTTTGGAAGCCTGCAAATAAGAGAAGAACTCACGTTGAAGTCGAAGTAAAGGCAAGAACACCACGAATAGGGGCACCAAGTTCTAAGGCAGTCTTTGCACTCATGACAACGTGTACACCACTTCCTTGGGACTCCATGAACTAGGAAACATGATCAGTGGACGTTAGCGAAGGATTGGGAATCCACATACCCCTGCACGGGTGCTTGTTGCTGGTCTCGACATCTCAGTCGGCTCGCGTCCCATAGCAAACTCGGTATCGGCATTGCTAGTAGCTTTCATGTTCGCGAACTCGTAAGAACCTTCTTCTCCAAAGTCATCGTAACCACCGGCAATCATGACTTTGGCCTTGCCGGAAACGATGGTGTCGCATGCAATTTCCAGGGATTGAAGAGCAGTAGCGCTGAAAATACCTTGAGCATCAAACCGTCAGAACAATGGGTGAATACACACCAGGCACCAACGGGAATCTTCACAGGTCCGCTCGAAGACAATAAGAGCAAGTTGATCCATCCAGCAGTAGTATTGATGAATCTGCAAAGACATTAAAGACGGGAATTGAAAAGAAAAGAGAACACGTACGTTTCTTGAAGAATATCATTTTGAACATCTTTCTCGCGCGGACGATCCTTGAACATCTTCGACATACTGTTCATACCTCCCAAACCACTACCAATGGCCGTTCCGACTTGTGAAGGATGCATGTGCTTGTAGAGCTCGTAGGGATCGGTGATACCGGACATATTCAACGCCTCTGCAGCACAGACGAGTGACCAAAGAGTGGTACGATCGGTTTGAGCAACAATATCGTCAGGAAGACCGTAACGGCCAGCGTGCCATCCGGTAGGAATTTGACCAGCTACTTTGCGGCTGAACGAGAACGACTTGGGGACAAAGACACAAGCACCCTTCTTGAGTTTGAAGAACCACTGATCACCTTCACCAGCCCAGATGTCGCATTTGTCACCGTGTTGCAACTTGTATTTGTGTGCTTCGGATTCGGTAACTTCGATGGGCTCGAGATCGTGAGTGAGCTCAATTTCTTGTTGGAAGGTTTTCTTGTTGGGATCGTAGCCACTGAAGAGTTCGGGTTCTGAGAAGGTAATGTTAGCTGCACACGACAAATCAACCAAGACGGTAAGACGCACCAATCAAACGAACGCCAGCATGAGCAAGAATGTCCTTCTCGTAACGACCCTTGACGTCCTTGTCGTCGACGGGCTCTCCGGATTTGCTATCAACCCATCCAACATATAGAGAGTTATCCTTCAACCGTCCATTAAAGTGCTTGATGAAACCCATCATCCAGGCCATTTCAATGGCACCTTCAATCGTCAATTCACCCCGGGCTTCCATCTCCCAACGAGTGCGCGCGCTACCCCACGGTCCAATTTCAGCAGAACCAGTAATGACCACAACCTTGTCGAGATCGATCATGCCCCTCAATTTCGAGAGGTCAGAGAGTTGCTCGACCGATTCGAGCTTGGGGAAGTTGAAGTGGAAGTTGGCGCGAGGGAGGACGTCGACAGTCTGAATGAGTCTTTCTGCTTCGACACCGTGAATGACCTTGTAGTCGAGAGCATTGTCGCGAGCAACAGCACGTCTGAGGTCGCCCTTCTTCATCAAGTTGGTGCGAATGCGAGTAGTGATATCGGCCAAGTCAGGAAGACGATCCATACCGCCGTTGAGGTCGGCCCAGATAGGTTCTACCTGGGTGATACTGAAGAGAAGAGGGTGCATGAGGCCGAGGATATTGAATGCCATTTCTTTGGCGGAGAAGGTGCGGACGCCGTAGCTTTCAAGTTCGTGAGCAACGATGTTGGTGGGTCCCATAAGAGTGGTTCCACGAGTCCATCTAAAGAGAAAAATCAGCGAGGAATTGAATCAGAATGTAGTGCGAAACTTACCCAATGACTGCGCCGACGAGACAGAGATAATCACCCCAGCTCTCAGAAGCCCAACGTTGGAACAAAGTTTCCAAGGAAATCTTCGACTCGGAGTACAAACCATCGTTACCGAACAGACCATGGTTGGGAGACAAAGGTAAAACGACTTGGGTAGGACGCGTCACGTATTGACGACTAGCCTTCTTGGTCTTAACAGCACCAAGAATACGGAGGAGGTTGGTCAGCATAATTCGGTGAGCCAACTCGGACTTGTCGTCGATACCGTCGATCTCACGGCCGTTTTCGGGGATACCAGCAAAAGGAAGGATGAAGTCCAAATCCATGTTGAGGTTGTTGTAGATGTAGTCGACGAGAGCCTCGACATCTTGTTTGGAGCCCTGGTTGAAAGGAACGACAATGAGAGCCGAACCACGACTGCCGTAGGTGTGGTAGATGGACTGGTAATACTCGACGGTAGAGCGGCTGTAGCGAGAAGTAGTGATGACGACGTGAGCGCCACCAGAGAGCAGTCCCTTGACGATTTCAACGCCAATGGAGCCTTTGCCAACACCTGTGAGGAGAGCATTCTTGTCTTTGAAGGTAGTACCGGCGGTGGCGATTTCGTGAAGGATATCAAGGTAGACACCGGTGAGGTTGCTGCTGTACTCCCAGCTGGTACCGACTTTCCTCTTGAGATGGAGCAAAGGAACCCGGTCTGCAGAGACAGACGCAATACCAGAGATCTGAGGACGGAGGAATTGGGACGATGAACGACGGCTGCGAGGAGCACGAGGAGTGCTGGTACCAGTGCCAGAGCCTTCACGGAGAGATTGGGCAACGCCCTCGTACAAGGCCTTGATACGGTTCTTCTGGTCCTCGCTGATTTCGGGTTGGGCCTTGACGATAGTCCAGAGCTTCAAGACATCATCCTGAACCTTCTCGATGTTGACCTGTCCCGAGACAGGCTCGCTGCTGGCCATCTCCTCGACGTATGCCTCTAATTTGCGGACATTCTCACGGATAACTTCGGTATAGACGATATCACCCTTGCTGGTGACTTCGGTGTGAGGGGCGGTGGGGAAAGTAACTGGAAAGGAGTAAATCAAGTCAGCAAGTATGAATATTAGCGCAAATGGAAACACATACCATCTTTGTAGACTGGAGGATGACCAAGAACCTCTTTGACATTGTCGACGAGTTGTTGCCCAAACTCCTTGGCAAGCTTGTACGTCTCGCCCTTGGAGGGATCGCAGCGGTCAATGTTATACTGCATATAAGTCAACATCTCTGGATCGGCACGGTTGAGAATAGCAATGCAACGAGCAGTGATGTCACGGTCAACAGTGGTCAAACGACCGAAGATGATGTCGTAGAACATGAGAAGAGCGTCTTGTCGCACCCAGTTCCAAGAAGAATCGAAGCGGCGAGCTTTGAGAGGGTCAAAGGTAGGCTGAATACCGTCAATGTACAGATCACCGTGTTCCTTGGCTATGCTGTCCAATTTGGCCTGGAGAGAAAGTGAGCTGGCCTTTTCGCGGTCAAATGCGATTTCTCCGGCACGAGAGTCACGGTTGAGGTAGCGCATGTAAAGCTCGACGTGCTGAGCAGCGAAGCGCTCCTGCTCGGCCTTGAACTTGGTGAATTCTTCGCTATTAATGGTAACACCTCCGGCAGCAGCACCTCCAGCACCGCCAGCGCTAGGCGCAGACAAGTTGATACCGGCACGTTGAGCGTAAAGGGCGACAACACTGTCCAGCCATGCCTTGGCCTCTTGCTCAGATCCCAGACGCTTCGGTGGTTCCATAGTGGTACCAAGGAGGAGAACAGCATCGGATCTAGAAGGACCAAGTCCCCAACTCTTTGAAAGATATGCCTTGACAGCGGACGAGTTGAAGCCTCCAGGCATCTTGGCACCGAGCATGCGAGCAACGAGACCAGAAGTATATTTGCCCAAGTTGCCGCTGTGTCCACTTCCGAGTGCAGCACCGAGTTCCTCCAGAGGAAGCTCCTCGCCCTTCTCGGGAGCAGAAGCAAATTCTTGTTGAAGATCTCCGAGAATCTCGTTCTGGAGAGTGGACTTGCCACCCACGAGGTCCTTGATGGATTTGGACATGACGATCTCATTGACCTGCTTCTTCAACTTTTGGGCGACAATGACGGTCAAGATATCGACAGATTTAACTGGAGCGTCCTCGATACTGGCGGCGGCGGCGGCGGCAGGTGCAGCAGCCACGGGAGCAGCGACGGCTACAGGAGCACTGGGAGTGGCAGATGGAACAGCTTCCTCGGAAGGTGCAGACTCCTCGACGGCATCCTCGAACTGGTAGTAGATCTCTTTGGAGTGCTTGGCATGACAAAAGATCTCGCGAGTACGAGAGACACAGTCATCTTGAGTCTCGTACTTGGCCTTGAGAGTACGAGTGGCCATACCAGTCAGAGTGGGGGAAGGACCGAGTTCGACGAGACGCTCGAAGCAGAATTGTGTGAAGAGCAGGTCCTGAGTCTGAATCCAACGAACGGGAGACGCGAATTGATAGGCAAGAAGCTCGACAAGGATGATATAGGCAAGCTTCTGACGATTTTGCGAAGCTCCCCATTTCTCTTCGTCCCATTTCTTCAGGACTTTATCGATACGAGGGGAAGACGTCTGGTCGTAAATGATTTGGGCATAGTCACGAGTGACTTGGAATGGCTTGGCGATAAGGTTGGGAATGTATTTGCCGACGAGCATGTCGGGGTTGAGATGGGTAGGGTTGATCTTCTTGGATAAGTCTAGAGGGCAAAAAAATCAGAGAAGGGATGTGGTGAAACAGAAGGGACATACATGTTCGGAAAGGCATGACACCTGCCCAGAGATATCTCGAGTGGAACGGCACGTCGATACCAGGGAGAGGAATGGTTGCAAAGCCTCGTTCCAACTGGATGTGACCTTCAGCTTTTTGTTGGTCAAGAGCACGAGCATGGCATTCTTTGATGATGTCGGTGAGCATCTCCTTGACCTTCTCGACGGAGAATGTTTCGGTGAGCTGTGAAAACATATTAGCAACATGTAAATCACTGTAAAGATTCCAAGTACCTTGACGATGTCGACCTTCTGTACCTTCAAGTAGTTCAGGACGTTGGTCATGGTTTGAAGTGCAACGAGTTCTCCTGCACAGACGTATTGTTATCCCTATGAAAAATCAAGTTAGAACATATCGATCAATGCAAGATAATTAAAACTAACCTCGACATTGAAGTTGACAATTTCTAAAAGCGAACCGGTGGTTGCTGCAATAGTGTCAACTACTTCACGCAGAGCGGCGTCACTGAATGTTTTGGAAATACGGCTGGGGTTAACTGCACACATAGCGTAGTTGGAGCGACCTTCAGCATCACGTTCGACTGCACGTTGCATGGTGATACCACGGTAGAAGACGACATCGACGAGAGAGGAGATAGGAAGGACGTCAGCGATGGAAGCCAAAGCAGCATATTCACCCAAAGAGTGTCCTGCAAATGCACAATCTTGCTGGACAAAACCTTTGGAGCGCATATCTTCAAAGGCTGCCTTCTCAGTGACGACGAGGGCGATTTGAGCGAATTGAGTTGCAAAGAGCAGACCGTTGGGATGGCTGAAAGTGTATTTGGGAGTGCGAATTTCGATGTCGGCGAAGAGAGGAAGAGTCCTGACATTGCCGTCCTTGTCCATGGAATCATAGCTCATGTCCATGTAACGCTGGCGGATCTCTTGACCCTTGATACCACCAAAGTGGATTGTCTTCTCCTTGGGGTTGTCCTTGACGATCTCAAGAATGGAGAAACCGTAAACAGCACGAAGGTGAGCGTCGGCACCGTCCCAAACAGCACGTGCGGCAGGAGAGTTGTTGTAAAGGTCCATACCCATACCCTGCTCCTGGGAGCCTTGACCCGTGAAGACATATACAGTGTTGGGCTGAGCAACTTCAGCAGAGCCCTCGAGAACCTTCTCTCTGTGAGAGTTGACCGTCTTGACTTTGACAACAATGTTTCCACCGTGCATACCAGTGTGGCGGATCTTGACGTTGAGCTCGTCACCGGGGAGGACCATTCCCACAAACGAGACATCGTAGCTATTGAAGAATGCCTAAGTCACAAGAAAATAAAGACAAAGAGAAAACGTACGAGATAACGCGGTCAGGATTGCCTTTCGCCACGACGTTTTCGACGTAGCGACGAGTAACAGCACTGGACCACAAACCGTGGGTGATGGTAGCAGGCAGAGAGGCATAGCAGGAGAAGTAGGGGTTGACGTGGATAGGATTAAAGTCACCGGAGACACCAGAGTAGGGTTCGTTGGTGAGAGGAGCATTGAAAGTTGTGGTGCTATCGGCCTTGGTGAGCGAATATCCATCATTGGGAAGAGGAACAGTGAGGCCTTCAGGCTTTCCATGGCGCTGCAAGTAGGCCAGGACGGGGTTGCCGTGAGAGTCGACTTGCTGGAAGTCGACGGATCCGACCTTTACAAGGTTCTTGAGTTGGTCACGGATGAAAATGTCACCAGTAACGGCAACATCACGGAAGGAAGTACGATCTTTGAAGGAAACTTGGGATTGGATGCGGAAGATAAGGGAGGTACCAGCGGTCAATGGCTTGGATTCGTCGTCCCAGTCAAACCATTCCTTGGAAAGGAGGACGCCGACGGCAGCATCGGTGGGGAAATCGACAATATAGTCAGGCTCTTCGGTGGTTTCGAACGTGTTCTCGTAGTCGGTAAAGTTGCCGCGGTAGAGGAATGAAGAGACGACCTCGACGACCTTGACATTGTCGCGGATAACGTGACCTTTGACCTTGACAATTTTGCCAGCCGACCCATTGACAACGGAGACGATCTGGCCTTCAGAACGGCAGACATCACCAACTTGCAAAGGCTTAGCGCCCTTCATCATGCGGAAACTGTTAGAAAGGTGGACAAGCTTGAGGAGGTCCCCGTCGATGGCAGATGGGAAGATGGCTTTAATAATGGCCTAGAAAAAAGATTCAGTAAGATTTAAGTGATGTTCAAACGCCGAAAGCTTACCTGCCAACCAGCGACGATGGCAAAGTCCATTGGTGCACTGATCTTGTCCTGCCTGACAGTCTTGAAAGACTCGCCGTGGTTACCAACAACAGCGCAGAACTGCTCAATAGCGGCAGCATCAAGAGTAACCTCTGGTCCAGTGAGGGCTTCCTTGACATCGAGATTAGGAAGAGACTCGTTGTCGCCATACCACAACTTCCAGTAGAAGTCCTTGATGCGGTTGTTACGGCCCTCGACAACTTCGTGAATAGGAGCAGAGCCCATAGATGGATTATAGAGGAATTGCAAGTGAAGAGGGACAGAGACGTCATGGCGGTCTTCAAACATTGTAAGGTCAATGACGTTAGTCTTGTCATTGAACAGGATCTCGACGGCCTTGAAGTCAGGCTTGTGAATACCATAGGACCTCGCGGCACCGTAAAGGGTGACGGAAGAAGGTACAGAGCCGTTTAAGGCGATAACGACCTTTTGGTTCGGACGCGGGATGAGAAGACGACGAAGAGGGTTGTTGACATAGGAAGTTCCTTGTACAATGGTGGTGGAAGAAATGAGGGCATGGAGCCAGTTCAACTCGGAGCCAGCAAGAGTGCTGAGCCAAGCAGAAGCCTCAGGCAGTTGTTTGCCGAGCTGGTAGACGACCTCCTTGTCGCTGACGGAGCGAGAAACTGAAGAAGGTACTGACGCCTCAGTAGGGCGAGCAGCAAGATAGTCGACGACGGGGATCTTGGAAACGTCACCAGAGTATTTGCGCTCAAGGAGACGCTCAATGAGAGAAGTGTTGATGTTGCCGAGCATTTCCTTGATAGGCTCGTCCTTGACTTTAGAGTGCTTAACGGCGACAGGACCTTGGAGGATACAGACACGCTGGGGGTCCTGGTCGAAAACTGCCTCGATGTCTTCGGCGGCCCAAAGAGAGTCCTATCGGCAATACAGTCAGACTCTGGTCAATAAAAGAGATAGAAAAAACACACTTTCTTGAACCAAACTTCAAAGGAAACATCAAGGACAGGAATAAAAGGCACGGGTTTCTGACCGGGCCTCTGAGCAATGGCGAGGAAGTAAGCAGTGTCGTCAGCCGACAAGAGCTGGTGAGTAGCCGAGGGGTAAGACTTGAAGAAAGTCTCGACGAAAGGAGTAGGATCGTTGAGGGAGGTGTAAGATTGGATAGCCGAAACCTTGGTGCCAGATCCATCGATACCGGAGAAACGTTCCTCGACACGTCTCAACCAGTCACCAGTCAAGTTCCTCAATGAAATGTCTACCCATCGCTTCTGGTGAGACACGTACATGAGACGAATCATGCGCAGAGCGACCTCCTCATAAGTCATGTCACCAAGATCCTTTGCGACACTACCATCCTTCTTCCATCCGAACCACGGCTTGCTAAAATCACGGTTGAGCTTCTCGATAACCTCGTCCTTGTGCTCGGCCAACCAAGCAGTCCTCTTGTCCTTGGCAAGTTTGAAAACACCATCGTCGAACTCCTTCCAGAGCTTGACACCACGAGTAGCGACCTTGTGAATAGGTTCGCCGAGTTCGGAACGCACGGTAAGAATACCACCAGTTGGCTTGACGTAGGTTCCCTCCCATTCGCCATCATCTACACCAGGGCAAGCAACAATGAGGTCCTTGACGGACGGGCTGGTGTGGGCTTCCTTGGCAACCATGACGCGACTGGCAAAGAGGAAGCCGTCGAAGGGCATGGGCTGAAGACCGTACTCGAGAGACCAATCACCAGTAAGGTATGGCCAAACGTCATCTGCAGCACCGAAACCAGAACCACCAACCAAGGAAATGTTGCTTTGCTTTCTAATCGCACGGTAGGTTTGGAGAATGGGTTGGTGGAAATCTTCGAAAGAATGATGTCCACCGGCACGACCACCAGTCCACTGGAGGATAATGGGGAAGTCGGGGTTGGCGGCAGCAATGTTGACAACTTGACGAATGCCATCTACAGAGCCAGGCTTGAAAGAGACGTGCTTGATACCAGCGTCCTTTAGTCCGTCGATAATCTCGACGGCCTTTTCGGTAGTGGGGATACCAGCGGCAACACAGAAACCTTCGATGGGAAGACCTTCCTTCCTCATCTCCTGCCACAAGGGGAACTGGAAGCCGAACTGCTTGGGATTGATGTAGAGGGAGTTGAGAGTGATGCCGACACCAGCAGGGATATTGCTCTGAATCTCTGCAATCTTGGCACGAACGGCGGCAGCATTGTAGTGACCACCACCAGCCAACTCGATGTGGAAACCGGCATCAAGAACAGCACTAACGAAACCCGCCTTGACAGTGGTAGGAGTCATACCGGCAACCATGATGGGAGCTTTACCAAGAAGACGAGAAAACGGAGTATCGAGATGAATTGTACCATCGCTGCAGAAAACATGAGTTGAGCCGTCTTAGAGAAGTATACAGCACACATACCTAGTCTTGACGAGGGAGGGAGACCATTTCTGGTTCCAGTTGTCCTCGTGCTGAACACCGAGAGCATTGTACAACTCGGCGTCGCCCTTTCCACGATCACCGACAACGACGACACGAACACCCTTTCCGTCCAAGTTTCTTGCAGTGAGAGGACCGATGCCGCTAAGCCCACCGGGACCAAAATCTATAGCATGAGTAGCTGAGTCAGGGAAGTTGGTAGCTTGAGTCCAGTAGATCGGCGAAGTGAAAATCTGGTCGCATAGAGAGCGAGCAATTGAAGTAGAGAGTTTCCTCATGTCGGTGCCTGCGAACAACAATCAATGACGCGCATATATGCGCACAAAAGTAAGCAACTCACCACTTTCGGTGTTGAAAACGGGAATCTTGAGCTCGGAGGCCTTCCACAATTCGTCGCCTTCCAAGTCTTCGTTCAAGAGTTTCTCAGTAGCGGTACTCAAGTACGCGCTGTGATATGGTGCATTGACAACAAGGAAACGAACAGAGAAAACGGGCTTGCGCTGAGAGAAGGGAATTTTGTTCTGCTCTGCGCCGTTGGGTGCACGAACCTTCCTCAAGTTGATGACGAGGCCATGCAGGGCACGAGCAGGACCTGTAACAACGAATGCGCGAGGACCGTTGTGAAGAGACACGAAAAGTTGAGAGTTTTCGGGGAGATGTTTGTTGGTCTTGTTGATATGAGGCTCCAACTCCTTGAGAGAAAGACCGGTAACAGACAACATAGGACTAGGGGTGCCCTCACCACCTTCGACGGAATCCTGAACAATACCAGGCTCCAAAGAGACAACGGGGAAAGCTTCTTGGCCGCGGAAGCCGCAGAAGAAAAGCCATCTGAGGGCCTTCTTCGAGTTCTCAAGGAATGATTCAAAAGATGTAGAAGCGGCAATGGCGACGGCAGAGACGACACCCTGCGAGTGGCCAGTAGCCCCCGCAATGCGCTTGGCGAGTTCACCAGGTGACAATTTGGTAACATGGCAGACAATGAGGTATTGCACGAGTTGTGTCAAGCCAATCAAAGGCAAGGAAAGAGGGATCGATGCGAGATATGGAGTCGATGGTACAGAAGAAGCACCAGAAAGCCATGAGGCGACATCCATACCATATGTGTAAAAAGTAGTGTGTTCTCTCTCGGCTGCAAGAGGAACGAGGACATCGCTAGAAATGATGGAAATGAAAGGCTCGACAAAGGGTCGATAAATGTCGTAAAGAGCCTGGAGCTCGTCAAAGTAGACTTCGTTGGTGCCCTGACCACCGAACAAAGCATAGATGGAGGCTTCGCCTGCAGCAGCAGACGCGAGTAGAGCTGATTGTGGGCCCTCAGGGATGCCATCGACGCGACGTTCGCGAAGATACGCAAGAGCACGACAGTAGGCAGTAAGAACGACTTTGCGCACCTCGACGTCAAAGCCGGCAGCAAGAGAATGTACGTCTTTATTTGCGAGGAATGTAGATGTAAAATGTTTGAAGACGTTGAGCAATAAAGAGGTACGAGCGACAATAGACTCGGAATCTTGGTATATTCTCTCGGCAACAAAGCCAAGGAAGCGGGCAGCAAGCTCTACGGTTGCCTCTGCCTCATTTTCGAGCTCGACGGTGTTGTCGACAGCGTCGGTGAGCGATTGTTGGTGGATAAACTCATCTCTTAAGACCTCTGCGGAGATCCATTCATCGATAGCAGTAGAAACTGGGATTGATACCTGGAGATAAGAGAAAAAAAGATGAGCACAATGAAAAAAACGAGATGGACGCGATACGCACTCTAATTTTGCCCAAAGTCACGATTATGGGGCGCATTGTAATGTTGGATGGAGAGTACTGAGGGTTGGACGTGGCCATCGTGAGCAAGACCTGGCACTCTAACAGGCCCGAAGCTCGGAGATGATGGTGGTACGGGAGTAAGAGGTTTTTTTCGGGATCGAGTGTATAAGAAGCTCGGCCAAACCCCAAAGATTTTGCAGGTCGACAAATTTTCCCCAATTGAAAGGCCTAGAGTCACGTGGAAGACGCGTCCTCAATTCAGTTGCACAAGTGCTTGGTCAAACTCGCCTCGAGTATATCGACTGCTTATATTCCACTGGGGCAACTTTACAAAGCAAAATGCACTACTGCTAACCCATTTCTTTTCTAGCTCATTCTAGCCGTGTTTTGGGGATGCAGTCCCAATGCAAACCAGTATCTTTCACCGAAGAACGGCCGTCAACGGTTACTGCACTGCTGTTACGGGTCCCAGATTCGGCTTCACGTCCGTACGCGGCAGTCGAGTAAACGTCTAGACCTTGGGGACGCGCATACATAGACTGCAACTCGCATCGTCAACCGGTGATCGTCTTGTACCCAAGTAACTACGGATTCAAACATTCAAGCTTTCAGTTTCTAGCTGCCAATGATCATCTTTCAACTTGCCTTGTCAAATTGGTAGCAAATCTGATTCTGACGACTCGCGAACTCGCAAAAGCCTCGCTCCAAGCGTTACTCGAACCTTGTGTCTTCGTTCAAATTCTTTGTCGAATCTGAACACTTCATCAAAATCAAGTCGAATCCTGTCGAATCATTCAAGAACTTGAAAGAACTCAAAGACCTGATGCGGCTGATAATACTTCAAATTTCCGCATCAAACATTCAAGCCTTCATCTGACATGTACCTGTTGATATCAGTCTTTGTTTGCAGCAAACTTCGAGTTTCACAAACCGAAATATCTGACAATTGGTTTTGCAAACTTGACCTACTGCTCACTCTTTTTCAAGTGTCAGTTTTTCAAATATTAGTATCATACGACGCGGGATTTTTCGTTCAAGTATCTTGTATCTTGGTACTCATACTGACAGCCTGTCTAATCTATTATCGATATCATTTGTTGTGATCATCCCTATTCGAGGCGGTTCTTTGTACCCCCCTATTTAAGAGTGCATCGCTGCTTCCTAACTTTAAAATAAAGAAGGATAATCATCTTCACCGAAATGGGACGCCGAGACTTACTTACTGCGAAGTGGCCAGAGTCTTCTATACTATCAATAAAATTTTGACGCTTCTATACATTGATTTAGGAGGGCGGTAGTTCGGTAATATATTTACACTCCAAGTATGTTTTGTTAAATAGCCTCAGCTGACCACCGGTTCGGGAATTAACCTTGCCTTGGGATATAAAGTCTTCTTGTTTCAAACCTCTTATTGCTTTCTGAAATACCCTGAACTGAAGCGCTAGCCACCGAACGCGTCAAGCAAGCATGTCCAAAGGCAACAGCAAGTCGTCACACGGTTACGTTTCAAACCTCTCTCAAGTTGGTACACCTGCCTCGAGCTCCAACACGGATGCAAAGGACACAAAGACTTTTGATGTGATTGTCGTTGGTGGAGGTGTGTTTTTTATTCTTCCTTGATTGATTGATACTTCTCCCGAACCGTGCTTTATTAGGAACGGCTGGCTGTGTGCTCGCCTCGCGTCTCGCGGAGGATCCATCCATAAACGTTCTTCTTTTGGAAGCGGGTGGGAGGTATGTAAAATACTTCTCCAATCTCGTCTTCAACCCTGACAAGTACTACAGTGGGAAGAGTCTTCTATTCTCGCGTGTTCCGTCTGCCTTTTCAAAACTCTTCAACACGAAACATGTACATCGGTTCTGGACAGAACCTCAGGAACATGTAGATAACAAGAAGAAGTTTTGGCCGAGAGGTACGTCCTAGTCGCGCTTCCGATACGCCTGGAGAAACTTAGAAGCGTATTCGACAGCGAAAATGTTGGGAGGATGTACGTGCCTTTATCTCAATTTGTATGAGAATAGGACTGGTGCCGATGACCTGACTGTTCTGGCTTAGGCTCCGCGATCAACGCCCAAATGTGAACTAGTTTGCATTTGACGTGTCATACGTTCTAATTTCGTTTTTTTTTTGCAGGGCGCAGTACGGCGCTCCCGGAGACTTTGACGAATGGGCCAAGATAATCGGGGACGAGGAGTGGGCATGGAAGAACTTTAGTCGGTGAGTACACGAAGGAAAGTGTTTTACTTTAAGTACTTATCGACATCAAGATACTTTGCCAAATTCGAAAACTACACAGCAGACGAGCGTTATCCTCATGTCGACATGACCGTCAAGGGTTCTGGGCCTGTAACTGTTGGCTATAACACTTTCTTTGCAGAATCGTCCAAGGATTGGGTTGAGACCTGTAAGAATCTCAAGATACCTTTCAGCGCAGATTTTAACACGACTGGTGGGACCCGGGGTGTTAATCGGGTATGTGCCCTTGTTACTTTGGTTTTCCCCTGTAAATATTGACGTCTGTTTCTCCAGATCAGTAAGTTGCAGCTTAACTTTCGCTTTCACCTCTTTTAAGAATCACAGTGACCTACGTCGACGGGAACGGGGAACGAGTAACCTCTGAGACGGCATACCTCACCAAGGAAGCGCTCAGCAAACCCAACATTACTGTCGTAATTCATGCACAAGTTACAAAGATTCTCTTTGAGAAAGACGGAGACGAAACAAGAGCCGTCGGTGTTGAGTTTGCCAAGGGCAAAGGAGGACCTCTTTACCGTGCTCATGCTCGCAAGGAAGTTGTTATTACGTGGGTTTCTTGATCGTCTCGAGCACCGAGGACGATACTAAACAAAACCTATACAGCGCTGGTGCTGTCCATTCGCCTCATGTGTGCCCCTTCTTCTCGTCTCCTTAGACATCTCCTCATCTTGTTACAGATCCTCTTACTCTCTGGAGTTGGCCCAAGAGAGGAACTGGAAAAGCACAAGATTCCCGTGGTTTTGGATCTTCCAGGCGTTGGCCGCAACCTTACTGACCATCCAACTATCGACCTCTACTTCAAGGACAAGTCCAAGACCGCACCCAAATGGATGATCCCCCACACTCCTATGGACGTATTCCATATTCTCGGTGCAACGGGTCGGTACTTTATCACAAAGAAAGGGCAGATGACGAGTAATGTGCGTCGTACTCGAAAAAATTTTGACTGATTAGGGTGATTGACTCTCTCATCAGTGGGGCGAAGCTGCTGCATTTGTCAGATCTGACGATCCTGTCGTCTTTCCTCCTGAAGAGTTCTCGGCCGAGACGCTCTCAACAGATACTGCTTCAGCTTCCGATAGTCCAGACTTGGAGCTTTTCATTATTCCTCTAGCTTATAGAGAGCATGGACAGGTTGGATGGCCCTTCCACACGATTTCGTTGCATTGTTGTTTGTTAAGGTATGTTTATTTTTCTCGAGGCATATTCGACATACTGAACTCTCTCTTCTAGACCTCTGAGCCGGGGGGCAGTTACCCTGAAATCGTCTAATCCATGGGATGACCCTATCATGGATCCCAAGTACGTTCCCCCTCTTTGCCTCTACTCATCACTGACCTTACCACTACACATACAGATACCTCGAGTCCAGGGATGACCTCCTCAAACTCGTCCGAGGTGCCCGTCTCTGCATGAAGCTCGCCAAAACCGAACCTATTGCTTCTCGTATCGACCAAACGTACAAAGGCCCTCGTAGTAACGAAATGGATACGTATCAAATTGAAAAGACGGATAAAGAGTTGGAAGGGTTTGTCAAGGAGAGGTTAGAGACGCTGTACGTATTCTGTTGCTCTCTTTTAACTGAAGTAGTGCTAATTCGGTACTATTAGATATCATCCTGCGTCCTCCTGCCGTATGGCACCAGAGAAAGATCTCGGTGTCGTAGACTCGCGTTTGAGAGTGTACGGTATCAAAGGATTGCGTGTTTGTGATGCTTCGGTGTTTCCGAGTATTGTTTCTGGGCATACTGTGAGTATTCCTTTTCCCTCGCATTCTCATTTTCCTTGTTTCTAATCAACATTTTCTTCATGGACAGGCTGGTGCATGCTTTGCTCTAGGAGAACGAGGAGCCGATATTATCAAGGAGGACTTGGGTCTGCTCCAGCCTCCTGCAGAGAAGAGTAAGCTATAAGAATGGACTCGGTCAATGTTTTGCTCTATACTACGTCGTAAACGTGAATGCTTCAACACTAGTACCTATACCACGGCTCAGCCTGTACTTTGTATATACCATTCTTTTTTTCTTCCTTCAGAACCAACTCGAATGTATAACTATATAGCTTGCTTACTTGGTATTCACATAATAAACATCAACTGCAGCTCATCGCAGACAAATTTCAAGTTCCAAATTGTTCGGTTTTCACTGTCATCGACATGAGCTGTCAAGACCGAGATGAGTACAGGGTAGATATTTTCATTCCAGCACATTTATGTACATACACACACTCGTCGAGAGCAAGTGAAAGATAGACAAGAGAAGAAAAAGCGGTCATAAGTATTTAAAGAAGAGTCATATACTTGTCAGAAAAAGAAATTCTAAACACATAGATCCAATAATCCATTCAAAAATAATCCAGCACCCAATCAATTAACACCCATCCTCGACGGTCCCCTCGGTGGCGTCTGGGGCACCTTGTAACTGTTCACATTATTCGAACTCGTACCTCTCCTCGAAGGCGACCCAGGTGCCCTTGCTCCAGACGGTGTCCCCGCCCTCGATCCCGTACCACTCGTATTAGCTGCACTCGGCTTCACTTTACACATCCCGGCCGGGGGTAGCCCCATCAGCCTTGACACTGTCCAAGGCATCTCGTACCCCGCTTCTCCTGCGAGTGCTACATACCTCGATAATTCGAGGTGAAGAGTGGGGTAATATGTCGTCGAGGCTTTTCGCGAGATGAGTAAGAGGCGCTCAAATCCAGAGAGGAAGAGGTCTGCGTGGAATTGATATGCTGAGAGAGGGTCAGTGCGGGGGAGGGAGAGGGAGAGAGCTGATTTAGCTAGGGCGTTCATGAAGCGTAGATGAGTTGTCTGCCATTTTTCTGTTAGAATAGTTCTCGACAAGGAGGGCGAAACAACATACGAAATAATTCATAGCTTCAAACTCAACACCTCCAGTCATGCCCCCTGGTGCTCGGGGTTTCTCTACTCTGCCCTCGTCTACTTCTTTGAGTATCCATATCGTGTTATTTGGGTGACAGAATACCCAAAAGTAATCCCTACAAATATCCGAGAGTTCCTGAAGATACGTCTTGTAGACTCTCGGTTTGTGAAGGCTCTCGATAAACTCATGCGGAGAAACAGGTGCAGAGTGTAGTTCAGCTTCGGCAGAAGGAGGAGCGGGTGTCAAGAGGAGAGCACGAAGGAAGGAGAAGAGAGATTTGTGTGGCGGAGGGAGTGTTATTATGTTGCTTGATGTAGGGGAAGACGGAGAGTCCCATACTTCCGAACGGATTCGGGTGTTGCCTGTGGAGGGCAGAGAGGAAGCAGGGTAGAGCTCAAATAACATCGTTATAAGCTCGACGATGAGTTGACGCGTAGCAACGTCTCCTGGTTTCTTGTCAGAGTAGAGAAGAGAGACGAGCTGAGTAAAAGGTGCTGGACTAGAGCTTCGGAGAGCGTAACATCCTATGGAAGAGGTAGAGAGAGCTTTGAAGCAGCGTAAGAGTTCGTGAAGGACTTGGTCATCGTGTTGTTCCTCTCTGAAAAGATGTGAGAAGGAGTATAAAGTGAACGTCAGGTGGCGTACCTCCATTCTATTTCGAGAATCTCGTTTAGTCGAGTTAACAAGGCAGAGTATCCCCCTTGACTGAGAAAATCTTGTGTCCAGCTGCGAGACGTTAGAACTAGTCTACTGTATGACAACATTACACACCTAGCAGATTCATTCCGGAGTAACAATCTCAATTTTTTAATGCTCTCAATATCAAGATCCACACTCGAGGTTCCTTGGAGAATACTAATAAAGTTTCTCGGAGAGAAGCTCCTGGAAACGGCCTTGTCCTTGCCGGGCTTTCCGCCGCCTATAGCGGTAAGGTCGAGCACGGAACTAGACGCATTTAGATTGACTTGACTACGAGACATGAATCCTGAACCTAGAGATATTCCACGAGAGTGGCTTGATTTTCTACTCGGAGACCCTTGTTGCTCTTGTACGGCAAAAGGTGGACGAGGAGGAACGAGGTCGAGGTCTGACCTGAGAGCAGCATGTGGAGAATCGAGTGATTCAATACTACGACGTCGGAGAGTGGTTTTTCGTGGAGTAGAAGGGGGTGAGTTGTTCTGGTTCTTGAGGTTTAGAGTCATGCCTTGAGACGACTTGAGCATGGCTGCCTTGACGGAATTGTCCATTCCTGCAAGTTTTGGACGGAGTGTTGGTGGGATTTGGAGGTCGTCCTAGCAGGTATTAGAGCAGTCATAAAATGAACCGAAAATCTTACCAGCAACTGATTAAATGCATGGCTCGTGTCGTCGTTTGGTTTCTTTTTGAAACCCTTTGAAACCAGACCTGGTTTTTTTGTATCTGGCTTGTTTTCCTTGCCATTCTCCACCAGGGGAGTGACCATGGTGAAATCCGAGGACGCAATCCTCTGGGACTTTGAGGGGAGGATGTTCTTGAACATGTTGTGTGTGGGTCATGTGATCGCGTCGCACATGTATTGCCTGGAGGGAAACCCTAGGTTAGGGTATGGCGGACACTGCGCTCAAGACGTTTTCGTTGGCCAACGACATTGTCGATGTCTCCCCCGACGATGCCATCTACAAGTTTGATGCAGATGCAAATAGACAGATCCAGAGGGATGCTCCGTGGGAGAAAGAGTAAGCAAATTGATAATTTGTTTTCTTTCTCTGATTCTCTGCAGTCCCCACTACTTTAAATCATGCAAAATCTCGGCTGTCGCACTTATCAAAATGGTCATGCACGCTCGCTCAGGCGTTCCCTATGAAATCATGGGCATGATGCAAGGCAAAGTCGTCGGCACTTCCCTTGTCATCCTCGACTCGTTTGCTCTCCCCGTCCAAGGCACAGAAACCCGTGTCAATGCAGGTGCAGAAGCTACCGAATACATGGTCTCGTTCTACCAGGGCTCCCAAGACGCAGGCAGACCTGAAAATCTCATCGGATGGTATCACTCCCATCCAGGTTACGGATGCTGGCTTTCAGGAATAGACGTTTCGACCCAGTTGAATAATCAGAAGCATCAGGATCCGTTTGTCGCTGTGGTCGTGGATCCCAATCGCACAATGACAGCAGGAAAGGTGGATATCGGGGCGTTTAGAACGTTTCCGGAGAATTACACGCCTCCAAATGCGGCGGCTTCAGAGTATCAGAGTATTCCGTTGAGTAAGATTGAGGATTTCGGAGTACATGCGAACCAGTATTACCAGCTCGAGGTGCAGATTTTCAAATCGAGTTTGGAAACGCAGTTGCTAGATTTGCTGTGGAACAAGTATTGGGTGAATACGCTCAGTCAGAGTCCTTTGATTTCGGTACGCATACTGTTTCGTTTTTGGACATGTGCTGACTAGTACACAGAACAGAGCATACGCAGCCTCGCAACTGGCTGATCTCAATCTCAAGTTGTCCAAAGTCCAATCTACCATTTCTACCACTCGTGCGACGCTTCCTGCCGTCAAAGGCAAGGAAGATAGCAAGGTATGCCCCGTATCATCTTACCTTACTTTTCTCACATTTTCTTTCAGCAAAAGGAGAAAGAAGACCAAGGCAAGAAGAAGGAACACGAATTGGCCAAGGGTGTCAAAGACAGGTATGCCTCTCATTCCTTATCCAATCCTCTGCTAACTCCTTTCCAGCATGAAGATCTCTATCGAAGCCCAACACGGCCTTATCTCGCAAGTCATCAAAGACGTTGTCTTTTCTATGAGACCTAGAACCGCGCCTGCACCAGAACCAGAACCGACTCCAGCGCAGGATGCTGCTATGAACACGGATTGAAAGTCTCTTTTGCTGCTTTTTGTTAGAAGAAAGATTGTACATTGCATTGTCTGTATAATAGTAGTAATTGTATGAAATGAATTGATGTCGATGACGCGCTTGCTCGCGTCTTGTCCTGTTCCCCCACAATGACCTGACAAAAAGTATGGAAACAGAGGAAACCCCGCGCGCACCAGGGCTCGGAATCCGTAGACCAAGCCTACTCTCTGCTCGAAGACCTTCAAATCCAAGTCAACCTCCTACTCCCTCTGATTCAGAATCCGACTATGACCATGAAGGCGAGTATGAAGGGGACGGAGGGATCAGGAAAAGTCTCGAGATTGATATGAAGGGACTTGTTGGAGATGCTGTTGGGAATGTACGTGAAATAATGTGCAGAAAACTACCTCTGAAATAAAATGAAATGTAGATGTCCATATCCCCCTACTCTAGAGATGTCGTCCTCGCTGCCCGCCGCGGACTCTTCATCATCGACCTCGAAGCTCCCCTTTCTGTTCCGAGATTCCTTCCGCAGGGAGGAACATGGGACGTTGCGGATGTTCAATGGAATCCTCATCCGAGTAGAGCTAATTATGTGGTTTCGACGAGTAGTGAAAAGTTGTGCGTATCACCATGCCTTTTAATAGTTGTTCTCTTCTAACTAGTCTCTAGATTAATATGGAACCTCGACCTCACTGGAAAAACATCCATAGAACACATCTTACATTCTCATTATCGCGCTATAACGGATATAAATTGGCATACGACGGAAAGAGACACGGTCGTCAGTACCGGCATAGATTCTTGGGTTTGTGCATGGGATCTGAGAGAGACGAGGAAACCTGTTTTTAGGCTGTGTGCTTTTAATTGTAGGTCCAATGCTCTCCCTGGTTCTATTCTTTCTTTTGACGACTACGTTGCAGCCCCAGGAACTCAAGTAAAATGGAACAGAAAAGACCCCAACATCCTCGCTTCTTCGCATTCGAATGGAGTACTCATCTGGGATCGACGAGTGAGTGTTTTCTTGCTTATACAACTCTTCATTTATTTATCCCCGAATTCGTCTTTTAGAAAGGCTCCCTCCCAATAACAACCATCGAAGGCCACACCTCTCGTATATACGGTATCGACTGGTCACATACGGTTTGTAATGAGATCGTCACTTGTTCACTCGACAAGACAATCAAACTTTGGGATACGAACGAATGTGCTTCTTTGTCCGGGTCCTCGTCTTCGTCCCCACTTTCCCCCAAACTAACAATCAACACAACATACCCCGTCTGGAGAGCGCGAAATCTTCCTTTTGGAAAAGGTATCCTTAGTTTGGCGCAGAGAGGCGAAACGACATTGGAGATGTATGCTATCGGGGATGATGATTCTGAGAGTGATAATGTTGCGGTGAAGACGTTTGAAGGACATACGGATGTAGTGAAGGAGTTTGTTTGGAGGAGAGGGGGAGTTGGTGAGTTTGCCTTGGTTGCATACTTTGTTGAGATGATTAACGGGTCCTATATTATAGATGACAGCGAATATCAACTTATAACTTGGTCAAAAGACCGTACCTTGAGATTTTGGCCTATGGACTCAGAGGCCATGCGTGTGGGCATCGGTTTCTACTCTTGAAATAGCACATTACACTGATACGTTGTCCACAGAAAGTCGGCCATACTCGCCCCTCTCGAGCTTCAAGTCGTAGTCGTGGAACCAGCCGAATCAGAGACCATACAATAACGGCAACAACAGATCTCCCGACCAGCCCCACAGCATCCACCAACACTAGTAGCTCAAAATCCTTCCGAAACCCCCCTTCAGACTCTCGTTCCGCCCCTCTCCTCTCAGCACCCACTGGTAACCGAACGATCTTGGCAGAAGTACGAGCTGGGATTCCTCCAGTGAGGAACAGAGGGAGGAACGATAGTTTAACTCTAATTCATCCTCCTCAACTTCCGGCTCCTGCTGTTGTTTCAAGACCCACTATTGGTATTAATATCGATGGCTCAGGTCACTTGAAAAGGAAAGGTGAAGCTGGGACACCTACTTCGACCGATGCAATGAATCTCAACCTCCTCTCATCTACGGTGAGACCTTCGTTCCATGGTAGTGGGCCTTCGAGTACTGGTACTGGTTCTGGAACGGGAGCAGGAGGAACAATGTCTCGAGGTGCAGCAGGAAACAAGTCTCGTGCAAAAGTAGATGCACTTTCGTGGTTGTCTAGTGTTAAACTTTCTGGTGCTGGTACGGGTGCTTCAGCTGGGTCCGAAGGTAGGAGTCTCAAAGAAAGAGCGAGAGAAGGAGAAAGAGGAGGAAGTGCAGGTTCAGGTCATGGAAGTGGGAGTAGAGGAAATAGCCACAGTAACGGTGGGGAAGGCAAGGGCTCGAGATTTGGAACTGGGAGCTCGGCAAAAGACGAGAAGGATGCGGTGACGGGAGAAAAGAGGAAGAGAAGTGAGAGTAGAGTGAGGTCTGCCGTGGAAGAGAGGGATACGAATCAGTTGTTGCAGGATGAGTGAGTGCTTGTTTCGTTTTTATAGATCTAGAGAACGATGCTGATAGTGCCCAAGGATCACCTCTGTTCTAAACAAGTTGAATTCGTCCAAGGTCAAATTGGAAAAGGTGCTTGTTTTGTTTTCCAACGAACACCTCCTTTTATTCACCTTGTGTATAGCACGACCTAACCAAAAAACGAACCTGTACTCTCGGCCTCCAAGTCCCCTGGGGAGCCAACTCATCCATCTTTCTCCGGATCACCTTTGCTTTTCCTCGAGATTACCCCATCGCCTCACACCCCGACGGAACACCAACTATAAATCTTGAACACTCGCCTCTTATAACCATCCAAGACCGAGCTTTTATCCTCCGTCGTCTACGCACGATTCGAGAATCACGCAGACCGTGTCTCGAAGCCTGTCTCAGGTTTCTTTTGTACAGGAATGAAGACGAAAAGGCTGATATTGGGGGTGTTTTGGATTCAGAGTCGTCTTCTGATGAAGACGAACCTTGGTCGAGTAATAAGAGGGACAAAGAGGTGACGATGTCTTTGTTGAGGAACAACAAGAACTTGGCGGAACCGAGGACGTCTCAGGGGAGTTTTGGCCCAAATGGTACGTCTACACCTGTATGAAAGTAAAGTTTTGCTGAGACGGACTCACAGGCGAACTCGTCTGTTTCTTCCGCGCTCCTCCAAGACTAGTGCGCCACGTTGTAAATAACCTCTCGATATCACCCTCCAAAAACCCCGAGATGCCCTCTGCAGGTGGAGACGAAACTGCACCTCGTCTATTTCAATCACCTTCGTTGGTCACCGAGGCCGTTCGTCGTCTCAGTCTCGTAGCGACGGATCGTCCTTCAAAACCTATCGAACCCAGTAGACGCGGCGATAACAACAGTACTAGTGCAGACCACATCACTCGTATCATGACCAACCTACTGACTTTTCCCCGTCATCGACTCCGTCGAGAATCTGATTCCATCCGTTCGGAAAGTGTCTCTGTCGGTGTGGGGAATCAGGTGGCGATGGTAGCTCCGAGGAGGAGTACGGTTATTATTAGGAATACGATGACGATTGCCGGTGGAGATAGGCGAGTAGCTCTTGATTATATCTTTGTTTCAGGGAGCGTGGTGCAGGTTTGTAATATCAATGCAGAGTTTGCGAGGAGTAGAGGGAGGTATGATCATGAGAGAATATTTAGGGCGTTGGCTGCTGTGTTGGGGACAGCTACTGCGCAGGTTAGTTTGTTGACGAGGCAGGTGTTGGAACAGATGTGAGTTTTGGATATTTTTTTCTAGTAACTTGCTTATGCCGTCTCACATAGTATCTCTACTCTACGTGCACAAAAAGACGTTCAAATGCTAGCCATGGTCGCGACCATCGCCCTACAAAGCTTTCCCAAGTCCCCTCCACCTTCCCGATCCATCAGCCATCTACAAAGCCCAAGTGCCAGCATCCGATTCAACACTCCCAAATTCACCGCTGCAGACTACTTTGCCCTTTCCGGTCATCGAAGCCCTCTCTCACCGACGGGAACTCCTCGAATCCCTTCATCCCCTCAACCCTCCATGTCCACTTCTGCCTCCTCACGAGGGTCCTGGTCAAGTCTCTTCAACGCAGGAACTATGCGTCATTTCATGAGTGGTGTCCAAGACACTCTAAAAGACGGACTTTCCAATCCTGGAACCGACATGGGAATGGGTATGGCAATGGCACCGACTGCGCTTCCCGGTAAATGGGTCGCTGTACCAACAGGTCGTTCTGATAGAATTTTACGAGGGCCTGATTCGCCTGGTTTTCGTGGTGGTGATCAACAACGAGCACCATGGAAAGATTCTTCTCTTCCTGTGACTCCACCTATCACGGTTTCGAAATCGTGGAATGAGACAATGACGCCATTTTCCTCTTCCTCCTCTTCTGGAAACCGTGGTGGCGACAAGCCGGCGTTTTCGTCTGCTGGGCATCGCAAGTCGTCGTTTTTGCATAGGAATAGCTCGCGTATGAAAAAGGGTAGTGGTAGCAAGGAAAATTGGGCAGTAGTGTTTAAACCGGCTTCAGATGTCGAGGAGAGGAAGGAGCCAGTGTTTAGTGACGAGGAAATCGATCTCCTCGTGCGCCACGTACATTTTTACGCAGAGATTTTGTTTAGGTGGGAGCTTACGAATAAGAGGTTGGAGATGCTCAAGTCAATTAATGCGGTGGATGTTCATCATAATGGGACTTCCAATGCCATAGGTAAATTGTTCAATCTTATTTCTTTCTGCGTACTCAAAGTGGTCTATAGACCTCGTCCGCACATGCACTCATTGCTCGGCTTCATTATCCTCAAAGACGGGCCCGTGTTCGTCTTGCGGAAACCCTTCTGGACTCTCGACATGTTCTATCTGTCGGTTGTCTGTGAGAGGTGTGTTTGTCCCTCGTCTGTCTACTAAAGCTGAGCTGACTTTTGTTGCAGGTCTCTCCATCAACTGCACGCGGTGTCTTCACGTTACACACATCTCGTGTTGGAAAAAACTAAAGTCACCTCTTTGTCCTACTGGTTGTGGTTGTACATGTACGGCGATTGGAGGGAGTCAGCCGAGTTCGGTTCTGAGTCGGGCTGTTTAAATTTAGAAGGAATTTGTATCATTGTATAATACCATATTACGATCGCTAGACCTTGCAGTCTTGGAAAAAGGAGATATCAAGATTATTTAAATCGCAAAGGTAATTCAGTCTTCACAGTCGAAGAACACGTCTTCGTTTGACTCCGTGTCCGAGTTCATCTCTGCTTGATGATATTCGAAGTCTTTGATTTCTAGAGGTTTGGGGTTGGTGATGTTTTCCAATGTTGTAGCTAGCATCCTCGTTGCTGAAGAATGCACTTCCAGAGGGAGCCCCTATTCACGATATCATTGAGCGAGGACAACCAGAAAAAGGCAACACAATCACCTTTAACCATTGCATTGCATCCTTTATTGACTCTGGGTTGTTATCCAGTCGACCACTGCATACGTACTTTCCAAGACATTCTACAAGGTCCTGGCGCGGACATGCCCGACAGAGATGCTTGGACCAGTATCTCTCGGCATACAAAAAACTATCACTATCATGCATGAGAGTTTCTATGCAGCGTACAGCCAGTGTAGCATGACAGTCAAGTAAATCAATAAGTTCAGTGCGATGTCCCTGTATCTCTGTCAACTGAGAATCACGAGCTGAAAACCTAAGGGGAGATATATTTTTCAAGTGAGAGAGCTGCAATTCGCCACAACCCATAATTTGGCAAAATACTTTCTCGCTTGTGTATAGTTCAAAGCCTAAATCCAACTCGGCGATTACAGCGTTGAACGCGAGGAAATATCCCAAGGTAGTCAAATGCTCTTTCCAGTCGTGGTAAGCTGCTGCAAAAGAGACATTGAATCCAAGAGAAGAGAAGTTATGAAAGTGTTGGATAACATCCTGTGGAGGAACTGCAGTGCTCTATTTCGCGTTGAGATGACACGAAAATCCGGAGTATAATGAGAATTTGTCCTTACCTTAGCCCAGTCTTTAACACGACTCACTTCACCGATGAAAATGCCTACTTGCTCAATTGATTTCCAAACCGAGTGATACAATTCTGGCCCAACCATGCATAAACGAGTAGCATAAGCATAAACGTCCGTCGCCCGCAGCTCCCGGATCAGCTCAGGGTTTATTGCAGCGGAAACGCAGTGATACGCCCAATTACAATGATATACCAAATCCTGCCCAAGGGTGTAGGTGAAAGGTTTGAGCCTGACAAGCGGCCGCAAACCCCAGACTTGCATTCTACGAGCAAAGGACGGCAAGAGACTTTTTTCCTGCATGACTCTCAAGCAGCGGCATGCCATATAGTTATGGTGGATAGAACGATCAATGAAGAATTTGCCCGAGCGGTTCGGGTCGACCAGAAAGTCAGAGAACGATTTATGAGCGAATTCAATCGAATCAAGCTGAGGCGGCATGTGGATCAAGTCTGGGACAACCTTGAGCACCGAATGCATTCCTGATAGGGCGGCAGAGACTGCCCCTGGCTGCAAGGCGAGCAATTCCTCAAGCATCCTTGTTGTCGGTGTTATGATCTCGTGAAATACCACAACACTTCCGAGGATCCGTACGAGCTGCCTGGTGTTTGGATTTGCAGAAAGTATTCCTTGGTATAATACATCTAACTCTCTAAACGGCCGATCATCAATTGTATCTCCTGTATCATCAAAGGTCACCGTTGTATCAGCGACTTCACCTGACTCTTCAGGAGCCGCCAGACCCAATATGACACGTAGGCGTTCGGTTGGCATAGAATAATCATCATCCACAAACTTGAGTATCGTGGAGGCAAATATAAACTGACCCGAAGCCTTGTACACCAGGTCGTCCAACTGCCTGGGAGTAGGCCAAGGTTGACAAATACTGTGTCCCATATTGACCAGACGACGAGAGTATATTTCCGCGAATCCATCCGAGAGATACTTTCGGATATCTGCATCAGAGTCCTCAAGTCCAATCTGGCTACAAATTTGGCGGGATGCAAGTAGTTCGAAGATTTTTCTAATTCGAGGCTCGGGACGACTGGTAACTAGAAAAACAAGAGGTATCCGGCACTGATTTAATCCATTGGCAATAGTAAGGAGAACACGTTCTTGGCTGCGACCATCCGTGCACTCGTCTAGACCATCGAGAATGACTAGAAGTGGTGATTCCGGTTCAGAGTCATCCAAGTTTTCGGAAAACGGCTGCAAGATCAGTTCTCGGAACTGGTCTTCAAGGGGAGCATCCAGGACCATGAAATCGGATTCGACCACAGAATTAATCGCTGAGCGTAGCATAGGGGCAACATTCGCTATCTGGAGGGCGATCGTAGGGAACAAACAGCGAGCGTTATTGCGAGCAGGATCAGAGCGCCAGAAGAAGAAGCTAGCTGCTAGCTTTCCTTGAGACGCAAAACGTTCAGCCATTGTGTGTGCAACAGAAGATTTTCCGACTCCAGCGCTGCCATATAGCCAGCATATCTTTGAGTCCCTGTCAGGATCGGTAACCCAATGCGAAAGTCTGCTGAGAACCGATTCACGAGTGCCTTCGTGACACCTGCCGGATGGATATTCTATTTCAGAATTATATATTGCAGATGTAGACACTGATTTGTACAGCCGATAGAGTCCTAACAACCGAGTCGAATGAGCCTGATGAACAGACCCGCTGCAAAAATTGCGCACCTCTGAATTGGTCTGTATTGATATTGTAGATTAAATCGCGGCCAACTGCATTGAGAGTGCTGTTTGTTACCGTGAAATTCTCAGCATTCTCGAACATATGGGTGTTGTTTGAGATTCGGTTTTGACATATTGCATTTGAGTCGGAGGAGCCCATCTGTGCAATGGTTATGGAAGCAATCCGTGGACAGCAGAAAACAGAATTTCGAGGTGCCTCATTGTCACAATGAGGCAGTTCATGATAAGACTAAGAATGAGATTGGAAGAAGGGGTGAAAGTTGTGTAGAAATCTGCTGTGATGTTTTATGTACTTGAAACTCTTTGTTGCATATTTTTGCATTACTAGGCCATTGCGTCACTGTAACATGCCGACATTATCTTTAGGACTTGTCTTCGTTGACACACCACATCACAGTTGCAGTCTTTGCGACAAGTTGATGCTCGGAACACGTCAGTCAATGCCAACGAATATCAAGGGGGTATAGTGTGGTACACGATAGATCTACACAACTATATAGCCGAAAACGAAAGAAACAACCAGGTGGAAGGTAAGGCGTTGCATCATCTCTTTCTCTTTTTGGTAGGACGACCACCAGATGTGTTTCCTGAGGGGACGCGTATCCTTCCTGACTGGTTTTGGGCTTGAGCTTTCTTGGTAGATTTTCTAACGCGTCCAGCTTTGGTTGTTGTTGTCGTGTCTGGAACGGAATGTGGATCAGTAAAGACGAAGAAGAAAATTCCAGAAACTCACCTGGCGTCTGATCCCTTTCTTCCTCTTCTTCGCCATCAACAGTCTCACCATCTGTTGCAGTAACTACACTTCCAGTAGGAGCACCTTCGTCGCCACTCTCTTGCGTCAATGCGGAACTATCACTATCACCACCCACCAACCCAGCTAGATTAGCTCGACTCCTACTGTTCGTAGCCGTTGCACCACGCCTACGTGAACTTTTTTGTCTCCCTACTCTACCACCACCGATTCCGACCCCAGAGCCATTCCCAATCGCAGAAGGTGCAGGTGATGGTTCAGGTGATGAAGGGGGTGAAGGTGTATCGCGCGTTCTACGCTGGGCCATGATTGCTTCATAAGAAGGATCAAAGGGAAAATTATATGCCTCTCGAAAGAAGGGGTGGTTGGCGAGGTTCTCGGATGGTGAAGGTGATTTGATAGATATAGGTGTCGATTTGGAGGTCTGAGGGGTTTCATAGCCTTCTGCTTCAATATCCTGTAATAAAGAGTCAATAACTAGAAGTATACCATCTAGTAAATGACGCACAATAGCATCCAACGCTTCTAAATCATAGCATTTTTTCAGCTTTTCCCAGATATCTTCTATGCCAACCCAGCGTCCAGTATCTTTGTGAATATGACTCCGCATAGTCAAAACATGAAAATGCCGATGCATCCCGATTGGTCTCGCACGCATTATGGAACGGAAAAAGGATATTTCGCCTTCGAGAGATTCGAGAAATGAACCAGAGGAAGGGTCTTCATTTGAGGAGCCCTCCATTGATTGCGAGGGTTGCGGAGTGGACATGGTGGAAGAAGGACAAACGGTCACACGTGTCGACAAAGTCGCGTCCCGCTTCCATCTAGAACGATTATTTTCAAAAATATCTTTGCACTATGCTAACGACTTTCCAAGTAGCTGTATATTTGATTTCGACATGCGAAAAATCGCAAGCTTTCACCCTTTGTGTATATGATCACGGGCGTAGCTTTGTGTTCTTGCGGCGACCGTACCTGTGCGGTGACAAGCAAAGTCCCTTCTTCCCTTCTTCTAGAGCTACATTGCAGGGTCATACGTCTTTTCAACCCTGATTCTTCAGCTTCTGGCTAACGATATTGTCAGGTATTTTTGACTTATGCCATCTCATGTATCCTCGAGTTGCGCTTCAACGACGTACCTCATGACGAACACAGAGAAGCTTTCGATTCCTTGCAGCAAAATCTCGGAGCTTTTCCTGCCGATATCTCTTCCAAGCACAGTAGGGCGCTGATGATCACTATAATCAACGCAGCCCTTCCCGGTGTCAAAGTTTCTCAATATCGAGAACCCATTCCGACTTTGATTTCCCATTCCAATTCACATCGTCTCGATTTACCACCCGGACAATATAGTAGCCACGTTGCCTTTATCCCGATCAGAAAACCATTACTTGGGCTCGTCCTTGCGAAAATGTGGCGGTGGGTTGCAAGTTAACGACGCCCTAGTCATTTTTTTACCACATTATTATTGATTTTCCATCATCTTCTCACAAACAACATACATTGTGCGGCTCATAAAAACTCAAATTATCCGTTTTATTTGCGGGAGAGAAGTTGGATTCTTCACCTTGTGAAACGCTTATGCATGTACTCGTGCATACAGTTTCCGTGATTCCTGGCGAACGATCTTCAGGGGCAACAGAGTCCGTTGCGGATGCGTATCCTTGTGGGAGGAGAGCGTTATTCTGCCGTCAGCTACAGCCCTACATAACGGAATGCCTCGGGTGACAGACAAGTACGGCGAACGGGCCATTCCGAACCCTCAATCTGCACAAAGCACGAGGCACGAGGAGTGTTCTGCCAATTTGGATGGACGTGAGGCAGATCTTCTGTCGTGGTTACTACGAATCAGCCTTGATGTTCCTGCCATTCAAGCTCAGATTGCTTTGACATTGCAACCTGTCCTACAAAACTTTGACTGCCGTACTTTTTGCTGAAGACTATTGAACTAAAAGGTACTGCATTTCTGTCTACCGTGACTCTGGACAGCAAGTACGGGTTACCATGGATAATTAGAAACGGCGCTGGTCAAAGCTGGTCAAAGCTAGTCATAAATGAAATCCATTAACTGCCTTTGACGCGCGCATTCTGACATGACAGAAACTGTTTCCGGGACATAGGCGTTCGCCCTACGGCTTTGAGGCATTTGTGCAATGTCTTCGATACGAGCCGCTATCATATTGCGACTGGCCCACTTCCTTTTCCTTTTACCAAAAATTCGGTTCGTCCGGGGTGGGTTCCGAGTTTCATCGACTTGAAGGCCTGCCAGCGAACGCGTCATCCCGAATGCGTCCTCACGACGACGATAGTCCACCGGTTTCAGGGTTGTTTCGACATTGCATATACTGTCCATCTCCGCTGTAAAGCCTTGTAAAGCTGATAGACCTCACACTTCAGACGTTATTCCCAGGCTGCAATAGACGGCAAATCGATGAACTAAAAATATCGACTGATGCCAAGATTTATCTTCAACCATCTTTGTTGATACGACCTAGTCTTTGCACAACTTCTGCGTTGTAAGGGTATCTCATTGGTGCATACCGGGCGCATCTGATCTGCAGTTCTAGCCTGGCCAATGGAACGCCATTATCTTGTCCCGAAATGTCCGTGCATTCACTCTGCCGGACCATCAAGTTGACCGGCAAGTACAACTGTCCTACTTTCTGTTGAACCCATAGAATGGGAATCGCCAGCGCGCGCTGTCCCAGAGGTTCCCTGTCAGGATTTGGATTGTTAGCCGTCAAACAGTACATCTCGATTGATGGAATTCAACATTATCATTTCATTTTACATTTGCTACTACCGTTTTTCAAAAGTTGTGATTCTCGCCGGGCGCCCTATGGGAGTGGGTTTGCTGTCCAATATCGTCCAAGGACCAAAGGACTGGTACCCCGGCGTAATTTCAGGTCAGAAGCAGGACAAGTACATTAGCAGACACAGCAACTTGGGGACATATAAAAGCTAGGGCTCTCAACCTTGAGACAGCATCAACTCGCACTTTCGTTCTTTCTTCTTATTTGCTTTCTTTTCTTCTTGGCCAGGCAGCCTTAAGACTTTTTCGCTTTCTTTGAACTTCCGGACACACACTTTTACTTTTTTGTAAGTTGTCCTTTTCATGAATTGACATACTCAAGTCACTGACAAGCAATGGCTTCTAGTATTTACTCAACGCAATACTTTTATCCGCCATGTTCTCCAAGATCGCCGCTCCTTTTGTCTTCATGACCGCTTTGACTAGCAGCGTCCTCGCCTTGCCTTTCAACCCCCAGACCCAGAGCTTGAGTAAGCATTTCCTTTCTCTATTCACGTACCTGAATCCTGACATATTTCCCAGACGCTCGTGGCTACCACTCTTTCGACAACTGGGGTGGAATCTCTTCTCTCCACGGCTTTGACAACTTTTACGGCTCCGACAACTTCTCGGGTGTCATCTCCCAACAAGTTGTTGTTCACGAACAGGAAGTTGTCTGCCACTCCCAGAGCATCGAGATCATCCAACAACGTCTCCTCGTCCTCCAGGAGATGGCCAAGAAGATCATCACTGAGCAGATTTGTGAAGTTGAGACTCAGACTATTGTCTTTGAGCAATTCATTTCTTCTTCGAGCCACTTCTCCTCCGATTTGCTCCACACCTCTGGTCACCAAGTTGGTTACGACTCTTCGATTGCTAGCCACTACGGAAGCTTGATTGGCTCTGATGGCTCGCTTACCAGTGTATGTTTTGACCTTGCCTGCTATTGCTCTTCCGGCTAACGCAATTGTTTACAGGATGACCTCGGCTTCTCTGGCCACGATCTCGGCAAGAACACTGTCGTTGTTTCTGGCAACAACTGGAACGACAACAGCTCGCCCGCCTCTGTCCACTCCGCTTACAGCGCTGCTCAGGGCGCGATCAACTTTTAAATCAGTATCAATCTGATTTAAAAACGTGAATCGCGACAGCGGTGGATTACTGCAGTCTAATGCACGATGTCACGACTCACGACCTCTTTCAATACGGACTGAGTTATTAGATATCCTTTTCTTTATTATTGGACGGTATTTAACATGATTGCGGATACCAGTTAGTATATATGCTTGGGTATAATATGGTTGTGTTGCCTGGTTGTACATGCACTTTTTACCTAGATCACAATGCGAGTTCTTCACAAACCTTACAGCTATTTTCAGAACATAAGGCGCGGCCAGATTTTTTGCGCGTGTCAAATCCGATCAATCTTCCAGACCAATCTTCCGAGCCAACCTTCCGACAGTTCTACCTTGCTTAAATCACCATTTCCACATGCTCCTACGTATTTCTATTTGTACCCTACACTTTAATAAGTATAAGACGTTAGAGAGTACTCTGATTTTGTACTATACAAGGACCCAAACCTCGGGCGGATTTTCCAACTCTGAGAGACTAAGGATGATTCAGACTATACATTTCGTGTGTCAAGCAGTAGTAACTGGTCATGAGCACACTAGTAGATGACGAGCCTAAGGAAGAAATTGGCCAAGTCCAGTCAGACCCGGCCAGCCCTGAGGAAAAGAAGACTTATAATAAGAAAAGGACTCAAAGCACTAAGGTTGATGAGCTGGCACTGGCTGAAGATGAAACCACATCCAAACAAGCTCGCATTTCAACCAAACTGGACCATGAATGAGAATTAGGATATTCAGATAACCTGCGAGAGGTGGTATGCTCAAAAGCGGGCAAAGAGCATTGTTGATCAAGTTGGAATGTCTGAAGTGGCTGTGCAAAAGTACTAGTGTATCTTCAGTGTTCGCCTTCAACGTTCAACATTGGCTTCAGTCATTGATGGTAAGGTATGATGGTAGGATCAGGCAGTGGAAAGTATCTACTATGAAAAATATAGATAGATATGTACTAGCAGTGGAAGCTAAAATACAAGATTTGAGTGAGGCAGAACTGTCGGAAGATTGGCTCGGAAGATTGGCCTGGAAGATTGGTCAGATTTGAGACGGGCGCGAAAAATCTGGCCGCGCCTTATGTTCCGAAAATAGCTGTAAAATGTCTGATAATTTCTATTTTGTGAAGATAAGATAAACAAGGATCGACGAGTAGCGCGGAATTTGAAATAGTAAACGGAACGGACTCGGAGTCGAAAATCACCGAGTGTCATTTCTTAAACTCGCACCTTCCGTACTTGACGTATCTGTACGCTGTGGTAGCTTTGAATAGACTGCTGATTAGGAAAAACATGCCTATCGGAGCACGGTCCGTATTTAATGCTAGCAGTCTCTTAAACATGCACTGACAGCAAAAGTGCGATATACACGTAGGTAAATAAGCACAGAAATGTAATATGACGCCAGCCTCTAGGTGCTAGTGATGTCATTTTCGAAGTGGCGAAAACTTCCTCTCGAGTTTGAATAGAGTATGTATATATACCACTTCTGCCGCTTCAACTTTTTCCAGCTAACCTGTGTACCGTTGTAGGCCCTTATTACATTCTGGCTTCAATTGTGTCTGTCACTGATGCTAAGTGAAGGTGCCACCGATACAGCATTTGAGCAGTTTGAGGGCATGGCTTTCGGTTTTCGCGGAGGTCCAGAAACCACCACACGGCATCCTTCGAGAGGTATTCGGTTGAAGACGGCGTTTTCGGGCCAACCATATCGTTGGGCCTCAGCAAGAACGATACGTACAAATAGATTGAGACGAAAAAGTACATTATTGGGATCATAGGCGCTTTGGAACCTTTGGAACTTGGCATTCCAGAAAGCAGCGTCAATCCGGCGCCTAGATTTCTGGTTATTTAACCAAATTCTGCTAGCCACTGCGGGGTGGATAAATTTCATCACAAAGGTATGGTAATTAGACACGTACAAATCATTGAAAACGCGCTCAAAATTGTGAATGATATCACTAGGTTCCCAACTCTCATCGAGCCTGCGCACGTTTTCAGTTCTTTACGCTTCTGAAAGTGATATCTTGAAGGTAATATTCCATGACTGAAAAGTGTGAGGAGACGATCATCCTGCATGGGCACCCCATGAGCGATTTGATAGAATAGTTATAGATAGTTATCCGTTCTGTAAGCGTTAAAATGATTATGCAGGTATTCACGAAGAGAGCCGGATTCAGGTACTTATGTACCGAAAACCTGGTAAGGGCATGCTCATTGCTCATTTCATCCCAAACCCAAAAGCAATGATGGCATTTCGTGGTTCGGAACAATTCCGAGCCATTCTGAGCATGCCATTTTAGCGAAGAGACATCGAAGTTAAGGTGTAGATGTTCCATGCACCTCAGAAACTCGGGAACTAGTGATGTGTTACAAAACGTAGTGTTAATAACGTTAATGGGGTGCATCTGCAACGGGCTTTGAACAGCTCCACCTACTTTAGAAGGGAAAAACCAATTTATTTGACCCTTGTTCCTTTTCAAAAAATCGGGAACAGATGTAGCCTAATAACACACCGAAGGTCTGGATGCCTTGTCATATACCTGTGACAATAACTGCAAGAATTCAGAGTTCATCAAGCTTTCGGACCCTGATTTTATGCCAAAGTTGGACCGGGTAAGACCTGGGGCTGCTATGAAAGTAGAAAATCTGTCAGAAAGGTCACAGTTAGACCTGAAGAGTGGAATATCTCAAACTATTTTGTAAAAACTCAACATGATGGAACCTCCGATCCACTATGCATCGAAATCTCTTGATGATTCGGATTTGCCAGGGATACGCTCCACCATGCATTTAGTAGATCTGTTTTTTGAGGATGGGAGGTTGCACTTCGTAAAGCCGTAGATTATCGCTCTAGGCACTTTCCAAATACTCCCTGAGATGCGGACGTAGAGTCTGAGTTACATCAAACTAATCTGTTAAGAACAGAAGGTTGTTCGTAAGAAATAGAAAGCCCCACTCGAGGGCGGCCGTGTAGTAGAGACTTTGTGAAGACAAGTTGGAGCTCCTATTCCGATTGGTCTGCTATATTTGGCGTTATTGACACGTCTTGCGCTCGTTGATTCGAATTCTAGGAAGAACAGTTTGAGAACAGTCGTTGAAACTTCGCCTTTGTCTATCCCAGACTTGTATACCTGCCTCCAAATGCTCTGAGGAGCTACCAAGATAATCAAGTCTAAAATATACTGGAGCAAAGATAAGATAAAGGATCGACCAGTCTGATGCTATGCAGAAGTCAAACGTTAATGGGGGTCACCGAAACAACTTTTCACGGCGCTGACTGGTACTTCAGAAATTTTCAAATCCTCTCAAACCCTCCGTACTTGACGTATACGTAGCTGTGTAGCCCGGATTAATCTGAATCAAGTATTGATTGAAAAAAATACTTATCGGCAGAGTGTAGTCCATGCTTGACACCACGGCTTCTAAACCAGCATAAGATCATGACATGACGGACGCTTTCAAAATGCAACTTGTGGCGCCGGCCTCTAGGTACTACTCAAAGCGGTAAAAACATCCTTTCGACTTGGGACAAAGTAGTATGTATCGCTTGTGTGTTACTTCTACCGCTTCAGCTTCTTGCAAGTGTCCAGCTGACTTGAAAATTTCCTCGGAGGCATATATGGGCCGTTTTTGCATGCGTTGTGGCTTGAGTTGCGTCTGTCAGTACTCATGAGGGTGCCGCCGGTACAGCGGTTTGCAGGCATTATTTTCGGTTTTCGCGTAGGAATTAGAAGTTCGACACTCGGAGGTCCAGAATCATCGGACGGTTCCTTCGAGAAAGGCTTAGTAGAAGCCGTTCTTAGACGACATTCTCGGTCTAATCATGTCGAGGAATATTGTTAAGCCTCACCATACTATCAGTATGTATTCGGCGGTAGAATGAGTAGCCCACAAATATTGAAGTGGAATAAAGGGCCACATAACCGTAGGGGCTAAATTAGCTCTGATGCCCAGAACAGTCCTCAACGAAACACTGACGACGGTGAACAATGCAGGTCTTGGAGGCAGCATTCCAAAAAGGAACGCCCACTTCCGGGGTCTAATTGTCAATTGCAATGATACGCAAATCCGTCTAACTCGGCACGAAGTTATCTGCATAAACCGGTCTCTTTTAATGAAACATGGTATCGTAAATCGCCTGAGAGTATGTAACAGTGTAACACAAAAACAACATGCAAGGTAATGAATACATGGTCTAGAGATAAATATTCTATAACATTATCGTACACAATTATCTATCATAGCAATCCAAATGCATTTGAACAAGACCCAAAGCAAAACTATTAATTACAAAACCGAATCGCTAGCGCTGCTTATTGCGAAATCTCCGACACCGGAACGCTCTGTACTTGATGAAAGCCACGTTCTAATTGACCACAGAGTGAGGTGATGTGATCATTGATACTCTCCTGCTGTTCAAACACCAAGGATAACTCCACCTTCCGCCGTTTTGCCTCTTTGAGATATCGTCTCGCAAACTCTTCTTCGCCGCGCATTTTGCAAACCATTGCTATGCGGTTAAGGGCTGCCCTCTGAGCCTTTAGTGTAATTTCTTGGGTTTCGAGCTTTTGTTGCATGTTCTCTAAAGTATCGAGACGCATGAGAACGCTCTCTCGGGATTCAAGAAATTCCTTGTCCTGAGATGCGACATTGCCGGAAGGCATGAAGAGGTCTGATGGAGCAATGGAGGAGATATCGGTCGAAGAGAATGGAGAACTGTTTGAGGTTGGATCGAGTGATCGGGGCTGAGGCAGAATGGCACGTTCTTGGGAAAACAGGTTGGGGGTATTGTTATCGAACGGGAATGGCGGTATGTGCAGTGATGATAAGTCTGTGTTTTGGAGATCGGGTAATGGGTCGGACATTAGGAGGTCTGTAGAGAATGGAGATGGCGAGTTGAATGCCGACATCAAATCGTCGTGCAAGAATGAATCCAAGGATAACTCATCCGAATCAGATAGTGAGGAAGGTGTTGAAGCGTGCTCCATGTTCAAATCTAACGGAACACCAGCCAAAAGGTCGGATATGTCAGGGTTGGAATCGGTGACCAGGTCCGCGTTCGCAATTAGGGGATTCGACGATGAAAAGCTAAGTTTCCGTCTAACGGGAGGAGGGAGCATCATGGTCGGAGTGACGGGCGACCCTGAGGCCGAAGAAGAAGACGAAGGGGAGCTGGCATCGTCGTTGGACAGAGATATTGAGGATGACCGCGTTGACGGCGAAGTGTTTGCAGAAACAGAAAAGACGCGTTCCACTGCTCTACGCCTCACCGTTCCGTTTTGTCTGCGCGACCCACGAGTTTCGGCAGAGCGGGTAATGCTGTTATATCGGTTCTTGGCCGATAGGCCTGTCCTACCGGGGAAATAGAGCTTCACAATCTTGGTCCATAGTTTGCCATGCTGCTTCACGGCATTCAGAAGCATTTCATCCTGATAGAACAAGCGATGAGTCTAGAGCACCCAATTATTGAGGAAGAGACATACAGCTTCAGCTGACCAGTTGGTGCGGTCAATTGCGGGGTTTAGAGTATCTCTCCATCGTTTCGCGCATTCTGCAGAGAAAGTGAGAAACTTGTATATCACAGTAAAAGCAGATGCTTACGATCGCTGTTACGGCTCTGTACCACTGATGCCACCATGGACCACCTTGTGCCATACTTCTCGATGGCCGAGGTTAATTTTTCGTCTTCTTCAGTGGTCCATCCACCCTTGGCGACATCAGAGGCAATATTAGAGACCCATCGCTTGCGGCAGTCTTTGTTAGTCCGATCAGGAACGTGTTTTGCAATTGCATGCCATCTAGAAGGGTTTGGGTTGCCAGGATCCTCTGTGTACAAGGTCAGTGTACGCGCCGACGCGTGCGACTGGCTACTACTGACCCTTCTCGACAGCGTCTCGAAGGAGCTGGTCTTCTTCAGTACTCCAAGAGCGACGTTGTCTGTGAACCATTTCTGACGGCGCGTAGTGAATAACTTGAACACTAGTAAGCAGTCGTTAATAAGGGATCTGCAAGAGGATGTCAGGGGGGCTTACGAAGGATGTCAGAGGTTAAAGAAGGGGAGACGGGTTGCGGGGACAGAAAGTAATTCCAGCTGACTGAGGAGACGAGTTATGTATGGTTGGTTCTTATGAGAATCAGAAAAATAATAAGAAAACGGACCGCGGCCGCAAATAGTAACCCCAATTAACCCCAACGGCAAAAGATATCAACATTTCGTAAGTCCCAAATTGGACACCGCCGATACCGCAGGATCCAGGAGCAAGTCAGACGGCCGTTTCCACTCTTCCACGTTTGAACTTTGTGACATGCAAGGACGGGCGGGGGCGGAGCACTTGCAACAAGCTCAATTTTCAGTGATATACCGCCGGTAAGTCATCCTTTCTCGCCTTCAAACCATGCATAACGTTTACAACATCGATGTGTACAAACACGTACTTTCCTTAGACTCCAGCTATCAACTAGATAAACTAGTGTCTCGACTTGCCTTTTTTATACATAAAACTTGCGGTAACAGTACTCCGGATTTCCACGTTCTGTGCGGATTTTGGCCACAGGACGTGCGATATGGATGGATAAGTTCATAATGATACTGGGTGATCTCAGTAAAGTCGTCTTGAAGGTAGCGACAACCGCGATCGACATGTAGTTATATTCTACTTTTGGCACCTCGGTCCTAAAGCCTGGAGTGCAACTGGAGCGGGACATTGCTCGCGCCCTGGCCCAGATCAATCCACTGATGGATGATTGCATTAGGAATTTCTACTAATAAAAATGACTAAATCTACCCAGCGCGTATGTGAACCAGTGCCAGAGCAACTGCAAAGCTTTGCCATATCTATCTTATATTTATCTTTCTCCAAAAGACGCTTACCACTATCATACTAGCGCCTCGACTGTACTCCATCTCTTGCCGGCATGTTCAACGGTCTCCAAAAAGAGTGGTATGTGCAGACTACATAGTTTCCCCGCTAGCTTCGGAGCGCGCCGTCGACCATAGCATACTATCAACCTGATGGTTATCAATCTCACGACTCAAAAAGGAAAAACATACACACACGCTTGGACCGCCTCCGACCGCCCGATGTTCAATGGGCGGCGTGAGGCGGGACCTGACTCCAAAAATTGATAGAAAACAATTCCTATCGGTCTGATTAAATGGTATGATAACATCAGTATGAAACAAGGCAGTCAAAGGTTTCTCCAGGATGAGATTGACACCAAGATAGATGTATACAATTGATATGATGACATACCATCTCGGTCTGAAGAATAATCGAGAGCAAGTACTGACATGGAATCCTTCGAGCACCCGGGGTAAGTCAACCAAGCGACATATCTCAATGCGAACAAATGCTTGGATCGATAGGAGACAGAAAGAGTAACGCTACACAATGACGGGTTGGCGTAAAGCACATGGAAAGTAAATAAGACGAGTAATTTTTCCAATGGGCACTGTGCGTCGGGATTTCGCGCTTCTTTTCAAAAGCCAAGTGATCAGTACTACTCAACGCACTTACCCCGAGTTAATCAAAGCTTCTATATATTCTATTTTGAATCTCATTGGTCTCTCTGGTATTATTACAGGACATCTGGAGTTTAATACACACTGGGTCAGGAGCTATGTCGGCAGTGATTTTTTTGTCGTGCTAAATCAGACCCAATGATAGTCGAGGATCGATAGTCTCACGTCTGTGGCACCATGACTACTCCAGTATTCTACGCCGGCAAGGTAAAGTACAACGAGTAAGAACACGAAGAACCACACGGTTGGCAGACATCAATCAAAGCTTTCAACTCTCCGAGGTCAAGCATAAAGGTTCTCTGAAGTTCCTTCAAGTTCTCAATGCATTTCAGTCAATACCCAGAGTTGATAGTGGGTATCCAGTGTTCATTGACTGAATAAGTAGGTATAGTTATCTCTAGAAGTGTCCCGAGCACACCGGCAGGGGTATTGAAGAGAACCAATGTGAAGTGAGTCTAATCAATTGCCGATAAGCACATATTCAAGAGTTGGCTGGGGTATGAGGTTAGAGTATTTGATGGAAATCAATTGGGTTACCGCTGTTGTTCCCGACATTATAATAGCAGCGGTGCGTGTATTACCTCCTCTGGAATTCCTGAATGCTTTAGACTGATCGGTCTTCTGAGCCCTCTCATTAAGAGAAAGTGGGTCCTTCTGGACTCTTTGTATACAAAACGTCTATGGCGCTATCGATAACTAAATCTATTCGAAGAAAAAAATGCGCTTACCTTTACTTGACCAACAATGAGACTCGTTTATAATTTGGACATCTCCTACCAGATCGAGTTAATGCTTGAACGACAGTGGGAGTCGGCGGACAGACCAATCGATTATTGGTCAGTAATACATGCAAAGAATTAAAAGACGCATGTCGAACAATTTGACGTCCAATAGGAAAATTGACACACCATGGAACTCGAATCCCTCGATGTATCAAAGCATACCTAAAGAACGCACCAACTTCTTGGCAGAAAAACCTAATAAATGTGCTACGCGATTGTGCCCATGTGTGTTCATGAGAGAGCACGTCTTCATCGATTATCGTGCTCTCCAATTAACCGGATCAAAAAAAGGAACTGCAATGACAATCACCTGAGCCGGTGGTGGACATGGTGGAAGCAAAGAGAGAGAAACAAGGACGCCACCCTGTGGCTGCAAGTACAAAGCTCCCACGCTCCCGACACTGCGTGGGAGCTGCCGGGTTCAAGGTTGGGACTCTTCGCCTATGCTTGTCTTTTTTGACCGTTTTGGTCTAGTTGTGCTGTCCCAGATACCTCAAAGTTTTAATGTACAGAAGGGGCCATACACTCTAGGCATTGCCTACACCTCTTCGTGCCACAAGTAGATATCTTTGCTCTTAGTGAATGCTGCAGGCGGTAGGTAGTGCAGCAAATGTCAAGCATATTAAGAATTCTCACTCGTCGGGAATGCTCAAAGAAACCTGGTCATCGATCATTTTATCTTCCCCATCCGGGAGACTCGAGCACTGTTTTTTGTGATCTCAGTACATCGGGACTCAAGTATTTAAGTATATGTATGTGCACGTAGACTTATGTAGATCGACTGCCACTGTTTACCGAAGGCCGGAGTCAGACCCAGCTCATAGCTCTTAACTTGGGTAAATCAAAAAAATCATTATCGTATTACAACTCCGTTCCTCTTTTCACTAATATTTTATTACTCAACTCGGGCTCACCATCTCGGAAGCAAGTGTGTAATTCTATCATTCTTCCCCGCTTCGCGAGACGTCAACGTCGATCCGTCGTATTCCAAAAGTTTAAACATAGATGTACTTACGCCGGGTCCGCCTATCGAATTCGATCAAAAAGGTTAAACTCAAAACTTGGACCTCGGTCTCGAGATCTTACATAGCGTCATATGTACTATAGGATTCGACTCGACTCAAGAGTAAGGTATCGACAATAATATCCATTTGAATTTGAATAGTATCAAATGTTAGTGTAGTGCATGCATGATAAAAAGACGATATACTTATACTGAGAAAAAATAAATCAAGAACACAATCGAAATAGTGGTAGTGGGTTGCTAGTGGTAGGAATACAGACAGACAGATGACAAACATGAGGAGAGAAACTGATGAGAACAAAAAAGGTAGAGGCGGAGTTGGGAAGAGTGTAATGTTGCACCCAACTTGAAGTTACACCCATTCAACACCGGAGACCCCTATTACTAAACCCCTGAAGCGATGTGAAGTATTATTCGTCTTCATTATGGATTTTTCCATCGTTCTCAATCTTCATCCACCAACTACGTTACTCCAGAAAACATACTAATTAAACAAACGGCGTTGTCCATACTCTAAAACAAAAGGCGAGTCCGGAGCGTCCCACAGAATCTTGCAAAAACTCTTATGTATGCATGATAAAAAGAGAATAAAAAAAACAAAACAGTCGTGGTATGATCATGATCATGAGCTGAAAGTGGTGGGGTACTGGCGGTAGACTGACAAACAGACAGACAACAAAAAAAAAGAGCGAAAACAAAAAAGAGAGGTAGCAGTAGGGAACGAAGGAGTGATTTTAAAAAAGGTATAGACAGAAAATCGGGTCACAAAAAAATCGAGATAGATCGTCCAGTCCATGTCCATATGCGTTACAATAAATTATTCTCAAATGTACTTTTTGCTGAAGGTTGAAGGAGTCGAAGAACCATTCACTTATCAAGCAGTGGTCGAGGTACTCGAAGAGCCCGAGCAGTCTGGGATCTCAATGTTCTTGAGGGTTCGGCTATAGGTCAAAGTCAGTACCAGCACGCTACAAGATGAAGGAAAACACGTACTTGGAGTAGAACAGACCCCTGGAAAGAATCGGAGGATGGAGATCATTACAACGAGACGAGGCAGAAGATAAGACCAAACACGTACCACCAGCCTTCAACACCGCCAAACTGCTTGTCCTTCCAGGGCTCATCGAAAAACTCGAAAAAGAAGTATTCGGTTCCGTTCGTGTTTGCCTGGCAGACGAATGTATCCAGGAATTTCTGAAGGTTCTCTTCTGATGCCGTGGAAGGTCCGTTTGATTCGTTACCTGCATCTGACGAGGCCTGGATTGCGATCAGAAGGAGAAAGTATACTAAATGGATCCGAGACTAACAGTAGGCCAACCAGTCTCAGCAATAGACATTTGAGGGTTATTCGAGAGTCCCTGTGCGAGTGAAACATCTTGGGTTTCAAAGAAATCCCAAGTCCATCCGGCAGCTTGGTCGATACTGACGTTGGCAAACCATGGATGCACGTTGGCCATCTGTTGCACAGGTCACTTCAATCAAAGATAACAATGAGATCGAAAATAGCACATACACCATAGTCAACCTTGGCTAATACTTCATCGTTAAAGTACGAGCCAGCATCTGCATTCCCGACTTTGAGAGTAACGCCGAGATCGGTCAACATACTCCTCGTGTCCGTAATGTTGGTGATCAAAGCTTCACCACCCTGATTCCCAACGGCGCTATTGGGATCTGATCCACCGCCATTGGCGTTAAGGTAGCTTCGGAGTATTAGACAAAATTCTAGCATCACCGGTAACTAAACACATACTTGAGAATGAACTCATTTCCGACAGTTACTCCAGCAATGTGATCTGTGCCATAGTCTTGGATTGCTTGCTTAATAATGTCCCGTTGACGTGCGTATGCTTCACCGCCATCGGTGGCAGCGGGATAGTTTCCGAGGAATACTTGCATATCTACCTTAGTTTCTTTGATGGCTTCAAGCTGATTGTATTGATAGATGAGACGTTTTCCACAAAACGGTAAAAATACTCACGACGAGGGCAGATTGGTTGCAGTCAGCTCCGTACAAACGAATACGCTAGAAGCAGATTAGCATTTCTGTCAGTGGGCCACACACAAATCCTACCGTAGTTAATTGAGAAAGTAGCTGGATATCAGTTATTACATCCTCTGAAGCGAACAAAACATGAAACATGAGTAAAGATAGCGAAAATGATGGTCAAGACTAACTCAAATTGGCTCCACACTCGGGCAGTTGGGCACCCTCGGGCGTATAGGCAATCCCGTAGAATGACTGTTTGAGTCTGGAATCCTTCACGAAAGTACTCGGGTCATTCTGGTCAGTCTGTTGCACGACACTTGCAGACGATGACGACGAAGAGCTGTTCTTCTTTGACACCACAACACCAACGACGACGCCAATGACAATAATAATAGCGAGAGCAATAACACCGATAACCTAGAAATTACGAAAATTCCTTCAGGCACCGCAGCAAAGCAAAAAGTGGCAAGACGTACGATCCATCGCGACCTCTTGCCCGACTGATGGTTCTTCTCAAGCCAAGCATCTCTATCACTCAAGGGCTCGTTGGCCATTTCCTGCCTTCTGTCTCCGAAATGCGGTCGACGAGCGTATCCCGCAGCAGCAGCGGCACCTAGACCCGCCGCGCCAGCGCCTGCACCGACAGCGGCCGAGTCACGGAATGGAGAATTGAAGTCTGCTGTAGAACCATTGTTCAACTGGCCGTAGCCTGAACCTGGACGCGAACTCGGTTGAGTGGAAAGAGGGATGTTGTCTGTGGAATTGTGAAAGCCTGAGAGACGGTGGGCCGGCTAAGGGAACCAAACAGGGGTTGTTAGGGATGGTAACAGGCAGAGCAAGTTGACATACGGGCACGGCATCATAGTAGTCCTGGAGGTCGTAGTTGGAATCGTGACCGGGCTGGTCTCTATACTGGGAGTACATGGTTGTAGGGAGGAAGCCTGTCGGGCGTTTTGACGTAGTGGTGCCACGCCCTTTAGTTGATCATCATCCCCCTTGCGACACAATTTTAAAAATAGTTTAGTGCGCAGCCAAACCTCCTTCAACTCGGACCTCTATGTCTTCAACTAGTGGCAAAGTCTGGAACAGCTTCAAGAATAGACTGCTCAAGCTCACAAACTTGCAATTGGACACAATTTCGTCGACGTCATTGGTTGGATTTCAGCTGACTCTCAGGCTGCAGTCTTTGTGAATCTTTTGGCTGCACACACTGGTTCTACACAGTTTCTCCCATCCTTCCAATCGAGTTGTCTGGACAAATTCTCGTTCCCAAGTTTCCTATCTGAGCCGTCGTACTCAGGACAAAGCAACAATGACGACACCTCTTTACAACCTTTACAACACGTTTACTATGAATCCTCGGCCTGCTGTTTGGGTGCCTGATATTTTTGCACCATGAGCCTAGCACGATGCAAACTTCAAAGTTTCAAATCGATTCCAACGTTTGTTTCATTCAGCTTATACCACTAGTCCGTCAAAGTGTTTACATGTATGGCTCGTAAGTAAGTAAATAAGTAGGTAGGTACACAACAATAGAAAACAGTCCGTCAATTATCTATGTAAACTACTAGGTACTCGCAAAAAGAAAATATCCGCAATGACCACACGACGTAATGAAAGAAGGAATGCATGAAAGGAAGGAGAGGGAGACATGATAAGCAAGTCGTAAAAATAAACACAAAGTAAGAAAGTGTACGAAACGGAAAAAGCCCGGCAGCAAACCCCAAAAATACGTATCATACATTCTCTGAATCTTCCTTCTCTTGTGATGGTTCTAGCGCACTTCCTTTCAATGCACTTGGCTGTGTTGACGAAGCGCGTTTCTGCTGTTTTCGCAAAACCCTCCGTTGTTCACGCTCCGTATTCGATTCCGCTGAAGAAGACGCGGCTCGTCTGCCCGAAGGCAATGTCTTGCTTCTTGTAACACCCAAAGCACCTCCGCCAGTGGGCTCATCCGGCCTCGGTGACGGACTCTCCGTAACAGGTGACAGACCACCTTCCGTCCCTGTCGTCCCAATCTTCCGACCTTCCAGTATCCGTACAGTAAGAATACAATCCTTGTTACACAAAAGAGAAACAGAAGTCTAGCTTCATCGAGGCTTACCATGGTGATCCAGGGTCGTCTTTCTCCTTGCAACCTTTCTGTCCTTGCCAACTAACCTCCACCCAGTCCCTGAATGAGGCTCATCATCTGAACTAGGGAATACATCGACGTCCGCGGCTTCTGCGGAGATAGTAGCAGACCCTGGATTTGCTAGTTCATTTGGAGGAGGTGGGGGTATGTCTAGCATAAACCAATCTTGCTGAGCGATCAGAAACTCTAGCACTCGTTGACTCAGTGCATGTTCAGTAGGTGACATCTCGTGCTTTGGATGAGATATTAATCCCGGCCTAAAGATCACGGCAAGGTCTACGGAGATGGAGACCGTGAAAAAGCAAGTCGCACTCCACAATATAAATACGCACTTGTTGCGGTCATCAGGTTTTTGTCGCTTTTTCGCGCAAATACTGATAAGAGGTCAAGGACATAGAGTAGGAGATATTGGTTGGGACGAGGCATCTGTCGTATTAATCGTTTGTATGTCGTAATCACTTCTTCTTGGTTGAAGGGCTCTTTTGCTGCGCGAAACGAGTCAGTCTAGGCAGGGACAGCAAGACGAGAATAGATCAAACCTAGAGCGTCTCGAAACTACATTCCGCACGAGGTCAATGTAGGTTAGAATTGAGTGCATTTAGACACTCACATCATGGTACATGTCGTAAGGTATTACAGGTTCCTGGGCGTTGTGAGGTTAGCAAGGCATTGACAGGACAGGATCAGAGACGTACAGGCATTTGAGTAAGATATCGTCGAAAAACGCTGGCAACATCATGGGCTGTATATTGTGATTGTTTCCAGTCCAAAGACTTTCCGTACTAGGTAAATTGGTCAAAAAGTTGTTTTCGTAAAAAGATTATGGAACGCACTCGTGGAGGGGCTTCAAAAATGGCCTGCAACTCTCGCATCCGTCTCGCAGACCCATTCACGCGAAACACGCCTTCTACTTCCGTCGCTAGAGCACGAGTTCAATTTCTGAAAGGTGCCTCGGAGAGGAAGAGCACAAATTACCATTCTCTTTAAGATATAGACCACTGAGAACATGAAAATAAGTGCCATGATGCGAAATCGAGGCAGGCAGCAGACGCACCACTTGGCGACTACAACTGGTATATAACCCCAGACATAGAGCTCTCCATTTGAATTTGCAGTAGATATCTGCACGCTTGCATATTGCAGACTCTCCCTGAGTGGTTTGCCAAAGACGGTATGGGGGATATCGTCTGTAACGGGTGGTCAATCATTAAACCAAGTCGGTGCCCAGCACCACTGACGGACCTTTGCCGTGTTCCTCTCTCTTCTTCTGCTGCTGATTTGTAAAGTTGTTCCACCAGGCCTTGAGACTAGCTTTTGAGGGTGGACTCGTTGAAGATTCTGGGGGCAGCATGCTGACTGTGGTGTGGTGGGGTAGAGCGGGTTGGGGAGTAGTTCTTGGCGAGTTGCGGGGATCGAGGAAAACCGAGTTGGAGCGAGAGTGCTTTCTGAAGGGCCAGAAAAGACGCTTTGGAGGGCGCGAAGCCAGAATAAAATAATGAGTAGACGAGGTACAAGATGGTAGCAAGAAAGGGAGTAATGACGCCGTTAGAGTGGCTGTGCACTTCTCTATAACATCCTCGATGTTCCACTTTTGTCTTTCCTGTCCATCTCTCTTTCAGAACCTAATCATTTCTCTTATAACTAAACTTTATCTATGCTAATCCTTCTTGGTACCTCCAGAAACTATTTCTGCAACGATCCCGACAACTACTCGGTCTGCTGATTCGCACAGGGGTACCCATGACCATGTGCCAAGCCTCCGGAAACAGGTTCATCTTGAATGGCTTCCACCGTGTTCTTGAAACGGCTGCATGCACTGCTCGGAACTGCTGGTCTGTCCGCATTGCTTATTGCCCTTCGGTACGCATGGAAAAGGCGAGTCGCCAGTCAGAACGCGCTGCTCTATGGAAACCAGGTCGCGTATGATGAGTTTGATGTCATCGTGGTCGGTGGTGGGACTTCGGGCTGTGTACTGGCGTCCCGCCTTAGCGAGGATCCTCGCATCAAGGTATTGCTCGTAGAGGCGGGCGGCAGGTATAGGATGTCAGTTTGGACGTTCAATTGAGTTTACTGACGCGCACTTTAGCGGAAAAGCTCTGTCTTTTACTCGTCTGCCCTCTGGCTATGGCCGGCTATTCTGGACAGAGCATGTATTCCCATTCTATACTGAACCACAGACGTTTGCGTCTGAGAGAAAGAGATTCTGGCCTAGAGGTAAGTAGCCGGAAGCATTTCAGGGGTCAAAAGACTAACTACTCGACGTCAGCCAAAATGCTCGGTGGTTGTAAGTAACTGTGTTTCAAGCATCCTTAGTACATTTCTAACAAGTCATAAAGGCTCCTCTATAAATGCTCAGATGTACGTAGCGCCTTTTCCAACCCGTAAGTCTCCTAACCTTCTCCGCAGGGCCCAATTTGGTGCTCCAGAGGACTTTGACCAGTGGGGTTCCTTTATGAACGATGATTCTTGGTCTTGGAAAAACTTCCGCCAATACTTTAACAAGTTTGAGACCTACAAACCCGACTCTCGCTACCCTCAAGTCGACACGTCTGTACGAGGCAAGAACGGACCAATTCGGGTTGGTTACTTCAACACCGTGTCAAACTCCGCCAAAGCATTCGTGGACGCCTGCGTGAAAGTTGGGATTCCATTTACGCCCGATTTCAATGGACCTAACGGGACGATGGGTGTTAGCAGAGTAAGTCTCGAAACATTTCATCTTTAATTTTCTAACACGGAACTTGACAGATCAGTAAGATGATTTACAACTGATCTCGTTTTCATATCTGATGCATCTCCACTTGTAGTGACTTATGTCGACGAAAAGCACCAACGTGTCTCCTCAGAATCTGCCTACTTGACTCCACAAGTTCTCTCTAGACCTAATCTCACGGTTGCGATCCACTCGACAGTAACACGCATTCTTTTCGAAGAGAAAGACGGAGAAACTCGAGCCGCTGGTATAGAGTATGCAGAAACGCAATGGGGTAAACGGTATCGTGTCAAGGCACGCAAGGAAGTTGTACTGTCGTAAGCACTCCTTCCGACTCTCTGGTAGTTCATTAACTGAAAGATCATGATGCTCTTAGGGCCGGAGCCGTTCATACCCCTCATGTAAGTGGCCAATCCGTTAATCGTTTCTTGTTATGATACTTACTATAAACAGACCCTAATGCTCTCCGGCATCGGCCCAGCAGAGCACCTCAAAGAACATGATATACCCATCGTCAAAGATCTCCCTGGTGTCGGTCAAAACCTTGTAGACCACCCAGTCGTCGATGTTGCCTTTAAAGATAAACTGGACTCCTCACCCTTGTTTCTAAAGCCAAAAGGTTTGATGGATACCTGGCGTTTACTAAAGACTGTTGCGCAGTACAACTTGGGTTACGGCGGGGTGTTGGCCATGAACGTGAGTATTCGTACTGCGTTGTGTCATATGTGCTAAGGTCTCCTTGTAGTTTGGAGAATCAGCTGCCTTCGTTCGTTCGGATGATCCTTCTCTGTTCCCTTCCTCTCAATACCCAAATGCAAACGGACGGATTGAAGATAGCACCTCGAGCGCCAACAGCCCGGATTTGGAAATTTTTACGACGCCGTTCGCGTACAAGGAACATGGGTCGGTGTTTTATGATGTGCATACAAGGGCGTTGCATGTGTATCTTTTGAGGTGTGTGGTTGCAACTAGTACAACTGGGTCTCAGAGAGATGCTTACACCGACCTTGCAGACCAACGAGCAAAGGCGAAGTTAGACTGAAATCGAGGAATCCTTTCGATCTTCCCAGTGTTAACCCCAAGTACGTCCATGAATCATTATCACTTCTCAGAATAACCAACGAATCCGACCCAGCTACCTTCAAACTCCAGATGATCTTTACAAACTCGTCCGAGGTACCCAACTCTGTCTCAGGATTGCTCAAGCCAGTCCTATGCGTCCATTCGTCGATCACGAGTGTTCAAGGGATGACCTAGACCAGAATCTAGATAAAAAGACGAATGAAGAGCTGGAGAAGATTGTCAAGGAGCGTGTGGATACTGTGAGTCTCAAGTCTGAGAAAGAGAGATTTTCCTGAATACTACGCGTTGAATCGTAGGTATATCACCCAACATCGACCTGCCGAATGGCTCCGCTTTCCGAGGGCGGTGTTGTCGATTCCAAATTGAGGGTGTACGGCGTCAAAGGGTTGAGGGTGTGTGACACGTCGTTTTTCCCTTGGATTATTTCTGGACATACGGTGGGTTTTATTCCTTGTCGTTCGTTTTCTAGATTCCTGAGATTGGTACTCTGTTCTTGCAGGCTGGAGCGTGCTTTGCAGCTGCGGAAAAGTTGGCGGATGAGATCAAAGCCGAGTTTAACTAGGGATACCATTAGAACACTACGCATGTGTACATAAGTATTATGGAGGCGTTCCGTTTGTGGTCCTTGAAAGTACTAGTGATGTGAGGAAGACATGTGATTGCGTTACCGCAACTTTAGTTGCCGAAAAATGTAAACTTAGCTTGCACTTGTGCATCGACCACGATGACAGTGACCAACAACGACAAGACACTGCGCTCGTTGTACAACCGGGCAGCTCGCTCTTTCCTCAATCGCGACCACGTCCAAACCCATTCACTCATCCAATCTGCCTTTTCCATCCTCGACTCGTTTGAATCACCTTCACTCGTCGACTTTCTTCGTAAATGGGATATTCTAAGGATCACTTCCGAAACGACGCTCTATTCTTCTCCATCTGCTATTGTTCCCGACTCTCTTAAACTACTCACTCTCAAAACACCACAGACGTTCGTTTCTGATTTGTACAACCGTTCCATCCAGCTCTTTGCTAAGAGCAACAAGAACCAACTTCCTGCTCCCGTTCTTATCACCCTCGTTTATTCGAGTCTCAAACTGGAATGTCCCGAATTTGGGAGAAGGATGATTGAGGATTGGTTGGCAAAGAGAGGTGACCATTTGCAAGAGTCGCAGTTGAGCGTAGTCATGTCTCAAGAGTCGTTGAGTTCTTCTGTGGAGTCTCTACCTGGAGCAGGAGTAGAGGAAAATGGTGGATACGAAAAAGTCATAGAGCTCTATTGCCTACAAGTGCTGCCTAAATTGGAAGAGTGGGAGTATGCGACCGAGTTTCTCGAGTATGAGCCCGAACTTGCGATTGATATTCGTGAGGTGAGGCAAAGCATCGTCAAAAAGTAGCTCTTTTCTAACAAGACTTCATTGTTTAGAATCTAAAGACAACGCTCCGAACTCTCCATGCTCAACATATGCAAATGCTTTTCTCTTCTTCACCGTCTTCTTCATTGCAACTACCACCACAATCTCCTTCATCCTCTTCTTATTCCACGACATCCGATACCCGTTCTACATCCCCTGCGCCCTCGTGCTCCTCTTCATCCTCTTCCTTATCCACCACTTCAACACATACAGTCGTTCCTGCAACTCCGAGACCTCTCAAACCCGGTCAAACTCCGCTTGCCAGTGCCAACGGGCATATACTAAATGGAAATGAAAACGGAACACTGGGTTCTCTATCTTCTCTATCTCCTCTACATCCGCGTTCACCCTCGTCTGGATCGTCCAATTCAGACGGAACGGCGACTCCGACCGGTAGAAAGCTTCCAAACGGTCATGGGGTTGGAAATGGATTCAACAATCCCCTAGGTCCATACGCGTCGAAATCAAAGTCTAAATCGAAATCTAAATCCAAGTCTAAACATCATCCTTTAAATCCAAATGGGCTTACACCGTTTTCTCTACCTAACGCACATCTGTCTTATTCGTATCCTCATGCGAGTTCGCCTTCGTCGAATGGGGTAGCTCATAATATCCACCACCAACCGACTCCGACAACAACACGTCCTTCCAGTCCAAATTTGCTCACACTCTTCCGTGCTTCCATTGATCCTTACCTCGAAAAGTTACGCAGTCTGGGATATATTCTTCTTGGGAATGGGAACGGAAAACAAAAATGGATAGCGTGGATCTTATTAGGAGTGTTGATTCCTTTTATCTCTGCGTTTGTTCGTTTGAGGAGGAGAGGACGACAAGCTTCTGCTGTACCGGCGCCTGGAACGGGAACGGTAGTGGAATTGGATAAAATTAAAGCTCGTCTTAGACAAGCAGGTCAGGGTGGTATCGGAGTGTTGGTAGGGAGGATATGGGAAGAAGTTGTTAGGGCGGTGGGTGATACGGTTAGAATGGGTGGGAGTGGGTTGGTTTAAGGAACTTTTTAAGGACATTTATTATGTTTAAAGGAGTTTGTACTTTACTTGCTTGTAATATGGGATTAATTTATCCTGCTATGTATCCTCATCGTTCAGCTGCGTACTGGGATCCCGATGGTTGACAGTTAGTGCATCTCTCTTTACTCCACGACCATGATTTAGAACTTCGGGAACAAGTTTAATAGTCAAACACTACATAACCTTTTCTACAAGATCAATCTGGTGAACAGTTTACAATGCATTCGATTTTCTAAACGGCTACCACAAATTACCGGTACCCTTCTCTTGCAACCACGCTTGTCATCTTCAAGTTCTTTTCATTGTAAACTCGGTCCCAATCCTAGGATAACATCAACCATCGATACTATTATCACACATTGCACCGATTACTCGGAGTACTAGGAACATCAAAGAAAGATCCATGTTTTAAGAAGCAACGAAACGAGCCATGGCACCATCCAACCATACCCAACTCCCCCAACTCCTCGACTTAACATGCCCGACATCTCTGATATTCCGTAAGTCCTCTGCTCAAGGCAAACCACGATTCACCACAACCCGATGAAACATACAGCGAAACCACCCCTTCTGGTAAACTCATCATCATCGCTACATTGAAAGTCAAGCCTGGGAATGAAGACCGGATCAAAGAGATTCTTCAAGGAGCGAAGAAAGACGCAAACTCGGACAAGGAACCTAAAACTGTGGGTTTTTTTGAATTCTGACCTTTGCCTTCGTCAACTCACCTATATGGGTTCTGGCGTAGTTATCCTACCGTACCGCACTCTCCGTCTCCTCGTCCGGCCAACACCAATCCGAGTTTGTCGTCGTAGAAGAATATTTAGGTGGTAGAGCGGGTGTCATGGAACACGGTGCTCAGGCTGGGTCTCAGGCCTTGTTGAAAGCAAGAGAGGAAGGCGTATTTGAGGAGTTTGATCTCAAGTTCTATGATGGTGAGTAGAGCATCAACCGCTTTCAAACTACGGGACTGACATTTCGGATTCGCAGAATTCTAAGTAAAGCAAAAGGAAAGAAACTGTACTTGGATCTATGTGTATTCTATGCAGTAATGTAGGAAAAACAAATTGTTGTACATCCACATTGCACACTACTCCCCCAAAATTTTCGCCACTCGTACTCTAAATGCTTCTTCACTCACCAACGCCGTATGATCCACCTCTTTCACTAACTCAACTTGTGATCCCTTCAGCCTATTCTTATCCCACGAATTCACGTTCAGCTTTGCTATCCTTCGTCACGAGCTTGAGCAGCCGGATGCTGCTCTCTAATAATCCCACTCGGATCCGAACCAGCTTTGACGAGGAGGATTGGCAGCGTCTCGGGAGCACAGGATATATCTCGCTATATTCAAGTAGGAGACTGAACATATGGAACAGTTGAGCGCTGCCTTGGTTCTCTGATTCAGAGAATTCCGGAATCGGATACTGGAGTAGTCTTGGGAACAATGACCCCTTCCCCACCAGTAAGATTACCCCTCTAACCGGTAGCCCCCTCTTCAATCGTTCACCAGCAATCAGGAAAATTGACCACATATCATGCAGCATTGTTTCCACAGCCGCCTCGGGGCCACGACCTGTCAAAGCAGATAACAGGACCCTAGTCGTCTCATGGACAAGTTTGGGTTACATGTTTGCCAAAGCATAGAAGAATAGAACAAGTTGTTTACGATCAAACTAAGATTGCCTAGAGAACAACCAAAGTTTCCCGGACGTGGAGGTATGTTGCTACTGTGATTTGCTGCCACACAATGAACGGTCGTTTCAGTTGGAACGTACCCGTGTGGGTATTAAAAATTCGTTGGTTGGGCACGAAAGAGTTGAGTACTCACGCATCAATCAACATAAATCTGTTCGTCCAGTGATTACTCGACGAGGCATGTAACAAGTCTTCAGATAAGGACATTCAACGTCATGTCATGAAAGCTGAGCAATGGTCGGTGCTAATGTAAACCAGTCCATCAATGTGCCGAGGATGTTGGACAGCAACGTTGTCCACCAAGTGATGAAAGAAGGAAAAAGGGAAAGGATCCGATACCGATGTGATGGACAATTTATTTTTCTTGTTCAGACATGCAATGAGACAGGTCAACAGATGATGTACGATGATCAAGAATAGTATCAAGAACGCAGAATCAAGAACGCAGAAGAGATGGCTCTGGAACCGGTCAACATCTATGTGACAGAGAATTTTGGGGTCCCACCGGAAGCAGAACTCTAGCTCAGCTTGTGGAGAATACAGCGCAGGAAAACCGTAATAGCGAAGAGATAAGTCGTATCCATTGTGAATCCGCGGAGGTTCTCGCCAAGATACTTATTGTGTTCATTTGCTAGGAATAAACCGGGTAGGTTCTCTATGGTGGTAAGAACATTGAGAACGTCGGACGAGATCAGAGAAGCACCGTTTGTGATTTCGTTCAGGCCGAGGAATTGATTTTGAGAGGACGACAAAAGGCCTTCATGCACATTCCTGACAATGGAGGGAAACGAAATGTCCTTTGAATAACGAACACGTAAAGGGATCGTAGAAACACAATATCCGACAATGACCTCAATGTCTGGCACGTCTGCACTTCGTCCTAATGTCACAAAAGCAAAAGAACATCACTGGAGTTTCCGTGTGTGCCCATTGTTACTGCAACAGCAGCGGAGATAAGTGTTGTACCGTTTTCGATACAGAACTCTGTCAAGCTTTGTCTGACAGCGAACACACGAGCCATTGATTCGCTTGTCTTCGCCTTCACGGAAGTATCCAGATGGGAATATTTTGGACACAAGGGAAGGGGCAGCCAACTGTTGTTTCCAGTATTCGATGGACTTGTCACGATCTTGGTAATGTAGCCACTTTACATGGGCGGTGAGAGCTTTCTCTAGTCTAGAAAGCTGACAGTAAATGTATTATATGCTTCTTCAAGATGACGAAGGATAGTGAGGATAGATCCTTTGTCGACTTGCGTGTGATGCAGCTGAAAGACCAATGTGCTGGATCCTGTCCCCTCGAAAAGGCAAACTGACGTCGAAACCCTTGGCTGAGGAGCAGAGCCTGGTCAGGGCAACGTCCACTAGAGCATCACTCCTGGATTGAAGATACAGCGAAAGGTCGAAGCAATCTTTCAGGACATCGTTACGTGGTTCTGGGGTTAGGATAAAAGTAGTGCGTAAAATGGGATGTCTGCTGGCGACCGGTTTCCAGGCTATTTGCATCTTTATTGGATCAAAATTGCCGGACTTTCTAGAGGCATACTGCGCAAGGTAGCTCTGCAGGGAGGACATGAATACTTGTGGTGTCATATAAGCCGTGACGCGTACCAAAGGATCACCGACAGCTAATGCGACCGACTATAGCCACCTTCAGCTCGTAGCGAAGTCACATGAATGAGATGAGGACGTAGTCAAATGCATAACTAGAGAATACGAGAGTCCTTAAACCAGGACCTGTTTGCGCATATATCATCATGATATATTGATTGGACGCTGATGATATCCGCAGCAGACAACAACCCCCATTGGCAAACCCGAGGAGCCAGACGTGAACATGACATAACAAACGTCGTTTTCACGAGGATTATAGCCTGAGGATAAAGAGGGTCTTTCACTGGGAAGCCAGAGGCGAGGATGGAAATTCATCCACGCTAACAACAGTCACTGTCAGCAAGACGAGCCCTGATGGTCGAGGCTACGGAGCTGGTAGTAATTGTCTTGGGACATCTTCTGAATTGTTACGGCTCCGTTCTTCTGCGTGATCTGTCTCAAGAGGAACGTATTCGACAGAAGATTCGTCAGACCCTGGAACAGACAAGAGAAAGAATGACTGACGATTACTAGCTAGCTAATCACGACTTCGGCACATTTATCAAAGAATAAAAGGACCATTTCTCCTCCAATGCCGTTTACAGATAAACAAGCTAATATGTCCGCACGCAAGTCGAATTCGCTATACGTGATATATTCCCGGTCCTTGACTTGCAACGCAAGGGCGTTGGATGTTTCTCGAGCTGCCCGTTTGATAGAGTGATGGATTACTAGGAAAAAGTTGTGTTCAGAAGAGGAATTGCGAGGCGAAGTTGCAGTCCATTTGAGTTGCTCCTCTGGCGAGACCGACTGAAGGTCGGAAAGCGGTTTCGAGTCTGTAGTATTCAGAACAGAAAAACAGACACAAAAGAGGATTTTCATGGAATGATGAGAGTTCAGAAATGACCTCAACTTGGCTATGAATGCGATCAAGGGTCAATACCAAACTTGAATACATGGATGGCAAGTAGAGAAGTCAATCCTCTATTCGAGATCGATGTAGTTTAGGATGCCAGTACATGTAGGCTGCGAACGCGCCGAATTTTAAGTGCTTTTGACATCCTGAAAGAGCGCGTTGGTAGTGTTGGAGAGGTGAACAGAAAAGGATAGCAATTGCACTCCGGTGGAACGAAGGAGAGCACACAAATTACTCGAAGAATTTACTTCTTTTCTTTTTTTTTTTTTGAAAAAGATGGGTTGCGTCCTGTTATTCCTGGGGTTCTGTTACAGGTTTTGCTCGAACAGTGAACACATGTTTCCAGTCTATCATCACATGATCATTGCAGTATCCTTGAATGGCAGTTTTTTTCGGTCATCAATGCTCCGATGCAGTTCTTTGATTCGACCCAAGTCGGACAGATAATCAATCGATTCAGTCAAGGTATTTCATATATCGACGATACGCTGCCCATTGCATTATACGACTTTCTGTATCAACTCATTCGGGTGCTGGTGGAGGCGCCATCATATCATTGCTATATATGGCTGCCGTCATTGTGGTTGTGATGGTGGTATCTTTCTTCGTCCAGTAATTCTATCTGGTGGTCCTTATGCATTAGATGTCGTTATCGAGAGTCAATTACATTTACCGCAGGCCACATCGAAACGAGTCCGTCGCCTTGATTTAGCAAGCAAGTCGCCTCTCTGTACACTATACCAGGAGGCTGGCATGGGACTCGACGGGCTCATTACTATACGTGCCGCTTTTGCAGAACAACACTTTATCGACGAGAGTGAAGCACCTCTCTCCTCTTCCCCAAAAATTGTTTTACACGACTTGATCGAGCATGGTTCACTAGCATTGTTGGCCTCATGACTTCAGTCGTAAACACATCGTCATTTTAGCAGTAGCAACCAGAAAGAGTGTAAATGCAGGGCTGTTTGCTGCCGCTATGAGCCAAGCGATCTCTCCACAGGAGATGCTGAACCTTATGCTGACGGGTTGGACGAAATTGGAGATGGCATCTATTTCCCTGGAAAGAAGTTTGGAGTACTGCAACTTGGACCCGGAGGAAGATGGGAACGAAGGGGGTTGTTGTGAACCCGATATGGAGTGGCCTACACGAGGGGAGATCGAAGTCGTTGACGTTGTGGCAAAGTATGCAGATGTTCCAGTGTTGAAAGGTGTCTCGTTGCATGTTGCACCTGGTAGTTCTTTGGGTCTATGTGGCCACACGGGATCAGGCAAAAGGTGAGATGTCAAACTTTATCCCTGAGCATGTATTTACATTGGATTAGTACCACATTGTTAGCTTTGTTGCGCGCGGCCAACATCGTAGGATTAATTAAGAGTGAGTGTCCTCATGTCGTTGTAATGCTTGCATCGGTCCGACAATGTTATTCCGTACAGTTGATGGTCAAGACATAAGAAACGTCTCCCGAAAACGTCTAAGCAGTTACGACAGTTGGTCAAGAGCCCTTCATTCTGGGTAGAACATGGCGTGAAAGTCTAGATATCATAGGAATTAGGTCCGATAACGAGATCTGGGCAACCATGAAGCCGTACAAGTTTGTCTTTCTACGAATGCTCCGTATATTCAGGGTACTGATGTAGTTGAAGCCTGCTTTATCTTTAGAAGAGAAGGTCCAAGGCCCGGGTTCCGGTTTATCGCAGGGCCAAATCCGATTACTTGCGTTAGCTGGTACTCTTCTTTCGGGAAATAAGATCGTTCTCCTCGACGAAGCGACGGCCAACCTTGATGAAGAGACAGACAAGATGGTTCAGAAACGGTGCAGTCAGCATTCAAAGGTTGTACTTGTATTACTGTCGCTTATCGTGTCAAGATGATACAGGTTCACGATCAGGTAGTAGTCTTCTAGGACGGCCTGTCAGTGGTTGAAGAACCTAGTGGAAATCCTGGAGAATTAATGCAGCGAGAAGGAAGTCCATTCAGGCAATTAGTCTTGGCTGCCGCGGTTTGACAAAGCTTTATAGTGCCATCCTATGCTGGTAGATAGTTCTGATGATGAGTAGAAGAAAATTTCTTGGTAGAATGCCTGCTACTTTGGAGTTGCAATAATCTTCACGTGTCAAAGTTTGTTCTGCAGGCTCCAAACAAACAACGTGAACAATTTCTGCCGTCGAGGTCCAAGCATCCAGCACACTCAGTTTCTCTCATGGAAGCCACTGCTGGCTCGCGTCATAGGGGAAGAGGGAATGGCATTGCTCAAGACGGAAGACGGCCTCATTCGCGGAACAAGACTTGGATTGCAGGGGACTCCACGAATCGAAGCGGAACCAGTACCCCACACCACGGAAGTGACGGAGAAAGATGGGAGCGTGGAGGACACAGAGGTGGTGGTAGAGGAAGTGAAAGGGGTGGAGGTCGTGGACTACCCAGAAAGTCTGTTGCATCTTCGCCAAAGACAGCTGGAACGCCAGTCATCTTGCCACAAGATGAGCCTGTCCTCGAGACTCAGGAAGAACGCGACGAATTTTATCGGGAGGTGAGGTTTATAAAAAATCATTTGGCATTAAACTACTCAGGCGTCGTTTATAGCTCGTGAAAGCGCGTGATTTGGAGCGGAAAAAGGCGATCGCAGAAGGCAAGATGGATGATCCTCTGGTCCCAAAGAGGTTGGAAGACGCCATAACGATGGTTGGAACATGTATGGACATGTGTCCCAGATTTGAACGATACCGAAGAGAAAGGGAGAACAATCTATTTGAATGGGAAGTCGTGAGTGTTCACTGTTTTTCAACTTTATTGTTCGTTTACTTTTCTGTGACTTTCTCTAGATACCTGGAACAAAACGTGTTGATCATCAGCGTGCAGTCAAAATGTATGAAAGAGCTGCAGGCGACAAAACGCTCCCTTCAGATTTACGACCTCCTCACATTCTCAAGGTATTATTGGACCTCATCCTCGCAGAACTCAACTTGAACCATTTATTTTCAAGCAAACCCTCGACTATCTATTCCACGAACTTTTACCTCGAGAAGGCTTTTCTCCAACATTCAACTTCATCCGTGATCGCTCTCGAGCAGTCAGAAACGATTTTACAATGCAGCATGAAACTGGAGAGCTTGCAATTGAATGTCATGACCGATGCGCTCGGTTTCACATCCTTGCTCTGCATTTTGAACGGGACCGGGAAGGCTTTTCCATTGCACTGGAAGAACAACAGCTCATGAATAGTGAGTAACGAAACTACCGGGTTGCTTATGGTATTTAACGTGCCAACGTTTCATACCAGCACTTCAAAGTCTCAAAGAATTCTACGAAGACCAACGCGGTCGTTACGAGTCACCCAATGAGCTCGAAATGCGGGTATATCACCGGCTTATTCATATTCGCGATCAAAGAGAGCGACACGATGACATTTCTCCTCACATTCTTGACCATCCCGTCTTCAAATTGACCACTGAATTCCGACTTCACGTACAGCGCAAAAGTGCACCGATTACCAAAACATCCAACCTTGTGGTCGACTCGGAAGCAATGCAGATCTTTTCAAAGTTGGCCAATGTCTTGAGAGAGCAGGGCAATGTTGTCATGATTTATTTGGTGGCCTGTATACTTGAACGGCTCTTTGGGAAGGAGACGATTGACGATATTGAAAGTATTCGTGGCGACCTGAGCATCCCAGATATCATTGATGGTGTGGTCACTGACGCTGACGAGGAGGATCATATGCGCGACGAGTTGGCAGAAGAAACTCAGGATCCTCAAGTGGACGAAATCGAAGCACCCCAACCTCAGGTGCCTTCCAACTCCTCATGGTCAGCAGCCAATGGAGATGCCTCCGCCTTTCCTTCTTCGTCTGCCACTCCCCAGACAGGCTCAGCCTTTTCGAACCTACAAACCGCTTCGAAGAACATTTTCGGAACAGGAAGTGTCTTTGGAGCCTCTCAGTTTCAAACTTCATCATCTGTCCCTAGTGTTTTTGGGGCTCCAGCTACTGTCAGTGGGTTATCTGCATTTGCACAGGCAGCCCAAGCGACATCTGCATCACTTCCTGCTTCAACTAGTGCTTTCACCTCTGTGGGGCCGTCAGCACCCTCGTCAACATCTGCTCCAGCACCTTCGCTGTTTTCGACGTCTGCACCTCCCCAGTTGCCCAAAGCACCTACTCGTTCCTTAGCCGATGCGCCTCCGCTCCCAGATACATCAATACCCCCCGTACCAGCTTCAGTACCGTCTCCCTTTACTCTTCCCCCTTCAGACACGACCAAAAACATTTTTTCTTCACCTTTACCTTTTGGAATTCAATCCAAACCGATTAGTGCTCCATCGAATGCACCACTAAACCCCACGGCACCTGAGTTCAAACCATCAGTGCCCTTATTTACCCCAATATCACAAGTGCAAAGCGCGGAACCTCCTAAGCCTCCGCTATTTGCCGTCAGCCCAGCACCCATACCAAACGGGAAACCCACTCTCTCTTTTACTATACCTCCTTCAGCGACTTCGACCAGTTTCCCTTCCACATCTGTATTTTCTCAGACGTCCGCTGCCCCATCAACCGTCAACGGTGGTGGAAGCAATCTGAGCCCGACTACCGGTCTTCCTAGAATCAACACGGCCAACCTACAACCTGCGCCGGCAGAGACTGAGAAAAATGAATCCACTGGTTCACAGCCACTATCGAATGTACCTTCTACACCAACAATGCCTCCTCCTCCCCGTCCACAACCTATTTCTCTACCTCCTACTCCGACAGTTCCTTCAGCCGCGACTTCTAACCCTCGTCTAGCGTTCCTTCAGGGTAGCTTGGTTACCACAGGTTTGCCTTCCAGTAGCAGTAGCACCGACATACTCAGCCCTTTACAACTCAACTCCCCAACGGTATCTAGGCAGTCCAGTATCCAAAACTTTGCTGGTCTTTCTACACCCGTTTCTAAACGGTCCTTTACATTTGATGGACCAAGTCTTGCACGAGGACATCCGAGTCCTCTAAGCGGCAAAAGCAAAGGCAAAGCTAAGGCTACTGATGAAGACGATCTCGTGGAACCGAGCGAAGAGGATGTAGCCAAAGCAATCAAATTTGCCCGACAAGGCTCTATTGTGAAGAGCAGTTTCGCGGCCTGGAAGAGCCAAACAACTGAACGAATCGCCTATGCAGAAGCCGTCCGAAAAAGTGACGATTACAAAGCTAAACTACATACAACGCCCAAAACGAATGGCATCAACAAACGCCGAATATCGTCAATTTCATCTAATGCTCTCGTCCCAGCCTCGGCTGAAGACTCGAGCACGAGATCCCCGGTAAAGAAACGTGCAAGACATCGCGACTCAAGAGGATATCAGGCTCCAAGAACAGACGATGAACTAGCCAAACGATTTAAAGAGGTGCAGATAGTTTCACATTCCTTTCCCTTGTCGACGACGAGTCCTCAATATCTTTGTCTTTATGTATCGGGCAGAACCAAGAGGAGCACCAGCACTGGTGGGCTCAAGGGTCATTGTTACAAGTTATTCGTAATCACGTCAAGGTCAAGATGCCGATGGGACCGACTCAGATAGCCTTGCATAAGACTTGGAGGCTCTGGGTTTCATTCAATCCCGCGGTTGATTCCACAGCAATCTGGTTACAAAAAAAGTTCAGTGTGCCGGAATCAGGAAATTGGCTTGGCGATTCTGTGTTTTCGATACCGCTCGTTGACGGTGAGGATGCAAGAGCCGGATCACCTGGGGTTATAGTCTTTGAATGCACGCCTCTGGAAGAAGTTGATGACGAACTTGAACGGTGAGGATAAACTCTTCGCCTCGGTCCCCGATATTCACTGTTCATCTAGAAAATATCGCGTGCTCGATGATTGTGCTCGGCTTCGCGATATCATCAAGGCGTTACCTCCTAAGCGCTGCTTTGTCCCTTCTTTACTCGTGTTCTTCTGGTCCGAAGGCCCGAATTCATCACCGGCTACGGATTTCCTGCATATGGTTCGTTCTGTTAGAAGCTTTTAATTTACGACCCTGCTCAGTGTTGTACCAGATCAACAAACTCGTCGAAGATGAAACCTTAGGGAGCTATAACGTTTTCCCGATCACGGCTACTACGAAGGACCTTGATCCAAAGTTTTCCAATGCGTTGGCTTCCATGACCATCGATGTGGAAGGCAAACTCGTTCGTTCCTTAACATTGTCTGGTATGTTTCTGCTGTCGATCCGGAGGATTGTACTCAAACTTTGATGTTCTTAGGTCTCTTCAAGTTCTTTGATGCGTCGCTCAACTCGTTTGCGTCCGAATGGATAGAAAGCTTGTCCATCCATGGACACTGTGAGTCATCCCAAATACTGGATGGTCTGATGTTCACTGTTCTGCTTTAGTCAACTGGGTCCTGTACGGCCGCTTGGTTCAATGCGTGATCGCTCTTTTGAATATGATGATAGAGTTGATTGCAAAGCTTCTCGATGTCACTCCTAAAGACAGTCTACCCTCTTTCCCTGCCAATATCGATGACAGCGACTCCGCGTATGAGACAGTCATTCAATGGCTAATCAGTGCGCGCCTGGATGACCCTAATACCACAACGAATCTTCAGGCACATCAAGACATGGGGAAACTTTTTCCGACCCGTACCTTTGTCGATCATCTTCGAGAGATAATGCATATCAGTACGGAACGCTTCCTTGGCATTTCATCAAACTCTGGCATTTTTCATGTGCCTTTATCGGACCTGGAATCGTCATCTCAGGAATGGAAAATGGCTATTGAACCTCATCAAGCATCAATGAGTCAGGTGTTGACTCTCAGCCTGCGAAGATCGCCTAAACGTAGGAGCCTATCCACTGCTGACACGGAAAGCACTAGGTACGCTTTTCATTGCATCACGTCGTTCAATGTGTTGACTTTGGTACAGTAGCAAACGTCTGAAGTTGTCTGCTTCGGCGTCTACTTCTGCTACTGATTCCGCTTCCTTTGTTAGTCGTAGCCCAACTCCAAGTCCCCTTATCAATGGCAATGGTCGGCTTAGCCTTTCGCCTGCGCCCAGTGAGGGTGCAGTCTCTGTCTCAACAGCTACCGAGGGAGAGGCCAAGGCTCCGACTGTCACGATAGCAATGCTTCGTGCGTTGACAAAGAATTTAAAAGAAAAATACGGGGCCTCATCGACAACCTCGTAATGACTTGAGTGCTGGAATGCTTAATTTATCGTTGATTGTGCATTGTATCCATTTCATCTGTATTAGTAGTATCACTTAGCTTGGATGTCAACTTTTTATTACGTAAACAAAAGCTTCCTGGTTTTCGAAGACTTGGAGCCCATGACCAGTAGCACTGCTTAATCGAGATTAAAGCTCTTTGCCACACATCTCTCTTGGCCAGCACTGATGAGCTCAGTTCAAGCCACTGAAGCTCGACCCACTTTCGCCAGTCGGACTTCTTCCAAACTAAGCGTCGAACTTGTTCCAGACCCGGAATACGAACCAGCTGAGGAACTAAAAGTGACATTTCTTCCGCCGCTTTTTCTGCAGAGAAGGATCTGGATTCTGGATGTTTTGAGGAGAGAGAACATAACCAATGTAAGCTTAACCAGGTTCTGGGACACTGTTCCTGTCTTCACGACGAGAATTGTCGTACAAGCAGGTGGTCACTAATCTAATGCATCTCTTACATAGGTACTTGATATTGGATGTGGTGAAGGCCAGATACTTTCAGTACTTTGCGAACCAGCCCCATGGCTTACAGCACCTCCGTCCGACATCGTAACACCCAACCCCGATCCCACGTCTTCTTCTCCGATAAATCTGTTCAACGATTCTACCGACCCAATCCCTAATCTTCATCCCATTCGCATAGCTGGCCTCGATATTAGTGACCGAGATCTCCGCTTTGCAATTGACGCAACCAAACCGTCAGATTCCTCTCCCGGTGCCGAAGGCGACCCCTGGCTTCACGCTCGTGCTAGCGTCAGATGGGAGGACCTGTCAGTTCAAATCTGGAAAGGTGGATTACAAGCGATAAACGAGGATTTCGTGGGAGCAGAATGTATTGTCAGTACTGAAGTGTAAGTTTTCACTCCCGACGGTTGATTTTAAGCTAGGGTAGTAGCTAATTGAGGGCGCCATTTATCGTCATGGATTATTAGTATCGAACATCTTCCTCCCAACATTTTTCCTTTCTTCGGACCTGTGCTACTCGGAGTCTATCATCCCCGGTTTCTCCTGATTACGACGCCTTCGTATAAATTCAACGCGCGCTTCACACCTCCCACGTCTTCCCCATCTGCCCGAGCACGTCAAGGATACCCTGACCCAACGGGGCGCACGGATAGAATCTTCCGACATAGCGACCATAAGTTTGAATGGATGCCGGAAGAATTTCAGGAGTACTGCAAGAAAGAAGCTGCAGAGTGGGGTTATGAGGTCGAAGTCGGCGATATAGGACGGGCAGTAGAAAAAGACGATTGGGATCGAGACGCCGAGCTTGGCGGTGCTTCCCTAGTGGCGACCTTTCGGAGAACCGACGATAACCGAAGTCTAGACAGGGATAGTTTAGAGGAGAAGGCAAGAGCATTCGTAAAGGTGTTCTCGGAACAATATGATGAGGCAACGGCGGAGCACGAACTTCTAGCAGAACACTTCCATGCCGCACACGAACAGGCAAAGAAACCGCTATCAATGGAGGAAATCGGAGATGTAGTCAAGTCCAAAATGGAGGATTATCACCAATCTTTCATGAGACTAGATGAACTCTGGTTCGAGCGGGATATTTCCGTGGCGTGCGGAGGCTGGATTGAAATATTGATTAGGGCGATAGAGACTTGCGAAGGATTGGTTCTCAAAAAGGATGCCAGAGCGGAGGAAGCACTTTCACCAAGCGCTGAGAATCATGTCATACGGCAGAGAGAACTCTGGGCGGTTGAAATTATAGGAGGTACCAGCCATCCGAGGATGCTCTGGCCCTCGACAGAAGAAGCAATCGACCAAGACAAGAGCATGGAGTATTTACCGCCGGACTTCAACCCCGAGGAAGAATACAAATCTGAATATGATTATAGCTTTAGTAGTGGGGAAGGCGACACAAGCACTGGAGCTGATGGCGACATTTCCTGGGGCGAAGATGAAGATGCAGAAGAACTAAGCCGTGCTGATAGTTGGGAGGAAAGTCCGTGGCTGAGTAAATCCGACCCCGATAACAAACTCTGGAGAAATGGCTTTGAGGATGAACAGAACCCATGGGCTGAAGGAAATCTAGTGACTGTTGGTAAAGAAACAGGTATGACCATTAGCTCGAGTAGTTCGACTGCGGGATGGGACGGTGACGAGAGCGACGATACAACTTCTTGAATCTGATTCGTATATTCCTTAGACTATGGGCAGTATAACGTTATCGAATAGGATATGATTGACAAGTAACAAACGTCCATGAATTATAGTAGTAATACATGCTAACTGTGCACGAATCCCATTGAGTGCTGAGGTCCAGGAAAAGTATAAAAGAGCTGACCTGGTATAGAAGGGAATGAAGGTCCGGATGTTCCCGAATCATGATTCAGCCTTCAGAGATCGTTGAGGGGCTGTAAACGTGAAGAGTAAGGTGCGCTGTCTACTTGTGCAGATGGAATCGAGGCGCACCAATTAGTGGGTGAAGCTGAGCCATATAAGTGACCATCCACATCAGATAACAAGCAGCCAATGCAAGCATCAAGGAGGTTCGGATGACCCTATTGTAGACGATTTGGAAGTGAGGAGGTGAAAGAACGAAATATGTGGCCGAGTACGCACACTTGATTGGGACCTTTGGGCGTAAATAGAGCTGCAAGCGCCATAAGACCAACAACAACCACAAGGACAAAAAGGACAGGGAGTATGGAGGCCATTATGAGGTATCGTCGTCAACGTCAGTCAACAAGGAGGAATAACAGGTTGTGAACGTGGGAATATACTGCTGAGTCGAATTGTTCAAACACCATTGTGGCAGCAAGTTGAAAAATTTCCATATAATACTACTATGCTACTGACAGTGATTAATGTTATTAGCTACCTTACATAGTACTACCACAAATAAGCTATCTTGGTGAAAAAATGACGGGTAAAGGTTCCAGAGCCATAGTGAAAAAATCTTTGATACCATGCTTGTATTTTCGCGAGTCGAACCCTTCCGCCAAACGCAAATCAAAGTTGGCTAAAACCTTGGTGACCAACATTCGCATTTCAAGGTACGCAAAATTCTTCCCAACACATCCCGAGGGGCCGATTGAGAAAGGATGAAACGCAGCTGTATTATGAACGAAAGAGCTGTCCTTGAGGAATTTCGGTTCCAGGGATTTCCGTTCTCCCCCAGGAAGCCAACGCTCTGGTATGAAGTCGTTAGGGAATGAGAAATTCCGGGGGTCGCGATGCACGGAAAAGATATGAACTGCTACGGCAGTGTTGGGTGGGATATAGCTGCAACCAACAGTCAATAAAATTATTGAACATAAAACACAAGAGTAAACTGACTGTGAACCAAGCATACGACCCCCGGTCTCAGTCGTGGTGGCACGAGGACTTCCGCTAGGTACGGGGGGAAGAAGCCGTAGAGTTTCATTACTGCATAATGTCAATGAACAGTGAGCACTTTGTGCATAAGAACGAAATGGAGCAAACAACAAACATCACGGCATTCAAGTAAGGCATTTGAGCTTGTTCAGAGAATTCTAAAGCCCGGTCATCGTGCCTGTCGATCTCCGCTTGTAGTCGTTTATAGGCAGCCGGGTTAGAGAGAAGGAGGTAGAACAAATTGACAACAGCGCTGGCACTTGTGTCTGCACCCCCAGAAATAGCTAAAAAATATTGAGTCAGAGAAGGGACCCCAGAAATTGGCAGCATTGTACCTAATAATGCTACAAAAGAAATTCAACGGCGGATCAGCAATATGGAATGAAGTTACTGACAGTCGGCAAAAGCCTCAGCTTCTGTAGGTGGATTGTTGATGGTCCCTCCTTCGTTATACTGAAAGGAAAAAGCGTCTAGAGAAAACTTTTACTGTCTCAAACAAGAGGTCATACCAGATAATAAAACAGATCCTTGTGCGCGGGGCGTCTTGCTTTCCTGTTACGAGCAAATTGCATGGAAAATGCAATCATTCTTCTCCGGGACCCTGCAAGTAATGGAGTCTTGAATAGCAGCTGTCCAAGCCATGGAACGTGACTGAACAATAGACCAGTTCTGAATTGCAGTTTCATATCAGCGAAGACGTTCAGATCTTGCTGGATCTACTCACTTCTGTGCGGATTCCAACATCGGCCACAGTCCCCCAACATCACCGTCCCGCATCATTTCGGTACCGCCCCCAAAACTATCATGGTTATTCTTAACGCATCTTTTGGTCACATATGGAGGAAGCTCACATGAAATCAGACATCATATCATAACTGCGAGCAACGCGTTAGCGCCTACGATTATCGCCTCGAATCAGGCCATGCTGATTAGACTTACGCAAAATAAAAAATCCACTGTGTGAGATTGATGGGAGAAGTCTGCTTGGCCAGTGCATCAACTAGTTGTGACGTTCTTGCATTGATTAAAGGCTCATAGTCCTTCAGCGCAGAGGTGTTGAAGGCTTGTGTCCAAGGACGTTTGCGCACGGCATGTTGTTTGGTGTTCCTTAATGAGATTAAAGACCGGGCTACAGCATTTTCCGGATATCTACCATCGAACCCTAATTTTTTTGACGATTGAGATATCACAAAAGATGTGATTCAGATACAGAGTACCTACAGGGGCCTTTTGGTAATCCCGAAGGACCTAGTAGGTGAGGGATTGACCCAACGCTCTGTATACTCAATTCGTTGGGACCTACACATTGATAAGCAAGAAAAGAACTTGATTGACATGGCAAGCTCACCAATTCTAACGATATCACCATACTTTTGGTGAAGTCGCCACAGATAAATGTGTTGATGGCCTTGTTGGGACACATATGCCATCCAAAGCTTGGATAGCTTACAGATCATTGGTCCGGGGTACGATGCGAGTGGGTGCCAAGGGGAAAGACGGTACACAGAAATGCATGTTCCCAGCGTGGACAGGTATGTAAAGAAAACAAAGAACAAAGAAGAGAAGACAGAAGAAAAGTGTCGCGCCACAGAGAGGGATAAAGTACACGGGACAGCGAAAAGGAGGACAGTAAGATAGAGTGGCGAATGCGTTTCCGACCCTTTGAAAATAAAGTAGCAAACCTAAAATAATTCGGAGATTTAGCCAAAACATTAGAAACGCGAAAAGAGGCAACCTACGGTTCCAAAACCTGAGGCTAAGAGAAAAGAATCGATGTGTTCATGGAGTTGATGGATTAACAAGTCTGTCAACGAACTAAGGAATGGGAAATCCATTGACGGAATAAGTGCGAAAAGACAGGACCCTAATGTTCTTATACTGGCCCGAGAAGGTATAGGCCGACTAAATATACCGGCTCGGCATTTAAGTATTTGATGCTGAGTTCAAAGATGACCATATCTTGTTGAAATGGGGCGCTAGCCTGTAGTAGCATTCAACGCCTAAGGCCCAACAAACAGGGCGTTTCTCCGTAGGTAGTTGAAGGCACACTTATCACATTGCTCCTCGTGTTAGAATCACCAGGTGAAGCTTCCATGATCTCAAGGTTCGCGCTCTCTGTGATAGGCCAAAGTTCTGGCAAACCAAGTACTTGTCGGACGACTCGGAACATGACAAAGAAGTCTCTGGTGAGAAAAGATATCACCTGGGGCCGAGGTCTCCTCGGACAGCGTGGCGCTGTAATCCTCGGCGCAGCAGACTGTCGCCTGGTCACAAATTGAACAGGGCCGCACTTGCCACTCGACCATTTCACCGATGGATCGGCTAACATACTGAATTTGGGTCATCGTCCACGGGATATACATTGGACAGCAACACTTACGCCAGCGTTGGCCTACTTTCCCGACACTCGCTGATATGGAATAAAACCTTCTCGACTATCTGGTTATCCTGTCAAGTCTCCGGAACCTTTTCATTCGGCTGCTTCTAACGGCAGAAGAATCGTTGAAGACAGAGAAAAGAAACCGATGAATAACGAAAAGAAAATGCTTGGGTACGCATGGCTGCTAGTGATGTCTTCAAAGGAGGCGCAAATTTCGGCTTTAGTCTCAATTTCCCACGATTTGCCATCACCATCATGTCGACAGCGACGGCGCTAGATCACGAAAAAGATTTTTATCAATCTATCTTCAGTTCAAACTTCGTTCACAGCAAACGACGCTATTCCAAACGCGAAATGGAGTGAAAGTCGGTACGTTACCATCCGAACTCCTTACGGAAAGAATTTGGTGGGCTGACCCTCTAACTGTTTGGGAAATGTCACAGCACGCAAGACACCAGGGCACGACTTAGACCCATTTGATCTCTGATGTCTTTATTACTCCTGACAAACGGGAAAATTTATAAACTGTACTAACGTCAGGTTGAACTTCCTGCAGATTCATCAAGGCACCTGAACAATAAAATAAAGAAGCGGCACAAAGAACACAGAAGTGATGTTACGAAGGGAGCTTCCGCTGATGCGCGTTGTAATACCTCATATGGCCACTTTTGTCCTGCAAGCGCCATTGTGCATGTGCAGAGCAATTTCTTGCCAGCATTCAACATCGTCATAATTCCAAGGTTCTAATAGGATAGCTTCCGACGTCCTCGAAGTTCAGGGAACGCTTGACATGCCCGCGTAATTATTTGCTGGAATGCCAATGTAACCCAAAGATTGACTGGTGAATTCTTTGAGCTAGTAAGTACAGAGGTTCCATTGGGATCTTTTGTTTCGTAACCAAATTTACCTTCTCAATCCCCAAATGTGTTTGCAATACAGGAGCCAATGATCCCTTTTTTGCCAAGGCTGCAAACATTCCCTGCTGTTATACTGCGCGATTGAAATTGCTGATAGATTTTTTGAAGGACGTGGTGGCAACAACTAGTTTGTCTCGGAATAACCATGGTCCTCAGCTTTCGCCGTCTGCTTTCTCATCAAAACGTGTCCATCCCAGTGACCGAATTTTACTCGTTTAGAGGGTACCGTATCGCTGTCAGAAACTTGATACCAATATGTCGTATACACCTGCCGGTGCCGTATTATTTGACACCCACTTAGATCGAGAAAGCGTAGCTGATCTTGTTTTGATGGCTCCCGCACTAAACCTTAGGAAGCTTGGTCGAGTGACATTTCGATGAAAAGACGCGAAGCATCTTCTAGGCCCTTGTTTTACCGTAGATCTTCATCTTGACTTACTGGAGGTTGTATATACTCTCTTTCAAGTCGAGGAGCAGCCAAATGTAGGCTGAATAGATAGCTGATTGGGGGTATAAAGCTTCAAGCAAGCCACAAGCAATCGCGTTTCACAACTCGAAGATAAGCTTTGCTCATTTGAATACCACCTGCGCATTTGCTCACAGCTATTATGTTCTCGAATCGACGCACTAGTCCAAAAGCAATTAGGAAGAACCAGATCTCTGTGCCAAAAATCATTAATGCTTGTCTTTGCCAAGAACAAGTTTATCTCCGACCTGTTCAATATGTAGATTTGCAATTTGGAGTCTACAGCTATCGCAGCCAATTTTATTTGAGTTTCGATCTTTATTTGTTCTAAAAGAGACGTGGAGGGGAGCTAAACCCTGAAGGCCTGAGACCTCGAGGTTTTTGGTGCTCGGTACAAGGAAGAGGCCGATATTGTTGCATCGCTATAGATAGGAACTGGGACCTATCAACCTTACCTGTAAACGGTTGAAGGAACGCCAAAATTTGCATGTGACAAGCAACGTGACAGTGACAAGACGCGTCGTTGACACAAACCTTCACCTTTACCAAGTCGCGTCCTCAACACCATGTCCCTTTGGGTGGATCAAGTATGCTCTAGGTGTAGCCATTTCTCGTTATACTGACAACCCCTTTAGTACCGTCCGCGCGCTCTGGACAATCTTCATTACCATCGTGGCCTTTCCAATAGATTGAAGTCGTTGGTCTGTCATTGTCATCTTCACTGACGCCTTTCTTTTCAATTAAACACATTAATATCAGGCAGCATGCGGAGACTTTCCACACATGCTTTTCTATGGTCCTTCGGGGGCAGGAAAGAAGACGCGTATCACATGTACTTTGCGGGAGCTTTTCGGTCCTGGTGCAGAAAAGGTGTGTGGCAAGTCTATTGGATATGATAAGGTCTTAAACCTCTCTCTCTTTTTAGCTTAAAATCGATCAAAGGGTGTTTTTGTCCCCGTCGAAACGCAAGATAGAAGTCAATATCGTCCAGAGTAACTACCACATTGAGATAACACCGAGGTCCGTTCGTGTGTCTTCATGTGTGACTTGTGGTTTACTTCTTCTCTATAGCGAGGCAGGAAACTATGATCGTTTGGTTATTCAAGAGCTCCTGAAAGAGATTGCACAAACACAGCAGGTGGATCTTAATGCGAAGCAGAGGTTCAAAGGTACTGCGATCACTTCGAGTTCGCTTGCCTTCTCTCAACCTTATTCCCCATTCAGTCGTCATTATTAATGAAGCCGATTCTCTTTCGCGGGATGCACAAGCTGCCCTACGTCGTACTATGGAAAAATATATGTCAAATATGCGAATTATTCTATGTGCAAACAGCACTAGTCGACTAATCGCGCCCATAAAAAGTCGTTGTTTACTTATTCGCGTAGCTGCTCCCAATGGACAGGAGGTTTGTATTCGTAGAAGCTTTCCAAGACCATTTACTAACGCCACCACTGCAGATGCAAGACGTATTACAATATGTTTCAAAACGCGCTGGGTTCGACTTGCCACCTGAAGCAGCCGACAAGATCATAGACGATTCAAATGGAAACTTGCGTAAAGCAATTCTTTGCCTCGAGGCCCTTAAAATGCAATCGTATGTCTTTCCAAGAATTGTGACCATGAGCTGCCTTCTGAATCACACATGACAATGACAGGCCTGATCTCACAGGACCACTAAACATTGCAAAGCCTGACTGGGAAACTTATTGTCATAAAGTAGCCGACCTCATCATCAGCGAGCAGTCTCCAGCTCGTGTTATGGAAGTTCGTCAAAAGTTCTATGAATTATTGAGTCATTGTATACCACCTACTGTGATTTTGAAAGTAAGCGTTGGTAGCTTCTATTCTGTCTTTCGTCGACTGAAGAGATATGGGACTAGACCGTAGCTGACAGGGTGGTCGAAAGGGTAGACGAAACTATCAAAGCAGACGTTATGCATTGGGCAGCCGTATATGTAAGTAATCGACCCCCTAACTCAGTGCGTCTCTTACACTGGCATGTAGGAGACGCGGATGCGAATCGGTTCCAAGAAAATATACCACTTGGAAGCATGGGTCGTGAAAGTTATGAGTCTATACAAAGTGTGTAATTTGCCACTCTCCTATTTTTCTTTAACTCATTCTTCTTGAGCATTTCTTTTACGATATGGATCTGTCTGGTTTCGATTAGACACCTTCAAGAGTGTCCGCTGTTGTACTACTACCTTTCTCCGTCTACTTTCCCCCGCTAATGAAAATTGGTTATTCCTGCAATGCCCTGTGGTTTTGTATGTTGTGATTGACATTCTTCACGGAGAGCACACCATTGTTACTCCATGGTATGGGCCGGGCTGTGATGTGGTCAAAGTCTGATAACAAGACAGGAACAGTTAGGCCTACATGATCCAAAATGTTGCCTAGGATGAGCGGGACACTCTTAACCGTACACTCTGCATCGATCATGTTATCGTCACCTATCGTCGCGAGTATCAGTCCAAAGTCGAAACCGACGGAAACGACAGGGCAAATGACCTGGACAATAGAAGGCATTTTCGGGAGAAACGATATGTATCTCGCCTTTGGGGTGTGAAAATCCCATATGCATCAGAGGAATGATCGGAATGAGGTCTGCAGTATGGAAGCCATTTTAAGTTCCGAGGTATTCTCGAGTGTCTTGTATCGAAAACCTACCTACCTCTTTTATTATTGACCCTCTTGAGGTCGGGAACCTGAACACCATTCGCATTCCAGTGTGATCGAAACTCAAATTCTCGGACAAACGTACCAGCGAATCGACCAAAAGAGCAAATTTGGTATTCCCTACACCTGCACATCACGAATATCGATGAGTGTGATGGAGATGTGAAGATCAGTGAACTGCTAACGTGGTGTTCCAAAGACCCTAGCTATAACATTGACATTTTTGGGTAGATGTAGGGTAAGGAACACGGAATCCAGCATGGCCAATGCGCCTCCGAGAGAGTGACCGGTCTTGAAATAGATTGTGTCAGGGACCCTTGAAACAAGCCACGAAAAGGAGGTTCATACCGCGACAACAGTTCTACACCCAGTTTTTTCTATCAGCCGCTTGACCTCCGCGAGAATCGAGTGCGCAGTTTGTGCGTGCTCGTTTCTAAAACCTTGATGGACCCTGACATCGGGGGGAACACCAGGGAAGATATCTTCATACAGAGGAACGGGTAAAATGTCGATGTCTGTCAGAATTGGGTATCTGTTGGTTTGCTTGTGTAAGCTTCGCTGAATCTTCTGTGTCGGGAGATAACGGACAGATACGAAGGGTCTGTTCCTTCATGTCCAACTACGATTGTATCTTGATGTGACCAGTATCCGACAAAGTCTGTTCAAAATGAGTGTTTGACATGAGTATATCGACAACTATGAGTGATGGGACCAAAAACCCACAGCGTTGGATTTGATCTCCATCACCACTGACGAGTGTGGGCTCAAAATCCAGGAGTTCTCTGCATGCTTCTGATGTTTGATGAGAAAAGGCATCAATTTAGACAGTCCCCGATCACAAAAGATATCTTACCACCACAGTTCCAGTCCTTTAATAGTTGGATCGGACAATAAGCCGCTCTCGAGAATTGCGCAAATGGCGTCAACTCGGCGAGTTCCTGAGCAGACAATAGTGTCAATCTGTCTACAGAGGCGATTTTCGTGGTATTACGAGCAGTCGGTATTGCACGGCTGAGTTGGAGAAGGCAGGAAAAGTAGAGAAAGAAAATGAACATCTCAAGAGTGGTTAGAACGCCAAAAAAGATGCAAGATCCTGGACAAAAAGAAACGTCGCACAGTGCTTATATGGCGAAACCCACTAGATGGCCGGTCCGAGAAATTGGGGACAAGGTTGAGTTTGGAGTTTGACTTTCTGAGTTTAGTTGTATCAGCATTTTCAACTCAGCGAAAGTAGTCGCCAAAAGTGAATGCATCGGAAGCTCGAGAACTTCTAGCATGAATTTTGAAGGTCAAGTGATAACAGTACCTGGATGTGAGGACAAACTCTGGTCGTCATCCTCCAGTTCCACGCAACAGTTCTTGGCACATGCGCTGTAAAACCATCTTGACGGGTGCTCGGAGCCCCCAGATCGCACTGGGAAGTGAAAATGAAAATGTTTATTTAAGCATGCACGTACAGACAATTATTTTACAAGAACATACAAAGCAATGGAAAGCCTGCCTCAGTCAATACGAACAATCATAGCCGCGAGTCAATCGCTTTCGAGTTTGCGGTGTCATCGAGTAAGCTGCGCATCAGCAATCGGGTTCGCATGTATGGTGACCTATATACTATAGTTCAGGCGCTGGTACAAGATAGTAAATTTGGAAACCTTACATAGTCCAACTTGATCTCCGAAACTGGTCGATTTTTGTTGTTGACAGGGGCACGTTCCATTGCATCAAGAGTGGAATCAGCACCGTCAATAACCTTGCCTATGATGGTGTATTTTCCATCAAGATGAGGTTGCTTCGAGTAGGTGATGAAAAATTGTGATTTATTCGAGTCTGGGCCTGAATTGGCCATAGCTACGACACCCCGAGCATTGAACTGTATTTTCAGGGGTCAGATTTCTGTTGAAAAGTAATGGATCAATATTACCTTGAGAGTTGACCTTATTTCGTCCGAAAAAGGACTGCCCCATATGCTTTGGCCCCCTTTTCCCGAGCCCGTTGGGTCGCCCGTTTGTATCATGAACCCTTTGATGTTACGATGGAATAAGCAACCATCATAGTAATTTGATGCGCAGAGTGCGAGGAAATTCTGGGAGCTGGGAGTCAGTCCTTCAATGTCGCCGACGACTGGCATCTGGTTTGCAAAGCGGGCACAGGACGTACCTCTGCGGCTTTTGGCACAGCCTCACAGAAAATTTCAATCTGGGCCGGAGTGAGCGGAAACCACACACACGGTTTGTTGAAGATATTACCTTTATTTCGCCATGGGAAGTATGTAGGGTAACAGACTAGAACAAGAAAAACCATCAGTCATTGCTGGAAACATCATGACCGTTCAGGAAATACCATTTGAGTCAAAGTACATCGTGGGAAGATGGATATTTCATCAATCCATTCTTCTACACACTTTCTGCAACTACCACCATGAGGACGCCCTCGATTTACAGCCAGGACGATCCACTCACCGAGGCTTTGCGACCCTCCGAGAATGAAACTGAGGCTCAGAGGAGAGAAAGACTGCAGGAGGAGGCGGAAGCTAGACGTGTTTCGGACAAGATTGACGAACAACTGCGTCTAGAAAAAGAGATGCTCAGAAGATCGCGCGGCGATGTCAAGGTGAGTTTAGGGAGTTCAGTGTTATTTCTGTAGCTGAAACCATGTTGTGTAGTTGCTGTTACTCGGTCAAGCAGAGAGCGGCAAATCCACACTACAGAAGCAGTTTCAGCTTATGTACAAGCCTCATACTTTGGACCAGGAGCGGGCTTCCTGGCGGGCGGTCATCTATTTCAATGTTGTTCGCTCCATAAAGCATATACTATCTACTCTCGAATCTTGGGACGATTACATCGACGAGAATGAAAGTGGACCCTCGCGATATGTTGCGACCGGTTCACCAAGCCCAGGTCCTTCTTCTCCAATAATTTCTCCCATCGTGTCTCCTCATACTCCTAATGGAAGTGCCTCTCGCTCAACGTCACCTTTCCATCCTTTGGCAAACGCGTCTTCCAGTAAATCTTCTGTTGCCAGTCTCCGACGGCGTCTTTCTCCTCTTGTATCTGCCGATTCTCAACTAGCAGACAAGTTGAGCGGAGGTGTCGCAGTCTCCGGATCGGGAAAAGGAAATGTCTTTGTCCGAAGCGGTTGGCAGGCTCGGACAATCGAGAATGCTCTTGGACGTCGCAGGGCGCGTCCGTCTGCAGATTTTGGAAAACCTGAGGAGCCCGTCCAAGATCCCCTGATAGAAGAAATTGCACGTATGCTTGAAGCCTCGAAAGAAGATATCCGCGAACTATGGGCACATCCTACTGTGAGGGGCCTGATTGCGAAACGAAGGATGAAGCTGGATGAATGGGCCGAGTTGTGAGTGTCTTGCTTTGGTAGCCTCTTACTTCTCTAAAACTTTCTTTAGCTTCCTACGGCATATACCTCGCATCGCTTCAGCAGACTACATTCCTACCACCGGTAAGCCGAGTTTAACGCATATATGAACTGTTCCCTCAATTTCATATCGAAGACGATATACTTCATGCTCGTATTCAAACTATGGGAGTATCCGAGCATGTATTTGAAGTAAGTCGCATAGACTCGGTATGACAGGTTCGTCGTTCAGCTGACCGATGTCTAGGTGAACATCCATGGGAAATCCGTTTCCTGGCACTTGTTTGATGTAGGCGGAGCGAGAGGACAGAGACATACTTGGGTACCCTACTTTGACGACGCAAATGCCATCATTTTTGTAGCTCCAATCAGTGCCTTCGACCAGGTGAGTGTGTGAACACTTGCAATTACTTGTTGACTAATGGGTTACTAGTACTTGGAGGAAGACCCTCGGACCAACCGGATAGATGACTCGTTGCAGTTGTTCACGCAAATTTGTTCTAATCCCTTACTCAAGAATGTTCATTTGGTATTGTTTCTGAGTATGTCCCGATTCTGCCCTACCCGAGAATTACCGCTGAGATATTTTTGCCCCAGATAAAACCGACTTGCTCCGGGCAAAGCTGGAGTCGGGTTTGAAAGTTCGAAAATAGTGAGTTGCGTATTAACTTGGGATGCACTTCTTCTGAATAGGCTTCCCAAGCATCACGTCGTTCGGAGACCGGGTTAATGATTATGAGACTGTTGTACAATATTTCCGCGCGCACTTTTTACAAGTCCACCGAAGAAATAATGAAAACCGACGTGTTTTGTACACGCATTTCACAAGTGTAGTTGTGCGTGGCTTATGCTTTTCCTTATTTCGCGTCAGATGTTTATAGCTTTTTCAGGACACTAAAGCTACGCAGCGTATCATTGGCAATGGTGCGTTACACAAAATCCATCATTTGTGTTTCAGTCATTTATCCTATCTCTTTAGTTCGCGATTCCATCTTCCGTGGATACCTGCAATCAGCTGCTCTCGTGTAGCATCTTTGTCCTCCGTCGGATACTTCATGGACTCAGCATGGAGTGCTCTACGCCTCGCACTTTCTCTCATTCTTGACATCGCTGTATGCCAAGTAATATTCAGCGCTCAGATCTGTTTCGGGCTGGCGCACAAATTCTGTAGCAATAGAAGAGGTAATTCTTCCTGTGTTTTAACCCATGTGCTATCCCGCCCTTGACTCTCTTTTCTCATGGATTTTACTGTTGATCACTGTCATAAATGTTTTCATAATCACGCCAGCTTTCACGCCTTTCCATGTTTGTTTGTCTTCTGTTTTGTACATACATACCACGTTTGCAAGCCCGTCTGAAACACTAGAACCCTTTCTTATTATCCTTTGGCAGTATCGTATGTCTTATGGCTCTTCCTCACACTTTTAACATTATGTTGTCTCTTTGACCAACTTGCACCCACGATTATTCAGTAATAAAGCCGTATTAATAGTATTAACTTGCCGACCGTATTTAGCAGCTATCGAGGTTGTGCCCGCTGCGATTTGGTCTTTGCATTCTCAAAAAACCAGTCTAGTACTTCAGAAAATAATTAGTGTTATGTTATGTGTTCGTGCGTATCATCACACTGTGCATACGTAGATTGAACTCCTTTATGTCAGGTATGTAATGCCGCTGGGAGAAGATTTGCGACTCGGAAATTCAGGAGTTCGGATTTGGGCAACAGTCAATTGACAGAAATAGCATGGTCAAACTTCGTAATTTGGGCTAAGCAGGCACGTATATACGGTAAATGCTCCCGGACCTCGACCACATTTGCCAGAAAGCTACGACATGACTTTGGTGCGCTCGACTCGCATGCAAATCGTTACCTGTACACTCAGGCACAGCTTGTCCAAACGCGGACAGTATCTTCGTGGGTTTCCAAAGCATCTACCAAGTCTGTAAGTGCATCAGCATCCTCGCTTGATGGCTCTATGCTCTCTAAAGGAGTATATGCCAGTTCACTGGCGACCAGTTGCGAGCCTGCCTTCAAAAGTGCGTCGGTGAGGCTCGACAGCGATGACGGCTCGCATTTGAACTAATTTTAAAGTGTTTAACAGGCCACTGCCACCTCGAAAACAAGATAAACGTACTTCCACTTCTATCTGAGATCCTTCTCCTTCAGGTAACTGATTGAAATCTTCTGCCCCACTGTCAAGAGCGATCTCAACTAATTTTTCCAGCCTCTGATCAAACTCGTCTCTCTTCTCTAAAGCAACCTTGACTAGTCCATTACGTTGGAACATAAAGCTCACAGGAGCCATACGTGCACTGAAGCTTGCCATCACGAGAAGACGGACAAAATGTAACTGGATGACTTACCCTTTAGATGAGAGTATTTCGCGAAGTGTTTGGACAGTCCGTTTGCTGTTATCTGTTGTGCATTCTCTGCCTAATGTATGAGTCTCTTGAGTGAACTGTGGAGAAGAACGACACACATAATGACACCAATAGAATTACAAGCTATCGCCTCGTATGTCAAAATTTCACCACCACCCTTGTCTTTTGAAGCCTAAAGACATCAGCATGTGATATCTGCTTGCAGAGGGAAATAGGTGTCTTGCCTTAGCAAGTGCTTTTGCAATATTTTCCTTGGGTACGCCTTGTGATCTTATTCGTTTGATAGCTGTGTTTAACATCGCATTGGTGTCAGGATCACTAGAACCTCCAACTTTAGGCCAGTTATTTTAACAACACAGAAACCAGAAGCAAATATGTGTACTTCGGACAGCATTCAGTATATCCTAGAAACCTTGATTAAGATTCCAGACCATGAATCACACCAATATTTGAGTGAACTCACGAGTGTTGCGCGGTTGTAGACCGCGCTTTTTGACGCATCGTTTGCACCTTTCTTGTCTTTAATTTTCGACCACTGCGGGACTCAGAAAAGGGGCTAGTCCGAAATGCACATACTCGCCTTATTGTGACCTGCTGATCTTATGCTAGAGCAGTAAATGTAACGGCTTTGGGCTGACGCAAACGCCTTGACAGCGATTCTGAAGTTCATAGTGATTAGATAATAGACCTTTTTTCTGAGCTGGTTCTTCCGTCAACCATTCAAGTTTCAAGCTCTTCCCGTCATTTTTCTCCTCCTTTTCATGGACCAAATATCAAGTACCCATCAAATGAATCAAAAACTCTACATGGTTATATTTCCACTCCAATGACCCCGTATTTCTCAACAATCATCACAAGGCTTCTCCGTCCTCGGCGGCGATTCTGATTCGTTATCCCTGTCTCGATGACAGCTCTGTGAAGATCTTAAAGATCATCCCTAATTTTCCATATGCGCAACAGTTGTCGTTTACCGTCACATCAGTATATAGCGCTGATGAGCGTTAATCTGCAACAATGTACTATTTTCAACTCCGGATCCTCCGTTACACTAAATCCTCACGAAGCAGCAGAAAGGAGTTGCCAATTCAAGTGCGTTATGACCGAGGACGACTTCTCTGATAGCCTAATATGGACGCTCCGACATCCTTTCCATCCCTTTTTTCGGATCCAGGGTACCAACGCAATATTGGGTACAATATCGAGATGTGCCCAGACCTCACAGCCCTCAAAGAACATCTGCGTGTGTAATCCTCTATGTGCAGTGAACTCGTTGGAGCATCCTGGTGGCCACAGAAAGAACAGGATCAGACGAGGTCGACGTCAAGCTATTGTCGTCTGGGCCCTACTAGACCCATTACTTCCTAGTGCACGAGGACAGGACAGAACCGTATTGTACTTTACCGAGTTTCCGCTCTTCCTGTGGATCTGAACAGCAACGGATGAACCAATTCTGTATGAACATTTGTGTATCAGTGTTGGGCTGCCGTTGCTTGAGCTTGCCTCGTTGCAGGAAACTTGAAGTAGTTGCGTTCTCGGGTCAGTCTTCTCAGTTTTGGACAAGCAGTTGATTCCCTGGCAGTGATTTGACCGGGAGAAACGGCCGTCGTCATTTGATTATGAACTGTCAACTATTCTTGGGCTGACAACCGCAAGTACAAATTCTCGCCCTCGAAAATTCAACAATGGGAAGATCAGTCGGCAGAATGGAAGATAAAGATCGTGAGGTCTGTCCTACCTCCAGCGCACCAGCGTTTCGACTTCCGACATCCGGTCGACTTCTAAGCCTGACCGGCCTGACTAGTGATTGCTAAGGAACACGATAACAGGGGAAGAAGACCTGGGGCGTTGTCATATTTTACAAATCGAACGCCATCTCCCGAGGTCGAACTGCAGGATATCAAACTCGACATGGAGACTAGTCAACAAGAGTACACTCCCGACGGATGTATCGTGCTTCTTAACTTGGCTGTGCAAGCGAATAACGACTGACTGTTCTTGGGTGCGGTTCTCTTCGTTGCAATAAACTTGACGTTAATCTCTAAAATTACCAGAATTCGCACTGCATCTATGGTTACGAGTTCTACGACCCCATCTCGACACTTGGTTCGCACAGTCATACTCCCTGTTCTGTCAGGACCTATGAACAAGAGCTCATCTGAAATGCCTTGACGCTCAAGTGACATCAACGACTCCTTAGTGTACCGATAAACCATTGTAGCGCTAGTATTAGCTTTACAAAAAACCTACCTATAGCTGAAAGAATCCGTCCGTAACATCATTGTCAATCCATTCCCCGAATTGGAAATTTAAGAGGTTATTTCGCTCAAAGGCAGAGAGGAAGAGTCATTCGTTATCAGCGTTGTATTTGAGGACCGTGTCAATGCACGGCCATTACACGGTCACTCATTTTCATTGACAGTCATGGCTCCAAAATCGCTGCGCCTTCTGGTCTTCCTCGCTCTTTTCGTAGCTCTTGTAACAGATGTCAGCACCTCCAAGTTGTCTTCAGTTTCTATCACAGTAAGTTCCGAATCCTGTTAACGGTGAAATCTCGTTCACGGTATACGTCCCCATAGGTTGAAGATGTCAAAGAATGCCCTTCAGTTCAACAACTGAGGTCACTCAAGCTTGCCATGGAGGAAGGAGAGTCGCCAGTTATGAGGCAAATCTTTGCCTGGCTGTTCCCATTCGGCCCAGCATGGAACTCTGTTCTTGGCACGTTCTATATCAGTTCGTGAGTATCCAATGTCCACGTTTGCTATGCTTCACGGCGCGTCTTGCTAATATTCTGTTAATGCCCTGCATAGGGTCCCCAATTTCATACTTGCATTTATCCCAGCTCAAATCAATGGAGATACGTTGAATACGATGACAGCTTTTGCAGTGAGCAGTGAACTCATACCGGCGTAATCTGCGCGTAACTCACTCATGCTTGACAGACGGGAGGACTTCTTTCTGACGTCTTTTTGCATCTGGTTCCTCATTCTTTCATGGGAGAACATCAAGATTCTGGGGCCCATTTTGTTATGGTTGAGGAAAAGAGGAATATTCTAGTTGGGTACGTGATACTCTTTATTCTTCTCATAGCTGTCTCAATACACCTGTCGTATTCTGCCTTGACATCGGCCTTTCTCGTATTCTCCAAACGATGAAATCATGACGCGTTCAAAAGCCTTGGAATTTTCCTTGGGTTTGCTGCATTCTTTTTCATGGAGAAATCACTTCGAGTTCTAGGTGGTGGCGAAGAAGATTCTCATTCGCATGGTCACTCGCATTCGCACTCTTCAATAGAGACATCAGTCATAGAGACGACCGGAGTATCCGTATCATCTCAAACTCAACTCAAATCCCGAAATAAATCCTCGACTGATTCGTCTATGGAATCAACCCCTAAGGATTCTTCACCTGTCAATGCATCTTCGAAGCTGTCTGCTTACCTTAACCTTTTTGGAGATTTCGTACACAACATGTATGTCGGCTTGGTCATGCCTTGTCTTTTAGCTCTAACATTATGATTTCATTTACAGTACAGATGGATTAGCGTAGGTCGGCCGCCTATTTATTCACGCTCCAGCTGACTACTTTGGGCTGGACTGTTGGACGATAGTATGGCAGCCTCTTTCTACGCCTCTCCGCTGATCGGGGCAACGACAACGTTGGCCTGCTTTGCTCATGAAATACCTCACGAAATCGCGGATTACTCTATCTTGATTCGAAGTGGATTCACTAAGAGACAGGCAATGCAATCTCAATTCATTACGGCTATTGGAGCCTTTGTGAGTCCCTTGCTTCTTCAACATTCGGAGTGCTATGCGATGTCTTGTCTCTAATCACCCCTCACGTTCATGCATTCTTGATGAACGATCCAATCATTGACGCTGTTCCCACTGCATATCGCACGTCCGTCCTGGACACTTAATCTCGGACAATTTAACTATACTCACGATACTTCTTTCAGGTCGGGTATGTGCTACAATACGTTTGAACTGCTATTTTTCTGCTCAACTCCGTCGCTTTCCGTTTGCTTGTTACGAAATGCCGAAATCTGCATGGGCTGCTGGTCTTTGTGAACAGCACCTTCATCGGAATCGCGGTCCGCAATGCTGCTACAAGCTCCTCTCTGCCAGCTGGAGAGTTGAAGGGACTGGACCTCGCTGCCGGTATACGACAAGATGCAAATGGACTTTTGGGAACCACGCTGCTTCTAGCAGATCTGGTGAGTATGCCTTGGGATAATTCCCTTTCTATCTCGGGTGTCGAGTCACCTGAAAACACGAGTTGACTGCTCCATAAATATTTTGCATCGTGTTTCGTCTTCTAAGTTTTCCTGATGATTTCTTTATGATATACATGTCTGATAAATGAGAACCGACCCTGTGTAGGTCATACCCTTTGTAGCTGGAGGCTTCCTCTATATAGGTGCCGTTGCAGTATTGCCCACGTACGAATCTCTGGTGTCTATTCGCGGATTGAACTGACTCATGATGTGTTTTTCTGCCTATTTCGCGGACTTGGACAGACTCCTTGCCGATAGCAAGTCTGGAAAACAGGCCTTGCGAGAGGTGCGTGTCCAAATGGTATTGAAATATGATAGTTGGAACTCACACAAGGGTATAGTTCGCAGCCATGTTTTTTGGGGTGTTGGTGAGTTAGCTTCTTGTAGCCCTTGCATCATACTTACGACTGTTTGGAACTAGTGTATGTTCCTAGTTGCGTAAGTGGTGTCTTCTTGATAATCCAATCTTGGTACATGCTGAATGAACGGACGACCGGATGGAACAGGTGGAACGAGTAGAGTAGATAGTAGAAAAGATAGCTTAGACTACATTATCTACTGTGCAGCCATGCAATAATAGGCTCGTTCTACGGATCTTCTATGAATTGCTGAGTGCAGCTGAGCACTGAATATACTTTGTCTTCTGTTCTTCCCCATCATCATCTGGAGCTACCGGATAGGAATGAATTAGGATATTGATGGCAAGAGAAGACTTGTACATAGATTCGGGACCTGGATGGGCCAAGGTCTGAGGTCGGCATCCCGCCACCCGGCCAGGAGCCGACGCACGTTCGTCAAGTCTTGAAACGTTTTCGGTCCCGTTCAGCCTTTTGTCTCGCGAAATTTTCCAGTTTCTTGCTAGTGTAAACTGTTCTGAAGCAAAACATTGGAAGAAAAGAAGACAGAGGACCGTCAGCAGGGAGGGAGCGGAAATTTCTGGGATTTTCGGTGAGACATAGCAAGTCCGATCACTCTGCGTTTTCCCAAGTACTCATCATCAACTTGGTTGATTCTTTTATATTATTCAGGCATAACCCTTTTCTCTGACGTTCCTTTCTTAGTCCCATTCCCTTCCAATTCTCTTCTCAAAACGTCATCTACCACGCCTATAAACTGCTCGTCCAGCGAGCTTCTCTACCCTGGTCATTCACCCTCATTGCCTCCCCTGCCAGTCTATGCTGCTGGCCTGAGCACACTGCTATAGACCATTGTTCCAATCTTCAACTCTACTCCTCGATAATGGGCACAAAAGGCCGCGCTCAGCCACGTATCGTGTGTTGCGCTATTCCCATTGCAAGGGCCGCCGGGAAGGTCCTGGTCGTGACGAGTCGCAAACGACCAGATAAATGGGTTTGTGAGTGCACGTTCTATTCTCTTTGAACAGCGTCCGACGCATCAAGTTCGGCGTGGCGTCCTACGTTTTTGTGATTACGTCTTTGGTCATAATGCATGATGGCTGATTGACTCTATTCTATTCCGCCATTTTTTCTAGTACCAAAAGGTGGTTGGGAATCATCAGATGTAAAGCTGGAGAATGCAGCCATGCGAGAAGCCCTGGAAGAAGGTCTCACCCTTTGTCCCTCTTACCGTCTCCTCATCTCCTGATTCTCCTCTTTGTGCTGCTTTTTTGCCATTGCCAATTTGCACTCAAACCTTGACAAATCGTTTCCTGTATCCGCAATCTGCTCCTACACCCTGCGCGCACAAACACACATCACAGCGGGCGTACGTGGCACAATAACACGCTTCGTCATCACCATTCCAACCCCATCGACCGAATATCATTTTTACGAATTAGACGTTGCTTCGCTCGACTCCGACTGGTTAGAGCGACATGAGCGGCGACGGGAGTGGGTGGACTACGCCGAGGCGATCAAGAGATTAGAATGGAAGAAAGAATTATCGCAAGGCCTCAGACTTTCTTCGTTAGCACCTCCACGATGATCACGGATCCAATCCAATCTCTATGTGCGCTCCATCTTCCTCGTCGTTGTCTTTGTCTGACATTTAATCTTCTAGAAAATTTCTAATGGAGTGGCCTGCTCAAAAAGCAAAGTTGAGCGCTTTCGGTCTCCCACTTCTTCCTTTTTGACCGTCTGTCCTGCATCTTTCCTTTCGTTACGTGCTTTCCATCATGTTTAGACTTCCTGCATCCAACAGAATTCTCATTTCTCTCAGTACTCTACGCACCAACTCAACTAACAATACCCACTCCAATGTTACTCTACCCCGGTCCTCGCAACGTTCATCTCCCATCTCCAACTACTTACTATCCTCACTTCATCTGTCATATTTCCTCGTTGCTAGTCGCACTTTATGCATCATTACGTTCATGTTCAACCTTTCCCCTTCCGCACCTGCTGTCTGTATAAAATTTCGTCCTCACATACGCACATTTCTTTTTCATTTCGAACTTACCGAGTGCCCGGTCACTTACATCCATATAGATGCACTGTTCACAGACAGAAGCTTGTCTGCTCTCCAATTCCGTACCTCATATTCAGACATAGATGTAGTATATCTAACGTAGGCATACAGTGGTCGAACAGGAGGAATCTCATCATTTTTTGAAAAGGAGTTTGATTGGATGTTCCTTCCCAAGGTTTGCGCAGTCGGTCGGCCCCTGTAAGTGTCTTGGTTTCCTCTCTACTGACGTCAGTAATGTAGACTTGTATCTGCCAAGGTCCGTTCACACTCATTGGACAGGGTTGGCGGTGGTCGACTCACAGCAATGCCAACAATCTCATCCTTCAATAAACGTCTTACAGGTACCGTATGGTACGCTCTAGGTCTCTTTAAAATCGATGCGGGACTGTTGTCATCTGTGAAGACACGGGCAATGGCGGCGCTTTCCTGAAGAGGTTTACTGGATTGGCAATACGTTTGTTGAAACACTGACAGAGATGCATTTGTATGTACTCTAGCAAGATCTGAACCTTTCCTTGCACTAGTTTGCTGTAGAAACCCTGAAGCCCCGAGTCAGAACCTCTTGCAACTTGCAGGTTCGTTATTTCTCCATTCGACATTCGGGGTTTCACACGTGGGCGCCATGTTTCAACAATGTACTTCGCGTGATAGTACCGTGTGGGTCGCCCATGATAGCGATAGACATCTCATTTTCCACCATGTGCAAGGCTTCGGACACTTTTACCTGCCCCTTCACCACAAGAGCTCCGGCGAATTGATTTATCGTTTTTGCACTGGTATAGGTCTTCAAAGTCTTGACTTTTCCAAGCTAGGGTCCTCCAATTTGTGGTTTGTCTATCCTTCGTATTTGTGCCTAGTCTTGGACTAACGATTAAATTCTTAAAAAAATGAATTCATTTTCGTGAATACACGCACACAACATTGCCGGCTGTGTTCGTTGCGAAATGAGTTCTCCACAGTCATTGACAATCGCCGCAAATAATGAAAATGAATCTGCGCCAGTTTTTAAATCTTGCCTCTTTCGCGTCGCTAGCTGCAGCAACTTGGAATGTCGGTCCACCGCCGGAATCGAAATCCTTGTACGACCGTCTTGGAAATCTCTCACCTTACCACAAAGCGCCGGTTCCAGCTGGTGTCCTCACTACCTTACCAGACGACTGTGCTGTCGACCAAGTGATGCTGGTGAGATCTGCATTGAATTGCTATTCAGGACTCCGGCTAGACTGACGGCCTTGTCTCCATTTTTTCATGACATATTATTATTTGTTGGCCGCATCTTCGATTTCTCGACTTTCGACTTTCTTTCTTTGGACCTGGGCCGTCTTCCCGTTGTCAAACTTCCAACCCCCGAACATACGGTCGGAACTTCAATTTTGTGTTGTTTCTGCGCTATAAATTGTATTCTCCTGGACCGTTGCATCGCCCACCGCCCCACACTGAATACTGGGTTCCTCATGTATTCGGAACCCATTATCCGCAATATTCCCGCAACCCTTCTTGATGACTATACCCTATACACATCGGAAAAATCTTCGTAATCCGAAATCTGATGTCTGCGGAACCACCGCAAAATCATCTCGTTTCCGTAGATGGGCCGCCATGGAAGTCGATTTCCGATTCCGCAAGAAATTGGGTACATCACAAATCTTACCTCCAAGCTCGCGGACGCGCAAGAGTACATTCAGAACGCCGATCTTCCAGAAAGTCTCGCTTTTCTCAAGGACGGGTATTCTTCTAACCTGGGAACCGACAATCTAACTGCTCCAGGGCGAAGACAGCTGTTCGACCACGGTGTTCGGTGAGTCTTGCTAGTTTGATTTGATTTCTTTAACATCGGGCTCGGAGGGGTAGTTGGGATTTTTTCGTCGAATTTACCCGTTTTAGTTCCAAAGCGGCGTATTTTGGGGTGGTTACAAGATATTTATGGGTCCCTGTGGATTTGCAGATTTGCCTTCAGATATATCTGTTGGCTGAGTCCAGTTTCTTTGGGCCCTGATTCCCACCTGAAATTTGAGTTATACACTTTTTTATCTCCGGTTTCCTCCTTTCCGCATATGTAGTATCCACTACAGCTCAGTGGCTCTTTAGATGCGGTCAACGGGGTTTGGCCTCAGATCTGACCCAAATGTTTCCTTCCGCTTAGCTTGTGATTTACCGAACCTTAAATCTTGGTTCTGATTGGTCTTGATATTATTCCCTCCTATTTACAGTTTCAAGCTCAGATACCCAGCGCTAGAAGCGACCAGCGTTCTAGCGGGAGACCAGGACAGAGTAAGTCTTTCTCTCGCGGCTGATGTCAGTCGTATTGACAACCAACTTCTGATTGGTAGGTCGTAGAGTCTGCTCGATGGTTTGCCATGGGCTACTTTGGCCGCGAATGGGCTGCACTAGAACATGAGATCTTCTCAACTATCCCTGAAGATGAAACGACGATCTCTTGGTATGCTTGCTCAGTTGTTCCTCTATAGACGATGATCACTTACAACGAGCGGCACCCAGGATAACCCCTATGGATACCTGCGCTAATTGGTCCTACTCATACGGTAGTGGCGTGAGTTTTTCCGGAACAATATCCTAACTTCCCTGTCCCTTCTGACGTATCATCCTGAAGGCCGTGGATAAGTGGGGATCGGTATATCTTCCAGCTATCACCGCCCGTTTGAACGATTTGGTTCCCGGAGTAAATTTCACGGATAATGACGTCCACGGAGCATTATACGCCTGTGCTTACGATTATGCCGCTCATGAGGTGTCGCCTTGGTGTAACGTCTTCCTCAAAGAGGAGCTCGCTGACTTCGAGTAGGCTGTTCTTGATTTCATGCTCGCTGCCTGCCTTCTGTCTCCTAACAAGATTTTATCTCTGCAACTAGGTATGAACTAGACATCCTTATGACAGGTGCATTTGGATACAACCTGCCCGATAATATGGGACCTGTACTCGGGAGTCTGTATGTCAACAAGATTATTGAGAGGTCAGTCCTTCTGATTTTTTATAGCGGAATCCTAATATTTCCTCGTGTGGCTTCACAGGTTTTCTAATTTGACTGGGAATGCCAGCGCAGTCTACCTGGAGTTTGGGCATGATACCACCATTGATTTGGCGCTGACAGCTCTGGGCCTTGCAAAGTCAGTATAATTGGAAATCGACGAGATTTTTATAGCTCAACCTGCGACGTTTTATGTAGAGATACCCCTGCCCTTTCTCCTCAAGGTCCCATCCGCCGCCATAGACAATTCCGCACATCGGACCAGGTGCCGTTCGGTGCGCAAATGGTTTGGGAGAAGTTTTCATGTTCTTCTTCGTGAGTAATATCATTTTGACGGGCCATCCTTTACCTTCTCCCGCCATCTCAGTACAATATAGGACCCTAACTACCTTTCTGATTTGCAGCTTCGAAGGACCTCAGATCCGTCTTCTGCTGAACGAGTCACCAATGCCGCTTTCGTTTTGCGCTTACACCAGTCAAGACAAGAAGTACGGGTCGTGTGGGTTTGAAAGCTTTGTAGCCTCGAATAATCTGAGTACATCTGTCTCGTGGGGAGACGCGATGTGGAAGGCGACATGTGGGGGCCTCTGATCTAAAGAGAATAACGTAGATGTTCTCTCACGTACAATATGATCTGCGTACACGAATTTTTTTAAGCCTGAGGTCCAACTCGGCGGACAGCGGACTCGCCTATGTGTGGCTGCGTCTCCTACCATCTTGGTAGTGATAGAAGTGACTGACAACCTGAAGGACCTCGTCTTAGAAATGAATCCAAAGTGCCCCTATCGCAAGTGATTCCTGAGCGGATAGATAAGTTTCGGGGCCTCGTCGTAGTCTAGGTGAAGTTCCCATTGGTAATGTCGTTTGACGGGTAGAATTCTGTATTATAGAGTACTGCACTGTTGCAGGCCGTGGTGGCGTCTGAGGCTCTGAATGGTGTTGACGCTTTGGAAACTGATAGAAAATTTGTCGAGATCTCCCTTTCACTTCGAAGATCAGGCGTGGCGAGCACGTGGATTTAGTCTTTCAGATGGTTCATAACAACCACCACGAACCCTGACGAACTTCCAAGTCAAACCAAACCGGCCGTGAACCGTCGGACGGATGTATTCGCTCACTGAAGTTTACGTTCAACGTGGGATTTGCAAAAGCCTTCTTTTTGTGTACTAAGGCAAGTAAGTTGTCATACACAATCAAACACTTATTCGGAAACACTGTATACGGGAAGCATTTTCACCATATTTAGCATTCGCAAACTGATGTCTATTCCACAGTTGTCACAACACAACACAAGTCCGACGCGGCGGTGATTCCACTTGATGACGAGGTTCGGAGTGGTGCATAGAAAAGCCATGCATTCGAGTCTCGAGATGGCCGATCAAAATATAACTTACATATATGTCTTAAGCGTTCTCGGCGAGAGGTAGTACTTCCCTGAATTTGGTAGACGGGGTCGAAGGTATCTATGGCACCTGGTACTTCTTATTATGACAGGACGTCTTACCTTCTTACTTTCAATCAATGATGCATAATCTATGGGTATTAACAGAACCTGACGAAGTTGCAGACAGGTTGCCCTGAACGGAACATCCCCATAAAGATGATACTTGCTTCAAAGTCAAGCGAACCCGATTCCCACTGAATTATGTGCTGACGAGATGCCCTCTTTCGGTCTTCCTCTACCAGATCTCAGGCCTTTCTTCTTCGAAGTCCAGGTCCTCTGCTTCGAGAATTGCTTTTGACGGAATGACGATCTGTCGAGACTCTGTCGATATCAAATTAGAGATTGAGGTAATGTAGCCCATCCAGCAGGGGATTGCAGAGTCAGGGTGAAGTGCATCTAGATTAGGAAACAACAAATTTGTCGAAGCCGCTTTCGTGCAGTTATAAAGTCACCAACTTAGTTGGCCCTCTTACCCACATCCCCACTCGATTAAACTTTTCGTTCCCCCTCTTAATTCACGATGTCTTATGTTGACTGGAACACCAACACTACCTCATCTCGCAAACACGTCGGATATGTCTGCATGTCAACTGTTGATGATCTCTCCTACACGCCATCTGCCGAGGAGAAAACCAGAGATGCTGCACAAATCATAGCCACTGGCCGCAGGAGCTGGAAGACTCTTAAAGGAAAAGGAGAAGCTGTATGGCCGCCCCATCTGTGAGTAACGCAGGCCTTTTATTGATCGTGGTCTCACGCCATTCCTTCAGAGAAGCCGCTCTGATTGAAGGTTAGCAATAGCCAGCTTACGACGCAGAGAGATGAATACTTATGATTTCTTATAGCCCTTGAGAAATATAAACCTGATGATTCTCGATCCAGCAAAACGCTCGGGCGATTCAGTATGCGGAATCGATTCATCTCAGACTACATATTCGAGACTACAGGCAAACGCAGGACTCCGAAACAGGTCGGTAGTCGCCTTCAACAGCTACGAGATACCTGCAAAAGCGAACGAAGTAAGCAATATTCTTCGCGACGAAGTTTAGCGCTGATCGATTTGCAACATAGTTCTTCAACTGATCTCCAGACGAAACCTTGAAGACGTCGACTCCTCCACTTTGTCTTCCGACGCCAATAGTTCATCTAATTCTCCGCCGCCAGAGAAGCCACACACCAGACAAGCGACGAAAACCGCTGCCGAACAACGCTCCTATCGACGAAGTAGTGTGTGGGTTAATATCCTTATGGAAAAACTATCTTGGTCGTCGTCTCCCCCTGTCATTCACATCGTGAACAACGACAGGACTGCACCTGTTAACGTTCATCTGGCACCTTTGACTGGTCCAAGCACTGTCCCTCTGGGTTTTAGTCATCACCGTTTGTGCAGTATGGAGCCTACCGTAACCTTTGTCTCCCCATGTGCTCTCGCTCTTCAATGTTCCTTTTCGGTATACTTGGATGGCTCAACGCTACCAATTCGCACCGAAGTCACACCGATAAAATGTCACTCGTCACCTATGCAAAGCTCTGGATGGGTGTACAGTGCCCTTCTAATTCCTGGATTCTGGAAGTCGTTGTGTGAGGATGTTTGTATGTCATCACCTAGCAATGGGATCCATACTGCCATATTAATTTTCTGGTTCCAGCTCCGTCTCGATACACTATCGTACAAAACTTGTTTCCTGCCCGCTCATCTACCTCTGTTTTGACTACAGAGTTGGACGAGTCCAAGGAGGAACACATTTCGGTTATTTACAATTTTACTTATCCGGAGTCTACTAGTGAGCTGCAATCACCTGTCGAGTTTGATTCCTACAATTCCGGTTTTTCATATGTATGTTCTGTTCCATGCATGCCTTTCAGCAACCGCTAACATTGTCCATAGCAGATGAATGACTCCTCAGCGATGGGTAACCATCGGCAGCAAAACTGGTACAGCACAAACACAGATAACTTTGACTGGAACAGCTCATACGATGTAAACTCCTACTCTCACACGGACACTATTGGTTCCTACTCCTCGGACGTCCCTTCCTCTGGGTACCTCCCGGCGATTTCCAGGAGTGGCAGGGCTGTAGGCTATCCGAATGATTGGGTGTCTGGGCAGAAATATTCTCATTCGCATATGGCTCTTCAATATTGTTAAATCCCATTTCCATTTATACTTCCTTTTCATGGACTTTCACTTTGGACTTTCTGGTTTCGACTTTCCCTTTCTGGCCTTGCTAGCAAGGCTGTTATAAATTTACACTGTTGCATGTTGATTCGCTTTCGCTATCTGAAAACCTGTATTCATTACAACAACTAACATTACGGAGACATTGATGACGCTTTTGTCTTAATTCGAGTTCTTGTAGCATATCGTTACTACAGAATAAATAGAAATACACTGATATCCTACTTTTCTTTATGGAACGCGTCCCGAGTTCAACTCCGTTTCTCCTTTCGCGGTGGCGATCTCCATGACGTTGTACTTGTGCAAATTATAATAGTCTTTGGTTATAGAAATACCGCAGACACTCTTTAGGGAAAGATAACTATCAGTCCGAGGAATCCAAACCTTGCTAAAATGCGGAACTGACTTTGAATATCTCGACTAGAATAAACAGTTTTGGGTTTGTTAAGTCGACTTTGAGGTCCCCGGGCACGCAGCTAGCTATGGCTTGAATTATTTCCAATCTACTCAAGGTAGTGTGATTCCTGGTTCGTAACTCGATTTTGTACTGGCACGAGATTGATAAATTAGGGGAGATCACGCCGCATAAAAAACATACAGTGTCTTTGGCGTTCGGGTTCTCGGAAAAGTATGTTAAGAACATAGTCTGACAAAGGTTTTGAATGTCCGGGATACTAGCAAAACAAGTCTTTGACACGGGGACAAAGCGGTGTGTATATCTAATGCTCGAATCAAGACGTGAACAAGAGGAAAGGAAAGTCCTTGTACCTTGTTCGCGTCACACCTGTGCGCTGGACATTGCCAATGTGCGCTTCCACGAGACGAACGGGATCGACAGGGCCTCTACAGGATATGAAAACGACTTTGGAATGGAGATTAGTTCGCTTATCCAAATGTGTCGATATTTAAAATACCACAAGGAGTGTTCGTTTGGTAATTGCCTGTAATGCGATGAGCACGTCTTCTAGCTTCGTTGATTTCAGGTACCCACTAAAACGTTGCATTGTCCTAGGTTTTTTGATGCTTGAAATTTCATTGGCTATTTGGGCTTCGATGGGAGCTTCATTCTGCCCGTCTTGGGACGAATCCGAATCGGAACAACCATCTTCACCAGCTGACTCTAATGGCCAAATTTCCGAAGCAATCTGGAAAGTCAGCTACTTAAGATGGTTATAATGCAAACTGATCGATAACATACCGAGTCGAACAAATCATAAAGTTCTCCAACTGTTTGTTTTTCTTTTCCCTTTACACCTGACGACGAAATTTTAACAATAGATACTGTAAGCGAAGTATCGGAGCGTACAGCTGACCCAAACACCAGGGCCTTCTACTGTTCGTTTGTTTCCCGCCATTCCATCCTTACATCAAATTAAATCCAAGTTCATATGACGTCGAAGAGAAAATAGCAATTCACTGGGCGGTATCTTTTCTTCTTCCTCTTGTCAGAGCTTGACGATTTTCTTTTGCTGTCCGACATCGTTGAAATGACTCGCTTGTACGAGTGAGCAAGTAAAGCAAATATCTACAAATAGCAAGCCTTCACTTTCCCCTCTTCCCACAATATCCAATGGCAACTGAATTCTTCATCTCACTGGTTGCAGCCTTCTCACCGTTCCTCGTGTTCTCTCTATCGATGTCAAGGTTTCAATTGTGATTATCGGAGGCAAAGTCCACTACTTAACCTTACGAGGACAGGGCGGGAAGGCCTCGTGTTACAACGTCGTCTCTAAATGCAACCGTGCACTGTATCTTCAACAAGGTCTCCGTGCTCTATTCTAAGCTGCGGATCTACATGTAACCGGTCATCATGCGACGTCTTTCCAGCCTCTAGAATATTGTCGGTGGACACAATCAGTCCGGAAGCGATTTAAGTGTACTATTGCATTTCCTTTTTTGTCCCAAATTACAACAAGATTTTAGGTGCTGTCACGATGAGATATTCATCAACAGCTTTCAACTTGAATGCTTTTGATAAACGTTTCACAAATTGCTGCTTCTCTTTTAATTTAACAATTTTTGATGGATATTAGCCCGCTCACCTTCTAGTTCGTGGAACACAACACGAGGCTTTGGCGCGCAAGACCCGTTATTGACACGTTCAGTTCTATGAAATCTTCATATGATGCCCAACACTGATGATGCTGTTCTCCGAGGAGTGGATCTTGTTTGGTGCTCCTACATATTGTAAAGTCCTGCCGGTTGTACTTTTCTCGGCTTCTCAGCTTCAACAAGATCCCGGATCCCCAAATGCAGTGTTTCTTCAAGACTTGGCCCCTTAGCCTTCTGCCGAGATCAGACATCTTATAGGGGACCTTCTTCCTACTCAGAATTGTAACGAACAATTTGATATAAGTGCAGGAATACGAAGACTATTAGGCCTTATCAACCATATAGAAAAGAAACAATTTATCATCACATTCCGAGAAACCGCTTCTGATTCTGGCCCTCCTTCCTGACGTGGATGTTTTTGGAAGTTGCTTGGCCGTCGGACTCGGTTTAAATTTGAACATCCCTGGCTCAGAACTTACGATGGTTCAAGCATCTCACGACAAAAAATACTTCAAGATACTATTTCTCAAGATTCAAGCACTTCTCTTCAAACATTCATGGCATTCCCAGAAAGATAATTTGGTCTCAGAGACACGATACATCAGTCAGGCCTTGGGGCCTTTATGGCTTCGCCACAGGCATTGAATCCGAACAGACATCGGTCTAGAGCGAAACCTGGTCTCTTCGAACTCTCCAAGGTTTTTGATGTTCCTGGACCTGATGACGCAAAGTGCCATTCAATCCTTGGTCCTGCACGTGTTTTAGATGCTGCAGGTGCTGCTTGATATAGTATACGGGTTTCCCGAAACAGGCCAATCTTGAAATAGTTTAATAAGTTGTACCGCCGGGAGCAAACGGAGAAGTGATGCGTCTATATCCTTAATATCATTAAATTTTGTCCGCAGATCAACAGCTGGGAGTTAAAGTGAACAGTCGGAATATTTCCAGTGTAATGATGAGGTGGATGTAGACTATGTAGGAAAGAGAAGCTTTACGCTATGCTCCTGGGCTCCTCTCTACATTGTTATGGAATCGATTTCCGCGGGGAAAGCAGAATACTTATCTTGGAGGAACCACCTGGGAATACCTGAGAGAAGCAGAGCCGCGAGTTGTGGCGACATACGCGCCCAAAGCACAAGCTGAAGAATCACTTATAGGGGCATGGAGGCCCGGTACACTGGAGCGACAGTGGATGACTTTACCGTTTGATAAGCGGCGCTCATGCCTGTGGTACTGAATCTTGCGATATGGGTTATTTGCAAGGTCTACTCTGAAGGCCTGGACTTTGTACAGTGAGAAAGAAGTGGAAATGAATGCCAAATTCTTGATTGACAGATTTGTGAATTCGCGAAGCCAGTTGCTGGGCGCCACATTGGTATGGAAAACAAATCATCTATAATACAAATTGAACCTTACTTTTCATCGAGGGATTAGTTGAGCAGTTGTCCTGCTCTCCACACAGCTTCGGAGCGAGCCAGCGAACTATTGGTATAGCGTTGATTGCAGATACGTAACTAGCAGGCCGTCTAAACAAACCAGGATCATCCTCGTATGCACGGTTTGGATACTATAGACTAATGAGTACACATCCTTCCCTGACGAGTCGTTTCAGTTGTGTCCGAAATTCACTGAATTGCAGAGAACGCCAATAAAAAAAACTGCTTGTAAGTTGACTTGCAGAAGTAAGTCTGCAGATGCGCCGTCAGTCTGACACTTGAGACTGCCACCACTTTCAGATCATGTCGGTTAAAGTCTTGTGGCCACTGAAACACTACCGGAAGTCCAACAAACCACCGCCGTGACATACTAGTAGAATGAGTACCGAGGCAATCTTACACTGGCACAACCACAACGCTAGCACGGGTATAGCAGAAGCGATACTCTTTCGTCCGGTCTTCACGAGGAACTCCGCGAAAATCGATCGGGGCCCCTAGTTGAAATGTCGAGGTCTCGACGTTGCCTGGTCCTGCAAGTCGAGACGGTTGGTAAAGATCTTCAATATCAATCCTGGATAACAGTATTCGTCACTTTTTGAAGACAGGCAAAGGTCTTCTCATTCGTATGACTACCCACCCACACTGGTTTGCATCTCGTACTCTTCTGCCAGTGTGTAAACGTCGCGGTGGAGCATCCTTGCTCATTAATGTCACTGGCGGTCTAGGACCTAGGAAAGACCCCTGCTCCAGCAAGTCCAGAGCTTGAGAGACCATCCTGCAATTGAGTGGAGAGTGGCGAGGACGTTAGTGGAGCAAGATGTCGTAAGATAATTTGATTCAATGGGCCACCACTTATTTTTTGATGGAGTTTTGTATGTTTTCTTAAATTACAAACTTCATTTGGGTGACATCTGGCAATTTATCATAATCTTTGATAGGTCCCTATAGAACTACTGTCTACACCTAAAGTCAGCAAGATTCGCGACTAGAGTACGGATATAGTGTCAACGAGTACATGTTTGTTTTAGTGTGGGATTTCAAAAACGTGCGGCTGCAGCCTGCAGGCGGGTTGAAAATAGCGTGTCTAGTCAACGAGTCTGGACTCTAGGTCTTTGTATCATCTCTTCATGAATCGACCGCCACTCACATGAGGAGTAGCGTGAATGGTGAAAGAGCTCTCAGGCATTGTGAGGAATTGGGGCCAAGTTGAGTATGTGGAACCCAAGGATTATAGAAACAGAAAATTGCCACTCAGCGTTTCATCAAAACTGACAGTCAAGCAGTGGGGCAGAAGGTTCTGGGCCATCGTTGGCGTATGTGCTTCTTCACGACTCTATATCTCCAATATAGAAACGGGATGCAATCGAAAAAGCGAGGCTTGCAGAACGTACAAAGTATTTCCCGAGTCACCACATCTTGTTATGCCGGAACTGCTTGCGCTCGGACCAGCTCGTCCAGAGAGGCTTGCCGGTACTCGGACAAGTTTCTAGACTATTTCGCTAATATCGGTACAAGGAAGTGACTACTTCACTCGGAGCTTCACGGAAACTGAAGCGGATCCTCCCAACCGCCCAAGGTACCTTCATGGAGAATTAAACGGTACCGTGATAAACTTCTGCTCGAGGCCTTCGCTACCGTAGAAGTGACGCAGAGAATATGCAAATTGCCCAGGGGCCGGAATTCAGGAACGTATACGACTGAGGACCGAGGCGGGCGAGGGGTAAAGTCAGAAGAAGAACGTCAAAAACAAATTAGTATGTGCATAACCAGCCGTCATCATAGCAGCAGCACTTTGACTGAGGTAGAGCCAAGGGGAAAGAACGAGGCTTCGTTGATAGAATCAGACAAGTCTTTCAACGCGAAATGATCTATTTGGAGTAGGCTGAGTCAAATAATTGCTATCTGGGCGATCGTTCTCCAAAGGCGAAGGGGCCATTTACGTCGAAATGCCAGTACGCCTCTAAGTTCTCTACTGTCAAACGGTTACTAGGACCTGAAACAACGAGAGTGCGTGCCGGAAGCCATACGTTTTAGTGTCGGTTAGAAATGCCAGCAGGACTCTACGGGACGTCCTTGCAATGAGGCAAAACACGGCACATACAAGAGTGAATGTGTATTAAATCCGCTGATTCCGCGCCATAAAATTGGGGACTCGTGCCCGATTCGCGTGCACTCGGCGTCAAATCTGTTTGCCAGGAGAATAGACCTCTTTGAATTCTGGAAAGACAGACGGGCAACAACAAAACATTCCGTGCAATGGAGAAAACGGAGAGTCGAGTTCCGAGGTCACCATCAACAAAGTGGACCCTTGGAACGCCGCGGGTGCTTCGATGGAAGGCCGAGTCAAAGAAAACAAGGAATGCGCAATAGAGTCTGATACAGACCAATTGTTGGGGCATGAGAATCCGCAGTTTGCGATACCATCGAGTCAATGAACCGAGCTCGAACCATGTTCCAGGGCAAGTAGGAACCAGTATGAACATTTACAAAAGTGACCTGTGTGTCAAGTGTCCTGGGTTGGCTTCAAGCCTTCTGGTTTTGTAAACTAGATTCGTAGCTGTGTAGAAAGCAGATCGACAGCTTTCCCTTTACAACGCCTTCATATTCCAAATACTATCCCGAGATAATAAATCATAGACCGCTCTGGTCGTTGAAAATTGCTCCCGATTTTCAACAGTAGCAGGACTAGAACCAGCTGTAATCCAGATATAGACATCCCGAACTGTGCGCATCAGCAGGAGGAATTTATTTCCAGAAGAAGTCCAGCATGAAGGTTGACAAAATAGTGCACGATTGCAACAACAGAAGGGTACACTCTCAAAAGTTGATGGTACCAAGGTACAATTGACAGAAATGAACCAATCTCAAGGCAGCGGAACACCGCGGGAGCTTTCAAGTATGCATCCGTGTTTCGAGCAACCAGCTTCTTCCAGAAAACCAAGGTGTCCTGAGCCAATGGTACACTGGACAGTGAGAAATCTAACTCTCGATAACAAGGCCAGGTGCACCATAGGCGACCGGCACGCAACGAAATAAGAATGGTATTCCAGAAAACTGGGAAGGCATGCATTTAAGCGTCGAGGAAATGACAAAGTGAACTTCTTCTCCCTAATATCTGGTAAGAGAAAAAAAAGCCGCGGAGACTGGTAAATGTGTGCGCAATGAATATTTCATCAAAACATACGGAGTGTTTTAACGGCAATGAGGTTGAATAGACGGAGTTTTGGGTAAAATGGGCCACTTCGGGTTTGCAACAGTGTTGGTGCTGGTTGAGCCAACGAACCAGAAGCACACCAAGAATGGATGACTCCGGTCTATACGGTAACGTAGTGGCGAGAGAAATTTTTCGAAATTACAATCATTGGTGGAGATTTCCGCTCGTGAATTAGAGAGTAAGTGAAATAATGTCAAACATCAAACTCAGCGACGAGGATTATCATCGAAAGTTTTAAATTTAGCCGCCGGAAAGGTGAACTCGGCGGTAGTAACAGCGAGTCACTAAGCCAATTGTGAAGGGACCTTCAATGCTGTCTATAGCGAGTCCTTCAGCCCTAATGTTTCCGCAGCTGTGCAGATATTGAATGTAGATGACTACAAGAGTTCGACCATATCGACAACCACATCGAGGTCTCTACCAAGTAAAGAGAGAGCTTTTTTCTCCCACTTTAGCCAGGGAATAAACTAATAGAAGTTTTGCGCCACAGGCCAGGCAAACCTCGCGTGAGATTTTGGGTAAAATTTACCAAGAGGATGCCCAATAAGGGACGGAGCCATCAACAGAAGCTCCGAAGGCTAGCAGCGTGATGACACAGTCGTCAGAAAAGGCATATGGTTGAAGGAGTCGTAGTCATAGATGGTTGATCAGCAGTACAGTATCATGCCAGGCAGCTGTCAAACTAGGAGAAACGAGCGACAAGCGCTAAAAGTGTCACTACCAGAAACGCTGAGAGTTTCAGGTCATCAAGCTATTTTGCATCGGGAAAGAGCTCTACTGCTCACTCGCATATGTCTAGGTAATGCTATTGGGAGATCTTGAGTGACGTCCCATCAACACGCGTGAGGTATGTATGTACCTTGTTGGAAAACGGAACGCGGAAAGACTTGGGAGGGACGAGCTCACTCGATGCACGCCTCGAATTGAAGCACTGAAATTGGTGTGGATGGTACGGCTGCCTTGTAGATTTCTAGTTTGCAGCGTAGACGCGTATCCTTCTACTCTGCAACTTCCGCAGCATGCCTAGCTATGGATTACGATTGGCGCATAGCATTATGAGCTCCTCAAAAGAGATCCCACCGTCATTTTGATGCTATGATGGCCTGGGAAGCGATAGTTGCCATGAAGGAGCCTGAGTAGTGACGCATCAGACCAGAGTTTCCTTCTGGGAGGTACCTAGAAACTGGTTGCGACGTGACGGAGCACGAGAAAGAAAGTAGAAGAAAGCGGGAGGGTGTCAGGTGGGAGGACAGCCACGTGCCAGTACTCCGGGGAAGATAGCAACCTCATAGGTACTTTTACCGCAACCCGCTTGTCCCTTGTTAAATCTTATCGTTTCTCCCATCTACCCTCGTCGTCGTCGTCGACGCTCTAATCTTCGCCCATCCTGGCTCTGCTTATCCATACCCCGTCCCCCATGTCTAACCTTCTGACTCCCTCTGAATCTCACGCATTCCAATCTTTCCTTTCTGCCATGGACTATCCTGACTCTAACGATATGCGCAACGATTCCTCAGAATGGTCTTCATATAACGGCAGTGCCCCCAACTATGCTGCCAACATACCCCAGGTGCAGCAGGGACGCGAGGCTTTGGCCAAAGCTACCAAGGATTTGATGTCACTTGACGCAGAAAGCTGGAACTCTGCATCCATGATGCAGCAGTACCCGCAACAACAATACGCCAACTTTATGCCTCAGCAGCCATCCCAGTATGGCTACGATATGCACAATCATCCCCAAAACCGTGCCAACATTGTGCACCAGCAACAACAGCAATCACATCGAAATGCCAGCTTCCCATTCCTGTCGAAGCAACGTTCATCTCACGCAGTTCCGTCTCTTACACATTCCCAGTCTTCCCCTCCTCACGGTTTGCATGCACAGGCTCATGTACCACAGTCAGCCTCCATCTCTCCTTTACACACTCTTACAGCCCAGGACCCGCGGAACGGTCCGGGTATGCAATACAATTCTATGGGATCTCCTCCAAACACGTATGGTGGTGCTTCCAATGCTTCTACTCTTCCCTCTCCGCCGCCATCTGCCAATTCTCGCGCTTCGGGTTCTCCTGGTGACTCTTGCGGCAAACGAGGCTCCGAGTCCGGGTCCTCTTTCGCTCCGAACAAGCGTTCACGACCTTCTCCTCCATCAACATCCGCTACTGTACCTTTGCCGAATAAAGCAGCCCTTCTCTCTCCTTCTCAGAAGAAGGCTAATCATATTCAGTCTGAGCAAAAAAGAAGGGCTAATATCCGGAGAGGATACGAAGCTCTTTGCGAGACCGTTCCAGCGCTCAGAGAAGCTATCCGTCTCGAGGACGAAGCCCAAAACAATCGTGAAACGGGAAAGGCGGGAAAGTCGAAGCGCGGTAGGCGCGGGAAGGTTGATGAAACCACTGGTGAAAAAATAGATGGCAGAGCAGGCCCCCGAAGCGAAAACATTGTATTAGGGAAAAGTAAGTTGCGGCATTCATCACTGACTTGACGGAAATCTGACTGATTCTGCACCAGCTATTGAATACATCAACGACCTTCTCAGTGACCGTGACGCTTTACTTGAACGTTTGGCGCGCGCACGCTCTACTCTCGGCCGTGACCACCCTTCTTGTTCGCCCCTCGACCCACAACCGCTGTGGGAAAGAGAGTGGAAAGGAGGCAATGGCAAAGACGGTGATGCAGAGGAGGAAGAGGAGGAAGAGGATGATTAATGGTGCATTCACCGTCCGGTCTTCGCTTTCTTGTCTCATTCGACTTGTCGTCGTCTTTCGTGCTCTCGATCTTGCTCTCTGCTCTCTTTGCCTTTTGAACGTTGATGTCCAGCTTTGTTGCTGTCTACGCCCCTTACTACGCCTCCCTTATGATTGCCTCTGCACACTCAGGCTTTCCCAATCCTTCTTAGAATATCCTTTTTCATCTTCCTAATTGCCTTCAACCACGACGACGACGACGACCACCATTGCACTCCTTTTAACGATTCGGAAGTCTTAACTTATAACTTTACATATTCTGTTGAAGGAATCGGCTTTTTATTGTACATCTTTATTACTTATTATTTTTCTTCGTTCTCTTTATGGCCCTTTCCAAAGTGTACTTTATAGCTTCCTCCCTTAATTTGTCTGCATATTCCCGGGGACGATTTTGCCATATGGCTCATACACTCCTTCACGTTTCGTTTTCGATCTTCACGTTGTTATTCGTCTCCGTGCTATATCCCTTCCCCTCCTTTTTATTGTTGTTGTTTCTCTTTCTACAAACTCCACTGACACAAACAAAAAAACACTTTTGTGTTTCCTGATGTCGCGGACAAGGACAAACGGTTAAACAGTTTACAGTTGTACACAATGTACCATACTGTACCACCATATACATTCTTTGATTTCATTAATTGACTGATTGGTCAATTCTAGGACTTGAGGCATTTTTCTCAATGCATCGACCGAGCTGCGCGATCTTGAGGAATGGATAAAACATAAGCTGAGCAAAAGGGATGTTGTTTCGATCAGCTCCGATCATGATGGTGTTTCTGTTCCGTTTAGTAGTCCAAAAATGATTGATTGATCGGCAGCACAGGATATGCATCTGCTCAGTGTTCCTCCATTCTCAGTATATCAGTATATTATGCATTGTTGGAGTACTTCAACAAAGCTGAACAATGTCCGCCAGTGATCTAGGTTAATAATCTTGACTTCACTATTCATCTTGCAGTTGATTTTTGACTCGTCTTTTCCAATTAAGGCTGGGTTCAGAATTACTACTGTCAATGCAGACTTGTACCATCGTCCAGAGCCCAGCCATCGACTGCGCGTTGCTCTGTTGGACTTAATTCGTAGTACAAGTTCATCGATTTGGACAAAACGAGCGTCGATTCTATAGAAGTTTTCCCATGCGATGTGGCGGCTAGCGCTGGAGACAACAAGACCATCTAGACAATATTTTAAGTTGATGGCCCTACCAGATCAAGGCTGTACGAAGAAACTACACGCCTTGTTACGCGTGAAGGATCGTGTATTCTAGCACTACCTGGTAGCCGGACTCGTGCCCTCCGGAACTGAGAGTGGGCCAATGACCCAGTCAATTCATTAATTATCGTTACTGAGTTACTAATCAATTTTGGCCTCAATGAAGTGCCTGGATTCAGCGAGATCCCTGGTAACTTTGATTTGCAGAGAGACACTAAAAATGGTGCTGGCAGTGCCCTGAAAAACGGAAAAAAGACGTCCATACACCTCGTAACGATATGCTTTGTAGGCGTTGAAACGAGGTCTAATTGGAGTTTCGGGCTCTATTACTCAACTTGGGTTTCTAGTGATTTCATAGCTTATCTGTATTTACAGAATCCCACACAGGTGCCTTGTACATGTAGCCAGAACTATTCCTGCATCGGTACTGAGTCCGCGGATGTCTCTGTTTCAGCTCGCCTTCTTCGGTACTCTAACTCGCAGGATATCGGCTCTGTTTCATCAACGGAGAGAAGATCTAGGCAGGAGTCCCGGGAACTCGCCGACATTGCCCTAGACTACGTCGAGATTCCAAACCTGATTGATGCTTACTGTCCTTGCTGTGGCTTGACTTGTCTCCCAGATTTTTACGCAGTAGGAGTCACTGGATATGCCAAGGCCACGACAAGTATCGAAGGCTTTCCTTTACAGCCTCAAATATTCGTGACAACAACTTTCAGATAAGATTGCCTTTCTTGTTAGTTATAGGCCCTTTCGTTCCACCGAATCACCTGCCGATCTCAGTTGCTAAACTTTCTGCGTTGATTGAAGATCTATACATTTCATCTGGTATCACCAAGAAGCACCTGACCATAGAATCGAGAAACTACTGGAAATAGTGGCAAATGACCGAATAGATTGAGTGACTTGCAGCTCAACAGTGTTTTCATCTTGCGTTCCAACGACCTCCAATCTGAACCCTAATAACTACTACGTAGCCAGGAAGCGCACATCTCCCTGACCCGCAAGGGAGGCGAGACAGACACAAAGCTGCAGCTGAAAAAAATCACTAAATAGGATGTGGGTATCTATCAAGCTATGGTCAAAAGATGCGCCCATCGATAGCCACCGTGGCAGAAGGAGCATACGGGTTCTATCGAGTCAGAAGTCAGATTAGGTGGTACACGCATGAGTTGTACGTTTCACACAGGAGTTCCTGTTCCCTGATTCGTCGTTTAGCTCAATACCTTCTGGGGCTCAGTTCTACCCTGTTCTACTAATGCTGAAGAATTATTTGAGATTGCATCGGTAACTCAACTGTGGCTGAACGGTCTGAGGCCCCAGGATTCGAGATATACAGATCTAAAATTTTCCGTAGCCTCCCGCTCTGAAGTTAATGTCTAATACCGGTGTAAGTCCCATCAACTGTCTTCCCAACGCTTGCTACAGCCCTTCTAGTCGCCCCAAATAAATGGTCCTGAAAAACTGCGGTCAGATATAGCTAGGTGACATGTATCGATCACAATGCAGAATATAGCACACTCAACAGATACTCGCGTATGATGGTCAAGGATAGTTTGGCCCCGACAAAGACATTGTTCTGCTTGTGGTGACTCGAAGGAAAATAAAAAAAAACCGGATGACTCATCCACGTGGCGTGATACATGGACGCCCGCATTTAGTATTACTGTTATTCCACGCTCAACTCAAAGATGTATCCTACTCCAGATGAAAAGGTCTACATCGATGCTGCTGAGAAGCTCATGATAGAAACTATGGCAAGATATGATCCTTCACATGACGCGTACCATGGTGAGTTGCAAGCACCTGACCGCGTACTTGTTAACACACTAACATCTATATACAGTTCAGCGCGTTCGGAAGACCGCGCTTGCTTTAGCAAGATCTCTACCATCCAAACCCGACCTTCTGACAGTAGAGCTTGGTTTGATGCATCGTCCTTTTCCTAACTCTCAAAATTGATTTATATACCTTTCTAGCTGCCCTCCTTCACGATGTTCTCGACAAGAAATACGCTACTCCAGAGCAAGCTGCAAACCCTTATTCATTTTTTCTGCCTCTTTTTAGTGCTGTAGCGGAAAAATCTGCCATAGATATCATCAAAGATGGTCGTGCGCGTCAGATTGCCCAGATCGTCGACAACGTCTCATGGACAACGGAAAAAAAATTGAGGGCCAAGGGAGAGTGGAGTAAATGGCACGACGAATGCTTAGAACTACATTGCGTGCAGGATGCAGACCGGTTGGATGCTATTGGTGCATTCGGTGAGTGACTTCGATTTCCCGAAGCTATTTCTCACATTGCACCAAGGTGTATTACGATGTGCCGCATTTAGTGCTGCTAAAAACAAGTAAGGCTTCTTATTCTTTTATGCTCATCCTGACGAGTGATGAGTAGCGCTCTCCATGTGCCTGTTGGCGACACAGCTTTGGAAACTTCAGCTATGCAGCATTTCGAGGACAAGCTGATTCATATCAAAGATCGGCTCAAAACTCGACCCGGTCAGGAACTGGGTGAGAAAAGGCATAGAGTAGTACGTATTTGCCACTAAGATGTTGCAGATCTCTTGACTTTTATTCAAGCTTTTAGATTTCATGAGGTCTGTAGAGGATGAGTTTGCGGTGGCATAATGGGACCGCTAGTGTCAGGTAGACAATCTAGAAGAAGCAACGTGAGTCTTTGGAAACACTGTACTGTCCTGCAGTTAGGGACAATAATAACAGATTCGGATGCTAGTTTAACAGTTTTGAAGCCCTTCAAAATTCCGTTTATTCGGGATTGCTTATTTGCCGCTATCTTGCGGATTGTTTATCTGCATGCGTAATGTCGCAGCTGTTGACTTGACAAGGAAAGCTAGTCTCCACTCACCGTCGGTCACGATGAGAATGATACTGGAAGGTTTTAAGCCCATCAGATTTTGTAGATCAAGCCGACATAGACGGTATATTTCTCTAATTCTCCCTGTGCTCTCGATGTGATCCCGTCCTCGATTTCTGTGCAGCATGTCCCGCACATGCTTTAGTTGCTCACCTTGATCTTCTATCGTCGAACCTAAGAGGTTATAGTATTACTGAAATTTGACCCTGTTAAACACACAGCCAATTCTTCAAAGTATTCATAAATTGTATCCGTGTTAAGCGTTCCTGTCGCCTTTAGCTTGGCTTCCCTTATAGATCACTTTCTAGAATAACAGATGATGGTTGAACTTGACTCCTTAGCTCTCGCAACGAAAGCTAGTCGACAGCTACTCATATGCGGGTCACTCTATGTAACCAGCTTTGGTAGATGATGCAACCGAAAGTAAATTACAAGTCTCTAAACTGTAATTAGTTGAATAGCAGCACTCTGGCATTTATATAGAACTAAAGTTTAGATGGCACCGATGATAGAAATATGACAGTTTAGTTCTGCAAAGAGAAAATGGCAGCCAGAATCGTGGAGCACAGTCATCACTAGAGATGAGGGGGAAAGATCTCGGTGCGCTAATCGATGTCTCCTTATGACCCTATAATCGTTTTGCAACCGACCCAGCTCGAACGAGCTAAATAGATCGGTTCACTTCGTATGTGCTCGACATACTTTGGTCTTTTGCACCCAGACTTGGACCAAAGTTTGACTTCCGGGCTTAAGTGCTTGCTGGTGAGAGTTTGGTGAGAGCGAAAGATTCGCTTTCTCGATGTCACGGAGCTATTAACATAAAATCGTACAAATTCTCCAGTAATCTTCTGTCAAACCAAGGTTAAACTACTGTTCACCGCTTGAAAGAACCGAGAAGCTCCTTCTGCAGTTCCCTCTGTCGCCTTGTCTTCTCCAAGTCATCGACGCTACGCAAATCATACACAATGTCTCGTGTTTTACCGAAATAAACCTGTTTTCGATTGGTAAGTCGCAGCACTAAAGCGAGTAAAAATAGGTACCTCTTGTAAGAGGTTGCGCATCTTGATTTCCATCTCTTCTATCATTCTGCCTGTGTTCGTGATGTGAGAAGAACCGTCGTGTATCGGCCAATCCTGCTCCGTCTAACATAGAAAAAATCAGGGTCCGCAACGAATCTGTAAAGCAACAGAACAAACCTGTCTTGTCATGCTACCGCTCAGGGTAACTTCCCCCTCGCGCTTCCAATTTTCCGGACCTTTCTTTTCCCCGGCATTACTTTTCTTCTCGTTGTCTGAATTGTCGCCTTCACTGCCTTTTTTCGTGATTAATTGCAACATGATGGTTGAAGTGAGTTTATAGTGTGCTTGGCGGCCGCGTTCAGCTGTTTCGAAGACATGAATGGAATCCCAGGACCCAGAAGGTTCTTGAGGGGTTGCCGGCGTCATTGCTGAGATCAAGCAGGTCGCTGAGCAAGACTTTGGAGGCTGACTTGTATGATTACCCACTTTTCTTCAATAGCACCACTCCAGCGAAGCCACCATCTTCTAAATCCCAAAGATACACGGATGAAACGCCTCCTTCGAAATACCTGCATATGTCTGAACATTGAGAACATGCCTCAGATCGACAGACGCGCACATTTCACGATAAGTATCAAATGCTTCATTGGCAGATATCTCAAGCTTCCGGAGCTTTGGCAAGGGTACGGTTCCATCTTCTAAGGGTGGATCATATTCATTGGACCACGGCGACCTATCATATGAGATTGCAAGGTTTCGTCCTTAGTGTCCCGAAATCCGCTGATATTCGGTTTGGGTAGACGAAACAGTTATAGCACATACCTGTAGCTTTCTCCGTCCCTGTTATAGTCACAAGCCAGGTACTCCCTCCCTGTAAGACGATCTGTCTTGACTTGCAGTGGCTGGTCGACACTGCCCAGTAGATCATCCGCATAGTCAGGGCAAATTCCAATCAGGGCGGAGACATTCTCTTCAGTACGCGTTGGCGGCAGCCTCCGCATCAAATCGAGCATCGAGTCAACGAGATCAGCCATAATAAGCGGTTAAATTTCAGGACGGAGAGGGACAGGTGGTAGTCGTCAATTTACTTTGTCACATACATCGACAAACACTACATATATGTCCGCGACCGTTGTGCTACATTGTTACAGATTGGTATATTATCCATTGTAAGTAGTAAGGAGTGTGTTGGTATAATAGACTGATTAGAGTACGATAAAAGGAGCGACGAAAACTAGTAGTTGGTACACTAAAATATTTGTTGTTACAGGATGATCATGAGTATTCGTAAACTCAAGGTTGGCTAGGACGATGTACATGCGCGCGATATACATCTCCATGCTGTAGTTCATCATCCTCGACTTCTGTGTGAGTCACCTGAGTCGTAACAGTGATCTGTGGCAAAAATGTAGGTCAGGTCAATCCCAGCAGCTATAGAGATTGAATTACCTGCACTGTTTCGATATCCTTCCCTTCATCTTTGTCCACCGCAGACCTAATACCAAACACCTCTCCAAGAGAGCTGAATATATTCTGTGTTAGAGGTTTTTGAGCCAGTTCTGGGTTAGCAGATATGTGCACCTCTGGTTGAGGATTTTGGGGAACAAAGACGGGGCGCGCGAACGGGTTGTGGAAACGGATGTGTGGATGTGGTAGATGGGGTAGGTGAGGCCTATGCATATGAGGCAGGTGTGGTAGATGAGGTAGATGGGGTAGATGGGGCAGGTGGAGGAAGTGGTGCTCATGTGTCCTTGGAGGCTTTAGGATCGACTTGGGACCTTCAGTCGCCGGTGAAGAAGGTACTATGGTACGGGAGTTGAGACGCGTTAATGGCTGCGAAGAGACACCCGCTTGGAAGCTCATGATTGTCGCGGGGTCATTTTTTCGACTTTTTAGCGCATATAAATCTTCAGAAACGCAAGCCTCGACAGTGGAAAGAGTTGGTTGTCTTTCTCTTCCCCTTCGGGGCTTTGAAGACCAATAGAGAGCGAAAGAGTTGAGAATGACCTAGTTGCAATCTGTCAGATTATGCACCGACGGTAAAACAGAGCCAACTCACGTCTGCACCACAGCTTCCCAAGCAAATCCATCCCAATTCTTCACCTTTCAATGCAAAAAGCCAAGCTATATTGAACTAACCTGTCAATCAGTATATGTTCGGTACAAAAACCGCCGATGAGAATTACCGTGGATGTTGTTAACGCGACACCAGATGCACTATTTGACTTTCAGTTATGAGTTTGTTCACCAGATTACCAACGCACATTAAAGTTCGTCTGGCCAGTCTTCTCGTCTTTTTTCTCATACGACCGGCTCGTAAAATTGGATACAGAAACATTCCAGTTAGGAAGATATTGATGTACCTGGAATCACAATGAACTTCCCGAGAAACGTAAGGAAAGTAAACACAGACATGTCGTAAGCCAGTAAAGGAATAGAAGAGAACGACTTCAATCCTATCATACAGGTGCCGTCCTCATTTCTTAGTTGGGCGACCCGTCCTGATAGGCTCTCAGTATCGAGGTTTTGAAGAGATAAAAGCGTAAATTACTTACCAAAGATCATTAATCCTATGACAACAGCATAGAGGCTGACTGTCAGGAAGCAAATGATATCAACAGGAGACTTGAAGCGGCTTCTGCCCGCCGGAGGAGCCCACACTATATGAACCTTTTCAACTGTGGAGTTGGAAGCGTTCAGTATCAAGGCCACGCTTTTGGTGAACAAAACACTCACTCAAGTAGAAATACACAAGTGCTTTAGTCGTTGCGTAGAAAGCAATGCAAAGAATGATGGCGGAAGAACAGACAGAGTGATGAAGCTCTAAGCCTACACCAAATACAAGAATACCGCCTAATAATTCTCAGCATGAGTTATACCAGATTCAACGAGAGCAGAAACTCACTCGAGATAAGAAATAGCCATGAATCCAAAAACACGAGCATTAAACACAGACGTGGCCAGGGAATTTGTGTTACACCCGTCCAGGCAAGTCTCTCAGAGAACAATTTGCGCGAAAGACAATGAGAAACGATCGTAATACCTACAGAATATAAGAAAGAAACAATGAAAGAATAAATTGTACCGACTTACCAAGGAAATGAATCAGAGAGCTCAGCACTTGCAGGCCCACCGAAGGAAACAACAGGGAGGCCATCTTCTGCTGTTGAGGAAGGAAGTAAAGAATGAAAGAGGGCGTAAACAACGCATCGACAGGACGACCTTTAAACAATTCATATCGCCACACAATGTGGGTTTCGACATATGCCCTAACATGGACTTCCTTTCCGGTGTTGATATATTGGTCGGCAAGCGATGGAAATCATACCGGTGACTCATAGGCACTTGGATATTTCAAACCTGGTGTATGGAAGGCTTTGTAAACGGGCAGATGCGTGCTTAAAGCTCAATCTGTATGGTTTCGCTCGTTTTAACCCAAGAATGTTTCTCAGCTTGAGAGCTTCGCAGAACTAAGAAGTGCAGATTTGGTATATCGAGACGGGTCTGATGTGTCAGGTCACTGCACCCGTGTGTTCCGCAGACTGCAAACAAGTCGACAATTTGAAAGACATTGAAGGTCAGCTCGCGTAGCACGCAGAGTGTCGCTTATACATACCTTAAGAAATTTATTTAATCTTGTTTAATATATCAAGCTCGGAACGTCGGTTCAACCTCGATGAGTATCGGAGCGGAGCTGATAAATTGAGGGTCAGTAAACAAGCGAGTGGATAAACAAGAGCGGACCGCTTGCGCTCTGACTGGGACACGAAAGTCGCTATCCAACAGCTAACCAGAGTCACATATCTAGTGTGCGGTTTCATCGCGTTTTCCAACGGAGATCTTACAAGAACAGTCAAATTTGTCGGGATGACAGTAGGTTCATGTGCAGAAAATATCTTGTGTTTCTTGATGTCTATTCAAAAACGGTACCTGATATGACGACCAAGGCCGAGATCGTCTCTTCCAAAGATGAACGTCATTTGAAGTAGTACCTGGGCAGGATATATTGTGGTATTACACAAAGCATGGTTATTAGTAGTAAGGTTGCACAGTGACATTAAAGATACATCTCAACTTTACATGGTCTTCCAACATATCTACATGAAATCATCCGCATTACTTCCAAAGTCGTCCAATGCTTCATCGTACACACTCGTGTCCAGCCTACAATGACAGTTAGAACCTACAAGTCAAAAGATGAAGAGACTCACTTGCTTGCCGCCTTTGCACCTCCCAAGGCGGGTTTGGCTGCACTCTTCTTTTTCTTCCCACTAGCCTTATCCCTTTGCTCCTTCTGCTTCTCATTGGCCAATGTAGTGAGACCACTTGCAGCTTTGCGGACTTCTACGTCTTTAAGTGGTTGGGCCAATTCGCGAACATGGTGCTCCACAAAGGTCGCATATAAGGGTTTGTTCTGGTGTCGTTTGACCACAAATTCTATTATCATGCTCGAAAGTTTCGCAAAGTCCTCCTTGGTGCGAGGTTGGAAGGATAACAACGAGTCTAATTCCTTGGACGACGTTCCTGGAGAAAAGGGAGATAAGTGATTGACAGAAGTCTGTGTACTACTCATCTCACCGCCAAGAGCTGCAGCGCCAAATAAATCCGCCGCATTGTTAAGATCAGAATTCAGCTCTTTCTCCTTGTCGCGCCGTGCCTTTTCCCGAGGGTCTAAAACTGCATCCGAATCATAGGGATCGTCATCGTCTTTCTGAGCAGCCTTTGCAGCCTCCTTCTCGGCTAGTTTTGCCTTTAGTGTCCCTTTCTTTTTTGGAGCTGCGACAGTTGTGGGGGCCGATTTCTTCTCTTCTTCCTCGGAAGAGTCTTCCCAATCACTCTGCCAGGCATTACTGTGAGATCGATCAGGATTACCAGATATGAATGGCATGAAAACACACAGCAGGGGCACCATCGTCCTCGTCTTCTCCCTCCCATCTCCCCTTGGTCTTAGTGGTCACTTTCGAGGGAGGGTTGGCAGCTTGTTCGTCATCGGATGCTTCTAATGAGCGAAAACACGCCTAAGAATGCATTGTTACGCAGAAAGGGAAATCGATCTCACCCCAGTCAGACATGTTCTAAAGAAGAAGATAGACGACGAGTAGATGGCGAATTGAAAAAATTTGCGTGACTGGCCAAAAGCAATAGACCGGAATTTGCCGATCCCTGTCTCTACTCTTCCTTGCACTGGTGTTCATGTCGAGGTACCGCTCGAAATGCAATTTTTTTTTCGTGTTTCCTCATTGAATTCAGTATGTTGAAGGGCCCAACTACTAAAGATTGCCGTTTCTCTTGTCCCAACTCTTGGTTTTACTCGGGAAGCTCTGTCGCGTTCTGTTCTCGCACTACCATCAACTCAAGCCCACCCGGAACCTCTATCTGACAGTGCGGTCTCAGCGCTCTTTGGAAATGGAGACAACGCAAGAAAAAGTCTCATAGAGGCTTGGTTGCACGAGGGACTTGATCATATGAAGACTGTTTCTTCGCCGACCATGAAACAAGTGCTCAAGGCAAGACTAGAGTACAATCAACCCGTGTTGCGGGATCTTCCTGAGGCGAGGCATGATTTTATGTCCACAATTGTTTACTCACTATTCTTGTCGTTAGGCCTTCGCCCTGCTTGCGTCTCCTGAGAGAGGAATTCCGCCTCTCGATCCGCGACCGGCATTAACGCACGCGATTGCTATTGCGGACGAAGCTTGTCACATCACTGGCGACACCTCCTTACAAGTGCGTCTTTATATTCTGGGGCTCTTACCCCTACCTAATGAGACCCTCTAGCTCGCCTGGTATCCTCGAAGACTATCTTTGGCTGCGGCGTATACGGCTGCAGGTACGCTCCAAAATATGTGAATCAAGATCGTTTCTCATTTCTTTTCCCAACCAGAATTACATCAGTTGACATCTCCCCAAACGGCCGTTTCTTTCCTAGAGTCCCTTCTAAATGGTTCGTCCGCGTTGAAAAGCTCGTTAGATGAAACGAAGCTTTTTGGCACTTATGTTTTCAAAAGCTGGGAGGGCATCATCAAGAGCAGAGGCATCTTCTAGCTGTCGAATATATTGGAACATATGTGCAATCTACACTACTCATTGGCATACACGTTACACTATCATTTTGGGGATTTTTCTTTTGCTTTGTATCCCATCTTCAAACATTGGGCCCGCGATATTTCAACATAGGGATTCCCTGTCAGTTGAACAGTGATCTGAGCCAACTCTCCGCTGTCCAATGCTTTCGAGAGACCTTCCTTCGTCGTGCTTCCTCGGCTGCGTTTGGTGAGTTTATCGAGAACAGCTCCTCGGGACTGGCCAACGTCAGTCTGATGAAATGGGATACCTAAATTTGCACTCACTCCCAATGCCACCACATTCCAGATCTTGTCTGTGCCTGTTACCTCCCATTTCTGTGCGCCAATGTAGTACCAGCGGTCCTGCCCCTTCTGTCTTACCGGGTCACTAGAAGAGGAGCAAAGGTGGATGTATACTCACCACGTCTATCATAAAGACAAAAGTATGAAAAACCGAGTCGTATTCTTTGCCATTGGTTGTTATATACTGTTTAACGCGTCCATTCCCTTTACTACTGCCCCAATCCAAGACGTAAGAGGCCCGCCTTCTTCTGTCCTCGAGAAAAAGTGGATCCCTAATGAATGCGAAGTTCTTAACAATATGAACGCAGAGCTCTAGTTGCGGAGACTGTGAGAGATTCTCAATGGTCGAAATCTGCAGAGCGTGTAAAGGCCGTAGTGAATGTCAAGGAATGCAAAGCACCAACCGCTGCTTCGTCAAGTTCAAACTTGCTTGGATCCTTCAGATCCCTCCATGATATGGGACCAGCCTTGATTCTGGACGACGCAGGAGGATTTGCAAACTGTAATAACCAATTAGTATAGTCTTCGCTGACGCCAGATGCGCTGACACGTCGAATTGGATAGCTCTTGGGTTCTGGAACGAGATCGGTAGGAAGCGATCCAACGACACTGACGTTCTCCTCCTCATGCCTTGATGCATGTGAGTGAAGAGACGGCGAGCGTCTTGCTGTGCTGGTAGCAGATGCATATGAACCATTGTCTGACACAACTGACGGTTCGTAATCTCCTGCAGTATGAGCATCGTCGCGGGAGCCATGATGAGCACCACGACTACTATTTGTATACGGTTCTGGTCCTTCAGCTGCGCCCGGCAATTGCTCATGCTCCCACAACTGGGATAACGATTCTGGATGTGCATTGAACTACTATTCGTGAGAATCAATGAAGTACAGAACATGGCTTTTCAATCACCTTTTCCTCGTATTCATTGATGACATCCTTGAGTACCCTGCGTGTCCTTCTCAATTTCTTGATCGAGGCCTCGCGTGCATCAACGGCATGTTGCAGGTCGGGTTTGGAATTCCCAACTTTGCTCTCCAGGGTATCTATCTGATGCTCGAGCCACTTGTTGGTCTTGATCAGTTCGATTCTCTCGGTTTCCAACTCGATGACTCTACTCTTCAATAACGATGTCTCTTCATCAAATTTTTGCTGCAACGAGGCAAAACGAGACTGTAAACGTGCCAGAGTCTCACCAATGTCGGAGATCTATCCATCAATTGAGCAAATGCTGGGTTGAAATTCTTGTATGTAAGTTGTTGGCACACGACATACCTCATCCGACATGGATAGTCGGGGTGTAGAGCGTCGAGACGAACCCTGAATCATAATAAACGCAAGGAGTAGTGATAGAGCGTTGGGACTACTGATAAACTTTCTCGTGCTTATAAGCGTATTGGCTTCTCCCGTGGATCCGACGTCTAAGCTACGGGCACGCATGGGGCACGCGCGACTTCGACTTCGATTTCGATTTCCACAAGCGCCTATGTATGCTTCGCTAACTCTGAATCCTCTCTACATCATCTACAATGGTATACCCTATCCTATTCCTGTGTAGGTATCGGCTGCAGCAGAGTAAACCCTTTCTTCAACTGGTTCATCTTCTTTGACCTAAGCAGGTCATTCGGATGATTCTCTTCATCACCTATAGACACCAGCGCCATCTTCAGCCGCTTAACCTTCTCATTACCATAGTCCCACCTCTTCTCGAACATTTCTGCCATCAGCCCATCTGTCGAGCAAATACAATCCCAAAACTTTATATAGCCGAGGTTGGGACACAACCATTTGCTCTGGTCAGTTTCGTCATCCAAAGTGGAAGGAGTAAGAGCTCGAAGCACTGCATCGCCGACACACTTGTGCTCAACATGATCGTTTGCCAGAGCAAGATTCTCCAATGTGGACGAGAAACATTGCAGCAAGTCAAGTAGCTCTATCGGCGTAATGTCGGCGTCTGTCAAGTCCAGCGTTTTCAACGCGAATCTAGACTTCTGCCAGAATTTTTTGAAGTTTTCGTGAGACCAGAATCGCTCGGGAGTAAAGCCATTCCAACCCAAAGTCGGCCTGATCATACTGAATTCTTCGAGGGAAGGAGCAATAAGATTATCACAGATTCTTTCGTCAAGGACATTTGAAGCCAAACGTAGGGAATTAAGATGGGGAAATACGAGAGGGGCGTCTAAAATAGGCCTATCCTCGTTGACTGAGAAGAATGTGACATACAGGTTACAGACAACAAGATTGGGAGCCTGAGCGAGCACCGTGAAGAAGTGGGCACTGTCCAAAATATTTCTGTTGAGACTTAGTTCCCGTAGTTGATGTAATGGCATGATGTCTGCAGGATTGGGGTACGAGCGCAAGATGCCATCCCAGTGAACGGACTGGAGCCGAGGAGCAGAAAACAAGGCCCGTAGTGGTGCATGCATGCTCTCATCCCAGTAGTCTCGGATCAAAGAAAGATGCTCAAGTATCGGAGGGCTGTAGTGAATGTTCTGGAAGCCAGTGTGACCAAGCTTCCAGTCTCTGTACTCCAACGAAACCCTCTGCCAGCGATAGTAGTCAGGCATGAAGAATTCTAGAAGATCAGCACCGGTGGTAAAGCTTTCGATATCCAACTCCTGGACAAGGTCGAAGCGGAGATCCTCGTGGATTCGGAAGTGAAGCGGCTTCGAACCGGATCGCTGGAGCCAAGTCGTAATGAGCTTCTTTCGCGGATAGCACCTATCCTTGTTTGTGTGTATAGAGATGGAGGACCAAAGTGACGGTATCGATAACGCCAGATTTCTCCAACCGTGACAGACATGCGTGAGGAGCATAGGTGCATCCGAGGATCGAGGACTAATGAACTCCAGGTCAGGAAGGCAGTGGTGAAAGATTGCAGAGAGGAGTTCGAGGGGAAGCCGGCGTATGGGAGACAGTTGGGATCTCTGAGCGTCCAAGTCCAATAGCACATCCTCTCGTTCATGCGTAAGATGCATTATGGTGGTTTGTTGTCTCTGTATTTCTCCATCGATTTCATAGAGAGAAAGAGAAGAAATGCGGAGATCATCACCACGAGTGGGCGTCTCTACGTCAAGAGGCGTTTCGACAGCCCTACCTGTATTCTCGTAGTCCGCTTTCCGCTTCACCAAACCATCTAAAGCCAATCTAGCATTCTTGATTTGTTCATCCAACTGCGATAATCGTGTTTCCTTTTTTGATATGTTGTTTCGTATAGTCAAAATCTCAGATTCTGAAGGCGCAGAATCGAGATAGATTAACCTTTGTTTTTCGCTCCGTTGGCGCTTGAGTTTTTCCAGAGCCTCGACTGCTGCTGCTATCTCTGCATCGAGACTGGCAATCATCTGCTCTTCCTTTAACAAAGAATCTTGTATTTCCCTGCTTTGTTCATCATCAAGAAACGGATCTATACCAGCCAAAGTCAATGCAGCAGGGAAGTTCATGGAAGATGCGTAACAGAAGTTGATGACCACATTGTTTGAGCTACAAGGACAAGCCAAATAATACCTCGTCACACTACACTGGTTCAGTTGAATGCTGGAACGTTTCACACACGCTTGCAGTTTCTGTACTCTCATGACTATGATTTGCTCATTTTCGTTTGGAAAATGACCTATCCAAGTTGTGCACCATGTGTGGAGTTTGTCCAAGAGGCGAGGCCGTGCAACCCGACACATTCGGTCTATTCTCATTAGCCTACTTGGCTTTGACTGACGTTTCGCCTGTAAGCGTCGTCCGAAACTCCGCCAGGATAGATTACATCGATCCGTACCACACCGCAAACACACTTACATTCGGACTATTTCGACTTTCTAGTGAATCAAAGTCAGTGACTGTCATCGTGATCAATCCGCGTGCGTTGTAGCTTTCTCGCGGGACCACGGTACCACTACATATATTTTGAGTCTACGCATTTGTGGCTTTAGGACCGTCCGAACGAAGCTAGGGAATGCTGGGCAACCCCTTTTGCAATTGATGCGTACGTCTGGACTCTGGTCGCGAAAAATAAGTATTGACTGAGCGTCGGCATGATCACTTCCAGACGGACGCCTTGCTACCTTGTCGTTTCTGAATTCACGCATTCCTCAGCTATTGTTTCTGTCAGGGACAGCCTGCAGCAATCCAATCAGGATCTGCACTCCGAATCTAGCATGTTGACACGGGACAGGCGCACATCACTCTATCAATAAATTGACGGAACGGTATCGAGGTGCCACGCCTTCGGAAGTTTGTTATGTGTGTTCATTGGTGCAAAAATTCTTTCGCTCTTGCCATTTCCAGTCAAAACAAGAATTAATACGTTTCGAGGATACGTCTTGAAACGTACTAAGATTGCCGTTTTCGCTGAATCGAGGTATTGATAATCTATACCCCGAGGCAGCCTTCTCCGAACCCGAGAATCTTGGGACTATATAAGGAGACTTGGAGTTGCTGGATCTTAGCTACGAGCATTGTCCTCCATTCACTCAATCCTCCCTCAGTCTCATCAAAATTTCCCTATCTCACTTTACATCGTCCAGCATGTCGTCGAAAACCTACTCCAGACTCCCTACCCTTACGGAATGGTCCGTCGACCATATCCGTGCCGTCTTCGAAGCACCCACCGACTCGCATGCCTTACAAGCCATTTCTGAAACCTTTTCAACCAGCCTGTCAGCATCTGTGAATGGCAGGCCCCTAAATCGAAGCGGAGTTGAGAACCTCGTCCTTGCGATGCGTCGGGATGCCGCTAGTACTGGCTTGAAGGTTGACTGGGAAAGGACATTGGAAGTCCCTGATGATGCCAATACGAATCGGGTTAGTACTTCTGGTAAATCCGAACTTCACTCTGGACCCTTGCTTACTCGCTTTTCTTTCTTTGTTTAGGATGGATCATTTGGTGGTTTTTACACAATCAGTGGTCTCCAAAAGCAGATACCCGGCTCTCATACTCCTATGGATTTTATCAGACATAAGACTGTAACCGTTCGGTAAGTACTAACTCTCACTCAAGCCTTCAGGACTTCGTTCCTCATTGCGATATTTTTATAGAATCGAATCTCAAGTGGGTGACCAGTTCATCGACAGTCGAAAAATCGTTAGCCTTGTTTTCGTGGCCACCGACTTCCCGGTACCACCTCCTGCTTGTAAAGAAGGATCCCTTGCACTGGCAACGCAGGCTATACCTTTGACACGGTAACTTGTTAAAGATTGAGATGAAATGATTTATGTGGGTCTGCATATGTTCGTCTGCCGTTGATTGTAAACAATTTCTCTCTTCAACCATGATATCATATTTTATGTAGATATATATTTAACTACCTTATGGACAGCCATAATACTCCAAAATGTAATCCAGTAGCTTCTCGGCCTTGGCCTGTACTATTTTACTTTATTCCGCGGTCTGCGAAACATGATAAATAATAGCTCCTCATCTTGACATTAGTCGCTGAGCCGGTAAATGCTAAGTCTTTCTTCAAAAAAAGCTCGGGAAAGACGGATATTCACTTCATCTGACATTTCCGAAAGGACTGACGCCACTGATTGTAGTTCAATATATCACCTAGTCGCATATACGATCAGGTACTTGGCTCTGGACAGCCACGGATCCGTGAATTGGGCGCTCCGAGCCAGGTCTATTGTGTTTACTATTTAATATTCTGTCATTGTTTAATGAATTCATCATGTCCTTTCAATGAAGTCCTCAAGTTACTGCATATGCACACTTTACAATTACAAGTATCTGTCTCTTTCAAACAAGACCTATAGCGTGCCAACTGCTCCGCGGTAGCCCTTTAATCGTAGCCTTCGTAGTACCAATGTCATTGTCATATTTGTCTATTTTAAGCAGACACCGGTAAACTTAGTACAGAAGTTAGTCGCAGACTCTAGGTCTCGAGCTTGGCTTGGACAGGTAGTTACAAAGGTTCAGCTTTGCCCGTGTCATTCCAGTTGGAAACCGCAACGCCACTGACATACTTGGAACTTCTTGGTTGTCTTCACCGGTGCCAGTTTCCCCACTGCCCCTGCATCTCATACGTTGCGTCTAGCGATTCTTAGCCTCCATTTTCGACTTGTGGACAAATGAAAACGGGTAGATGACCCAGTATGACATGAAATGACGAGAGTGAGTGGTATAAACGATGATTCATTACTATTTTTTTGCGTTATACCCATCCAATACCTCTCAAATACCTACGCGTGAAAAGCATCGACCAAGCGAGGCAAGAGACCTGGTACCTGTGAAATAGAATAATGACAGATCAAAAGAGCCTGGTATGGCAGGATGATTGTGGAAAGCTGAAGTTCCGGTGAGTACGATAAACATAGTGATGGCACCGGTATATCAAAATTTTCAATTCAATTCCCGTGAAGGTTCAAATTCAGGTCATAGGATTCAGCGGTGCTACGTTCCGGAGGGTTTGACATAAAAAAACATTCACATCTCAATAGATCAAGCCTGGATTTAGATTCCTGTATGGTCGCAGGTGGGTTCCCAAGGCACATTGATCACTGGAGATGAAATCTAGCTTGGTGCCTATCTGAAGGGAGGATTGTGATTTAGCATACACATACATTGAACGACATCTGTTGCAAAATTCGATTATCTTTGACCGGTGTTCATATCGTGGATGTTTTCGTCATTACGGTCACCAAAGAAAGAGCACCCACAAACTCAAACTTCACGAACGCTCGTACGGCCATCAAAGGTGTGAATTCAACAAAACCGAAATCATGACAAAAGACGAGGGTAAGAAAAGCAGATCAGAGTACAAAAGTGCAGCAACTAGAATTTCGTGACAGACGTTGAGCATGGACGGTCACAAAGGTATCGATGAGTTGTAGCGAGAGGGTTGGGAGAAGGAGCCGGCAATTGCGAGATAGAGGTTTTGTCCGGGAATAGGTATGTTCTTTTCTTGACTGGGTAGACAGTTTGAGGTTACAAGCGCGATCAAGCACGGAAACAGGAATGCACGAAGGAAATGGATATCAAACAGCTGCCGAATGGCATAAGTTGAGGAGAATGATGACTTACAGTTCCCGAACGCGGATCACAAAGTTCGCGAGGACTGCAAAAAAGAGCAAGGCGCTGACGATGACAGGACCAGCGATGACATCTACATGACGACAGCAAGCTCTAAGTATCGAACAGCGAGAAGTACGGAGATAGAGACGACGTACCGAAGCTACCTGGATCACGTCTCCTGATCATGGTGATACGATGTTGATAAATTAGGTATCCATACACCTAGAAAGGTGTCACGCCGAAAGTAAGAACGAGCATGAATGAACGCACCAAGACACCAATACTTATCACAGCATATGCATATGCAAAATTACGTGCAATAGAGTCCTTCGAGGCGTTGAAAAGTGCCAATGACAGCGCTCCAAGAAGAACAGCCAAGTTCAACCACGATATCCATGCTATAGGTTTCACGATCAGGACAGTCAGATACGTTTTCCGTACGAAAACCTAGAGTAAACCACTCACTTCTCTCATTCGCAAACCACACTTTGCCTTCAACTTTGACTGGAGTTGCAATCTTTTTAGGGACTCGAACTTGAGGAGGTAGGGAATTAATGGCATGGTAATCTCGAATAGTCGGTCTTTGACCATCAACGTCGCCCTCGGTCTCCGGAATGGCATCAGCACGAGTATATCGTTGCGGGCGGCTGAGGACGGGTAGAGATGCGAGAGCTGAAGCAGAGAATGGGGAGAAAACGTCACTCATGGCATGCCATGACCTCCTGATTAAAGACTCTGGACGGTCATTTTGGAAGACATTTTTCTGGTTCTGTGGACGTGGATTGCTTGTCATTTAGAGGCGGTCGTTAGTCGTCAATGGAGAAGTACAAACTCTATGCGACACACGTGAGATCCCAATTTCATTTATCCGTCGACCACCATCGCCAATGGGCCAACAACGTTTGACCGTACTAGCTGCGACATTTTCAGCTATCATGCAGCGTACGTTCCTGGATTTTACTCGTGTTGAATGTCTCTAGTCCCTCCAGAGCCACCATAAATTTTATATCTATTTCTGAACCGGACAACGCTACTACAGACTGGCTTTCTCGGTGCTGCAACCATTTCTAATGACAGATTTTTCTTCTCTTTTGTCTTACAACTGCCAAACCTACCTGCAGGTAACCTGATGCACTTTGGAACACCCTCAAATCCCACTGTTCGCTGTTCGCGATTCACAAATTACCCAATGTAGTTTTTATGGCATTAAACCAAGTCTACGCATTGTTCTTCAAGATCTTTGCTATAAAGGCCTCACACGTCAATCTTCGGGGTCTCAAAAACGATTTGACCTACCCATTCTTGACCGTTCCTCTGGTAGTGAACGCCTACATTCCTTTGGCCATCTTGAATCATCGCTATCTCTCGCTAAATTATGACACTGTACCGTTTTGACAAAAACATTGGCAAGTCTCCCTGCAGCCTGTAGTACGTTTGCTCATCTCTAGCACCAGACCTCGCAGGACCAGCTTATTCTGATCCCAACGCACCGAAACCTCTTCGATACAGATGCAACATACCGTGGTGCAGATATCTCAATCGTCCCCCTCCTGTCTCGGGCAAATACGGATGTTCATACTGTCGCCTTGGAACTTACAAAATTACAAGTCAAGATGTTTTGGATTACAGCATTGCCCTTGATCGCTACCGTGCACCTCAAAGAAAGACTCCAAGGGAGAAGACGATTGGAAAGCGAATGGCGTAGAGAGGCGAAAGTACTGTATACTTAACTTTGTATCATTAGACTAGACCATTCTCTATGCTTCTGTCAAGCTCCAGAGTATGCGCGTCTTGTGTCTGGCATGACGTGCCATTAATTGGTATCACGTGAATGACATCATATCGTATTTGCTAGAAGCTGCGAGACAAAGCTAGGCGGCATTCAGTCTCATAAATATATGTCTGCGGTAGAGAACTGCTGTTGACATATCATCTAGACAATACCTCACAACAACATGGGTACCGACTACTACAAGCTTCTCGGTGTTGACAAGAATGCCGATGAAAATGAAATCAAAAAGGCATACAAAAAGATGGTCAGTATGGAATCGTTACTTTTTGGCCTTTGATGTGTTACTGACAATTTTTGTGCTTCAGGCCCTGAAGTGGCATCCAGACCGTAATGCAGGTTCAGAAGAGGCCTCCAAGAAGTTTAAAGAGGTTAGTGGCCTGTATCTCGTCGAATGTCCTTGACACTGACTTTACCTGTAGATTTCAGAAGCCTTTGAAGTACTCAGTGACAAGAACAAACGGGCAGTTTATGACCAGTTCGGAGAAGAAGGCCTGAAAGGTGGAGGTGGCCCTTCGCCGGGTGCTGGTGCAGGCGCTGATGGCTTCTCTGGATTCTCCGGCTTCCCTGGGGGTACAACGTTTACCTTTACTTCGGGCCCTGGTGGTTCCTTCAGCAGCGGCGGAGGCCGTGGATTCAACCCGAGTGACCCGAACAAGATCTTTGAGTAAGTAAAGTGGTTCGTCTTTCGCAACTTTTGTCGTCTAATCATGTCTGTAGGCAGATATTTGGCGGCGGCGGCCCGAATATCTTCACCAGTATGGGAGGCATGGGTGGAATGGGCGGAATGGGAGGCATGGGAGGTATGGGCGGCTCAAGTCGGCGTTCTGGAGCACGCAGCTTCTACGACGATGACGACGACGACGACATGGACGGCAGTACCTTCTCCTTTGGCGGTGGTATGCCAGGTGGGATACCGCGCTCACGAGCTGGTCCATCACGCACTCAATCTACGTCAGCACCATCCGAAATTACTCGCCCGCTCAAGGTCTCTCTGGAAGATCTCTATTCTGGTACCGTCAAGCATCTGAAAGTCGGCCGAAAATTGAAGAACGGAACGACTGAAGACAAGGTACTAGACATTCAGATCCATCCTGGTTGGAAGAGCGGTACGAAAATCCGGTTCGCTAGAGCTGGTAACGAGCAAGCGAACGGGGAGGCGCAGGATTTGGTGTTTGTCGTCGAGGAGAAGCCACACGACAGGTTTACTAGGGAGGGCAATGACCTCATCACTCGGGTGTCAATTCCCTTACTAGAAGCTTTGACTCATGACGGAGGAAAAAAGGTTGTCGAGTTGCTGGATGGCAGGAAGTTGCAAGTACCAATCCCTAGTGGGGTGGTTAAACCTAGTCAGGAGACTACTATCCCCGGGGAAGGTATGCCAATCAGGAAGGACGGCAGCGTGAAGAGGAAAGGTGATTTGATAGTCAAATGGGATGTTCAATTCCCAGACAGACTGACGGCGTCGCAAAAGGAAGGCTTGAAGAAGGTCCTTGGATAAGATGGTTGGACAATACATAGACGATACATAAGGATATTAATTTTTTATTAGTTCTATCTGTACTTTGCATCGCATTCTGTATCAATAGAAGCAATTTAGTTATTATGTTCAAAAGAGTCCAGGTATGAACTTGTATTTGACTCGTGACGACCACCTAATCCACTCTTGCTCAAAATTCTTCTTCATCATTTCATCCTCGGTTTTCGCCCTTGATGCTGCCAACAGTGTTATTGAAACCCATGTCAATGCCCAAGGGACAAAGGCCATTCTTCCAGTGGTCGTCTGCAATATACCTGATTCCCGGACCCATGAACCCCGGCTGAACACTCGTAATAAATCCCCTACCGCTGTTATACTACTGCCAAGATATCCGGGATGTCGGACTATCGAGTATGGACCTGTGGTAACCAGGTGGTGTTTCTCTCGCACCGTGAGCTGGAAGGTGAATAGGTCTCCCAAGGCGCGATAACACCAGTATCTTAACAGACCTCCGCATACCGAAAGAAGGCAGCCAGCTACCTGGACTGTATTCAATGCAGGCCCTAAAGAACCTTTGTCTTCAACAAATAGGGACATCAAGCTCGACACAGGTACTCCAGTAGCCGTGACAGACGCAAAAGCACCCGGAAAACGTACAGCCAGGATGGAAATCACCTCGGCGAAAACTGTCAACCAGCTTACATTCTAAAATTGGATTCGCGGTCAGATTTGGACACGAGTGGGCTAAAGTCTACTTACCTTGAATAATGCCGGACCTCCTTGTAGAATCTGCTTCATCAGCCAGTCGGTGTAGCACAGGTGCTCTGTGGCTATCTGTTCAGATTCCGATATACTCTTTGCGGGGGAAGTGGTCGTCACATGGGTACCTATGGCTGCACTGAAGAGGAGAGGTATTTTGACAATCTCCATCATGGGCTTTTAGGTCGATGTCCTCCATCGACTATATATACTATCCAAGGCTTCGATATATTCGGCTGTCCTTTCTGTCATCGGTTCAATGCCACATAGTGCCTGTTCACGCAAGCTTTATCCACACGCTGTCTACCGTTCGAACCCGAACAACGAAATTCAGATGTGGCGCATACTTATAACTACGCTGATTTACATACATTCAGCTACGAGACAATCCGCTGAGCGTTGCAGTGATTCAAAAACCGAAAAAGCTGTCAATGGCACGGCCGATATTTCCAAAAATGCCTCCGCCGCTCGATCTGTTGTAACGTTTCATGGCATCATCCAAACGCTTCTGCAGACTCTGCCTCTCAGCTGAAGAAGTAGTCTGAGTGTTGCGTAACTGTACTGTAAGCTCGTCGATTGCTTGCTTCTGTTGTTTCTGGGCCTCTTCTGCTAGCTTTCGGGACTCCTCAAGCTTCCTCTCCAACTGTGCCTTTTGCTCGCTATACGCGGTCGCGAGCTTCTGAGAATTAGTCTGAAGTGCAGACATTTCAGCTTGCATCTTGTTTCTCTCTATCTCCAACTCTTGTCTTGTCTCCTCGTCGCGTGCATTGATGGCCTCTGCGATTGACTTGGTCAACACCATGGAATCAAAAAGCCTCAGAACGCAAATACCTTTCATTTCCTTTTCTAGATCTCTCATTTCGGCCTGGTGCTTCTTGATCTGTGCCATCAACTCTCTGTTCAGCTCCGCACCTGCTGCGGTATCGGTGAGATGTTTGTGCTGATCAACAAGCTCGGTTTGAATACGAAGAGGGACGGGTTGCTTGTCCACCAGGTAACGGACAATTGCTTGCGCTGACCCAGCCGTATTATCGTGACGAAAAACTTGAGCTCCCTTGTCCAAGACAGGCTTCCAAAACTTGTCCTCGCTCTCTAGCTCCATTTCTCTCGCCTCGCCGACTTCATTGCCGATCTCTCCCCACATGTTGGTGACGAGGACTACGTTTTTCAGAGCATCTGGACCACAGAGCTGTCTGAACATTTTGAAATTTCTGGTGGATACACCACCCATGCGAATATCTGAGATACGATGCAGGTAGAGGACACCAGCAAGTTTTTTTCCTTGCTCGTACCTGTATGATAATAATCATCTTAATATTCGCCAGGCAGCAATTCGCTGTACTCACGTCGTGGCCAAGAAAGCTGCTATCATGTTCAAAATGTCGGCATCACTCTTGGTTGTGTCATCAAAGCCTGGAGTATCGATAAGTGTAACCTGACGCCCGTCAAGTTCGAACTGTTGAGATAACTGGACGGTAGTTGTACAGGAATGCAACGTTTTTCCTATACGTAGGTTTGAACCACTGATAGAGTTGATAAACTAGCATATAGAAGCTTCAGTATGGCACTGACAAAACTATACACGAAGAAGCATACAGTCGTTTTGCCACTTCCAGTGGCTCCCATAACGCTGGAAACATAGATCAGAGCAAGAAGAGCACGATACTTTTCAGCGGAACTAACGCAATGAGCACAGTATTATCATTTCCACGAGAGCTGATCTATAGTAATCATTTGGTATCAATGTTTTGGTGTAATGCGATTGGACAGACCATTCTCGATCCACTGGTGCTAGTTCGCTTTTCTTGGACCTGCGATTGACTGGAAGGCCCTCAGAAACGCAAGTGTTTCAGGCGTACACAAAAACTTGCCTCACGACGACATCATTTCCTTGGGGAATCATGGACAAACGCACATATTTAGGAAAGACGGTGGTCTGCGCCGGCAGGGTTCGATGAGTAAGAGACATTGTGGTTGAGAGATGGGTCAAGGGCTTGGGGGTTGAGGATGAAGAAACCCACTCTTAAGAGGTCCTGAAAGCTGTATACACGAGTGTGATAGGAAGGTGGGGTAGAGCATATTTGCATAAGACCGTTTTTAAGCGCTCTCTTGGATATATCCACTAAGCTTCCATAGGAAAGAGTATTCATAGTTCCTTATAAGGTGTTGGAAAGAGAACCCCGTTCACCTGAGTGTCGCAGCAGTACTTGGAAGGGCAACCTGAATGACGATAATGCGGTTAGCGTCTGTGACAAGCGGCGAAAGTCGTGAAAATGAACTATGACTTGCCCGTTGAGGTGAAGAAGCCTTTGTGCAGCACCATCAAGAGCTCTATTGCAATGAATGGCTGTTCAGGACGGTAACCATATCGGAAGACGTTTGTGAAAGTTGATCTCAAGTTGTGCTGTGACTCCTTTGTGCAGATATCCTCACAACTGATGGGTCAAGGGCAAAGAACACCATTCACAACAATGGTGGAGTTGGATGTGCACGCAGTAACACGGAGAAAAGATCGTCGTGATGCGTATAGTTAGCGCTCAAAGGTGTACGAAGTTGGAGATACTTTCCGCGACTTTCTCACAAGTGTAGTCGCTTGTCCGCGCGTCTTACTCTTAACCACAATGAACGTTTTGAAGAAAATGGATAGCTAGTACCTAGAATAAATACACAGGAAGTAGATACTGAAGGCAAGATGTGACAAAATCTATTTGTCTTAAGAGAAACGCAGATAAAGAGATAGAGAAACTAGATATCGTAAGAGTCGTAAAACAATTGGTCCACCTCCTTCGGAACATCGAGAGTGGAAACTGGACGCATTCGGGTTGGAATAGTGGCCACAGCGCGTGGAAGCGGAGGAAGGGTAGAGGTTGGAGGAACGAGAACTTGGTGGTTTGAACGTTTGCATTGCTTAGGTTGTTTTTGATGCCGACCCTTGTTCAACGAGAGAGGTGGAGTGACTTGGTAGCGCATAGAGTTATAGGCAGGAAGTTTGGGAAGAGGTTTATCGAACCTATGACTGAAAGCACTGTGGAGCGAGGAAGAGGTAGTGGATGTGGTAGAAGCATGGGAGGTCTGGGATTCATTCGATTTCTTCGACTCGCTGGAACGAGACGAAGAATGCGACTTGATGCTGCGCAAATCAGAGTTGCCAGGAGAAGCCAACAGTTCGAAGATCTTCGAGTCCGCGAATACCGATTTGGGGCTAGGCTGTCCCAAAGGTCCGTTCTTGGCAAATGGATCAATCATCCACTCGTCTTCTTCTAAAGCCCGCTGAAGGGCAAGCTGGCGCTGTCGTGCACGCCCTGCAGCTTCGAGCTTGGCGAGACCAATCTTCCTCTTTTCGATCTCAACGAGTTTCGCCTGTCGTTGAAATTCCTGGTACCCTTTCCAGTCGATGATGTACCCGTCTTCGTGTTCCCAATCATATCTGAAAGGTTTAGGCGGGGATTGGGCAGCCAAACGTTGCTCTGCATCCACTGCAGCAGCTTCATCCATTGAAACGGTAAACTTGCCGTATTTGCAACCCCCACAATCGTGTTTACCGGCTACTGGCAGAAGTAGGTTTCGATGTTTGCAGAGAATGTTGTTACATTTGCGCGCTTTTTGGGAAGTCGATGTGGAAGTCGACGGGTGGGCTGAGGTGGTTATTGAGCATGGTAGAGGCTGAAGTGAGAAAGACATACCAGTAGCCATTGTAGAGTAGGGCAGATAAAAATGAAAGAATGTCTTGTCGAAATTCGTCGACGATGTAATGAATGTTTGCAACGCCTCGAAAAGCGTAGGTCGTAGTTGGGAAGCTGATAGAGAGTAAGAGGTTTGCGGGACAAGCTGACGAGGAGCATTTTATAAATGTTGTGGCTCAGGCGAACAATGTGGAACGTTGAACATGGTGGCTTACCGGTTCAGGCAATTTGCGCGGTTTGACACTGCCAAAGAGTGCTTCGCCGGCCCAAGTGAATGAAGAAACGCGGGACAAATTTGGAGGTCACAAAAATTGCAGAAACCTTTTGGAGCTGGGACATTTCTTTGCAGAAGATCTGGCCATTGTAGAGCTTTTACGACTAGTCCGACAGTGGTAACAAGAAGCGCGGTAGGTATTGTTCGCAGTAGGTTCGAATTTGAAGTGCTCCAGTGTTTGATAGAATTTCTCCGTGGATGTGAGTGTTACCGGCGATAGATTTCATTATAAATGCGCCCATTGTGCAAGATTGTCCACAGTAATAGAAGATATTTGGGTAGTAGAGATACGAGAAAGGGTGACAGGTGCCAGAAATTTAGGCACTTGTTTGTCTTTAGCGTGCTAAACAAACATTTAGACCAGTGAACTTAGATTGAACGGGTCAGTTCAGTATAATACATGTGTTAACGACACTACTTGGATCTAGTTAATATCCAGGAGCCCTTCTTGGAGGGAGCGACCTGCCAGGATAGTGGTGACCAGATTGTGTTTGGTGGGGAATAGATTGCGGACATGGGTTCTGGAATCAGAGCGTAAGCTTGCGAGTGCAAGATGACCGAAAATCCACTAACCTGATGATGCTGGGGAGATGAAGTGGCAACGACAAGATGAGCAGGCTTTGAAGAATGTTGCACGCGACGACCTGTGGATGATGAATTGGAGGTGTATCCATCTGATGAGCCTGGTTTCCTTTTGATAGCTGGTCGCCTTTCCAAGGGCGGGTCCTCGGCCAGACGATCCAAAAGTTTTGCACGTCGCTCGTCCATCTTTCGCGTAGTGTCCCGAGCCGGTGTGCACCTGGCACGGATGATCTCTTGTCTTCTGGCCTCTGCTTCGACCGCTGCCTCCTGCCTTCTCAAGTACGCTTCCTCCTTGCGCCGGCGGTTCTCTTCCTGGATTCGTTGTATGTCCCCAGCATCCTGTTGGTACGTGTACGGCTGATGTACGGCTTGGGCAAGGGTGGCATCTTTGCGGGAAAAGGAGGAAGGCTTGACTTTGGAAGCGAAAGCTGCCAGAGACGATTAACAAACAAGATGGTATTCGAAATTTGGAGGACTTACATTTGAACATTTTGTAAAGCAGGTAAAAGATAAAATGAAAAGTGAATGTGAAGGCTTCTGCGCACGCGCAGGCAAAATTGAAGTAAAGACTGGAGGTTGAGGTTTCAAGTTGGAAATCGAAGGACAAGCAAGACTGATTCTTTATAGGTGCTGCAATAGAACAATGCAAGGCCTTTAGTAACATTTTTGCCCGATATGTTAATTCCTGGTGCCACCACCGTCGCTGGACAATAGAGACCGAACTTGAATGCGCATTGCCCGACAAGCCGCAGTTCATGGCTTGCCTTGTAACCATAGTATTGAAAGTAGATCGAGGTAGTATCTGTGAATTAGTATGCGAAGCTTGAGTGCTATGAAGGACTTCTTTGAATGATGCTCAGGCTTGTTGCGCCAGTAGCTCTTATTTCATTGCGTTCTCAAATCGACAGAAAACATATCGAGAGGACCAGCGCCGACATCGGACAATTTTTAAACCTCAGGATCGTCATCGTATTGGCTTGAACTTTTGAAAAATTTGACGCTTAGAATCGAACTTCAGTGGCCCAAAAGTTGTGTCACCGTGCAACGGTTGTTGGAGAATTAGAAGTGTGACATGACAGTCACAAGCCTGGGCGAACTTGAACTCATGCTACGTTACATTTTACTGCTCAATTCCAGTAGCCTAGCCTTGGAGAAACGTTTGCTAATGAGAAAAAAAACATATATTCGAAGGGCATACAAATGGAGCCGAAAGTGTAGGTGTGAGGAAACATACAGGCTATGCATTAGTAGGCATATCCTCGAGCAACGTATCCAGTTCCTTCCTCATAGTTGTAAGCTCGACTCGGTAGCGTGTAGTAGTAGTGAGTGTGAGAAGCCTGATTTTTGGAACGACCTGCAGGGGGGTTTGGAAGAGTGTGATACTGACGTTCCGGGCGCGCGGCAGCATTGGTAGTGCTCTTAGAACGGTGACTGCCATTGGAAGACTTGGTCTTCGTCTCGGCACTGCGAGTATACATCGAATAGAGCTCCCTTTTCCTAATTTCTGCCTCTCTCGCCGCCAAGTCACGCTTTCTCTCAGCTTCTTCAAGTTCTCTTTCCAATCTAGCCCTTTCCTTCACGATCAAGTGCCGCTCTTGGTCACGAAGGTTGTAGGAAGTCTGCTTGTTCTGCGTACGAGAGATATCAGCGCAGCGTTTGTCCCGACGAGTAGATGTCTTGAGAGCGTTTTGAGCTTCAGTTTTCTCTACAATTTTGTCCGCGTCCTCCTTCGAAACATAGTAGTAGCCAATCTTGCAGTATCCACATCGGTGATGTCCACGTTTTGGCGGAGGTTCGTTGGTATAATTGCAGAAGTCGACATTGCACTTGAAGTGCAACTCGGGCCAATCGGTAGCAGATTCGATAAACATCGCTAGAGCACATATGAATTCCTTCAGCAGGTGCTGTGGTTGAACAACTCACACATGTTGATACAAAAAGAGGAGAATCAAAAGAAAGTGAGGAAGATGATTCGTAAAGAGCGTGCTGGTCTTCCGAGGCGCGTCAAGCGATGGAGGACAGATAATACAAGTGTCGTCGATTGGTTCGACGTCGGTGCGGGAGTACGCCTTATATATCCGGGAGGCGAGAACAATGGTCGTCTTGAATGTTCGTGCCACCCTTTTGCGCTTGGGCATTTGGCCACAAGGATTCAAGGAGGAAGCTTGGGCCGTCGTCAATTCACCAGGGTGCATAAAAGATGTTTGAACATAATCCAGACGGCGAGTCTTGAGACCAGGCAGAATTTGTGTAAATCTGGGCTTTTGAACGCTTTCATAAAGGCATTGGCGGATGATTCAGCCCAATATTAAGACCTAGATGGAACAAAGTTTGATGTCCAGTCGTGCAACTTGGATGTGGCGAAAAGACAAGTTACGCGCATCGCGTCACGACCTTTCTTGGTCTGGACAATGTCGACGCCTACTACACCGCGTTCCAAAACTACCTTCAATCCTACGACACCGCCAGCCACCTCTAGAGTCTCTTCAAGTTCGGCCATCCACTCGTCACCACATTATACAACAACTCGAAGACATTCGTTGTACGGTGTAGAGGACAGAGTTATAATAGACCCTGGGTCCAGAATATGGAAGATTGGTTTCAGTGGTGAAGGAAAGCCTCGGGATGTGTTTTACTCTGATGGAAAAGATGGTCGACCTTTGTGGGGTCTTGGTCGGGCGGCGGATGCGGCAGAACGTGCTGAAGAGGACCGTTTACTGGAAATCAAGCTGGAAAGATGTTTGCGGTCGGTGTTCCATGAGTGCGTTCTTTCTCTTTCAATACTTTTCATGGTCTACCCTCTCATAAGTTCTGAAGTTCATTACTCACAGATCCCAAAGCACGCAAAGTCATTATTGTAGAAAACCCTTTATTACCGGTATACATCAAGGAAGCGATTGCTGGAATATTGTTTGAGAACTTGCAAGTGAGCTTTTTCAGCTGGCTATTGACGCTACTCTAAACCTACACAAACCCTAGGTACCTTCTGTATCCTTTGCCTCGAGTCATTTGCTATCTCTATTCGCCGCTGGGCGAATAACGGGTTTGGTCCTTGACTGCGGTCATTTAGAGTCAGTTGCTCTTCCCGTATGCTCATCTTGTTTCTCAAAGTACGCATTCCATACTGATAAGAAATATCAGATCTTTGCTGCGCGGCCCTTATTCCCTCAAATACGAACTACACCACTGTCTGGTTCTCGCTTCACTTCACACTTGCGGGCCTTACTTCTTCTGTTCGGGACGTATCTTCCACCGACTTCTCCAGGACCTTCAGGCAGTCTTCCAGCAGCCAGTCGTTCTGTGCGCGTACCACCAGAAGTCCTCACTGACGCGGTCATAGAGGAGGTTAAAACAAGATGTTGCTTTGTGGGAGAGGCATTGTCAAATATTTTGGAAGCTCGAGAAGCTACTCCCGGCTTTGACGATCAATCCACTGACATGGACTTTCCTCCGAGCAGTGACGCTACTCCTTCAGAGTCCGACTATTCTTACGCTGGACATGACAGTGCAATGTCATCTGTTCAATCATCCGTTCAAGACTCTTCTGAATTCTCTGTGATATCACATCCTCGTGCACCAGATGATAGAAGAAGTGGTGGTGGTGGTGGTAGCGAGAATCAGCTGCAAGCTTTGGCTAGCATGTATAAACGGCACTCGACGGCTACAGACTTGAAAATCCCCGTGACACCCCCCATATTCTCACCGGCTGGGCTGGGTAATGGCACATTGATAATACCTGGATGGGTACGAGAACGCACAGCAGAAGTGTTATTTGAGGGTGGTGACGTTGATGAGAGCAGTGTCGCCGAAGTTATCTTGGATGCTTTGCTCAAGGTGAGCCGTTTTACTTCTCGAAGCGCAAATACTGATTTATGGCCATTAAATAGGTTCCAGTAGACCTACGAAAAACCTTGGCCTCTTCCATTCTCGTCATTGGCGGCACATCCATGCTTCCAGGGTTCATACCTCGTCTCTATTCTGAATTGATAAGGGCACTACAACCACCTGGACCTCCAAATCGACAGCAGATAAGGCCTGACAGACCGCTTCCTCCACAGTATGATCGATACGCAGGCCTTCGCCCCTTGATACCCTATTTCGCTGTCCTGAATAATCCTTCGCCTGAGCCACCCATGTCTGATCGTGCAAAGGCAAATTCAGGAAGAGCACCAGCGTTTTCTCCTGCCGCGATGGCTTGGATAGGTGGGTCCTTGGCTGGGTGCGTTTCTTTTTCGCTTCTGCGTTTCTAAACGCGAGCTGATCGCAATTTGTCTGCAGAGCACTGAAAATAGGCGGTGTGGAAGTTAGTCGAGAAAAATGGGACGAAGTCGATCCTGACCAGGATGGCGATACGAGTATGGATATTTCGCCCAGACGAGGACATGATCAATCTCCCAGAAATATTCTGCCGGATTGGACAAGGATCTCTTTACCGTCTGGTGCGCCTGCTGCTATTATTACGACACAATCACAGCAAGTCAGTTCTCCAACTGTCGGAGCATAGTGTACTGTTTGACTTGCATGCATATGTATACATCATGTAATTCATATTTCATTCATTCTGCAGAGCTGCAATTTCTGTAGGCGTACACTAATGGCTACATCCCTTGGCCTAATGCCTCGAGAAATCTTGTTTAATGTCATGATTTCTAATGCTAAAACGTGAAACCGTCGAAAGTAATCATCCATAAAATGCAAAGAGAGTGGTATCCGAACCAGAGAAGATTAAGGAGTGTTGGAGTTTCGAAAGATTAAAGGTACAGAAAATGAGTGAAACAATACCCTGAAAGGTCGAAAAATGGGCAGCTTCGAAAGGAAAGGATGGTGAAGACAATCTCTTTATGAGATTGTGTCGAGAATGCGAAGTGTTATTTTGCTCGATTCTGTAGAAGATAATGCCAGTTCCCATTCTTCTTGACATGTCACCAGGGACATCTGCATTCCACTCATACTTGAGACGGAATCTGACCTTGCGCGATTTTCTTCTTCTTCGTCAACAGGCTTGGGCATGGCATCAGGTATTACAGAAACATAGGCAATCGTGAACGATTCTGATAAAGGAACCTTCTCCTGTGTTACAAACTTGTCTTGGAGCTTGTGTCGAATCTCGCCGAATTCAGTGTCACGAGGAATGCGTAGGAGGATTATGGATTTGTTGTGGGCAGCTTTGATTGTAATACTCTTGCTGGATGCAGAGCATCGCGAAGGGGACGACATGGCCGTTGATGTCTCGCTGATAGCAGCAGAGCTAACAGAGAAAGCGGTCGATGATGCAACCGAGAAAGTTGGAGATGGCGGCATAAGGGGTGATACTGGGCTCATGGGAGGAATAGCCGGTGGTTCGCTCACAGTTTGTCCGTCTGATGCAGTCATATAACTTGAAATAGATGCTCGTCGTCCTAAAGGTGTTTCAGCTCGGCTCTCAGTCGCTCCTGACTCTTCCGATTTGGTATCGCCCTCCAACGTTGCCGTTTCATTCTCATCATCTTCTCTGGGTGGGAAGAGATGGGCTGGCATAGGAAATTGGTCTGTAATCAAGTAAGATGTCAGTATCTGGAGTGTGAAACGTAGAATAACGCGGATCTTACCAAAGAGGTAAGAGTCCAAAATATCTTCATCTCCATCCGACCATGGACCTTCGTCTCCCACAGTATAAACAGACACAGGTCGGCTTTTTCGGTTCCCTAACGATAACAGCTTCTGTCGAGAGATAGGGGTTCGTATATCCGACCTGGAAACAACGGCATCCGCAGAACTGTCCGTCATAAAAGTCGCAATGCTGCCAATAGATAATCTAGATTTGTGAAAGACGTGCGCGGGAGAAGCAGGCATAGTCACGTTCAGACCCTCGAGATATGTGGAAGCTGAACCGGTGGTCTGCCATGAATCTCGATATGCACGGTAATATGCTGCGGTAGGAGTCTTGAGACCGTCGTCTTCGTTAATGCCAACAGGAGCTGTGAATATCCTCGCGCTTCGACGATATAAAGTTTCCCTGGAGGAACGTTTCTTCGGTCTCCTCGCTGTACCGGAAACTACACCCTCAGAATCTGAGTGAGAAGGAGTACCGGTTTCCGAGAGAGAATTGAGGAAACGTTCCGAGGGTAATAACAATCGAGGAATACGCTGAGATGCTTCCTCTGGAATGGAAGTAGACGTTGATACCGACGTTACAGAGCTGGCAGAGTTTCGAGATGAAGATGAAGAGTCCGACGAGGTGGAGGACGTGGACATCGTGGAAGTGACTCGATGACGAGGAGATTCCTTTTCGTCCACTTCTTTCCGACTCTGTTTCTGTTTTTGAGCTTTCGCATATCGATATGCCTCAGTCGTGACCGAAATTCTTGGTGATTTTGGAGAAGACGAGGTTGGGGATGACGAAGAATTAGATATGGTGGATTTTGAGTCGGAATCAGCGACATTAAGGTTGGATGATGAAAAATAAGAAGAGAAGACACTGCTCGAGATCGAGTTACGACCTCTGCTAGGCTTTCCGTTGACTGCCGAGTGCTTCATATCCAGATCATAGTCTCGTCTCCAATATCCAAAGAAGTCCGTGACAATTCGATCTGAACGTAGTTCCTCGAGTAAGGCAGGCACGTCACTCTTGAAGAGCTCGGTGACGAACGCGGTGAGTTCTTTGTTACGTTGGTCTATGGTAGCCTGGCTGGGACGAAATAGCGTGCCTTTCTTGGTCAATTTAGGTATGAGTTCATGAATATCCTGTGCGACCGAATTGGGATCGGGTCCAGGTGGTAAAGATTCCCAGGAAGAGGCTTTGTCTTGCATGTAAAAGCCATCCTTCTTCACACCTTTACCGTTTAGCAAACGTTGACGTTTCATCCGCGCCATGCGAGAATACTCCAACTCCAGCGTGTCCTGGAACCATAAGCAATCTTCCCACTTTCTCCAAACGTCGTACTCCACATTAGATCGATTGGAACCACCAGAACCACTAGAACCACCAGAGCATATGGAGGAGCGGTCTCCGCGTAGTACAGGAGTTACTCGCATACTGAAACCGATAGATGAACCTATAATGGGATCATCTAATTAGATGCCGAGTTTACGTCTAAGCTATAAACGTACCCTGCTTAGATGGAGGCAGCATTGCTACAGTAAAGCGTGCAGGAGGTGCACGATAAACAGCTCTTTTGTAATTCTGTGTTTTAGCGTTCAGAATCTAGCAAATCTATTCATCTGGTAGAAGTCTGCTCACGTCATGTGCCATCGGTCCATCGAGAATCGCGACACCGGGGCTGCCCTGTGCAATACGAGAGGCGGGCGTTAGAGGATACATAGTGGAGTGAAAGTAACCTACACTCTGAACTGTAATCATGCTGATGAATATTTAGTAACCGCCAGAAAAAGATAGTCTATTCTTGACTGGGCGACTGACAGTACCATCTGGTCAGTGAGTGGGAGACACATGAATATATGATGACAGCTACCAAAATGAGAATAGGGCCCGTATGACCCGGATTCTTATCTGTTCTTCTCGTGGGGCTTGAGAGTTGAGTGAAGATGAGCGAATTTACCAGTTCTGAGGAGGTGAAAACCAGGCAAAAGCAAGAGAGATGGTGGTGGTAAGGGATTAAGAGGTGGATGGATGAGCATTGGACAAAAAAAACAAAAGAGACGTCGGCCAGAGACAGATTAAGCGTTCCTTATTGTCTTGTTGTATCAAGCCGATTCGGTCCGAAGGAATCTATCTTGTGTCGAGATGTCATGTGCGCCATTATTGTCGAAATGCGGCATACCGCCCAGTCGGACTACGAGCTTAGACTGGCATACACGACAATAGAACTTTTGATGATGAATCCGTCCCGAGTGTCAGAGATACATAGTCCTGGAGAACGACTTTCGTTGCAACTTTTACCGATACACATACTTTGTAAATGGCTTAATGTGAATTACTTGTCCTGTAACTTGAGCTCGAAACTGAAGCTGAAAGATTTCTGTAGAAGGTGGGTGAAGTGTCCGACGACAAAGCAAATTACAATGTAGGAACTTAACCGATATTTCTCACCCCCATTCTTGTCACTGACTTCTGACATTTCTGGCAAGGCCGTCCGACTTATTCAAGTTGATCCCCATGCCATATAGACCTATACCTTTTGCGAATTCTTTTCACTGACATGTCTGACTCCAGATGCTTTTGGGTGTGTACGAATTTTAGTCTACCCGGATTTTTTTGTCCATCGCACAATGGAACTGCTCTCTTGGACACAAGATGCGTAACCAAGGCTCTTTGAGAGAATTTTGGACTAGAAACGAAGGTCTTCAGCACAAAGAACAAAAGATGTCTATATAAGCCGCAGCCGCGTGGTGTGTTTCTGGAATCACCTCAGGTATAAAATTCTTTTCTTCTGACCACCGACTTCTATCGATAACATTCTAGCCATGGTTTCACTTATACCCGACTCGCCTGAACCGCAATTGGCCTACGTACTGGTGGAACCTTCTCCCCAACCCAAGCTGGATTCCACAGAGGAAACTTCTACCACAAGCGCTGACGCACGCGGAAACGTCGACGTTATCACCAGTCCCTCCGTTGAAGCTCTTGATGATCTTGAGCCTAGCAAGGACCTAGTTTTACTCGGAAGATCCTCTCGATCTCGTCTTCAAACTTACGACTTCATCTGGACCCTCTTCACGGTATGTCGTGCTGCGAATACTCTCTACCAGGCCACTTATGATTGGAGCCCATTCATCCAGGCAGTTTGGGTCTCTTTCCCGATAACATCTCTGAGAAGGGGCGTATCGGTTGTTTTATTTGCTACTCGCTATGTGTTTCGTGCAGAACACGTTGTCCTGGTACTCATGAGTGTACTGTCTTCCGAAGTCATCTTCCCCTATTCTACGCTGGAATTGTCCTCAGGACTGCTAGCAGTCGACTATGGGCAGCTCATGAACATTCAAAACACTACGGTCACTAACCTCCTTGGTTCTAGTGGAGTGTCGTACCTGGCGGCTGATATTAAACAGACCGAAATGGCTACATCGGAACTGGCAATGGTAGTTTATCACAGCGACCTACCTAGTCATGATTTGCTTGGTAAATCATGTTCGTTGTCTCTCGAACCCTTAAACCTGACTCCTTCGTAGCCGAACACCTGAAATCACTAGCATTTGTTGCATCTATCACCTCGGAGAGCTTGCTTGATTTCGACGCTGGAATTGTCACTCTAGTTGACAGGTCCATCCTGAGTCTTCTCTTCCTTGTATCTACACTTATGATTGCTTCGACAGACTTTTGGACTTTAATGGACGCAATTTACGCTACCTACAGGCCATCGAAAATAAGAATGTTTTCCAGCGTACTATCCAGTCCTTAAAGTTATATCGCGGTGAAGAAGACGCTGAACTCGTCGCGCGTTTCGTGCAGTCAATGGATTACTTGTCTAACGTTGTCAAGACACTCATTATGGAAACTCAGAAACACATCCTTCCTCTCAAAAAGATGGAGATGCAGCTCAAGGAAATCCACGAGATTGTTGGTCAAGACCGCTCAGAACTGTCTGGTGCCCAGGAAGAAGTACTCGCTTCTTTGTGGACAAAGTTGGGCGGCAATCAGCGCGAGAGGGAGGGTTTTGAAAGTAATTTCATCCTGTTGCAGAACATTGACGACTACCGAAAGCAAGCACAATCTCGCGTCAATGGCGCTCTCATACAACTTGGTTTGATGCAGAGGAAGATGGAACAACTGCGGCTGAGACTGAGGGCGCCAGAGTTATTGGGGCCGAGGATCGCGATGGCAGACCATGTTCAAAGTATTGAGATTGGTATTAAAAATCTGTGGGAGGCGAAACAAAGTATCCAGGCGCGCGAGGCGGAGATGATTGGGCAGTTCCGATAGATATGGATATGTGTACAACGAACTATTTCATCTCTCAATGTGCCAATTTTGATATTGACTGTCTTCATAATTCGTCTAACGCCTCCCTTGTTAGGGGTAAGCGTTACTATGTACCCCACAGCAAGTATTGAGTTGGATGATGCCCTACTGAGGGCCCAGCTCAGCCAACTCAACTACTCTGCGGTTGTAAACAGCCCGCTTCCGTGAAAAAGATCGTGAACCACAACCACAGGATCTATCAATTAAATTCGTTGCTCAGCTATTACAGGGCTCCAGGGGTGCAGACAACTTGACTGCATTGTACGCTATTGTACACGATGCGAATGGTTGCCAATGATTGGATTTGTAGACGGACGGCGTTCATCATTCGAAACACCCGGAGAACGTAAACCAAAAGCAGACACTTGAATACCTCGCCCTGGGTTGAGGGTCCGTTTGTCAAGACTCGGAGAGAAATGTACTGTGGAACTACGCGTTCAACTCGGATGATCTCAAAACCAGCCCATTGCCCAAGGAAAATCATGGACGAGTTCTCAGCTCCACAAAAAATATAATCATCATGATTTAGAAGCGGAGCCGTCCGTCGGGGGAATTCTGTACTTGGGGTTGAGAGTGAGAAAATACCACGATCTGTCCTGATCCAGTCCAAGTTTGAAAAGAAGCGAAAAAATTGCAGGAGGTTGCAGACTGAATTGGCGCTACAAAGGCTGTTGACGGTGATCTTCGCGTCTTTCCCTCTCGAGTCAGCCCAGGTACTTGGCGATTTCTCTTTGTACTTAGCTTACGGCGGAATCATAGAAAGTGTTCCCGAGGCAAGTATTTCGAAACATGGGAAACAATAATTAAAAGCAAGGTATGCACAACACGCGGTCTGATATTTAGGGTGCCTTCTGAGGCAAGTATCGAGACATAAAAGGATAAAGCTCTGTATAACAGCCCGGTTCATGAATCAAAGATGAAATCATGGGTCAACAGCATACGTGCCGATTTTGCATGCGCAGTATCATGCCGGTGCCAGAAGCTTGAGGTCAATACTTAGAGCCATTTAGCTATCGAGGATTGCCATCATCAAAGAATCAATTTGGATAGCATTAGACTGTAATAGACAGAGATATAATGGCAAACTTATCATGTGTTTGCAGAGCTCAAAGCTTATCCCGCATCAGCGTTCTGCCACTGGATTCGAGACTTGATCGGGAACTGAAAAGAGATGCAGGATCATCGATCACGTGTAGATCGTATCTTTGTTGAGCACCAAGTTCCACCTCGCAACATACGGACGACCTAGCAAGACCCAGCAAGATGCACTTGTCTGGGGCTCGGAAGAAGTCTTTCCGCCACCTCGAAATCGCTTAGCATATCGCCACCGTCAATACCTTCACGCATCGAAGCCGGTCCTGGTGCTTTCACTTATTCTTGGTACCGTCCTTAGGCATCTGTGCCAACTTGATGATATGGAAGTCGTTTCAGTTCAATTCTACGCGTTGTTCTAGCCTTGAAACTACTTTCAAGAGGACCTTCACTTCGGGCTGTAAATCCCTAAAGTGCTACCTGTCACTGGTAAGCAAGTGCTTTGAAAGCTATCAGACGAGTCCGGTGACGGAATCGGACCTTTATGCGTGCGTTGTCCATGCCATCTGTCTGATCTATATCTTGTCCCCGAACCTCTGCGTTGGTTTAAGAGTCTACGAGCCTACTTGCTGGGGCATTCAAAGTTCAAGGTCGTGATTTCAAATTACGGATATGTACACATTCCTATGAACGCGTATAGAGCGTACATACCCCACTTGATAGTTCCTCTGCCAAGTCTCCAGGTGACTACTCTACAAGTTTGATAGTTTTGATCTGTTTGATCTGTCTGTCCAGGCAATCCCGAATGCAACCGGCTATCCAACGGTCTAATGCAAAAGTTATTTGGATACGGCTACATCATTCTTGCCGCTACCGCTCCATCTTGAATGTCACTGTACAGCGTATACACGCATCTTGATCGTATTTAATCATATAGCCCACGCATCAGCAATGAAGAATGAATCTTCTATGTCGACCGGGAAGGAACCCTCTTTTTCAGATATGAGATGATATGACGCGATACGGTACGATATAAATAATAACGTGCGCGTGGCTTCCACATACTTTCCTTCCTATCACTTCAAGGGTAAGTAAGCGTGTATGTGTTTGAAGATTGACGCAGCGCAGATTAAAGAAGGGAGTGACGATACCTACTCCACGAACTCTATGAACTTTATATTCGTGTGTACGCAATCCATAAAGTGACCAGGTCAAGCCTGATCCTTTGTTCAAATTTCGCCTGGGTTTTCTGATTCGGAGCAGGGTTATTTTGCCCGAGCCCCTGTCTGAGTACGGAGTAGAGTTTGGGTAAGCATGACCGTAAGGTGAACATATCCTGATCTCACGTCCCTGTATATGAAACGAGTCAGTACTAAGATCACAATAAGCAAGCCCAAACGATCTTCTTTTGGGGAAAATCTATATCCTAGCTTGTATGGAGTACGGCCCGACACGCTTTTAGACCATACCAGATTGGTCGATCCGATTTCTTGTTCTTTTTGATATGTACAAACGGAAGTTCCTGGAAATGCTTGTTGATTCCTCCGCTTTGTTTCCCCCTTTCTCTACCCACTCTGACAACTCGATTGGTTCTGTGAGATGAGAACATTGTTCGTCGCGCGCGAGTGACTTGCCGTATGATTCCAAATCTTGGTAGATTTGGTGATTTTCTATTTCATATCCAGTGCTCGGAAGAAGTACGCAGGTAGCGCCCGATATTCTCGGGGGTGCAGGAATTGTATGAGAGAAACAGCAGACAAACCGTCATATACTATCCCATACATAGAGCACAATACCAATGCATCTCGACTGATGCCCAAGATGTTGCTGCGCGGGAGGATCTTGATAGAAGGGGAATTCCAACAGGATGGAACCTTGCTTTAATTCTCTCACGAGTGTGAATTACTTTGCGTCATCCATAATGAATATGCCTCTTCATAATATGCATCCTGCATATTTGGATTCTAGTGAATCTGAAAACATGGTAGAGGTTGTGTAGAGCTATGTATGCCTTTCAGTGCAGTTGCAATTTTCTTTCAAGAAATTTGGAGATGGCTTTTTAGGAAAGCCGTGGTCGGATCTGGAAAAAGCCAGAAATTAGATCAGATCAGGCACGGAGCGATATTTACCACGACATATACACGTGGAAATTGACTCGGCCTGGCCAAGGTCAGCGAGTGCAGCGTTGGGCTGAGAAAGGATTTCATTTCAGAGAGCAGCAGGATATGAAGGTAGATTGGAATGCTGGAGAGGTCAAGGTCTTACTTCGGATCCGATAGCTACCCTGAACACGAGGTTGAATCTACACAGAGAAGTCCATCGATATACGTAAGTGAGAGACGGGCAATGGATCTCATCGAGAACTGGATCACCGATTGCAGCCGATTAGTTGGGTAGATTCGCGACAGTGGAGGCAGCACCAGAAGAAAGGCTGGCAAAAGACATGTATGGATAATTTTTTTTTGGATGGAGGGGATGTCAGGGCCCCGTCTGGGAAAACATGAGGAGAGGTCGTGTCGATGGGATGGAAGGAAAATCTGGGCAGCTGGATGAAACAACACAATGCAATTCAAACTCCGATCGACTCGAGATCTGTTAGCGTGAGTGTCACTCCGCAAAAATTCACTCTTGAACAGTCTTCCCTTCTTCTTACTACCATCATCCTCTCGCAAAGTCCACATTTCTGGTCTGTACTGCTCTAGAGGGTCTGCTAGCCTGGCTAGGCGTAGCAGTAAGTCTGCTTGAAAAAATTCCAGTCAGTTCTTTGTCAGCGCTTCGAGTCCGTGTCGTGTCAAATCCTTACCGTGTCGCTCATCCTCCAGTCGCTATTTGTGTCTTTGCGTTTACCCTCTACTATAGATCTGCCAACATCGGGAGATAGCAGCGTCGAGAGATTTCATATCTGGTTCTGATCTCCTTGTCAAAAAGTTCAACTGTTCCCTTCTACATACTTCTTCTCTCAGCTCTCATGGCGGCTGCTCATCCTGCAGCGCAACGGCCGACGTACAGTCTTCCACCTCCGGGCTACAATGACTCCGTTCGGCTGCCTTCCATAAAAGATCTCGAGCTTCGGTACGATCGTCCGAGACAGGATCCACTTCCGTCTCAGCCTCCCCCTCCACATCCATCCCAACCACTGCCAGAGTATGCTTCATCGGTTCAGGAGCGTTCTGCTCGTCATCCACAACATTGGGCACGTCCAATTCACCACTCAGTGCCGCCGTCGGCATTACCCGCTCATCAGCATTTGCAACACAATCCACCTTTGTCCGCGGGTCATGAGATTCCCTCCAGACCCGACGAATATCCTTCCAAGCACGATAATGGCGGTTATGTGACGCCTGGGCCCGCATCACTTCAAGTCAATCCAGTACCCATATCTGCACCTCCAATTCGCAGCGACGAACACTCACATTTACGTGCAAACAAAAGAGCACGTACCACAAGTTTGACTCCTACAGTACCTACTCGTGAACCGCGTCCTCCGCAGGTACGTGGTCTTTCTATCTATCTGTAGCAAAGATAGACTGACAAAAACATCATCTCAGCCGGCTTACCAGCCGTCATATCATCAGCCTCATCAACCACAGTACCAAGCTGCGCCTCCTCCGCCAAGTCCTTATCCTCCTGTCAGTTCTGCACCACCGACTACTCATCAGGCACCTCCGCCTCCCATACATGACATGCACCATCAACAACCCAGTCCTTTACCCAGTCATCATGGATATCCTCAGTATAGTCAGCAACAACAGTATGTTCAATCCAGAGCTGGGAATATCCCTCAGCACGCGCCGCAACATGCGCACCACTCTCACCACGCTCCACAGCATTCTAATGCGCCACCACCACCACCTCCTCTACCTCCAGCAGTGCAGTCCCAACCTTCCTTGAGTAGCCAGTCAGTTTCTTATACGTCTGGTGCTCCACCACCACCTCCGCCGCCGCCGCCTTCTTCTACTCAAGACCATTGGGAGCAACATCACCAACCTCCAGTTCGCCAGGTTCACCAACAACAGCAGCCTCCTCCCCCACAACCTGCTGAAGTGCACCACGCACATCCACCACCACATTATGCTCACCATCCGTCTCAACCTCCTCCTCCTACCCAGCATCAAATGACTCCTGCATCTGCGCCTACACCGGCACCACCGCCGGCACCACCGACTCAGCATTCCAATTACGGGCCGCAGCCAGTACACACCCCGCAAAGTTTGCAACATGCTCAGCCTTACAGGACCATCGCTCCTTCAGAAATAGAACATCGTCCTTCAGTATCATACCCTCCGCCGCCGCCACCAGAACCAGAGAAAAATCCACGGGAAAAGACGTTAGACCAAGTACGATCTCTGTCGTGTTTCTTGAAAATGTTCGATTAATGTCCGGATGCAGATCGTTAATCTATGTTCTATATTATACGATTTTGCGAGTCGATATGGCAAGTCATGCTCGTTTATGCAAGTTTTGAAAGCAGTGATATTCATTAATAAATTTTTTAGCCCAACTCAATGCTGCTTTACCATACGCACAGCCGTCGGTTACGGAGATTGCAGACATGGCAAACAAGGCCAACGAAGTCGTCAAGTTATTGGAAGAGCTTCGGAGGTTGAGCATGGCCGAACCTGAACGTATCAAAGTTGATACCCCTGCTGTTGCAGCAGCTGTAGTAGCGTCTTCCCCGGATGATCACCGTCCGCCAAAGAGGCCTTGGGAAGATATGTCTCAAGATGGACAAGCTTCTACTGCTCAACCCGAGTCTGGTGGAATGTTCTCCGAGGTACGTCAATCAATCCTTCATATCAAATGTCAAATTTCATAGTCCCTCATGTTGATCGCATTTTTGCTTCATTTTTATTCCTTTGGTTTTAGCCATTCTCTGCATCTGCACAACCGGCTGATCCACCACCACCGGCGTCCGCTCAAACAACGGCAGAACAGGATATGGAACTTATTCGCACGAAGCGTGCTACGACCGCTGCCGGTGCCGCCGCGTCAGCGGGCCAACCCAAGAGCAAATATAGGAAGAGAAGTGTGAGTTCTCATTAATGTGTTGTATTTCGTAGATGCTGAAACAATTCAAGCAGCGTGCAACTCCTCCTGGTAAATGTCACTCTTGTAATATCAAGGAAACACCCGAGTGGAGACGAGGCCCTGATGGTGCTAGGACATTGTGTAATGCGTGCGGTCTACGTATGTTTTCCATTCATTTTATCATCATAGCTGTTCCGCTCCGTTCTATACCGAATTAATTATGGTCCTAATGTTGCCTTTTACAGATTACGCCAAACTAATGCGGAAGCAGAGTAAACTGGGGGAAACAGCACCTTCGATCGACATCGAGACATTGCGTGCATCAACGAGGGCAGCAGAGGCAGATAAGAACAGTCGACACAAGCAAGATAGTGACCGTCATGGATCGCCTGCAAACAACTCTGCTCCAGCTACACCGCATACGACACATCATCAGAGCTCCTTCCAGGTCCTTAACATGTCCGAGCAGAACCAGGCAAGTTCCTCCTCAGCCTCTAGCTCATCAGAGACGAGGACACTTCAGCCAATTGGTCAGCCACCTCCGCCCCCCTGGTCTGTGAGCCGATCATTTGGGACTGCGCCGGAACAGATTCAACATCAGTCGTATTTAAGGTCATCGCATGGAGCGTCGCCCCGGTGACGTTTCGTTAGCTTTTTCTACTTGTCTTATAGTAAAACAGGCATAGCCTGAACTCCCTAGTGATTGTATTCTTACCGACATTCTTATTCTATCCTATTCTATTGTTTCAACATTCTACTAACTGTCTCTTTTCTACACTCATAACTGTTTTTCTGCATTTTGCATTTTATTTCTTCCACATACTCTCGGCACATTTTTGTTTATTTTGCACACCTAAATTAACATAAACCGGTCGTATCTCTGTCGCTATCGTGTACACTGCTTTCTTGCCCAAACTACAACATCTATTATAACTAGTATCCTTCTCATTTCTTCGTCATTCTGGGTTCTTGTTGCGTCTTGACTCTTTCTTCCAGCACCTTAGAACTCGGACTATCAAGTCGATTTTATGTTTTTCTGTATCTCCGAATTCACATATGTAATATGACCTTGCCTATTATTACCTACACCAGGTCTTATTACTACTGGATTGTAATCTGCGTAACCTCTCAGCCAAATCGCAGATTTTACATATTATTTTTCATGAAAATTCCATATTCATTCGCTTGCTTCATTTATCTAAGATCGGACTGGGATCTTCCTTGCATCCGGTGACCTGATCACCACTAACGAGATCGAGCGCTCAAACTCTGGTGGAAGAGAATGTGTTTACTTGGCGACTCGGATACGGATATAATGTCAATCAATGCCTTTGCATGACGGTGAAGTGAGGATGCCTCGGGACGCAGTCAATGCCTGCTGTTTTCCTACAGATTTGGAATAAGGAAAGTATGCAGGTATGGTACCTATTATGTCAATATTTGACGTACCTGAGGCCGATTCTGGAAGACAAAGACAAAACGATAGGTTCAGGGACTTTTTTTCATAATCAGATCGATGGAACACGAGTGCTCGAGTCAGCAGGTGGGAAAAGGAAAGTATTATTAGAAGAAAGTAGTCTCGCCAACCTTTATCGATATCTACACTTCAGACTGCGTCCGATGCATGTGAACTCGGAGCAATTTCCAGAGGACGCATGTTGGACGCATGCCATTGCCAGTACTTGTTATTGCAAGTACGAAAGTGATTGTCGATTGTCTCCGAGCCGCGGTTTCCCCATATCTACAACGCAAGGGCTGCATCTGTCATCTGTAGATTCGTCCTCATTTTGCGACGTCATTGAATCGGCGAGAAGTACTTCGTGGGTGCAGCCAATCGTGTATAAGCTTTCGCGACCGCCAATCAACGAGACTTTGCATCCACAACTTGGACAAGGACAAGGGGGTTTTGGACCTTGGTGCTACGCATACAGCGAACGTGTGCATGTGTACATTATGATCAGGGTACTCTTAGCTTGGCAAAGATCTTGTGAATATCAACACGGAAGGTCCAATGACTGGATTCATGACGCGCAAGGCAAGGTCTGAGGAGAACTTTAGGGAATAGCTCCCTGCTTTTCGGACCGGTCTGATTCTAGACAAGACCCCATAGGATCTTCACCAGGTTTGCTGCAAGAAAGCCCGGTCGGAGCTTCTACAGTTGTTCAATCATGGTGCTGTTGAGCGGGGAAAAGAAGGATATATGCGGTCCGATCAGCAATTTTCGAGTCTTTGCTCACAAACACCCTTTTTATTAGGGTTCTTTCAAAGTACCATGACGCTTTAGTAACTTGAGAGCTCCTAGGAGCTGACGCCGCTATGACGGTTTTCAAATCGAGATGTTTGGTTGGATCAGATCCCATCGTCAGATCAAGTATAACACTGTTGATTGTTTATTGTACAATTGTACACGGACGAAGAACATGGATGATAATACATTTTTACAGATTGATAGAGTTTTCAATACCAACTCTAATCATTGTATCCTCGAGGCTTACTGGGGTTGCTTCCGTTGGTTTGTGCGTCAACACCCTGTTGTTTCCAAATTTCCAGCTGACGATCTTTGGCCACTTTACCGGTTTGTTTCTCATAATCTTCAACGGAAGTCGGCTTCTCGCCATGAGGTGTTGCTCGTAATGCATGACGTGTAGCCGGCCAAAAGTCAAAAGTAGCTGAATGGACCACAACCTAGTAGAAAGGAAAATTAGCACATGCAAGGCGAGGCTTCTGAACACGTATATGGAAAACTTACCCTGTTGTCCCAAATAGCAATTGAGTTTGGTTCCCAGTGGAAACGAACTTGACTGTCAGTGTTCTCAGCCAACTGGTGGAATAAGAAACTGAGGATAGCATCCGATTCAGCTTTTGGGATTCCGACAATCCTGCGTGTGAAGCCTGAAATCGCAATGGGTAAATGAGTATCATCAGAAGGCAGAAGCAATCTGACCTGGATTAACATATATACTCTTCCATCCGGTCGCAGGATTAACACGAACCACGGGGTGCACGGATTCAATGGGTTCCCTGCGAACAGGCAATCCTGCTGCACGAGCACCGTCGGCTTGAGCAACAGCACTGTGAACTGCCGATAGACCTTCCAGATCTAGGAGCGGTCGTCAATATTCGTCAATGGAGACACCATTATACTCACATTTCTGGAAGCCAGGACTCAGACCAGAATACAAAGCATAGCCCGAACTCCACAGCGTGTCACCACCTGAAAAGGTCAGCGGGAGAACTTTGTATAAAATAGAAACCCAACACACCGAATTCAGGTCCAGTGATCACTTTCAATGAGGTAATACTGGGAGGTTGCAACTCGTAGCTGACCTATATCCTTGACGAGTCAGAATCCAGAACATAAATAGTAAACAGTGGCGCTAACGTCTGAATGCCAAAGCTCTAATTTCGAGAACGCTGTTGGGTCGGGGCGTCGAGAAGAGTCGTTATAAACAACTTAGAGAGAAACATGCCAATGAGTGACTATTCTCGGGTAAAAAGAGAGTTTATCTACCGTGAACTTCTTCAAGGCCGTTCTTGGGAATCGGTGTCGTAGCATGTTTGTGAAGCGGCCCAAAGTGACGAGCGAGGTCAAGTTGCTCGTGGATGGTCAACTCCTGGTCGCGGAAGACTGAGCATACGACCGTGAGTTTACTAGTACAAGCGTTAAGGAAATTTTACACACAGACTACACCACGCTCGGCAACTAGCAGAGCCCTGGAGGATAAATGTCGTCAAGGACTAGAGGTCAATAAGATGAGTAAAGAGCGTACAATTCATCCCTCTGAGTGTTTGAAAGTTGCCTTAAATCAATCCCTTCGAGTTCGGTTCCAAGAACCGGAGTGTAATGCCTGACTTTCTTTGCAGCACCAAGGAGACTTTTCTTTTGGGAATCAGCGAATAATCCGCGCTCCACGACTTTCTGTTCCTCCAGGGGTGGCCAAGACAACTTTGGGAACGTAGGCTAAGCGGAATAGCGTATAGGGTAAGTTGTACATGCAGCTATGCATTGAATGCATTACACACCTTGAACTCAGCGTACTTGTAGTCAGCATCGCCGTCGTCACCAATGGAGGGTGAATAGAACGGATTAAAGACCTTGGCTTCGTCTTTCAAAGCCTGGACAGCTGAGACTTGCTCAAACTCTGTCTTGGTCGCTACAGGTGCCATGATTTTTGAAGTAGACACGCAAAAAAGTTCGAGCGTGAGGACGGCTTTTGAAGATATCGCTGAGAAACCGAGTCCTATTATATATCTGGTACCATGATAAGTTTCGTGCTCTTGCGCAACTGAGTATATTATTGGAGAATAGAATGTCGTGATTCGGGATTGCGCAACTCGGTCAAGAAATGACGTGGGGAAAACCGACAGTATTGACCGCCGAACGTAGGATATAGATTCAAATGTAAGCTGAACACGGGACAGTCTGGAATCGATCATATTTGCTTCGACAGAGTAACAAAACTCTTTTGAGTGTATCTGTATAAGGGCCAATACCTGTGTGTACGACGCGCGGTAAGGCTCTTTCCTAATACAAGAAGACATTTGTCTGAGTTGTCCTCACCTGATACTTCAGTAAGTTCGTTTCCTGTCCAATATACCAACCTCAAATTTCCTGAGCGTCCCTGATGTATCGTGATTTCGGGTGCCGACGCTACAGACCTGCCTATTGTGATCTGCTCGTGCATCCAGGAGAAACATGAGCACCGAGCGCCTTCCTCTGAATCGAGTACGCATCATAATAAGTTTGAAACGATGGGATTTTCGGGTTGTGTCTGCGTCGACTTTCTAGTTTGAACACTGGATGAAGCAAAATACGATTTGACATTGCCATTCAACGCGTTCAGTAAGGACAGAAGAGATGTACGATGTATGATGGTGGTCATCGTAGTCGTCATTGTTGAGTTGAGTGCGACATGCAAACCAGTGACGACGGCGCGACAAGCTTTACGGCGTGACCGCTCTTTTCTTTCGCCGCCCACGCTAATCTGAAACTCCTTGATATTTTCAGCTCAAATCTGTCGGGAACCCTTCAGCAAATGTGTTCATTGATTTGAACGCACCTTTTCCTCTCTCACTCGCCTTTAGATGAATCCTAAATCGCCTACATATGTCAACTTCATACGTTCTCAGCAATCCGACCTCTTTCCTCCAGAGTCCTGACCGTGCTGAAGCCGGTCCTTCTTGTCCGTCTGATATTTTTGGGGCTGGGAGTCTTATACCCGGAGTTGATTGTTCTACTTCATCTGACGTGAGTGTCATGAGACACTATTAAATCTGTTCCTCCTTTTCACCACCCCTTTCTAACCACGCAGACTACCACCACGACCAATCTTCTTGCTCCGACTAATGCCGATTTATCGCTTGATGTTGGCGATAAAACCAGCCTTCCTATAAGCGCGACATTGGGAGAATTCGCTCCGTCACATCACCTTCCTCCGGCAGCTCTTTCCAGCGCCAATCATTTGTCACCCAATAGTAACATGGATCCTGGTGGCGTCTCTCCCTCGATGAATCATACTCTAGACACTGCGGGAAATCGTAGTGCCAGTCCAACCACTCGTGACCCCCGTTCTTCCATTACCTCTCTAAACGCTGGCTACTTATTGCAGTCAGCTTCCAGCAAAACGTCAGGGTTGGACCTAGTTCGAGATATCCTTTCTCCTCTCGTATTCCAAAATGCCAAGTCACGTCGTGATTGGGCCCATGAAGAGAAGGATGAGAAGGCCGGAATACCGATGGAGAACGTGAAGGAGGTTTTGTCGGACGACTTTTGCCAATCATTCGCAGCCAAGATGCAGCAGGCGCAAAGCCAGCTGCGGTTGAGATTGCGGCCAGACGAAAACGCACGACGCACCTCTCATCCTGATAAGAGGAAACGTTCTCGGTCCAGTTCAACTCCTGACACCCACAATGGCGAAATACAACCTTCGATCGGGCCAGAAATTCCCAAGGCGCCTAGAGCCATGCGTGAAGGACGTATTTATGAACCCGGCATTAACGGTGGTTCACACTACGGAGGGAATCATGACTTAAACTCAAGTCATCAGAGATCCAGCACACGTTCCGACCTTAACACGCCCGCACCACCTTCACAAGCTACCACTTCCGCCGTTACACTAGATCAGCTTGATCATGATGGTGATGTTACAATGAACTTCGCCAATGGTCCTTTACCAGAGCGAATTCACGTAAAGAATGATTTTTCTGGTGCCTATGCAGTCCCACCTCCATCCATCCGTGAGGATGGTGCTGCATCTGCAGAACGACGCGAGTCACGTGACTCGGATCACCCGGAATCTAAAATCGCAGTTGATGTCCCGATACCCCCGCCGCTCTCTGTACCCGGAATATGGGGTGGCTTGAAGATGGGTCTTCCAAACCCCGATATCTTGAAGTTTGACTTTGTCATAAATCAAGAGATTGCTGAAAAATGGGATTTAAACTCGAGGTATGATAACGTCGTGTCAAGTCATTTTACCGTATATGTTGACAAGTAATCTATAGTCCAGAAAATGCCCAATCAGAAGCAACTAAACCCCAACTTGCCCTTCATTTATTGTGCCTTCCACCATGGGATTCAATCCTGGTTCAAGTTCAAGAATGGCAAAACAGTGGAGTTGATTTGACGTCAGAAAGCTTTGCAAACCTGATATGGTCTTTGCAAATACCATGGCCTCCCCAGGGAACACTGATCATTGAAGTAAACAGGCATTCTGGATTTGGCAAAACCATTTTACCAAATCAATTGGTATGTATTCTTCTCACTTTCACTTGGAATGTCTTCTGAATGACTTTTGATAGGGCTCTGACAAGTCATCTTTGAATATTACAAAGATGGTCCAGCCTGGATGCAACACCTTCCATCTTATTCAACTTGCTCCCATGCCATATTGCTTTGCCATTTATGTCAGTGTGGCAGAACCAGAGCCTGATATGACCTGCTTTGCACAACTTGTTGCCAAGCAAACTAGTCAGGTTGGGCATGATATACCTGTTGCTTCAACTAGTGTTGAAGTTTATCCTTCATTTGGAATATCATGATTTTTCTCTTGGTCTCACAAATAATCCATATTCAAATGGTGCCTGAATTAAATATAGGGTTAGCAACCGATCCAACAATGTTAATATCCAGTATTGTATTGAGCTTCTGAACTATGGAAGCCCAGAAAGATGAGGTACTATATATGACATTGCACAGTTTTACCAGGCTAATCAGAGTGTGTTAATGACATCAAGGCATACTCCAATATCTGTCTATATTGCATAATTTTATGATGAAATTTTGCCATCTCGTCCACAATCAAATCGACTGCAGCTCATCAGCAAATATATATTTCACTGAACATCAATGTTGAAGAATTCAGGTCAAGAATCAAGTGAAAATAGGACTTATATCTCTTCAATATCCTTTCACAAATTATTTATTATTGCAAACCAGAATGCAGGGCTCTTGGGCCATCCACCACAGCAACAAGATAGTACCTGTTCAGCATAGCAAACATATTTGATTGCCAATAATCCATTAGCATCAAGGAATCTTATCAACCCAATACAAACAGACAACCTACTCATCAAAGCTCTCAAATTTGAAGCAGTATCATAATTAGTAGGCATATATATTTATACAGCCATCTATACAAGTCATGGGATACATCTGATCTAAATTTATGATGACGAGGGTTCTGGTACAAGGAACCCAACCAGGCATGAATCAAGCATGAAGTCTACATTAACCCAAGCATGAGTCAGAGCTTGATATTCGGAACGCAAGATCGAAGTGAAGAGTGCCAGATGAGATCGACACGTATTTAAAGATTCGAGATACAGGAGTTAGTAAAATTCTCGATCATCATTTAGAATTACATACCGAAAAGCTTGGTACCGTCTCTTCCCGCGACACGCATAAGTTCCTTTTCGCCTCCTGGATGAAAAGGCAGATATGGTGTGATATTGTAAACCTTTCCGTTAAAGGCCGACCAAGCATCGTCGCGCTTGTTATGTTGCTTTAATACGGAGGGTGTGATGCGCATTAAAGTCTCGACCCCCTAATAACAGAAAGAACAATCAATCTTTACGAACGAATGGGCGGAGTTACACGCACCCTCAAATCCTGTCCTGAAGACTTCAAGGCAGCCCAATCTAAAGGACTATGTCCCGGTGCTAGCGCAACCTTTTCCCGCTTTTTAGATTTCGTAACACCGAGTTGGGTAGGAGGTTTTGTCGTAGTGGGCGGAACTGCCAAGGATGAAGAAGCTGGAACCGACAATGAGAGTGCTGGAGACGAGCCTACTCCCGGTACACGAGACGCAGGTAAAGAAGGTGGAGGCATGAGTTGAGAATCCGACAGGATCTTGGGTATCCCTTTGTCATTAGATTTGGATGTAGACTCCGAGGACGTAGTGCCAGATGAAAGTCTCTGTGCACTCGAGATCGCTGGAAAAGCTGGAGGAATATCATCGTCTTCCTTCTCGGTATCTGATCCTTCGCCTTCATCCTGTTCAATAGTAACTGTTGGGCCAGCCTCGGTATCCGTAGATACAGCCGTCGCTGCTGCCTCTCCAGAGGGGGAATTCGATGTTAAGCTACTTGGAAGCCAGCTTCGGATATATGCTGCCATGATACAACTGAATAAGTATGAAGACGGGGGTCGTGTAGAACGGTGAACCTGGTCCGAGTCATCCTGTTAGAGACTGCAGACTTACATAAGTTGCACTGACAAGCATAAAACGCCCAAAGGTAAAGAAAATCGTATTTTCGTACGTGTGCATCATACAGAGTCTATACAAGGGAACAGTCATCAAGTATCTACATTCATATAGGTGCTACAGAAGGACCTGCCCGTCGCTGGCCTTCAATGTCCTGAACGGATTTGGAATCATCCTCTCGGACGCTCCCAACGCTGTCCCTCGTTCGTTGTTCTTCGCTCTGATCGTCTCGTTCCCTCAGAATCTTCACATCTTCCGCTCTTCTTCCACTGAAGAATGTTTTCAGGAATATTTTTCCACCTGGCGCATCCTGCAACGCTCTGACAACCACGTCCTTTTCAAAGAGATACTTGATATCTTCCAATGCGACTCCCTTCGTTTCCGGGAAGCAGACGTATGCCCACACTGACATGATCATACACATGATGCCGAAGAGAAGGAACGTTCCGTAGGTGATACTGTCCAACATGATCGGAGTAAGTTTGGAAATGGTGAACGAGAAGAGCCAATTGACGCCGACAGCGACTGATAGAGCGACTGTACGGAGGTGATTCGGAGCTACTTCGGCAGAAACAGGCCACTGTAAAGAAGAGGGAAAACGTGAGCTTTGTTAAGATTCTGTCAGACGAAAGCAGCTTACAGGCACGGGTCCCCAACCTATCAGCGAAAGTCAATGAAGATTCATTCGTAGAAAGTGACGGGTAACTCACCAACGCAATAGAAGACTGCATACAAATATACGGCAACCAAAGAGACATAACTGGCAGCATCTACATTGGTTCCTTTATGAACGGCACTGTATCCCCCAATCCAGAGCATCGTGAGCCCTTGACCGATACCACCGATGATTAAGCATTTCTTTCTTCCCAAACCTTCGACGGCGAACCAAATGACAATCCCGACAGCAACGACCTGATAAATACGAGCTCAGGGCAGTCAAGGATCAGGAAGTGAGAGATTTGTACCTTGACCACTCCATAAACGCCTAGAGAGAAAGTGAACATTTTACTCATATAAAGAGAATTCATGCATACCAGTCGCAAACAAAGTCGAAGTAGTCCCAGTGATACCTAACCCTTCGAAAATCTGAGGACTAAAATAATTGATGGCGTTTGTTCCCGTCCACTGCTGGAAGAACATGACCAAGCTCGGAATAAAACATCTATGCGCGATGGTCCGGTTCTCTCCCATGCCAATGAATTGCCTCCACAGAGACAACTCGTGCTTTCCTTCGAATTCTGCCTTAATTTCATCTATAGTCGTCTGGACAGCTGGGTCTGAAGGAGAGGTGCGCGCGACATAGGCCAAAACACGGGCAGCATCGTCATATCGTTCATGTTCAACAAGCCAACGGGGAGTTTCGGGTTGGAAAAGCATGAAGATGACGAAAAGAACGCCAGGGACCATCCTGAAGGAAATCTTTCAGTCTCGATTCGTAAATCAACTAGAAAAAAATTACACACTGAATAATAAACGGAATACGCCATTGCATATCATTTGGTGCAAGATCCTTTGCGGCGCTGTAGTTGACCCAAACTACACAACGAATCAGTTCACCAAACCAATCTCTTTCAACGCAAAACGAAAAGTTACCCACAGCTCAGCATAATACCAATATTATTTGCAAATTGGATCATCGCCGTGCACCTTCCTCTGATAGCCCTTGGCGTGCACTCGGACACGTACGACGGCACCAATGCAGATACCATGCCAACACCAATGCCTCCTAAAAACCGACTGAAATACAAAACACTCAAAGCCGTCTCTTGAGAGCTTCCTAGTCCAGTTATAGATTGGATTGTGCTTCCGATAATGTATATGATACCAGCGGCTAGGAGGCATGGTTTACGCCCAAAACGTCCGGGAAAGTAACACATGAATAGGGCACCAAAGCTAGTAAAGACCATTAGCGATTTCAACGCATCGGGAGGTTACATGTGCAAAGGGTATTACGCACAAACACCCTCCCTGAAGTACGGATACAATGTTCCCGTTCAGGTCTGCTTTTTGAGATGCGGTCTTTTTGTCTATTCCAAAATACTCTTGAAATGAAGACATTGCGAGGATTCCGCCTATGAGACCGCTATATAGATCGCGGCTTTAGAAGGTAATAATCGAGCTCAAGAATAGAACAACATACATATCCCATCCGTAGAAGATACTCCCCATCGCAGCAGAGATCGCCAGAATATACGTATTACGGTAATGCGAAATCTCTTCAAGCTGAGTCTTGAGCGTCATGATGCACCTATGTCTATGTCTCTTCAAGACCTAGTCGCTCTCGGACTTTGACCACCAGACGAATGAGAGCTGGAGGAAAAAAGGTGATTGTCTATCATTTTTTAGCTCCGAAATTTATGTATGGTGCTGTGGCAGCCGATTGTGGGGATGGAGAATACCAAGAAGTACGTCAAGTCAGATCATGAGGTCAGGAAACAAAAGGAAACAAATCATCTAGGCTCGCCATATCCGCCGGACCGCGGTGACGCGAATTCATTTCCGAAAGTCGCATCGCTGTGGCTGCCGTTAATGCTAACCTCCATTAGACGTCTGAGGTACAATTGAGAGAGCCGTGGGGGTTGAATCTGTGGTCAAAATAAGAAAGCAGATCTGGAAGCCAATCGAAATCTCCTGCGCGCAAGTCTTTTTCATGACAAGTTCTTGATTTATGTATCGTTTATGGAAAGCGTAAGTAAAGAGTAAACACAAGAAGGCGTAGCAAATCATGAATATACGATAGATAAGGAAAAGAAAGTTCAGCGACGTTGACGACCACAGGAGGAAAAGAAATAAGTTTAATAACGTTACTACTTATCACAGAAGCGACAAATGTGCAGAAAACAAGAAAGTGTAGACACGGAGACTATAGGCAGATGTAACAGAAATAGGAGAGACTATTAACAAGACAAGATATAGGAAATCAAGAGAGGGGCAGGTGGAAGGGCATAGGCATCGACGAGCTCGATGGGCGCTGCCCAGGTGCCACGAAGATTAATCAATGCTAGTGAACACGAACGTAGAAAAACACACACAACATGCCATGAAAAAGAGCAGCTAATAAAAAATGAAAAAGCGTTTGACCGCAAGCCTGAACTAATTTTACATATTGCATCGATGACAGCCGTGTCAAGGTACGCCAGCGAGAAGCTGGCGGTACCTTTGGACATCGGGACAGTAGCCTGTGATGCGTATCTTGTGTAGTCATGGCGTGAACCGGGATACCATGAAACGTATACGATGTAACAAAAAAGAAGAAAAAATAGATATAGTGAAATAACCTGTTAGAGTCGTTTGTGTCGTAGATAGAGAACTGTATCCAAAGAAGGCCCGAAATATCCAGAGGATTAGACAAAGGTTGGTTATTTGGTGGGCTAGGAGAATTAGTCAAGAGAATGAACGGCAAAAGAAAAAGAACAATATCAAAGAGTAAATTCTGGAAACACTTTGCGACAAGTTAGAGTTACAGATTACTTGTTGGAGGGTGGGGGAAAGATGGTTGTGCGATGTATGCTGGCTGGTGGTGATACAACGTTGGTGGAATTTCCGTCGATTGATACAACAAAGCAAAGGCGAGAGGAGAGAGAGTAAGCATAATAATGGGGCCAAGGCTGGACTTGGAGAGCGTCTGCCACTTGACTGGCATCAACGGGACTGCACGGAGTGCAGGAGAGATGCGAGAGATAGGCATTCACAGACAACCACTTTGAAACTCTATAGCCTTGGTCTCCATGTTGCAAATGAAAGAGAAGACGATGAAGCATCGCTTCTTTATCAGCCGTCGACTTCTTCACCATACCTCCCCAAATCCTACGTCTTCACCAAATCAATCCCAGCGTCGAGGCCCCTGTCATCAGCTCTCCTTTGCTGTCCAATACCCTGTCCGTTTAATCCTAAATTGACTCCAGCTCTTTCTTCAAGCAGCTTTCTTCCCAAGTCGGCTCTCAAACCAAGACTGGCTCGAGGCGGCATGGGCTGCTGAGGCTGGGATTGCTGTTCAAGGGTACCGACTCGGGCAGACGGTACAGGGTTGGTATATTCACGCATATTGATATCCATTCCATCAGATCCGATTATTTCTGATGATCCAGTGCCGGAAGCAGGTCGTAACCCGCGCGGGTTCGATGTTATAGCGGAAGCTGTTGGCAAGGATGCAGGCGGTAACAAGTGCGCCTGAGCTTGTGCTGGTGAAGCTGAACGAGCTGGAGCAGGTGCGGCTTGGACTGATCGGGGAGCTTGTAAAGCTGCCTGAGGATTATTCCGATCATATATGTTACTGACCGAAGAGTGTCGACTGATACCCATTTCGGTTCCGATGCTCGATATACTCGATGTAAAACTGCCCTCGCCTCCTCTAACGAGAGGTGCAGAGGGACGAGGCGTACGTCTCCCAGAATCATCTGCTTCGGACGACGGTCCCGGTTCACCCGAAATGGATGATTGTGAGTGTATGGGAAACAAAACACGTCCTTTGGCGCGCATGACGCCTGCGCTGCTTCCCAAGGCACGAAATGCTGCCATGTCCTTGGCGTCCTTGTTGGTAGGACGAGCTGGGGATGGCGACGTTGCTAGGAATAACATGAGATCAGCTGCTTCATTATCAGTAGGAGCTGGTCTCGGTGTAGATTGCTGAGCTGGAGTAGAGCTTCCAGCAGGTGGTGTTCTGCTTCGATGCGAAGAAGTATCGGTACCGGCACTAGACTGAGACGCGGTCGGCGCCACAGATGTGCTCGGTCCAGATGGGAAGCTCCTTGAAGGAGCCTGCGGAAACTGCGAATAAGAAGACGCGGCATCCGAACTATCAACACTAGAACGAGGCGACGATGTACTGGCCATGGACGGCCGATGGTGCAACAACAACGATGTAAGCGTTGCAGCGGCTTCCATGTCCACATCGCCATCTTCGTCTACTTTGTTTCGACTGCGTTTTGCTTTATGAGCATGCCGTTTTTCCTTTTCTTTATCTCTGCGTTTGTCTGATTTATTACGGTCTGGATGACGAGTCTTGCCCTTTCCTTCAGCAGTACTCTTAGAAACCTTCGAACTCCTTACTCTAGGGGAAGGTGCAGGTCTGATAGGAGCAGGAACGGGCGGATCATATGCATTGAGGATGGTGCGAGCTTGATTGGCAGGCGGTGGTGCCAAGATGGAGGAAAACAGAGTCGGTGCATTTGGATTTGCGGCGAGTTCGGTAGGATAAGTGCTAGAAGAGGCACCGTGAGTGTCGTTTATGGAAGTATAGTGCGGACGCGGATTGAGCGATGAAGACGGGGCCGAAGGACCGGAGCTGCCTCGACGAAGAGGGCTAGCTGTTGCGCCGGTGGTGTGCCCAGGCTGTGTCGAAGGACCGTAATAATTGCCAGTACCCGGAGCTTTACGTTTCGCGGCGTTGCTGCGGGAAGAAGGCATGGGAGAGGAAAGGGCCTGCGACTGAGCTTCGAGCTCGGGAAAGGGGATGTTGGTGACATTGTGAGTTGCCTTGTACGATGCGTACGACAGACGGGTCCTGAGATTATGGGTGACCTAGACACAGAGGATAGGAGCGACAGTCAGCGTGAAGCACGACAAAAACACAAAAGACAGCATAAAGAGCATCGAAAACGCCCCCACATGCGCCAGAAAAGCGCGTACGGGCAAAGATGCAATGGCAACGACCCAATCACATCCCATCAAACGACGCGTCCAGAGCCTAAAATTGCATCTGAGACTCACATTCGACAACTCTGCTCTCGTGAGGAACTTCTGGACGGCCTTTTTTCTATTTTCTCGTTCGATAGCATCTGCCTGGGAGGAGGAGAGGGTAGAGGATGTGGCTGATACTGGCTGGAGGAAGGCCATGGGAGGCGATGGCGACGTGGCTGAAGAGGACGGAGTAGCCATTTACGCGTGTCTAGACGACACTGAAAGGCAGGAAACGAAGCGAGCTCGTCGTGGAGGACGACGAGGAAGAAGAGTGGGTCGAGCGAGACACTGCACGGGCGACACAGTTGGGATTCAAGATGACACAGGCGCGACTGCCAGTCACGTCGCGTACCGGCAGATGCCGATCCCTCCCCGGCACTTTTATCATCCATTCACCATGTCATGCTTCTTCTCTACATTTTACTAGTCTACTGCTAGGTGGCATTCCGCATTTTATCCCAGTACCACCGGGGTAATAGCCCAACTCGTTCCTCTCCATTTTCAACCACCGCCTTCTCCGCGCTGTCCAGCTTCATCACATGGACACCCTTTTTTGGCACGAATCCAACTCGCCATACCGTATCCGCTTCGACGTCAGATGTCCGTACCGTGTCCTTCAGGAACCTCAGAAATTGGTAGCCCCAGTCCAGGCATACCGAAGGATCCCATGCCCCCGGTTTCCCTCGGACCATTCGCGGGATCTCAATTGTCTTGAACGACTGTGTGGTAGTCAATTGTCCAGAGGGCGTCCGGAAACCGACGACAATTTCCTTGAATACAATCCATTGATCAATGATGAGATGTCATCCATCAATGGACTCTGTCAGCAAATGGCCAGCGTGATTCGCGCCTCTGTACTCACAGGTACCCCAAGGAGGAAAGATTGAAAATAGAATTTCAGTAGTTTTCTAGAGAGACCTCGGTAAGTCACACGGCATACGAAACATATGAACAGAAGATGTACTTTTCAAACTTGGCCTCGTCATTGGCATTGCGTATGTTCATCGAAGTTTTGAGTTCTACAAACGTGTTGGTATTTCCGGTGTATTTCCCTGCGAGACGCGTCAGAAGCCACGACGCGTATAAAAAGATTCACGACAGACCTCTTACACAGTCTACTTCCCCGCCGATAACGAGCCTGATATCGCCCAGTTTTGTTCGCACGACGCTGCACCATTGCACGTTGGTATCGACATCACCACCCCAACCTAGGGGTGCCGTGGGATGTGAACGCGAAGCAGTCGACTGTGCAGAACCACGACCGGGAGGATTTTCCGAAGTAGAAAAGCTCTCGAACGCGTAACCGTAATACATCATCTTTCTATGGCGAGGTTCCACATTATTTCTGCAAGTAAATTGCTCTTGTTCGGAAGACCCTAAAAGTGCACGATAAGAACCACCTACTTGTCAGCGATTTTCGCCCCGGTTAGATGTTCCTCGAGGTACATCGTCCCGTTAACGAACATCACATTCATCTCCCATCCTTCCCGGTCTTCATATGGTGCAGTCAATATTCTCCCTCGCTCAAGTATCAGCCACGCGTGAAACTCGCATCCCAACCCGAAATACAGTATCGTACCTTGTCATGACGCCCCTCCAAGACACAACACCAACATCGTCCAAATTAACGGGACATTTCCCTCCGTGTTTGACTCGATCAAACGCTTTCAAGAGGCTATCAATCCTGCCTCGTTCCTCTGGTCTTCGTATCCACCTTTCATACCCATAGCCCAGCTGAGCACCCAGAGGAGGATCAGAAAAGTACCTTAGAGCAGAGTCGTTAAACTCTAGGACGTGTTCTGGGGTATATGAAAACGAAATAATCTGGGTTGGAAGCTGAAACGGTGTTGCTTTTGTTGAACGTAAAGTTATATCAGGGTAAGATAGGTCTTTGGGTTCCCCTTGCTGCGAATTGGACGAGCCATGCGTACGGTCAGGGCTGCCAGGGTGTTCTGCTTCCAAACGAGCGCGTGTATGAGAAGGCCCTGCATCTAGCTCGCCCTGGTCGAGGACATCTGATATGTCGCGTTTCTTGGACATGTGCAGTCGAGTGAATAGATGATGACAACAGGAGTTGACGCGTAGAATTGGCTAGGAGGCTGTTTGGTTCCAGTGCCTTTGCCAAACACCGCCAAGGTCGGCGAAAACCGTTCAAAACGTTTTCACAAACTTGGCGTCCATGTCAGAACCTCATTCCGACTCCCATTCTCAAGATAAAGATTCGTTATGACCTGAAGTATAGAGGACCGTATAGTTTGGACAGTTTGCAGGGGGCTTATCCTCAAATTGCTTGGCGAGTTCTTAATAACTTTTGTTACTTATAAGTTCCTTGACTGCGCGGCTCAGGAGGGCCACGATTAATCTTACTCTAGATTTATAAATGCTAGAAGGAACTTGGACCAGCAAACCTTACTTTGGCCTTCCCTGGGCATTCTGACAGTGACAATGACAACATTGGCATTACCTTGAAGGTTCGACTATTTACTTGCTCGAATGCATACCAGAGCTATTTCCTACGAAATATACCTGCTTCTTAATCTATCACTGTATGCCTTCTCTGCTCTGTGTGTGGCCGTCTTGGCACTCTTGATAAAAGTCAACCTTCAATGCCACCAACATCATGAACTTCAACACAAACACTTTTAGTTTCGATCTCCTGCGCCGCAATCAAATGAGCTTCAATATATCCCAACCATAATGGTCAAGCCTATGCCTTCCCAGAGCCCAAAACACCAATGCAAGCTCGTGACCAAAAACGTTTGGTCACCTCCACTGGCCCAAGCTTCAGCGCTACATTGTTCGCACAACGCATATGCAAGACCACTGGCCTCCGCCCCATTGTCCTCGCGCAGTGCCATATTACCAATCTAGGTTGAAATTGGAGTGTCAAAGCTACTGAAGAATTTGGACATATTTAAAGACCATCGTTTGATTAATGCCATTCAAATTTATTCCCCTGTCTACGCCCGAACCGCGTCCACTTAAGGACAACCCACTCTCGTTAAACACTTGCCCAGTCCCCTGCTTGTGCGTAATAGTCTCGAGCAGGACTCTCGGTCGTTACTCGCAATCCCATTCATACCAACACTACCAACAATTGTTTTCGACTTTTTTTTATTTATATTTTCCATGATCAAGCGCAGTAAGTCTACAAAACCACACTCTAAACTCATCTCACTCGAGTATCTCATTTTCCAGTGATGCTTAAACGCCAAGTCATCCGTGAAGACAAAGAATTCGAGAAGGAATACCGCCTCCCCAAGTTCCCCAAAAACTGGCCTTCTCCTGATCACCACAAATGCTCCAGCCGCGATTGCAAGGGTCCAAACCCTCCCCAATCAGTCAAAGGCACGTACAAGTGTCTTCATTGCTCCACAGGCATCTACGTCGTCACTGTTGCTCAAGCCGCTAAAATACACGACCAAGCTCAGAGGGCTTTCCAGTGGCACGAGGAAAAACGAAAAGAGCTTGCGTGGAAGCGAAGAGAGGGAGAGAGGATTGATGAGGAGCGGGCTATTGCGAAGTATTTGGCGGAGGATGAGGAGATGTGGCAAAAGGCGCTCAAGTTGAAGAAGCAGGATGAGGAGAAGAAGCGTTTGGCGGATATGAAGGCGGCAGAGTTGCGCGCGCAGGAAGAGGAGAAGAGACGTCTTGCAGAAAGGAAGGCGGCAGAGTTGCGCGCGCAGGAAGAGGAGAGGAGGCGTCTGGCGGAAACGAAGGCAGCAGAGTTGCGTGCGCAAGAAGAGTGGAAGCGTCTAGAAAAGATTAGGGAAGTGGAGAGGCAATGGAGGAACGCGCGTCAGGACAAGAGAGATGGGGTGCTGAAGAAGGCCCAGATACGTACGGTTGTTGTGAATGAACCCAAGGTTGCAAAGGTGGAACGACGAGCAAATATCAAGAGCACAGTCGTTCACGTTGAAACTGTCGACGCGGGTTCTGTTTCGTCGGCGTCGGCGTACTCACAGCCATCCTATGTCAGTCACAAACACACAAAGCCACTTCCTCCTACTCCCGTTCCTTCGGTTCCTTCTCATCATCAGAGGCGACCTCTCACACCTGATTCTAGTCATACGGTTTCCTCTCAAGAATCTTATAGGCGGCCTCGTATTCGTGACCGCTGGGCCACCAAGGCGCCCTCTCCTGAATCTTCCAATCCTTCGTCCGACCCCAAACGCAGGAACACTGCAACAACCACCGCTTCTCAAATTAGCGCTGCCAATTACTATGCTTCTCAGGCAGCAGCGCAGTATCCTCCCTTTCCCAGAGCCGGTGTACCCAGTAACCCCACTGGTGCCCGCTACTATCACTAAATGAACAACTTGACCCGCTCTTTCTTCGCGTTTATCTTTACGGATTCTCTCTGCATCAGTGACGTACCATCACTCAGTCATTCATTCCCCACTTGTTTATCTCTCTTCATCAAGTCTTTTTTGTCCTCTCATCTGCGTTGTATCAATAGCATTATGGCATGGAACGCTCACATGGGTTGAAGTACTGTACGATATCGTTGAAATGTAGATCGTTACTATACTAAATAATTAATCTATATCTGAGTGTCCATTTTGGCCTTCATGATCGATGTAGCCGGACGAGCGCTTACCGGCCCCGGTCTTTGAGAGGCATGCAACCTTTCTGATAATCGGGCTTTTATGCGCGTAGTGATTGCTTTGACACATAAAGCCGGATAGGTTAACGTTCTTCTGCGCAAGTCAAAAGACAATAAGCATGAGCGACGCTAAGGTTTTGACGTTGCGGTAGAACTGTGATTCGAAAAGCTTTCATAGTCGCAGAGTTCACAGAAGTCCAATACCATTGTATAGAAGAAAAGCGCGAGGACAATTAAACCTGGTGTCTGCCGCGCCACGATCGAGAGGTGCCGCCAAAAGACATTAAGAACAAAGTTCGCGTTTCCAGTAGTTGGCAAGGTGCAAAGTCGTTGGTTCAGAGTTGCATCTTCTTCGTGTATATGTGTGAGATTTGGAAAGATAATTGACAAGTACAGAACTAGAAGGCACCAGAAATTCCAGAGGTCGCCAACCCCGCCGTGTTACGTTTACACTTTCTCCATAAAACAGTCTCAAGTGCTCGAGCTATTACTTACATAAAGTCTCTTGAGCGAGTGCCTTGCCTTTAGTAAAAAATCAATCAACTTGCCGGATCCTTATTGTCTCTGAAAGTGCTGTGGAAGAGCAGATTGAAGAAGAATTGTCATGCTTATTGTCTTTTTTTCACCACGTGCACGGGTAAGAGGCCGCTTTTGGCAGCGAGCTTGTTGACGAAAAAAGGAAACTTGAACCGCTACTACCGACTGCAAGACAATAAGCGAGCCGTATATGGTCTTGACTTTGTATTTCTCTGGCTCACCGATGGTTTATAAGTGTAGGTCAATGCACAAAATGAACTCCATTCCTCATGGACGTCGTGTCCCCACCCCCATACCGGAGACTTTCCAGGCCTGCAGGTCCGGCACCTCAGTCTGTGAATGAACTCCCGGCCTATACCCGGAGTCGTCGTCATACCCTTGCTCAACCTGTCGTCCGACGAGAACCAACAGAACATGTATTTCAGCTCATGGACGGACGGAAACCTTGGGTGGTTTTTAAGGTCTACAGTAGCGCGCGGTCTTCCAAGTCACTGCCCACTTTCTTTGAAAAGGAAAACATCAACTGCAAGCTCGAAGTGCATGCCGGAAGTGGAGATTCTTCGATTCAGGCAATCACAGCCACCGTATGTGATTTTGTATCTTTGTTATTTCAAGATGTTCCAATGTACTTTCACTAGGTAACTGGTAGAATCATCACTGGTTCACGATCAGAAGATATACACACCTTCATGAGCATTACCCACCCTATCTGGACCAAGTCGTCTGATGGTTCACGTACACCATCTGGTTCGCGCACACCTTCTCCAGCCGGTGTCAGTAGTTCTAAACTTTCTGGTGATTGCGCGTGGTCATTCTCCATTCCGCTTCCGAGGACAATCAACCGTCCAGATGGGTCTGAGGACCGTCTTCCGGAGACGTTCTGTGACTCTCGTTCCGACGCGTCGATACAATACGACCTCATGATCAAGCTGTCTCGAGGAAAGCTTCGTACTGACAACTGGCAAGTCACTGCAACTCTTATTCGGTTTGCCAACCTAATCTGTTTTTACTGTAGCATCAAGACCGCGTTTGGATACGTCCCCAGTAGTCGACCAGAACAACCTTCCATGCTCCGACAATTGGCCTATCAGGAAGGAGTCCCTCTCCCTGGTCCCGCCGTAGACCCACATGGGTGGCAAAATCTCCCCACTGTCATCGCCGAAGGCGCTGTATTTCGAAGTCGACCGGCAGAAGTCCAGTGTACTGTAAGTTTTTCTACACGCTTCATTGAATCATGTTCTCATATTCCATCTTCCATATGCAGCTTTCCCTTGCGAAGCCTGTGGGTATCACCGTGTTTTCATTTCGCTCGGAAATTGACCTTGGTCTTCTTTTTCTAGCTCGCTTATACACGAGGCTCTGTCATACCATGCTCTTTGTCGTTATTCAGTATCGACCCGCAGGTTCTCGACCTTGTTTCTATTCCTAGTTCAGTGGTCGTGTGCCTTCAACGAAATGTGAGATACTACAAGGAGTCTGGTGCACGGAAAGCTCAAGTAGGATGGATTGAGCACTCTGAAGACGTCGCTACGGCTTCTTGGTGGAACTCGGGCTCAGGCACAGGGCGCACTCAGCGCGCTGATCCTCACATATGCAATCTAGAGGGTGAGATTAGTGTACCGAAGGATCTCAAGCCAACTGCTAGCATGGGCCATTTTAGCATTTCCGTGAGTAATATATTTGCCCATTCCGAAGATTTTCCGCGTCAAGGCTAATCATACCTATTCTAGTACTCTGTCGTCCTCCGTCCCTTCGATGTTGCAGGTTTCCAGAGTGCTTCCAACTCCGACCTTATGATCTCGGAACCTGTCGAGATCACGACTATGTACGCCAGAGGCCCGCGACCTGTTGTTTACAGTCCTCCAGCTTACGACAAGAACGTCCCAGCGTCCCCACGGGATGTTGGGTTCGTTTCGACTGTCAATCGCGCCGAGGCCGCGGGTTTCTCAAGTGTTCGGGCCTTCTAAATGCACTCTACTCTATCCATACGAAACTTCAAGACTCCGCATACGAATCAAACGATTCACGACTTTTCTATACCCATCATCGCACAATGTTTTCATCCTTGCACATCTCTATCTCCATCATCTCGGTTTCTTTTTCTCTCTATCTGCACATTCATTTGCTATCATCCTTCTTTAATCGCATCGCTTCATGAACCTCAGATGATCACGCAGACATCATCTTGAATGACGACTATGCTGGCATAATGCGGACGTTATATGCAAACAAGACATACCTCGCCCCGCATCTGACTGTTATCTGCTTTCTAAAAGCTAGGCTCTAAGCTTTCCTTGCCTGGTACATTTGTAGCATTATTTTAGCTATCGCTACCGCTCATCACGTTGCTTTTTTATGATTACTGTATTATGGTCTATTGCTTTGTGTATTGGTATATCGTACGGGACTAGCTAGCCTACCTTAATGCAATCAGCAAAGATACGGCTCAAACGGATCTGACGGTTGTGTTTTGAAAGTGCGCGCACTCGTCGACAGTTTCTCGGTAGTATGTGCATAAGTATAAGGTCTGAAGGCTGAGGGCACATGCGCTGTGGAGAACATAACAGTATCCGAGGATATGTTTGAAATTATCATCCTCAAAATTCGGTTTTGATCGGGCTGATTTGCTATAGAGTCGGCCGACCATCAAAGATAAAAACGGAGCCCGTTCGTCTCAGGTGTGATGAAAAGTGTCCAGAATACCATATCCAGCCGATCGAAGAAGCGGGTTTCCACATTGTCATATCAGTCCTTCACGCTTTTTCGCGACTTCATATGTCCTGTGACAAACACACATGCCTACAGCCCTCGCCAATTAAGTCTACACCCATTCAAGAACGATAAACCAATGATCCAAGACGTACAAACGCTGTACTGGGCCTACTCAGTAGAAACACTGTGCATGTGTGTCTTCAAAACACGTTGCAATTTTCTCGCGACAAGGATGGCGTGTGTGGACAAGAACCTAGAGGTGAAAATAGCGTGAACAAGTACGCGGTCGCAGCCTAGATGCATATGGTAAATTCACTTTTGTAACCTATGATGCTCACTGGTTCCTATGGTGCCCTATGCATATGGTGCAGTATGTAAGTAGTCTGTAATCTAGTTAGTACGTCCATACTCAGATATGTTTACAGGAACCGACATGGTACTCTCCAATGGCAATGCTTGTACATCTAAGTTGTTTTGGACCATAAGAGCCAACTCCACGAAATCCCCAAGGAATGATCAGCGCTAACAACTTTGGATCGAGATGCATATAAGTAGGCCGGTTATCCGTTACGAACTGCCATTCCACTCGCCTTTCTCCACAAGGTGCAGTCCTTAGCGGCACTCACACCGGGACCGTTTATCTCTGTTGTCCACATCCATCGCAAATGATATGCAGAATCAAAGCCAGATAGGACCTCCAGCTTATTCGAGGTAAGTCCATGAAAGTCTAGTCATCACCATGCAACAAAAATTGGTTGCAGAAGAATCCCTTCAGCCGCGGCCAGTTCCATATTTTCCGTCGACCCTCAACGGTTTGAACATGCTTTTCATCTTGAACGTAAGGGACATAAGTGGTTGACGCTATACGTCCGGAGTCGGTCAAGAAATGCTACCGAGCCACCCGTCTTTCTAGAGGGGGATGAAATTTCGGGACGGGTGGAGTTGGACCTGGATAAGGTGGAGAATATCAAAGGAATAACTGTCGCGGTGAGTCACACTCTCTTCAGTAGAGCCCGTTTACTCGTCTGTACTGTTCTGAATCTTCGATTTTCATTCTGCACGAGACCGACCACTGTTTTTGAATTTGACAAGCTGACACTGGGAACAGGTACAAGGTGGCACAACAGCCGTAGGACAAGAAGAGCTTCTGTTCCTGGACATTGCCCAGCCCATTTGGACGCCTGATCCCCGACGGAAATCCTCGGATAAACTCGAAGGCCAGCATTCTTGGAACTTCTCGATCACACTTCCCCGACAAGTCGTCGTTTCGCAACTGTCTGGTTCAGGTTCCGAGTCGGGAAGCAGGAGCAGGTCACAGTCGAGCTCAGCGTCAGGCCCACCGACTTTCAATCTGCCACCTAATTTCTCAGAACGTGCAAGCCCGGCATACATTGATTACAAGCTTGTTGTGACGGTGAAACGAGGAACGTTCAAGGCGAATCAGATGTGAGTGCCCGAAGTATTCTGCCTACATGGCCGGCAATGCCATTGCCGTCAAACAAGTGCATGATTGACTGACGGGCCTTGATAATCGTGTGGTAACAGACTTTCTCCGTACTTTGCGTATGTACCGAGGACTACCCCAGAACCATTTTCTCGACTTCGTCAGCGGGCCTACAGGACCAACACCGGTCTGGTCGGTCCAGATGGCGATCCAGAAGGATGGAAGGTCATAGGACCGATTTTGATTCGGGGGACATTGTTTAATGTCAGGAAAGTCGAAGTGCAGTGTACTGTGCGTGACAGTTATTTCTCAGAACTCCCCACATTTGATTAGAATGATTGCATGCTGATGAATTCTCCGGGGCACTGGTTTCTTCTAATTGACAGCTAGCTATTGGGGCGCCGGTATGCTTTTCCATTGTGATCTTTCACATCTCTGATTTCTTCGACAGCTGTCATACCCAGTCAAATCCCCCATACCGTTCTTTATCTCTTTGACTTCTCGAGACTCGGACGACCAAGCACTTGATGTTCTTTCAGCTCCATCGGCTATTAAGCTCTTCCTCGTCAGATCAATGGCTACAGGGTCTGACGCTATTATAGATGACGACTCGGTAAAGAGGAGAAGTAACAACTTCTTCAAAGAAGGCGTGGGTCAAGCCATATTCTGGCCTTCTTCCGAAGGAAGCATGGGGATGAGGCAGCTTCAAGGGGAGCTGGAAATCAAGCAGGGCTTGAAACCGAGCTTTGTGTTTCCGCGATTGAGTATACGGGTGAGTGAAATGGCCGTTATTTCCTTTTCAGTGCTGAAACGACATGACAGTACACACTGGACCTCCTCCCGTTTGAAGCACCCGGTTTTGTATCTTCTTCTGGAGATAAAGAGTATCTTCATTCCGAACGAATAGCAATTACGACTCAGCCTGCTTCTGGTCCAGCTCCCAAGTCGTATGCACCTCCAGGATACGAGAGACCAACAGGAGGTGACTATACTAGGTCAATGGGGATGTTGGAGAATGGCAATCAGAGGTTCTATCATCATGGACGATGAAGAAGACGGGCTGCACTAATGAATTGGAGTTGGACTCTGATACGAGTTTGCAACGAATGTCATGTATGGTAACGAATGGACCCTCTGTCCAAAGACATTTTTGTTTGTAGACTCCTTGGTATTTACGGAGAATATAATGTGTATGATATTGTCGAGGTGTTTTGCGGCTTCATCCAGAAGGGACAGTGCAGTGAGCAGCTATAAATGTATTCTCTGAACGGCATGTATGATGTCGTTCCAACGGACGAATAATGGTGGCGCTATAGCAAGTAGCAATTTTGGCTGCCGGTGATTCCGATGACAATTCCAAAGGGAAAGTGCAATGGCCGTGGCCAAAAGAGAAGTAGAACCGTCTGATAGTTTGCGTGAATAGATCTTAAGGGAGAACTAGAAGATGGGATGAGTTCCTGCATTTGATTGGTCAGTTAAAAGAATGCTCACTTTTCAATTCAAAAAGCCCACGTTCAACTGAAGCCTTTACAACTAATGGATCACACCGCCCAAAACGATATCTAGGGTGGTATACCATGATACCCCACGATACCCTCATGGTATCCGGGTAATGGGGGATGACCATGTTCCATAACCTGGACATTTGGTTATATTGGCATGGACATTCTGGCGACGCAAGATCACTGCCAACAATCGCGTTTCCCCTTCTCTGTCAACGTCTTTGTAGGTCGAGATTGCATTCAGAATTTCCCTGCACTTGATTAATCTATTAAGAATGCTCACTTTTCAACTCAAAAAGCCCACGTTCAACCGAAGCCTTTACAACTAATGAACCGAGATCACTGCCAGCAATCGCGTTCTCTTTTCTCCGTAGGTCAAGAATGTATCCAGAATGAACATCTGCTGCAGCCTTTTTACGAGCACAATCCCTAGCAGTCGGTATGCAGAGAGAGCGTGCGGTTAATAATTACTTCAGCGACGGATGTAATGCTAACAAGCAAAAACGCGATGAATAAAAATGCTGAAGGCAGATCGTCTAAAGATACTCACTAGGAGCCAACATAGCTATTGCACTTGAAGGAACTAACAATCGCGTCTATCCTTCTGGTCAAGAATGCATCCAGAATTTTTTGCTGCAGCCTTTTTACGAGCACAGTCTCTCAGAGAAGGTGCGACTAGGAGGCAGTTCCAAAGATTCACACCAGCGACGGATGTGATGCTAGCAAGTAAGGCCATGAGTAATGATACTAAAGGCGGATCGTTTGAAGATACTCACTAGGAGCCAATACCCAATACCAACAAAAGTTTTATGCTGGTTGGAAGCAATACCAAATGTCGCGATTTCCCCCCCTGCCAACGATTGTGCAAGCTGCAAACGCCCTGCAAGGTTCAAACCTCCTTCTCCCGGATCCTGAAGGTAATCTTCCATGAGACACGATGAAGCCGAGTCCATTAAGAATTTGATATGACATCAACGAGAGACATAGTGCTAGGGTGTAATAGACGATTGCAGTACCCTGGATGCTGAAGTATTAAGGGCAGAGTGTAGGACAGAGGCCATGTCAGAGGCAGGAGAGAATAAATTTTACCCGACGCCACAGTTTTCTAGCGCGTCATTCGTGACCGAGACTCCAACATGCATATAGGACACAAAAATACAATATAATACATTAAATTTCCCTTTCGATTCCCAGACCCTTGTTGGTCGAACACCAAAAGTGCACATCCCCATCAAGCTCACTGTTCCTTTGCAGCATTCTCACCCGCAATCCTCCCAAACACAACCGCTTCCAACAATGAAGACCCTCCCAATCGATTCTTACCATGGACTCCACCGATGACTTCTCCAGCTGTGTTTGGTTTCGGATTCCATAAGATTGGCAGAAAGTCCCAGGGGAAGATGTAAACTCACCAGCATAAAGCCCAGGTATCTTTTGTCCATCTGCGTCGAGCACGCTCGCACTGGCATCGATAGTGATACCTCCCATGGTGTAATGAACGACAGGTGTCATTTCTGCTACGAACAGTGTGTCATCCAAAGTGTATTCGGCATTGTCAAAGTTGGCTATTTGAATATTTGCATTTGTTACTTCAATTGGTAAAGAGAGGTGATAGCGATAGACGTACTCTTTCCAAACGGATCCTTTGCTTTTCCACTTGCATACTCAGCATGTGCGCTAAACGTCTTGGACAGCGTGTCCAGAGGTAACTTTGTATCCTCAACGAGAGCTTGAGCATTAGGATACTTCTTCATAAGTCCTTTTGCAATATAAAAGTCGCCTGCAGATCCACAAGGAACCATCAGCATAAACCCAAAAAAAACATGTACATGTCCTCACTCACAATGCGCCTTCAAAACTTCATACGCCTTGACATTCATCACCATCCTAATAGGTGCCTTGCCAGCTTCGATAACTTGCTGCATTTTATCCGTCACAGCATCCCGTCGGTCTAGTTCGTTTACGAATCTCTCTCCAGTAGAATCGATGAGTAGACCACCGACACTTCGTAAAGCTTCAGCAGCGAGGAATTTGGTTTTAGCAGAAGGATTGGCGGGGTCGACAAAACCTAGTCGCGCATGAGTGAGTGCTTGTGAGATGGTATTAATTGAGATGTCAAAAGGTCTCACCGGTAGGATGGACCTGAATCTGATCCATATCGCACAAGATGCCCTTCTTGGAACCTTTGAGATCCTGAACGAGACGATGCCCATCACCCGTTGCATGACCACCATTCGTCGTAGGCAGCGAGATCAAATCTGGTCTAAACTGCGTCAAGAAACCAGAAAAGTCTGCACCATATCCACTGCCATACGGAATGAGTCAGCTCTCAACAGCCTGATTCAAGGCTGACGCACCCAGTAGCAACAACCACACTCCCACTCTCCACCTTCCTTTCCCCACCCACCTCATACTCTACCCCAATCACCTTCCCAGCTTCTTCCTGCAAAATCCCCACAACCTTTGCATTCTTAACCACACTCGCCTTTTCATCTTGTTCAAGCTTCTTAATCAACGCACTCGTAATCGCCCATCCAGGCGCACCACCCTTGCCTCGATGTGTCCTTGGTATAGAGTGACCTCCTAATCTCGCAACTAGCGAGAGGTCCACGCTGAATTGGGTTGATAACCACGAGATGGCAGAGGCAGAGTTGGATGTGAGAGCGTGGATGAGGTGTGGGCGAGCGAGAGTGGGGCCGGCGGAGGTGGTTGTGTCTGTGGTGCTGGTAAAAATATGAATATTCTGTCGTGACGGATACTACTACTAAAAGCAAACCCACAAAGCCTCCACACTATCCTCGATCCCATTCGCTTTTTGCGCTTCGGTACCAGCTCCGTTTATTCCAGAGCTTGCTTTGACAGAGTTACCTCCGAGTCTAAAGGAAGACAGACAATACTCGTCAGATGCTGCACGTCGAATATAAACAATAAACAATACACACGAAAGCTTTTTATCCAATAAAACCACACTAGCACCATGTTCCAAGCATGTATGAGCAGCACTGACGCCTGCTAGACCACCTCCGATGACAATGACGACGCGTTTGTCTGTGGACATTGTGTTGAAGCTATTCTGATTGCGAGTTGGGAAGAGTCCAAAAAGTCTTGTACGGAATATGTTGCGATCTATTAGAAATCCGGTCCTTGTAAGATAAGTAAATGAATATGATATCTGCATCAGAGCCAACGAAAGCATGGGGATCGTACCTCGCAACAACACCAGCTAAAACCAGCACGGACAGAGCACCAAACAAGTGTAGGTATTTGCGAGAAGAGAACCCAGAGCCAAAAGGCATTCACCGAACTAGCTGATTCTTAGTTTTGCATTTATAATCCCGTGGCTATTGGGTGAGAACACAGTTCTAGAATTTACTATCGACAGAATAGACCACCATAGACTTGAGATTTCATGTCTGGGTTGTTCTGGTGTTGGAGACGAGTGCCAGTCGGGGTTACGAGGATTCTAGATTCGTGGCGACAAGTACACGGTGTAGTGATTGTTGCAAGACAAGTCGAGGACGCGTTTTTGCGATCCACGTGGGGTTTACTTCAGGCACGATGATAGATGAACATTTTGGAATCAATGTTGTAGAATTTATGGTAACTGCAAGCTATTTACCTTTTCCCCGCGAGAACGTTGAGCTCTGTCGTCTACGGATCTGGAGGCCCTCTGAAAGATATCATTGTTCCATACAATGGCGAGCTCAAGTCTAAATCTAATCAAAATGATTAAGATTGATATGATACAAATGGTACAGCCAGGTCTATCGCAAGTATGTGTACGCAAACACGAAAAGAATGAAAGTCATTCGGCAGTAAAAAGAATAAATTACGCCTTGAAGCGTTCTAACTTCCTAAATACAGAGGCGATTCTCCTCCGGCCGTTCTGAAAACGAGTGCGCCCGCAACGGATTAAACCGTAGCAGCGGCCCCACCGGAACTGATTCTCGCAGCCAAAATCAAAATAGCCAATGTCCATCTCTCAAACTGTTCTTTTGACATGAACAAAAGTGCTTGAGAGAGGACAGCTTTGATGATTTGTGCTTGCATGCCCTGTAAGACGCGATGTCAGCTTGAATTTTGGTGCAGAATGGAGTAAGTGGACCTGGTACCACCCGACAAACCCTTCCTTCTGCCATACTCTCTTGAGAATATCAAGTGCACCGGGATGCCTCGAGTGATCGTGGTGATATTGATGAGCTTTGGGAGCGTCGGTGTGATGTTCCACCGCATCGTCTGCGTCCGCGGATCTTGCTTGAATACGGACTTTGGCCATGATGTATGGGTAGGTTACCTATCAAAGAAAGTCAGGTCAAAGTTGCAAAGGAAACCAGTTTATACATACAACGGTAGCCAGAGTCTTACTGAGCGCCCCGACTATAAACGACAACCACGGGGACATATTCTGGCCTGATTTTGCCAACAACACAATACTCTTTACTCTCTCATAAACACCATACGTTATCGCTGGGTTCACTGTCAACACCAGTCCAGGTCTCAGACCGAGCCAAAGACCCGTTACACCCTCTTCCTCAATAATCTCTCGACCGACTGCCAAAAACGATTCATCCGACTCCTCGGAAGATGTCGAATTTTGATTAGGAGCAGGGGTAGCTGCTCTAGACGTAGTAGCTGAACCGGCTTTTGAGGAAGATTTACGTCCCATCCGACCGACTTGCTGTCTAGTAGCAATGACCGAAACGGGAATGGTGAAGATTTGTGCGAGGGCACCGGCTATTGCACCTAGTAAGAGTTCGGTTGCGGTGGAGAGAGGAGGGAGTCTGGAGCCTTTGGGGAGACGGGCGGTGAGTCGGGAGATGTAAGAGTTGCGGACAAAGGAGTAGAAGAAAAAGTAGGCGTATTCTGCGAGGGTTGTTAGTAAACTGTCTACAAGTTGAAATGGAGTGCGCACGCATAGAAAAGGTATTGAGCATGGTAGCACCAAAGCCCTTGTATAAACCAGAAATGCCTTCCTTTTGGAATATCCGGACGAGGACAGATATCATCGAGAGACTGTCCTTGTCTTTGCCTTTTGGCAGGGCCTGTATCCGTGTTTTTGCACTATAGATTATTTGAGTATCAGCACACAGAACCTGTCATGAACACGAACACATCTAGAGGATAGACAACACTATGGAAAAAGGTGAGATTAGCGGTAACGAGAGGCAATGACGACATACGCAGTACTGAAACAACCACCGAGTGCACCAGCGAGGGCAGCAGCAAAGGGTGTGAGTTTGACTGGTTTTGACATTATCGTCAGTGAACAAGTGGTTTGCTTTTAAATTCTTAAAGGCTTCAACTCAGCTCCGGCGCCGGCCAAACTTGATTTTTCCGTAAACACATGACAGATGAATCTCAATTTCCCTCCAAACCTCGACATCTCTCCTTCCGAGTCATCCCTCCAGCACTCTTCATCCAATGCATTCAGCAACGAATCCCAGCAAAAAGCAATTCAGAAGTATGGCATAGCTGGCCGTGTATGGGAAGCTGCATATCTCCTCAATCTATACCTCAACGATTCCAAGCTCACTTTCGATCCGCCCTTCCATAATCGTGGCACTATAATCGAAATCGGTTCCGGTTCTGGCCTCGTAGCTTCCTGTATTGCTAGATCTTTGAACCCGGGAACGGAACTCCTCATTCTTACTGATTTGCCAGAGGTGTGTAAATCTATCCCGCAATCGGCATGTCGATTTATTTTGGGTTAGGTCTGTCCGTTACTGGAAAAGAACCTTGCGCCTATTTCCGCGGAACTGCGAGAAAAGGCAGGTACAGATATGGTACTGGTCAGGCCACTGGCTTGGGGAAATCCTCAACATGCATTCGCTATCGCGTCTGAGCTTCTACGAGTCCGACATCTGACACATATATTATGCAGTGACCTTGTACGTGCCATCGTCTATAATACCTCCCATTTAACCTTTATCTAGGTCTACTCTCTCGAGCTCCTCGCTCCACTCCTACGCACACTAATCCAACTCTCCTCCCCTCCCTTTGTCTCTCCGTCTCGGAACCCCGATCTCCAAATCATCATGTCCTACAAAATCCGTAGCCTCTCCAAAGAAACCCCATTCTGGGCCGCATTCGGCTTGTGGTTCTCTTTCGAACCTGTACTCGTTCGCGAAGATGCAAATTCCAAATGGACACGATTAGGCTCAGAGCTCGAGGGTCCTTCTTTCGTCTTTGTCGCCAGACGACGGACAGAGTCTTTTGGTTGGAGTGTACCGGATGATGACAGTGATTTGTTGGCGGGAAAGGGTATTGTGGATGGAAGTGATCAGGCAAAAGGAGACGATACGTTTGAGAACTTGTTGTTCATGGTGCTGAATGGAGATGACGATGTGTGAATGAAATCTCTGGGGTGTGGGGTAAACCGCTTCATCTATGAGATTCCGATGCCGAACAGACAAATGCGTCAAGATTGCTCCGGCTGAGATGCAGATGCATAGAAGGAAAGGTGCCAAGACCTTACTGCTCGACGCATTAACTAGTGTTGTACTAGAATAATTGCGATGACATGACCAATCCGGATTCTGCCTTGATATTAATTCCACTCATCCTCAATTCCGACCCTCCATAAGACTCCTCGAGGCGCCTCGATGCGATGGTTGCAACACGACCGGGAAGATAAAGACAAAAAGGTCGTGTATTCATTGCATTAATGAATCTCACCGAAATACATTTCCCGATCCTTCTCGCACTGATAGGATCAGCTATGGCGTTGGCAAGGACAAAAAGGAAACTAGTGACGCAGGTCCATAATGGAATTTGGGCGCTCTCTGGATGAATACACGGCTTTTGACAAAGTGAGTCTCTGACCAAAGTCTGCGATAATGTACTAACACCTCTGGTTTCGCATCGTTCTCGTGCAGGCGGCTCTTTGAATACTAAAGAGCACTTTAAGAGTCTTTGCTTTAATATCTGCCCGCACTAAGACCATCCGTACCATCAAGCGGTATCCATCGTAGAAAGACAATAGCATACTTCAACCAAACTGACAGGCGTGCGTATCTGCATCTATAAAAACGCTCTTACCTAGGAACACTTGCTGGTAAGTGCTACATACATGTCAGACGCAGCCTCAGTACTAACTCTACCTCTCTACCAGGCTCGTGCAGATACCAATGCGACGATATACTTGCCCAACTCTGTACCCACCTACTCTCGTCAAAACACCACAACTCGGACTCAAACCCCTCGGTCAGAACATTTGTTCGAGTTGAGGAATGGTAGTAAAGCATGGGCTTTGTTGAAAGTATCGAGTAGTGCGCCCTCGCCTAAATCGTTGCCTGTTTTCTTTCAGGGTGAAAATATTGATTGTGCGCTTGTACTTCGGGCGGGAAGTCGTGGGGAGTCGTCTATACAAACGATCAAGGCAACGGTGAGTGTTCTGCTTACTCTTCTAGGTCTTCGTGCTCAAGACTTGTCTTTACTGGACAGGTGTCTGGTCAAATTATCACTGGTTCAAGATCAGAAGATATACACAATTTTCTCGAGATTGTTCATCCAATCTGGTCGAAAACATTATCCAGTGCTTCTTCTTCCTCGCATGACAACACTGGTAGTCCCAAGCTAGTTGGTGATTGTCACTGGCAATTCTCGATACCTATCCCCAGTGTTGTCAGTCGTGAAGGCGAAAAGGTGTATCATCTTCCAGAAACATTCTCGGATCGTCATTCAGATGTGACAATTCGCTATACTCTAGCTATTCACATAGTCCGTGGCAAGCTGCGTCCTGATAGCGTGTAAGACTCTGCTCACCATATCGAGGACGAAGTTCATTCTAACCTCGACTCTGCAGCATCAAAACTTCTTTTGCATACGTACCAGAGACTCGACCAACTCCAGCCTCGGAGCTCAGACAATTGTCGTACCGCGAAGGGATACCTTTGCTTGGTCCAGATGCGGATCCACAGGGATGGAAAACTCTACAAACTGCATTGGTAACCGGTCGGTTTTTCGAGAATCGTCCTGTGGAGATTCAATGTGCAGTGAGTCTGCCTCGTGCACTGTTCCGAGTTTATTTTTCAAACTTTCTTTGTATAGCTTTCTCTCGCTAAACCTGTGAGAAGAACTCGCTCCCCCGTTTTTCTATTGTACTGACCCATTATTCATTAGCTCAGTTACACTCGCGGCTCCGTAATCCCATTCTACCTCGACCTCTTTAGCATCCACAACCAAGCACTCAAACTCGTCTCTGATCCCAACTCTGTAGTTGTCTGTCTCCGTAGATGCGTACGATACTTTCGTGCTTCTGGGGCTCATAAAACCAAAGTTGCTTGGGAAGAATCGTTTGAAGATGTTTCTAGGGCTTCTCTTTGGGTCCCTTCTTCAAGTAGGAATTCTCTACATGGTGACGATGGCACTACACGTCATCTTGAAGGAGAGATTGCTATTCCGAAAAACCTAAAGCCTTCGTCTAGTATGGACCATTTCAGTATATCCGTGAGTACTCAACTACACCCTCGGACTTTGCACTCAAGTACGATTCCTAGTACACTGTCATCCTCCGCTGCTTTGACGTTACCGGGTTCAAACACACCCCAATTCACATCTCTACTACTACAGATACAAGCTCCTCTTCAGCTTCTACTAGCATACCACTCATCTCGGAACCTATAGAAATCGCTACAATGTACGCGGACGGACCGAAACCTTTGACGTACGCGCCTCCGTCTTATCAGAATGCTAACCCTACGACGAGGAGGGATGATGCGATGAAGATTACTTTGTCGGCTGGGGGGTTGGATCCGATGTTTTGAGGACCTGGATAATTTGTAAGTTATTCAAGCTGGCTTTGTATTCTGTGCATTAGTACAAATCTTTTCGTATGGGATTTATCTGTCATTCGGAATGGCACAGCGAAAAAGATTATTCCGCTTGTATTATAATCAATCACCTTATACTATGTTTGTTTGGGGGCCCCCGGTCTCGACCCTTGATACTTTGCTTTGCCCGTGTCGTCGTCAACTCTTGAAGCGACGTTACTTTCTCTGAAAAGCGAGCTCAACACTGTTATTGACAATCGCAATCGCGAAAAGATAGACGACATTTTTGTTATTCTGCAGAAAATCTGTCGTCCTGTGGTTCGAGTAGGCAGACCAGATGAGTATCGCAGAACTCGAAAGGTCATCAACAGCTTGGGGTCTTGTTTTTGCTATGCTTTAACTGGCGTAAAGCAACTTGACTCTGTGCGCATTCGGAGGATGGAACATGTAATGAAGTGCCGGGTTTTGGTGAGCCATATTTTCAAACGAACTGTGCAACTAATTCTAGATGACACCCAACATAGGCCTAATGGGCGTTCCCTTCACGTTGCTCGGAATGGATTCTCCTTTCAACGACGATAAAACACTCGCACCAAGCAAACTTTGGGGTCGGAAGGAACGAAGGAGGTTTATTAACCGACAACGCCGGACCCTCGACCTCATCCCAAGTGACAGTTCTGCAATGTCTCGATTCCGCGAAAACTTGCCCTTCAGCGATGCGACATTGAATGCTAGAACATCTTACAATCCCGTTGCAAAGTCCTCTCTGGGCTCGTTTGTGATCCGGTTCGTCTCGCCATCTCTTCCAGCCGCGCTTTTCTCGCCTGGACAGGCAAGTCTGCGAATGTCAAGTCCGAGACCGGGTTCGAGTAAGTATAAGTTTCTTTCTCCTGCCAAAGACAATAGCAAGCAAGGCGAATACCTGGGAACGCGTTGAATTAGCTGGTCTCTCTTCAATTGCTTTTTGGACTAAGTTGAATTAGCTCGAGACCTATGGGCTACAAGGTGACAAGAGGACTGCAGGAAGACTCATATAGAAGGAAGAATTTTTAGAGTTGGGAGTCTGCTGGAAGTCCTACTGAAACGACGCTTGTTCTCGAGAATGAGCTGGATCTCTACGATCAGCATCCCCATCCATCGTCTGCGGCAAAGATCCTCCATCGGTCCCTCAGTCAAAGACCGGCGACCCACTCTCCTTGTCGCGGACATTGATCACGATGGCAAAACAACGGGGACCTTTCGAGGACACGCAGGCACTATTAGTATTACCAAAAACACTTCTAACCCTCAGGCAGATCCCAACACTTTCTGTACGTGGGGCACTGATGGAATGACTCGGCTTTATGATCTTCGGCATCCATTACCGGTGCTAACTGTTGAGGGTGACACTGACGGGGGATCTTGTTCCGCTGTCTCTGCTCATCCTGACGGGATCCCTGGTGAAGTTTTCATCGATTAGATTGACGCCCTCTCCAATTGATAGATTTCATTTGATAGTTTTGCAAGTGATTAGACGCTGGGACGCTTACTCTCGTTTGGAAACAACTCGGTGAAAGATTTGGTCTGACATTCTATTCGTAACCCTCTATGCCGTTACTAGTTGTCCCAACGTTGACCATTACGGGTACCGCCGCGCTTAACGTCTGCCAAGATGCCAATGAAGATGGTGGCAGAGCAAGTGTTGGCTACTTTTTGCGTCCGACGACGAAAGTTACTCTTTGTGGGTATGTTTTTGATGCTGGAGATCATCGAATGTATGAGTCTGCTTCTTTCATTTATTCGTTTGGGACGAATGATATATATCAGGACGCTAAGGCTGATGTGAGCTGCCCTACGGAGGCAATGAGTTTGAGCAAATGTAGACACCTCTCAGAAAAGCGCCGGAGCGCAATGAGCGCTTTGATGACAGTGGGCGAACGGTCACGTGCTCTGGGTTGTTCCACCATGCAGTCCGACGATACCGAGGTCGAAGTCTACGAAGCGGTTTATTCCGGGGTATTAGTATGTCCGGGAAAGAAATAATCAGTTCACTACAATGCTCAGGTTGATGGAATGCAAGTCAGGAATAGCAGTCATGCGCAGACGCGACGATTTTTTTTGTAAACGCCACTCAAATCTTGAAGGTAGCAAGGCTAAACCAGGGTTTGGATGCCTCTTCCAGCAAGAAATTGTATCTAAAGGTGATAGAGTGCAAGGAGGTCCCAGTAAATCTCAAGGGATTTGGTGAGTAACTGCGTCTCGAGTTTGCTTGGTCGAGACTGATTTCGCCCAGGGTACTTACCTCTCGAGCGAGCGCGGTGTATTGCTCACGATAACGGTGTCTGGGATATTCTAACCCCACTCTTTGACTATGTCCCAAATTATGATGCATTTACTACTGGATCGCCACTCTTTATGCCTCTTACTGCCTCTTACTGTTAACGGAAGCCTTGGAAATGTAGCGACATCTCGCAACTTTGAAACACTCCTGATTCAGCTCTCAGTCTTTTACTCATGGGCTTTTCATCCTCTCCACCTCGAATCCTGGGCAGTATCGGTCCCCATTTTCATTTGTCTCTGCGAATCAATATGAACCTCCAACGTCTTGTATACCTCCTAAACGACAACGGTCAATGTCTGTTGTAAAGAACTCTGTCGAAACAGAAGATTTGGAACCCTTGACTCATGCCAAGCGCCCCCGTGTGTTGTCCTCAAAGACGGAAGTGGATCCCTCGAAGGAAGCTACAAATGTACGCATGATACGTCCTTCGGTCAGTAACACAAACGAAACGTCTCTATCTGAGCTCTCAAGCACACACGAGAGCAACATCTACACATCCCAACCCGAACGTCCACAAAATGCTAATGTTATTCTCAATCTCTCTCCCAGCTTTACGTTTACTCACACTCATGACCCTGATCATGACTCAGACGATGAGTCGGGCGACCTTACCCTCAAACCTGAAGCTCCCGGTCTCTCCTTGCGGACAAATCATTCGGATTGTCAATCATCGCTTGTACCCGCTGCCGTGCGTCCTTTCTGGTGGACGAACAGAGTACAAGCCAATTTCCGCCTGCCAAAATAGAGCAGACAATCTAGTACATTTTGCCGCCACTGGCAGCATGGCCACTCGTAGTACATGCGACCTGCCATAATCGACAATTGCACTTTACTGTCCCTACACAACATTCACTTCACAACCGATGTCATCGTCTGTAAATTCAGCTACAAAATAGAACGTGTAGATCTCGTTATTGTATCGAAAATGGACTGTATTTCTGTCTGTAATAACGCTTCCCCGGTATTCCCCATTGAGAGCTCCTTCATGACAAGAGTCATTCAAGGTTATACCAGCAACCTATCAAAGTCAAGTCTGCGTGTCCGCATGGTGTATTGGCCTCTAGATCTTTCCTTCCAGCTGACATATACAGAACAGGCCACTTTTTCCGCTCCGGCCGTCCGCGAAGGAGAAATCGCATTCGTGCAGTCGCCGTTGCTGGACGTAACCCATTTCTGAATCAGAATACCATTTATAATTACCAATGCAGTATGTTCATGGTTAGCAATCTGGTTATTCATCAGCTGCCTCAGGTCCAACAGCTACAATGGATTTTTCAGCAACCGGCAAACTGCTATTCGGTGGTTTCCCGTTCATCAACACGCTTCACAACAAATTGCTCTTTCCCAAGCTATAATGTCGTCAACTGTACCGGGGTCTTTGGGCTCGACCATGCATAAAGCCATTTGCCACGAAAGCCTAGCGTTGTTAATTTTGCGGGTGTTAGCGGGATGTGTATCGTCGTTCTGCCGAGATAAGTGTTCCTTGCGTCCAACGCGTATCAGAAGATGTAAACTTGCAACACCGTAGATTCGAGGATGATTATCATAGTAAAATTTCTACCGGATAGAACATCGTGGGTTACCTGGCAAGGAAGTCGAGCTGATCGGAGTCTGCTCACCTGGATGATCGTCAACGCAAGAAGACATCTAACTTCAGATCAACTTCCAAATCATCATGATGCTTACAACGTGACTACGGTAGCAGTTGAGCAAACGTACTAACCAGTACGATTTGCCAAGAATACTGAAGGAGGGCTAGATGAAACTAGCAATCTCATAGTTGGCCAAGTGTTGGGTATTTGTCGATTTCAACTCGGGAGAAATTTAGGTGGGCAGTGTAGAACCGAGGGTGCAAGATTGAAGATTCAAAATGGCCTCTAGAGTTAGACGGGCTTTCACGGTTACGGTTCCAAGTTCCAGCCGTATTTTTTCTAGAATAGAGACCTCTATCGTCATACCCATGTGGCAAAGCGAATTTAGCGAGGCCTAGTACTGTGGACGATCACCATACTTAGTAAGTACTTACAGAAGATTTGAGGGTCCGGAACAGTAGCCTCACGTCATTGAAAGCTCAAATCATCCAGACGTATCAGTCTTTCCAAGTCGACACCTTTCACTTGCAATTGCTTATTGACCCGCCGAGCCTCCCGTACCACCCCGGATGATTAATTCATAACCACATACCGCTCGGCGATCTCGGTCTCGGCCTTGCCCAAATAATCCTAGAACTTTCCTAAAATAAGAGCATGATATCATCACCTGAGGTAGGTAAATACCTCGCGATGATTGTTTGCAGTCCAAGAGTAAATCGGATGTCGGCTCTTGGCTATACTTGTTCTAAGTACATACGAAAGCTAAAAACGTTCCAGTCGCGTGCTTATCGGTGAAATCCATAAGTACTAGAGGCAGTCTAGATCCCGGTGGTAGGTATTTGCGTCGATATTTGAAGTATAGAGGAGGCGAGGCGACCCACTCAACTCCTTGTACATGCGAAGCCTCTGCTTGCTTCTCAATACCAACTTTCCCTTTTCTGAATGATTCTCTCACTCGAGGTCTTGAGTTTTGATTCTTTTCATTCATTTGAGGTGCTTGAGGTGCTTGTAATGATTGTGATCCTAGGGTGGGCGGATGAAGACTTCGCGAAGCACTTGAAAGACGCCAAACACCCGAGGTGCACAGCCGAGTCGACCTTCTAACCAAAGCAAGGGATCTTCCTGTACCGTCCATGTGAGCCCTCTTCAAGAAAGAGTAGAGTTTAGGAGGCTCCTTTGACCGTCACCTCTATACATACCGGTAGAAATTTGGAACTTGACGATCAGAGAGGCATTGGAAGATCACACCTTCCGCTATTCCCCCTATTCGATGCAAAGTAATGAAAGTTGGAAAGACCCGAATATAGTCCACTCAAATTGAGCAATATGAACAGCTGCTGCCACTCGATGATAAGCATAAGAGACGGAATACATACTCAATAAGATTACCATCCATTGACTGAACAATGAAAGATTGAATCATTATCTTACCTATGTCGTACTACCGCTGCAGTGATTTTTGATATGGATGGTTTCATTCGAGGCTCTAACGAAAAGTTTCCGGACCCCATCTTGAGGCTTCAGCAACTTCTGGATCAACGGAGAATTAGATTCCTAAAGGTTAGTAGATGTTGAGGCTTGAAGCTTGAAGCGCCGCAGCGATGAGTTTAAGAATACTGCGCATTCTTATGGCTGGTCGCAGTCATACGCAGTAAAAAACGAAAGGCCAACAATTGTTTTTCAATCGTCAGGTGGTGAGGCGGAAAAAGCCAGGCAATACATATGCATTGGTGATGTGTTTACTATTCAGAGTTGAATGAAGGGTCACCGGTCACCTACAGCTTGAATGCATGTTTCGACGGTCAAGAGATGCCGGAGCCACTGGCGATTTTGTTACTAAAGAATATGCTACGGAAAGAACGCTGTCAGCAAGTTTGTTCGGTCATCACTGTCTGGTGGCAACAGAACAGTCACAAAATAAATTCTAGGGAAAGAGGGTTTGGGACACTTTACCTATGCAATAGAAATTGATTATCATCATCTGGGGAATACAGAGAGGATGTCAAGATGATCACTGAGCATCTTGAGAAACAAGTCTACTTACGGCCAAATCGGATTCGTGTATTGGTCTGTATGCTTCTGGATGATGCGTGTATGACGGCGTTTTGGAATCATAGCATTTGAAGTCTTGACGGTCAGCGATTGGTGGACAATGGTCGTCAATGAAAGTAATCTAAGGTATAGATGGGGCTTGAACGGCTTCCTCTGAAAAGTGGGTTTCCTGCGACCAGTGTTCCACACTCGCGGGACGTTGTTGCGAATTGGGATCGTGGAAAATGAACGGACAAGGCATGTTAGCAGCCCAAGACCCCCAAGATATTGCTGCCTCGATGGGCAATAGGATCACAAGGTCCATTAGGATGTAGAGAGCCAGGAATCAGAAAGATTTATTTATTATAGGTTACCATTGGTAATGGTTGCGGTCCCGAGATATGAGGTCGTAGTCCAGCACGAGCCTGAATCGATCCTGGGATTATAATACTGAAAAATCGCCTAGTATTTCGATCGAAGGTTGACCCTTTGGGAACGAGGACTTGGATGTCATTGATCAAAAATGAATCTACATAGCAATTGCTCGGAGAATTGGATCGAGATGCCGGTATGATAGTGGGCAGACATTTATAGAATCGCTTATGAGGCGCAATGGCGGGTCAAAGGAAAGAATCGGAAAAGGTCGAGACTGATACCACCTGATACCACGCGCCTTCTTACGCGCCGGTCGTAGTAAGGCCATCAAGTGTTGGGATAGAAATTGAGTGTCGGTAGAATATCGACTGAGAAGGGCATGGATTTACATACACGGACGTCCTTCTGTACATGTGTAGAGATTGAGTTTGTGGATTGACACACGCAAACACAAACAGTTAGGAGGATGGGATAGACTCGACCGGAGAATTCAAGAGCCGGGAGAAGCAGAGATTGTTGACTAGTAGGGAATGAATGTAGTTTATAAGAGAGCGGGAACGGATGCATTTTGGGCTATTCTTGAACTTGGGTCTTCGAAGCAAAGTGAATTGCGAGACCGTTGAGATCTGCCAAGCAGGGTAGAGGATCATCCCGTCACAACTCAGCTTCATATGACATCTGTGGCTACCATTCCGAAGGAAGAAAGCTCTAGTAGAACGCTTTGCAGTAAAAATTACGGAAGATTCTGGAATGTAAGCAGTTGAGGGTCATGGTATTAGAAGAGCAAGAACAAGGGTCACCACAAGCGGGAAGAGGGATGTGCCGTGAGGGCCGGCCCGACGGAATTTTAACTCCATCCAGAGCGAAATTGGAATCCATCAAATGCGTTTCATTTTCGTTGTTTAGTTTCCGTCCATTCTATAAAACATCCTGGCTTTTCTATGCTGAACCCTTTTGAGCTGTAACTTGAATGTCCACCACAACGTTGATGACCTCTTCATATCCGTTCCTCCATGGCAGCACTTCCTCCCTTGTTCCAGGCCAATCAACCACCAGTCTTCCTGCCTACAGTCGTCTACCGACGCCCCCTCTGCGACCACGGACACCCCGGCCTAAAACGGAACATGTCGTGGAATTGTCAAACAACTCGGGCATGGGCGGAGCTGCCTCCAAAAAATCAAAGCCATGGGCTGTCTTGAAAGTCTACAGCAACGCGCGCTCGTCGAAAAGCCTGCCGACGTTTGTCGAAGGCGACAAAATCACTGGGTCTGTTACGCTGGACTTGGGTCATGGTAGCTGGATCAGCGGAAGCAATGGTAGCGGTGATGCAATTACGTCTGTGAAGATCATGGTCAGAGGCGAGATTGCGAGTGGAAACATCAATTATTGGGGAGGGAACAAGACGTTTCTGGAGGTGTCGACCCTGTTGTGGTCAAAAGATGCACACAATGCAAAGTTGTCGGGCGAACAACACTGGCCTTTTTCTGTCTCGTTACCGAAGCAAGTTTCATTGTCTGAGGGGGATAGGGCAGAGGAACAACAGTATGTCTTACCACACACTTTTCTGGAGCGTAACATCCGGGCTAGCATACGCTATGATCTGGTCGTACACATCACACGTAAATTGAGACCAGATTCCAAGTGAGTAATTTATATTGCCGTTCTCACTGCGACTGATTTATTACAGCCTTCAACAAACCTTTGTCTACATCCCCGCCATTCGTCCCGACCCACCATCCCTACTTCGACAACTCGCTTATCAGGAAAATTCGCCTCTTGCTGGGCCTTCTGTAGATCCAGAAGGTTGGCTAACACTCGCACCGGTCAAGTCCCACGGGACCGTCTTCAGTTCTCGCACAGTGGAGATAACTTGCACGCTCTCGTTGGCTAAACCACTTTCGTATACACGAAATTCCGTGTTACCTTTATCGCTACTACTAGAATCCAATGACAGGCAAACTTTGGATTTATTAACAGCCAATCCCAATTCTGCGATAAATTTACGGCTTAGACGACAATTGGATGTGATGAGAGGTGATTCAGTTCGATCTCCGGTATGGAATTTGCCCAGCCAAAAGGCGGAATACATCGTCGATCTTGGAGAAGCAGTCTGGTGGGCATCTGCGGATGGAGACGTGAGCGGAGAAGGAAGGGTGCGCCTCGACGGGGAGATTCCCTTGGCGAAGGATCTCAAACCGTCAACTTTGTTCCCTCATTTTAATGTTGAGGTATGCTTGTTTTCTCCCTTTGCACCAGTCCCTACACGCTGACGTACTTCGTTTCTCCTTGGATCTAGTATTATGTCGTCCTCCTACCCTTCACCGTAACAGGCTTCGCACCTTCGCCCTCACCATCTCCGTCGCCGTCCCCAACTCCCTCCTTCTCTCCTAGTAGCCATTCTTCACCCCATTCTCATCCAAAAGCTAGGACTAGGGCGAATTCGCGTCCATCTACCTCTCCAGCATCTTCGTCTGCTCCGATGCGGTCTACGTCATATACACCATCCTCTTCCTCTGGACAATCCCTTGCGCTCCCTGCACGTTCATCATCATTCACACCGCGACCTAGCACATCTCCTTCCCCCAATGCCCACTCTACTTCCCATTCCCCATCACATCTTACTCCCAGTGGAAATTCAAACTCCAATTCAAATTCAACTCGTCCTCTCTTAATCCAGCCAGTAACGATTGCTACTGTTTTCGCGAAAGGACCGAAACCTATTTCGGGGAAACCTGATACGCATAACCAATCTCGCTCTCATTCGCATGGAGAAAGGCACGAGCGAATACACGGGCAAGGACATGGGAACCCGAATAGTCACTTATTGGGAGTACAAGGACCGGGGCCGGTCTACGACTCGTTACCGCCTGGGTATGAGGATCATGTGTAGGAAAAATGACCCTAGTAAGGATCAAACTGGATCAAAGGATGTAGGGTGGATGTAACTTTTAAAGCAAGTCTTGTACTTGCAATTCGGGTGCGAAAGCTTCTTTATATTACATTCTGGGCTATTAGGCTATCATGCAAGCTAAGTATGTATTTATACTTGCTTTCCATCTCCTTCGTTTCTCAAGGTGCCGAGTTTGGTTGTTGAAGTAAATTATCCAAATCAGTGTTGTTGCATTACCATTACACCCTCTTGCATTTGTGCTACATTCGTTTCTGTACCTTTCGCTTCGCTTTTCGCATGCTGCTTTCATACAATTCCGTCCTCACTAGCTATCTGTATCTACATGTACTATCTCAACTTAAAAGTTATTTAATTTTCCGGATTTTGTCACTACTGCTAATAGATAGTAAAATTATCACAGCTGCTACGTATACATCTGGCCATGGGCCGCTTAAACCTGAGCTGAAAAGCACATTCGCCGGTTCAACAACTTGACATCTGAGCTATTGATTTGATGCTTGCGGCACTTGACACCCATGGTTATCGTGATGATACGACTCAAAACGACCATCGTTTGGGCACCAAAGACCCCGTTCTGCTGTGTGAATGCGTACTCGTTCATCGGACGAGCTTGTCAAAGGTCTCGAATTCAAGGTTTTGATTGATTTGATAGCCTGTCTGTCGTTGCATGGTTTATGATATTTTCGCGACTTTGTCGAGAAGAATTAATGAATTCTTCGCAAATCTCAGCTGGAAATGCGGTATCTACTGTCCCGTCCCTTCGACTTTGCGTTAAGCCGCCGAGACATCCATGGTCCGAATCAAGCCACGGTCCCTTGTCGTATGTATTACTCAACACCTGTCATGCCAGTCCCAGTGAAGCTCTTGTAAGGGATACCTTCGTTGCGTGTCCCTGGAGCTTAGACTAACGTCGACGTCTCCACTTCGAAGAAAAGGAACGCTAACTAGTACCAGAATATGACCTTGTCCACCGATCTAAACTCGGTGGCGGTAAACTCGGCCATTCGGAACAGCTTCGCACTTTGTATATATAGTACAGGTTCCAATCCTTTCAACGCTCTTCTTCAGATGCAGATGCACAGCTATGCTTCGCGACTGCTTCTGTGTCACGAAATGAAATATAGCGGGTTTAATACAAGAATATACAAACATGAATGCCAAACAAAGGTTGCTGTGAACCCAGACAAAACGGGACGCAGATCAAAGCTGGAAAGAATACATATGCTGTAAAGAAACAAACTCCCGAACGCATGGAACTGACGATCATTGACAGCATTGTATGATATCCCAAGTGGTACGTTTTAAAGATCAGAGGGACGTGATATGAAGACGAGGATAAGCAGGCCTATTACAATCAAAAAGGCCTGTTTCAGGCAGTGTCAAAAAGAAGAAAGATCACATCAGATTTTTCTGCCCAGAAACCTTTACGAAAGTGATTGCACTCACGAAAAATTCCATGGCTCCACCTAGTTGAAGGACTTCCAAGCCATGCTCAAGCTGAATGGCAATGCCCTCGTCTTCGTGCCTGTTCGCATCAGCGGGCAGCTGGTGATGTTGGTCTAGTGGAGGGAGCGGTGCTACCTAGATAACATGACAATGAGACTTTATTCTGAGATCAGACTGATTTGAAAAGTACTCGCCGCTTCCAAAAATTCAACGTCTGCCCCGACGTGCTGGTCGTTGCTGAGCCGCTGTCCGTAACAATATATGCGAATAAGCCACTTTGAAGAACTATGAAGGTACTACGCACAGTTGGAGGAGAATCGAGAGAGCATAGAACCCTTCTGTAGGGATGATGAGCTCGGAGAAGACGGCCGTTTTGGGTTGGATCACGAAGCACAAGGCGGGTACCACGTCCAGAATCCATGACAAGAGGACAAGTGACTGGATGCCGGGGACTACACACGGTAGATGAAAGCCACGTAGAGGGTGGTTGGCAAAGCTTTCGTGATTACTTATGATCAAGTGACCAGAAACGTAGAACTAAAGGAAATTCACACAAGTGACGCGTTGAAGTTGGGTAAACACACCTTTAAAGCACTGCCAATGAAACGTCTTGTTCCGCCACTAAAATTTCCCCCTTTCCTCTCTGCTGCCAGGATCCATCGTGACGAGCAACTTTTCAACATTTTAACTGCGTGTTTTGAAGATACCCAGACCAGAACAAAGCACATCCCTCAAGCCACCCCCATCCTCCGCTTATTTTGCCAATGAGTCTAAGAAACAGCGGGCTTGACGCACACGATGGAAATGCTGGAAACGGAGCTGTGCTTGTCAAGATCGTACTCTGCTTTTATGAAGAGGAGACAGCGAAATTGAGGAACGACCGTCGGCATCTGAATGACGTTGGTACGTCGGACACGTTGGGAGTAGAAAGGATGGCATTTCCTCATGACAATGACACTGCCTTTGACAGAGGTATACCTGGCAATATGGCTGATATTGACATCTCGAGTCAACCTGAGCCAACATACTTCACAGCTACGGTTATATCCAAAGCTGCATCCAAAACTGTATATGTTTTTACTTATGCCTTGCTTCCTAGCCATCCTCAACCACCTCCTAGAAATCGATATCCCGAAGCAAAAACATAAAACGACTCCGGTCTTAACTTGCCCTCGACTTGGGAGGCGACTGGGTACAAAAATGACTCGACATAGCACTGGGTACCATTGTAATCGACCACGATACAGAATACGTTGGAAAAAACGTGTTTCCACATAGACAGGGCTACCGGTGTGACTTCAAGATAATGAAAACGCAAGACTGGCCAACAGATTGATTGCAAGCACAAGTACAAGAAGCAGATAGCATTCCGAATCCGAGTATTGTCGTGAGGTTGTGAGCACAGTACCCAGCGTCGTTGATCGCTACAATTAAATTGTCGGTTAATGCTGGTGTATGAGCGAACTAACTGAACGTACCATATCTCGGCCTGCTATCCTGGTATTATATATCCCAAACCATCGCAATTACCAAAATGAAGCTTTTTGGCACGTAACTTTGTGAACGTCACCCCAAGCATCAGTTGGAGTTTGTCCAAAGAGACTATGGTCTCCTAATGCTGAACTGCCACAACGAATATTGGGACCGCAATTTCAGCGTCATGATGGACAACGAGACAGAATATCCATATTGTCTTTTCTTGGTACATGCAGCTACCTATGCATCTGCAACGTTGAAGGATGGCATAATGGACGAAGTCATGTGTCGAGACGTTGTACAGTGAACAGTTGCGGATTCTGAGGTGAATTGAAGAATCAAGCCTTTACTATAGCTGAAGAGTTGTAGGCAAACACAGAACGAGCCTGAGGATCGTGGTTATAGAAAGAAAGCCGTGACTCGCTTCTAAATTTCCAACTCAGCCTTTGTCCCTGGCCAGTCTTTTTCAATAAAATACATGAAATCAATCTTCAAACGGATTTTAATGTCCTGTACTCAGCATCGAATTCGAATAGTGAGAGCTATTACAACGAAGCACGCTGTCGCTATATTCTGTATGTGTTTTCCAGTTATGCATCGTCTGATTGAAGTGCGTAACCCTGAAGACTCCTTATTACGCAGCATCACCTTGCAATGACTCTTCCCAGCTGCTTCTGTGGTGAAGCTATTGCATACCTCGGCATAACCTTCACCGCGAACCTCTCTCAGTCGTTCTGCAAGATATTGGGTGCTGGAGCCTTCGAGGTATTCGGTAGCTTAGAAGATCTGTCTGATCGCGGAATATTTCAGCAAATGTGAGTAAAGAGCGGAATATACTGGGCTGAAGTGCTTTCAATTTTACAAGACTTTGCTGAGATGAGATTTAAGGGAATAGGAATACGGTTAGAGCCAGGAAGTTGTCGCATAAGGCGTTCAAGTCGAGTTCGCCCGAATATCTGCGAAGGTGTTGACACGGTCGACACGATAAGAAACGGGGTCTTTCACAAGGAACGGCACAATTTGCCTTGCTCTCATCCACATCGGTATCAGCAGCTGTGACCTCAAGCCGGAGCAACTGCTTGAAATAAGGTAAGGTCCTTCACATACGGGTTGCTTACTATGGCTTGACTACACAGGAAATGACATGCTGGTATCCCCAGGTTTATGCCGCCTGGTGAGTAGCAACTTTTTAGTGCTCCTTCGGTGGTCCTAACTTCATCTTGGTTTGTTGCAGAATGTCCCTCTATAGTTTTCCACAATCAACATTGTGTTCCGCTCAACGAGACATCTTAAGCTATTGGTTTTGCTTTCAATGTTCTGCAGAGCTTGGCACCCTGCATGCCCGAGATGCTCGTTTCAAGTCGGAGACCCCGTCCCGCGACCCGGATAAGGTCAAAGCACCTGTAACAGTTCTTTGTCGAAATGCCGAAGCTCATTGACAATCAATCCTACCTTGCGCATGCCTCTTCGACCGTGTACGGAGCTTCTTTTTGAGGAAAGGGACTCTTCGCCAAGCCGTTCAGCATGTGAGACCAGTGCATCAGTAAATTCCGGAACGGAAGATAACTCATGGCACGTGTGCCAATGAACCGCCATGTTTCCGCGATAAGACGCTCCATCAACATGCAATGCCATCAACTGCCTTTGCGAAGTCAAATTGCCATGCAGTATCATTTGGTATCACGCAAATCAAAGCTGGCATTTATTATTCGGTATGGCTGAGCAATGAACGGTTCTTGCAATTATGTAGTCATTATGTCTGCTTCCTGATATCCTCTTGTCATTGGGCATCAGTATGGGAGCGGCCTGGACATTATTATAGCATACTGTATTGAGATCATAATTAAATGAAAGGTGTTGTTATAAGGGCAAGCCCAAGGAACGAATTCCAGTATCCATAAGAATATATATGGGTGATTGTAGGCTGACAGTTACATAGATGCATAACCCGTGTCCTCGTACTCTCCATTCTCCCCGTCGTCTGGATCAGCATTACCCTCATCTCCGTCACTTCCAGAATCAGCCTCATAATCATTATGATGGTCATAATAATCAACGTCATCTTCAAGTTCCTCGTTCTCCTCATTGTCTGGGGGAGGCTCTTCCTCGTCCATATTTCCGTCGGCTTCTGCATCTCTATTATCTTCAATATCGTTAGCCTGATTAGGGTTCTCAATTCAGATGGGTTGACAAAGAATGTCTTCATCGTCGTCGTCCTGGTCTAGTAAGGGCGCAGAATCCGAGTTGCCGCCACTGTCCAGAGTACCATATGTACCTTCAACATGCCCTATGCCACCTCCAGAATATCGCATGAGCATGTCTCTATCAACGAAACTAAAACGGGCAGTGAGATATATAATTTTTATGTAAGTAAGCTGAGAAAACATACATGTTTACATAGTAATTCGCCCAATCGTCAACCTCTCCAGGATGGCAAGCAGCAGTGGCAACTCGGGTACCAAGCAGGCTTGAGGTACGGCCACCTTGGAAGTCTGGAATGAGATGACAAGCTCGAATAACCAAGGACGGGTCCAAGAATCCAAATGCATATGGATCAGTCTCTGGTACGAAGCCAATTTTAGGCAGTTTTGCCTCTCGAAATGAGGGCTGATAATCCGGTTCGTCTCCAAACCAGCGGACCCAAAGGAACTCCATACGCTGTTGTGAGGATTTGGGTTTCCCCTCGCGTGTATCAAAGTATACCACATCAGCATGGAAAACTCCCAAAACCCTAGCGTACCAAAATGGATGTGCATTTAGAGCTGTTTCGGGTGACCGTACCATTACTGTACAATGGTCAGTGCGAGGGTTAATCACATCTTGATCGCGACGGACGTCGTAAGTGGTGTAGTTGATGCGGAAGGTCTTGACGCTAAAAAATTGGTTCTGCACAATGGCGACCTGTTCAAGTTCATCGTCATTAAAGTCATCATGGGTATCGCCATCGAATTCACGCCTCTGTAGGCGTCCGAGAAGATGAGTACGCAGTTTTCGCTTGAAATGCTTTATTGATAGTATAAACTTTGATTAGTGCGACATAAAAATAATATCACTGGCAGTAACACACCTTCTTAGCTGGGTCCTCAGGCTGTTGACAAAGCCACTGATGGAAGCTGACATGGTGATTACGATCCTTTGAAATAAAATGATGGATATTCAAAGGGACACGAAGATCGTCAAGATGAGTACTTCCAGCAAATCCGACCAGGTGGCTGTGGACTTGGGATTCCAAAGGCTTGAGAGCTGCCTTGGCTTTGACGTTTTCCCGTTTCGAAGCTTGTTTGGCGTTCTCCAATAGGCGAACACGACTATAGCGGTTCGCAATCTGACGTTCTGCATTCCGTTTGTTGCTGACACCATAGTAACGTTTGACAATTCGATGTGCGAGTTCACCCTAAAGGAATGATTTCGTGAACAAGGAACTTTAATAGCACATAGATACCTACAGTCTGCGTTGAATAATTGTCGGTAGTACCAAAGGTTTTGATTGTCTGAACATAATCGCCAAGTGCATGCCATTTATAAGTGAAAAGATTGAGTGTTCGTCGCTTTCGCTGATTGGAACGTTTCGAGACTTTGCCTTGGGTATGAGAGTCAACCTGTCTCTCTCGACGTGTTCGTGCCTCCTGTTCCCGTGGTAACTCAACAGTCTCGAACTTTGAGCACGTTTCATCACGAAATTCTCGCATTGCCTGACCCAGTTCTTCGGTGGCAACCTCCAATTCCTTGAGCGTCAGGTCTGTGTGAAGTCGAAGTTTAGCCAGACCATGCCAGTGAGCGAGCCGAAACAAGACAACAAAGAGTCGGTGGTTGTCAGCCTCATCCAAAAGAAGCCCCGCACACACGGGGATTGCACACTGAGACCTCCAAGCATTAGTGACGCCGAGTAATGGTAATATGCATATACATTACCTGAAGTAAGTCTTCAAAATCTCTTGCTGCCAATTTTTTCATTTCGGACGCATTCGTGGCAAAATGACGGATTGTCGAGTGTCCAAATGCTGGTACTTGGCGAAATCTGACCAAATATTGAGTGTACCATCACAAATTCATACAAAATAATTTAACCTTTGATCCAATTCTTGAACCTTTTGAGCCCCAGCTGGACCTTGTGCATATAGAAGACGTATTAAATGCGTAAAAAATGCTTTCCATACACCCAATTCAAACTCATGTAAAAGATCGACAGCAAGCATTTGGCATGGATCAAAATCGAGATGACCCAACCTCTCTACAAATGCATTCTAGTTCATTAGAGGTGAGTGGAAGAACAATCAAAGAACGAAAAGAACTCACCAGTGTTGGCACTGAAGAGGTGCTCTTTAGAAAGTCTTCTACTTTCTTACCCCGAATTGGCGCCCCAAGTTGGAAGATTAAACGACGAGCTTTTTCGACAGACCTCTTCAGATACTTCTGAACATTGTCCAAGCGGTAACGCAAGTCTTCAACCAGTCCCATACGATCAAGCGATGACTTTGGAATCATACAGCGAGGGCAAGGACACAGCCCTTTATCTCGCATAGTAGCCAACAAAACTCTGGGACAGACATAAATGTTTAGTTCTGGATCGCAGGAATAGACTCACTTCTCAGGATAATCTGCAGAGTATGTGAAGATTCGAGGATAGATTCGTCGTTCTATACCATCGGCACATTTAATCACAATGCCAAATTGATATGCATGAACAAATTCGTCATCCAAGAGCAGTTGCCAGACTTGATGCATAAGCTCACGACGGCAGTGAGTCAGTATATCACTCTTCTGTGTCCGCCATTTCGAATGGAACCCAGAAGCAAAATCCCCAAAGTTATCGGGAAGCTATGATTATGATCAGAACGACTGTATATCAAGTGAATGGTATACTTACTGAAGGGATGTATGCTAAGTGGTGACACGCTCCTGAGTTTGGAAGTGCACAGATATATTTCAAGAGATTTCCGAACATAATATAAACAGGCCAAAGCTTTGCGACACCAAAATTGGTCAGGTGTGTGGAATCTGACCAAACCCTGATCCCAGCAACTACTCGTTCTCGCTTGCAATCCAGATCATCGAGAGGTAGCGGTGCTCGTTGCACCTGATCATGTTCTCGGATGAACGCCGGTGATGTGTAAAGTTCCCCGTGCACCCGAGTTGGATGTTCAGAGCCGGGTCGCTGATGATAGTATTCGAAAGGTGACAAATGGAATTTCTTGGCCAACGGTTCCGAAAATGCAAGTCGAATAGTCGAAATAAGATTAGCGTGAAGAAGACCGTCAACTACGAATTCAGCAGGAGGAACAGACTTTGAGCCAGAGGGAACCTTGATGGTTACGCTGGATTTCTTCATTCCAGCTGCAAAGGGAGGATCTCCAGCTTCTAGCTCTGCTTCTGCTGCTCGGTTTGCACGTTGATTTTCGGTATGCGCATTGAAATTTTTTAGGTCGTCTGGTTGAAAGGATGGGCTTCGGGCTTCATCAATAAAAGGTCGGATAACGTCCTCGACAAGCCGATTGACTTCGCGCTCGGATTTTTGGGTACTTCCGGTATTCATCCAGTGCATAAGATTAAAGGTGAGCATATTTCGGAATGGAAAAGGTGCTGTTTGTCTACTGGGAGTGGTGTCCGGCTCACCAGAGGAAGGTTGGTCAGAGATTACTGATGTTTGATTGAGCCGTTGGTTTTGTAAATCTTCCAGTAACACAGCAGAGTCGGGATCGTAAGAAGGTCGGTGAGGATACACCCGAAAAAGACCGAAAGCATTGACAAGCGTCTTGAGACGGTCACGAACAATAAGTATTACTCGACGGATTCCTCGAGGAGCACCGTCAGTCTCAATTATAGGTGCCGTTTCGGGAAGAAAATCTTGGTAGCGCCTCGGAAGACGAGATGTACGACCCGATGCAGTCACCTTCACCGGTTCCTCCATGACAGGCTCTTCAGGCACAATATCTGGAGTCGTCGGATCCGGAAGCAGAGTACTTTCGGGTCCGATTCCGATGCTGTCGACATCCATAGCAAAAGTGTCCTCCTCAGCCATGTCATTGTGAAAGCTGGAGGGCCCGGCAACTGGCTGTGACGAAATTTTCAGTTGAGATCACGATAGGAGAATAAGAAATTTCACTGTAGTTGAGAGTCTATTACTCCGACTGATCCTCTCCTTTCGGGCTAGAAGCTTGGTTGTTTTCTTATCTTTCCCAATGGTCCCAGCCTTCTTTGAACTCCCTGCTTTTGAGATGCTCTTTTCTTGACGGCGGCGAGCAAGTTCCTCAAAGCTTTTCTGATAGAAAGTGCAGGTTCGTTGATGGACATCAAGAGCGACGCGTTTCGAAAATTTGTTGCGCGACGGACATTCCGGAACACATTGGAACGGGCTCATGACAAATATGCCTAGTAAGAAAAACAGAAGCAACAGAACAAGAAGTCTACCCTTTGTCTCTGGGGGCATGGCCCACAGCAGTTGGTTGGGCGGTGCGGTGGTGGGGCGGTATTCAGACCCTAAAAAGATAAGAAATATGTATTTCATAGTCACTACGTCCAATTGGGATAGTCTAAATGTTTATGCGGTCAGCACATTTCAAAATAAGATGCAAAGCACACCTACAAATACCATGACTCCGTTGATACACCGCCTTAACTCGAACCACCACCTTCAAGTTTCCAACAATGTCCTCTTCCCCCGCTCGTACCTCACCCGTGCCTAGCGAAGCATTGTCTCAAATAGCCTCTTATAAAAGGCAGCTTGATGAGATGCGTGCACAGTTAGCTCAAAAAAATATGTTCGTATCTTCATTTTTCAAATGCTGATGCAGGCTAACCTCAGCCAAAACAGTCCCACCAAGAAAGAAGTGTAAGCACCATAGATGGATTTACAGAAAGTGCCCTTACGCCGTTTCCCAGTACTTGGAGGACTTTGGGTCGTGTGCTTAAACGCATCTCAACCCTCGATACGCCTGTCCATGACTTGCTTGTCGAGTATGACAGGCGTGACACAGAGGGAGATGACAAAGACGATGAAGACGATGAAGACGCCGAGGATGTTGATGAATCAGCCCTCACAAACGAGCAGAGGGCTGAGAGACAGGAAGCCAAAGAACTGAAACGTGAGCAAGCCTTGACAGAAGTTTTCAACTTGAGACTTGGTGATTGACGCGTTTTCAAGCCGGGAGCACATGTTCACGGGATTTGAGATCCTTTGCAGGGTTATTCCAAATTTCAGAAAGGCAGTTGACACGCTCGATAGCGCTGAGCTCCGCACGATTTGCAGCGAGGTTGGTTCTGTTGTTGATCAAAGAATACCGATTACCTAATCATGACAGCTGGATGCAGGTGCTGGTCAAGGACGTAATGACGACGTGTCCACATCAAAGAATTCGTCGCTGAGTGTCTCAACGTCCGTAGTGGGGGTGACAGAGCTCCCAATCCGCCTCTTCGAGTTTCCAGCAAGATCGGACGGGGTTTCGTCAACAATGCTACTGGCCGGCTCTTGTGTCCTATCGGACTAGACTGGGAAGACGAATTGTAAGTCATTTTCTCTTCTGTCTTGCAGCCAACTGACCTCCATGGTACCTCTAGCATCCGTTCACGTATCCGCAACGACGAGATTGATGAAATTTACGACAGCTACTTTGTTCGGTTCCTCTACGATGATGAAAAGGGTGCCAGGGGTGCTGAGCAAGGGCTGCTCAAGGGGCCGCTACTAGTGCAGGTATGTCAGTGCACGGATATATAATCACACTCACTCAATCTTTCTTAGATATACAAGAGGATTTTCCTCTCTAGGAGTGCCATTTCGGACACTCTTAATGAGGACGACGATATCGAACCTCCCCCTAAGCGCATCAAGAAGGTCACAAAAAAGAGGTCAACTCGAAAAAATGTTGCGGAGATGATCGGTATGACTGAGGTCACTCCTCGCGCTATTGCTTATTGTGCCGTCATGGTCTGTATACGACCGACTCCGATATTCTCCATGCTCACGCTTTGGTAGGTTCGCTTCGCGCTCTCTGATGCAGCGACCTGGGGCACCGATGAGGGTTTCAACTACAACAGATTTTACCATTGCATTGTTGACTACCTTGAGGATAATGCCCCCGGCAGTCTTGGTGATAAGAATGTCAAGAAGCTTCTCAAGTGGTGGAACAAGTGCGTACTAATTTTACCCCTACTTCCTTTCTTTGACGCTGTTATCTAGGCAGATCTACCCTAAAGAGGACAGGGCCACATCCCGCAGGCCTTTCCGCAACTTCAAGAACACTATCGAGGCGGAACGTGCAAGAGCTGTCTAAATTTGAGCTGCAGCTTGAAAGCCCGGTCATATACTTACTTTTATTCCTACCCTTTTGTTTCGATGCATGTATCTTTCGTGTGGTTTAGAATTGATTGTTTTGACGGTATCTTTTGTTCTGTCTGATATCTCAAAGGCTTTAATGAACTTCATGGTTCTTGCAGCCCGAACAAAATATGTCTGAAGCCAAATGTACATTGTCTGCTCTGCAGAGCACTTGTGCCAATGTATTATACTACTGATACTTAGAGCCCATGTCTAATCGTAGTGAAACTACCTTTCACTTTCTTATCTATATTCCTCGAACGGTTCAGGTTTGACCGGCCAGGTACCAAATGATCATTAGGTATCATACATATGAATTTTGGGGCGACGGTATAATACCTTATAATATCTTATTGTTCCTAAATCATTATGCTACCAGAATGATACGTATGATTGCTATGGCGAATTATGACAATCGCTTACCGCACGTTCCGGAATTTACTGATGTGAAACGAAGATATGCATGCAGAAATGATCCGAAGGTACTAGGTAAGTTGAATAGCGTCGGACTCGAGCTTTATATTAGAGATATGTTAGTCTACTGTCTGATTTTTTATGGCAGTGTCGAGCAAAACCAAGCGTACAAGAGCATGTCACCAAACTTGCAGGTGCTAGTTTCGGTAGGAATAAGGAATCAAGTATCGAGGATTATAACAAGGACTATTTCGTACGACTTGTTAGTTCACTGCGAAATCGAGGGCTTCCCCATTTTGGCGCGCATGAGAAATGTAAACGAAGATTCTTGACCTCGTAACAATTTTCATAGTCCAGTATCTTGCTTCGGGCGCGCAAACGCGCTTTATATCCACTTCTTTACTAACCAAAAGATGACGGTGGAATTGTGCACGACTATGATACAAGGTGTATGAGTATGGGGTATCTGGGAGTGAAGATGTATGAAAGTGGAATAGAGGCTGAAGAATAATGCTGTAAAATAGAATGGACAAATGAAAGCTAAATGCAAAATGCAAAAAGAATATACGACGGCTAGCTCCCAAACGCGCAAAGGTCGATCATCGAAAACGTTGTAGAGACTAATTGACAGAGATGATGCACGAAGAAATTTAGAGGCCGGAGATACGTGATGCAAGGATGAGAATAAGCAAGCCCAATGTGACGAGCACGTCCTGTTGAGCAAGGTTACACCAGTCTTCCCTGTTTAGAACGTGGTCGAACTCACCAAGAGTTCCATAATCCCACCAGCTTGACGACCCTCAAACTCGTCCTCGGGCTCTATAGCGATGTTTTCGTTTTCGTTTTCGTTCTCGTTCACGTCAACAACCTCTTGTTGACGTAGGTTTAGTGGAGGTAGCAACACTACCTGACGAATACGAAAATGAGTCTCGCTCCAGGATAGGGTCGAGTGGGGAGCGATGTGTAAGAGCAAGCCGACGTGTACTCACTGCTTCCAAGAACCTATCAACGTCTGCCCCATGTACGTGTTGGTTGAGACTAGGCCACTGTCAATATGGAATTAAACCAATGATTTCTGAAGGAGCTGGAAAGCACTACTCACATTTGCGTGTGAAGAAGGAATACATAAATCTCTTTTGTACGGGTGGTGAGCTCGGAGAAGACGACTGTTCTGAGTTGGAATGCGAAGCATGAGGCGCGCGCGACGCTGGGATTCCATGAGGTGACTGGACGCGGGAAAGTGCGTGAAATTGAGAATAGAAGCAAAACTGCTGCAATTTTTAGGAAAGATTTGGTTAAGAAGCTAGAACAAATAACGCGTCGAACTTAAGGCAACACACCTTTGGTCGCCTCGCTCATCCACTTAATTTTCTCCCTCCCTTCCCGATACCCAGAGACCGGCATATGGAGCAGCTTTTCAACGGTTGTAACGGCACATGCTCCGAAAAAGCCCGACCCAGAACAAAAAATTCATTCCTCGACTATACTTCAAACCACTTAACCTATATCCAATCACTTGCTTGTTCTGTGGACAAGTCCGCAGCCTGGTATATGGGCCGAGAATGGTGCAATTGATGCCGTATTCGCAGAGACACAGTCCTTGCAAGAGCTTCAACGGAGACCTATATCGAAATCAAATGACTATTCTGGAATCTTGAATAACAATCCTCTCTCGAATCAGTCTGAATTACAGCTCTAGCAATGGCCAAGCTGTATCATATGCCTTATTCTCTAGTATCTCCGCCTCTTCCCAGACAGTAGCAATCTAGAGTACAGCAATGACTCTTCGCTCGCCCAGGGTGACTGGTGACATGTCATCGTCACGGTCACCGAGCACAAAAATGATTCGATATGACACTGGGTAGAATAACCATCTTTACAGTCGACGATATCGTAGGACACGTTTGGGAAAGCGTGCACTCATATATCTAGTCCAAAGTGGAGCCAGGATACCCGGTGTGACCTTAAGACAAGTGCAAGACCGGATAACGGAGTCGACAGGCCAAGAGCAAGCACAAACGCAAGAACCAGTGAATGGTAGACGAAGACCCGCCCTAGCTTGAGGATATAACTTGAGGTTGTGAGCATCGTACCCAGCGCCAGCACCATTGATCACTACAGTCAGACTGTTGGTCAGCGCCTGTGTATGAGCGAGCCGGCTACGACGTACCATATCTCAGCCTGCTTCCCCTGGAGTCATCTGCCCTATACCAGAGTGACGCTCTATAACATGCAACTTTGGAACCCAAGCCCTCCGGATCGGTCGGAATTTTTCTTGGAGAATCCGAGTTTTGCGACGGTAACTAGCCCAGTGGTTCAGTAGTACCGTATCAAACTAGAGTGTTGGGAATGCTAATGATGATAGTTTCTGCATTGTGACGAAGCCGAAGCTGAGATTGCGACAGCGGCAGTAGTTGGATGTGGACCCCGTTTCTTCTTCATGTATCAAAGTCAAAAGACAATTTCCCTAGGTTTCGGCCACCTCAAGGCTTCATAAACAACGTTGAAGGGTCCGGCCAACACAATGAGCGAAGACGCGGATGTCGAGGTTGTACATGAGGTCGTTTGGAATTCGAAGGACAAGTGAGGGCTGAAAAATCGGAGCCCAGGTCTTTGTCGTGATTGGGGAATAAAGCAAACACAGGACGAGAGCCAGGATGGTGATTGTGGAAACTTAGAAGGCCGCTCGCTTCCAAATTTCCAACTCTCAGTCCACACACCGTCTATTTCGGTGTCAGCTAGACATAAGCCTAGTGCTCAACTAGTGCTTCAATATTTTTCGCCTCTGATTCGACTCTGATTCGTTGTTATAATATCGCTGAATCTTACCCTGATTTTTTGAGCAGAATCCCCAACACCGCCTGGTTGTAAATCTCCAGGCGTTCATGGACAAGAGCACAACAACTTTTCCTTTTTTTCTCTTCCGGAACTGGGATATTCTGGTATTAGAGACGTCATTACCTATGGCACCTTGCCGCTCAGGCGTTTCAAATCCAAAGCTATTCAAGATGTAATCCCAGAGCCCATATCAGAGTCGCATCAATAGGAAAATCTTCACTATGTCATTATTTCTCGATTCTGCCTCCGCACTGCTATTATCGGAAATGACAGCAACTCCAAAATTAGGAATGTCTCGTCCCCCATCGGTGCTCAGACCCCACGACGAAGAAAAAACTCGATGTGGATGCTCACGGTTTCAACTTGAAAAGAAACTACCGAGACAGAATCTCCGAGGAAGACAATTCTTTAAGCCTTCTCTCGATATAACTTGAGAACCTTTCAGCTAGATAGCACTCAAAAGTGGCTCTTTGTATATTCGTATATCCGGGGATGTCGTTGCCGGTTACACGTCTTTGCGCAATTTTCTTCGACTCTGCAAAACCTCAAGCATTATCCGTCTGCTGTTTCTACCCCAAAAGAAATTACTTCGAAATTTAACACCCTTCCCTCAGTGGCGTTTACGAAGTGATGAGATAAATGGAACGAAGACCGGTCCACGTTGATAATAAGGTTTGGTGCACATGGAATCTGCAAGATCATCCCGCGAGGAACAGCGAGAGATAGCAGCTCGAAGGTCTTGCGCGGCTTCTGCTTTACCGCTGGGAGCAGTTTTGCATAGTTCCTCGAAATTACAACAAAAACATTACAGGAGGATGATAATAGAAAATCCTCTAGAGTGAGAATTATAGTGGAATTTCATTGTAATTCTTTTGTGATTCCAAGAAATTACACAAGTTTGTCCCCAGTGTATTCCTCGGAGCCTTTCCTGTGCAACGGCCCCTGATACATACATCAAAAGGTAAGGCTACAAAGTAGAATTGCGTCATTACTAAATGTTACTGAAACGCCGTGTATCCTAATCAGAGTCGTAATTGTTCTCGTCTCGTCCGTATATCTACAGCGACATTCCTACATAAATTGTCGTTGGTGCTGCGTTATAAAACATCAGTAATGTACTGCGTGTTTTTTTAAAGTATGTCGCCTCAACACGTGCGTTGTGCCAAATGTTTCGCCACAGTATTCGCATGAATAAGGTCTCTGTCCGTTGTGGGAGTTAATGTGATCTGAGAACAAAGTTACCAAAAATATACTGTACACGGAACTACAAAAAGACATACTGTTCAAGTTGTGAGCGGCGGTGAAATCTCGCCCACAGACATGGCAAATATAGCGTCCTTTACATTCTGGATTTTTACGTCGCAAACGAGAAGCTCTTACTTGAGCTTCTGTTGCGACTTGGTCCTTATTCTTGCCTAAAGTCAAACTAGTCTTGTTTCCTGGGGTCTGGTGTAGAGGTACATTGTGGGTAACAACGTTGTACATCTGCCCATTTTCATGGCCAACTATTGGGTACGGAACTATTCCACCAGGTTGATGATGAGCGTGAGAAAAGTAGCCAGCGCCACCTGATTCGCCCGAGGTTCCATTGCCTTGATAAGTCCATCCCCTTGTTCTATCGTGATGAAGAAGGGGGAATTCGGCAGTATTTGAACTCGGACTCGGACTTGCCAAGATGCTAAAATTCAGAGAATCTGATATAAAAGGATCAGAAATTTGTTGCAAAGGCATCACAACGATCTCATTACGGACTATAATTGTCATGGACAGGAGTGTGAGACTGATGCGCAAGAAAATTGTCCTGCGATTCTACAGGTTGTGTTAGGCTTGCCTGAGAGAATGACTCGGCGCGTTGAATAGGTTGAGGGGTGTAACGGACATATTCAACTTGATTTCCAGCTGAAGACTGATTCCACGGATGATTGTAGGGATTGGAGAAGGAAAACGCCATAGTATGGTCCAGCGCGATCCTATGGTTGAAAAATATTAGTACGATGCAAGTCTGGTGTTCTACTCATGTCACTGATGTACTCACAATGCGATTCGAACTTGAAGGACTCCTGGATTTGGGTAACGAGTCATTCAGCTTAGCCGATCCTTTTAACTGGTGATTTGGAATGACTCGATACCACAAATGCCATATGAGGCTGTCTGTCGCCATTCTCTGTTGGATCCTTCTCCCTGGGCGGACAGTAAGTGGGGTCCCGGAACAATATCTAATCCCCTGATGTTCTTATTCTATCGTCATAGACCTTATTATGAAAAGCATTTATGTGGGGATACTGACTGAAGCTGCTACCATTTCAGTCTAGCAACATTACACCAGTGTGATGGTCAGCGCGCGCATGCCTGCGCATAGTATTCATAGTCAAAACAGAATCATCAGAAAACTCAGGAAATATCAGTGCCGGTGACACAGAAATTGCACTCACTGTCCTGCGGCTACGGAATACAATATTATTCAGTGACCTTGAATCATGAGCATGATCTTTGTACATGTCATTAGAAGTTTCTGAATGGTGGAAAAATGGTACGGAATTGGCTGGTCCGGTACGGAAGTTGAAACTTGAGGGCAACCTTCTGGCCAATTCTGATTTTATGAATCACGTCGGGCTGGCCATAGGTCCCCGCTAAATCCCCATTGAACCTGGATCCAATCCCGAGAAAACTGACCAGAAATCGGGGTCTCCCGAATCTCTTGCCCTGCCAATCACAATATCCAAACCCTATTTAGAGTCGGACCACGGAGATTCGGAGCGATTTGGGAATTAAATAGAGCACTGGCATGTGCACTTTTTGTTTGTAGTTGGAATTGGAAATTCTTTGTCTTGACTTTTGGCCATCTCCTTGAACTTTCTTCAAAAGCCCACTTAAGCCCTGCTTGAGAACCTGAGTTAGCCTGCTCTTTTATTTTGGTGGGAGATGAGTTACTCCGACCTCTAGGGTTGCGGAAGGCATTCGATCCAGTCATTTCTCTGCCAAACATCCAAACCGAGGCCTGCGTGAGTGGCTTGACTCGGGGTTTCCGAGCAGAGCTTTAGTTCTGAGATTTTCGTCATGACCCATTCACAAATCTGGGTTCGAAGAGGTCCGGTAATGCACACAACAGCAGAGGATCTCTTGCTTTTGTCCTAGAAAAATGTCAATCACACGCTATAGCAGGCATACCAAATAAGGCCCTGCTCAAGAATCTTGGGCCCTTCCTTCACACGATTCATTTGAATCTCAGGCTGAATAATGGTTCTTCAGAGCAATGAACCGGCGAATTCATCTCGTATGGTGGTCCAACGAGAAGTTTGAAAGCATCCATACTCGATTAGTACGAAGAATTCAGTAGTAAGCCCAAGCACCGTTACATGTCAAGCTCGAACTTTGCTACTGCAAATGGAATTGGATCTGTGGGTGTACAACGAGAGAAAATCCCGTTTGATATGGTCAACGAACTCAGTTGGGTCAGCCCTAAAGTGTTGTAAAAAACCGCCGACTCCGCGATTAGATGGGTCTATGCAGCACCGAGATGAAATAAAGATATCCTCATTGAAAGCTCCGAGCTTAGCACTAGTTTCTTGAGATTTGACACCAGAAGACTGATAGGGTGTGCGAGCGTCGTTGAGCAATGTGTCGGATAATGAAGGGATTGGCAGAGCTCACACGTAATGTCACGGCCTGATCCAATGCTATCACGGAAGGTGAGTCGGGCCCAGCTTAGGACACGTAAGTTGACAATTAGATCTGAGGAAAAACTTGATTCGAGGCCATAGGTTGAGACTGTGCTTTCGGGAATACCCCGACTTGAACTCAAGGCGAGAAACATGACAGGGTTGACTAAGTGACAGAGTTCATCGCCAGCTCTTGTTCCCGAGTTTCCAGTGATGATGAATAGGGAAATGAAGGCATTGTCAGACCGAGATTCTTGAAGGAAACCCAGAAAGATATTTCGGACAAGTGACATATCTGACTGAGTGTGTCGAGAGTAGGGAATTGTTCTATTATCGAGAAACTCATCAGTAGACTTGCACATTTATAGAGCTGTATAGCAGCGTATAGTAGCGTATAGAAAGTATAGATCCATATCTTCTATACAACTGCAGGTTGTATAGAAAATGGGGGGTAGGTGTCGCTCTATACCAATGTATAGAGGTTCACACGCTATGTATAGAGCTTAGTTTTCTCTCTTCTATACGCTTCTATACCATATACAATGACTCTATAGTTGATACGGTCAAATTATTCATGATTTATGAATAACAGGTATATTCACGAACTACCAACGATACACTGTATAATACCCTACATTGTAGAACATTGTAGATACACATACAAAGGACCCCACTGAACACAGTACAAACCCACCTACCAAGAAAAAGACCCATGCCGTCCTATAAGAGACAAAGAAATCAGAAATAGTCAAAAATAGGATGTAACAACATACCTTAAGGGAAAGCAGCATACAGTAATCTGCAGGAGTCATATATTAATACAAAAATCAAGAATGGGATACACAAACGCACTAGCAAGAGGCCCCGAAGTCAATACCAACAGTGACAGCAAGATTGGACTGTAGACCTGTCCGTCGATTCAACACAAATGCCATCAAAAAAGAAGGGAATACTCACCTGACACACTAGAGCTAATATAAGCATGGATCCAGGCTGGAAAGCGCTAGAGCGAAAGCGGAAGCCCAAGTGTGTTGTGAGCGAGGGGAACAACGTTGAAATGTCGACGCGTCAAAAATTTTCAACAAACTTTGAAGCTCCGCCTAAATATCACGTGACCACGCAGCTCCTAGAAAATTTGCGAAGTCCGCTGTCTGCTCCAAATACTCGGATATATACTTACGTGTTTCATGCTTCAGTGTGTAAAGTGTATCAATCAAATTTCACATAAAAATGTATGAAATTTTATAAACATTAATGATTATACACCTCATGTGTGCCACACATTTTATATAGTATATGCCTTAGAACTTGCTGACGAAGTCTGAGTACTGTTCACAGTAAAAATTGCATTCAAGAGATTAGTAGCAAGCTTCAAGCATCCACAAGATGAACTCTAATATCAAGAAACAGATACAGAAACTACTCTCTATACCTCTATACAGATATCATAAAGTCTGAGATGTATAGAGGATATAGAGAATTTGGTTTTCTATACCTACTATACATCTATACGCTCCATAAACCTGCTAATTTACTGATGCTGTTCACAGGATAGCTGCGTTATAAGATCTTGTTGACTCAGAAAAACAAAGATGGTTTCTACCAGCGATTTGAGTTACGCACAATCTTGGAAAGTAGCCTTTTCGCAGGTCCGGAATACTCTGGGCCAAAGGTACAGTGTCAATTTGAACGGTCAAAGGCTCCGTACCAGACCGAGTTAGGCAACGAACGAAGGCTCTAGATCCTAAATAGCGACCATAATCGATGGATAGCTGAAATTCAACGTGTGCCCAGAACGTTTCACCAGCAAGAGCAAATGGTCATGAAAGCTGATTCCTTGTAATTTCTGGCAGGGAATTGCGAGGAGCTCCCAGCATTTGCATTCGTTTCTTCAAAGCGGATCATCTGCCAAGCCCTGGATCGGCGTTTCTCCGGAATGTGGGAGAGCCAACGTCATGATCAGCACTCTTGATTGATGCGCGAGGCACTTGAGCACGAAAACAGACGTACCCACACCCTCAGAAGAGGTCGAGACTTGTTTGAACGACCTTCCTCTTGAAGAACGCATTAAGCGTAGTGGCGGAATCCAGGCTGACAATGACAGGAGACATACTGCGTGCGCTCCACGCCAAACCCCTACACCTTCACTCATCCAAGACAACAAAACCCTCGTGTGAGAAGCAGCGGAATTTCCTTTGCAGCCGTTTCTAGCTATGGGCGAAGAGGGTGGAGGCAGAGAAGAAGTGTGTGTGTGCAGATTGAGAGACAGAGGGAACTCAGGGCGAATGGGGAACACCTGGCTACTATGGCCTCTACAGAGCTTGAGCCGGACGATACCCAATCTGAACCCATCATATTCCTACTGACTCTCTTTGTTACAGCAAACACCAATGACGCACTCCTTCACTTCAAAGAATCCCAGCCGCTCGTCACAGAAGGCCCTCACAGCATTATAGCATCTAGGGACCTCATAAACAAAACGAGGTATACATCTAACAATTTTCACAACTTCGAGTGCAAACAAGACCTGGTAAAGAAGACGGCAAATACGCAATCTGTACGTCCCCTTATGCACTCAACCTCACCTTATGCTTGCTACTGGGAGAAGGAAGATATTGACCGGACTTGTCTCAAGATCTGGGAAAGGGCAGTTACTGCGCATGCGACCGGGCAGAGTACGCATAGGAATGATAGGATCCCTACAGATGCTCGCGTGGAGGCACTCTTTCGTCCAATTGGTGTACAGCGAACTAGTTTGGAGAAATCCAACCGCCAACATCCCTTTCAGGATGGCAGCCAAGGATGCGGTGAACGAGGCCACATGCTAGCACCAGACGCCCCAACGGCATGCCCTATATTTGGGCTGAGCGAGATGGATAGGATGAACCTCCACCCAAGGACGAAGAAGCGCATCTGCATCAATTACAACATCTATGGGTACCAAAAAGTGCAAAGGGTGAGACGACGAGCACATCTGTGGCCTCTGTGGACCTGCACCAAACCTTTCCAGTGGACCCGTCGTAGCCCGTCGTTCACAACTTACAACTTAATATTGACATGATGGAAACTGCTACAAGGACTTTTCTAGCAGATCATGCGGGCAGTTTCGAGGTCCTCTTCGGTCAATGGCTTGCCCGACCATGGTCCCGTGTGAAGTCCCATTTCGGGCAGCGGTCGCCGGTTGCCGGTCAGGCGCCAACCTCAACAGCAAGATCCGGGATCGGGAAACTCCACGGCGATAGCCACGTAGCCACGCCAATGCCATGATCTTTCCTTCTGCGTGCCCTTTGTCTATAGGGATCACACAGAAGGTGTGCTGCAATGCGCGGGGAAAACATTCCTTATTTTCTTACAGAATAGGAAGAACCATTGAACGGGCGGTCGTGGCATAGGCCAGCATTGGCTTGGTGTTTGCCCGATCCTGGATCTGACTCTGGTGTTGATCGGGGAATACATAGATTACCATCTACTTGGAAGCTGGCGTTCAGCACATGTCGGTTAATAACTTCCTTCCACCGAAAATCTCTCTTGCTGCTGGGACAGAGCTGTTGGCATTGTTCAGATGTGTCTCTAGAATGTGAATCAGGAGAATAACCCATCCAAATTTCAACTTCTTATGCCAAAGCTGGTCATATATATGTCCATATTTGGTAGAATGATGAATCTGTATTCTCACAGGAGGAGGAAGAGTCAACAGGAATGTGTCGGCGTCGGTGCATGGGGGAATTGTCGTTTTGACTTGCAGAGTTTTCGTCCTCGCATAGCCCAGTCATATCCAAGCTCGATGCCGAGCGTGTGAACGCACTTGGTAGAGTTGCCATTGCCTCTATGTAGATCATATGAATTCGCACAATGGGATCTCATGTCAATAAGTACAAGTGGCATACTAATTCTAAACTCCTATGAACTTGCATATTGAAACAATCATTATTGTCTCCTAGGATTGTTACAGGAGGCCAATTCGAAGCGGAAAGACTCGAAGCGTTCTTGAAAGTACTGTATACTAGTTATGGAATTACATAGGAATAGGAAAAAACCTGAATAGGAAATGTCTCGGACAAGGCTCGCTTGGGCGGAATTTAAGTAGTGAGGATTGTTCGACTACTGTTCTACTGAGATTTTTCGACTTTGCACACAGTCGCGTAAGAACCTAGTCAAAACATGTCAAAACTGGGCAAATCGTTTTGGGCGAACATCGGCAATGGCGTCGCAAACTTGTCCCAACTTAGGTAAGGAGAAGGGCCACTGAAACAGTCCCACGTTAAGCCACTTCTGACCATCATCGTCACTTTTCTCCTTCTCTGGGCGACATTTCACTCCGTGTCGATCTAGTTATACTAGGATGCCTCTCATATCTACCATCATAGGTTCGTCCTCATTGTGCTCAATTTCACTTGTCGGTTTATATGCAATAAATACAGCAAATACAGTCTGCACCACTTCCACTCACAACCCACAACCCACGAACCATCTGAACCACCAAATTGGCCTTCACTGTCTTCTCGCCCTACGCCGACGTCCACCAATCTGATTCTCAGTCAGTCAACAGAAAATAGACTCGAATATGCTTAAATGTACCATGAACCGGTATTGGTTGACTACTCTTTCTGCGACTGTGACACTGACACTGCGGTCATTTAAGGTACCATTGGACTGATCCCCTCTGATGTGGTTGAAGACGCTGTCTAGGATATTGGCAGATGTAAAGGCTGCGGTGTTGGTCTGGTTGTTACCGCCCATGGTGCTTGTCCCGACGGCTTGATTGGTGCGCTCTCCATTGTTTATTTCATGTTGACCATTCAATATTGCTGTGGACAGACGCATGGTTTCGATCTACGAGCTCGTTATTTTCTGTCAATACCAAGCAAGCCTTCACCTCAATGCTCACATAAAACCCATTCTTCCATGCAGTCAGTCGTTCCCGATGCTCCCCCAAAACCTTTGTATTCGTTTGTCCATGGAAAAAGGGCAAGAAATTATCTGAGGCTTCGCACGTCTTTTCGATGCGTCTCAAGAGCCTAACGAAACGTTCGCCAAGACGATGTCAGCAGCCATAGACATAAAACGCCGCGACCGCTCACTCCAGCAGTTCCTCAAAGCAGTTTCCCAACGTCAGCCCCAGTCCACCTATATCATACTCTCCCTGTTCCGAATACTCTTTTATCCTCAGCAAGTCCTCCTGCGCAGATAAAGTAGTCGTGACCACGGCCGATGCCAGTTTCATCATTGGCTCTCTGTTTCTTTTCAAGTGCTACACAATGGAAGGGAGGAGCAACAGAAGCAGATATGCGCATCTTCGTTTCAATAGATTTCATAGTTTAAACGGACGCACTTTTACTCTTTGCTGTATACTACTTGCTAGCCTGAGGGCCGTCTGTAGATCAGGTGGTATCTCGGTGGAGATATGAACGCTACTGTCTGATCCGTTCCGAACTTGTCCATTTCTCTGTCGAAGAAGACCTTGCATCGCCGTTCTGTTGTTCCTTCAACTATCCTTGGGTACGCCCGTCTGGAAACTTGGAATTTCTGCTTGCCGTTGGTCTTCAGCTGCCCGGACGCTGAGCTGCTACTTTTGATCTCGTGACTGATGCCAATTAGAGCTTCTCAAGAACCCGAAGGCCGATGATCTCTCAGACGTAGTGAACACATTCGCTGTTCAAGAGTGTTCAAGTTTATGTAGATTTTGAATAATAAAATCCATTCTACCCAGAGTTGAAGCGGGTTTAACGTCTTACCAGTGCATGTCGACAAAAACCCTTGGTTCAGAGGCACATGCTGATTTAAGAATAAGGCACGTCGATCTATTTAAAGCGACTCGTTGTGATTTGCTAGAATTTTTGCAGCGTTGCGTTCCATCATCTAGTAAGATAGACGACACTCATAACCAACCAACCCCACGTGGCTTAGCGTGACTACCAAATTGGGCCGTGTCAGTACTTTCACATTATTTCCCACTTCCACAGATGTCTTTGGCCACTTTTGCTCCCATAGATCTTTTGAAATAAATGCAAGGATGTATTTGAGTGCAGGAAATGTATTTTTTTGTTAAGTTTTGGTACCTCTGATACAGAATCTTTCTGGGAATCCTTTTAGTGATATCAGTGTGTCTTGATCTTATTCAATGTGCCTCAAAAGTTGATACATTCATAATGGATAGCTATTTAACAATTCTATGTACACAGAAGTGGGAAAATGCTTGTGCAACGAACAAACGAGGCTGAAAGTGGTTTGGCACGGCCCAATTAGGCAGGATCGTAACGCGTGACAAGTGCCACGTGGGGTTGGTTGGTTATGAGTGTCGTCTATCTTACCCATATATGCAAAGAAACGTGGTCATATTTATTAGAAACTCCATAGCTACATAAATAAACTAGAAAGATGATTGATTATTCAGACATGCCTCAGGTTCTTCGTAACCTCCTACAATTGCAAGGTAGAGACGACAAGGCCCCAAGTGAGCTGGTCGAGAACAAAGAGGAGGCTCTTGACCCTGTATCACAAGTCAGTACTGAATAAAGCTCTGGAAAATGTTTAAACGCCTACAAGTCATCAACAATGTAAAGCAGTCCATCCAAGATACCAAACACAGCTTCAAGAAGAGCCGAAATGGGGTTGTTGAGAGGGTTCAAAAGGTTCTGAACCTGAAGGGGAGTCAAAGACGCGGCCTGTCTCTTAAAGTTTCCTTGGTTTCCGCCATTGGAGTTGAGGAAGGGAGTAAACGGTGCGGTAACTTGCTACAGAAACCGAGCGCAGCGTGTTAGCTATAAAGCGTACAAAACGAAGGAAAGTGCTAACCTGTAAAATCTGACTGACTTGTCCCGCAACCTGTTGACAGATCTGGGGCACAGGTCCTGAGAGGGAACAGACAAGTTCGTTGCCGTCATTTGCGATAGTCGTCACGTCCCTAATTGCATCTTGGAGGGCTTGCTGGATATCGTCGACAAGATCCTGGAGTTCTTGGACAATATCCCCGTTGTTCGTGCCAGGTTGAGCGGGTCTGGCGATAACGGCCTCTGCAAAGATAGTGAGAAATAGAACTATGAACAGTCTGCGAAAGACTTGCGAATCTGAGGAGTAACTTGGTCGACCGTATGCTGTAACGCGCTCAACGCTACTTGGACGCGGTTGGCGGTATCCTGCTGAGAAGGAGAAAGAATGGCGGTAGAATTCCGTTGGGCAAGCGCCCGGGCAGAGATGGGATTGGCGTTTGTGACGCCAGTAAAGAGAGTGGCCGAGAGGGTGAGAACGAGAGTTGTACGAAGGAAAGAGAAGAACATCTTCAGAAGGCTGCGATGAGACTGTTGTTGGTCGGCGAAGAAAAAGCTGCTGTGTTGATGGAGAATATGGTTCAGGTATTCTTGCTTTTATACGAAAGACCAGGTTGGACTCAGTCCGGGAGACATTCACGCTGCCATCGGTAGTCGAATCCGATTCAGCAACTACGGCCACGCAAAAGGTCCTACTTGTCTGGACGGCCGTATGACGTTGAACAGAGACCATTGGCAACAACCGAATAAAGCACGAGCACGAGCAGATACAGAACGCTTGGATATGCGAGATCTATGGGCTGACTGGATAGGTGGATTATTGGAGAGAAAGGGAGGATTGGATGAGTTGAGTACAACCCGAATCGAAGAGCGACGCTGAGAACTATGTACCGTCTTCAGGGGAGCAACGCGTGAGTGCATACTAAAAACCGAGAGACTGAACATGACAAGCCGAATATACGCTTCTTTAGATCACGCCAATCACATTGTCGACACCAACCAAACACCAACGCCCGAACATCTGGCGAGAATCACTAGCAGAAGGTTGCGGTAGTAGAAGAGTCAAACGCGTACGTAACTCAGAGTCAATTTCGTGACCTCGTCACCTAACATAAATCCTCTCATGTGAAGACAAGATTACAACGTTGGTTTGGTTCAAATTTCAACAGAACTGTTACTACGTAGTACATATACATACAACTTTGGTTTTGATCATTCGCGATAACTGCAGTTCTGAGCAATGACTGTAAAAACAAAGGCTGGCATGGCCAAAGGCAATGGACAAGAAACTCTACTCTACCAAGAATTCGCCAGCCATAGAACCCTGGTTCGGAGCAAGATTACCACCGCCGCTTCCTTTGGGAGGCTTGATGATCAAATCTGCTTGTTGTCTACAGAAAACACCGCAGATCAGCTTCTGTAACGAGAATAGGATAGGAAACAATCAGACTCACAATTTCATCCTATACACCAGCTTTCTATTCAAACTTCCCATCTCCACGCCTCTTCTCACTACATCTCTCCAAATCTCCTTCCTCTCCCCGCTTATGCCTGCGCCATTCTTGGAAGACACGGCCTTGCCACTCTTTCCTCCTCTTCTGACGCGTAAAACCTTTTCACGACTATCGACTCTGCCGATGATTTCACCTTTGCGAACGAGATCGACGACAAAGTCTTCGGTATCGGCCATGGACCAACCGAATGCGGTCGACATGCGATCGAGTTTGATGGTGGAGAAGGGTGCAAAGTAGAGCGTAACGAGGCGGGTACGGGTCAGGTTGAGGAGGGAAGGGAGGTGCGTGTAGAGGTGAGGGTCTAAGGTATGACGGGTCTGGGGAAAATTTTACTTGTTTGACCTCGAGCAGAGCATGACAGATACCCACGTTGTACCGACTGAGACTCTCCAATACGCCCTTGAAGTTGCTCCCCATGTATGCTTCTATCATTTCACGTACATAGGATTCTTGTTCAATATAAACAGAGAAATTGAGATTTTCGATAACTTGAGCTTTAAATCCTGATCGTGATAAGGAAGCGAGTGCACAGACGGTGCCGTAGATAGCAATGTCCCCAGGTGAAACGACCTAATCCGTATATTTAACATAGATTTCATTAGTAAGGCCAAACAACTCACCTTTCCAAACCAATCCCCCAAACCACCTCCAGTACCACTTGAAGGTGTTCCAGGCGCGATTCTCAAAAAGTGATACGCCGCCCTCTCGTAGCTTCCTTGCGCTAATTGTGATAATGCCGTAGCAAAATCCAACTTTGACTGCACTAGCTCTCGGTCGCCAGTCAACACTGAGGTCTTCTTGGATGCTGAGCTTGCGGCAGATGCAGTCGCAGTGGACGGATTCTTCGGATCGTTGTTACTGTTGGCTGCAGCTGTAGCAGCCTCAAGGGCAGCATCGGCTTTGAAGACGTATGTAGGGATATGAGAATAGTTCTTTTGTTCGATAAGAAGCTGATGGAAGGGTCAGCCTCTGCGGAGCATCGAGTTTGATGTAGATTTACGCACCTCGAGGGTTGATAGACAGCCATCTAAAACATGTTGACTTGTAGAACAAAACTCGCGAGATTTCGTCCAGTGTTTTAGGGCAGAAGAATAGTCACCTGTTGCGCGACAAAACTCAGCCAAGTCCCGGTGCCCAAGCTAGTGATTTTATGTCTCAGTAACAGACAATGCCCGACAAAAATGCCACTCACTCGTATACTCTCTTTTATCATGTTATTCGAGTAATTCTTGAGCTCTGCCTCCAGCTTCATCTTCTCTAAATGATTCTTCTTCACCGTCTCTTCTACCCACTTTGAATTCAAGGCTGGTAGCTCTGCCAAGGACGGCAACTTGATCTTGTAAACGTTAACCACATCTGGATGCGAGGAAATCTGATCATAGGCATTGCACAAGTTTTGATAGATGCTGGGATCGCGAGATTTCTGGATACGTTGGACTGCAAGATTATAGGCTTCTACTGCTAACTGGGGACAAAGAGATACGATGTGGATGAGGCGGTCAATGGCAGTACGTCCGGTGTAATTCGAAATGTAGGACTCGAGGTCAAAAGGATGGGCATCGTCGGCTGGGACGATTGTGGGCAGTCCTCGAGAAGAGGTACTGGGTGCAGCGGAAGTCTGATATTCTTGCTCGTCAATGTCCATCATTGTTGACTTGGAGGACAGTTAGAGTTAAGTAATCAAAAATAAAGATTTTCCTCGCGAAACCCGAAGACCAGAAATCAGTGCAGATCATCCCACAAAGAGCACTAGAGTTAGCAAATGATATACCAGAAAGAGTGGGGGATGCTTTTAAGTCAAGCACTTCGTTTACTCTCACTGACTCGTCCTTCTCCGAATCTCTTTCCATTATTCTTCTGACACTGGACACTACTCTCTCGCACCCTTTTCTCCTCTGCTACTGTTCTTATTTTCTGCTTTTCTTCATCCTTCTGCTGTCATTTATTTTTCCTCGTTCCCTGTGTCACGTTTAAAGAAACGGAGGACCGATGTCATTTAAGGCGGTCGGAGTGACTGAAACGGTATCAGATCTTGGACCCAGCCAAATCCACGTGACCTAACTAGCCGAAGTCGCGAAGCCTTCACCAGTGTCCTCTACGCCGCGGATATTTTGCATATAAAATCAAATCACCTCCTTGATGTGTCTTTACAAGATATGTACGGCTAGAGAGTGCCACAGAACAAGAAGAATTAATAAGAGCTGCATTCAGCTGAACGCAGTACTACTCCATGAGAAAGTAGGGCTCGCCACCGTTATATGCACGGTTTACGGGTACCTTGATACGGTACCGTATCCGTACCGTGTTGAGATTTTTGAGACTTCAATACGGCCCGGTGACGGCACGGTGAGTACCGTATCAAACCGTGTCGTACACGGCCGTGAGACGGCAAGGGTTGTCCACGTGATTCAAAGGTTCCTTTTTGAGTATATCACTTATCTTATCAGACTCACAACTATTTTTGTGAGTGACTCGCCTAATTTCACTGACAATTTCGGACATATATTCTAGTCTAAAATGAAGTATCGCTGATATTTTTGACTAGTAGCTACTATATGAATGAATTTGGCAACACTTTTTTGAGGTGAGCATCCTAAATAAATGTATTTTGATATTTGATTGGATTAGCATTGAAGTTAATTTTGCTCGAAGTGACTGTTCACAACTAAAAATCACTTAGTCGGCTTGCCACTCATGTTTGAATAAACACGGTCGTATGACCGTAATACGGACGGATACAACCCGTCTCCGTACCGTGTCAAGACTTTGAGAGGGTATATACGGCACGGTCACGGTCAGACCGTCTCCGTATTGCACCGTAATAAATGCGGCCGTGACCGTAATACGGACGGTGCCGAGCCCTATTCAGAGGAAGACTGGGTACTGTATATTTACACAAGAAGATTGCGGGTCATGATGAGCATTTGTAATAATTGTTTGAGAACAATAGGACCAAGACAGGAGGGTTCAGTCGCGTCTAAATTGTTAAGTAGACGCGACCGGAGTGATGTGGACGCATTTTCAGACGAGCACCTGACATGGCCTCGGCATCTCAACACTTTGCAGCGGGATTCGGTGTTTTTTGAGTCAGCTAGGATTTATTTTACATTGAAATTTGCTTTGAGAAACTGCTGGTTATACTGTAATGATCCCTTAGCCGCTAATATCACTTTCATGGATACTGCGCTTGTAACTCAGCTGCGGCCGAGTTTGGCGGCGAACGAGAGGTGAAGAAAGCAACACCGAGAAGAAGGGAGTTGGCAGCCTAGTGCGGAGAAAGGTCCGACAGCCTGGAATCATTATCAATGTCCGAGGATCACATCTCATAATCGTGTCCCCGTTAATCCTGCGTTTTTTTAATTTCATGTAAATCAGTAGTTCTACATACACGGGGCCAGAAAAGTATACTTGAAGATTTTGCCGATGAAACCATATACTTTCGATTGTGCAGTCACAGAACCCGTTACACAAGGTGCCAGTGCTCGGGAGTCTTGGAAGCTTTGACCAAAAAATTTGATTGGCTAGTACTGTTATAGACTCACTACTGGAATAAATTCATAGGAGGTCTATGCAAACATTTGGTTAGTGATGGATATCATATCATTATGTATTGTAAACACTATAAACATCCAAGCTAACCGCAGTGCCACCATGTCTCAAAAAATAAAATATGTCCGAAAAATGATATCTACTACAAGGAAACGGGCTATCGCACTGGCACAGTAAAAGACAGATCCTTATGTTTCTTTAGAATGTGTCTTTTCAACACGTATGGCGTGCCAAATTTTTCATGGCAGTATTGGCACGAGTGAGGTCTCCAGCCGTTGTGGGAATTGATATGATCTGTCGAAAAGAGATTATTGAAAATGAAATGCACTGATGGAACATGTTAAAGGCATACTCTTCAAGTTATGATTAGCAGTAAAGTCCCGACCACACAGATGACAAATGTAGCGCCCTCGCCTCTCTGGTTCCTTACGTCGTAGGCGGGAAGCTTCCACAAGGGCATTGGTACCAACTTGCGCCCTTATATTATTTTCGAAGGTAACGACAGTTGCATTTCCTGCAGCATGGTACATGGGAGCTCTATAATGATCCGTCTCCTCGCTGGTATATACCAGATACGGAATCATCGATCCACCGAGGAGCTGGTCGGCATGAGGAAAAACGTATTCGGCACTATTTTCTCCATTGGAAATTTCTTGATAGGCCGACCATTGCACTGCTCCCTTTTCAGCAAGAGGGATTGAAAGTATGTTCGCTAAGTGTACGCTCGAAGGAGGAGTGATGTCAGACTGTGGATTAATATCATTAGGAATATTGCCTCGCCCATGAGATGCGCCATCTTCATCATTATTCTGAGTGTGAAGGACTCCGATCTTTGACGCAGTAAACTGCATTGGGCTTTCAGCGGAGCGAAACAACACATCAGTGATGCCAAGCTCAGTGTAGGAGCCCAAGTTGGATGAGATGTAACAGGTGGGGGAAGAAGGATATGGAAAGCTGCATAGAAGCGTTAGTATATAGATCCTTCTTTTGAACCAGTACGGAAACAAAATGTGCTCACACGTAACATGGTCCAGCATCAACGACATGGTTACTCGGGCGAGACATAGCGGAGGTAAGGGAACAGGATGTCCAGATCAGTTCTTATAAGCTTTTCACTTCCTGACTCTCTGGAATGCATTGCAGCCCATCATGATGACTGCAATTCCTCACGAATCTGCCCGTAAAACAGCACTACCTTGAACAAAGCGCTCAACCGTATATTAGAACCTAGTACGGCTAGAATCGAAGAAGTCACGAATTTCCACCGGAGAACGAAGCCGCAGTCTGAATCGGGGTTGTATTGTAGCTGCATAACCGTTGAACTGACTGACGATGTTCAGCTATTGTGATCGAGGGTTTCAATGGATGGAGTCCTGCGAAGTCTTCAGTAGTAGTAGAGTTGGTCAACGCCGTGAAATTGAAGACCGTGTCCCGATGGGAAAGATCTCAAATCGGGGGATGAAGTTCGCTGACTTGTATAACATGAGAGAGATGGTGACATCTCCAGAATATTGTGCTTAGTACAGCTTTGACTGCACTAGCTCCACTAGCTCTCGACCGCTAGTCAACACAGAAGCCATTTTGAGTGCTGGGGCCTGCACTAGACGTAGTTGCAGAATGCAAGTTTTTCGGATTGTTGTTATAGCGGCCTCGGCTTCAAAGACATAGGGATATAGTAGTTCTTTTGTTCAATCAGGTCGCAGAAAGGGTTGATTGCAAATATACACCTAAAGAACGGATAGACAGTCATCATGTTGGCTCGTCGAACCAGATAGGCGAGACTTCCGACTTCGTCCAGTGTATTAGAGCAGAAGGATAATTGCCCGTTGCACGACAAAACTCAGCCTCTGTGCCTACTAGCCAATTCATGCATCAGTGAGAGACACTACTCCGTGAAATGCCACTTGCCCTCTTTTACCATGTTATTGGAGCAATTTTTGATCACTGCCTCCAGTTTCATCTTCTCCAAATGACTCTCCAAATGACTCTTCTTCGCCGTAACTATGTCTGGATGCAATGAAATCTGATCATAGGCGTTGCGCAGATTGCAATTGAGTATGTTGGACTGAGATACCGTGAGCTTTCGTTCATTGCTGTTCGATGCATTACAATAAGCTTCTGTTTTCAATTCTATGGGGTGGGAGCCCCTTAATTTTTGGACCGAAGTTCGGGCAAACCCGGGGATCAGACGAAAGTTTCTGAGTCACTGAGACTCATGGGTAATACTGCTTTCAGACCGTCAACACAGCTATTGACAGAGGAACATGTTTCGGTCAATGGGCAGATACCAGCGGATACCAACGATCCTGTGATCTTGACTTGGTACCTCTATACATGCGGTTGTCGAGTAAAGATTCGACGAAATTAGAATCTGGTCAGAGTCAATCTGTCGAAAATCCACAGCAGAGCTTCTGAACGATCGGGATCGAACAGGATAGGATAGGATAGGATAACCGGCACTGTGGACCCATTAAGGATGCGACCGGGTTCCACGCAACACACGGCATCAATGTGTGCCGTGGGCACTCAACCGCAACATCGCTATGATATTCACCCATAGAGTGAAGTCGCACGACATCATGATTGAGCACGAGTTCAAGGAAACTGAGAGTCAAATTATCAACATGTACATCACACAGTACAGAAGAAAGGCAGCATTAGGAATACATAAGAGGAGGGGGAAACCATACTCTGCGAGAATCAAATATACATTCCACGTCGTATATAAATTTAGCCACAACTGGAAGTAATGACTCGTCAAACAGAATACGCTCCATGAATGCTCTAGTCTCCAACTTTCCTGTCCAGATAGCAAAGTCCGGCATTATTGTCGATATAGAGTCCAACAACCCAAGACGACGATCAACAAGAGCCAAATGCACCGAACAGCACAGCAGAGCATGAAACTCATTCCGAATCTGCATAATCTCCATTCCCGTGGGATATAGTTATAGAGGAACGATTGTCTTCCGATTTTACCGTCTGCTTACAGGAGACTATGGGATATATGGTTGATAACGGGAAGGAGATTGCTAGCTGTTGCGTAACACGTGCTTTCTGCAACGCTAGACCTAGATCAGCATCATCCCAAAGTTGCACTCGAGCACACCGCAATAGTAAGTATATATACCTTCCGATGGTAGAATTTCCGAGTTTGGTTCCTAAACAAGAAGTGAAGAAAATGAAGCAAAGCACGTTGGCGGGTCAGTAAAGACCAAGGAGGGGTATAATCAGATCGTGGACTGAAAACGTTATAATTCCACCCATGAAAAGCGCACATGTTGGGTAGGAGTAATCGGACTAACACTACAGCCTTTCGCGTTGTTCTGGACTACATGATTGCAGGAGATACCTTGAATGGCCGTAGCAGCAGTGGCACATTTAGGGACGGAGTAATACTACCGGTCGTGACAAGCAGTCTAGGATTAAGTTGATGGTCGCCAACGGCGCAAATCGAGAAGACACCGCGGCGAATGATTTGGGCGGTTCCAGCTTTGGCAGTCTCGCACAAGATACTTACTGAGTTCGTACGTGGTGGCTACGTGTCATTGAGTAACTGATGCCGTCTGTGATTGCGTAAGACTTTTCTTCCAGACGTCTTTCAGTATTCAAACTGTGGAAGGATGAAGGGCATAAGCTAACATCCATAAGCTTCGAACTTTTATATGGTAGGATTCAAGCTTTTTAATAGGAATAATCTAGACGATGTCTGCTATGCGGACGTTTGAAAGCTCCGTAATGAAAATTGAAAGTGGGGCTAATCATGGGTGGAGACTTAATGAAAGTAGACTCGAGACAGAATGTTATCGACGCGACCATGAGTTTTCTGGGTTGTTGAAGAGATGGACTGCATGCTGAGAACCTGGTGTGTGCAGCCAGTGCTGAGGATAGATCGGAAGCTTAAGATGAATATGCCGATGCTCATGTAGGTAAGTGGGTCTTCAATGAGGAGAAGTCACTTAAAGATCTTTGTTGTGGGCACATTAGACCGTATCATTTGAATGCTCCACAATGAAATTTGGGAGCGGAGCTAATGATAAACGGGTGAGACGATGAAAAATGGATGTGACACAGTGTGACTACCACGGTGACTGTAGGTGTTGGTTGATCTTAGTATTTTGTAGAGACGCAACTGGTTGCTCTGAATCAGGCGGGGGCGACATGGATTGCGTAATGATGTCGTGTTAAGGTGTGGAGTGGAGGTTCAAGGTTTTAGACTTTACCGGCCCTGGTGAACAAGAGGTTTCAACGAGGAGGAAAGGTTGGGATGTTTAGGGGCTTGAGCTCGACGTGTTATTCTCAGGCTTGTCTGTCACGCCGGTGACAATGCTACCTCCACTTGAAGATTTTTGGCGCGGAGCTTAATGAATTTTGTATCTCCACTTAGTGAAATACAAACGCCAAAAATTCGCGTAGCAGATACGGTCTATTAATGAAATTTGCATCGTCACTTAGTGAAAAACAAACGCTGAGATTCGCGTAGCAGATACCGTCTACTTAGCTATGTTTATTGTTCCATAAGCCAGAATGCAACACAGAGTGAACGAGACAGACTGAAAGTGCTTTTAGGTTATGTACATACATATAATAGTTGCTACATCGTTAGGATATCAACTGTTGTATTCACTGACAATGGGATCTGTGAAGATCCGGGAGTCTGGGATATTCCAATTTGTACATTTTCAATACCCTCTGTGCTTAATCCCAAATTTACGCGAACCGTAATCAAAGCAGGAACGATTCCCTAGTAGCGAAAGTATGGTTAGTAGCATATACGTAGTCCCGGACTTGGAAATTTTACGCACGATGACCTGAATAAGCAAGGGCGCCGGGTTAATGGGAAGGTTCACAAAGAGTGCAGCAGAGGACAGGAAAGTGGTCAACGAAGCGATAATACCGGATTCAACTCTGTAGGTGTGTAGCGTTCGACATCACTACTGTGTTATATGAAGTTTAACAACGTACATCACGATGAATATTGTTCGATAATGAGCTTGAATCCTGTCTCCAGTGAATGACTTTGAGTGTTGCCAGATCCACCAAATTCTTGAAGCTGTGAGGTGTCAGATAAAGATTGAGTATCGGTGTCAACACATGTAGCTGACCTGTTAGTGTAGTCAACAGCAAGCTCGCAGATGCGACGATTACCAGCCCTATAGCTTCCCCCATTTTTTCATGGTCTGTGAGAGTTAGCCAATGGTATCCGGCGCGGTGCAGAAATGCACTTAGTATAGCTACCACTTGTAAATGACGAGGGTCAGAACTGATTGCATTTATAACAATTACGCTGTACCCACCGTGCGCCGACACCACGAAGATCAGTGGAACGACAACAATCTTTATTCGACGCTCCCAGATCACGAAAAGGCGATAAGACTGAAGCATAAAGTGAGCTTACATTTCAAACGCAGATGCGAATCGGTATCACCAGTAAGCTATGACCAGTAACGCTAATAGGTATCAGATCAGGATCCTGGAGTTCCTGAAAAAAAAGGACTTACGCAGCTAAAATAAGGGTCACTACAGTCGCTGACCTGTCCAAGATCATCGAGTCAGCCTCTGGCAGATTTGCGTTTAGAGAGAACCTACTCGAGAACGTTTACCACATGAGTCGACTGGGGAAGTTTGGTAAACACCAATCCCAGTGCAACGGAATCAAAGATCACTCCTAAGGTACCTAGGAAGATGAGAATGATGTTGACTATGAGGTGGAAATGGCCATCGCATCTACCCCTGCGGAACCTGCGATGTGGATATGCGTAGAATACACTGACACAGAATAGAACAGCATGTACGCCTAGTGGAGAGCGATAAGCAACGTCTTGGGCTAATTTAAGAACGATAGAGAACTTACCATAGAGGAAATATTCGGCCTAGATTGGGACCAATACAATCAGCCAGTCCAAATGTATTCAATGAAAAACTGCGAAGCTCACAGCGAGGGAAAAAGCGAAACCAGCCAGCTTGGGGCCTAGGGCTTTTTCAAGCAGTCCTAGCAACTCGAGTTCAGACATGCTGAACACTCACACAACGCGGGTTAAGGCTCGGGGTCCAAAGTCGGGACGGAATTCTTTATATACATACACCGGAGGAAGTCAGATCACGATCCTGATAGGTGCCTTGCATTTCAATGGTCGGGTTACAGACAGAACGATTGGACAAATCTCTATATACCGAAGAGACCGAAGCTTATGACGAACTCCATCCATTGGTCAGAGAACGGCAAAGACGCCGGAAGTAGGCGCTGGAGAGAACTTCAACTTCGTTTCATTTCGGACGAGTCCATATTACCACTTCTAACGGAACTGAGACCATTCTCAAGCTATAATCGCAGCGTTGACCCGGAAGAATCGCATTTTGGTCGGTGTAGGGGAATAAAGAGGGAGAAAATTTTTGCTGGACATGTGCTAAAACACACTGTTTAGTAAAATTTATCGCCCAAAGTAGACAACACTGGCGGCATGAACAGGTGATAGTTCGAAATTTAGAATCCGGTGCAGGTTATTGTACATTCGAGAACATGCACGAGTTTGAAACTTGGATCAATAATTGAGATTGCAGAGCTTGCAGTCGGCGCCAAGTGGATTCATGATATATGATAGATATATGATAGATTAAGGATGAAGACCGGGGAAAAGACTGCGAAGGCTGCGAGACAGCTAGGCTAAAAACTTTCCGCCTTATGCCGAGCGTAGCCAGAAGGGAATAACGAGTACCACCCGTCTTTTGTTTATTGCTGGAAGGATGCAATGTTGATGGACACAAGGATCCGCGCTAGATTTTGAAGGTTATTTTTGAGGGGCGTTAACTCCGCATAGGAGCGGTCCACATTTCCTCAACCAGTCTTAGTGTGTACCCTGGCAGACGTCTGTTGAGGATAGCAGCATTCCTGAAGCTTCTCTTCATGCACGCGACCGAAATGACCAAAATTTGAACATTGAAGAACTAGAAGAAGTTGATGGGAGGATGGAGGCGAACTAAAGCCTGTCGACAAAGACAGATGGAAAGAAAAGGGCATGTACATACTGGAAACGACGAACGCTTACGGTGGCACTTGGCTCTGTCAATTGTCATTGATTGTGTCACTGTCAGTCGTAAATCCAAGTCTTTCCTCAGGCCCCGATGTATATATAGTGCGCACTGACCGGAGTATAGCCATTGCGTCTTCCATTCATGTCCGCGACATCCCCACCAGCAATGCTTTCATCGCCTCCACCAAGGTACGATACCAGCGAGCGTGTCGGTCAAACCAACGAATCTGAACTTCCGGCATATACGTCTGGAGGTGCCATTAGCTCGGGTCGCGTCGTTCCTCTCAATGCTTTGCCTTTGGACCTCACGGAACACGTTGAACGGTCTCTGACGGGAGCGAGGGATTCAATTCCGACGAAGGAGTACGAATACGACTTAGTTAAAGGGAAAGAGAAGGAAGGAAAGAAACCTTGGGCGTTTCTGACAATGCTAGGGGATTCCACTGTGTCCTTGTCCAAAGGAATACCGACCATTGTTGAAGGCCAGGATGTGGAGGGAGAGGTCAAGGTCGACTTGAATGGCAGTGAAGCTTTTCAGGCCGTGGTTGTCTCGGTGAGTTTGTTGTTGCATTCTTGTTGCTCAATGTGATTGACAATGTACAGGTCCGAGGTCAAATCATTGGAGGCGCTCAGCACAGCGATGTCCTTACTTTTCTTGAACTCTCAAAAACTTTATGGAGCTCTTCACCCAATCCCCTTTCGAGCGCATCCAAAGCAGCAAATCTCCTCCCTGGACCTAAATCAAACAAGCTCCATCAAGGCTCGCACACCTGGCCTTTCTCGATAAAACTTCCAAAGGAAGTTGCTCTTACAATGGGCCCCAGGGATGCACCTAAAGTCGAGGTCTGTCGACTACCACAATCGTTTTTCGAGAGACACGCTAGGGCAAGAGTACAATACGAAGTAATAGTGAAGTTCGTAAGAGGTTTATTGAAGACTGACTGGAGGTATGTCTGTTCACCTTATCTGGATACCTTTTACCAAATCGCGTTCATTCATACAGGCTGTCGACGCAGTTTGCCTACGTGCCCATCACTACCTCTCCTTCACCTTCGCCTTTACGTGTGTTGGCGTACCAAGAAAATACACTGCTGCTTGGACCGGAAGCAGATCCAGTGGGGTGGGTTACTTTGGATCCAGTTAGGATGCGCGGAAGAACGGAGAATAAGGAAGTAGACGCAAGGTTTATTGTAAGTATCGGTATAGGGTTTCGCATTTCATAGGTCTAACGTTCGTGCTTTTGTTTAGCTGTCCATTGCTGATCCTGTTCGTCTTTTTCTTGCCTGTTTGCTCAAGTTGTATAAATAACTTTGCGTAGCTGTCATATACCAGAGGATCAGTCATCCCTCTTTCGCTCGTCATTCAATGCAAAGACTCTCGTGCGCTGGAGCTGCTTTCGTCACCGCGTTCCGTGGTTGTCCGGCTACGAAGATGTCTTCGGTATCACTCGGATGACCATAAAGCTCCAGATTCGTATTCTTGGACAGACGAATACGAACACTCGGAACTGGCAACATGGTGGCCAGACTCGTTGGTCCATCCCCGAGCTCGCTCCCTATCAAATAATCTAGCCACTAGCACCGCGAGGGAAACCCCTAGACATGGATCGGATTCGAGGAACTCTTCAGGTTCGAGAGAAAGGAGGACAAATGCTTCGAGGTCTAGGTCCAGGGATTGGAGTAGAAGCAGAGAAAGTAACAATGATGCTCCATTGCAAACCGAACGACACCGCGAGCGAGTAGAAAGTTTCACCGAGAGGCAGACGAGGTCTTTGAAGGGTGAAATACACCTTCACGCTACTTTGAAGCCAAGTACCGCTATGACGAGGTTCAAGGTGGAAGTGGGTATCTCTTTCTGTGATACTCCGGAGTCTTTATTAACACCTTTCGTGCAGTATTCTGTCGTGCTTTTCCCTCCAGATATCGTCGGATTCGAAACCTTTTCAACTTCATCTTCGCAAAAGGTAGATATACTTGCTGAACAGCCGGTTGAAATCACAACGGCTTTTGCACCTGGTCCTCGACCAAGAATGTACGCTCCTCCACAGTATGAGTCGGGTTTTCCAGGGGTTGCTGTGCCAGCAGATAGGATAAATAATTTGTTTAGTGACCCCATGTAATGAAATTGGATGTATTAGAAACTCGAGTAATCAGCCTTGGACACTGTTGTATGCTAGTGTAGGACTATTGTAATGCCATGTATCGTAGCCGCCTATGTTGAAATAAAAGCCAACGAAGTTACGAACGCGTTATCCGTACCAGCGTACATTTCCACCTTCACACCTTCACCTTCGTTCCACCTGGACGCATATCCCTGGATCAGGTCCTGGTCAGTTCCTGTCCGACTCAATAGCGCTAAACGTTGGTGGCGACGTATCGGACAGGTCATATGAAAAATTCTGACATCGAACTTTTTTTATTACCGTTATCTCACATGCACCACCCGACCGCTATAGTGATTGCTAGGAATTCATTCCTTTCCGCTCTACCATCATCATGGCCGATTCTCAGATCATGAATGGAAAGCAGGAAGAAAAGTCTCCGAATGATGTCAAGGATCCACGTTCAGACTTGGAATTTACCGACGACACAAACGATGAACCAACGAAATGGACGACATCACGAACGGAACTTTGGTCTTACTATCTTTACTACATTGGAAACAATGGACTATCAGGATTCAACTTTGGGCCATCTCAATTCCAAAATCTTTTATTTTTGGCTGGTTATGATCCTTCAGCGGCACCTTTCACCGTAGCTTGTGGGGATGGTGCTTGCGTTCTGCCATATCTTGGACGCGTTCGAGATAGTAAGCCCCGTTCCTGTCGCTCTTACTCGTGTCTATCAAGGTCTAACGTCCACGCGACTCAGTTAATTCAATTGTGCTCCTCACAAATGGCATCAGTTTTGCCATACAGGCTGTGGTGTTGTTGTTCGTTGGAGCATGGGCCGATTACGGTCGGTGGAGGTATGTCGTATACTGTTCATATTTGACATTTGGAACTAAATGTCTTTGGACCGTCCAGGCCGAATATTACAATTTTCTTCACAATTTTGGCAGTTGCAGTCTCTTTTGCGTGGTTGGGAGTGGACGATCCGTCGCAATGGAGGGCGGGGATTGCATTGTACATCCTTGGACGTGAGTAGAATCCACGATACATATTTTATTGACTGATTGGCGATTCCAGTGATCACATATCAGGCATGGATATTCTCCCAAGCTACACATTTCCTTTTCAATAACGTTTACTCCAGTGTGCTTTGACATTCTGGACAGCAGCTTTCCCTGGACTTGCTCGAGACCTACCTGAAGTGAAGGAATCCTTGGCACAAGTCAAGGATGGACAAAAACCGTACGCTTTTACATATCCAGTTTCATCTCAGCCAACTAAATTGCTATCCTTTACAGCCTCGCTGACCATGCCAAGCTGACATCTCTTTCGCGAAACCGTATCTCCAACATGTCTTTTACAATCTGCTCCGCAGGAGAAATTGTCATTCTAGCGATCATGGTCGGAATACTCAAAGGTTTACATTCTGATGATAGTACAGAAAACAACACAAAAGCTTTCAGTGTGCTGATTGCATTCTCTGGAGGAGTTTGGCGTGCGTTTACGTTCTCCCCGTTTGCGGTTGTATTTGACCGTTTGTACGTCTAGTACTATGCGCTCTTCCTTGGTTCTTCCTTGAGAAACGTCGACCTGGATTGAGTCTTCCTCCAGGAACGAGTCTTCTCACGATTGGATTTAAACAGACATATGTCGCTCTCAGAGAGTGTCTGCGGTTGAAGCAGACGTTCCTGTACTTGATATTTTACTTCTTGATGTAAGTCTCTTTGTCGTCCCGAGGCATCCTGCTTATCCTTTCCGTCGCTTTGCAGGGGAGACGTATTAAACACGACAGTGTGAGTGATTCGGTGTCGCGTAGAATGTATCTTCGCTGACATGAAGCTTCTAGTACCGTGATAGCGACCTTGCAGAATAGGTAGTGCTGTTCTTCAGCTCATTCGACTCGTTACTTACCAAGTGCAGTGTTGTCTCTTACTCGACATTTCAACTCACTCTGCTTCTCATCGTCGGTATCGCCACCCAGATGATTGGTATCTAGTTGCGTGTCATTCTTTTCTCCGTCGGCGCTATGCTCATAAGTGAAATGAAGTCTGTTCTGGCTCGTGCAAAAGAAATACAAAATTAGCACAAAAGCTGTAAGTCTTGAGCTGACGACATACTTTGAACTGACCCCAACTATTTACGCAGATGCTTTCATTCAACGTGTTTTGGATTATCGTTAGTTCGCTTCTGTTTGTATTTTTCTCTCCATTTTGACATCGGTGCCCTTAATATGCATAGATATTAACTATCTGGGGTCTCATTGGCGTTCATACCGACAACTTTGGATTCAAGCATGTTTGGGAGATTTGGTACGCTTAGGATATTGTGACGTCAAAACTGTCCACTTATATTACTCTTTTACTCTTATGACGCAGGCTTTACCAAGCATTCTATGGACTCATGGTTTGTCCATGGTACGCGTACAGCCAGACAATGATTAGCGAAGTCTCGCCATTACCTCAGATGTCAGTCTTAATCTGTCTTTCTCGGAAACTCTTGCTGATGTGCGGCAAATCCCATAGGTTCCTGTTCTTTGCGTTGTTCTCAGTGGTGCGTAACTCTCGTAGAAAGTCGGAAATTTGTTGACGTTTTGAGTTCAGGTGGGCAAAACATCTGCCTTCATTGGCCCTTTCGTATCGTCGGCCATTATTACTGCCGCAGATAACAATGATAACATGCCATTCGCCTTTTTGTTCGGACTGTACGTCATGTTCTCGTCCATTTTCTAATATTCATCTAATTTCTGTCAACTTCTAATCTCTACCCGCTATGAAAACTACGTCATTTGCTCCTACAGAGGGGTATTCAGCACCATCTTTCTCTATATGGTGGATGTGGACAAGAGTCGTATCGAGTGTGAAGAGTTTATCAAGGCTGAAGGAGCACGCAAAGCGTTTGATTCCGAGAGTACAGAGGGCGTTGTTGCTAGTGCATTCACTGGTGATCCGGATTTGAAGATGTCTGTCTAGGGCGCTTTTAGCTTGGGTCAAAACTAGCACTGGAGGAGAGCCGTTCCATTTCTGAAACCTAAGCCGACCCTTGGTTTCAGGCCATTCACTTTAGACTGACTTGCACTGTGCGCGGGCGGGCACGATAGAATGAATGGAATGTTGACTTGACAATGAATGATCATGATGTGTGTTCCCGCTCCGTTGATAGCCAGTGATGTGGAACGTACACTTGTCAGTATAGGACTGGATAATGGTACGGTCGAGACTCGGGGCAGCGTCTAAATGTTTGCAATTGGTCAGATCCTCGGATTAGATGGTAGCGAAGAGCTGCGGGGTAAGTAAATTGACTTTCAAACAAGTTTATTTCGAGTTTACCCCACAAGTCTGGTTGTACGCTGGCCCTGAAATGACAGGACCCCGGTACGTGCATGACTGTCCGCTCTGACTGCTTCCACCTGGGGGTTCCCTGGTATGTCCACGGTGGGCAGTCGTGCTCTGTGCCGGAGTGGGAGAATGAAATGCTTGAGAATCGTGTCTTTTCCGGTACCGTAAGTATCGTGAGTTGCTAGTATGTACATATACGTTGTTTTAATTGTGTGGGCGATTAATATTATCGGCAGAGATGAATGATTCCCCTCTTATCTAGGAGTCCATGAGGTTTAGGGTGTCATTTTACTGAGCTCGCAGATTGTATCTTTACGTTCGACCGGGATGAGCACACCGAGATAATGCATATTGGGCGGGAAAGGTACTGAGGTTTGAAGGAACAGCAATCATTCTAGGACTCAGGGGCGTTATAGCCCACTTGATGCCTTGTCATTATCATTTCAGGGCCGACCGCCGACCTGAAGAGCTGGCAGAACGTACTGGAACGTGTTCAACGTCGAGCTGAGCAGAGACTTGTGGAATCACTACAGCTCCACTACGATGTAAGTGACTCCAGTTTCCGAGTGTTGGGGCTCTGCTTCTTCCGCCAGAATTTCCGTCTATGACGGTTTTTTAGCTTTTTATGTGGGGTTTGACGCCTTCGGAATTTCGGACCAGATGCGGCGCAGATCTGGCGACCGGGCCAGCGTGTAAGATTAGGTGTGAATAATGGGGAAAAGTTGGCATGACCAGGGCAGATATAAGGGCGAGGAGATCAAAGCTATAGCTTTTGTACATTCTCTTTGTCTGTCAGTTCCGCTGTCTGTCTTGTATCTGTTGATTTAAGGGCGCTTGAGGATAGATTACTGAATTCGCTGATTGACCATACGGCAAATAGAAGAACAGGTGCGCATATAAATATCGAGATACCGATTTCTTTGTTCCGACGACGACGGGTTCGACCTACAGAAATTATAGACAACTCCAAAGACGTTCTCCGCTTGAAAAGGTGCTCGTCGTCGAGGACACCGTCGAAGAGTAACATTCTCACGCGCTTCCTGTACAGGCACCGGAAACTAGTCCTAGAATTTAATTTTACACATCTCCGTCTCTTTCTTCTCTACTTCCATCTCCTCTCTTTACCCTATCCTTCCTAATGGCCCCAGCCCTCACACACCCCTCTGGTGTTGCTTTCGTACCAGACCACGACGGTGTCCAACCCAATAAACCTGTTTCCGATGCTTCTCAGTACTACGCAGGAGGGGAATCATACACCCGCTCCCGAACTTACAGCCACGTAGGTTTTTCTTTGTTCCTCATTGTGTTTTCGCCACTCACATTGGTCTACGACAGTCACATATTCATGGCTACGACGTGAAGCGGGCTCCTGCCTTCCAGGACGATCAACACGCACGGTCGCGTCGTTTGTCTCATGACGAGAAAAGTGTCACTGGCCCTCGCCGCTTCCTTATTGACGTTGAAGAGACTATACGTGTTGTGCTCGAGCAAGAAGATACCGATGGTGACTTCCAAATTAGTGTCACTGACGCCGGTCCCAAGATGATGGCACTGGGTACTGCGACCAGTAATGGTTTCAAGACATTCGATATCCGAGTACGTCACATTTTCCATCGTGGTCTTGTCTTGTCTTGACTCATTCACTGGCAGGGCACATATATGCTCTCGAACCTTCTGCAAGAGCTGGCTCTCGCTAGGGACCATGGCCGAAAAAGGATTGTTCTTGACGAAGCACGTTTGACCGAAAACCCCGTTGACCGCCTGAGTCGTATGATTAAGAACTCGTTCTGGCATTCATTAACACGTCGCATTGACGGTGAAGGTCTCGAGATCATTACTGCTGATCCTAAGAACCGTACAGGACGTATCAACCCTCGCATCTATGTACCTCACGGTGAACCTGCTATGGCAGAGTACTACCGTCAGGTTGCAAAGGACAAGCCTCACATGAACCTCGATGTTCAGGTTTTGCCTGAAAAGCCTGACGACCCATACTTTGTCAAGAGTCTCAACTCGAAGCCTGGTATTTTGGCTCTGGCTATGAACCAAGTTGATGATGGCAAAGGTGGAAAAACTTTAAAGGGAATTCCTTTCATTGTACCCGGCGCTCGTTTCAATGAGGTTCGTGTTCTGGTTCTAGCCTGTACGAGTCGTCTAATTACGTTTTCCAGCTCTACAACTGGGATTCCTATTTCATTTCTCTTGGTCTTCTCGTTGATGGCCAGGTCAACATGGCCAAGGGGATGGTAGACCACTTCATTTTCGAAATTAAACACTATGGCAAGATTCTGAACGGTAGCCGTAGCTACTACCTCTGCCGAACCCAGCCTCCATTCTTGACCGATATGGCTCTGCAAATTTATAATCAGTTGGACCGTTCTGACGTGGACGAGAATCGTCGCTGGCTCAAGCGCGCTATTCAAGCTGCGATCAAGGAGTACCACACAATTTGGGTTGCAGAGCCTCGTATGGATCCCAAAACTGGTCTTTCTCGCTATCGTCCCGATGGTCTCGGTATTCCTCCAGAAACCGAAGCTACTCACTTTACTCACGTTCTCGAGCCTTATGCTGCTAAGCATGGTCTCTCTGTCCTCGAGTTCAGCGAAAAGTACAACGACGGTATTTTGAAAGAACCCGAACTCGACGAGTACTTCCTCCACGACAGGGCTGTGCGTGAGTCTGGCCACGACACAACATACAGATTCGAGAAGCGATGCGCGAACCTTGCCACGATTGATCTGCAGTCGTTGCTATACAAGTACGAAGTCGACATTGGAACTGCCATTCGGGAAGTGTTTGATGATGAGCTTGAGCTCGAGGAAGACTTTGACCTGGCACCGTTCCCTCCATCGCCCGAGTCGTATGCCAACTCTTACAGGGAACGCTCAAAGAGCAGAGCGCAGAACAGTGATGAATGGTTTGACCGTGCCGAGTTTAGGAGGCAGCAGATCGACAAGTATCTCTGGAACGAGAACAAAAGCCTCTACTTTGATTATGACACAGTCAAGGAACAGCAAATTCTTTATGAGAGCGTCACCTCACTCTGGCCACTCTGGGCAGGATGTTCAAGTGAAGAACAATGCTGGAAACTTGTGTATGTTTTATTTCCACAAGATTGACCATGTGCTGACCAAGTTATGTTTAGCTCCAACTCGCTGAAGAAGTTTGAGGTCCTCGGAGGTCTCGTATCTGGAACAGAAGAGTCGCGCGGAAAGATTTCCTTGGACCGACCTAACCGACAATGGGACTACCCGTAAGTTCTGTTCGGTCTAAACTACAAACTTTTCGCTAACTATCTCTTATCTAGTTATGCATGGTATGCCGAAGCAATCGATTCACACCGGTACCTAGACTAACGATCTTCCTTGTAGGCCTCCTCACCAGATTATGGCATGGGTTGGACTGGAACGTTATGGCTATCTCGACGAAGCCCAAAGGCTGGCATACCGTTTCCTTTACATGTAGGCAGCCCATTGAATTGCGTCACATTCTTCATTTGCTAACGATCTACGTTTTCCGTAGGATGACGACAGCCTTTGTCGATTTTAATGGAGTGGTTCCTGAGAAGGTCAGTATCCTTAATTCCATGCACGGATCTCGCGGTTGCTCACGTTCATTTCAGTTTGACGCTGTGAAATTGTCACATCTGGTAGATGCCGAATATGGAAATCAAGGTATCGACTTTAAGATGGTTCCTCGTGAAGGCTTTGGATGGATGAACGGTTCGTAGCCTTTTTTCATCGTTTAGACTTCGCTCTAATTCGTCAATGTAGCTGCATACCAAGTCGGTCTGTCATTCCTCAACACTCACATGCGCAGAGCGGTCGCAGCATGCACGAGTCCCGAAATCTTCTTTGCCTCTTACAACAGTAGCGAACAGAATGCTGTAACCGACAATGCCAGGGGCGTGGATGCCATCGGTATTGCCATGGATTCCTTAGAAATCACTTCTCAGTGATCTCGGACACTGTTATCACTTTATCTTGTCGTTCGTTTCTTGCAATTAATCACGGTATTCAAGTAGCTCAAATACTCATACTTTACAGCCTCGGTGTTATAACCTCTCCTCCGTCTACTCTAGGCCTTCCTAATTCCTCTCATCATTCTTGGCCCCCTTTCATTTACTCATCTTGCCCACGAACTCTTCATGCTTTTTACTTTTATCTCTGACTTTAGATTGGATCCTGGCTTCTTTTAGTAGACATCATGGTTGTATCATATTCGCACAGTTTGTCGTCATTACAGTCCTAGAGTAGAACGCAATTTTGGTTTGAAATATACAGTGTCTTGCAACAAGTAACTAAGGCCTGAAGTTGAGAATCAAAGAACCCAAGGGTACACTTCGGTACACTACTCCGTTTGTGGAACTGAAGTGACCAGATTTGTCTCAGCTGACGCGCGGCTTGGACCTGACCTTTGTTGTCGAATTGTTATGCCTCATGTTACCGACAACATTGACGAGTCTACTCGTCTCGCTCCTCAACTTCGTCCGGACCTCAGATAAGCCTTTGCAAGAACCTATACCTAAACTCTCCTCTTCCTCTCCGCTCCACTTTGAACTGCGTCATCAGCACGCAGTTTCTTCCTCCGCTCATGTCGTCTTTTCCGACTATTCATTACCCCCTAGACCACAGTTTATCTATGAAGATGGGGAGAGATATCTGAATACCTCGTTTACGGTTCCGAGTCGCAAGATATCGTCTTTCAAACCACCGGACTTTGAGTCCTTCTCACAAGCTCGGATACGATCTATGAAGTTTAAGCAGAGTGCGAGTTTACCTTGGGAAGAAGAGGAGGTCCCTGCGCCGGATATCGAGAGAAGAGAGACCCTTTTGTTGTTAGCAAAGATGGCGAACAACGCGTATGTTGAACCAGGGGATCCGCAGTGGTATGAACTCGAGAGTAATTGGACTGTGGTGCGTGTCTATTGCCGCAACTTTACCATGATACTTCTAACATATGCACCTTATAGGGCTTTCCATTTGGTTGGGAACCGGATGCTGATGGGTTCAGAGGACATGTATTTGCAACGCCTGATAATTCGACGGTGGTGCTGTCTATCAAAGGGACCTCTGCTGGGTTGTTTGGAGGCGGAGGGCCTACGGCAAAAAAGGACAAGCTTAACGATAATCTGCTGTTTAGCTGTTGCTGTGCTCGTGTGGATTGGACTTGGTCGACTGTATGCGGATGTTACCGGGGTGGATGGAAATGCGACCAGGAATGTGTAGAAGATGCACTAATGGATGAGAGTCTTTTCTATCCTATTGGCACGGTGAGTGCTCACACTACTTGGAAGCTTGTACAAAGGGACTTATGGCTTTCCAGAATCTTTATAATAATATAAGCTATATGTATCCCGACTCTACTATTTGGGTAATCGGTCACTCACTCGGCGGTGCACTTGCTGCTTTGGTCGGGGCTACTTTTGGGGCACCAGTTGTAACGTTTGAGTCTCCTGGAGAAAGGATGGCTGCTCGTCGTTTGCATCTCCCTACACCAGTATGTCTCGTTTCAGTGGGGACGAAGGATAGTAACACATATATTCTTTAGCCTTCCAGCGATCATATTATTCACGTCTACCATACCGCTGACCCTATTGCAATGGGTACATGCACAGGAGTGCTTTCTTCCTGTGCTCTAGGAGGATACGCCATGGAATCTCGGTTCGTTTTTGCTTTTTGACCTTCGCTTGTCGTTAACCTTCTAACTTTTCACAGATGCCACCAAGGTCAATCTATCGTCTACGACACCGTCTCAAATTCTTCTTGGGCTGTAGATATCCGAACACACGGGATTGTCTCAGTCATTGAGAAACTTTTATCGGACCCTTGGCCGCCTAGTGTTGAAGCTGGAAGGGAGGTTCCGGAGCTTATAACTGAGGACGATTGCGTGGTGAGTGCGGCCGATTTGCTCTTGCTACAGCAGTTCAGTCATGTTTTTCCTTGCCTTCAGGAATGTTATAGCTGGGAATTCGGGGATTTTCCATCCTAAATACTCCAATTAAGCATATCATCGTCGGACGCTCTAGAAACACAACTCCTAACGACCCTGTATAATATACATATGTGTATACATTACTGCGCTTGAAGTCAACTCCCACTCCTTTTTATGTCAGTTGACGGCAGGGTTAACCTTGCGACTCATGTCCTCGTTACTGTTGCGTGCATACCTGGCTATTCTAACATCACCAGTACACAAAATATATATCAAACGATCAATTCGACCCCATTTTCATTATTTTTTAAAACAATTGAGGTCCAACACAAGTTTCAATCCCTCCTCTTCCAAAGCCCTTAGACCAGGTTCAGCATCCGAGGCGAAGAACTGAACCCAATCTTCGCTCGTAGAGTCTCGCTCCGAATCAAGATGGGCTACGAGACCAAAAGATGACAATTTCGGTTGGAGGTCGGCCAAAAGTCTTCGGGATTCGACCATCAAAAGAATGAGCTCTGGCTCGGGCAAAGAAACGCCATCGTCTTCTTCCATTATTTTGGGGGCTCTGCGTTCGTCTATCCGGATTTGAAAAGACGACAGTCGAGGCAGGATACCGATTTCCGGTTTCGTGCAAAGTGTGAGAGCTTGAAAAAAGGTAGCAGTGAAATCTCTACAGTGGAAGGAATCCAGTTCGAGATGTATCAACGTTGGAACGATAGAGAGAATTCTAATTAGTTCCTGATCAGACGCGTAAAATCCTGTGCCAAGTATTAAAGTTTCGAGATGACAGAGGGAGCGCGAGAGTAGATCGCACAAGCTGTTGCACGCACTTGAACCATGCTTGTAAAAGTCCTCTGAAATCGACAAATCAAGCATGGAAATAGCTGGTAGTGTTAACATCGGAAAGATACTAGAAGCGTAGGAGCCCTTTCTTAATTGGCACCTGAGGAAGAAGAGCTTAGGGAGAGCAATCTCTCTGGTTCCCAATACCACGCCATAAATATCCTCGATAGTAATATTGGCTTTTTCTAGGTTGAGACACTTTGAGAAAAAATCAGCTACCTCAACCACCCCGACAAAGCAAGCAACCGTAATGTCGCGAAGCTGGGAAAACGGCAAAATGAGCGCTTTGCCAAAAATGTCTAGATGTAGCGACTTCAGCTGCGGAGCTCGTTCCAACATTCGGAAAAGATGAGGGGAAGATTCATCTGTTTGCCACCAGTCATCCCCAAACACTATGCTGAAGGATTGAAGGATATCGCAGTGAATTGATACGGTTTTGAGAAAGTTCTTGACGACTTTATGATTTATGACCTTCCAGGGGAGGTCTATTTCGATCTTGGACCACCTAGTATGGGCATCCAAGAGTGACGAAAAGACTCGGAATCCAAGGTCACCATCATCCATGTCCGGACCGATGAGGTTCAGATTGAGAGGAAACGTTTTTGAGCAGTCAAGATAGTGTTTTGCAGCTCTGACCATTTTTAGTCCACCGTGTGCAAGGTTGATATCGAGACTCGACCATAACCTTGGCGTAGACAAAGCAATTGCCCGCCAAAATCCGCAGACGTGAGATAGATCAAGTACAGGGGCGAAAATTTTGTGGTCAGTGATACGTAGACCATAAGAGTGGGGCAGGCACAATGAAAAAATCTCTGTCCATATCTCGACTGGTACTTTTCGGATTGGAGATATGAACGTGCGGTATTCGTCTATGCGATAACGAGTATGATTTCTTTGTTCTTCCAGCTGGAGAATGGTGTTACGTAGGTTCTCTATTTCCAAGTCATATCGGTCAATGTCATGTTGGGCATCCTGTATCTGTCGTCGCACTTTCAAGACTTCGATATCGGATGGAAACGGTGCCCGAAAACGCAAGACATCAGCAGATGGTAGGCGGATATTTTCTAATTTCGTCGACATCTTGGGAGAGTAATGGAACTTGGAAGAGCTATAGCTACACGGCGACTAGAGAACACTGAACAGTCGCCCATGCAAAAACGTTGGTCGTCACAAAATGTCACAACAAAAATTCTTTTGCAGCGAACGCATGCTGGCTTCGCTGCGGGCAAAAGCATGTCGCCCTCTATACCTTAGAGCATCCCTATATGCTTCTCCTTGGCCCCGCAAACAAAAATGTTGCATGTCAACTGCGCTCCAAGTCAGATACGACTCGGTCATTCGCGACTTTACATCTGAACTCAGTAACAGGCAACCGTCTTTCTCTGTTCCTGCAAGTGGGATTCGCGTTCTTTCACATCCAAAGGAGTTCTATTCTTTGCTTCTGGTGCGTTTGATTCGCTAGTCTCAATTCGAACAGAATAGTAATAGACTGACTGGATAGGATATGATCAGAAATGCCGAGGACAGGATTTTTCTTTCGTCCTTATATATTGGCTCTGGCGAATCTGAGCTTGTGCGTGCTCTTTTTCATTCTCTACCTGATGTTTATGCATTATTTGATAGGTCTCGGCACTGAAGGATGCTCTTGAACGAAAAGCCTCACTACAAGTACACCTGCAACTGGACCTGAATCGGTCTACGCGACCCGGCGCCTCTTCGACTGCCAAAATCCTTTTGCCTCTCCTGCGTTCTTTTCCAGATCGTGTGCACGTCAGTTTGTTTCGAAGTCCCAGTCTTCGGGGCGTCATGGCCAAGCTAGTACCTCCACGATTCAATGAAGGATGGGGAACTTGGCATGCAAAGATTTATGGTGCAGACAATAATATCATCATCAGTGGGTGCGCCTGATATTTTCTCTTCATCTCTGCCTATAATGACCCGTCTTTACCTTAGTGCAAATCTCAACGAAGCGTATTTTACAAATCGCCAAGACCGTTACCTTCATTTCAAGCAACACGTCTCGTTGGCGAATTACTGCTTCGAATTCCTCCAAGCAGCATCGTCGGTTTCGTATCGCCTCCTTCCTTCTGATTCCCCTGATACCATGTCCGTCCCCCGCTCTTCGCATTCTTACACGCGCGAAAATTACGCTCTTGTTTGGTCGGACCAGGACACTCATCCACATCATTTCAATGACAAATTCCGTCAAGCTCTTTCAGATCTTCAGGCGAAAGCTAAAACTCTACATACTCAAGGTGCTGTAGACCAAAATCCCCACGATGCGATTCTCCTCCCCGTGATACAGGGTGGACAATTCAATATTCGCGAGGAGCAAGAGATGTTTGGGTTGTTGTTTAAATATCTCAAACAGAACGCTTCCCAGTCGGAGAAAGGCTCGAGACCTTTAATGGACTTGACTAGTGGATACTTTGGACTTTCGGAAAAGTACCAGGATCTCGTACTGGGCTGTCCGGACGTCGATGTGAGGATCGTAGCTGCCAGTCCCAAGGTATGTTTTAACCAGAAGAATTCTCAGTTTGCTAAAATGAACGTAGGCCAACGGTTTCTTTGGCTCAAAAGGCATTTCTGGCCGTATACCAGAAGGCTATACCTACTTGGAACAGCGTTTTATGAAGGCAGTCAAGGCTACAGGTCGGGAATGGTCCGATTCTGGTACCTCTGGCCATGGCGTACAGCTGTCTGAATGGGAAAAAGACGGATGGACTTATCACGCAAAGGGTATGTCGTCTCATTTCTACTACGGTTTTGCATTCTGAGTGTTCATCTGTACAGGTCTCTGGCTCTCTCCAACACCGTCTTCCAATCCTGTCTTAACCCTTTTCGGCTCATCAAACCTCAACTCGCGTTCTGCAGAACTTGATACGGAACTCTCATTCGTTATGGTGCTGCCCTCGTCAGAAGACGGGCCTACTGATAACCCCGCTGATCTGCTCCGCGCACAACTTGCCGATGAAATTCAACAAATACGAAAGGACGCGACTGGGTGGAAGGGCGGTGACAGGAAGGTCAGGTTGGGTACCAAGCTGTTGGTGAAGATTGTTGGAGGTATGTTGTGAAGTGCTATAGCTTCAATGGTCCTCCCGTAGACTGCGATGTATCACTTGCAACGATCGGATGGAATAATATCACCTGCAAAAGCTTGACTTCTTCGCTCAGTGGTAGACAAGAAATATTGGCCGCTACCCCGGAGCTGTTGTGCCGTCGACCTTGTGTTCTTATTTTGAAAACAATCCCACTTTCTTCTCGAATCTGACTGATGTATTACTGCTTTATTTATTCACAAGACTGCGCTGATAAGCATATCAAATCGGACGGCGACCCCACGAACGCTGTAGACACCCTCGGACTTTGAGTCCCCAGTCGTATCTTTGGTGTGACTTTTACTGATTGAGTTCTAGACTCTAGTTAATACATGGCAAGGATCCCAGGCCGGAACCACTCGACTCTAGCTGGTAACGCCTCACTTTCTGTGTTCGAAGATTATGCTTAAATGACTGTTTCAAAGGAATTTTACCGTTGCGCTTATGTGTCTTGAAGATCGTGGCATTCCATGTGTCCGGTGAACATACATCATGATCTGGGATCGTCCCGAAAGATGCCCAAGCAATCAGATGGGGAACCCGCAAAGACATGACCAACTGGCTCCCGCGCCACATGCATCATGTAGCGACGGTGTCTAAGCATCATTGCTAGGGTGTTGTCCAAGAGTTGTCGATTCTCTTCATTTCGTGACTCAGACTTCTCACTCAATTGATAACAAGGTTCAGAATGAATGCGACCCAAGTTCCTCGGAAAGCTCTGATGGCTGTCTTTTTTTTTTTTTTTTTATTTCTAGACAAATTAAGACGAATTAAATTGTCTCGGTAGCTCAACTATTTTCTCGGACCCGAATTCGTTTTCTTAACCCATACATGATACAGGCTCTGAGCGCAGACGCAGTGCGTCTTTTGAACGTGAAATCCGGCTGTAACTGCAATCGGACTGAGAAATGATTGGTTTTCTACCATCAACACAGACGAAAATGGCTCCATCTTCGAAAGCAGATAGAGATCGGTATAAGAATAACTTTAATTATTTTCGTACTCAGAATTAGCTCCCCTCATCTCTAGAATGTCTCGCTCAGACCGCCAAGATCGTCGTATGGTAAATCTCGACCCAACTGACATGTAAGTACACCATCTTTTGATTCCATTCTCGTACTGGTCTGGAATAAGGGCCCGCATTTGACTGGTTCTGATACAACGTCAGGATCTCCCAGTAAAACAACCTTAACGAGATGTCCCCCATTGCTTACGATTCTTACAGGTATCATTATGCACACGACGAATCTTCTTCATACGACTATCCCACTCAATTCGATCAAACTATTCACCCGTCGTTCATCCGGCCTCAAAGCCCAAGACAATTTTCCACAATACCAAATCTCGACCTCCAGGCCCACATATCTCAAAGTACTTTGGACAGCAGCTCATCCCATGGATGGAATGATAGTCCCAATGTAACCTCACGATCCGAACATACTTCTCCGAGTCTTCAGATATCGTCGGGTCCGAATCCTGACGCATTCTTATATCCTCGAGCTGCCGCTGAATGGGATACAATACAGGAGTCGGCGTATTATGACGAAATTTCTAACGGTGCATGGGATACTAGCTGGGATACCAGTTTCCGAGCCCATTATATCGGTCAACCATTGGCCCCATCCCTAACAAATAGAAACCAGGCAACGGACAACAACAGTGCATTTATCACGGGAAACACAATCGGCGTCACCGCTCTCAGTGCAACACGGCAAGTCGCTACAGACGCTGTTGTACAAGCTTCTCGTCTACGACGTAAAGATCCGGGGAGAAAGGGACGCTTTATTTGTCCTACGTGTGGTCGCGACTTCACTGCCAATCATAATCTAAAATGTACGTCCTTTCCATTGGTAATAAACTTAGTTTTCGACCGCTTCCTCAGATCATATCAATTCACATCGAGGGAAGAGGCCTTATGAATGTGAGCACTGCGAAAAAAGGTTCGGAACAGCGCACGTGTTGAAGCGACATGTTTCGACAAAGCATACTGGAAAGGGCCCAGTCGATAACACGACTTCTTCGTGTGCCTGAGCTATTTTTTGTTGTTGCTTTTTGTAAAACAAAAAAGGCGGATAGTTTTGCAGAGTTTTGCTCGGTCTCTCAGGTATATATCAATAACGGATATTTGGATTAGTACATAAAATGTACATTAGAGTACAATCTGCACCGGATTTTTTTTTGACAGCCCCACCTACTTGAGAAGGGAAAAACCAATTCATACAACTCTATTTTTGTCCAAAAACCTTGTAGTAGATGCACCTCATTGTTGCACAAAATATCACTAAGACAGTTTAACCCTGAAGAATAGATACTTACATCTCAACTGGAAATACTACTTTGGCAAATGTGGCATGTTCGGACTTCGTATGCTTACATAATGAAAATAATTATTAACATTTTGCCTATAATTGTATGAGTGAGAAGCGTTCCTTATAAGAACAAAGAGAGACCATCGAAAAGTAACCTAAATGCATATTGATTCTAATTTGGATGACGGTTCGAGAGACAACGGAACTATAAGTAGCTTTTCATATCATAACTCTGAAGTCTGGATGGTTTTGAATATTATTTTTGAGCCTGGCCTAGCACCACCCTCTCACTCAGCTGTATCTTTCCGATCTGTTTCGATCTCACTTGCGAGCTAAATGTACAGAATAACCACTAGTGGTAGAAGACCTAGCTTAAGGCAATGCCATGATGACTTTCCCTTATGTTTCTTCATACTAATACTTACATATGTCTACAGTACTTACCATATTCGTACTCTTGTTTGACAAGAGGCCTAGGGCACCCAAAGGGAAAATGGTCGGAAATCAGACGCATTCGAACCTCTTGTTCAAATAGTTGTACAAGAAGCACCTGAATACAATCGACGTCGGCCAGTGGTAGGCAAGAGCGATGCAGTGAACTGCCGATCTAATAAAATCTTTTCCAGTACCGACCCACTTATCTGGGTATACACCATCGTAATGTATTGAGACTTTCTGAAAAAGGTGAGTAAGGTTGCAATCTCAAGAATTCAGACGTAAGGGCCGGGACAGAGCGACGTAACCCAGGGTGGACTTGGGATCCGCAGGAGAGAGCAGGCGTTGATCTGGTGAGGTGCTGCACAAGTCTACGTACATATCCATGAGCATCAAGCGTGCATCAGAAAAGCTTCGCGAATCACCAGTATCTAAACTGCTGTATTCAGGAATGGTGTGCACCAACGCTTACCACGAGCTGGAAGCCCAGAAGTTAAATTATCTCACTGGGCTTCTGCACGCAGAGTAGGTCACTCCGGAGTCAGCCCTCAATCTCTTGAATGTGCCAGTGAGAACTTGGCTTCGAAACCTGGAAATGATTGAATCGGACTAAAAGGTTTGATGCATAGTACTACTTCTCTTGAATGATATGGACAAAACTGTAGACAATCACGAGGATGCGGCGGACATGCTACAAACATGAGTTCAATGGTGAAACATGGCGCTATAAAGTGGGAATTTTATGTAAGGAAACGAAGAATTTTCTTTTCTCCGTACTCAACTCCTGCCTTTTCCCTAACAATATGCAGCTATGCTAGATACTCATCAGCCATGACTTTGGTCAGGGTCCTTAGAGGCCGCATTAACACATTATTCAACGATTTAATCTTGTTGTGCAACCCTTTCGTTTTCGGCGAGAAGTATTATAAACTTCTTTAACGTTACTCATGTCAGCATTCTCTCTTCAGTTGCCTAAAAATAATGAAACACTATTTTTTCAACAGATTGACTGAATGTTCTACTACCTAGGTAATAAATAAAAAATTAATTATATTTAATACCAACACGATATCGGTTGATTGTTTAAGACCCGTTAAATTTTCGGCGCTACAATCTAGACTGCTGATGCGTTGTTACATACGATCATTATAAGTAGCGACTACCAGGCTCACTTCACAGCTGTATACGATTTTGCTACGTCCTTAATTTCACTTAACAATCATTTGGGACCTTGATCTGTGTTCTCGGCTGTTTCCGTCTTGACTATTCAACTTAGCATGAATAGTCTGAATATCTACTATCAATTTATGTAATTCCGAGATTCTCCTCCAAAGGTAAGATTTCTACGTCCCCGCAACCTAAACGCCAAAGAGGTATGCTGCAGTTAACTATTTACTACATACAAACCTAATTCTTGTTGGGAGTTGCCTTTCTGTACCTCCATAAATCTATATATGTAGATGTCATACTTAAATATGTTTCGGTAGAAAACCAGATAGCACCAGGTCAGATTGGTATTTCGCCGCTTACCTAAACTCTTCGGAGAATTATGCAACATTCACCCGTTCGCTCAATTATAAACTGGTCTAGGTAAGATCACCTGGCTTCGGGTCTAATAGAAGTAACTTATCCATCACTATATTTTAAACACAAATATAGTCCAGTCGCTTTCGCTAGGGCTTTTAACCTTGCTACTCCTATTAACTTGCTGACCCATTATGCAAAAGGTACGCCGTCATTCATTAATCTTTAATTAAAGTAGAATTTCGACTGCTTATAGAGTTACTAATTCAATTTTTCAATCTTAAAAAACTTTAAATATAACTATACCTAAACTAATAGATAAATTAAATTCAAAGTTATTTAAAGTTGTCTACAACATTTTATTTCAAACTTTCCTTTACAGTACTTTTCACTATCACTAAATTTATAATACTTAGCCTTAGAGGATGGTACCCCTATATTCCGACAAGTTTTCTCTCATCGTACTTTTTAATTAAACATTTTTAATATATTAATTACTTTATAAATCTACAGGACTTAGATTTAAACCTATTTTAGTGCAATAAATTTATTTAGTTTATTTAAACCAGAAAATTTATATGCTAATTAAAATTTAATTTTATAATATTAAGAATCAAATTAATTTAAAAAATATTTTTTAATTATTCAATATTCAATTTATAAAGTAATTTAGGCTAATCCGATTTCACTCACCATTACTTTCGGAGTCTCGGTTGATTTCCTTTCCTTTCCCTAATAAAATGTTTTACTTCAGGAAGTAAATAATAATAAGGTTTACCTTAGGATCGCTTTCCTATAAAAAATATTTAAATATTTTAGAAAGCTTTTGGCAGATAATACCTCCTTTTTTATAAATTTGATAGTTATCCTTAATAACCCCTTTAAACTACTATGATGTTATAACAATATTGTCATCGATACTTTTAAAAAAAGTATTTTTTTAAATGATTTTTTTTTTCCACTATTACTTCCTGCAAAGCAGCATAATACATGCACCGTAACTTTAAAAAGGCGTGCACTCCCCTCCGTGCGAAAATCGCAGCAAAACCTTCTAGTATGTTGTGTAAAGAAACAAAGAAAAAAAGGTGAAATGCTTTTACTTTAGGTCGTTGACCCTGATTAATATGCCCAGTAGCACTTCGAAGGCCGGGTGTGGGCGTGTTAAACACTGGCGCAAGGGAGTGCTTAGTGCATAGTGCAGATCCTACGGAGCCCCATTATTTGTATTGTACTGAAATTTGGAAGAAGGTGGAGTCTAGTTTATTTCTACCTTCGAAAAAGCATAAACAGGCTGCTGCGCAAGCGTAACTCAGTTAGTAAAGACCCTACGGTCCGTAAGTTTACGTGAAAAGCCGTTTGCTGTAATTAAAGCGCGTAGCTCCTTTCGAAGGAGCCAAATTAGTGATAACTAAAAAAGAAGGCGAAGCAGCTAATAAAAACGGTAAGGTACCTTTGGCTGCTTTTTTTCCTAACTTGTGCGCCTTTATGCTAACCTTCCAGACCAAAAAGGGGTGGGGTAGGGTGTCTAAGGATACTTTTTTCTTTCTTTGTAGCGAATCATAGCCTAATAAAGATATAATTAAGATGTAAAAATTTAAGTTTCAAAATTCGTATCCTATCTGCTTACTGTGATTTAATTTCTACCTTCAGGGTAGTACCCACACTGCAGCGAAGCAGCAAAGCACGCCTCCTAATTAGTACTCTCCTTCGGCCTAATATTTTCGATGGAAAACAGCGCCGGTTGTTCGGTTTAAATAAAGCGATGAAAGCACCTTTTTAACTAGGATGCTAAAAAAAACGTAGTTAAACATTACCTAAACTTTACAGGAACCCTTAACACAGGTATCTTTATTTGGAAGCAAGCGTTAAAAAAAGTGATAGTGAAACTCTATTAAGATAAACAGGTAAACCTTCATAAATCATAAATTAAGGCCTCCTCCCCCCCCCCCTACCGGGATGGGTGGATTAATATTTTGCTCTAGCTCAGCAAGGAGGTCAATGCGAACAAAACTCCGCACCAAAAGGCTAGGAAACCTTTCCCCACCCTTTTTTCAACGAACCTAAAAAAAGTAATGTTTTGATCTCCACAGACCGGAGGTTAGCACTTTTCTTTGCCTTCGGAGCTCGGAGCAGAGCTCAAGTATCGCTATTATCAACTTCTCTAACATAAAGACCGGTCTTTCCTTTGAAATAAGCAGGTACTCTAAAATAAGTTAATAATTAATAAAGCCGAAAGAAGGATTTGAACCTACTTTTTACCGTCATGAATGGTATGTTTTAACCATTTAAACTATTTCAGCTTAAAAATATTATAAATTATATAATATGTAAAATTGTGTTAATATTTACAAATTATATAATATTTAGGTTTATTATTAAATTATATCTTTCTATTATAAAAAAATATTAAATAGTTTATATAAATATTAATTTTATTACTATATTCCACCCCCTGCTACGCACTCTGTCACCTTTTTAAGGTGGGAGGTAAAGGAAGGGATAAACTGCAACATTGCAGAGCGACCACCCTATACTGCGGAGCAGTACGAAAAGTCAATTCCTAAAGTAGGAAACGAAGCAAAGCTATCAGAACGGGCTGAGAATTTATTTTTTTCTACCAGATTTGTAGGATCTGATAACCTCAGCGGAAAGTTGAAGAGTTCAAAGGTACGCTGAGCATTCTGAAGGAGCTTTCCTCCTTTTTAACCAAAGGGTGCCGAAGGATCCTTTAAGTATTTTATTACTTTTATTAGTTATAAGGGTTAAGAGTTAGATTTTTATCTATAAGACAAGTATTGTAAACAAATTACTATTTCGCTAGAAATTAAAAATTTTTTTACTGAATTCATCTAAATGTTTTAAGTTAGGATACAGGATATTAAGTTTATTTTTATTCAATAACTTTGTTTCTTTAACAATAAACAAACTAAAGTGTTAGATATATTTATAAAAAATATATATGTTTTTTTATAGTAAAACAAAATTAAAATTTTCTTAGTAAAATTTCCCAAAAAATTAAATTTTTAATAAAATATATCCCAATAATTAACCTTGAACCTTACCTAAATTTATTAATTTTTCAATAATAAATTTCAGTTTAAGATATCTTAACTCTCCTTTTAAATACTCTTTTAATAATTATTTAAATTTATACCATTAATCTTCCGGTTTGCATTAACCTCACCAGAGGTCCAGATAGAGCTACACCTTATATGGTTGACCTTTAAAGCTAAAGAGAGCGACGCTGCGCAGCGCAGCCTTGCCTTAATGTCAAAAGTTCAAAGGGGAAGTGTTTATTTTACTTAAATGGCATAAACCCTAACAACCAGAGGGTCTAGTAGCACCCTTTGGCTGAGGGGGATAGAGAGTAGGTTTTGGTGTGTATATCCTAAGGAACAAAGCGCAAGTGTGACACACGCCACCTTATCGCTGTTGATTTTAGCAGGAGCCTGAACGAGCTAAATTTTAAACCCAAATTTTTGCCGTGCCGGAGGCCTGCTTTACTTTTATTTATACGCTTAAGCTTAAGAAATTACATAAACCCGCTCCTCAGGCTCATCAAGTTCTTCAGTTTCATCTGGCTTATCCACTCATCGGGCTCAGCACTAAAAAGAAGACTGTTTTATCCTGCTCTTTTGTAGCAACCCTAAGCTAGCAGGCTGATCATAGACTCCTTTTTATAAAGCAGGGCGCGTTTCACACGCAGCTTTGCCTAAGAAAAATCTACATAATAGTTATGCTCCCTCTTCATCCGGCTCCGGAGCCATAGAAGGCTCTGCACCGGTTTAAATGCGAATTTTTTATAAGGTAGAATCAGAGATTTGAACTCTGAACATCGTCGCCACAAGACGTCATTTTACCATTAAACTAATCCTACCTCTTTTAAAGAAAATATTTTCTTTTATAACTATATTTTATAATTAATTTTTAATTTTAATATACTAATTAACAATATGAGCTTAACGTTATAAAATTATTATTCACCTTCCTGCAGGTCTTTAGGCCCTTAAGGCCTTTAAAAAGGGGAGGAAACATAAACAAAAAAACAAAACAAGGGCGCCGGCGTAGCAGGCGAGGGCTACAAAAATAAAAAACAGTTTCCGAAGGAGCACTACTTACCCATAAAGTAGAAAAGGAAGCTCCAATAATGCCGGCACATTTAGTATCTCCTACCTAAAACTAGCTTCGTTTTGCAGTGTGGAGCACCTGTAGATTTAGCAGTGAGGAGCACCCTTAGGTTTCGTAGATTTTGTAGGAATGTGTCCTCCTCCGATGCTGAAACGTAATGAACAGGTAACTGAAACTTAAAATAAAAATAAGCGTAATCCTTTTTCTGCACCTACCTTTAGTTGCGGAGCAAGGATGTTGATGCTGCGAAGTTGCATTTATTCGTAGGATAGATGGGGGTTAAATTTATTATTATTATTAATTAGTAAAAAATATAAATACTGGTAAAATATTATTAATCGGTTTTTTTTAATGAATAACAGCCCTTTTTCCCGAAGGAGCCAAAAGCCGCTTATCTATAAAATGACGGCGGCTTCGCCATCGCAGCACCCTACGTAAACAGGAGGCAGGTACAAATCAATTGCAGTAGCAGTATAATGATAAATAAAGTAATAAGCCGGGAGCATTTACAAGAACTTACTTAAAAATTAGGTTTGCGCCTCTCCCTCCCCCTTTTGGTGCCAGCGTAGCAGGTCGGGGAGGAGTGATACACGCACCCCTCCCCTTTGGGGCGGGGAGCGGAGCCTGTTGCAATCTCTTCAGCTCAGGTTACATTAACTGTTTGCGGAGCGCTATAATTTTAAAACCGCTTGCATAGCCGGGGTGTGTTACACTGCTGCGGAGCAAGGCAAAACCTTCTGTTTATTAGAAGCAGGTAAAGGAGCTTTCGAAAAACTTAAATCATAACTACTATGGATCTGATTTTTCGGTATAGTATTATAATCAATAATATCCCAATTAAATAAATTTAAACAATATTCTATAACCATAATATAAATATAATCTAAATTAAAAATAAAATAAATTACTCATATTAATAAAGTTAATCAATAATAAATAGAAATAATATAGAATTTAAACGAAATGGTAATATAAAAATACCATTTAAATATAAAACATGTATTATAATTTAAGAGAATTATTTAGTTAAAAATTTTTAAACCAAAATTATGATTGTGAATCAAGCCAAAGGATAAAATCATTGCTTGAGACTGATTCAACTGCAATAGGCATGAATCCATGTCATACTCCACAAATCTCAGAACACTGCCCATAAAAGGTTCCAGTTCTTTCAGCAAGGAAAGAAACTTGATTTAATCTTCCAGGTACACAATCTAATTTAAGTCCTAATGAAGGTACTGCAAAAGAATGGATAACATCAGCACCAGTAACAATTAATCTTATATGACAATCAACTGGTATTACTAATTTATTATCAACATCAAGTAGTCTAAATTGTCCTAATTCTAAATCTGAATCTGGTATCATATATGAATCAAAGTCTATTGAATCACCGGTTTCTGTAATAAAATCACTATATTCATAAGACCAATACCATTGGTGACCTACTACTTTAATAGTTAAAGTTGGAGAAAGAACCTCATCCATCATATATAACAAATTGAAAGAAGGGAAAGCAATAGCACTTAAAACTAAAGCCGGTGATATTGTTCAAATTAATTCAATTAATGAACCGTGTGTTAAATATTTGTATGGAATAGGATTTTTTTTATTATTGTAGTAATAAATAATAGAAAAAAGACTTCAGAAAACTCCAAAACTGATTAAAATTAAATAAAATCCAATAGAATTGTGTAATGTAACAATACCTGTAAATCCAGGTGCAGCACTATCTTGAAAACCTAATTGCCATGGTTGGGCAGCATCATTAAATATAGTATTAAATATTGAAAAATTTTGTGTCATTTTGATTTAAAAATATTTGTCGATCTTAATTTACTAATTTATCTTGTCACTTATATTTCATAATAAAATTTATAAATAATTATGAATTATGAAAATATAAGTACCAAACACTATCCGCAGGAACCACAAACACAAATACATATACTCCTTCTTTCATACCAAACTTTAGCTCCGCAAGTAGGGTTATACCTAAGCTGCACCAGTAATGTACTGAAAGGGTGTGTGAGCGAAGCACACCCCAGCCCTGCGTAGCGCGTAGCGCAGCCCTTTTATTTAAGGTGTGGGGCTTAGAATCGTAGCACCTTACTTTGTATTAACATTATTATCCTCCGGCGGCGGAGCCAGAAGTAAAAGTTTAAGTAGAAGTACTAAGTTTTTATGTGTGCTGTGCACTACTCAATTTGGCTCTGGAAGAGAAGAAGCGGAAGCACTATTGCAAATCAGATGTAGTGATAGTAACTAGCTAGCCAACCCTCCTCCTGCTAAGCAGCCAGCGAAGGCACAGATTCAACGAAGCAGCGGACCTAGGTGCGGAGCAGTAGCACAAAGCAGCCTGTTTTTTTGTCGGAGTGCAGAGCAAGGCAAAACCTTAGCGTCGCAAACGCCTTATCCCACAGCTACGTAGTAGGAGAAAACTGCTTTAATTATTACGCTAGTATATTAGAAACCTCTATTTAAAAAGAAGAATGGGTGCTTTTCCGTAAAACTGTAGGCCTGTAGAAGGCTGCAGCTTATGTAATAAAAATAAATAATTGATTAAGAAGAAAATACATCTAAAACTAACAGTATGTTGCTTTCCTACGGAAGCCAGAGGTTTGAGGCCTGAGTCCTTCCAAAATGAATAGGCAGAGTTTACGCTCCGGAATGGAGTTGTTGAAATGGCTTGACAGAAAAAAATTTTAACACCATCACTTATAAATTTTTTAGCACAATATTTACTCCACTACGCACCCTTAAATAACCCGTGCCTGGCTCTGGAGCCTGTGGTCCGGTTGCGGGCTAATTACATCATCCGTAGGACCCTTAGTAAAAGGACCTACAACACAGCAGCGGTATACTTTTTGCTGTTTATAAATCTAAAAAGAAGGCGGAGCCGCTACCATATCCTCTCCTGTTTTTAGTTTAGAGTGCGGAGCTTTCAACACCTCCGGACTCCGGACGAAAATATGTACAATTATGCTCCCGCTTATACCTTAAAAAAAAAGGTATTGCAGGGAAAGGTGTAGTGCTGCAGCATACGGAGGGCTGCACTCATCCTTTTTACACCTAATATGAAATTAGAAGGTAAAGAAGAGGTTATGTTTTATTAAATAAAGATGGTAGAAAGTATATGAGCTAAATTTGCAATTTTGACAATTAAAATTTAAATTAAATCTAATTGAGTTAAAGGCATCTTAAGACTAATCTTTGACTTATAATTCTTATATAACTATAAAAAATTAAGTTTTTTTAATAATCATTATAGTTATATAATCTAAGGAGTAAAGGATTTGAACCTTTTAAATATTATAATAATAAATGTATAAATAATATTATTTTTATTTTTATAAACTTAGTAAAATAATATTTTATACCATAATAAAACTCCTTTTTTTGTGTTAACAAAATTATTTAAAATTATAAAGAAATTTTTATTTTTTTGTTTATAAATAAATTTATATATTTTCTTTTTTTTTTTAATAATCAATTTAATCTTTACATTTACATTGTTCCTAAAAACAAAACAAGGCGTGTCAAACACACACTATTCTGTTTGTATCCAGCTACCAGCTTCCAAATTATACACACCCCTCCTTCGGAGAAGCAGGGGCCTGCCTCGCTGCACCTGTGCTTGTCTAGATCACAGAGAACAATAAAAGATCGGTGTAGTTTTATTCTAAAAGATACAAAACCTAGGCAAGTAGACTTCTCCCTCCGAAGGAGCTTAGGAGGCCTTTTTATGAGGCGAAGCTTACCCTCTTTTTTTTTTAGTAATGCAAAGCTAAGCAGCGTAAGGTAAATTTGTTAACTGCGAACCTACCCGTCCCTCTGCCTCAGCAACTTTATTTTGTTGCGGAGCAATCTTAGCCTTGTAGAAACAACTTTTTTTTTCTTGGCTCCTAGAAGGGATAAACCCAATAACAATCATCTTTAATAATTATAAGATAAACTTTTTCTATTTTTAATCTATCTCTAATTTTACATAATAATAAACAATCATCACAATGTAATTTAATTATTAAAACAAAGCCAAAACTAAGTTTACCTACTGCGCGTCTTCTTCTAGCCCTTTGAAGAGCAGGCAGAGGTTTAATTATAAAACAACCGCTGCTTTTTATGAATTCTTTTGGAGCTTTGCCTTCGCAGCGCAGCATCTGTAAAACCTCTTTTATACGGTCTATGGCGAAAACCCTCCCTCCTACGGCTGCTTGCGAAGCTAGGCGTATTAAACACGCACCCTCCCACCCTTCGCCTGCTACGCCGGCGCCGCCCTACCCCCGGTAGGGGGGGGGGGGAGTGGACCCTTGTGGGGTCCTTTAGCCCCTTAGGAAAGGTGTGAAACGGATCGCTAAACTCCTTTTTTTGGTCTAGTATTAGAATTAGAATAATTATTAGTAGAATAAAAACGTATATTCATATTTTTTCCTCACTCCTACGGCGCGTGTTGCACACGCCTCCGAATTTAAAACGCTGTTTTTATAGGGGTAAAAATAATTTATTGCTCCGCGCTCCGCTTTGATTAAAATACTAGTTTTCTTTAGTAGCAGTAGCTACATCGAATAGAGTATTTTCCATTATACCAAATACTGGCACTATAAATAAGAACCATAAGAAGTAAAAAGCTGTAGCAGCCTGACCAACTTCAACGAAAGGAGATTCAGGATGTTGAGACCCGATTCACATTAAAATTATAAAATCTACTACAAAAAATCAGAAAGCTAATTTCATAGCTGGTCTAAATTGATTACTTCTTGTTCTTGATAAATCTGTTAAAGGTAAAATTAATAATATTAATAATGAACCAAACATTGCAACTACTCCTAACAGTTTATTTGGAATACTTCTAAGTATAGCATAGAATGGTAAAAGGTATCATTCAGGTACGATAGAAGCTGGTGTAACCATTGGGTTGGCAGGAATATAATTGTCAGAATGACCCAATGCATTAGGATAGTAAAATACAAAGATAGATAATACTAAAAAGAATGCAAAAATTGTTACTAAATCTTTAAAGATAAAGTAAGGATACATTGCATATCTATCTCCACTTGATGTTACTCCATTAGGATTACCTGAACCGTGGATATGAAGTGCTATCAAGTGAGCAACAGCTAAAGCTGCTAATAAAAATGGCAAGATATAATGTAAAGAGAAAAATCTATTTAATGTAGCATTTGAAACAGAAAATCCACCATGTATTAATACTCTTCTACCTTGTAAATTTATAATTTATTAAATAATTTAATCCATTTAGGTATAAGCTGAGTACATAACGCCTTGTTTCCTTGGCTATTAGAGTACACCTTACATCATGTATCTAGCCTCTATTATTCAAGAGGTATTCGAGGTGTGCTATAGCACACCTAATACATGACGAGTAACCATCTACTCGTTGCTCTTTTCCACATTATTTGTTAATAAACTAGAGGTGGTTTAGATCCGCGAAGGGCGATTACCGGTTTCCCAGAATCCATAACCTTGTTACTCTATCCTCTTGATTAGAGAGGCCCTCACCCTTGACCTTTTAGCCTAGTGAGTTAGTAGTTATGGCTTTACGCTTTACCCGGAGTTTGGCTACTTTAGAATAATTGAAGCTTGCTTAAGACTTCTTTACTCAAATTAGCTCTACTATATCTTGTCCAAAAACTGGTATTGCTGATAGTAAATTAGTAATTACTGTAGCCAAATCTTAAATTTGCTTATTCTAGCTATATTTAGCTTTTAATGTTTAAAACAAGCAAACCATGTACTTTATATTTATCTTTATAAAATAATTGTAATCTAATACAATATAAAGCCTTGTGTTTCATTATAATTTAATAATAAAAAAAGATTCCGACTGTACATTAAGCATCATTGCAGACACCCACCGATGAGCCAGTCTGTAGCGGCATTTTACTCTACCGACGGTCTTAATGCTAAACAAACATCTTTGACCTGTATTCATCAGTATCGCCATGTATTATTTTTATCATAGGATTTTTAGTAAAAATTACCTCCTATTTTTAATACATAACTATGCTAAGGTTATTAAGTTTTTAAAGAGATATCTTTTTTATTTTTTATGGTAGTAGTTTGTATTTCATTTTCGGAATAATGAAAGCACTCACTTTATTTTTTAAATCAATCATAGATTCTTTTGGAATATACACATTATACTGAGAAGGTTTACCTATAGATAGTATCCTAGCTTTTAATCCAAAATTTTTTTGTAAAACTTGAACAATCAATAAACAATCTGAATACGAAAAGCAACTAATAAAATTTAATCCTCCTGATGATTTTACACCACTATCCATTACTCAGATAGCTAAAGCTAAAGGTGTTAAATAATCACTAATAGATTGAGGAACTACTTTTATACCATTGACATATCAAAGATCATATATTCAATCAAAACTAGTATAAGTTAAAGTTGAAAATTTTATAGTTCTATAGACTTTACCTTTTTTACCTAGTTTTGTACCAATTTTTGGTACAGTCGGGTTGCAATAACCAGCAGTTTGTAATTGATTATGTAATAAAAGCAAGTATTTTACATGTACTGCTTCCTGGTAAAAAGTTATTCGTGTACCATCCTTTTTTCTCTCAGCACTTCCTTTACCTAATAAAGATCCGAATATAATAGAGATTATATCTTTATTATGTGGGCCTATTCTATTATACCCTTTAATATTTTTAAGATCTTTAATAGATAAGGAATCTAATAAGTGAACGGCTTGAAACGTACTATAAAAAGGTGTACTAGAGAATAAAGATGTTCCTATGATTGATTGACAACTATAAATAAATAACCAAACTGAAAATAAAATAATTAAAAAGCTAATAACTCAGCATTTGGGGCAACCATTATCGTACATTGTATTCTTTATATTAAATACCAGATTTTTCATTAGAATTAGAATTTTTGTCTGAGGCTCCCGAAGGGAGGGAAAGCTCCCCGCCAGAGGACTCCAGTGGTGACTAATTTTAGAATAACGACTACTATTTTTAAGTGCAGTTAGCCATAGATTATATTGACTCAATTTATAGCCATATAATGGATGGTAATTAGAAGATGAAAAGAAAGAAACCACTTTTTCTATATCAATTTTAGAAGATAAACTTAATTGATAGCTACCAACAGAATCTGCCTTTATAGGATAAGCTTCTCTACCTGTTATTTTTAAACAAGCAGCTTTAAGAAGATCGAGATTATCATCTCCTGTCTGTCTAAGTTGATAAAAAGCAGAACCAGCTGTTTTCATTCCAAAAGAACCCTCTGCTATCGTAAAACCTACTAATCAATTGCCAAAGAAATCTAGTTTAACCAGATCATAAAATGGTATACCTATAAACTTAGGCTCTTTAAATTGAACATTGTCTCTCCCTCCGGGCTGCGTAATAGAATTTTCTAATATATAATTAACTATAGCAAACTGTTTTACACGTTGAGAAGTTAAAAACTGTAGGTTATATTCTTTAATCAAAGGTAGTATTACCGTAACTAAATCTTTTTTTGAAAATATGACTCTAACTTGTTCTCTTCCACCAGACATGTTAGATATTTTACCTACTCCTAGAACTTTTACTGCGAAGCAGTATTCTAATAAGGATATATCTCTAACATTGACATTACTAGCTAAACGAATTCTAATAGTACTTTTAACTAAAGTTTTAGTTATTTTGTTATATTGTTTTTGCTCACCAATATCAAAATAACCATCCCCATCCATAAATCCTATAAACATAGCCATAAATTTTTTATCTGGCTTAATAACAGAAAAAGGAGGAATACAAAATGTAAGTATAGGTATATCTAAACCCCATAGTGACATTTGCCCATATGGCAATACGTACAACATGCTTGTCTGGTTTTAGACAAGTCAGAATAACTTTAAATTCGTATATTCTGTTAATTATCATTTTATAATAATTAATAGTTTCGACTGTGCATTAAGCATCATTGCAGACACCCATTAGTGACCCAGTCTGTCGCGATTATCTAGATAACCGACGATCTCTTATCATAATTTTAATTTATGATCTTTTGATCGTTTTCACTAATATTGCCAAAGAAATAAATTATTTCTTCAATAACCCTGTCAGGTTATTCCACTTTAATTCTTATTTCCTTCTAGAAGTTTGTATAAGAATTTTAACTTGCGGGACTATGATTTAAATATAAGATTATTTAAATTTAACAATTCAACGTCTTAATAATATTTTTTTATCTGTTTGTAATGATCTTCTTATAGTTTTTTCATTACAATTTATATGAAAAGCTGCTTCTGTTATACTGTTAAATTCGCCATATACAGTATTATCATTAATGTTATATAATATAATTGATTTAGATTTTTTTCTCATATTTGATAAAGCTTTTTCAGAAAAAGGAGGTTTAACTCTAGATAAAGCACTTTTACTCATTTTAGTCTTAATTTCCTCACTAAAAGTCTTACCTTTATTTAAATTACCTATAGCTTTACGACGTTCATCACTATACCTAGCTCTCATCTTTATACGAGAGATTTCAGTATGTTTATATCCAAAACTAGAACCAGCTTCTGTTAATATATTATAATTAGGTAGAAGAGATTTTAAATAAAAATCTTCTAAATCTAATAATTTTTTATTATTTTCTACATTAACTTTTTCTGGAAATAATTCTAATACTAAAAAAGCAAAATTATCAATACCATATTTTTTTACTGCTAATTTAACTATTTTACTTCCAGTTAAATTGATTAAATGTCTATAAAATCTAGTATAAAATTTATCAGTAGAAGCGGATCCAATATAGTAATCTAGAGTTGTTTTATTTAAAATTAAATAAACACCACTTAAATCTTTAGTGTTATTTTTAATTTTATCTTTAACCTCTTGATTCTTTAGATCTTCATAAATAAATACAGGAATTAAATTTTTATCCTTTAGAAAATCTTCTACTATTTTGGAAACTGATCTATCATTATTACAATTATTATTATTATTATTATTATTATTATTATTATTATTATTATTATTATAAAGCCTCTTACTCAAAATATTATTAAGACTAATAGTATTTTTAGTCCTTGTTTTTTCATATTTAAACCATTTTAGGCTACGTATATAACCTAAGAAAGCAATAGCCATCATAAGTATCAATATAATTACTCCAATAGATCAAACTAATGTTCTAGGATTTTTATATGAACTATAATATAATCCTCTTGCTACATGAGAATAAACAAAAATAAAAAAGAATGAAGCTACATTAGCGTGTATATATCTTATCATTCATCCATTATTAACATCTCTCATGATATGCTCTACAGAATTAAAAGCAAAATCTACGTGAGGAGTATAGTGCATAGCTAAAAAACACCCTGTTAATATTTGTATTATTAAACATACAGCTAATAAAGAACCAAAATTTCATAAATATGATAAATTAGCAGGTTGAGGTGAATCTACTACGTAAGAATTAATTAATCTTAGTAAAACATTATTTTTTAATAATCTCATTTAAAATAATTCTTGTTATTAATTAGTTAATTAACTTTTTATTAATATATATTAATTATAAATAACTTTTTTATGTATACGTAGTTTTTTTAACTATAATAAGAACTAGCCCTCCCCAGCTTCGCCATTTCTGCTTAAATGCAGGGGCGGATGCGCCAGCCCTGGAATTTTGGCATTTGGGATTTTGGGCTTACCTTTAGGACGGGTGTGATACGGAAGCCATAATTTCGGTAGAAATAGAAGAAAAAAAAACACTATACCCTTTTGGTTCCCCCCTTTTGGGCTTATCCTATTTACCTACCTTTTTTTGTAGATAGGTAGGCTTCTTCATCCACCTGCATTTAATACGAATCACCCTTGCTAACAAAGGTTTTGAAACACAGGAGTGGGTGAGGGAAACAGTTATTACGTTAATCATTTATCAATAACGATAAAAAATTATAATTTAAAAAGTTAAGATTTTATTAATTATAATAATATAAAGTTGATTTTGATAATCTTATTATCTACTTAATTAACCCAAAGGTAGCCTTACCTGTGCTAAGATTCTTCGACCTTTGCCTTCTCCCGCCCCAAAGGGGGAGGGGAGAGACTACTTAAAATGGGAAATAAACATTTATTAAGATAATAATAAAGAAAATTATTGATAATAAAATCAAACAAAATTAAATTTTATTAAATAGTTTATTAATTTATTTTTAAATACTTATACTTTAATAATATAAAAATTTTAGCTATTTACTACGAAGGACCCTTCAAGATTACATAGGATGATTATTTTATTTAAACCAAAGACTAGCAAAAAAAATCTCCTTTTTTAACTAGCGTCTTCCTCTAAGAAACCTAACTTTGCGGCCGTCACTATATCTTTAGATTATAAACCATAAAAAAAAAAATTAACTGGTGTACTTAAGAACCTACCGTAGCCTTTTCCTTTTATTTACCTTTAAGGGACTATGGTAGGCTTATTTCCTGTCTTAGTATGCATAGCATAAATTATTATTCGGAGTTGCTTTATCGCAAAAGTAAAATTTATTTTTATAACACTATAACAATAAAAATTAACTAAACATAACAAAAATAAAAAATAGCTCGGCTCCGCACCCTGTTATACTTATACATCCAGTTTGTAGAAAAAAAGGCCTTCCCCTTAGCTAACTGTGTTACATAGAAGGTAACCTTTATCTGACCTAATAGTCTACAGCCAAACTCCTATTTATCTTAGTTCCAAAACAAAAAAAAACTTATACTTCATTCTACCTTTTTTTTTGATAATCAAACCACCGTGCTAAGCCTGCGAAGTAGATATTGGCTTAACTGTACACAACCCTCTACTCTAGCTCAGCAAGGAGAGGCCTCTTTATCATTATCTGCTATGAAGGACGCTGAAGATACGGAGTAGCCGTAGCGGAGATGATAAGTGCAAACTCCAGCTACTTTGCTCACGGGCCTAGACTAAAAGAGCTTAGGCTCTCCTCCTTTAGTAGCCTTGACGCAGCTAAAGAGAGACGGTGTACCACTAGCACTTCTAATAATTAACCAAAAGGGTAGAAGACTTGGTAAGCATTTATTTATACCTTGTCTTTTAATCTAGTTTTGCTATAGCAGAAAAATTACACTCTGGCTCCGCCACCCCTGCTACGCACCCTGTGGGAGGAGATGAAGCAGTGCGAAACAGCCGTAGGTACCTTCTTACTTATTAGGAGACCTTTAATCTAGGCCTCTTAATATATAGGACCCGTTGGAGCCAGCAAAAGGAAGACCCGCTTGTTACGTTGATGCAAAATTATAGGTAGTCTTTGGTATAAAGGAGTAAGTTAAAATATAATAAAAAAACTGATACTGGCCATACACTTTTATTCTAGGCTAGAACTTATGTTACATAGCGTAAAGCGAAGATGCTCTCCTGTTTATGCATTAAGATTAAAAAAGCAAGGTAGCCTATCTAGCCACATTGCTTCGCCTTCGGATACAAGTCTTTCTACACCGCCTTATTTAAATTTTATTCTGCATTTACTATATAATTAAATTTATGATCCTTTTAACTATTCACTCCTAAATAAATTAAAATTATTATACTCTACCTTATAAAATATTTTAAAAATAATAAATATTAAAAAATAAACTACTCCTCCTACGGTTGCGGAGCTAGAGCAGGTTCCATAACATAGTTGTAGATAGAGCCAAATAAGTTAAGTAAATTTATTAACCTTAAGGAAGGGGCAGCGGAGCAGGTTACTGCTCCGCACTAACTAATTTTTGTTTGCTTACCTCAGCCCGCTCCGCGCTCCGAAGGCCTCAGGCGGAGCCTGTGGGAGGGGGCGAGGACGGATTCGCTTTAGAGAGGGTTAATAAAATATAAATGATAAGTGTAAAAAAGATATAAATAATAGGGGTAAAAATAATTTATTATTTTCATAATAATAAAAAAAAAAACGAAGGTAAACACATAAAACTTAGTAAGGTACTATGTCAAATGAAACCAATAAACAAGGCACTAAAATAATTAGTGCTACTGCTACAGGCAGTAGATTTAACCAACATAAATCTATTAATTGATCATATCGTAGTCTAGGCAGAGTAGCCCGGACCAACACAAATAAAAAACAAGGTAAACAAGTTTTTAAACCTAAAAATATTGATTGTAAATTAAAAATTGATTCATTTACAAAAATTTCTGGCATATTGTATCCACCAAAAAATAAAATTGATGTAATACAACTGAATAATACAATAGATGAATATTCTCCAAGGAAAAAAAATACAAAAGGCACTGAACTATGTTCAGTCATAAACCCTGATACTAATTCTGATTCCATATCTTATAAAAAAAAAATCAATTTTTATTTATTAATTTTACGTATAAAGTATTTATTTAATAATAAATTACCGGATTTAAAATACCTAGAAATAGTACTTTTACTAAGATTAAAATATTTTGCCAATTCTAATTGGTTTTTAAAAGTTTTTATTAAATTATTATTAATATCAAATAAACCTAAAGGAATTTTACTCTTAGATAAAGACATTTTCTGTTTAGTACTTATAGTATGATTTTTTCCATACATAGGATTTAAAACACCGGGTTTACTAATTTTAGCTAAAGCAAATTTATCATGCTTTTTCCCGTACATAGGATGATTAGCTTTAATTAAGTATCTTTTTTTCATTTTATTTATAGATTCGATAGTATGTTTATATCCCAGTGAAGAAGCAGCTTCCCTCTTATAATTATATAAATTTTCAAAAGGAAAACTTTTTATTACTTCTGTTTCGATATCAGTTAATATTACAGCAGGATCCTTATGATAATAATAAATAACAAAATGAAAATTTTGTATACCGTACTTTGATATACTTCTTTGTAATCTACTATTAGAGTCTCTGCCTTTTAAGTGATCTGATAATCGCTGATATAAATCTTTACTAGATCCTATATATTGCTTTATATTACTAGGATCCGAAATATTAACTAAACCGTAAACACCTCCTAATCTATGAAGTTCAATTTTAAAGTCTTGAGGTTTTGTTAAATCTTTGTAAACTTTTACAGATAAAAAACTATATAATAAAAAAGTTTCATCACTACCAAGCCCAGATAAAGGATAGGTAGTGCAGCTTGCTCAGCAGGGGAGTGTTTCTATAATTAAAAAATATAATAATACACATATTAATAAAAAAAAATGGACATATTTTTTCATTTAACCTTTAATCTTTCAACTAAAGACGGAATATATCATGTTAAATATTAATATTTAATGTTTGCGTATATTCTCTGAGGATCTTATATAGCATTTATGTATTAATAAATACCTTTAGTTTCCTTCTGGTTATCCATTGTAATATCTTTAAGATTATAACTATTACTACTAAAATTTTAGTTTAAACTTTAATGTAGAAAAAAGTACTTAAAGCTTTAGGAACTCCCAGAATATAGCAATCTTTATAGAAGCCAAATCTTTATAATTAGTATAGCCTCTTGTAAATCGAAAGGTGTTCTCGAAGTTTCAGCAAGTACTGATATAAAATAGAAAATAAACACAGGAAATAATGGCACTATAAACCAAATAGCTTGTTGTATTTCAATTATAGTTGTAAAATTAAATGAACCAGTTAAAAAAATAATTATAAGTATAGCTGAACTTAAAATTAATTCATAAGAAATCATTGCTGCAGTACTTCTTAGAGATCCTAAAAAAGCATATTTAGAATTAGCACTTCATCCTGCAAATAATATACCATAAACACCTAAAGATGATAAAGCTAAAGTATATAGTATCCCTAAAGAAAAATCAGATATTGCTAAACCTTTACCAAAAGGTATTATAGCTCAACCTAATAAACTAAATACTAATGTTGAAATAGGCGCTAAATAAAATAACACTTTATTTGAATGAGAAGGAATAATTGTTTCTTTAAGAATTAACTTTAGAGCATCAGAGAATGGTTGTAAAACTCCATAGTAACCTACTACTTGTGGACCAACCCGTCTTTGATGAGCAGCTAATTGTTTTCTTTCAATAATAGTCATAAAAGCTACTCCTAATAACATAGGTAGTATAACACATAAAACATCAATTAAATTAAAAATTAAACTAGAAATTGAAAAATTTAACATTGTAATTATATTAAGGAATATAATTTATTTATATACGTAAATAAATATAATATAACACCATATAAATAAACACTGAATTTTAAATAATATAAAATTATATTAAAAAACTGTAAGATAAAAAATCAATAAAAATAAATTAAATATAGTTTAAAAAAATACTCTACGCTAGTAGCCTTTGATAAAAAGAGACTACGAAAAAGGAGTCACATACCTTTTTCCTCCCGGCGAAGGTGAAGTAGCACTCTTTGCTGCGGAGCCGAAGCATAAAGCACCCGCCCTTTTTTTTTGAGTTTGATAGACAAAAGGAAAGAGTTTAGATGAAAACCCTGAGCAGTAGTTGGTATAATACAACACCGTCCGGACCGAAGGCTGTGCTGCAGCCGTCCCCATCCTTTATCAACCCTATAAGGATGCTACAGAGATGACAGGATATACTTTACTCCGCAGGTGAGGAACAAGAAGCGATACCTACTTTGGTAAGTATAAAAATTAATAAAATTAAGGAGTCTAATTCGCTTAGCACCTTTGGATATACAGTACCCTTCGGATAGCAGGCAACTTATAGGTAAACTGCTGAGCTAAAAGAGCATTCACTTTAACAATGTAGACACCTCCGTGCGGAGCACGTCTGCTTTAGCTTTAGGAGGGTGATAGGACCGCAGCCTAAAAATTCACTCAGCCCTCCCTTGCGGCGTGTGAAACACGCAGCCTTAGGGAGGAGCAGCATTAACTTAGCGAGTAATGTTTGAGCCAACCATAAACTAGAAGGTTACAACGTAATCAAGCTACCTCCACTACCTACCCTTAAGAGGAAGGAATTATTTTATTTTACTGATGGTAGGCCTAATTAAATAGATGTTGCTTTCTCAGTCTACAGACTGCATCCTTCCGCCATACTATCATTTTTTTCAAACCCTCCGGCCTCGTAGGGAAAAATACACTATGACAATAAAAAATTAAAATATTTATCTACGTCTCTGCTATGCACAGGACTAAAAGGGCTCCTTCTGCTAGCCTTGTGTTAAAGGAGTAAAGGCAGCTAGTTACGTAATATATTTTTACCTAAAGATAAAGGCTTCTATCTGCCAAAGTTTTAAAAGTATTTATTTTAAAAAGATTTTTATTTTTGTATAAACAACATATAAAAATAAAATATTATTATTTTTTTTATTTATAAGTCCATAACACATTAAAATTTTAATTTAACAACCAATTTTATTTATATAAATATTCCTTATAATTAATTAAATAATTATTAACTTTATTAAATTTTAAACATTTTAATGCTCCTCTCTAAGGCTGCGTGTTTCACACGCCCCAGGGGAGGGGTGTGTATAACACACTCTCTAAAGGAGAAGCCCAAAGGGATGGTAGCCTAAAATTTTATCTAATTTTGCCTGCAGACCAAAGCACACTCTCTTCCTTATCACAGGCTACGTTACAAAGCGTTTCTTTAGGAGGGGGTTCATTTCCCTTTATTCACCCCTTTATTTTTAAATCATAAAAAGTTAGTTAGAAAAAGGGAGAGCGTTCAGCACTCATTAAATATATATTTTTAACCCCTTACCTTTCTACCTTCAGCTTTTCCTTTTTTTTTGACAAAGGCTACGCACACTACTTTAAACTACGTAAATGCAAAATATGTTATTGGTGCAGGCGGTTACGGTTTATAACACTCCTACTTTCCGGCTCCGCCTGCACAGCAAAAGGATAGAAAAAGGGAGGATTGAGGGGAGGGTGTGTTATACACACCCCTCCCCTGGGGCGTGTGAAACACGCAGCCGGGTGTGTGATACAAAAAATATGCTTCGTAAGGTAGACACTTTAAGCCTTTAGGTGGAATGGTATTATAAAAAATATTTATTTATTTTTTGAGCGAAACTATATATACTTATATTTTTTAAACTATTTTTGTTTTACTATATAATTAAATTTATGATACTTTTACTATTTAAAAATAAAATTAAAACTTCGCTTCGTAACACCGATCACAGCGAAAAACAAGGCGGAGCGCTTAAAGATCAAAGGATAAGAAAAATAGGCAAATATGCAGCGAAGCCGCTGATCCGGATCATAATTGCAATATTAAGGAGTGCTTTTCCCCTTTGGCCCTGTAAGGTTCCTTGACTAGTGATAAAATCCTCCAGACTAAAGCTAAAAGAGTATATAGGCCTATGGCGGAGCTCCTACTCCTAGCCGACCATTAAATCGGCTAAAATTGAGCACTGTGGTAATAAGTAAGCAGGTTGCTTTATAGAATATAATTTTTTTTATATCACTCCCGGCACCGTATCCTGATCAAAGCGCTCCTTTACGATCAACCGAGCCGGAGGAGTATAGTCCTTAGCAGGGGAGGGGTGACGGCAGTTCCTTTAGCTTTAGTGAAGTTTGGTTAAATTTATTATTTTTAATAAGATTAAACATTAGGAAAACATAAAAAATAATTAAAAAAAAAAAGAGATTAAAGTAAGAGAAACAAAAATTTTACCTAAAAATATTGATTTAAAATAAAAAACCTTCCCTTTATTACCTACGAAAGCTACAACAAAACTAGACTAAAAAAGATTAATTGTGCGGAGGCCGAATGAGAGCGCTTTTTTTCTATCCTTATTTGGATCTGGAAAAGAAAAGAATAAACTATTCTTATGAGTATAAGAAACACTTTTTATTAGACATCTTTTTATCTAAAATAGAGTGTTGGGCTAGAACTAGGCTAGGGTTTAATACTCTATATTTTGCCTAACATTTTTGTTGAAGGTAAATTTAAAGCTGTAAATAATTCTCTAAATAAGTGCCAATACTATCTAAATTGTATTCATCCTCTCCCTTAGGGAAAATTTTTACACTCTCCGAAGGCCGAAGGGCTCCGCTTTTTGCTGTGAAGGGTGCTACGGCTCCCCTCCCCTTTTTTTTGGAAAGCCAAAGAAAAAAAATAATATTAGTTAAAAAAGAATTTATTATTAGTATATAGCCTATTTTATGGGGACGGGGTATACTTCGCTAAATATTATTTAGTAATATTTTATGAGTAAACCGATAAGTAAAGGAACAAATTTTATTTTCCAAATACAAATAAAAACAATATGACAATAATAAAAATATTTTTTTTTAATTAACACTTTAAGGAGTGTGTTGTGAAGCCAGCAAAGACATATTGTAACTTTAAAAGCTGGCCTTCCTTTAGGAGGACTAAAAGCTACTAAAAGGTTAAGCCAGCATACATATGTAAGGTGAAGCGTATAATGAAGAACCAATTATAATTAAATTATAGATTTACGAATAATCAGATTCGAACTGATGATCTCTACTTGGAAGGTAAATGTTATACCACTTAACTATACTCGTTAAACTTTTTTTATTTATATAAATAAGCAACAATCAATATTTTATTTTTATTACAATAAATAATTATTATTAAATGATGATAATATTGTTTCTTTTATTATAAAAATGAAATATAATAAATGATAAATAATAAATGATACACAGAAGTAAATCACAAACAAAAAATCTTTCCTTCCTTTAGGAGGCAGATAAATAACCCCCCTGTAGCCTTTATACCTTGTATCCCTTAAGGGAGGCTAACGTCCAGCTCCGGCTGCTGCGCGCCCTACAGGGAGGGAGTTTATAGCCACACTGCTGCTCCGTGCTCCGCACACACTAAAGGAGGTAGGAAACCTTGTATCCCTTATCCGGCGTGTGAAACACCCACTATCATCCTCAGCTCCAAAGGTATATAGATAAGCTTAATAAACAACTGTTTTGCAAGGAGGGTTAACCTTAAAAGAAAGAAATATGCTAAATGCATCTAGCTGTAGCGGAATATACTTTTTTATATTTTCTTTTGGACTCGAACCAAAATTCGCACTTTAGAAGAATGCTGTTCTAACCGATTAAACTAAGAAAATTTATTTTTTTTTTAATCATAATAACCGCTAAAAACCAAACGGACCTTAACGGATGCTAGACGCTAAATATTATTATAATACACCCCTCCCTTTGGGCCCTTTGGGAGCGCGGCCAACGATTTAGATCTATTTGTGCCTCCTGCATTCAGCCTACGGAGGCGGAGTCTATGGGGAGGGGGTAAGTTTTTATCTCTTCCTTTTATTAGAGCTACGGTATATGTTAACTCCTTAACCTTACATAAAATAAGAAAAGGTATACTCTCCTTTTTTTTTAGTTAACGGACATCTGCTAGCGCAGGTTTTAAAGAGAAGACGGTGAGAAGCAAGCGTTAACATAAAAATAAAAACAAGCCAAAGGAGCTATACGTTAATGAAAACCAAGATATATAGAACATAAAAAAGGAGCGAGAAAAAAAGGGCAGGCCAGTTTGGTGAAACATTTTTTATTTGGCCTGGCTGCTACAAAGGCGCTGCAGATACCTAAAAGGAGGAGGTAGCATAAAACCCAAATAAATTATTGCTGCTTCTCCCTAAGCACCTTAATTTTGGAGGAGCCTACAAATCAATTACTGCTACCACTCGGTAACGTGCCAAGAGAGCAAATGAAAGGTTAAGCATAAAACCCCCTCCCCTGTGGAAAGCGGAGCGTTTGAAAGGCGGAGCCAAAGGAGCAGGATCTATTTGAGGATTACTTAGTAGACCTTAGGAAAGCGGTAAAGGTTTTAGCCTACTCTTTCTAAAGCTACAGCTAAAGCCACAGCTAAAGCTGCAGAGAGTGGGGCAGCATGCTAAGGCGAAGCCGCGGTAAAAAAATAAAACACTTTTTTCTTTGTAGAAAGAAGGAGACGTTATAGCAATACAAAATCACCTTAAGCCGCCTGCGAAAAACACCCCTCCTTTTAGTTTGGAAAGCGGAGCAAGAAAATAAAAATATAGAGTTAAGAAGGAATTGAACCTTAAAAGTTAGACTTTGCAGGTCTACTACAGAAACCATCTATACTTAACTCTGTAAAACAAATATTTAAAAAATAATATTTAATTATAAATTCTTCCTTACCCAGACTATATTACCTAGGATAAGGTCCTATTATCGGCTACTACTCCGTAGGAGACGTAGTGGGTGTGAAACACGCCTGTGGCTCCTTTTAACGGAGGTGCTTTTAAATATTTTACTTTAAAAATTGTCAATTAAAAATAAAAAAATAAAGATAAAGAATTAATAAATAACAAATATATTTTTAAAACTATAGGTAAAAATAATTATTAATTAGATATTACATATATAATCGATTAATTAATTATAATTGATTTATAATTAAAAAATTTCATTTAAAAAATAAAATTATTAAAAGAAGTGTAATATATAATTATTATATTTAATATATTAATATCAATATTACAATACTATCCATTATTATGAATAATTTTGTATCTATTTAGAATCTAAATTCAAAATTGAAGGAAAGGCATCTTATAACAATAAAACATTAACATTCTTTTATAGTATATAAAGTATTTACAACTATTTTTTTGAATTAGACAATCATTTATGAGATAAAATATCAAGCAAATAGTAATTTTCTTACTTATACTTGACTCAGAGATATATAAATTATGAGTATCACAGCCATAAATAAATTTAGACATCTATTATTAGGAATAGTAATATGTGTTAAAAAAAAACATAAATGAATTTAAGATATATATTATTTGGATAGTTAATCCCTATTCCTTATTTGTTTTAGATATTAGAGATGATAAAGCAAATAATACTGAAATAAGAATATACTATCATTTTTATTTTAGAAGTCAGTAATTCTAATTTAGATTATGATTTAGTTATGCTTTCCTTCCTCAGTCTCTTTTTAAATTAAGTAATTTTATTATAACAATGATTGATATTAGTCCTTTATTAGGTTTATTTGGTGAGCTTTGTTCTATGATGTTTGATTTGTTGCTTTTTTCTTGTGTATTATTAAGTTTTGTGTCTGGTAAATTCACGTCTTTAGGAATATTATCTTTTATAGTTAATTCAATTTTAATCTTTTTAATTGAATGTAAAGTTTTTGGAAGCAAAATTTATAGTTTATTGATAGAAATTTCTAAGACTAAATATAATGCTTTTTTATTTTTTATAAATTATTTTGTATTTGTTTACATTTTAATTTTAGTTCTTAAATATAATATCAATATTATTTATTTAGATGAAGTTAGTGTCAATGTTACTGTAAATGGTGTAGATGCTAATATAAGTGGAGATATTTTACGTTTAATTAAAGAAACCTTCGGTGATGTAGTAGTTTTTACTACTGGTTCTAGGCTTGCTTATTTAATCGTCTCTAAGAATTCAGGATTAGGTATAGGTCCTAAAATAGGTATTACTTTGTTTAGTGGTGCTGGTGGAGTTTTAAGTTATAGAATTGTTGATAGAGTTTCTAGCAGAAATAGTGTAAGTAATCCTGTAATTTTAAATGGTGAATTAAGAGTTGAAAATATACATTTTCAGGCTACTGGTAATTATGAAATTGAGAAACATCCTGTTTTAAGCTATTTATTCGGTATGAACAAAAGTTGCTCAATAAATAATGTTGATAAAACATTTACCGTTAGTAAAAATATAGACGGGATTTCAACTTTAAAAGAGGTTTCATCTAGTAATAGTAAAGGTGTTATTGAAAGTTTGTCTGAAAATAATCCTGATTGGGCTTCTAAGTTTCACAATTTTAAATTAAATTCTCCTTATGAAGATGAGACAGGTATAATTAGTCTTATAATTGATAATTTAAGTGATCATTTATCTTTAACTATAATATCTATATATCTACTTTTAATGCTTTTATTAATTTTTATTTGTAAATTAGTTTTAAGTAATGATTTATATTTAAAAAGAATTTCTAATTTAAAACTTTTTAAAGGTTATGTGGGTTCAAAGATATCTAAATTTTTAATTTGATATATTTCAATTTGACAAAAGAGTAGCTCTGTTTGAATCTTCTTTATTATTATTATGTTATTAATGTTTAATGTTGTTTCTTTATATTCAATAATTGCTATGTAAAATGAACTAAAAAAATATCTTAATTCTAGACTAGTTTATAAATCTAGTAATAGATATTAAAAAGTTATTTAGATACAGGAAAATTATTTAAGGATAAATATTCTTTCTACTCTAAACCTTTAAATAGTAAATCTAATTAAAAACTATAATATGAAACCATCATACTATGTTTACCTTCTACCTATTTTTGTTACGATCCTTTTGCCTTTACTTTAATAGCAATCGGCCTCTCATGTTAGCGTATCCTTGTTTATCTGCATGTAATTCATTATTCTTGTATAACAGATTGTCTTATGGATCCTGTGATTAAATCCTTCGAGTATACAAGGGAGCCGAATATAGCACCCACGGTAGAAATATATGCTTTTTGCTCCTTTTGGTTTTTATTACATACTTTACTTTTTTTACTGGCGCACCCCTCCGTAAAATATTGTAAAAAAAGAATTTAAAAGGAAGATTAAATTCTTTTTTTCTTCATTAACCTTTATTTAAGGTACCTTACGGTAAGTTGCTCTGCTGCAAGTAGGGTTGGTCTCGCTCCGATTTGGAAGCGATAGCTAAACATAACTCCGCATCTTACCTTGCTAAGCCTTTGGTTTGGAAGAGGTAAAATGTAATAAAATAGTAACTAAATACTTTTTAAATTAAAAATAAAGATATAAATATTTTTATTTTTTTTTATCCTCAATATCTCATTAAAGTTAAATAAATTTAAATCATTATTTAAATGATTGCGGATACCCGTAGTCTTTCGCCCCGTCTCTGGAGCCAATCAAAAATTTAACAAAGAGGTAGTTCTTTTTATTGTTTATCAGTAGATTTTGTTTAATTATTAACAATATGTTAAATTTAATTAAAACCTACAAAGAGCCCTAAAATTCTAATTTAAAATTATTAATGCCTCAATTAATACCTTATTTTTTTTTTAATCAAATAATTTTTGCATTTTTAACATTATTAGTTTTAATATATGTATTAAGTAAATATATACTTCCTACATATCCTTTATTACAAGTTATTAGAACTTATATAACTAAATTAAGCGATAAAAATTAAGTAATAAAAAATTACTTAATAATTTAACCCTTATAAGTTTACTAGGCACATAGTAGCATAAGGTAGCCGGTTTACTTATTAATAAAAAGTCGCACAGTTAAAATTTTACCAAAAAAAATTATTTATAAAAAAATATTAATTATAAAATAAAAAATAAGATAAAATTAAATATTCTTTTTTTATACCTTTTTATTTTTAATTCTCTTTAGATGCGTATACCTTACCTTTTTTTGTAGAAAATTAATTTTAGTATAGGGCCTAGGTATTAAAGGTAGGGAGGCAGGACTGCTAGCGGTAGATAACTCTTTTTAAAGGAGAGCGAAGCCAATAAATAATCTGAGACAGATCCTGGCAAATATAAAACCTTCCATTAAGATTATGGTAGAGGGGAGATTATACCAGTTTTATCACTGATATATTTTACTGTATTATGAATAACCGAAAGCCAAACATCATTCTTTTGAAGGTATGACTGTTTATATTAAATAAAAACAAGGGCTCCGGAGCGCTGAGCAATAAAGCAGCCCCTCCCTCCTACGGCTGCTTGCGAAGCTAGGCGTATTAAACACGCACCCTCCCACCCTTCGCCTGCTACGCCGGCGCCGCCCTACTCCCGGTAGGGGGGGGGGGGAGTGGACCCTTGTGGGGTCCTTTAGCCCCTTAGGAAAGGTGTGAAACGGATCGCTAAACTCCTTTTTTTGGTCTAGTATCTTATTACTAATCCGCAGCGGATAGGTATAGAGCTTAAAATGAAGGTGATAAAAATTAAATTGTTAACGGTGTTAATTAAGTGCAGTGTTGTCTCCTTTGATACAAAATACTAAGCTTAAGTAAGTTTATTAAACATTTGTTTCTTTGTTTACAAAGTTATATTTCCCTCCCTCGCCGGAGCTCCGTAGGAGGGCCGGGCGTGTTAAAATACTAAAAATTTAAGTTTATTAATATAAAACAGTGCTGACCAGTTAAATAAAAATATAAAGGCTAGTATAACCCCTAAAAACCTAAGGATTGGAGCTAAAATTACTATACATTTGTAAGCGTAGTAGTAATAAGGGATGATCACTCCTCGCCTGCTACGCCGGCCCCCCCTCAGAAATTGAAAAATTAAAAAAATTTTTTTCCCCCTTTTTTTATATTTATATATTTAAGCAGCAGCGCCTAGCGCCTTTTTATATCACTTTTACAAGCCCGGCCCTTGAGCAAGGAAAAGTTTTTTTTTTGAAAAAAGCCTCCTTAACTTGGTAATAAAACCAAATCCAGACAGAGACCTAAAAATTAATAAAGAGTTATAACCGGAAAAAGTGATTACAGCTACAACACCTTGTGGGTATGGTAGCAGCTGCTACCTAAAAAAAGTTTTAGATATAAAGCAACATATTTTTTTACTTAAGCCCAAGAAGAATTGAACTTCTACAGATTCCTCATCAAGAAATTATTCTAACCATTAAATTATAGGCTTTATTAGTTCGTTAATAAAATTATTTTGTTTTTTTATTTGAAGTATACCCTATCCTTCCTTTAGCACCCTTAGGTCTAGTTGGCTAGCATTTAGAGGCTACGCAGCCGAAGGAAGGGAGAAACATCATACCAACGGTAAAACCCGAAGTTGTTGTATCTCCCTTTTTTGTAGTACTAGGCCCCTTTTGACTAACTTTTTTTGGCGATTTTAGCCTGTAGCCCTAGGTAATAAGGTAGGAAGCTGCTTTGCTGTATAATTTGTGTTTATGATTAAAAAGAAGCATAGCTTTTGAAAGAGCAGGTGTACACTACCATCCCCAGCCAAAAGGGTAAGGGTGGAGGCGATGCAGTTGAAGTTTTTTTTGGTTTGGAAGGCGGAGCCACGGAGTACTTTACTTTGTTAAGGTAAGGTTGGTTAACAGGAAAGGTACGTTTTTTCTAATTTCTAAGTAGGGCTAAGGTACTACACCTTTTATTACTGCGAATAAGCAAATCTTTTATCCTTTACCTTCTTTTTTTTCTTTTTTCCTTTGGTTAACCTCTTCGAAGGCCGAAGGCACCCCTCCTTTTTCTGTAGTGTGGCTGCGAAGGCGAAGGTGAAGCCTCAGAGGTATTTCTAGCTTCACCTTGTAGACAATAGATATTTTTCCTCTTTTATATTATATATTTTACAAAATACAAAGTACGGAGGCTCTGCAGTGTGTGCTGCCAAAGGAGTAGGACGTGTCCTTTAAAGTGGTGATATAGTAGAAAAACTCATATCCTATTACTGGCGTAAAATATTACCTTTTTAAGGGAGCAAAGCGGCATCCTATAAAGAAGGCTTAAGCTACCGTAGTATAGGATTGAGCTAGGCATTTCCTTTGGACATCCTTTATAAAAGTTGCAGCAACTTCATCTTCGTAGGAAAAGAGTGCTAACTGCTGAAGATTATTAAGCTATCTCCCTTTTTTTTTGTCAACGGAGCGGTGCATAGGTATTAATAAATTTAATTAAATTATATTTAAAATAACGAGCCCTTCCAGATTCGAACTGGGACAATCCTAATCGACAATTAGATGCTCTACCAATTAAGCTAAGGGCCCTTTTAAAATAATAAATTTTTATTTTTTTTTTTTATTTTTTATTTTAAGATATATGTATGCGAAGCGCCTAAACGCAGCTACTCTATTAGTGTACACCATTCCTTCCCCCTGTGCGGCTTAGCCTTTCCCTTAACCTTCTTTTGGTAAGGTAGAGGCAGCCCCGGAAAACCCCTCAAGTCTGTAGGCCGGAGGTCTTAGGTAGAAGTAACCCTACTGCGAAACAGTTGAAGTTTTTTTTTATAGAGAAGCATGTACCCTTTTGCTTAAGGGGAATACACTTATAAAATCTATTAGACTACAAGAATGAGGTGACTCGAACACCTACGATTGATTTTGGAGATCAACATACTACCATTATATTACACTCTTTTTAAAAAATTATAATTAGGAGTGCTTCGCAGTTTGAAGGTGACGTAGTTGTTGTAAAAAACTTTTTTAGGAGGAGGTCACTCTTCCTGCTCCGCGCTCCACGCCAAAGGGATCGTAGGCTGCTAGCAACTTTAGGGCGAGGTTAAGAGGTACTATATCCCTTACTGCCATAGTGATCCAAAGTCTGAGTTAAAATAAATAAACTTAAATAAAAATAAGTGTTACATACCTACGGAACTTATAGTAGTAAATCAAATTAAAAATTTTGCGGGGGTAGTCTTTAATAATTTTTTATTAGTTAAATATTTAATAATAAATTTTTATTTTTTTTTTAGAAAGAAAACAACTAGCCGGCGGAGTGCAGCAGCAGAGTTTACAAACTTTACTTCTCCCCTCTACTGCGGCGGGGCGGTGAAGCTGGCGTGGGGCGCACACATCTTTATCTCCTTTATTTTGCATTATATCGGATTATATGCCTCCGGAGATAAGGCGTCGTGTTTCACTCAGCCCTCCCTTGCTTCGCATGGTGGGGGGGGGGGGGAGCATTAGTAAAAACTCCTATTACTGAATAAAGGAGCACTAAAGGAAGGAGTGTATTTTATGTTGCCTCCCTCCCCTTTGGGAGAGGGTGTGCATTTATGTAAGCGCTTCTATCATCAGAAGGACAACCAGATCAAAAGGCAGCAAAGGAGCCGTAGGTAGGTGTGGGCTTTGCTCTGCCTTGTTTTGTGTTTTTTTAGATGTAAGCAGCTAGCCGTTATATGAACCTCGCGATTAGAGTTTAAATTAAAATAATATCAAATAAAATTTAAATTTTTACTATATATTCTTTTAATAATATTTTAATATTAATTGATCGATAAAAAATAAAATATTTTTATTATAATTGGTTAATAAGAACATATTTTTATTTACTAATATATGCATTTAGACCTCAATATAGTACGGAGGCGGAGCAAACAATTAAACCTATGCGCCCTACCACCCCCTCCTCTTTTGGTGCCGGCGTTACAGGCCGGGGAGATAAGTGTTAAAGTGAAGAGGACTAGCAACTCTGCAGCCCTTTCAGCTAGGCGGAGCGGGTGTGAAGGCTCCGCAGCCTGCTTATTGAAGGATATCCCTGCATAGCTAGGCTAGAAGGAGAGACTGTTGTGTTAAGCCTCACAAGGGAAGGAGGTTTTTTATTTATATTACCGTGCTAAACTATTTTGTAGTGAAGGCCTTGGTTTGTTAAGATGAGTGAATGCGTTAACAAGAGCGGACGGTTATCTCCCTTTGCCTTCCTAGCTTTATGCTTGTAATCAGAGAATAGGTGTAAAGGTAGCTTTTGAAAGAAGCACCGCTGTGGAAACGTTTACATACGGCTCCCCCTAAAGGCTCCGCCTCCGGAGGCGAATGCTGAGCCGGGGTGCTTCGCCCACACGCCACCTCCTGCTGTATAGAAAAGAAAAATAGTGCAGCCGTAGTCCGCAGTGCCACATAAAAAAACCAGTAGACTACCTTTCCATAAATTTTAGAAAGCTCTCCTTTATTTTAGCACAGCCTTCGGTGTTGGGAGAAAACAATTTAACATTACCAAATACTGAATAGCAGGCTGAATGTCTAGTATAAATAAAAGATTAAAACACAATTTTTTTTGGTGTATGGAAGCTGGTAGGTATTTCCGCTATGTAAGGTGATAGTCGCAATTAATTAGAGCGTGTGGGTGAAGCACACCCCTATAGTTACTAATTTGGTGGTAGTGTTGTGTGACATTTCTCTAACAGAAAAAGATGATAGGCGTACTTTTCTATTAACGTGTCTTTTCCATTCGTTCTTTTGTTATGTAAAGCATCCTCCTTAAGGTCATTATTATACATCTTTTTTTAAATTATCCGCAGTTTTCAGCCTTAGTAGAGGGCTGTATTAACAATTACCTTAGTATGCTAAACAAAGGTGTAAAAATTAGCCAGATGAGGAAAGGGTTTTATTTATTATGATTAGTTTCATTAGGTGCAAAGTATTATACTGGTATTTGATTAGCCTTCAGCTACGGTACTATGCTAAAGGAAGCTTTATACACAAGGTTCGGCGAAGCAGCTGTGCTGCCTCCTTCTTATTTTACAATTGGCGGATCCTCCGATTGAACCTAAGTTAAATAAGGAAGCGATACCTGTTTTTCTAGTCCAGGATTCGGAGACAACGTGTTGCTTTTATTAGAAAATAATAAATTATATATAAAAAAACTTTTAGTAAGGTTTTACTATATTCCACCCCCTGCTACGCACTCTGTTTTTTTTTTAGGTTTAGTACACCATCTTGCCTTGACTTCTTTTACGCCCCCGGAGGCTGGAGAGTAGTTGTAGGCTTATTAAAAAATAGATTACCTAAATCTGCTAAGCCAGCTAGAAGCAAAGCACTATTTCTTGATTATTTAATTATACAAGATCCCCCCTTTAGTTGCGGAGCAAGGGAGTGTATAATGAATCCTAATCTTGCGTCTTCTTTTTTTTCAACAGGGCTAGCAGCTGAGATCTCTTCGTAATAAGCTTAGGATCTGCTTAAACCAACCCTTCATGCCTCCGGAGGCTGGAGAGCGGAGCAGAGGACCATACTCTAGCCCAGGCAAACCTAGGAGTGCACTGCTCCCTACACTTTTGGTGATTTATCCTAAAGGCCTACAGGACGGAGGTTATTAGTCTGTGGCTTGGGCGAAGCTTTGGCTTTGGTGGTGCAACTTATAGGCAACAACGCAGGTGTGCCATTACACCTAACCAAACCTTTTTAAGCGATACTGGGTGTGCTACGGCTGCTACGCTGCAGTGTAGGCTTTTTTTAGCATTAGTGTGAAGGCTTCGCCTTATCCCTTTAAAGGGAGACTGGGTATGTAAAGGGCACAGGGAGGTCTTGCCTTTTCTAGGAAATACAAAGTACAAAGTTAAAGTGGTGGTTTAACTCAGTCTAGACTAGAAGAAGTTTTGTCCTGATTTAACTGTAATAGAGAAAGCACCTCTTTTATTTTTATTAGTATATCTAGAAATATCTGAATAATTAATTTTACCTACTGAAGAAGAACCTCTTCTAATAATTTTAACTGTTTTTCGAGGTATTACTTTATATTTCATTAATCGCCCAGCAACTTTTATAGTCATACCAGATAAAAAAGCAGGTAATATCTTAACTTCATCTTTGTTATTAATTTTTTTAATACTTTTAAGAACGGCATTTTTAAATAATCTTCTAGTAATTTTTCTAAGTTTTATTTTATTAACCATAAAAGCTAAAAGTCTTACTAATATATTACTATCATTATAAGGATATTGTAATCTAATTAAATCTAATTCTACAGGTTTTTTAAAAAATTTATTTAAAACCTCACACAATTTTTCAAATTTTAAAGGATAAACATTAATTATATTAATATTAGCTAATTTAATTAATTGAAATTTTTTTTTATCTTGTTTAATTTTATTAAATTTTTTTAATAAATTTCGATGAGATTTAATATTAAAATTAAAGTTAGTTTTAGGAAAAATTACATTTTTATGTTTATTTTTTTTATGTGTAAATCAAACATATTGATTTTTTTTTTCTCTCCGGAGGTTCCGCCTTAGGCTGTGCAGCCCTAGTGTCCCTTCGTGTGAAGCGGATGTTTGGTCTTCTTTTTTATTAAATTTAAAAATATCATTAATTTTACCTTTTTCATTTTTTTTTTTTAAATAATAAAAATTATTTTTTTTTTTATATTTTAAAATTTTAGGTATTAATATAAAATAAAACAATTGTATTATAATTTTATTAGCTTTAAAAATAAAAACAGGTTTACTAATTAAACAATACATAGATCTAAATGAGGAATATAAAAATTTATAAATATTTTTAATTAATTTATTAGTTTGCATTTCTCCTCGCCCTGCCTGGACAGAGTTGGTTACTTTATGCAAATGTGCTGAGCCAGGTGAAGAAGCAGCCTTCGTAGCACTAACGTCGGGATATGTTGTAGAAGGTGTCAACGAAAATAAATTAAATCCAATAAATTTAGAATAAAACATCATAGTTCCTTTAGTAATCATATTATACATACTCATTGATTTTAAATATTGATTAATTATAGGTCTATTTAAATTATTATTAAAATATAAAATATCAACCGGATTAGATTTAACACTGTTTTCAAGTGAGTTTAGATATCTATCCCATCTTATTTCACTAGCATTTTCTGCGGCAGTATTGTCGTTAGAGGTACACATCGATTTAATAGTTTTTTCTATTTTTATTTTATTTTCTGTTAGTGAAGCATCTGTTCCTTTAGTAATTTGAAGATATAAATCATCAAGGGGTGTGGGCGAAGCACACCCACTCATCTCTCTGAAAGGCTGACCTTGGATAGACAGCAACGCTGGTTTTTTATCACCTCTCCCTAAAGACCCCTCCCCTAAAGGAAGACCAGGCTGAGCCGGGCATATATTTGGTGTGGAAGGAAGGTTTGATCTTGACTCCACAGGAGTCTGCGTAGCAGCCGATACAATGGCTACGTCTTCTTTACCACTAAAGGTAAGGAGAGATCCATCTAATCTAGATTCAATATTTATAATTTTTAAAAATTTAATTAATTTGATAAATTTATTTTTAATATTAATTATATATCCTATTTCATTTGCTAAATTATTTAATTTTACTAATAAATAATTAATTGCTCTACCATTAATTTCCATAATTTGGTGCGCAGTACGAGGGTCTCTACTTTCTGCTGCGAAGCAGCCTAATAAAGAGGAATCTAGACCTTTAACTTGCATTTCCTTCGAATACTCATCAACCGAAGAAGCGGGAGCCTTTGCATTTAAGGTTCGCATAGTGTCCATATTGTCTAAAGGTAGAATCGGTTTAGTGATTTTAGTAATATATCTCAATCTATAAGAAAATCTAATATAAGGTTGAGGTTTTAATAACCGTTTAGGTGAAAAAAGATTAATATTATTTAATAAAGAATAAAGTTTAAAAACAGGTACAAATTTTTCAATTTTATATGATATATTAGACAAACGATATTTTAAGTTATAATATAAATTATTTTTAATAAACAATATAAAATCTAAATTATTTCCTTTAAATGAATTTAAATTAAAATTATATTTTTTAATATTTGTTGTAAATTCTACTAATTTAGTATTTAATTTAATAATTTTATAAACTAATTTTGTTTGAGGGTTCAATAGATTTAAATTTTCATTTTTTTTTTGATCGCTAATTTTTTTTAAAATAACAGGAATGCTAAAATAAGGTAAAATGTTTTTATTTATAGATATTGAAGCATCTCCCTCATCCTTTACATTAGGCTGAGAATTAGCAGACGATAAAGAGTTTAAATCCTGAATTGACTTAACCATTTCTCCTACCAACTTCATAAAGGAGTTATGTTCGGCAACACCAGTTCATTTAGACCTAGTATCCAGGTCATTTATCCCTATGGCAGGCTGCGTAGTCCCGGAGGGAGCAGAAGATAATGCCTGTTTTACTGAGCTGCTAGGACCGAAGCCTCATTCTCCATTTGAGCCCTTAGGTGAAAGCGAAGCGGATTTTCCCTGTACCCCTAACGGTAGGGCAGGGTAGGAATACATAATAATTAAATTATTTGTAAAATCTGCTTTCCGTTTTGCAAAAGGTACGTTATAACTAGAAAGCAAATCATTGTTATAAATTTTTTTAATTTGTAATATATTTTTTTTTTTCATTTTTATTAAGTTTTATTTTTTTAATTATATAGTTACAGTACTAATTTTTTTAAATTAATTAAAATAAAAAAGCGAGGATTTAGTGCCTGCTACTACCTCCCCTTTTAGCCTAAACCTTAGCCTAAGCCTTAGCCTGTAGTGGCGGTTTTGCTAGCCTATGGCTAGGGAGGATGCTAGCGGAGCAAATTATATTAAAAACACAGGCCCCGGAGGGCGTGTGAAACACGCCGTAGGAAGCGGAGCATAACTAGTTTATTTTTAATAATAATCTCGCAATTTTTAATTTATCACTTTATATAAACGAAACAAGTTTATTTTTTATTGATATAATATATTTATTATAACAAATGTAAAGTGGTGGTTACCTTCAAATATAAATAATTTGAAGTAGCTAATAATTCGAGTGCTCTTAATTAAGTATTTATCCGCGCCGTAGCGCCTCCGGCGGTTGGAGGGCGGAGCATCTTAAAATAGATAAACTTAAAAAAGAATAAGTATAAATTTAATAGAAACCAATACTTCTTAGCTTCTCCTTTTATTAATTTTATAATTAAGTTAAAATTTTATAAAATAGATGTAACCATCCCTCCTAGAATAGGCTCCGGTCCGGAGCCTATGGTAAAGTGGATTAAATAACAAGGTATGTGTTACCACCAATAAGGTCAAAGCAAGGATGCTGCCGCAGAACATATACTAATAGGATTATTTTATATTGTTCCCTATGGCACATATGGCCTTCATTTGGCAGGGAAGATGGAAAGAGAAACAGCAGGCGGAGACCCGTAGGAAGCGGAGCATAACACTAATATAAAGGGATTAATAAGATAAAATAAGTAGATACACTATATTGAAAAACAAAAATAACAGAAGAATCGAACTTCAAATAAACCTATTTTAAAATAAAATTTTTATTTTGTTTCCATACATCACCAACACCATGCTATGATGCTTATTAAAAAAGGGCTTGAACATAGAAAGGATAGCTAATACTAACAATCCTTCCCTTTTAATAAGAAGCCAAAGGACCCGGAGGGCGTGTAAACACTCCCTTTGACCCTTTGATGCTGAGCCAAAGAAACGGAAAGGGCAGCAGCCTATTTGTTTTAACATCTTTCTAAAGCTAAATAGGCTGTAAAATAGTCTTTAAGGCCTAATATCTTTTTTTTCTTTAAATCCGTAGGAATTTTATTATTATTTTAAAAATATTTTTATTATTCATCCTTTTAATAATCTAAGATAAAAATGATTTTGTTAAAAATTAATTGACCTTTTTATAAAGTTATATAATTTTAAAAAGTTTAAGGAATAAAATGGATTAATCTAAATAAGACATATTTTTTTAATTAATATTTTTTTTTTAATTAATATACTTCTTTTACTATAATAAGGGTTATATTTAATATTATTTTTTAATGTAATCATTAATGTAAATCGATAGCATCCTTTAAGTATGAACATGTTAATAATGTAAGCACGAAAGCTTGAATTAGACTAACCATAAGCTCTAAACCAATTATACCTAAGAATATAGCAAAAGGTATTAAAGTTAATACTCCTATAAGTATACTTGTTGAGAATAGTTTGTATAAGAATGTAGATAAAATTTTTAGAAGCGAATGTCCCGCAAAAATATTAGCAAATAATCGCACTCCTAAAGAAACCGCTCTAGCAAAATAACTTACTATTTCAATTAATATTATTAAAGGCACTAGTGCTAAAGGAGTACCTGCAGGTATAAAATATGAAAAAAATTTTAACTTGTGTATAGATAAAGATAAGATTGTTACACCCATAAAAATAGTTACAGATAAACCTAAAGTTACTACAGCACTAGTATTAATAGCAAAAGAATAAGGTACATTAGAAATTAAATTTCCGATTAAAACGAAGAAAAATATAGAGTAAATAAAAGGTAAATATATTTCATTTAAAGACCCTATTTGATCTCTAACCATTGCACCTAAACTTTGGTAAGAAGATTCTAAAGCTATTGACCAATTATTTGGAACTATTTTAGAGTCATTATCTCCATACATATGTAAACCAACAATAATAAAAAGAGCTAATAAAGCATATAGACCTAAATTAGTTAAACTAATATTAATATAACCTAATATTGGAGCATTAACACTAACTAAACTTAACACCTCAAATTGACTTAAAGGAGACATAATGATTGTTTCAAACATTAATTTTTGAATTAAAAATATCTATTGATTTTATATTACTATTAAATATTAATCTTTATTAGACTTTGAAATAATAATAGTTGCAAACATTGCTAATAATAATATAATACTTAAAGTAATTAGTAAAACAGCACCGTAAGTATATAAACTGTGACCTAAAGCCTCTATTTGTTGAAGAGTTGTAATTAAAGAATCTGATGATGAAGAATAAAGATTATTTTCGATTGAATAAATTAAATTAATTTTTATAGGATAATAAGTATTTTGGAACATATCGTTTAATAAAGTTATTATGTTAAAAAAAAAAGATAAAACCGGAACATTATTAAAATTAATTTTTATTATAGAAAAAATTATAAATATAAATAAAGAACCAACAGCTAAGGCTAAAGGAAGAGTTTTAGTATACTGACTACCAGTTTCTAAAATATCTGTAAGTTTTATATTAATCATCATAATAACAAATAAAAATAAAACAGCAATAGCTCCAACATATACTATTATATAAGAAATACCTACAAAATTTATTCCAATTAAAATAAGATAACCTGCAGATGAAACAAATGTACCAATTAAAAAAATAACTGAAATAACTGGATTTTTAGAAGTAATTGAAAAAACACCTGATAATAAAGCAGAAAAAGCTAATATGTTTATTAAAATAGTTGTCATTGTATATAAAAAATAAAAATTTTATAGCCTACTATGAATAAAACCAACCCACCTTTAGTAACTGCCTTGACGCAGCAAAGCTCCCCACTCTCACCTGCCCCTCCATCCCCCTGGTGGCTCCGGAGCCCGGGCATGTTAAACACCGGCGCTGCGTAGTTCGTAGTGCGTAGTGCTTAGCGCAGCCCTTATGAAGTCTTTCTTTCCGTAGGGTAGCACACCCAACTGCTGACCCGCCAGCCAAAAGGTAGCCAGTTTTGAATAACTCTGAAACGGTACCGCTGCGTAGCAGGCGAAGCAGTGATAAACACCTTTTAGTTCGTAGTGTGTAGGCCGGAGAACGAATAATGCACTTACTACTCTCTTTTAGGTTGCAAAGTAGATGCTTAAGGAGGCAAGGTGTAAAAACATCTGCTACACCGAGGGATTCAAAGAACTCCTTTAGCCTTTAGGGAGTGTTAAACTTTTACTTCCTTTGGCTGCAGGTTGGTATAAAGATTTTGCAGTTTGCGCAGCGGAGACTAGACAACATTGATAAAATCAAAAAAACGGTTTAGCTTCACCAAATCAAAGCAAAGTGATATAACCTGTCTGCAGACAAAAAGGTTAAGCACCCTCCTCCTTATGCCTCCGAAGAAGCCTATATTTCATAGTGACAAGACTACTTTTTTTTATAATGAAAGTAGGATAAGGCTTAGTAACTGCTCCGATGGACCCTACTAGGTTGGAGGATTGTTTTTAAAAATCAAGGCTGAAGGCTAAAGTTAATTTTAGTTTAACTTTTCCCAATAGCTATAGTAGCAAGGAATTTTAACTTTATATTTTAAATTTTGTGCTTACATATCTACCTAAAACGGCTCCGCTCCACAGGGGAGAGACTGCGGCTCCGTCCTCGCCCCCCACAAGACCGCCTTCGGAGCGCGGAGCAGGCTGTGGAGCCGAGGTGTTTCACCCACACGCTGCGCAGAGCCTGTTAAAAAAAACACACAGGAGGACCGAACACTAGACAGCTACGTAAACTAACTTTGAAGGCTCAGCAGTAGTAATCCAAAGACAAAGGAAACGAAACATAGCCCTTTTTTTCTATGGCTCCTTCTCTGCGAAACGGTGGGACCGTGATAGTATGTGGCTTTAGTTAATGGGACTACGCAGCAGAGATATGGCCCAGGTCCTGATAAGGAAAAACCAAAAAAAAAAATAATCCTCCAGGCTACGGTAGAAATATTAGCATAAAATATCATTTATAAAGTTAAAATAGCAGGTTTAACCAAAAAAAGAATTACCTTATATTTTTTTTTAATTTTTTATATAAGGCAAAATGACTAAGCATTTTTTAGCAATAAATAATAAAAAAAAAACCTGTAGCTCCGTAGGGGAGCACAGTGCGGAGGCTCCCATCCATTAACTTAAGCCACAGCAAGGATCCTTCTCCCGTAAGGCCCTAGGGTCAGGAGTTAAACATTTATTATTTTTGCAATTAAAACCGCAAACTAAAAAGATTTTTTTTATTATATGAAATCAATAAGTTATAAGGTTCATAATAGTTATTATTAAAAACAAGGCAGAGTGCGGAGAATGATTGGATTAAAACTACTCCCTGCGGCCTGCGGAAGGAGCATCAAAAAAGTCTGCACAACCTTACCTTTTTATTGATACGTTTACTTTTTTAGCATTTATTTGCACCCTGTCAAAGATATCGAGGACTCCTTTGGTTTGGAAAGCGGAGCCAGTTGAAGCTGGGAGCATAAAATAACAGGCTGCGTGTGAAACACTCCCTAAAGGAGAAGCAGCTATGGCTCTGCAAGGTTGGTTTCGCACATTCTAAACAACATCACACTGCTCCGGAGCCTTGCTACTTGCAATAGAGTAGCAAAAATAGTAGCGAAGTGCAGACCATTCTTTTACTGTAATACTTTTTATTAGCCTACTTATTTTTATAATATCAGGTCCCTGTAGAGCAAGGACGGAACATAGCAGTGCTTTACTTGATATCCATTCTTTTAGATAACACCAAGCAGCAAGCACACTGCTCCTGCATTAGCTAAAAAATAACTAAATTTAGCTAATTAATAAATTTAAACTTATTTAGTAAATTAACAATTTTAAAATTATTATAATCCCAATAAATAAAAGCGTAAAATAAAATGTAGTACAGTCCTACCTTTGGTGGCGGCTGCGCAACCGACCTAATATTTAAGTATTTAAGGCAACCAACATTTATTATTTTTTACAATTTAAAAACCTTAAAAGATTTATTTAATTATTATAAAAAAAAATAAGTTATAAGGTTCATATTAGTTAAAGCAAATATTATATAGAGATATTGGTTTTTCTTACACACTTGGTTTAACTAGTTTTGTTTTAAGATTAGTATCTACAATTTTATTACTATAAATAATACTTGAGTATGGAGCTACCGCTGTTATAAAATAGCGCATACGTATCCTTCGGAGCCGTTACTCGGAGATGCAGCTCTAAAGACTACAGAGAGCTGTTTTTAAGTTTTAAAGAGAAATAACGTTTTACTTTACCTCCATAATTGTAGGAGAGACAGAACTACCGCACCATCTATTTAAGGAGAAATAGCTATAATAAGGGTTAAAAATTTTTTTTCCTTACTAGATTAGGATATCATTTTCCTGAACATGGTGTAGTAAATCGGTTTAAACCAATTAATGAGATTAGAAGACTCTAACTCAATTCTTCTACAAAACTGTAGGAACAGAAGATGGTACTTCATATATTAGTGAAGTTACTGACATATGTAATGTATCTAAAATTACATTAGGGAAAATACCTAATAAAAATGTAGGAATTAATAAAGATAATAATAAGAAGAATTCTCGTCTATCAATATCTTTTAAAGGTTGAAGTGAAGGATGGTAAGATCCATAAGACAATCTGTTATACAAGAATAAAGAATAACATGCAGATAAAACAATACCTGAGGCTCCAAATACGGCAGTTAAAGGATTAATATTTCAAACACCCATTAATGCCATAATTTCACCTAACCAATTTAAACTTAATGGTAAACCAGTATTAGCTAAAGTAAACATAAAGAATAGTATTGTAAACACGGGCATGTAAACTACTAAACCTCTCATGTTTCGTATAATTCTAGTATGAGTCCTATCGTAAAGGATTCCACCTACACAAATAAATAAAGCTGGACTCACAAATCCGTGAGCAATACTTAATAAAATAGCTCCCTCTATACCTTGTATTGTATTTGAGAATAAACCTAATACTACTACTCCCATATGTGCAATACTTGAATAAGCAATTAATCTTTTAGTATCTTGTTGTACTATAGTTGAAAATGAAGAATAAATTATACTAATTATACAAATAGTTTGAACTAAAGGTGAAAAATAGTGAGTAGCATCAGGTAAAAAGTTTATTAATACTCTTAAATATCCATAAGTAGCTAATTTTAAAATTGTGGCTGCTAGTAAAATAGAACCAGATAACACAGAATCAGCATGAGCTTTAGGTAATCAAATAATAAATGGATAAAGCGGAGTTTTAACAGCAAAAGCTAAAAAGAATCCTAACCATAAAACTTTTTGATAATCAAAACTAATATCATATAAAGAAATTAATTGAAAATCTGTTGAACCTATATAGCTATATATCATTAATATACTAAGTAACATAGGTAAACTACCTGCTAATGTATATAAAAAAAATAATAATGCCGATCTAAATTTATCTGTACCATGACCAAAAATTACTATTACAATAAATAATACAGGTAAAACACTTTCAAAAAAAATATAAAAAAGTAATAAATCTAAAGAAACAAAAGCACATATTTGTAAACTTTCTAAAATTAAAAATGAAATTAAAAAAAATTTTAGATTATTAGTTATATTTGTGTAATTAGACAATAAAGCTACAGGAGTAACGAAAGTTGTTAATAAAACAAAATAAATTGAAATACTATCAACACCAAAATTTAAATGATATAAATTTAAATGATTAAATTCAGATACAAACTGATATTGAGTTATATTAGAATCAAATTGATATCACATAAATAAAGAAATAAATAAATTAATAAGAGAAGTAGTTAATGCTATTTGTTTCATTTTCAATTGATTACCTGCTTCATTAATAGGTAATAATAATATAGATCCTATAATAGGTATTAATAAAAGTAAAGCAATCATTATTATATAAAATTTGTTATTTTTTTTTTCATAACTAACTAAACCAATATCTTTTAGTAGAGAGCAAAGGTCCAAAGGAGGCCTCCTTTAGATAAACAAGGCTCCGTAGGAGTGATACACGCACATGTCATTACATAGAGATATAAAGTAAAGTAGGAAAGAGTATTTATTTTTAATTCCGCCTCCTTTGTGCATTTAGCATGGCTAGGATCTCTGGTATCTAAATTTCCTGCCTCCATAGTCTCTGTTTATATCTAAACCTAATATTAATAAAAAAAACTACGTCTCCTACGGAGTAGAAGAGCAAAAGGTCAAAATGTGGTTGCTCTATTATAGTAAAATAACATAAACACTAGGTTCAGTAAAATGAAAACTAGGATATAAGCGGGAGCAGAGAAAGAATTCATTAACTACAAAGAATTAATATTATAAACCGTATATATATATTAAGATAGGGGTTAATATTTATTTAATTATTACATTTAACAATAAAATTTAAATGATAAAGGATTTAATAGAAAAATCTGGTTTCAGGTAGTAAATAATTATAATAAAAAGTATATTATTATAAAAAAAATAATGCAGTAATTAGTATGAAAAAAACAATAGTATAGATTACTAGTAATCTTTTGTATGTAATTATATGGTATTTTTTATTAGTATTTGAGCTACAAATCCTATTTAATCTTGATAACCATGTTTGAACAAATTTAGGTAAATTTGTCGATATAGGATAATTACCCTCTTTATTTAAAGAATATAGTATTAACAATATAGTGTATCTTAATAATAATATTAATATGGAAACTATACTAAAAGTAATATATAACTTTAATGTTAAATAGGTTTGTATATAATTTATTATGTCAAACGGATTAAATAAGAGAATAAAGGTTAAGCAGAATATAAACATTAATAAATTAGGTTTTTTTCCCTTACTTGATAAAAAGGGTAGAATACCAGTAATAGTTTGAAGTTTAGTATCAGTTCCTAAATCCTTATGATTTAATAATTCTATTTTAAGGACATCAAATACAGAGGCACCTAAAATTTTCATAATGGCCAAGGTAATGGGTAGAGCACCAAATACCATGAAAAACCGAATCTCTCTTGACCGTAATTTTAGCAATTCGGGAGAAAGATTATCCACACCTGATGGATAGGCTAATTTAGCATAAACACCTACAATTGACCTATAAACAAAAGCAGCAGGTAATAATTTAACGGGGTATGCAGTTATTGATACTGCATCTGTTATGAATGATAAATTAACATCAGTTATTTTATTTATCAATTCATTAACGGTAATATCCCCATAGGTGCTTAATGGTTTATTAATTTGTGTAGTAGGTAGTTTGACCTCTTCACTGAGATTGCTTTTCATGTCTTCCAATAATTTTGTAAATTGATCTAAATTTGTGCGAGGCGGCTCTTTCAATTGTGAGTCAGAGCCATTTTTCAACAGATCATTAATTACATTATCTGGAAAAATGTGATTGAATAACTCTTGAGATTCTGTTTTTGTTTTACCTGCCTCTTCCCAATATCTAGGAAAAGATTCTTCAAAACTGGATATGGCATCATTTGGATTTTTAAAATCCCTTCCCAATAATTCATTGTTAAATATATCTGAATTACTTGTAGAATTACGACTAGATAAAACCATACTCCTTTCGTCTGTAGAAAATTCTCGTTGGAAAAGATTGAAAGATTCTGATAAAAGTTTTTTTATATCGAAATTATTCATTTAAGTTAAAAAAATATATTTTTTCTCATAACTAACTAAACCAATATCTTCATTACATAGAGATATAAAGTAAAGTAGGAAAGAGTATTTATTTTTAATTCCGCCTCCTTTGTGCATTTAGCATGGCTAGGATCTCTGGTATCTAAATTTCCTGCCTTTTAAAGCTTTACATATATACTAGGATATAAGCGGGAGCAGAGAAAGAATTCATTAACTACAAAGAATTAATATTATAAACCGTATAAATATATTAAAATAGGGGTTAATATTTATTATTAATTTTAATAAAAAGTATATTATTATAAAAAAAAAAGAAATTAATTAAGGGAAAATTATCAATTTTTAATATAAACAAGGGTAATTATAAATTATAAATTTTAAAATATCAATCTTAAAAATAATTTATTTATTCTTATATTAAGATCTACTGTAAAACTTATTTATTAAGAAAGAGCCAAACCTTATTAGAGAGGGTAATAAACCGAGTCTAAGGAGAGTAATATAAAGAATGGTAAATTAGTAACTCAAATTGTTATAGTTTTTATATCTGTAGGTTTATTTCAAAGTTCTATTTTTTTTTACGGGATTTTTGACTTGGTGTCATTTTATTATTGTATTCTAAATTAAAAATATTATTTTCTTTCATTAATTTATAGGGGTAATATAATTTTTTCTTTTAATATATAAATTATGAGTATAATAATAAGAAAGCAACCATTAAAGCGAATAAACGAGCAGATAAAAAAAGAATTAAGAACGCATAATAACTATATTATATCGACCTTTAAAAGGTTTTTTCCTTTCTCTTTTCTCTCAACGTAATAAAGAACTCAAATGGGAATTTAAAGATTTGGCACAATCTTGCATAGATTTATAAATTGTTTTAGTGTTTGTTTTTAAATCTTCTACTTCAACCTTAAAACCAGGTTTAGGATCAAAAGTTCTACTTAAAGCACGTTCTCTCATTTTAGCTATGTTTTCTAAAGTGTGAGTTTTACCATAAAAACTATTGTTATAACCTTTACGATTTTCACTCATTCTTTTTCTAACTTCTAAAGATTGAGTTCTACCAACAGCCTTCTGTCTGATTTTTTCAATAGATTCCTCTGTATGAGTAAAACCTAACGAATTATATACTTTAGTTAATATATTATACACAGGTTTTAATATATCTAGATAATACTGTTCACGATTTAAGACATTATCTTTTTCAGTAACTTCTAAAATAAGTAGAGAAAAACTATCCATTTTATAATGAGTTAAAGCTCTAACAATTATTAAATTATTTTTCTCTCGTAGGTATCATTCTTGAAAATAATCATTTATTCTAGGATTAAGATTAACAGCGCTCCCTATATAAAAATTACCATTAACATTATTATACCAACAATAAACTCCTGCTTTTCCCTTTATTTTATTAGTTATTTCATTACGCTGAGATAAAGGGTTAGGATAGTAGTATGCAGAAATTTTAATTAATTGCTCTTTAAACTCAATAGGGGTAAGATTGTTATTATTTTTCATTAAATTTAATTTTAATAAAAAAATTATGAGTATAATAATAAGAAAGCAACCATTAAAGCGAATACAATTATGTTATTAGAATAATTCTTTATTTATTCTCAATAGTTTACACTATTGTTCAGACTATGTCATCACTAATAATTATTTAAATTATAAGTACTAGTGCCGGACTTTCGTGACAGGTTTATTGTTAGTGATACTCACCTGTTAGTCGTTGAACCTTCATAACCCGCAGAATAATCTTTAATCCTTCATATTTATTATTTATCATCTAAAAATAAGAATAATAAGAAATTCTGTCACTAAGTTATGCTTGGCTGCAAATTAACTGTAATTTTATAATAAACAGTTTTTCTTGCAATTAATCCGGTTTTCATCTTAAATTAAATTAAGAGGGGCTATCTCTTATCTAACCCTGTAGCTTCTGCTAAAGCGAATCCTAAGATTGCATAAGAAAATAATTGTCCTCTCATTTGAGGGTTTCTAGCAACTGCTGTAATTAAACCAGAGAAAACTACTCCAATTCCTACTCCAGCTCCTGCTAATCCGATTGTAGCCATACCTGCTCCTATGTATTTAGCTGCAGCTAACATAATTAACTTAAATAAGTTAAATAGCGTCTAACATCTTTAAAAAATATATATTAATTAATTACTTATTAGAAAAAAAAATTAAAGATCCTTTTATACATAAGATATTATCTCTCATATAGAAGTTAATCAAAAAAATATCTTAAACTCAATAGTATAACCCTACCTTCGGCCTTCGGCACCCTTTGCACCCTTCGGCTTCGGAGCAGGGGAGATGGGCTTTTTATAGGGGGCTCCGTAGGATCTGCACTATGCACTAAGCACTCCCTTGCGCCAGTGTTTAACACGCCCACACCCAGCCCTGTGGCTCCGGAGCCCGTTAGGAGCAGGAGAGGGTTTTTGAGTATTTGTTTCTCCTAATTATTAATTTATATCTAATTTTAAAATTTAATGTATTTAAACTAGTATAAGAAGACTTATCTTTACTTTTAGTGGAGGTTTTTAGCAAATGCCATATACTCAAATGTAATTGTAATAGGCTAGATTTACTATATTTTTTTTTTAGTAAATAATGACTAATAGAATATACAAATTTGGATTGAGTTAACAATTTTAGCAGTAATAAAAGCACCGCTTATTAAAGTTTTTTTAACTAGAACACTTCAAATATGACTTCAACTGCTAAAAGGCACTTAATAATTATCAATTATAGAAGCCGTGTTTATTAGTAAATATATTTTAATAAATTAACTTTAGTATCACTCCTTCGGACTGAAGCGTTTTGATTAATATTTTTCTAATCTTCGTATAATTTGCAGGCTCCGGTGCCTGGCTTTGAAAAGGCATAAGGAACTTTTTAAACGAAGGTACAGTGCCTCCGAAGGAGTCGCTAAAGCTCTGTAACTTAGAGGTAGATTTGGCTTTTTACTAAAAAGATAATGTTACGGTTCCTCCAGCAAAAAAAAGGCTAAGTCTTTATACTCCTCCGGACTGGCGTGTTTAACACGCCTAGCTTCGCAAGCAGCCGAAGGGGAGGGGCTGTAAAATAACTAAAGTTTTCAGATATTCGTCCAGGCAGGAGCAAAATATAAACAAGATTGGTTCACTTTTCCCTTTGTACAGGAAATAAAAGTATTTACTAAATATAGTATAGGTATAGTCTCCTTTGACTGGATCTACTCCTAGCGAAGCTAGGAGTAGTAGAAGCTGCACAATTTTTTTTCTTTATTTTTATAGGGGTTTAATCATTTTTATTTTCATTAGAAGCATTAGATAATGATATAGCACCAGAACCTATTTCTAATATGAAACCTATTGTTAAAACAATAAAAAAAATTATTGCCACAGAGAAACCAAAAGTACTTACTTGATATAACGATATTCCTATAGGCATAAGAAGTAATATTTCAAGATCAAAAACTAAAAAAAGTAATCCTACTAAATAAAAATGAATTTGGAAAGTTGATCGAGTTTGACCCTCTATAACACTAAATCCACATTCATAAGGAGATACTTTAGATTCATCTGGTTTATGAGCAGATAATAAAAAATTTAAAGCTAATAAAACAATAGCTAATATAGGAACAAAAATAAATAGAAAAATTAAATTATTCATTATAAGTAAAATAAAGATAAAGATAATAGTTGTGTAGTATTTAAGATTAAAGAAGGTTTAAAAATAAAAAATAATATTGTAGTTGTTAAAGTAGATATTAAGAAACTATGGAAATTACTTAATCTTTCATATGTTTTTCCTTCCGCTGCTGCGAAGCAGCCGTAGGCGCTCTGTAGTCCAACCTCTGGTAGAGATGTATCTGTCTGTCCTACTTGTAAGTTAGCAAAAGATTGATCTGCTCCTTCGCTATGTGCAGCGGATCTCTCCTCTCTTGAAACTTGAACTGCTTCCGGAGAAGTAGAATCAATTTCAATAAAGAATGTTTTTATTATTTTTAAATAATATGAAGCACTTATAACACTAACAAATATAGCTACAAAAGCTATAAAATTATATCCGTTTTGAATTGCTGAATATAAAACATATTGTTTTGAAAAGAAACCGATTAATGGAGGTATACCCGCCATTGAGAATAAACAAATACTTAAACTTAAACTTATTAAAGGATTATGATAAAATTGACCTTTAAATTCAGAGATATATCTTATGTCTTTTATATTATTTGTTTTATTAATTATATAACCTAATGCTATAACAATTAAAAAAATATTTAAATTAGTAATTATGTATTGTATAATATAGAATATAAATGATTCTATAGATTGTACAGAATTAATAGCTAAGGCTAGTAAAATAAATCCAATATGAGAAATTGTACTATAAGCTAATAATCTTTTTATTCTATTTTGAGCTAAACCTACTACACTACCAATTATTAAAGATAATAATGAACTTATTAGTAATAAATTTTTAGTAATAGTATCAATATTTAATATAAATGATTTAATTTGACCATTAACAGTTAATAAATCTATAATATCTATATGTATATGTAATTCTAATAATAATATTAAAATTGATATTTTAGGTATTAAAGTTAATCAAATAGTTACTATTGTAGGAACTTCATCATAAACATCGGGAGACCAATTATGAAAAGGTGCAGCTGAAATTTTAAATAAAAATCCAACAAAAATAAAAATTAAACCTAAAAAAATTGATTCACTAAACTCTTTAGAAAAAAAAGGATAAATAAATTGTACATAATTATTATTAACTTCTAAAGAATATATAGAAATAAAACTATAAATAGATTCAAAATTTGTTAAACCAGTATAAGCATAAACTAAACCAATACCAAATAAAATTAAACAAGAAGATAAACCACCTAATAAAAAATATTTTAATCCAGCAGAAGTAGATAATTCTGAATCTTTATATAATGTAGATAAAACATATAAAGAAAAAGATTGCAATTCAATACTTAGGTACATTGAAATTAAATCTGAACAAGAAATTAATAATGAGGCTCCTAATGTACTAAATAATACTAATATAGAATAATTTATAGGATAACTTATAAATTTATTACTATTTAAAATAGAATAATTTATAGAATTACTATTAACTTTATTAAAGTCTTCTAATAAGATACTATAAACTAAATTATATAAAAAAGATTTTGAATTGTTATTATTATTATTTTGTAACAGATTATTAGATATGGCATAATTTGGTACAGAGATTTCCTCAATTATTTCTTTTTGAGTAGGTCAAGATATTAATATAATAGAACCTATAATTAATAAAAATAATTCTAATATTTGTGAAATACTTGTAATATGGAAGAATCCACCATATATTCCTATACCTGAATTTAAATCAATATTATAATTTACTGTTGGTGTTAGGGCAGCAGTGATGTTACCATCTACAGATCCTCCTAAAACTGATATAAACAAACAATTATAAATTAATAAACCAGCAAATAGTAAAATTATAGCAGATATTCTCTGATAAAAATCTTCTGATAATTTATCGTTTATCAATGCTTTACACATTATTAAAATAATTAAGCTTAAAAAGATCATTATTAGTAATAAGAGAATCGAACTCTTTTTTACCAAACCGATATGATAAAATACACTCCTCCTTTGGGGAGCGGTGCAGAGCGTTCCTTTAGTTTAAACGCAGGCTAATTTGGCTATCTGAAAAACCTGATAGATCTGATAGATAAAAGTTGTAGTGTGGATCAGGAGGTGAAACCCCACTCCTCTGTGGGGCTTGTAAATATTGCTTTATACCAAAGTTTTGATTTGAAAGTTTACAAATATTTACCATATTTACTTTAGTTTAGGAGAATACTTTTAATCCGAAGGCTCCGAGGGCTCCGAAAGCTCCGAAGGATTTAAAGAGCCGAAGGGGAGGGGCTGTAAAGGCTCCGCAGCAGAGGCAGAGGGCCATGTTTTTTTTCCGATTAATCCTAATGAGCAGTGATAAAAATAAACATGGAGTGAGTGAGGAGGGAGTAAACATAGTAGAAAAAATAAATAAAAAACAGGCTCTCCTTCTGAGTACTCATAATTGATCATTTCACCTAATAGTGGCCTAGAGCCCTACACTAATAAAAAAGGAGGCTTTTGGATTACGGAGGTAAAGCTCTCTTAAAGGCAGCTCCACTATCCCGAAGGATCAGAAGGACCCTTGCGAAGCTAGGTAAACAGCAACCGGAGCCGGGCTGTACAGCAAATATCCCTCTTTTTACTAGGTTGAATATTTAAGCTAAAATGTGTATAATCCTACTTAAAACGCTGGTTATGCATTGGCTTTTTGGGTGTATGTAATGATGTTTTTTTCTCGCACTACAACACTGTCCTTTTAGGGCTCTTTAAGAAGAAAAAGGCCTATAGAGTGTAGCAGGAAAGAGGTGTTAAGATAATAGGTATGTATTTATTTAGCTTTAATATAAATGATAGAAGTTACAGTAAATTACTTTACTAATAAACTCATTATTAAAGTTTATTTAATAAGGTAAAACAATACTATATTTTTTTCTTTTAATAAGGGTTAATATAATAAAAAATATTTAATTTTTAACTTTACAAATCTAAATTAATATAAAGAAAAAAGAAAAAGATTAGATAAAACTGGTTAAATTTTTCACATTTAACGATACTCCTTCTCCCTTTGGGGGCGGTGTGAAACGCGCCGTAGGAGGGTGCTAGCGCTCCAAACTAGTTTAGAAACCGCACTAAGTTTTACAATCTACTTCTGGTGATTTAGAAAAAGAAAAGCCTTGACTCCATAGGCCGCTGTTTAAGTTAGTGCTTTGCCTCCGTTCCTGATCACCATACCAGACCACAGGCTTCGCCTTCGCCTGCTCCGCAGCAGTGTTTTACACATCCCTATAATCCCTTTAGTTTTTTAAGCCCTTTATCCTTTTTAGTTCCTTTAGGGGGAGAGAAGGGCCACAAAGAAGGTGGCGGTAATAAAACAGAGTTGTTTCTCCTGCTTTAATTCCGCAGGACCCGAAGTAACGTATCTCCAATAAAAAAGGACGGGCTGCCTTTGAAGGGTTAGGCAGGTATATCTTTACATATAAAAGCATCCTACCATAGAGAGCCACAGGGAGCATAGGAAGTATAGGGTACCAAAGGTAAGATCGATCCTTTAAAATCGATAATGGAGAGTTTTTATTTTTTTGTTTTAGTGTGGCTCCGGAGCGAAGCTAGCAGTTGTTTAGGAAGATGGATACTAGTTGATTATCGAATTAAGTGAATTTAATTATTTTTTTGTAATCTAAAATTTATAAATAAAGCATAAATTAAAATTATAACAATTCGTATAAATTCATTTATATTATCACTAAAAATTAAAGAACTGAATAAAACAATAAGTAAAAATATAAATCCTATTGTAATATAAAGAGCATATGTAGTTATAATTCCTGTATCTAATTTAGATATGTCTTTAGCAAGTTTAATAATAGAATTACTTAAACCATAAGGTCCAACTAATTCAATTACACCTCTGTCAATTTGTTTTGAAATTGAATAACCTAGTTTAAATCCATTAGCAATAACATAATTATTATAAATTACATCAAAATAATATTTACTATTAAATAAAAGATATAATTTTCTTCCTAATTTAGTTTCAGTTAAATTAGTTAATAATTCAGAACCTGAAGGTTTAAAATATAAAATTAAAGCAGTAGAAGCACCAAATAAACTTAATAAAGATGGTAGTAATTTAATCAATACACTATCTCCATTAGGACCTGAAAGAGAATATTCTGCCTCAACTAAAGTTATATTATTAGGATGAATAAATAAAGAGTTACCAAAGAAATCAGATCCCATACCTACAAACATATCTGAGAATAAATAACCAAAGAATATACTAAATAAAGATAATACTATTAATGGTATAATTACTGCTAAATTTGATTCATGAGCATTTAAATAAGATTGTTTGTTACCATTAGGACTAATAAGGAATACTAGACTAATTAATCTAAAACTATAAAAAGCAGTTAACCCTGCAGTAATAGAACCTAAGATGAATGCATACATATGAGTAAAACTATAGTTACCAAATGCTAATTCTATAATTAAATCTTTACTATAAAAACCTGTTAAAAAAGGAGTAGCTAATAAAGATAAAGTACCAACTAACATTGCTGAATAAGTAAATGGTAAAAATTTAATTAGACCACCCATTTTTCTTACATCTTGTTGATCTGAAAATGAATGAATTACAGCCCCTGCAGCTAAAAATAATAAAGCTTTGAAGAAACTATGGTTAACTGTATGGAATAAAGCAACATTGTATTGACTAAGACCTATAGCCATCACCATATATCCCAATTGTGAAATAGTTGAAAAAGCGATTATTCTTTTTAAATCATTTGCTACTAAACCACATGTTGCAGCCATAAAAGCAGTAGAAGCACCAACTATAGTAATTATTAATAATGCAGTAGGACTATATTCTAATATAGGTGAACATCTTAAAAGTAAATAGATACCAGCTGTAACTAGAGTAGCAGCATGAAGTAAAGCAGACACTGGAGTAGGAGCCTCCATACTTCCAGGTAGCCAACTATGTAATGGTATTTGAGCTGATTTAGCACTAGCTCCTCCAAATAATAGTAAAGCTATAATAGTGATTGCTGTTTCATTCATATAAGGTGCTAATGAGAATACAGAAGAATAATTTAAAGATCCAAATAAAGCAAATATAGCAAAGAAACCTATACTCATTAACATATCACCTTGTCTATTCATAGTGAATGCTAGGATAGCTGCTTTATTAGCTTGTAATCTAGTAAAATAGAAATTAATTAGTAGATAACTTACTACTCCAATCATTTCCCAACCAACAAACATAACAAAAAAATTAGCACCAGTAATTAGAACTAACATTCCAAAAGTAAATGCTGATAGATATGAAAAGAATCTTTGAATATGCATGGCCATCAAATTTATCATGCAATTAAATATTATCAGTATATCTACCTGTGTTCATACCAGATTTTATTGTTTGAATTATATTTAATCCCTCCAGTGTTAGATGGGACCCTCATTCATTAATCTAGCAATTTTACACCAATCAAGATAATCTAATAGTTTTACACCAAGGCGTGTGAAACACGCAGAGGATTTTTTTCAAAAAAAGGAATAATTGTGTAAGTTATATCTGAGAAATTAACTATTGTTAAACTTACAGCAGAAGTACTAGGATATTTGTATATTTTACCTGATCCTAAATATTTTATTATACACTCCATTAATTTTATATCTCTGCTCCGCCTCGTGTTGGGTAATTCTAAATCTTAATTGAACTCGATATCCAATTTTATGTGTTGACTGAGGTATATTAACGTCAAAACTTCCTTCACCTTTAACAAATCCTGCTATTCAATTAGGATCAGGAATGTTTTCAGTATTAATAACAGGTCTTTCAACAGGAGTAAATTTACTAAACTCAGATTTTAACATATCAGATAATCCTAAATTCATTGATGCTTTAATATTAATTATTTGATGTAACCCTTCGATAGAAAGATGAGCTTTATTGTTTATAAGTTTAACGACTTGTTTAAACAAAATAAAATCTGCTGCTTTTTGAGTTAATAAAGGGTACTTTTCAAAATGATTAATTAGAATTGCTAAATCTTTTATAGAATCAACTGAATAATTTACTATGTTTCGAGTTGGATGAATATATATTGAACCGATACCACCCAAAAATTGTTGTATCTGAAATAATAAAGATAAATCACGTTTATGTAAACCAATTTGAAATTTAGATTGAACACGCCAACCTAAAGTACGTTTATTATTTTTATCAGTTATAATAGTAAATGAACCTTCACCGTCAATAAGACCAGTCAAAAACCAAGGGTTAACATTAGATAGAGAGTTAAAGGTAGAAAATTTTTTAATATTTAATTGTTTAGAAGGGATTTTGATTCGATAGTTTCTTTCGAAACCCATTAGAGTATACCTTAACTTTGGATATAATATAGAACCAAAGTAACTACCATCTACTCGTTGCTCTTTTACAATATTAGATGTTAATATTGACTTAGATCCGCGATAACCCATTTTCTTTTCATCTATCTCCTGACTTGTTACCATACATGAGTGATTACTTCATCCGCTTGTAGCCTTTCGACTAAAGTTTGGTACCAGAAGCTTTAGGGGGTCCCCGGAGTTTGGCAGTTTATCCCACTCCCCTCCCTTAAATGGGTGTGGGGATAGCGTTTTCCCATAACGCTCGGCAGGATCTGATGATAAATAATAAATACTATATATGTGTATTAAAGTTGAACAATATATAACAGCTAAACCTAAACTAACTGTTAATTGATCAAAATTAAATTCTCAAGATATAGTTAATAATTCTGATTCTATTCAACTACCTAAATTGATATAAACAGGTGAACCACAAATACATACATCATAAAAGGCAATTGTAATTAATAAAGATGAAAATCCTAAGCAAACACAAGATATAAATTGTGAACCAGTTATACCTATTTTTCTTCCAAAAAAACCAGATGCTATTGAACCCAATAATGGAAATAATAAAATTGATAAATACATTTTTTAATTTTTAATTGAAATTGTTCCTCTTAATTTATAGAATGCAACAAGAATACTTAAACCAATTACTGATTCTGCACCAGCTATAGATATGATATATATACTTAAAGTTTGTCCAGCATTATCATCAAATCCAAATGAACTGATTAATACTAACAGAGTTACAGCTAATAGCATAATTTCGATAGCAATGATCATAAGGATAATATTTCTTCTATTTAATATAAATCCTAAGATACCTATTAAAAACAAGATTATTGAAAAATTCATTAGTTTAAATATTTTTGTTATTAAACTTTGCAGATTTTTAAAAATTGAGTTTTTTTATTTTTTTATCGTCTCCTACTAATGCGAAGGCGAAGCACAGTAAAGGGAGGGAAAAAAACAAATAAACTATAAAAAAAAATTATATAATACTTATACAAATTATCATATAAAACATACCCTCGCTATAACTCATCTTAGGAGCTAGAGGAGGAAAAAAAAAAACTGAAGAGGATGTAGTATCCTCCTGCTCCTACCGTGCTCCGGAGCCAGAGCACTGACCTTACCTCCACAATCCATTTAATAGCATAAAAGATATGGCCTCCTCCCCTACCTAATACTATGGCTTTTGGGGGAGGGCGCCTCCGGATAGATATTAATAGTAGCGGCTTGCTAAGCTAAAGATAAAGCTAAAGGTACCACCACCCTACCCTTGTTGCTCATTGCGGAGCTAGCCGGAGGGTAGACTTAACCTTTTTAGCTGCTACTTTTCGCTCTCCGCTCTCCGAATCAAAGGATTGAAAGATAGGGAATTATTTTATGCTAGATCCGAAGTTGTACTTAGGCCCGATTAAAAAAAAAAGCTCATTAAAACACCGCCAGCCTCTATTTAGGCTCCGCATATCCGCATATTTGCAAGTCCGCAGGCATGCACCCTTTCTACTTAGTAGAAGTTGGCTGCCAGATACCATCTTACTGCATTTTATATGAAGCATTTTCTCCTCCTGAGGCAAGCCTTCGCAAACACCAAAGTTAGCCAACACTAAAATAAGGTGCACAACTATCCTTTGCCTTCTCCTTTACTTTTTCCTTCGGCTGCTTCGCAGCCTGCTCCGCCTCCGCAGCAGTGCAAAAATCCCTTTACTTTCCTGCCTATTAGATTATATAAGGGTTAAGTATTTATTTTAATTTTTAAATCTTTTAAATTTATATTTTTAATTTTATATTTTCTACCGGAGGTAGAAATTTATCTTCAGTGCGAACCGGACGATTATTACAATTTATACTAAAAAAAAAGTTAGACCTTCTTTCGAAAGTTTCAGGTTACAATTGTTTAAATGCCCAGCCGTAACAGATCATGAAGTCTTGAAGATCCCCTACCTCTCCTTTTTTTGGGAAAAAATTAAAAAAAAAAGAATTAAAGAAATATTCCTCTCCTACATACATTCAGCCTAAGGCTTATAGGGGTAATTAATTTTTTTTAACCTAGGGTAAAAATTAATTCTTTGATTTTATAATTAAAGTTTAAAAGTAAAAAAATTTTTATTTAATTAGGATTTAACTGGTAAAAATTGGTTGCTTCCGAAGGAGAAGTGTAAATACATTAATGAGAGTGTGCGTCCATCCCCAGCTCCGCAGCTTGTGGGCCTTGTGGGAGGATTTTAAAAGCTAAAGAAAGATGGCTCCGCAGTACAACTATTATCTCTCAAAATGAACTAATTACTTCCCCAGAAGTAAACTGCGATAAATAAAAATAACCAAACAACATCAACAAAATGCCAATATAGAATACTTGTTTCAAGTCCTACGTGTCCTTGTTTTTGTACACTATAGTTTATAATTCTAATAAAACTGATAAATATAAATATAGTACCAACAATAACATGTAACCCGTGTAGGCCTGTACTAGCAAAAAATGTATTTCCAAATACACTATCTGACATAGAGAAGCTAGAATCTGTATATTCAATGTATTGAAATAAAGTAAATATAACAGCTAATAAAATAGTCATAAATAAACTATTAATTGTATTAACTCTTCTACCGGCTATAAAAGCATGGTGAGCATAAGTGATGAATGCTCCACTAGATAATAATAAGAAAGTATTAAGTAATGGAATTGAAAAAGGATTTAAAGGAACTATACCTAAAGGAGGTCAGTATCCCCCTATTTCTACACTAGGAACTATACTTGAGTGAAAATAAGCCCAAAATACAGATATAAAAACAAAAACTTCACTAATAACAAAAAGTATAAATCCTATCATTAAACCATTTTTAACTTCTTTTGTATGATGACCAAGAAAAGTACCTTCTGTGATTACATCACCTAATCAAAAGTACATTATAGAACCTGTTAATATAAATCCTAAACTTAATAATTGCCCTCCATTATTATAACCGTGCATATATAAAACTGCTCCTATAGCCATAAAAAATAAAGACCAACTAATAAAAAAAGGCCAAGGTGATTGTTCAACTAAATGATATGAGTGAGATTGAAATTTGTTTTTATTTTGGATAATTTGTAAATTATTTGTCATTTTTATTATCTAAGCTAAATTATATTTAAGTAATTATTACTTTAATATACAACATAAAGTTTATATTATTTAATTAATTCCTATGACTATTTAAAAAAAAATGCTCCCAGTAAAATCAAGTTAAATCCAATTCATAACATAAAAGAAAAAAATAATATACCAAAAAGTCTGGAATGCTCCTTTTTTGCTGCGGCGGAGGCTGAGTCTTCGAATGCAGGCAAAGCTGCAAAGCCTATAAGAAAGGAAAATATAACTTTTTCCTTAATACTTAACAGTAGTTATAATAACCAAAGCTAAGGAGGCCGAATACTTACCTTACTCCAAAAAAGAAGTTCTGGGTTTGACATCTTGAAACCATCGTTCATTCTTGTACACCTCATATGTTGAGATAGGTACGAAATCGCCTTTGGTTATATCGATTTTAATAAAACCATGCAATATATTTTTGGGAGTTCGAGTTTGTTTAACTTGGATGACTTAATATATTAATAGGTTAAGGATATGTGTCTACCGTGCATGGGTCACTGTTTGCACTTAGGGTCATTGGGGTATATTTGTTAAAAAATCAGTTGGTTATATATGGGTTATAAGGTACGTACTCTTTATACTGAAATATTACACCCAAATTCCCTGTTGATAGAGAATGACGGCAGCTTGAAAGTGCTTGTAGACGTCGGACTTCCACACAGCCTGTTGTTTGCCTAAAGGGTCGTCAGCAAGAAGAGGGGGGGCAAAGAGTAAGAATCACCAAGAATACCCTTTGCGCTTGCTTTTGGCAAATACGGCGGCGAAATGCTTCATCCTTTCTCTTTTGGAGAGCGAGCTTCTTTGATTTTGGCTTTCTTTGCTTTCTTTGTGGGGGAGGTTCTGGTGAGTTTTATTCATCGATAGCAATCATTATCGAACCTGGTATTTTGGTATCTCTCTTTTTTCGAGTTTATTTTAGTAATTGTTAAGTTTGATAATCAAATCGAATAGATTTTAACCATAAGATGAAGAAACAACAAATCCAAGAACCCCTTTATTAGTCCATAATTAGGACAATACTTGATAAGACCAAATTTGAAAGATCAAGTAAAGGTAAAATTTGGCCTTTATATTTTGGCCAGATTTTATTATAGTTGGGAATATAAAGAATATAAACCCAACGCCTTAAAGAACCAGTCTAAAAATGTTAGTAAAGTAACGCACATGGTATTTGCTGAAGCCTTCAGTATAGGAACAGATTGTACCATCCCCTATTAAACCATCCGTAACTGATAAATTTATAATTATTATTTGAAAATTAAACTTAGAGGTACATTCAAATCTCATGAATACTAAAAGTTTAAACTATTAAGTTTCCTGCTGATTGACTTTCTAATAAAATATTTAGAGAGTGTTTCCAGCATATAGCCAAATTTAAAGCGGGCGCAATTATATGTTTTCCGAATCAGGTAAAGATAATCTTAACTAGCCCTTGGATTTTCATTGACATCCTGTTCTCACATAGCTGTACTAAAATTAATTGGCATTATGAGAGGACGATGAAGAAAATCAACAGAAAGAGTGAGTACATTCCGCTAATGTTATATCATTCACCTGTACCAGTCTTTCACGAATGCACTTAATAATAATTATTTAATAACACAAACATTTTTACTCTCATCTGTTCCAATTCTGAAAATTTAAAGTTCTCTAAACCAGCATGCACCCTGCTTTTATTCCTGGATAACATTCCCTGGAATCTTCCATTCCAAATCCCCAAAGACTACATTAGTATCAAACAATCAAAATCCGTTTCCTGGTGATATCTGGTTTTCATGACTGGTATTGAAATTATGAGTCGAAGGTATATTTGATCAACTCTAAAGATTTCCTAAAACTCAATTTGGCAAAGGTTATTTGACCTCATACATTTGAACTACACCTTTCTCCTTTTTAATCCATTGCTCAGATATCCCTTAGTGTATTTGAAGGAATGCTAATTGATCTATTTAGTTTTACGTAATTGCAAAGATGTATACCTATCTCAGATGGTTCTTGAATAGTGTGAATTGAAGTAAATCGTTTAGTGAGTCTTTTCTTCCTTGTAAAGTAAAGGTTACTAATAAGCAACTTGCAGCGAACCGAATACATTGTCCAAGCAACTCAGGATATGCTTCAAGTTCTATGACTTGATACCTTGAATACCTCCAAGTCTAAGGATGCCCTTCGACCTACGATTACCTCTTCACCTGTCACTCCTCCTTCCCCTTCTCTCTTCTCTCTACTGCTGACTACCATCTCCTCAAGCGTGACTTTCTCCTCCACCTCCTTTTCTTACCCTACCCATCCCGATGTTCCTGTCCTGTCCTCTTGTGACTTATCCATCTACCCTGGTGAATGCGTTGCCGTTGTCGGTCCTTCTGGCTGCGGCAAATCCACCATTGCCTCCCTCCTCCAAAGACTCTACAAACCCAAATCCGGCTCTATCCTCCTTGGAGGTCCAACTGGTGTCGACATTGACATGATGGATGTCTCTTGGCTGAGAAAACATCTCACCGTCGTTTCACAGACGCCTACCTTGTTCGACATGACCATTGCCGAGAACATTGCTTATGGTCTCAAAGGAGGAGTTGAAGCACACTACCACAATATCCGACGGGCGGCCAAACTCGCCAACGTTCACGAGTGGATCATGGACCTTCCTGAAGGCTATGAAACCCCAATCGGTGAAAAGGCGAGCGAGATAAGTGGTGGACAGGCTCAGAGACTGATGATTGCGAGGGCATTGGCAAGAAAAAATGCGAGAGTGATGGTTTTGGATGAGTGTACGTCTGCTTTGGACGTGGAGAACCAGAGAAAGGTTGTCAAGACACTTGTTGGTCTCAAGGAAGGTGGTGTTGGGGAGGAGAGACAGAAGATGACAATGGTCATGATCACGCACAAAGTCCCAGTGATGAGGATGTGTGATAGAATCTTGGTGTTGGGTGAGTTTTGTAAGATACGTCACTGCTGACAAAATTACTGATAACAGTTTAGATGACTATTCATGTCTGCTGGATTGGACACTATGGTTCCAACTACCACAGCTAAGGTATGTCTCTTCACCTTTGTAGCCTTCACTTGTTCTAAGATTCTCTCTTCAGTATGATATGGGCTTCTGAATTACTCACCACTGGTAGTCTCGGAATGGTTATTTGTGGTGTTGGAGGCGCTGATCCTTGAAACTTAAATTTAACAATTAATTTGTACTAATTTTTGACCTAAACAATATTTACTTTGCGATGCATCCATACCTGAATAAAAAATTTTTATTTCAGCCTGATAAATTCAAGAAGAATCACAAAGTACCCACAAGTATATCTTCAACATGGGGAGCCATACTTGCACTCACCTATACCCACACTCGTGAGTATTAAATACTCATGAGTGCGGGTATAGGCAAGTTCTCCCATGGGTACACTCACAAGTACCCACAAGTATGCCCACCTTCCTGAGGGCTCTATGTCATCATTATCCTCAAATGTTCCTCCAGAGCTAGCTGATTTTGCTGATGTTTTTGACGAAGGATTATCAGACCAACTTGCACTCCATAGGCCATATGATCTCAAAATCGATCTGGAAGAAGGCAAATTGCCTCTGATCAGACATGTTTATCCCGTATCCGACTCGGAACTTGGTGCCCTCTGAAAGTTCATAGAGGTGTCATGAAGATTAAATACTGACATTTTATTCCGATTACTAATATTCATTTTTCCTTTATTTTCAGACATTTACATTTGTATGTTCCTGTTTACCATTTCCTTTAAACTTTACCTCCAAACCTTAAACCTTGACTACATCGTGATTATTCAAGGTGACCCCGACTTGACCGGCTTTTTTCGGCTTGTACAAGCCGGTCAAGGAGGTCAAGCAGCAAGTAGACCAGCCCAGTGTGTTTTCGTCACAAGCTGGGTTCTTAATGCAAACAGCATTCATTATTTATATAAAATGAATAGAGTTTAATGAATTACCTGAATTGTAGCTTGGCAACAAGTCAACAAGCCACACAAGCGAATCAATTAAATCAGGCATTTCCACGATGTACGCAGTGCACGCAGCCTTATCGCTGCCTCACACCTTTACACCCTGTCTACACCTTTCTTTCATTTCCCTGTCGATCATACTTGTCCATAGCCTTTCCATAGCCTTACCATAATCTTTCCCGAACATGCGTTGGTAGTGCTGTAGACCCTTAACCCTGGCTTCACATCGCAGATTCCTGTAGTACAGTATTTAAACTCTTCATCCTGTAACCTAGTCCTCATCTTGACCTCTTGGTCTATTCGGACTAGGTATGCTCTGTATCTTCTTTTCTATTCTAATCTAACTTGGTCTATTTGGACTAGTTGTGCTAAGGTCTTTTGTGCTCGTCTCGCTCTCGCTTGCCCTCTCATTGTCGTCTCTTTGCAACAAGAGGAACACTTACGCATTGGATTTATACAACTATCTTCTTCTCCTCACACAGCGCCTGTCCTTTTTGTCTGCAAAAAGAACGGAGATTTATGTCTCTGAGTCGACTTCCACGGATTGAACAAGATTACCAAAAAGGGTCGCTATCCACTTCGACTCATTGCTGAACTCCTTGACACTCCTCGCTGTGCAAAAGTATACACCAAACTTGACCTTCGCCATGCTTACCATCTGGTCTGCATTGCGGAAGGCGACGAATGGAAAACAGCCTTTCGGACCCACTATGGATCTTTCGAATGGAAAGTCATGCCTTTTGGATTGACTAACGCACCCGCTGCTTTTCAGCGCTTCATCAACGATGTCTTTTCAGACCTCTTGGACATTACGGTAATTGTCTACTTGGTGTTGGAATCTACGATTCACCTTATGCATAGGACTATATTCGTTTCTATTCTTTACTTCTATCTAACTTGCTTGTATAGCTATCCATATGATACATGACATCTATCTCATTTCTATCGACTCATCTTTACACCTTTCCTATTGTCTTATTGTCTTTCCTGTTATCACCTGTCTTACACTGCTGTACTAGTGCTGCACACAAGCTATGCTTTATTGTTCTTTCTTATCTATGGGCTCACACACATACAGTAGCTACAAGTATAAATACTAGGTAGTGTTGTACTGTCATACCAGAGCCTCAATTGTATCCGTTGTCTCATTTCACTTGTGTTCAAGTGTCCTTAACTCCTGTTAAATCTAATAGGTTATGGGCCCCGAGCTCTAACCTTATATCGTTTGCTTATCGTCTTGCTCTCGACGTTGTATGACCAGTTCTGACCGAACCAGTTGCAGACACGGAATCCCAGTACCCCCAGTTGACAACCCTGAAAACATCATCAGATCGCGATCAGGATCCAGGCCTTCATCCAGACCTACATCACATCCCCAATCCTGTATACCTTCACCTAGCCAAGCCTTATCCAGGAGAGGCAGCCCTTTGCAACAACAACTGTTCACACCACCTGTTTCTACAGCTCAACCACATTGTAATACTCTCCCTTGTTATCAGAGATCTCACTTATTTGATCACACCGAGTGGATTGACTATTACGCAGATCCAGCAGGAGGTACAAACTTTAAAGCTTGCAGATCTAGTCCTTGCCCAAATCGATACGATCCACCTCTATTAGATCCCACAAGAGGAAACAACTGGGCACTCTCTATCACTGAAAGCCAGGAAGAGGCGATCAGAACTCATCAGAGACATATAGAAACACCTCCCAGAACTCCACTCACCTTCCCACTCACTTTTCCACCGCTTGAAACACCTCAGCCACAGCAGCCACAACAATCTACGTCATCTGTTGTTGATCTATCCGTTTCGCCTACTGGTGAACAACCTGCATTTGCTGAAGAAAAAGAGGAACCAGATCTAGAATACGAAGATCCAGTACCTAGTGAACACCCATCTAGACATCAAACACCACCACCTCCACCAGATCCCTCAGATCACTCATCAGATTCAGAATCACTGGATTCAGACTCAGATAGTGACAACGACATGTCTAAAGCTACCAAAGCATTTGACAAGGTTACTACCTTGAAGGAGGATGGTTCTAATTGGTTAACTTGGGAAACGCGTGTTGAAAGAGCCGCTAGTTCTCTCGGGTATGACAAATACCTAACTGCAGCTGGGACAGGAGATGAAGAGAAGGAGGATAAAGATTTGTTGAATGACATAATTGGAGCATTACCTGACAAGATCTTCCAAAGATACAAGTCGAAGAAAACATCAAAGGAGCTTTGGGATGCATTGAAGACAGATTTTGATGCCAAGAACCCTCTTACACAGGCATACCTGGAAGGCAAACTGTTTAGCCTTAGATGCCACAATCCTGCGAAGATCAATGAGCACCTTGATATGCTTGTTGAAATTCAGGATGAACTATCCAACCGAGGAGTGGATATAGTTGATGCATGATTCAAAAATGCTGTTATCGCATCAGTTTCAGATCAATTTAAACCCATCATCACCTCCCTTACCATATACTATCGAGATGAGCCAAACAAGCTCACTGCAGGCATGCTTATTTCATCCATTTGTGCTGATGCAGAAGGATCTAGCAACAATCACAAACCCAAGGACTCTGCCAATTACTCTAATGACAACTTCAGAGGAGGAAGAGGCAGAGGCAGAGGAAAAGGAAATTTCAGAGGACGAGGAAGAGGCCGAGGAGGAAAAGGGAACTACCAAGGTCACAACAACAAGTCCAATGAAGAGGTGAAATGTTATAATTGTGGAGGAGTTGGTCATATGTCCAACCGCTGCTCAGAAATTGCAGAAGCAGCATTCATAGCATCTGAACAACAGACTCCAATCCTGTTTGACACAGGAGCTACTTCTCACATGACACCACTTCGCAAGGAACTGAAGCACTACAAAGAAATTCCACCCCGTACCATCAAAGGTGCCAATGCCGACACTTTCTCTTCTAATGGAAAAGGCATGCTCCACATTGAAACACATGATTCATCAGAACGACCCCATTTCTTTCCATTGCATAACACATTGCATATCCCAGGCATGCCGAACACACTTGTTTCCATTGGAAAACTGGATGATGCTGGATATGTTATTCATATCGAACAAGGCCAGATGAACATCTCAAATGGTCAAGGAAGGAATGTTGCATGTATTCCGAAGGTTAATGGGCTTTATCAAATTATCCCACATGAACATGCTTATGCAGCTACTGACTGCACCCTATCCCTTTATGAAGCACATTGCGCCCTAGGACACATCAATTACAGTTATTTGAAGGATGCTTTTAAAGCAAAATCTATCCAGGGCATTAGGTTGAACAGAAACCAAATGGAGGAAACTGAATGTGCTGTATGCATGCAAGCGAAAGCTTCTAGACTCCCAGTTCCCAAACAATGCCAATCTGAACGTGCAAAGAATTTTGGAGACAAGATGCACACTGATATATGGGGGCCAGCATCTGTCAAAACCATTCATTGTAATGAGTATGCACTCACATTGCTTGATGACGCCACATACTGGCTGGAGCAACCTCTACTGCACACTAAAGATGAGGCATTTCCAAAATACATCATATTCCAAACCAACCTTGAAACCCAACATGGTATCATTATAAAGGTTCTACACTCAGATCGAGGAGGAGAATACCTAGGAGGAGATTTCTTGCAGTTCTTGGAAGGAAAAGGAACAGATCGTATCCTCACAGTTCATGACACACCAGAGGAAAATGGTACTGCAGAATGCAGCCACAGATCCTTGCTCAACATGGTTTGAGCTATGCTTATTGCATCAGGCTTACCAAAATGACTATGGGGAATGGCCATGATGTACGCTGTTTATATTTGGAACCAAACTCCACACAAAACCATAGGAATGAAAACCCCTTTTGAGAAACGATTTGGTCACACCCCTGACATATCAGATCTACATCCATTCGGCTCTATTGTTTTTGTTAAACAAGAAGTTTGACCTGACAAACTATCGGAACAAGCTACAGAAGGATGTTGGCTTGGACCAGAGAAAGAGTCACAAGGCTATAATATCTATTGGCCCAAACAATGGACCATTACAGTCAAACGAAATATCACATTTTCCAAACAGCAGACCCAACTCAGTGAGGACAAGGATCATGATGTTGCCATCAATTTGGAGAACAAAGTCCCTGAGTTGGATCAGCCAACCGAAATTGGAGAACCCACACCAGTTGAAATTGGAGAACCAGTTGACCCAAAAATTGTCACAAGCAGGAGGAGCAGAAAACCTGCAGCCAAACTCAGAGAAATGGCCGCATACACAAAGGATTACTCCACCATTCTCACTGCCAGTCTCGCACAAGTCACATCAGAAATCGAAGCATATGACCCCTATACAGTAACCAAAGCCAAACGATGACCAGATTGGAAGTATTGGAAGGAAACTATGGAGGAAGAAATGTGACGACATGAACAATGTGGAACATTTGAATTGGAGAAATGGCCGCATACACAAAGGATTACTCCACCATTCTCACTGCCAGTCTCGCACAAGTCACATCAGAAATCGAAGCATATGACCCCTATACAGTAACCAAAGCCAAACTAATAAACTTATTTAAGTATTGGAAGGAAACTATGGAGGAAGAAATGTGACGACATGAACAATGTGGAACATTTGAATTTATATTTTTAATTATAACATAATCTCAATTTAATTTTAATAATAAAATATTTTAACGGGTTGAAGGTGAGTCGAACACCTAAGGGCTATTAACCCGAACAATTAGCAATTGCCTTAACTTACCTATGAAAACCAACCCTATAGAACTTAAAAATTTAATTTTTTTAATAAATTTTAACCCCTCCTCCCCTCCCCCCCCTGTTTTTTTTTTGGAGGCGCGCTCAACCTTTAATTTTATTCCTTGAAGGAGCAGTTGCTGAAGCACACTGTCCATTTTGCTAAGCACCCTCTCTCTCTCTCTTTTAACCGAAGGTCGGCAGGTGTAAGTTTTCGATATGAAATAGAGGAGTATCCTGCTATCTATTGGTAAAACTATAACTAAGTAGCCTTAACACTCTTTTATAATCGTAAGGTTTGCTTATCGCCACTCTATTTGTGTTTCCTTGATAACATCCCTCCTCCGGCCTTCGTTAAAGCACCGTAAAGAGAAGTGAGGGTTTTTTAGCATCAGCGAAGGACTCCACTACAAATTACTTCGTAGAAGATATGCTGCCTTTTTTTTTGGGGAGGGGGAGAAATCGTCTTTTACTATAAAAATTTAATGATCCTTATCAGAATTGAACTGATGCTAGTTTTGTGAAGGAAAACTGTACGAACCACTATACTAAAGGACCTTTTAGATTTAAATTTATCTATAAAATACTATCACCTGTACCTTATAAGAATGCCTACTATAAAAAGGAGTAATAAAAATAGAAGCCCTCCCTACCAGTTTTATGAGGCGGGGGATATATGCACTACGCAGCCAAATGGACCGGAGTTAATGAAGAAAACACCTACCCTAGGACTCTAGGATCCTCAGCCAAATGATTCTACATTAGCTAAAGCCTCCTTCTTAATCCACAGTGATAAATGATAATATAAAAGAGCATATAAATTAATCTTTTTAAATCGCATCCAGTACTGCATAGTATATTTTTTATTACATAATCAACCTGTATCAATACCAAACAAAAGGACCATAAAGGCTAAAGTTTAATTAAAATTAAAGAAAAGAGTTATCAATTACCGTAGGTGTCGAAGGACCATAGAACCACAAACTCTTCGACTTCAAAGAAAATGTTAAAGGAGTATACTGCTGTGTTGTCAATAAAGCAAAGGTCATTTATTATGACTAGTAAAAAAACTTATACGGAGAATGCTAAAGGAGCCTTTCGTATACTCTAAATAAAGCGTAATAATCCAATAGGTCACAGCACAAGCCTCAAGATAAGGATGCGCCTGCCAGCTTCCAAGCTTAAGACTGCAAACTTTTAATTTTATATCTTCCCTCCCCACCCTGCCCCTGCTCCGGTTGCTGTGAGCCCTTTGGCTGCTGCGCAAGGGTGGGTGTTACAACATTATTAAAAAAACTACTCCGAAGGGAGAGAATTAGAATAAAACAGGAAAAAATAAAAATTATTATATTAACGAGATCAGGACTTGAACCTAAACCTAAAGCTAATGAGACTTTCGTGCTGTACCATTACACCATCTCGCCTATAAGAAGGTTTAAATAATAAAAGGGCACCAGCGCTGCGTAGCGCGTAGCGCAGCCCAACCTTAAAAGTAGACGCTACCGGAGACTACCTAAGTTTAACCAAAGCGCTACTACCTTGCCATACGGATTTTAACAATCCTCTTTTCAATTTAATTTATATTTGTACATTTGCATTTTATGCTTTGATGCAGAACAACTTAACCCTCCGCTGATGCGTGTGAAACACGCAGCCTTTGTAAAATCTACCAAGCTGTGATTGAACAGAGAGTTAAAAGCCTCTCCTAGCGGTGCTAGAGTAGGTTTCCGAAGCTTAAGGAGTATTTTGTAGAAGTACCGACTCTATAAAGCAGGTTGCTAATTAAAAAGAAAACATTTATACTACGGCGAAGCAGCCCACATCCGAGGCCTGTGGCTTTTAGGGAGATAAAATAAGCAGTACTTTTATAATTATAATTACGAACAAAGAGACTCGAACTCTTAAGGAATCACTTCCACTCCTGCTTAAGAGGAGATTGTTTACCAATTTCAACATGTTCGTAAAATTTGTGATCAATAAGAAAATAACCAATATACATAAATTAATTTTTAATAATTTAACCATAATACCACCCACCATAAAGTGTATCGAATTGTAAAGTATAATATCTGCTACTCATAAAGTAAAAACGTAATGATGCGCTTAGATATAAACGGTTAAAAATAATTAAAAAACTCGGCTGCAGCGAAGAAAAAAAAAAAGTTTACACTCTCAAGTAATGTAAGGAGACCTTACCTTAATCGGAGGCGAAGCAGCCCACATCCGGGGCCTGTGGTTTGGAGATGCTAATATAGGCCCTACAGGGGGGGGGGGAAGTGCTCCGCCTTTATAGAAATAATGTCTGGAGGCAGGAGAGTATTTATATTTAATAATAACTTTTAAATTAATTTTATATACCTCCTGCGAAGGAGTCAAAGAAGTAGAAAGGTGTGTAGTAACGATGAAAGGCGGCCAAAGGTTTTTTTTAAACTTCTTTTATCCTATCCTAAATATCAAAAGAACCGTTGAGGTGAAACAGTGTCCCTTTTTAAAATATCCTTCTTTTATATACAATTTTTCGGCTTCCGCCTTCCAAATTCCAGACCAAAAGGGAAGGTGTCTACCTTTTTTCTAACCTTTAATTATAAATCTAACATCTACTTCTTTTAAAAATAATTTTGATTATTTATAATTAATAAAAGTGAAATGAAGGTAAACTAAAGCAACATCACTATAGATAATAGCCAATTCGAAGGCTACGCTGCCTTAAAAAGCTTAGGCCATTTCGAAGACAACAACATCTAATCATATCCCCCTCTCCCTAGCTTCGCCTGCTCCACCTCCGCAGCAGGGGGCGAATAAGTATTTTATTATTAATTAAAGGCCCTAAGAGGACTCGAACCTCTGTAAAAAGTATTAACAGTACTTCGCTTAAACCGCTCAGCCATAGAACCTTAATATTTATAATTACCCGGTAGCCTCAACTAATCTTAAAAATGCCCATAACAAAAAAAAAATTAATTTTAGCAATATCATCCCGCCTCTGCGAAGCTGCCTTTCGGATAACACCCTTTTTTTTTGGAGCAGTTACTAACAGCCAAAAAGTAGCAACAGGCTGCACTACATAACTATAAAGGATAGCTCCTTATAACCATTTATAATTGAAAGGCCTTTCTCTTTTATAAATCTAAAGAGGTTGTGGCGCATTAAAAAATTTATTTAAACCGACTACCTTTAATATGACCAGTCTTTATTAATCCTGTTTTATGTGATAGTACGGACTAAATGAGACCCGGTTATGTAATAAAAAAGATAAACAACAGCGAAGGAGGCTACGCACTGTGAAAAAAAAAATTAAGGAGCTATGCCTCCCCTCCACCATCCCTAAAGGCCTTTAAGCCTAAAGGTAGGATCCTTATAGGAGGTTTCCTAAAGTGAGCGACGCTGCATAGCGCAGCCTACAGGGGAGGAATAAAGGTGAAGGCAAAGCAAAAAAGGTGTTTATATTCCTAAAGGAGGCGTGTTTCACACGCAAAAAGCTTAGAAAAAGCCTTATCATAATGCTACATCACCTCAGTTTCTTAAATAAGAAGCGGTAGTGCGGAGCCCACTAGCCTACGTAGCGCACTATGCATAGTGAATGATCTAATGTTTACCTGCCGTAGTAAAGGAGAGATAACCTTTGCAGCTCCATTTAGTCTGGAAGACGGAGAAGAGGTGATATTTTTAGGGCCTAGGTATTAAAGCCTATACTATATAAAGATTGAAGTGTATTTCCTCCTAAAAGTAATAAACCTTATATAATGGTAAGTACCTAAGCCAAGCAGGCCTGCGGAGTAAACTTTTCTTTTTAATATCGAAAACGCATCTTTAAATAAAAAAGATAATAAACTCCCCCCCCCCCCTACCGGGAGTAGTAGGGCGGCGCCGGCGTAGCAGGCGAGGGAGAGGCTTCTTTGTACTCAGCTAGTGGTGGAGTATAACAATTTATTTTATAGTATTAAATTACAATACTAAATATATTTTATTATAAATAGAGTAAAATGTTTTTATTTTATTTAAATATAATTAATTATGCTACAGCGTGGTAGGCGCGACTTGAACACGCTAACTCTCCCACCCAAAAGGAGTAACCATCCAGTTGGTATTCTACCACCATTATTTTTTATTGTATCTTATTCTTATAACATCTTTCCATTCCCTTATTATTAACCGTAGGGGCCTGCACCAAAAACACCTATTTTATCTAGATCCAATTAGGGAGATATTTTTAACCAAACATAAAACACTTTCCCCTCCTACCCTGCCCCTTTCAGGCCTAGGGCTCTAGGAATAAGCACCCTCTCCCTCGCCTGCTACGCCGGCGCCGCCCTACTCCCGGTAGGGGGGGGGGGAGTAGTTTTTTTTAGGATAGACAGCCTCCCTGAAAGAAGAGATATTATACCTCTGGCGGCGAAGCGGCTGTGTATGCTATAATCGTTAGGTAAAGCTGCTCTTGATTTTTTTTTTGAAGAACTAGCTTTCCTTATAGTGCTTAGCAAAATTTACTCTTCCTTTTATCTTTTATTTTATAAAATATGATTTTTTTAAATTTTTTTTTTAATAAAATTATTATTCTTTTATTTTTTAAAATTTATTTTTAATTTTTTTAAATCTAATCTTTATTTAATAGTAATTTACCTAATATATAAACGGAGGCGGAGCGAGAGACAAAAAAAGCTACGCACAAAAAGATTTACGCCTCCGAAGGGACTAAACTTTTACTCTTCACGCCGAAGGAAAAACACTATTATTAAAATAAAAATTTTAAATGATTTTTTACAGCCTATTTATCTACTTTTTCCCTTATGTAACTATAGTATACTAAAAATCTACAGCTAACACTACTACAGTATAGCATAGAATTATCCATTGCAGCCAAATACAGTATAGTAGGAAGATTAAAGAGAGCTGGTTTAAGAAGAAAATGTAGTACGGAGCAACTAAGTTTTGCTAAAAGTAGATTAGGTCTTAACCAGGTTAAGATGACTTCTTATAATTAACCAATCCAATTATTTAATAATTACTCTGCGGAATGCATCATTAAACTGTGCTACTAAATTACCTGATTAAACCTGGAATAGGAAAATACACTCCTTCTCCTTTCGCCGTAGGCCTTACAGGGCTTTTTTAAAGACCCTGCCCTCATCTCCCGAACCGAAGGCTCCCTATTCCTCCAACTCAAAACTCCTCCAACCTAAAGGCAAAAATTGATTTAATGGGTAGGCAAGGAACTAGTGCAGAAAAAAAAGCTTTCTACTACACTATCACAGCTAGGCTATTTTGAAAATTAAAGTTCTGCTTTGTGCAGAAAAAGCGGAACTTTTACTACTGTGGAATAGACTGCTTCTCCAAAGGAGCAGTTTAGTTTAAGGGAGGATAGTATAAATTTTATATGCGCTATAGTAAACCATATAATCACATTACTTAATATCAAAGTTATAGAAAGTTAAACGTGTTTTAAAAACAAGGGCGCAGGGCAAGGAGCACAAAAATAAAAAAATATTTAAACGGAAACTGTGGGATTCGAACCCACGGCTGAAGGTCATCCAGCAATCGTTTTCAAGACGATTATATTAAACCACTCTAACAAGTTTCCTAATTAACTAGGCAATTGAAACAAAGTTGAGTAAATAGCAATACACTATTCCCCCTTCTTGAACGCAGCATCTTAAATCTTATGCCGTGTTTCACACCTCCATATTTGGAAAAAAAGGGAACTAATTTAACTACCGTCAAAAACTAGCTATCCTCCTTATACTATGCAAGGATGCGTGTTTCACACCACCCTATTTAGGCTACCTGGTTTATATTATAATGTAAGGAGCAAATTATGTCTATTTTTAAACAGGTCTGCAAAAACGTTAGTAACCAAATATCCTTTAAACTAAACTAGATCGTGCATTAACGTGAAAATACCGACCAGGTTTAATACAAGATATTAAGACTGCAATGACATATTAGCGAGCCTTAGGGCTAAGAGCTATACATATAAAATTTCTTTCACTGTAGTATTTATAAGTTCAATAAGACCGAAGGGACTCGAACCCTCAATAAGATCCATTATGAGCGAATTGCATTACCGATTATGCTACAGTCTTTAAATATATTAATTACTTTTAATTTTGATACTCTTTTACAATTAATAAACAATAAAAATTTATTAATTGATTATATTTTTTTATTTTTCACCAAATTAAGACTTAAGAAGCATCAAACCGACCTAATGATTGCAGCTGCAGAGCATAGAAACCACCTAAGATATAGTAAATATACTATATATTTAATCTTTTCCGCCACACCTTGCCTTAAGATTGGTGAAGAAAAGTTTATTCGGTCCGGAGCCTTCGGCCTTAGTAGGAGACAAGGCTAACACTGCTACATTAAAGAAAGCGTATTTTTAAACTTAAAACTACTGCTGCGAAGGCGAAGCAGCGGAACACGCCCAGATAAAGTACTTAAAAAAAAGGATCTGAGTGTGGGGCAGCATAAAGCATTAAGGCTGGCAATACCTTAACTTATAAAAAAAAGGCAGCTATCATCTCCTTCCCAGCCCTTTAATATACTCTTTCTACAAAAAAAAGTCAAAGGAAAAAGTTAAACTCTTAGCCATACCCGGTAGTAACCTAATAAATTAGGAACCATTAACTTACATTTAGGGAGGCTGCAAAGGCTCCGCAGCAGCGGCCCTCTCCCTTTAACTAGTATCCGCAACAAAAAGGACTGTTATCCTAACCTTAGGACCTTGACTAGCCAGCAAAGCTTAGCTAAAATTAAGTTAAAGGTGAAGAAAACAAGGCGTGTTTAACACGCACTCTTTTCTCCTTTTTCTTGCATTTGATTTGGGAGCCAGCCTTTTTTAGCTTTTTCCTTTTACAGTATGGTAATTACATAGCAATACAACCCTTTTTCTTTGAAAAAAAGAGTGTAGAAGTTAAGGCTGTATCTTAACATTAACAGCCATATGATGAGCAATAAAAGCTTATAAAATTATTTTTTATTTGAGTGAGTAGTCTTGGAATCGAACCAAGTACGGTTATTAACCAATTCTTTTACAGAGAACCACCATTACCAATCGGATCACCTACCCTTATCAATATTTAGTCTTAAATTTAACACTTAATGATACCTAGTAATAATAATTATATATAATATAAACATCTCTATAATAATATTACCATATAAATGTTATGATTCAACATATACACCCCCTTTTTTTTACTGAGTTAGTCTAAGTTAAAAAACCTTAAATAAAATTAAAAAAGGAAATTTTATCAGGCTCCGCCTTAGTTTTTAGACTAAAGGGCAGGCTTTGTAGATAAATGTTACAGGCCCAAATGGAGGAGTACTCTGTATCATCGATAGTATACCAGGAGAAGGGTTTTACGTAAGTATCAATTCTTTTTTTTTTTGGTTTTTATTTTATAAAGGTTATGTTTATCAACATCTTTATGCTACAAAAGATCCAACCTGATAAGTAAACGAAATCAGTACCGTTTATCCCTATTAAAGCATCTTCTTAAACTAAAGCAGCAGGTAAAACTGGATTCTTACCGTAGTGTACCTTTTATAACACCCCTGCGGTGGAGCGTCGAAGCAGGCGCGGGGCGCAGAAAAAATAATAAGACGGCTTATAATATAGGTAAAGTATTCTTTTGACCTAAGGCCGCCCCCCCTCCGGAGGTCGCAAGGTTATGGAGGCTATAGCGGCTAGAAAGTAACAGTACTAAAAAAAAAATTATAATTAAAGACATATGCAAAGCAGGGTGGCTGATTAAACTTTTTAGCACTCAAGGCCATAAGGGCCCTTTTTCCTTTACCAAACCCTTCCTTTGTGTGCGGAGCCTTCCTTATGAAAAAGATATACACCATTTCAGAGCGAAGGAGGATGCTATTAATAAAAGGTGACTTTGATAGTTAAGCTTGCGTTTGTTAGATACTCCTCTCATATTTTTATTAATAAATTTATATTAAATAGATAAATCAGATTTAAAGCACCAATATTTCGTTATCGTGTTACAGAACAAATAATAAATTACCTTTAAATTTTAAAATATTTCTATAATACAAATTATATAAATCTATAACTGCTTTCCCTTAACCCACCTCCATGCATATCAAAAATACATCAAAAAAAAAAAAAACTGCGTGCGGAGCACGCCTCAGGCTTGGCTCTTTTAGAGCCCAATAGAAGAATAGCAGTTTCCCTTCGGTGCGGAGCTGGAAGAAACACTGATGTTAAAAAATTTTTTTTAATTGAAAACACATGGACTTGAACCAAGACTTTCCCATTAAAAGTGGGACACTCAACCACTCGAGTTCTGTCTTCTGCATTTTTTATTTAATAATTTAATTTAAAAAATTAATTTAATTTATTATTGATTATACTATTAAAAAAAAAAAGGCTCCTAACCTAATGATACACCAAAAAACCATACCCTACCTACATAAACTAACTATATCTGATAGGAGAAGTTGGAGCATAGGATTAGAGCTGATTAAGAAGGAAAAAATAAGAGAAATAGGTCGATGTGTATTGCAGATACCAAATGTAATAATTAAAGTGGCAGCAAACATAGAATGTCTAAAGAAAAAAAAACCTTATTATTGACTGAGTTGACCAGACTCGAACTGATATAAGCCATTACCAAAAAATGGTGTTTTTCCAAATTAAACTACAACTCATTAAATAAATGCTAGCTCTCAAAATCGAAGTTCTCAAAACCAAAATTAGTTACAGGTATACCTAATGGTAATAGGAGTGATAAAACATATTAAACTTAAATTTTATTTACTACTGCATGATTAAAAAAAGTTTTATATTAACCCCTGCCTGCTGCGCAGCCGCCCTTATCTCTCGCCTGCTACGCCGGCGCCGCCCCTACTCCCGGTTGGGGAGGGAGTAGTTTTTCTGCTCCGCCTTTAAAAAATCACAAAAAAAAAAAGGGAGAAGCAAAAAATAAATGATAATGGACTGGATTATCAATAATAACACCACTCTTTCTTCAAAAGCTAAAGGAAGGAAATCGATATAAATATTTTTTTTAGGCTTTGCACTATCTACCTGCAGCCCATAAGAAACAATTTTAATAATTTATTTTTAAATTTTTGCTTTGAAGCCTCAGTACAGGTAAAGGGTTGGAGCAAACCTCTTTTAAGTAGAGTTTAAAACTATAGGCTTTGTTCGTGAAAAGCGACTTATAAAACTGTCAGGATAGTAATAGAATGATATAGAAAATACAAGGTAATGGTAATAATTGGTTTAACTAAGCATATTTTCAATTCAATAAAAATAATTTTATCTGAAACAGTTAAAGCAGGTGTCTATCATCCCTAGCCATTACTATAAAGCCCTAGCGCTCCGCAGTCACCTCAAGGTTACCGAGTCTTTGCTTTTAATTTATACAAGCCTACGGCTCCAAAGATGATTAATTGTAGCCGAAAAATGGAATTGAACCAATATTTAAATCTTACAAGGAATTCGTTTTAACCAATTAAACTATTTCGACTTATATTCTTAAAATATAAAAAATAAATTAGAAAATATAATAACCTGTATCCCAAAACATCTCAATACCTTAAAAAAAAGATAAAAGACAAGGGCAGAGCCACTCTCTACGTAGTTTTTCTCCTTTATTTCATGGCTTCTACCTGCTTTTAGATTGCTGTAATTTATATAGCTAGAGTATTTATAGTGAGGGGGGCCGGCGTAGCAGGCCAGCGGAGGAGTGGGATATGGATTACGGCTTATGCAGTAAAAGATAATAGTACTTTGCTTTAGCTAAGCACCGCAGCGTCCTTTTTAGCAAGGTATGTGTTAAGTAATTAGGAGGCTAGGTATAAGCAGCCTAAACTTTAAATTATGTTAACTACTTAGTTACTAAAAGATGAAATGTTTGGCTAGAATAATTATATAAGTATATCCTTATTAACCTATTCTACATTTCTAAAGAAGTTGGAGCATTAGTAAATAACCAAACAATTGATTAAAAAAGCCTTTTTTTTAACTTCGATAGAATGACATGAAATATATAAAGTTGATAAATGATTTTTTGCCCCGGGAGAGAATTGAACTCCCATATTTAAAGCTTCAGTTTAACGCTTTGACCACTAAGCAACCGAGGCTAAAAAAATTTGTAATTTTACTTTTATGAAACACCTGTGGAGTACCTTTTTTTTATATTTTATATTTAGACAATAAGGATGTAACAATTCAACTTACCTATACTGCACCCACCTCATAAAAGAAAGCGACAACGCTGGCTTCGCAAGCATCCTAATTGTACCTGGCAGCAGTATAGGCACAAACACCTAAAACTCTAACGGCTTTAAAAAAGCAAATTAATAAAAGACAGAAACCTTTCCCTGAATCTTTACAGGGTACTTTATATTGGGCAGCTTCGCCGCCCGGTTTTTATACTCCTAAATTTATAACTATACCTGCTATCTTGAGTAGGACGTTTTATTTTCTTTCCGAACCCTTTTGAGAAAAGACATATCTCCTTTTTTTTTCTAATCCTTCCTACCAAAAGGGGTGCCACATTTTTATATGACTGCAAAACCTTTTCTTTGTATTGAAGCTACAGTGTGACGCCACAAACCCTTTAAAAATGAGCAAAATCAAAGGATAATACTCTTCTCCGCCTCGTGCTTAGTGCAAAGGAGAAACCCGCCGCCCAAGTTAAACTACCAGCCCTTGCGCAGCAGCCGGACCACAGGCTCCGCCTGCTACGCAGCAGTGTTTAACAAACCTCCAGAGGTGGAGCAGGCTGCGTAGCTGGGAGGAGGACTAGTTTACTCGGTAATGATAATATAGTAGGAAAAAAAAAATAATTTTAGTACTATAATTCGTTAAAATATTAATATAATAATATCTGTGTATAAATTTTTTTGTTAGGAATATTAAATGGAGAAAGATAGACTCGAACTATCAATTTTATATTGCAAATATAACAGATTACCAATTATCTTATATCCCCTGTTTAATTGTATCTTTTCTGTGCTCACCAGCATTTTAAAATAAATATATATTTTTTTAATTTATGAGTTTGAAGGAACGAAGCCAAAGCGCTAATGATCCGGAGTGATAAATCCTAAAGGAGGTAAAAACAAAGGGCTAATTTAAACCCCCTTATTTTGTATATTTTTAGAAGCAAAACAGGCTCCTTCCTACCAAAGGGCTAAGGAGAAATATTTATTATTATTATAATTTAAACCTAAGTTAGTCAATTATACCCTTTTACTGAGGTCTATTTTTTTTAACATACAGGTCTTCTACGTCTAGCTTTTTCTGTGGGGGCTCTGTTGCGGGTGCGGCTAAGGGTGCGGGCGCGGAGTGTAGGAAAGAGTGTAATCCTACGGCTACAAAGTGAGTGTGAAACACGGCATCTTTAAAAAATTTAGACTAGGTAGTATCCGCAACAATCCCTAAGATATGTAAAGTAATCCGCTAAGCTACAGCTTTTCTACAAACTACTAAGTTTTAAACAAAGTAACCCCTCTCCCTAAAGGCCTTTAGGGGATGTAACTTTCATTTAAAATAAAATTCTATTATTTTCTTTAAATTGACCATAAAAAAATCTAAACCGAGATATGATACATCATAAAAACCAGTTAAAACAAATAATATTAAAATATCTATTATTATGTAAATAATGCAAGTTATCAATAATAATAATAGATATTTCCGTTTTTAATATAAAATATATTATATCCGAAAAAAAAAATGAGATAGTTATATAAAAAAAATAGCCTTGCACTTGCAGGTATCCCGCACTTAACTTAAAAATAAAAAAAAAAGTCTTATATAAATACAAATTGACTTAAAGGAGACATAATGATTGTTTCAAATATTAAATTTGAATTAAAAATATCCAAACAACACTTGCTACTTTCTGCTGCTTTATATAACACCCTCCGTTCATTTTCTAAAATCACCTTGAAGGTACAAAGTGGCGTAACTTTACAAGCATCGGTAATTAAAATGAGCATTACACTATATAAGAAAAATATTAATTTTTTTAATATTATATTAATATAGGGATAAACATCTTATTGGAGTCGAACCAATAATCTTTTGCTTCGAAGGCAACCGCTTTACCAATTTAGCTAAAGATGTTAAATTATTTTAAAAATTTAATAATTGCCTTCTTCTTTGCATCCTTATTTAGTTAATAAATCTTATTTTCATTAAAAACTTTTGCAGCAGTTAAACTGCTGCAAAGGCGAAGCAGCGGGTTGCTCAATCCTACCCTTCGTTAACACAGCCCTAGCTTCGCAAGGCCCGAGAAGCGCGCCTCCAAAAAAAGCCATAGGCAGCGAAGGAGACAGAAAAAAATACAAAGAAGCCAAAGGAGCCTACCACGCCGTAGTAAATGCTGACGTCGCTAGCAAAAAGAGAGGTGTGAAACACGGCCGCCTTTGTACCTATAACTTCAGAGTAAGAGACTAAAAATTAAATTTTAAAAGTTAGATTACCTAACCTATGACTACGTTACTAATAAAGCAGATAAAAACCTACGGAGCCTGCCTCCGGCACACAAAATTTTTCTTAAGCTCTAGGATCCTTCTTTCGGTCCTAAGCCAAAGTGAGCGTATTAACCATATCTGCTGCATAAGGTTTATTTGGTTGAACTGAGCGGTTATTAATAAATTTTTAAAATCATTTAACTTAGTACATTAATTTGGTGGTATTATTAATTACGAATAAAGAGACTTGAACTCTTACAATTAAAATAATCATGAGTACCTAAAACTCACCCGGCTACCAATTTCGGCATATTCGTCTAATTTATATAAAATTTAACTTTTAAAAAAATAAACTTTATCTCTCCTGCCTTAACTTCTAAACGCCTACAGAACAAAACAGGGGGGGAGAGAAAGACCATCACCCTCCTACGGGTCATGATAAAGAACCAAAGCGTTAACATGTGTGGCCTCCACTCTAAATGATGACTTCTACTTTAACTTCCACTTTTACTTTCTACTTTGTAGAATGCCAAAAAGTCAAAGGGAGTAAGTCTGCTTCGCTACAGAAAGGTCCTAGTCATAGCACTATATTTTTCTGCAATTAAAATAAATAAACATATACGTAATTACATATATAAAACACATATAAAAATCACTGAACAATAATTAAAAAACAGCTGTAATCAAAATATAATAATTATAATTTCTTATATTATTAAAATAATATCCTAAAAATCCTAATATTATCTGTACTATCTATTTTCAATATCAGTCTAATTTATTTTATCATTAATTTATTACGCCTAAAGGAAAAAAGAAAATGAAAAAATAAACGTCGCCTTATGCGGAGGCCTCCAGCTGCAGTATTTTTTTTTTAATCACCCTCCTCTATGATGCCTTAAAGCAAGGCACCTCTCCTATCTGCCCCTTAAAAAAACAAAACAAGGAGGGAAGCGAAGAAAAATTAGTTAGACTTAACTTTGCATTTACGTTGACCTAGGCTATCTTGAATAAATATTAAAACTAATTGTCTAGGGAAAATTGACCGTAGAATAAAATAATAAAATTTTTATAGGGAGTAGAGTAATCGAAACTCTGTCCTCAAAGTGTAAGTTTGATGCTAAAACCACTCAGCTAACCCCCTCTATACTTAAATTTTTATATTTTTATACCGGTTGTTATCAAAAAAAAGGTCTAAACTATACTATATCTCCCCCCCCCCCTCCCAAAAAAACAAAACAAGGGCGCTGTAGTGCAAAGCAGTCCTACTAAACAAGAAGGCATGCTGCCAAAGGCGCTACGGAGTAAGGAATCAAGTAAACAATAAGCAAAAAAAAATAAAGTTAGGCATTGAAGCCCGAGAAAGTAGCTAAAGAGCAGCAAGCCTCTCTCATACTTTATTAAAGAAAGTTTTTTTTTTCTTTCTAACTACATCTACATTTACCTCTATTTTAGCTTTTAATCTAACATATCCAAAGGCTAAGTCTTCTTCCAAACTGTCAATGATTAATAAAACATATTTAAAATAAATTAAACAGAATAAATGAGGTGGCGTGTGGGCGAAGCAGCCCTAGATGGGGCGGTGGAGCAGGAACTCTAAAATTAATATCTACTTTAAGTTACCAACTATCATATAAATCAGATATATTCCTAAATATGATTGTATATAAAGGTGGACAAAGAAAATATAAAGGGCTTTTTTTTAAGTATGTGGGGGCGTGTGAAACACGCCCACCCTTTTGCTAGAAGCGCGGAGCGCCTAGGCGGATAAGGCTATCAAAAAGTTAATCATTTAGCGGAGCGCCCTTTGGGCCCTTCGAAGACAAAGGGATAGAAAAATACCTAAAAATATAGGGGTTTAAATTATTTTATTTTCCAGCAGCACCTTCCAGTACAGCTACCTTGCTATGACTTTTGAGATGTTACTCAAATGGGTTAAAAGATACTAATTAGCTTAACAAAGATGTTTATTTTTTTAAAAAAATAGAACATAATTCTATAAAAAATTAAACTACTATCTTTGAAAAGTAATAATTAAGCAGCATTTTCCCCCTATCCGAATTCCTTCCCAGTGACAGACAGTTAGTTCATCACGAATGCAATCTTCACCGTTGCGCTAGTGATCAACGATTACTCGAAATTCCTTCTTCATGCCGCCGAATTTCAGGCGACAATCCGTCTTATAAAATTTTAATAGTAGTAACTTTCTTTAATGATTAGCTATTCCTTAAGACCCTATTACATTAAAAAAATATATATTTTGTGCACTACTGCTAAAGCAAATCAGCTTTTTATGCTGCATCCCTTGTTAGAGACTCCGGTAAAGGCTTTGGTAAAGCAGTTTCCTACTACAAGATTATAGCAGGTTGCAACAAAATTAAAGGTCTGGTTTTTGCATCACTTTGTAAAAGTTCTTGTGGCACGTCTATAGCCCAGTTCATTAGGGCCATAACGACTTGTCTTAGCCCCAAATGAAAATATTTAAAATTCATTAACTGTAAAGTATAAATTTACAGCAGGGATTTCGTCCGTTAGTGGAGTTAACCTTACTTCTCAAAACACGGACTGACGACAGCCATGCAACACCTGTAAACGAGTTATTAAAAAAATAAAATAACTTCTCATATTCATTATAGTAAAATATTCTAATAAAATAGATAAATTTCTAAATAATATGGCTATTCAAGAACTGGTAAGGTTTTACGCGTACTCTCGTATTAAATAACATGCTTCACTTCGTTTGCTTCGAGACCGACTAATTTTTTTGGTTTCAGTTTTGCAACCGTACTCTCAAGGCGGAATGGTTATCGCGTTAGCATCGGTACTAGTTTTAAAAAACTAACAATCCACCATTCATCGTTGACAGTGAGAGGTATCTGGGTCTCTAATCCTATTTCCTATTCTCACCTTCGTTTCTCAGCGTCGATCAATATTAGATAAAAAGCTTTCACCATTAGTATTCCACCTAGTATTTTAGGATTTAGTCCCTACTCTAAGTATTATTCGGCTTAACCTCAATATGATTCTATCTTAAATTAATTTTATTTTTTTTTAATAGCTATAATAAAAATAAAACTACCTAAGCTGCCTACAAACCCTTTACGCCTGGTTAATGTGACTAACGTTCGCGTCTCTGGCCTTACCGAGTCTTCTGGCACCAGTTTTGGACAACACTTATAGTAAGGTAACATCATTTTTTTCCCTTACATTATCACATTTCACCGTATGACACGAAAAATGCGATTTCAGTTAGCTAGTTCACTCTTTCGAGCATTGACTAATATTCTTGACTGCTGGTAGTGTACACTACTAGGGACATTTCATTCCCAATGTGGCCATTTGCTCTATCAAACATGGCTTCTGATCGTAGGCTTGGTAGGCTTTTACTCTACCAACTACCTTTAAACAGAATAGATCGAATCTTATAGCAGAAAATTTCCTTTTTAAAATAAATAGCTAATTATCTTTACTTATCCTAATAATTAAAATATTATCAATAAAATTATTAAATATTTAAGGTTGTCTTACCTTAAATAAAACTTTATTGACAATATAAAATTAAAGTATCTATAATGATAATGATAAATGAAACAAATTAAAGTAATACAATTATCAACAATCATTAAAGAAATAAATTATCTTCTAATTAAGAAGACTATAAGGTATCTAATCTATATAACTCACCTTTACACCTTGTTTTTTATTAGTAATATTTTTATTTAAATAAATATTAACTTTTTATAAACAATGATTTGCATGTCTTAAAACTACTGAAAAACGTTCAATCAGAACCAAAATTAAATTCTTCTATATTTAATTAAACAATCATTATAATAATATAATTGTTATATTTTATATGCAAAACTGCAATATTTATTATCTCTTTTAATAATAACATTTTTTTAAATGATATTTTTTTTTTACTAAAACGAGAAAAATATAAATATTAAAGTCTAGGGTAATCTCTATTTTTCTAGTGTAGCAAACAGGCTAGAAGGATAGAAGAATGGAATGATAAAAGGCTCCTTTAGAGCCAAAGGCAGCGAAGCAGCCAAAAACCCGAAAACCGGAAAACTCCTCCCTTGTGGCCTTGTGACCCTTTAGAAGGGGCAGCGGAGCAGGAAACACCTAGTGCTCCGCAGACTAAAAAGCTAGAAAATTAGAAGGAGCCAAAGGTTTGCAGGGAGGGAGACATTGGTTTTTTTAATTTTTTTATTTTTGATTTTTTTATTTTTATAGGGACAACCTTTAACATCAAGTTTATTTATAAATTAGTACTGCTAAACTAAATACTTTACAGTAAGCTCATTTGCAGCCTAACTAGAAATGTTCTATTTCTTAATTTACGGTAATATACTCTTTATAAGCGAGGCTGCGTTGAAACACGCCGCAGAGGAGAAACACTAATCTATAATAGATCAGAAGCTCTCCTCAACCGTCACTCCCGGACCGTGCAATACGCAGGCCCAGAGTAATATAAATTTTTACTTGATTCACTACCTTTTTTAAAAAAAAAAAGATCTTTAAATTAATAATTAATTCTAATTGTTGTATTAAAGATAGATATTAATTAAATAATTTTAAAAATTTACAATAAATTTGTTAGAGTAAAAATAGTATATAAAAAAGAGTGCACCGTTGCTTAGTATCTGAGGGTTAGATTCTTGCTTGATATACATTCAGCACTTATCTATTATGTTTGTGGCTACCCAACTATGCGTTCCTAGATTATTACCTTTTTAAATTTATTTTTTTTTTTATTCTAAAATATAAATATAATAGAATTAGACAACAAAAAAAATTAGTAAAAAAAGGACTTTCCCCTGGATCTAATGATCAGAGTTCCTTATAATAAAGTAAAAACAATTGGTACACTAGAGAAACACAGCCTATTGATCCTTTCGTACTAGAAGGTCTGCCCTCGTTTACTACTTATCTCTTCAGAAGATAGGGACCATACTGACTCACGTCGTATTAAACCCAACTCGCGTACCCTTTTAATCGGCGAACAGCCGAACCCTTCCAAGCTTCTTCCCCCGGAGGATAGGATGAGTCGACATCGAGGTGCCAAACCACCGAGACAATGTGTACTCTCGTCGGTGATCAGCCTGTTATCCCTAGCGTAACTTTTATTTATTGATCCCCGTCTATTCCATACTATAGCGAGGGGTCACTATGCCCTACTTACGTATCTGTGCGACTTATAGGTCTTTCAGTTAAGCATGCTTTCCGCCATTGAACTCTGCGCAACCCTTCACTGGTCGATTGATCTCCATTCAATGTCTAGCCATACCTTTAATACTTTTTCGTTGAATATTTTTACCCTCATTCCTTAATAGGAGGTCGGGTTCAACATATTAATTTAATTTGTTAGATATAATTTCTCCACTCTGAAAGCAGCCGATGCTTCGCAGCGGCACTTTTAAGTTAAGGAGATTATAATTATAAGTTTGTTATAATTTTTATCCGTAAATTTTTAGCGAATAAATTAAATATATTTTTATTTTCTAGGCCTCGCTCCCCCCTATTTTATATTCACAATAAATATAAATATAAAATAAATTATACCTCTTCTTCCAGACTCCGAAAGCTAAGCAATCGGGACTGGCAACTAACATAAAAATTATTAATAATTATATTAGTAGAAGAAGAATGGGAGAGAAATCTAAAAATAGATTTTCCTAAAAGACTAAGCTTCTTTTTAATTACTTAATTATTTACCTCACCTCTTCAATTAAATTTATTAGATTTAATAAAGAAGATAGATTATTTGTGAAAAATTAAAATATATATTAATATACTAATGGAAATTACCACGCCCGAAGGGAGATACTCCGCCCCTGGAGGATGCTAAAGAGAAAAATCCGCATTAACACCGAGCCGGAGGAGTGTAAGTATAGATCAGGGAGTATTAACCTTGATTTGATTAATTTAATAAATACAATTATATTTATATTTTATTTAATATATACTTATTAATTTGTGAATAAATTTGGATGTACTTTGCTACTCTATTAAAGACGACCGCCCCAGTCAAACTGCCAATTAGTCAACTCTCCCCTTTTGTTCTTAAAGATACAAATAAGGTAAACATAAACCCAGCCTTAAACATAAGGTTTCCAGAATTCGTCTATCGACATCCCTATTTGCTATTGTAGAAGGCTGTTCTAGATTTACATGATAACTAACTACAGTAGAAGCTGCATAGGGTCTTCCCGTCTACCTGAAGATAACCCGCATCTTCACGGGTAATTCAATTTCACTGAGCAAGTTGTAGAGACAGTGAGACCATCGTTACATTATTGATACCGGACCACATTTAATGGCCAACTGATTTTGCTACCTTAGGATCCTCATGGTTAAGACCGCTATTAACCAGACTTTCAATTAGTCACATTTTTCAATGACCTCTCTTATATTAATGGCATCGGGCAAATTTCATTCAGTATACTACGATATTTATCATTGCACTGAATTGTGTTTTTAGTAAACAGTCGGGGCCTCCGATTCTGTGCCACCGCCTTATATAAATCATAAAATATACAAAATATATAAGTGGTACCTCTTATCGTCAAACTTATGAGGTAATCTTGCCGAGTTCCTTAACAACTTTTAGCTCTACGCCTTAGTATTCTCTACCTACGAACCTGTGTCGGTTTAGGGTACGGTAGTAAAATTAAATTATATAAATAAACCAACATTATAATTTACTCCCACCCCAAAAGGAAGGATTAAATATATTGCTGAACAATAAATTATAAATTTATCCTTTATATTTAATGTTTTTTACCTATTAAATTTTATAAATATAATTTAAAAAATAATATTATTTTCCTGGTCCTCATATTAAATGATAGGACTTTCTATTATATACTCATCAGCCATGACTTTGGTCAGGGTCCTTAGAGGCCGCATTAACACATTATTCAACGATTTAATCTTGTTGTGCAACCCTTTCGTTTTCGGCGAGAAGTATTATAAACTTCTTTAACGTTACTCATGTCAGCATTCTCTCTTCAGTTGCCTAAAAATAATGAAACACTATTTTTTCAACAGATTGACTGAATGTTCTACTACCTAGGTAATAAATAAAAAATTAATTATATTTAATACCAACACGATATCGGTTGATTGTTTAAGACCCGTTAAATTTTCGGCGCTACAATCTAGACTGCTGATGCGTTGTTACATACGATCATTATAAGTAGCGACTACCAGGCTCACTTCACAGCTGTATACGATTTTGCTACGTCCTTAATTTCACTTAACAATCATTTGGGACCTTGATCTGTGTTCTCGGCTGTTTCCGTCTTGACTATTCAACTTAGCATGAATAGTCTGAATATCTACTATCAATTTATGTAATTCCGAGATTCTCCTCCAAAGGTAAGATTTCTACGTCCCCGCAACCTAAACGCCAAAGAGGTATGCTGCAGTTAACTATTTACTACATACAAACCTAATTCTTGTTGGGAGTTGCCTTTCTGTACCTCCATAAATCTATATATGTAGATGTCATACTTAAATATGTTTCGGTAGAAAACCAGATAGCACCAGGTCAGATTGGTATTTCGCCGCTTACCTAAACTCTTCGGAGAATTATGCAACATTCACCCGTTCGCTCAATTATAAACTGGTCTAGGTAAGATCACCTGGCTTCGGGTCTAATAGAAGTAACTTATCCATCACTATATTTTAAACACAAATATAGTCCAGTCGCTTTCGCTAGGGCTTTTAACCTTGCTACTCCTATTAACTTGCTGACCCATTATGCAAAAGGTACGCCGTCATTCATTAATCTTTAATTAAAGTAGAATTTCGACTGCTTATAGAGTTACTAATTCAATTTTTCAATCTTAAAAAACTTTAAATATAACTATACCTAAACTAATAGATAAATTAAATTCAAAGTTATTTAAAGTTGTCTACAACATTTTATTTCAAACTTTCCTTTACAGTACTTTTCACTATCACTAAATTTATAATACTTAGCCTTAGAGGATGGTACCCCTATATTCCGACAAGTTTTCTCTCATCGTACTTTTTAATTAAACATTTTTAATATATTAATTACTTTATAAATCTACAGGACTTAGATTTAAACCTATTTTAGTGCAATAAATTTATTTAGTTTATTTAAACCAGAAAATTTATATGCTAATTAAAATTTAATTTTATAATATTAAGAATCAAATTAATTTAAAAAATATTTTTTAATTATTCAATATTCAATTTATAAAGTAATTTAGGCTAATCCGATTTCACTCACCATTACTTTCGGAGTCTCGGTTGATTTCCTTTCCTTTCCCTAATAAAATGTTTTACTTCAGGAAGTAAATAATAATAAGGTTTACCTTAGGATCGCTTTCCTATAAAAAATATTTAAATATTTTAGAAAGCTTTTGGCAGATAATACCTCCTTTTTTATAAATTTGATAGTTATCCTTAATAACCCCTTTAAACTACTATGATGTTATAACAATATTGTCATCGATACTTTTAAAAAAAGTATTTTTTTAAATGATTTTTTTTTCCACTATTACTTCCTGCAAAGCAGCATAATACATGCACCGTAACTTTAAAAAGGCGTGCACTCCCCTCCGTGCGAAAATCGCAGCAAAACCTTCTAGTATGTTGTGTAAAGAAACAAAGAAAAAAAGGTGAAATGCTTTTACTTTAGGTCGTTGACCCTGATTAATATGCCCAGTAGCACTTCGAAGGCCGGGTGTGGGCGTGTTAAACACTGGCGCAAGGGAGTGCTTAGTGCATAGTGCAGATCCTACGGAGCCCCATTATTTGTATTGTACTGAAATTTGGAAGAAGGTGGAGTCTAGTTTATTTCTACCTTCGAAAAAGCATAAACAGGCTGCTGCGCAAGCGTAACTCAGTTAGTAAAGACCCTACGGTCCGTAAGTTTACGTGAAAAGCCGTTTGCTGTAATTAAAGCGCGTAGCTCCTTTCGAAGGAGCCAAATTAGTGATAACTAAAAAAGAAGGCGAAGCAGCTAATAAAAACGGTAAGGTACCTTTGGCTGCTTTTTTTCCTAACTTGTGCGCCTTTATGCTAACCTTCCAGACCAAAAAGGGGTGGGGTAGGGTGTCTAAGGATACTTTTTTCTTTCTTTGTAGCGAATCATAGCCTAATAAAGATATAATTAAGATGTAAAAATTTAAGTTTCAAAATTCGTATCCTATCTGCTTACTGTGATTTAATTTCTACCTTCAGGGTAGTACCCACACTGCAGCGAAGCAGCAAAGCACGCCTCCTAATTAGTACTCTCCTTCGGCCTAATATTTTCGATGGAAAACAGCGCCGGTTGTTCGGTTTAAATAAAGCGATGAAAGCACCTTTTTAACTAGGATGCTAAAAAAAACGTAGTTAAACATTACCTAAACTTTACAGGAACCCTTAACACAGGTATCTTTATTTGGAAGCAAGCGTTAAAAAAAGTGATAGTGAAACTCTATTAAGATAAACAGGTAAACCTTCATAAATCATAAATTAAGGCCTCCTCCCCCCCCCCCCTACCGGGATGGGTGGATTAATATTTTGCTCTAGCTCAGCAAGGAGGTCAATGCGAACAAAACTCCGCACCAAAAGGCTAGGAAACCTTTCCCCACCCTTTTTTCAACGAACCTAAAAAAAGTAATGTTTTGATCTCCACAGACCGGAGGTTAGCACTTTTCTTTGCCTTCGGAGCTCGGAGCAGAGCTCAAGTATCGCTATTATCAACTTCTCTAACATAAAGACCGGTCTTTCCTTTGAAATAAGCAGGTACTCTAAAATAAGTTAATAATTAATAAAGCCGAAAGAAGGATTTGAACCTACTTTTTACCGTCATGAATGGTATGTTTTAACCATTTAAACTATTTCAGCTTAAAAATATTATAAATTATATAATATGTAAAATTGTGTTAATATTTACAAATTATATAATATTTAGGTTTATTATTAAATTATATCTTTCTATTATAAAAAAATATTAAATAGTTTATATAAATATTAATTTTATTACTATATTCCACCCCCTGCTACGCACTCTGTCACCTTTTTAAGGTGGGAGGTAAAGGAAGGGATAAACTGCAACATTGCAGAGCGACCACCCTATACTGCGGAGCAGTACGAAAAGTCAATTCCTAAAGTAGGAAACGAAGCAAAGCTATCAGAACGGGCTGAGAATTTATTTTTTTCTACCAGATTTGTAGGATCTGATAACCTCAGCGGAAAGTTGAAGAGTTCAAAGGTACGCTGAGCATTCTGAAGGAGCTTTCCTCCTTTTTAACCAAAGGGTGCCGAAGGATCCTTTAAGTATTTTATTACTTTTATTAGTTATAAGGGTTAAGAGTTAGATTTTTATCTATAAGACAAGTATTGTAAACAAATTACTATTTCGCTAGAAATTAAAAATTTTTTTACTGAATTCATCTAAATGTTTTAAGTTAGGATACAGGATATTAAGTTTATTTTTATTCAATAACTTTGTTTCTTTAACAATAAACAAACTAAAGTGTTAGATATATTTATAAAAAATATATATGTTTTTTTATAGTAAAACAAAATTAAAATTTTCTTAGTAAAATTTCCCAAAAAATTAAATTTTTAATAAAATATATCCCAATAATTAACCTTGAACCTTACCTAAATTTATTAATTTTTCAATAATAAATTTCAGTTTAAGATATCTTAACTCTCCTTTTAAATACTCTTTTAATAATTATTTAAATTTATACCATTAATCTTCCGGTTTGCATTAACCTCACCAGAGGTCCAGATAGAGCTACACCTTATATGGTTGACCTTTAAAGCTAAAGAGAGCGACGCTGCGCAGCGCAGCCTTGCCTTAATGTCAAAAGTTCAAAGGGGAAGTGTTTATTTTACTTAAATGGCATAAACCCTAACAACCAGAGGGTCTAGTAGCACCCTTTGGCTGAGGGGGATAGAGAGTAGGTTTTGGTGTGTATATCCTAAGGAACAAAGCGCAAGTGTGACACACGCCACCTTATCGCTGTTGATTTTAGCAGGAGCCTGAACGAGCTAAATTTTAAACCCAAATTTTTGCCGTGCCGGAGGCCTGCTTTACTTTTATTTATACGCTTAAGCTTAAGAAATTACATAAACCCGCTCCTCAGGCTCATCAAGTTCTTCAGTTTCATCTGGCTTATCCACTCATCGGGCTCAGCACTAAAAAGAAGACTGTTTTATCCTGCTCTTTTGTAGCAACCCTAAGCTAGCAGGCTGATCATAGACTCCTTTTTATAAAGCAGGGCGCGTTTCACACGCAGCTTTGCCTAAGAAAAATCTACATAATAGTTATGCTCCCTCTTCATCCGGCTCCGGAGCCATAGAAGGCTCTGCACCGGTTTAAATGCGAATTTTTTATAAGGTAGAATCAGAGATTTGAACTCTGAACATCGTCGCCACAAGACGTCATTTTACCATTAAACTAATCCTACCTCTTTTAAAGAAAATATTTTCTTTTATAACTATATTTTATAATTAATTTTTAATTTTAATATACTAATTAACAATATGAGCTTAACGTTATAAAATTATTATTCACCTTCCTGCAGGTCTTTAGGCCCTTAAGGCCTTTAAAAAGGGGAGGAAACATAAACAAAAAAACAAAACAAGGGCGCCGGCGTAGCAGGCGAGGGCTACAAAAATAAAAAACAGTTTCCGAAGGAGCACTACTTACCCATAAAGTAGAAAAGGAAGCTCCAATAATGCCGGCACATTTAGTATCTCCTACCTAAAACTAGCTTCGTTTTGCAGTGTGGAGCACCTGTAGATTTAGCAGTGAGGAGCACCCTTAGGTTTCGTAGATTTTGTAGGAATGTGTCCTCCTCCGATGCTGAAACGTAATGAACAGGTAACTGAAACTTAAAATAAAAATAAGCGTAATCCTTTTTCTGCACCTACCTTTAGTTGCGGAGCAAGGATGTTGATGCTGCGAAGTTGCATTTATTCGTAGGATAGATGGGGGTTAAATTTATTATTATTATTAATTAGTAAAAAATATAAATACTGGTAAAATATTATTAATCGGTTTTTTTAATGAATAACAGCCCTTTTTCCCGAAGGAGCCAAAAGCCGCTTATCTATAAAATGACGGCGGCTTCGCCATCGCAGCACCCTACGTAAACAGGAGGCAGGTACAAATCAATTGCAGTAGCAGTATAATGATAAATAAAGTAATAAGCCGGGAGCATTTACAAGAACTTACTTAAAAATTAGGTTTGCGCCTCTCCCTCCCCCTTTTGGTGCCAGCGTAGCAGGTCGGGGAGGAGTGATACACGCACCCCTCCCCTTTGGGGCGGGGAGCGGAGCCTGTTGCAATCTCTTCAGCTCAGGTTACATTAACTGTTTGCGGAGCGCTATAATTTTAAAACCGCTTGCATAGCCGGGGTGTGTTACACTGCTGCGGAGCAAGGCAAAACCTTCTGTTTATTAGAAGCAGGTAAAGGAGCTTTCGAAAAACTTAAATCATAACTACTATGGATCTGATTTTTCGGTATAGTATTATAATCAATAATATCCCAATTAAATAAATTTAAACAATATTCTATAACCATAATATAAATATAATCTAAATTAAAAATAAAATAAATTACTCATATTAATAAAGTTAATCAATAATAAATAGAAATAATATAGAATTTAAACGAAATGGTAATATAAAAATACCATTTAAATATAAAACATGTATTATAATTTAAGAGAATTATTTAGTTAAAAATTTTTAAACCAAAATTATGATTGTGAATCAAGCCAAAGGATAAAATCATTGCTTGAGACTGATTCAACTGCAATAGGCATGAATCCATGTCATACTCCACAAATCTCAGAACACTGCCCATAAAAGGTTCCAGTTCTTTCAGCAAGGAAAGAAACTTGATTTAATCTTCCAGGTACACAATCTAATTTAAGTCCTAATGAAGGTACTGCAAAAGAATGGATAACATCAGCACCAGTAACAATTAATCTTATATGACAATCAACTGGTATTACTAATTTATTATCAACATCAAGTAGTCTAAATTGTCCTAATTCTAAATCTGAATCTGGTATCATATATGAATCAAAGTCTATTGAATCACCGGTTTCTGTAATAAAATCACTATATTCATAAGACCAATACCATTGGTGACCTACTACTTTAATAGTTAAAGTTGGAGAAAGAACCTCATCCATCATATATAACAAATTGAAAGAAGGGAAAGCAATAGCACTTAAAACTAAAGCCGGTGATATTGTTCAAATTAATTCAATTAATGAACCGTGTGTTAAATATTTGTATGGAATAGGATTTTTTTTATTATTGTAGTAATAAATAATAGAAAAAAGACTTCAGAAAACTCCAAAACTGATTAAAATTAAATAAAATCCAATAGAATTGTGTAATGTAACAATACCTGTAAATCCAGGTGCAGCACTATCTTGAAAACCTAATTGCCATGGTTGGGCAGCATCATTAAATATAGTATTAAATATTGAAAAATTTTGTGTCATTTTGATTTAAAAATATTTGTCGATCTTAATTTACTAATTTATCTTGTCACTTATATTTCATAATAAAATTTATAAATAATTATGAATTATGAAAATATAAGTACCAAACACTATCCGCAGGAACCACAAACACAAATACATATACTCCTTCTTTCATACCAAACTTTAGCTCCGCAAGTAGGGTTATACCTAAGCTGCACCAGTAATGTACTGAAAGGGTGTGTGAGCGAAGCACACCCCAGCCCTGCGTAGCGCGTAGCGCAGCCCTTTTATTTAAGGTGTGGGGCTTAGAATCGTAGCACCTTACTTTGTATTAACATTATTATCCTCCGGCGGCGGAGCCAGAAGTAAAAGTTTAAGTAGAAGTACTAAGTTTTTATGTGTGCTGTGCACTACTCAATTTGGCTCTGGAAGAGAAGAAGCGGAAGCACTATTGCAAATCAGATGTAGTGATAGTAACTAGCTAGCCAACCCTCCTCCTGCTAAGCAGCCAGCGAAGGCACAGATTCAACGAAGCAGCGGACCTAGGTGCGGAGCAGTAGCACAAAGCAGCCTGTTTTTTTGTCGGAGTGCAGAGCAAGGCAAAACCTTAGCGTCGCAAACGCCTTATCCCACAGCTACGTAGTAGGAGAAAACTGCTTTAATTATTACGCTAGTATATTAGAAACCTCTATTTAAAAAGAAGAATGGGTGCTTTTCCGTAAAACTGTAGGCCTGTAGAAGGCTGCAGCTTATGTAATAAAAATAAATAATTGATTAAGAAGAAAATACATCTAAAACTAACAGTATGTTGCTTTCCTACGGAAGCCAGAGGTTTGAGGCCTGAGTCCTTCCAAAATGAATAGGCAGAGTTTACGCTCCGGAATGGAGTTGTTGAAATGGCTTGACAGAAAAAAATTTTAACACCATCACTTATAAATTTTTTAGCACAATATTTACTCCACTACGCACCCTTAAATAACCCGTGCCTGGCTCTGGAGCCTGTGGTCCGGTTGCGGGCTAATTACATCATCCGTAGGACCCTTAGTAAAAGGACCTACAACACAGCAGCGGTATACTTTTTGCTGTTTATAAATCTAAAAAGAAGGCGGAGCCGCTACCATATCCTCTCCTGTTTTTAGTTTAGAGTGCGGAGCTTTCAACACCTCCGGACTCCGGACGAAAATATGTACAATTATGCTCCCGCTTATACCTTAAAAAAAAAGGTATTGCAGGGAAAGGTGTAGTGCTGCAGCATACGGAGGGCTGCACTCATCCTTTTTACACCTAATATGAAATTAGAAGGTAAAGAAGAGGTTATGTTTTATTAAATAAAGATGGTAGAAAGTATATGAGCTAAATTTGCAATTTTGACAATTAAAATTTAAATTAAATCTAATTGAGTTAAAGGCATCTTAAGACTAATCTTTGACTTATAATTCTTATATAACTATAAAAAATTAAGTTTTTTTAATAATCATTATAGTTATATAATCTAAGGAGTAAAGGATTTGAACCTTTTAAATATTATAATAATAAATGTATAAATAATATTATTTTTATTTTTATAAACTTAGTAAAATAATATTTTATACCATAATAAAACTCCTTTTTTTGTGTTAACAAAATTATTTAAAATTATAAAGAAATTTTTATTTTTTTGTTTATAAATAAATTTATATATTTTCTTTTTTTTTTAATAATCAATTTAATCTTTACATTTACATTGTTCCTAAAAACAAAACAAGGCGTGTCAAACACACACTATTCTGTTTGTATCCAGCTACCAGCTTCCAAATTATACACACCCCTCCTTCGGAGAAGCAGGGGCCTGCCTCGCTGCACCTGTGCTTGTCTAGATCACAGAGAACAATAAAAGATCGGTGTAGTTTTATTCTAAAAGATACAAAACCTAGGCAAGTAGACTTCTCCCTCCGAAGGAGCTTAGGAGGCCTTTTTATGAGGCGAAGCTTACCCTCTTTTTTTTTTAGTAATGCAAAGCTAAGCAGCGTAAGGTAAATTTGTTAACTGCGAACCTACCCGTCCCTCTGCCTCAGCAACTTTATTTTGTTGCGGAGCAATCTTAGCCTTGTAGAAACAACTTTTTTTTTCTTGGCTCCTAGAAGGGATAAACCCAATAACAATCATCTTTAATAATTATAAGATAAACTTTTTCTATTTTTAATCTATCTCTAATTTTACATAATAATAAACAATCATCACAATGTAATTTAATTATTAAAACAAAGCCAAAACTAAGTTTACCTACTGCGCGTCTTCTTCTAGCCCTTTGAAGAGCAGGCAGAGGTTTAATTATAAAACAACCGCTGCTTTTTATGAATTCTTTTGGAGCTTTGCCTTCGCAGCGCAGCATCTGTAAAACCTCTTTTATACGGTCTATGGCGAAAACCCTCCCTCCTACGGCTGCTTGCGAAGCTAGGCGTATTAAACACGCACCCTCCCACCCTTCGCCTGCTACGCCGGCGCCGCCCTACCCCCGGTAGGGGGGGGGGGAGTGGACCCTTGTGGGGTCCTTTAGCCCCTTAGGAAAGGTGTGAAACGGATCGCTAAACTCCTTTTTTTGGTCTAGTATTAGAATTAGAATAATTATTAGTAGAATAAAAACGTATATTCATATTTTTTCCTCACTCCTACGGCGCGTGTTGCACACGCCTCCGAATTTAAAACGCTGTTTTTATAGGGGTAAAAATAATTTATTGCTCCGCGCTCCGCTTTGATTAAAATACTAGTTTTCTTTAGTAGCAGTAGCTACATCGAATAGAGTATTTTCCATTATACCAAATACTGGCACTATAAATAAGAACCATAAGAAGTAAAAAGCTGTAGCAGCCTGACCAACTTCAACGAAAGGAGATTCAGGATGTTGAGACCCGATTCACATTAAAATTATAAAATCTACTACAAAAAATCAGAAAGCTAATTTCATAGCTGGTCTAAATTGATTACTTCTTGTTCTTGATAAATCTGTTAAAGGTAAAATTAATAATATTAATAATGAACCAAACATTGCAACTACTCCTAACAGTTTATTTGGAATACTTCTAAGTATAGCATAGAATGGTAAAAGGTATCATTCAGGTACGATAGAAGCTGGTGTAACCATTGGGTTGGCAGGAATATAATTGTCAGAATGACCCAATGCATTAGGATAGTAAAATACAAAGATAGATAATACTAAAAAGAATGCAAAAATTGTTACTAAATCTTTAAAGATAAAGTAAGGATACATTGCATATCTATCTCCACTTGATGTTACTCCATTAGGATTACCTGAACCGTGGATATGAAGTGCTATCAAGTGAGCAACAGCTAAAGCTGCTAATAAAAATGGCAAGATATAATGTAAAGAGAAAAATCTATTTAATGTAGCATTTGAAACAGAAAATCCACCATGTATTAATACTCTTCTACCTTGTAAATTTATAATTTATTAAATAATTTAATCCATTTAGGTATAAGCTGAGTACATAACGCCTTGTTTCCTTGGCTATTAGAGTACACCTTACATCATGTATCTAGCCTCTATTATTCAAGAGGTATTCGAGGTGTGCTATAGCACACCTAATACATGACGAGTAACCATCTACTCGTTGCTCTTTTCCACATTATTTGTTAATAAACTAGAGGTGGTTTAGATCCGCGAAGGGCGATTACCGGTTTCCCAGAATCCATAACCTTGTTACTCTATCCTCTTGATTAGAGAGGCCCTCACCCTTGACCTTTTAGCCTAGTGAGTTAGTAGTTATGGCTTTACGCTTTACCCGGAGTTTGGCTACTTTAGAATAATTGAAGCTTGCTTAAGACTTCTTTACTCAAATTAGCTCTACTATATCTTGTCCAAAAACTGGTATTGCTGATAGTAAATTAGTAATTACTGTAGCCAAATCTTAAATTTGCTTATTCTA